>CM073309.1:35244704-36734582 GCA_037043255.1 Diadegma fenestrale | reverse complement strand
AAAAGAGAAATTATCGGTCAAGGATTCAATTTATAATTTCGTCGCGATCAAAACTTCCTGACGTTTGCAAACTTTTTAAATTAACGTAAAACCTCCCACGCAGTACGTTCGATGAAAATTCAATATAAAAAAAAACGTCGATATTTTGTTAAACACGATGAACTGAATATTTTTGGATATTTTCAAAATTTTCGTCATTTCGACAATATTTTTAATTTCCAACGAAACTGTCAACAAAATTCACGATTGGAATAACAAAAATTGACGTTTCAAAGAGACTTTCTAGAAAATTTCTTGCTCCAATGACAAAATTTGTTGTAATTTTTCAAAGAAATCGTTTCGTCCAACGAATCCAACAAAATTTACGATTGGAATGACAAAAATTGACATTTTTAAGAGACTTTCTAGAATATTTCTTGCTCCAATGACAAAATTTGTTGTAATTTTCCAAAAAAATCGTTTCGTCCAACGAATCCAACAAAATTTACGATTGGAATGACAAAAATTGACATTTTTTAGAGACTTTCTAGAATATTTCTTGCTCCAATGACAAAATTTGTTGCAATTTCCAAAAAAATCGTTTCGTCCAACGAATCCAACAAAATTTCTGATTGGATTGACAAAAATTGACATTTCGAGGAGACTTTCCAGAATATTTCTTGCTCCAACGACAAAATTTGTTGTAATTTTTCAAAAAAATGGTTTCATCCAACGAATCCAACAAAATATCGATCACTTCCAACAGAATTTTCTTCCCAGCGTGAAAAACCTTGATCCGAGTGAAAATTGCAGTTATATTTCCAGCCAAAGCCGTCGTCGCCATTTGACATTCTGTTTATTTTTTTTGTATCAAATACTAAATACGTACGAGCGAGTTTTCTCTCGATCGCAGTCGCGACAAGTTCATTCGCTTGGAGTTTGGAGTTGTGAAAAAGAAGAGAAAAAAGCTGGACCCATTTATGGTGGAGAAATGTGTAGCGGCGAGACTTTCATTGAGGAAAATGGCGTTTGTTTCCCATGCACTTGTTTCTCAACAAGAACAATGCGACCGAAACTATTTTCCAATATAATTACAAAGGCAAACGTATAAAGTCTCGAGCTTCTGCGTCACCGATTCGCGACATTCATGCCCGAGCTACACAAGCACATACGGAGTCTGAATGACGTGCGAGAAAATTAGTGACGTGTGCGTTTGTTTTATAAGCCAATGAAGAAACGAGAGCCATTGATCGAACGTGCGGTGTGTTTTTTTTTTTTTTTCTCTATTTTAGGAATGCCGGGTAAAGACGTGGGTCGTTGGCCCAAGATACCGTGTCTGAGGGGTCGCTCCAACAGCAAGGGTGGCATTAACGGCTCGAGGAGTTCTCACATGGGTCCACCACAATGTCCCCTTTCGGTGTTAAGCAGCACAAGAAGTTCCGTCAGCAGCTCACCCCTCAGTCCCTGTCCAACGCCGATGCCTTTTCTCGTCACCTCCAATTCCGTCAGGTGAATATTTCACGACAAATTATTGCAAACCCTCATCGCTAACCGTTTTTGTCCAATAAAATTACCGCGCGGTTGCAAATCATAAAAAATTCATAATTGCGATACGTTCGAGTGCATCGTTGAAAAAGCAACGAAATTCGATTTTATCTTGAGATTCTGATCGGATATTTCGTCAGGACAGCAAAACGATATTTTTTGGGATCGAAATTGTCATCCCTTTTAAAAATTAAACAACGAGAATTCAAAAAAAAAAAGGGAATTACAAATTTTTTGTATCGATTTTGCACTAGTTGAGAAAAAATTATGCATTTCGTTGCTTTGCAACGATGCAAACTTCGCCATCGTGTTCGAGAAGCCTCTGAAGGCAATTCTTGGTTGGGACACCGCACTGAAAGGAAAATTTCGTTGGAAAACATCGACTAAACGTTTTTTCGAAAAATCACAACAAATTTAGTCGTTGCAGCAAGAAATATTCTAGAAAGTCTCTCCGAAAAGTCAATTTTTGTCATATTGATCGTCAATTTTGCCGAAAGTTTCGTTAGAAATGAAAAATATTGTCAAAATAACGAAAATTTTGAAATTATTCAAAAATATTTAGTGTTCAACGAAATATCGACGTTTTTTGACAAAATTTAATTTTCAATCTGTTTCTCAATCAATTTCTCAATCGAAATATTATTTTTTATTTATCATTTCGACAATTATTGGACTCGTTAGAATTTTTCTGGTAAATTCAGTTTTTGAACGAAAAAAAGACTGTCCGATTGTCGGTGACGATGAAAATTTTATTTTCTGCATTAAAAAAACGTCAGTGTCCGTTGCATTAACTGAAAATTCAATTTTGTCAAAAAACGTCGATATTTTGTTTTCATACAGCCAACTAAATATTTTGGGATAATTTCAAAATTTTCGTTATTTCGACAATATTTTTCATGTGTAACGGAACTTTCAGCAAAATTTACGATTGGAATGACCAAAATTAACTTTCCGAAAACGATTTTCCAGAATGTTTTTTGCTGAAATGACAAAATTTTTGTGATTTTTCGAAAAAAACGTTTAGTTTAACGTATCCAACAAAATATCCATCTTTTTCAACAAAATTCTCTGTTCAGTGTTGGAACGTGGAAGGAAAATTTGATGCAAGTTTGATTAAGATATCGAGAAATATCGCGCGGGAAGGTCATCCACGTGAAAATAGTCGCAACTCTCTGAAAATACATCACACTGTAGAATAATGAATGAGAAAATTGTGTCTATTGTGCTACGCGAGCGGTGAGAGGTTTGGCGCATAGACTAAAGCAAAAGTGTCGTACAGGGGAGCGCGCGAGACACATGCACTACATAGCAATGACGTTTATTCTCGAAGGCAGACGCGCGACTAGAGCATTGCAGCGTTTCAACTCATGCATATTTCAATGCGTTGTTCTATATCGGGATATAAAAAGTGCGCGGTCATAATATACAGCTCGTTCCCATCCATTGTCCAGAACGAAAAATCGTCGCGTGTCACTGTCGTGGTCAAGAATTTCATTCTCCGCGCCTCGTCATCAATAAACGACGAATTTTAAGCAAAAGCTCTCGCAAAATCCCCAAAACAGTCACAATTTACGAAAATTTTTACTGCTCTACTCGATTTTTACGCGCAAACCGATTGGCTCCTGGATCAGTCCTTGCTTGTCTAAAGAATTTTCATTTTTCTCGAGCAAAGCTCACAATTTTTATTCAAAATTTCAATCAGGACGACAAAACCATTTTTTTTAGGATCCAGAAACAAAATCGGTCCAAAAATTGTCATGGTTTTTTAAACTGAACGAGAAATTGATGCGAACTTGATAAATTTTTGTGTTTTTTCTCGTTTTCCTTAAAATTCTGATTATTGGTTTCCAGAAATTCATAAAATATCACCAAAATATTTTTTTTCGTACTTTTTAAATGCAAAAATCTTTAGTTCGCCGTGTTCAACAAAATATCGACGTTTTTTCGTCAAAATTCAATTTTCAATTCATTCACCGATTTGACGAAAGAATAATAATCGTGCACGCTATCCCCATGAATTCTAAACACCATTGACTTTCGTTTTCCTGTTGCTCTGTGCAGAGCACAACTTTAAGCTCGTGATGAAAAATATTCCCCAATAAAAAAAAGCAAAAAAGCCAAAAATAATGATGAATTTTTTTTTTACGACCAATTCCGAGCAGAATTTTTCAAAATTTTGAAAAACTCAAAACTATCCAGCAGCTCTTACCTCCTGTAAGTCCACACTGGGTCAATCTGACCCGAGGCATTTTTCAAACCGTTGCGCCCCGTCAAAAATGCACTTTTCGGTTTTTTTTTTTAATGACGTTTTTTTGTAGTGAATTATTCACAATTTATGGGCCTGGATCGATTTTTGGACGAAAATGAAAAAAAAATGCGAAATTTTCGGGGTGAAAACGACCCGGAAATTCAAATTTCCGAAATTTCGATGAAAAGATTCAACTTGACCGAGAGTTCATTGCGTCGCAGATGCGACGAGCAAATTTTCGCAAATATTGCGAAAAAAAAACAACCAAGATCGTGGCGACTGCGAGAAACAAGTTTTCCCAAACCCCGCGGGATCGTCGTGTGCTGATTCAATATACAGACCCAAACTATACATATCTCGAGACGAATCTAATTAAAGTTGATCGTGAGTGAAATAGCGGCTGACCCGTTGGCTTGTGCAGCATTTCGAGTGGCTTTTTGGCTTAGTTTTCGTATCCTCGAGCCTCCAATCACCACTTTATAAAGCGACGCGTTTTATTGGTAAACATTCAGAACGATAATTAAATAAATAAATAAATTCAACTTCATTTTCGGCCTCGAAAGCAACGAAATTTTTTTTTTTTTTCTTAAAAAATCTCATTATTCGAATGCAATTTAATATCGGCTGGAAAAATTTGGATGATTTTTTTCAAATTTGCCTCTCTGAGTGTACACTGGGTCAATTTGACCCCAAAAATTTTGGCACAAAATTCCTTTTTTTTTTTTAAACGTGGATATTTTGTTGAACACGGAAAACTAAATATTTTTTCAATTCTAACGAAACTTTTAGCAAAATTTGTGATCGGAATGACAAAATTTGTTGCGATTTTGCAAAAAAAAACTTTAAATCGATCTTTTCTGACAAAATTTCTACAAAAATGTTAATTTACCGGAGTGCAACCATTTGAAAAACTCCTCGGGTCAGATTGAACCAATATGGACTTGAATAAGTCTCCGCAATTTTTGATGATTAAATTCCGCAGCCCGAAATTACGTCGCCGCAACAATGAGCCTTCGATAATTGACTTTAATAATAAAATAAATGATTTTACATCATAATTCCATAAATTGCATTATCTCACGAGGAAATTAACTTGACAACGTCAGCAGCAGCTGGACACGCTGCATGCGCTGGCGTGATCGAGTTGTAACTCAATTTTATCAGCCCCATTCCAGAACTCTGTTATCTACAGACAGGAGCGTACACAAATACGAACGTACGTACGTGTCGACTTGTCAGAAAGCTGAAGGATCAATAACGACAGTTTGAGGGTTTGGACGTGTCCGAGTATCGATGCACTCGGGCTTGATGCGTTAAAAAACGTCGATATTTTGTTGAACACGAAAATTTTTGTTTAATTTCAAAATTTTCGTTATTTCGACAATATTTTTCATTTCTAACGCAACTTTCAACAAAATTTTCGGGAAAAAAAAGAAAAATAAGAAACTCCCAGACTAAAAAAGAAATTTTGTCAAAAATCGTCGATATTTTTCGAAAATTTCTAATTTTTCCATTCTTTGACAATATTTTTCATTTCTAACGCAACTTTCAGCGTAATTTGCGATTGGAATAACAAAAATTGACTTTTCGAAGAGACTTTCAAGAATATTTCTAGCTGCAATGACAAAATTTGTTGTGATTTTTCAAAAAAAATCGTTTAGTCGAACGTTTGTAACGAAATTTGATTTTCATATCAAGAAGTGTCAACTTTTACACGAGCAAATCGTCTTCCCATCATCCGTGCTCTTCTCCTCTCCATCCACGACCTAACAAGATATCCCAACAATCGATATTCTGCCGTAATCGATTCCGACAATACGACCATTTATAACTTCAACTGTCTCTGCTTCAGTACCTTTCAAATAACATCGCAACGTGTGTGTGTGTTTTTTTTTTCGCCGAGTGCGCTTCACAGGAATGATATGGCGATATTAAATAAAACAGGAAATCTCCATCAGATGATTCGCCGGATAGAGTCTTGACGCAAGGTCCAAATACACAAAATATCGTCAAGGTCGAATGAAAAATACTTTTCAAAATTTAACCTCATTTAGGATTCTTTAACAATTTTTTATGAAGATTCTCGACGCCAAAACAAACAATTTCCTCGTATGAAAAAAAAAATTTCCGTCGTTAATAATTTGAGATAATTAATTAACAATTTTTCATGGAAATTCGAGTCGCGTTTCGTTTGTGAGTTGCCGAAAAATGTGTTGAGGATTTTTCTTAAAAACTTTTCTGCAAAAATTCTGATTATTTTTTTTTTTTTTTGAAACTCGATATTTGCAGAAACGAGAACACGTTTTTGCCCTGCATAATGAATCGGCTTGGCCAGTTGTTCTTTTGTTTGTATGAAGCTCCCGACGATTGATCGATTACCACAAATTATGTGTTCTAGCAGCGGGATGGTGCAAAGCGTAGGAGCAAATTTATCGCCAGATCAAACTTTTGGCTCGATAAGATCGCTCTCGGTGACGAGGGAAGTCGCGAGTTTTCCACTTTCGCGGACCCCCACACCACCGCCGCAGCACAGGTGAGTCTCCATTCAAACATTTCCATTTACCTCCACAAGTCAATTCCACAATGACCGCGATCTGAATATTTTATTATTGTCCCATTATTTTCCAACTATTTTTCTTTCCTTGCACGTGTCCCAATCGATAAAAAAAACAATCAATTTGGCAAAACGTGTGGAAATTTGTTGAAAAATGTTCCAATTGGACGAAAAAAGTGAAATTTCTTACTTTTTGAAAAAAAAAATTCAAATTTTATTGATTCGTTCCAATTTGTTTCAAGAATTTTCCATTTTTTCGCCATTTTTAAAAGGATTTTAAAATTTTTATTCTTCCGTCCAATTTATTTGAAGAATTTAAATTTTTTTTCGCTATTTCTAAAAGAATTTTCAACTTTTATTGTTCACTCGGAAGTATTTTGGAGAATTTTCCTAATTTCCACTATTTCTAAAAGAATTTTCAAATTTGATTGTTTATTTCAATTTATTTCCAGAATTTTATTATTCATTTCAATTTGTTTGAAGAACTTTTCATTTTTTTCGACATTTTTAAAGGAAATTGCAATTTTTATTATTCCGTCCAATGTATTTGAAGAATTTCAATTTTTTTTCGCTATTTTTAAAAGAATTTTGAACTTTTATTGTTTACTCGAAATAATTTTGAAGAATTTTCCAAATTTCCACCATTTCTAAAAGAATTTTCAAATTTTATTATTCATTCCAATTTATTTGAAGAATTTTCCATTTTTTTGCCATCTTTAAAAGAATTTTCAACTTTTATTGTTTACTCGGAGTAATTTTGATGAATTTTCCTAATTTCCACCATTTCGTCAAGAATTTTCAAATTTGATTATTTACTTCCAGAATTTTCTGCCAATCCTAAAAGAATTTTCAAATTTCACTATTTATTACAATTTAATTAAAGAATTTTCCATTTTTTCGCCATTTTCCAAAGAAATTTCAATTTTTATTATTCCGTCTAATGTATTTGAAGAATTTCGATTCTTTTTTGCTATTTTTAAAAGAATTTTGAACTTTTATTGTTTACTCGAAGACATTTTGAAGAATTTTCCAAATTTCCACTATTTCTAAAAGAATTTTCAAATTTGATTATTTATTCCACTTTATTTCCAGAATTTTCCGCCATTTCTAAAAGAATCTTCGAATTTTATTATTCATTTCAATTTATTTGAAGAATTTTCCATTTTCCCGCCATTTTTTAAAGAATTTTCAAATTTCATTATTCACTCCAATTTATTTGACGAATTCCCAATTTTTTCCACTGTATTTTTAAAAGAATTTTCAACTTTTATTGTTTACTCGGAGAAATTTTGAAGAATTTTCAAAATTTCCACCATTTCTAAAAGAATTTTCAAATTCCACTATTTATTTCATATTATTTTCAAAAAATTAGAAAAAAAAAAAAATTCACCTCATTATTTTAAAAAGAAAGTGAATGAAAAACTTTTGTGCATTCGCTAAAATCCTCCAGAGAGGCGACATGGTTCCAGGAAACTTGAATGTCATAGAAATTTTACGCATTATTTAATCTCCGAGTACAATTAAAAATGAGAAAATTAATTAAATGAGCGCGTGCAAACTTGACACGACTATAAATATACAATAAAACGATTCCTAAAATCTATAGCCACGTACGTAAATATATATAAATGCAGCATGTCACATTATAATTATAGAGCGCGATATCGTGCCAATTTAAGCTTCGAGGACCAACCTAAATAAGTGTTTTCGTCGGGAGCAACCAAGAAAGAAGAGACGTTGAAAAAGAATAAGTCTGCCTGAGAGATGCAAATTAGTCAAGTTTATTTCGTAAACGAAGAAAACGCGGCGACCGCATGATAAAGAGAGACAGAGGCGAATTAAGTGCATATACCGTAGTCTCAGTTCTGGCGTAATAAGAAACACGAAACTCGAGCGAGATGAAACGAGAAAAATTCCTTTTAACTTGCGACCGAAGAGCTAGAATTTTTTTTTTCTAATTTCCGTGAGAGCCTCCCAAAATGCATAGTGCATTTTCATTCTTCACGGTTGCAATGTGCACTCGAGTAAAAAAACCATTACCGATATTAAAATCCCGGCAAAGAGAATAAAAAAAGTCGTGTCGTTTCGAAAAATAAGAAACTGCGACGGCAAAAATGAAATTTTATCAAAAATCGTCGATATTTTTGCATTATTTCAAAATTTTCGTTATTTTGACAATATTTTTTATTTCTAACGAAACTGTCAGAAGATTTATGATTTTAATGACAAAAATTGACTTTTCAAAGAGACTTTTTAGAATATTTCTCGCTGCAGTGACAACATTTTTGTGATTTTTCGAAAAAAAAAAAAACGTTTAGTCGAAACAAAATATCGATATTTTCCAAAAAAAAAAAAATTCTTTTCTTCATTGCTTGCCGCAATGACAAATTTGACCAAACCTCCGAAAAACAAAGAAAAATAAGAAACTCCCACACTAAAAATGACATTTTGTCAAAAATCGTTGATATTTTTCGAAAATTCCACATTTTTCCATATTTTGACAATATTTTTCATTCCTAACGAATCCGTCAGAGAAATTTACGATTGAAATGACAAAAATTGACTTTTCGAAGAGAATTTCTAGAATATTTCTTGCTCGCAATGAAAAATTTGACCAAACCTTCGAAAAAAAAAAAGAAAAATAAGAAACTCCCACACTAAAAATGAAATTTTGTCAAAAAACGTCGATATTTTTGGAAAAATCCAAAATGTTCGTTATTTTGACAATATTTTTCATTTCTAACGAATCTGTCAGAGAAATTTACGATTTTAATGACAAAAATTCAAAGAGAGTCGACAAAATTTTTGTGATTTTTCGAAAAAAAACGTTTAGTCGAAAAAAAATATCGATTTTTTCCAAAAAAAAATCTTTTCAGCGTTCCAACGATCGAAACTATAAAATGTCATTGAAGAAAATGCATTTTTACAATGAAACTGACAATTTTTCGGACAAAGATTGATTCCTCGTTGTATTTTTGCAGGCCGGTAGTGTTGACGAGTCCGGAGGATCTCGTGGGCATTGGGAGTCCGTTGAAAGAGGTTTCGCCAAGACCGGAAGTGCGAGTGGTTGCACCGTCGCATCGTCAGCCACTGGGAGTGACGAATCCGGGAGTCAACGGTTCGGGGTCGAATCAAGCGAATCGTAAATCCGTCAGCATATTGTTGCCGGATCATTCGATCGGATGACCCCAGCACGGCTTCGTGCATCGTTGCGAAGAGGCTCCCCTTTCCATTTGAGAATCAAGCCATCAACAAAAAAACCAAGAAAATTCCCCATTCCCCGTTGCGAACGAGCGAAAAAAGTAGAAAAAAACGTTCGCAAAGCCACAGATCGATGAAAAATGACATTGAGAGCGCGTCAAACTCACGACGAGGCTCGAGAAAATCGATCAAATTGTCTCGACACGATAAAAAAACGAAATTCATTTCAATTCACCCAAGAGATTAAAATTCATTCGATTTTTTCAATTTTAACGAATAATCTCGAGTGACAGCGACGCGAGAGACATCGAAAGACGAAACTTCGAGGCAAAAATCAGGCCAAACAGAATTCTCGTGATGGAAGAAACGAAAGAAAAAAAAACAAACGATTCGCACGAAATAAACTGCTGCAGATAAATCCAGCGTCAAAAACTCTGTGAATTACTGATTTTTATTTTCGTCCTTAAAATTCGTCGCAATTATTCGCCCAGATTCCTCAAAAATTTGCTCTCGAGAGATTTATCGCTGCATTTTATTTTGCGTCTCGTTTTCTCCCAGAACTGGACAAAGCCAATGCTCCGTTCTGGGGTCAAAAGTTTCATAGAGCTCGACAATTGGGCGGATCGATGAAAAAGTAAAAAAAAATCCTTCAATCAAACGATAATTTTTGCTTTTTTTATTCTTACGACAAATCCATCGGACTCGTAGATTCCGAAAAAATTTCCCCAAAGCTTTAGAGCATTTCGCTTTATAAAAAAAAAAAAAAACAACTTTTTCGCGATTTTGAAACCCGAAAATAATTTTTTTTCATGAGAAACAGAAAATTTAGAAATCTGCTCAGCTTCGCCGTAGTGAAAACTTGGAGCTGAAGAAATTTGGGTCGACTCGACAGGATCGAGTGCTCAGGATACAGGGAAAAACATTTTTTTCTTCTTCTCATTCTCTTTATTTCGGTAGGAAAATAGAGAACGAATGGCCGGTGAAAATATTTTGCGAGATTGAAAAATGGCGTGAAAAATGGTTAAAAATTAATGGATTTTAAGCGACAAACGATTAAATCACGAATCGGAGGCTAAAGAAAGGAAAAATATGACGAAAAAAAATCCATCAGATCGAAACAATGACGAAAAGACTCTCAAAAATTTTGTATAAACGTTCTTGGCCCAAAAACCAACAATTTTTCGAATTTCCGAAATCTCCATTTTCAATTTTTCATTTTCCCCATAAAAACGCGTCGAAATTCGCGTCACGTTTCGTCAAAAAGTTGCAAAAATCGATGTGCAATAAAAAATGTATTGAGGATTTTTTTTGCAGATGGCCAGAAAGGCTGCGAGTCGAAATTATTCAAGAAAAATCCTAAAAAAAGAAAAGGACTCGAATTTAACGCGTTTGGAAGGAAAAAGTGAAAAATTGTAAATTAACATCTCAAATTCTTGCTATCAGAAAATTTTTAGTTCTAGTGTCAAGAATTTTGATACAAAATCATTAAAGAATCCTCAATAAAGTAATTTTGTGATTAACAATCGTCAATATCCTGTCGGGAAAGAAAAACGAGACGAACGGACAGACGAGAAGAAAAGTTTGATCATCGACACAATTAGAAACGACCGGAAGTGTCGTGTCTTTCGTTCGGTCGGTCGACAACCTCGCGAATCGATTAAAAATCCTTTCCGCATGGCCTCCAAGGGAAATTGACATAATGAAAAAAAAAGGCAAAAGAAGCGACAAGCACGAGCGTAGAAAAGTGTGAAATAAAATAAACTCGTCGACATTCCATCGGATTGCGATAAAAGATCGAAGAAAAATTTCAACATCCACCGAAAAGTTGATACGAAAAGCGTCGCCGAGAGCATTTTTCATAAAAAATGCTCTCGACGATGCAAAATGAAGAAAAAAAAAATAAAAAGCAACATCGAACGTACGAAATTTCCATTCCTTTGAAAAATTAAGACGAGAGTCTCAAAAAAAGCTTCGAAAAAGGTGAAAAGAATCGAATCGCCGGACTACGAGCATTTAAACGACAAAAAAAAACAAAAAAAACCATCGACAAGGAACGAATTTCAATCGAACGTTCGTTCGCGTGCAAAAGTCTGCAGAAAAGATTGCAGAACCTCAAAAACGTACGAATGGCTGGATAAAATAGAGGAAAAAGAAAAAAAAACAGTTAAAAAGGACGAAGGAACGAAGAATGACAAAAGGGCGGGCGCTAATTGCATATACTAGTAATTAAAAATGTAGGCATAAGTTGTATTTTTAAGAATACTCCATGTTTCATATTACGCTCATCAGATCTTTCGTTTTTTTCCTCGACGAGTCTCAAGCTTGACAGCCGACCGTAGTCTCGTATTCCCCGAGTATTTTTAATCATTTAAATAAATGAAAAATCGCCTTGATCGAATGACGTTCAAGTTTGCATCGTTGGAATGCAACGAAATTCATTCATTTTTTAACAAAACTCTCAACAAAAATGTTGAATGATAAAACGATCAATTTTTCCGGCCCAGCAAGCAAAACTCGAAAGATTTCGAATTATCAATAAAAATAAATATTTTTCGGTGCATTCCAACGTTGCAAACTTCAGCCTCGAGTTGATCGATCAGATCAACGAGTCGAGAGATTTTAATTGCAATTAAATGTTGTATTTTATGAATGAACTGGTCGTTTGAAAGTTGTGACGTAAATGTGCAGCAAATGTGACATTTCTGGTGTTTATGTTGAATTCTGCATCGTTTTTGAGTGATATTAACAAGATTGATGAATCGTCGAGGCAAAAATCGATCAAAGATCATTTTAACGTTAAGATTTGCTAGTCCTGTAAATACGTACGTTAGATAGACACGCGAGAATGTTACGGAAAAGAGAGATTAATCGTATAAAAATACGAACCCGAAAAAAAAATCGGCATCGCTTGAAATTTCGTACGAAAAGTTTTTTTTTTCCCTAAATCAAAAAATCTAAAGAACTCGATTGATTTGTAATGGAAAAATTCGTTCAAAGGCTAAAAAATTTCCTCCTTTTTCCTCGCAGCCATTTTCGTTTCGAAAAAGAAAGAAAATGGCCACGATTTTTCGTATCGAGGAGAGAAAATGAAAAAGAAGAAAAAGCTGCGGTTATTTATCAACCGAAAAGAAAAAAATTGCCTAAAAAGTTGAATCGCGTGTGGAGCCAAAAATGCAAAAATGCATCGCCTCCCACAGTTTTCATTCGTTAGTTATAAAAAATATCATTTTCTTTACTTTTTCATTTGGCTTGGAAGCCGCAAGCGAGAGCATCGAAGCTGTACTATCGATTTGGACAATATAATTACGAGTTACGATCGTCTGTGTATAAACGCATCATCGAAAAGCGACTCGTAAGTAGCTCAATCACTAGTGATTCGATAACCAAGTTGAAAAAACATAAAACAATCCAAAATAAAGATAAAAAAAAAACTCAATTCGCCGAGAGAGCGAAAAAAATCGATGGACAAATATTGTGGGAAGCCCGTCGACGATGGTTTGACTTTAAGGCGATTTTTGAGGTGTGCCAAACGACGACAAAAACGAGAGAAAAATAATATCCTTAAAAAAGTATAATTACGCGAGACGAATTAACGAAATTCAAACAACAAAAACAAAGCTAAATTATCGTTTTGCAAAACGTTAACAACGCGATAATCATTTCGTTAGGAATTTGACCAAACCTTCGGTATTAAAAAATAAAAAATAACAAGCAAAACTATTCGTTGAACGAAAAGATCGAGAATTTATTTGAAAAATAAATTTTAACTTGATAAAAATCAAACTTGAGCTCGCAACGTTGGGGTTCAACGAAATCCAATTTTTTTTTATTTAAAAAAAAACATTAAAAAATGCAGAAAGATGACAATTTTACGAAATTTGGTCAACATATTCTTTAATAACGTATAAGACAATACAAATTTCTTAAAATTTTTCCACCACGAGGTACTCGAGTAATTTAACAACAAAATAAACAAAAAAAAATCGATATTTTATTGGATACGTTCGACAAATCGTATTTTTTTTAAATCCCAAAAATATTGTCATCGCAGCACGAAATATTCGATAAAATCTCTTCGAAAAGTCAATTTTTGTCATTCCAATCGTAAATTTTGCCGACAGTTTCGGTAGAATTCAAAATTATTATAAAAATGCCAAAAATATTGACATTATCCAAAAATGTTGTCATCGCAGCAAGAAATATTCAATAAAATCTCTTCGAAAAGTAAATTCTCGTCATTCCGATCGTAAATTTTGCTGAGAGTTTCGTTAGAAATGAAAATTATTATCAAAATGCCAAAAATTTCGAAATTATCCAAAAATATTGTCATCGCAGCAAGAAATATTCAATAAAATCTCTTCGAAAAGTCAATTTTCGTAATTCCAATCGTAAATTTTGCCGACAGTTTCGTTAGAAATGAAAATTATTATGAAGATGCCAAAAATTTCGAAATTATCCAAAAATATCAGCGTCACCGTGTTCAACAAAATTTCGACGTTTTTTTTCGACAAAATTGAATTGCCCGTGTAACCACGTGGTCGAAATATTTTAAAAATGTGTGTTTTATACTCAAATTTGATCAAATCCCGATGATTTCAATTTCGTCATCGAACCTCCTGAAAAAAAACCATGAGAACAATTCCGACTAAATATTGAGAATAAAAATCGTGAGCTTTGATAAAGAAAAAAGCAAATTCCGTTGCATTCCAACGATGCAGGTTTGAGGATCATAATTAAGTCTTAATTCCCATTTAAATCTAGAGCTTGTTTAACCAGCTTAATTATCGCCGTTAAGAATTGATTGTAATGATTCCACAAACGGCCGAAGAAAACGTAATTCTCAAGCCGAACAAAAGACCGCGCGACTGCATTTTCATTGCCGATTAATGACTCTTGTTCTTTTTTCTTCCTCTAGACAAGTTTGTGATAGTAAATTTAGTACCAACACATGTTATTAAAAATAGTTGTTAAGACTTGAAAAAACAAATCGTTTCATTATGTTTTCAAGAAAGTTTGATGTAAGAAATAAAAAATAAAAAAATAAATATCTCCGAACGATAATGTGCGAGCGTGCATGGAAAATGCGAGAGAGTTTTGTAATATCAAAATATTCGTTGCGGGATATCCATTCAGGAGTCTATAATAATTTAACTCAATTATAAATAAACTAAAGAAAAAAAGAGATATACGAAAACGAAATTGATGAAATGTCTGCGAAGCGTATCAAATAAACGCCTATAAATGTATTGAATAAAAAAAAAACAATATAAAATGACAATGACAAGAAAATATGAATAAAACTGCATTAATTTTTATATAGTTGTCGATTTAAAACGAGGCTGATTTAAATTTAGATCCGATATCAAAGTCTTTGGCGGCATTTGATATAAAACGACAATTCTGGATTCAACAAAAACCAACAACGGTAAAAATATTGAAAAATATGAAAATTCCACGTACCAACGAAAACCGAAGCGCGAAATAACGTTCCGTAACGTTTGTAAAATTTAGAATAACGATCCTAATCGTATTTGTGGGTAAGATGATTATTCAAAGTGAGAAATTGATCGTTAAGAGGTTGCTAATTATCATATGGCCTCCTCAACTATTCCCCTTGGTCGTTGACGACCACACAGTTTATTAAAATCGTCGAGGCGCATATCGCGACGGACATTCGATAGGATAATCCTTAGCATTTTCTATTACGAATCATCTTCTCGACGAACAATTATATAGAACAAATTTCAATAAATACACACACACACACACAGATTGATTAATAAAAATGATGTAGAAAATATCGAAATTAAACGTCTTTTCATTAAAGTCACATTTCTCCTTTTATTTTATGGCCTTTCTTGAAAATATCTCAAGATTCGCGTCGAAAATTTCGTCTGGCCGAGAAAACGATCGTTTTGTGGGATCCGGAGGAAGAAAAATCGGTAAGAAAATTCCCACGGTTTTTCTAATTGAACGTAAAATTGACAAAACGATCGTAGGGGGTGGGAAAAAAAAAATTGGAGCCAACGGCACGCGGTGTTCCCAAGCGGTCACCCATCCAAGTACTGACCGCGCCCAATGTTGCTTAACTTAAGTGATCGAACGAGAACTTGTGCTTTCAACATGGTATGGTCGTTGGCTGAGATTCGGTATTGACGCTTTACAATTTCAACTAATAATCTTGAGTGGCAGCGACGCGAGAGACATCGAAAGACGAAACTTCGAGGCAAAAATCAGGCCAAACATCGTGATGAAAGAAATTGAAGAAGAAAAACAAACGATTCGCACGAAATAAACTGCTGCAGAAAAATCCAGCGTCAAAAACTCTGTAAATTACTGATTTTTATTTTTCGCCCTTAAAATTCATCGCTATTATTCACCCAGATTCGAGAAAGATTCCTGAAAGTTCAACTGACAAAATGATCGTGGGCGCCGGGAAAAAAAAAATTGGAGCCAACGGCACGCGGTGTTCCCAAGCGGTCACCCATCCAAGTACTGACCGCGCCCAATGTTGCTTAACTTAAGTGATCGGACGAGAACTTGTGCTTTCAACATGGTATGATCGTTGGCTGAAATTTGGCGTTGACGCTTTTTACTTGAGCTGTAAATCTAACGTCTGATTAATTTGTTTCTTCCCTCAAATATCAACAGCGTGAACGCGACAAAGAATTCCCGACTGACGGTCAAAACGCTTCCTCCTCGCCGCGGCCAACACTGAGCCTAAATCGCGCGCGCAAGGTCAAACTGACACGGGCGCGAACGACGTAAACAAAACAATCGCGCGATTTTGAGCCTGATTTTTGTTTACAGTCACGTTATGATCTGTAAACATCGTAACTCGAGGCAACCATCACCGAGTCATTCACCATTATTCCATTTCCTCAGCTAAAGTTTTCGAAATATTTCAAGATGTTCAAGGTCATATTTCAAGATTTACCCAATCGAGTTCCATGCCAAAATAACATCGAAGAATAAAAGTTTTATTTCATAATTATTCAATTTAGTTTCGAATTTTCCTCCGTGGAAACTCACAACGAAAAAATTTGTTGTTTGGGACCAAAAAACTGAGCCAAATAAATTGATGCGTTTTTACTCACTCGTACGATGCTCGTTCCCATGATCCAGCATAGACCAGCGTCCCACGTTGCAAAACCTCTCGAGACTGCATTTTTGAACCGACCGCGTCGCCACACAATAAACACTCAATCACTTTTCACTTTGTTTCATTAGATTCACTGAGATTTAGCTTGAACATTAAAATCGCGGCAATGCAACGCTCCATTCCACATTTATACACGAAAAGCTCATTCATTCGTTTCACGCACTTGTTTATATCGTCAGCAGACAACAACGCGGAGACCCGGACCACAAACGTTATTTTGGAAAATGAATCGTGCAATTTATGGCCTAACGCGATAGCAAAAATTATTTTTACCCCATTAAAGAACAAATTCAACACCCGAAAAAAGATTATTTAGCTCGCCGTTTTATTCACTGAAGATCGAGTAGAATTCTTCGTATTTCAAGCGTCCCGTTCACTTCACTATCAGCAGCTGCGCGTCGACGAACGATAAAGTAACGCATGGAGCTGGCCAACTGACGCACACGTGGCGCTCTACACGCGGGCTGGCGCCCGACTGAATATTTCGATGAGCTCCGTCTCCCGCCTGCACGCCCCCCTCTACCGCGGCGACCAACCCGCCCCCCCTCCATCGCGCCTCTGCCGAACGGCGCACCAGTCCAGCCATCGCCCCCTCCCCCTTGGCCCTACGACTGCGAGCGATCGCGTCGAATACTCGGAACGGCAGAAAATGTAAACAAACCGCGAACGGAAGCTCGTAGAACGCGAACAAAACAAACGATTTACACCAAATAAATTTCCTCGAAAATATTCAGTAAATTCGCAATGAAATATATTTAAAATAAATGCCACCGGAAATTGATCGATAAAATCTCATGCGTTTTGAGTTCCATTGCCTCAGTTATTTTTTCACCAAAATTCTCTCCATTTTTTCGCAAGTACGTAAACTTGACGTAACTTTTTTATTTGGTTCGCGTGCGATTGACAACGCGCGACACCAAATTTTGAAAAGTCTCGCCGCTAACTTGACGCTTGTTCGTTTCGTTCGATAATAAAAATTGATTAACAAAAGTCACAATTAATCTACCAATCACAAACTATCGACGAACAATCATTACGACTCGGAAAAAATGGCAAAATTCATAATCGGCGGAGAAATTTTCTACAGCTGTAAATTTTTCGTCATTGGCGTGAATCTCGCTACGCTACTGGCCGCGCGCCTACTTTTCGCCTCTCTCTTTCTGCTTGATTTTCGCAGTTTTTCTCGCTCGCCCGAGTTTTTTCGTAGTACATCGCGCAGCAGCAGCAGCATCGTCGCGTTTCGTGATCGTAAATCTCATCGAGAAAAAGGGGCAAACCGCGAGAAGAATATTAAAACAAAAAAAAAAGTCCTTGATTCAATCCTCATTTTTGTGATGAACTGTTTACGCGTTTATCAAGTTAAAAAAATCCGAGTGAGACAAATGATATTCGAGTTTGATTGGCGTACGTCGTAGCACGTATGAATAAAAAAAAAAACAGACACACACACAGCGCAAATCTATTTTTTCCAGAATACAAATATATATAAACGTGTAAATAATATTACGAAATCGCGTGGCTCTCGCGAGACATCTCGATCGAGTGTTATTTTATTTTCGTTTTCCTCATTCCTTATTTGTTCTCGAGAAATTCAGCAAAAATTCCAACGATGCTCGAAGAATCTTCTCGCGACCAATCTCTCGCTCTCGCGTTCCTCGACCACGACAATTTTCACATACGTGCCTTCTAAATGCCAACAACCGATCGCTCCACGAATCTTCGCCTGCTAAATCCGATTTTTCTTACGAATGGTGAGTTTTTTTTCCTCCACGAGCAACGACTCGTTTTTCGTGTATTTTCGATCGCCGTAAACAAATTTTGCATCACACAATCGCCCGCCTGTCCCAGAATGGACTCGCAAGCCAAAATCTCGCTCGCAGAAATGGCAAACGACGACAACCACAAACAATTGGTTCTCCAGTGGAACGCGCACGCCGCTCACGTCACTCAACGCTTTAGCGCGTTATTGGCCCGTCAAGCACTCGTCGACGTCACTCTCATTTGCCAAGGACAAAAACTCCGCGTCCACAAACTCGTTCTCGCCTCCTCCAGTCTCTACTTCGAGGTTCGTCCACTTTCCGCTCAATTTTAACGACAAAAAATTCATTTTTCCGGCAAATTCGCACTCGGCCATGAAAAATTCACGATTTTTGTCGCATTCCGGCGACGGGAACTCCAGCGTCGTTTGTTTTACCCAAAAACACTTTTTTCCAGGTCGTGAATCAGTTTTTTTATGTTTTTCTCCGCTTTGCAGGAAATGCTGGAGCAAGACTTGGGCCAGGAGCCGATTATTCTTCTCCGGGACTTGGACTTTCAGGTCCTCAAGGCGATAGTCGAATTCATGTATTGCGGAGAAACGACCATATCGCAATGCCATTTGCAAACTCTTCTGGACGCCGCTCAAGTTTTCAAGGTACGAACGAGTCGTTGGATTTATCGAATTGGCGTCAAAATTCATGGCGTTGATGGTCTCACATGGTTCTGCGAGAATTCTCGATTTTCTGTGGGAAAAAGATCGTCGATAAAGTGCAGAATTTCGTTCGATGCGATTTTACCACCCAAAAAATGTGTCGGCTTGAAAATTTTTCATGATTTTAATGTTTCTTGGTTGCAAACTCGAGCGTTGTCGAAAATCGAGATTTTTCGTGACAAAAATTCGTCCGGAGCATCGATTCACACCCACAAACTTCTTTTGTGATTGAAAAACTCGAGCAAAGCCAATTTTCCTCGAATTGCATCGTTGGGATATGAGAAAATTGATTTTTTTCTCATTATTGTGATAATTAAGGGACTCGTTGCGATTTTTCTACAAAATTCGGTTTTAGAAGTCGCCGAAGAGGCTCGAAACCAAATTTTCGATCCCTGCCATGAAAAATAATCAGTTTTCGTTGATTTTTCAATCAAAATGTGTCCAACGAAACGTGTGAGGAAATTCGGTTGGAATTTAGTTCGAAATAATGGATTTGAATTCTTTTCTGATTGGAAAACTCGAGCAAAGCCAATTTTCAATGATCCTGAAATTTGCATCATTGCAAAACAAAAAAAAATGGATTTTTTTCTCATTATTATGATAATTAAGGGACTCGTTGCAATCTTTCCACTAAATTCGGTTTTAGAATTCGCCGAGAAGGCTCGAAACCAAATTTTCGTTCCCTGCCATGAAAAATAATCAGTTTTCGTCGATTTTTCAATCAAATTGTATGCAACGAAACGCGTGAGGAAATTTGGTTGGAATTTAGTTCGAAATAATGGATTTGAAGGAAGAAATTGTGTTTGCAGGTGAAGCAATTGGAGTGCGTGATAGAGTCGACTTTGAGGACGAAAGCAACGAGCGATAAGAATTCATCAGAGCCAAAAAGTTGTTGGCAATCAACGGAATCAGGGGAAATAGTAAAAAGCAACGAGGAAGGACGTCCGAGCGGAGAGCGTTGCGACGAAAAACGTCGTTTGGGCTCAGACCTTGAAGAAAACGCGATAATTTCGTCAAGCAAGAGCGATCGATTGCTCGACAACAGTTTGCGAACTTGTGAGGTCGACGACGACAATTCTTTGTACGAAATTTCAAACGTTCTCGAGCAGCAACAAATTGCTCGTCGGAACGCGAAACAAGAATCTTTGGGCTCGCGCAGCCTCGATCCTCTCGAGAGCGAATCGTCGACAACGAGCGAGGACGACGAGGACGAAGAAAAAAAAGAAAAATCATCGGAAAACGAAGAAATCTCGAGTTTCCCTCAAGACAATACTCTCAAATCGAGCTACAACGAGACTCGTTGTAATTTATTGAATGTCGATGAATTGCGAGATCGAAATACGAGCGAAAACGAGCCAAAAGATCGTCCAGACGTTGAAAACCTTCCAGAGGCGTTTGGGGAACGTTCGCGACTGAAAACTCACGAAAAATCTAAAGAAACGATCGATTCATCGAAGCTGGAAAAAGAAAATTCCATAACGAATGAAAATGTCACAAAAAATTGTCCAAATTCGGAAAAACAAGCGAAAGAGTGTGGCAAAAATTTGAAAGTTTACACGCACAAACGTCGTGAATCGTTGGACGATAAAAAAGAAGAAAAAATTAGCGATTCGGGGGAAAAAAATGGGCCCGAAAGTCTCGGACACGCGGTGGGCGAATGTTCGCGAGTTTACAGTCACAAAAAACGTAAAGAAATGGTAGATTCGTTGGACCTGAGCGAAGAATATTCGAGGCTGAACGAAAACGAGATGAAAAGTTGGTCAAATTCGGAAAAACGAGAGAAAGAATGTGGCAAAAGTTTGAAAGTTTACTCGCACAAACGTCGTAAATCGGGGGAGGAAAAAAAAAGCGAAGTGTTGGAAAATTTGAGCGACTCGAGGGAAGAGCCGACGAGCACGTCGAGCATCGATTTGAACGACGACACTTCGCTCAATGGGAATCGAATCAATTTGTCGAATAGTCTCGATATGGAAACTTCGGAATACATTTGGAGTCTGAGCACAGAAAATATTCAATACGTGGTCGGGTGCACGATAAATTCGATCAATTCTCCGACCGGAAATGCCGAGACGTCCGCCAAATCGTGCGACGCAGAGACCCCAAAAAATTCCCACGATTCTCCATCTTTGAACGGAAAAAAAACGCGGCAAATGAAAGAAATTTTCTCGTGCGGAAATGGCCAAAGAGAAATCTCACCGGAAACGCCAGTTTTACGGCGGAGCGTCCGGATTAATCAGCTGGAAAGCGAGGACTCGTTCAACAACAATAACGGGGCAACGAGCGGAGCAAAAGGACGCGATAAATCGTTGGATCTCGGGAGAGACGATTACGGGAACGAGGTGACGATGAATTTTGCCAAATCCTCAAAACGCCGATGCAACAAAGATCCAAATTTTCGTGTTACCGACGAAAACGCCATGGAGGCCTCGAGTCCCATGGGAAAAAGCTCGAATTCGCGTTCACTGCGAAGCGCCGCTCAAATTTCCTCGAAAAAGTCGAAAATTTCGGGAAATTGCACGAGTGCGAGGGAGGAAAAAGCAAAAAATACTCGACAGCCTCGCGACAAAATCGATTCTTCGGATATTTTAGTCAACACGCGATTGAATACGATCGCGAGCGTCGATCGCGCTCTCTGGGGCGACATGTCCGACCTTTTGGAAAATCCTGACGATTCCAGCGAAGAATTATTGAATTATTCGACCAGCCGAGAAATCCCATTCGCCGTTGGCCTTTTGCCCCTCAGAGCCGCGCTCGAGCGAATGCAAGCGACGCTCGATCACCAGCCCCGCAAAACTCGCTCCTCCGTCGCAACTCCTTCCCGCCAAGAAAACACTGCCCTAAGAAAAAAAATCAACAACTCCGAGCTCGACAATTCTATCCTCCCTAAAAAACAAAATTGTCAGCCGGAAAACGAGCCCATGGAAACCGCCGTTTGCCACATACAAATACGAACTTCCTCCGCGAGAAACGACACTCGAAATCCCAGAATTTCTAACGACCAACAAACCATCACCGTTGGAAACAATTCCGAGAGCAACGAACAATGACACAAATATATTTATCGCTCTCGCATCAGACTATAAAAATCATTTTTTCCTCGTAACAATCGGGAGCGCAAGATTTATGAGCTCGAGGAGCTTTTCCGCGCGACGTCCTTACCGTCGACCGTCGATTTTAGAATTTTCGTTCAGAATTCAGTCAAATTTGGTCGGAAAACCAAAAAAAAAACATTTGCATCGGTAATTTAATCGATTTAACATTTTTTTCTACATTTTATCGTATTTTACAATGAAAACTCTCATTTCTCTTGAGAATTGATAAGAATTCATTGCAAAATACAAGAAAAACTTAAATTTATCACAAACCCAAAAATACCATCATTTTTTTCCACGAAATTGCGAATTTTGCGTCGTTGGAATTGAACGAACTTTTTGTGGATTCGAAATCGCTTTGACATTCAGTTTTTCGTTTGCAAAAATTGTCATGGACGGCTGTCGCAATTTTTGAGTCTGTTTTCGAAAAATATACGAAAATTGAGAATTCCGTTGCATCGCATCGATGCAAACTGCAACGTCATCTTTTTTCTGCTTCTCCGTAGCCTCTTGGAAATTTAATTGGATGTTTTTTTCATCATGATTTACGGGGATTTCAAATTTTATTGAATTCTGAACGATAATTCGAAAACCGACGTCGGGTCTCGATTTTTTTTCGATATAATTTCACCTGAAAAACGTCTCGACCATTTTCGGATGCAAAATTTCACAAAAGCTCGTGATGGACCCGAGATTTTTGTCGGGAGGCCAAATTTTGATGAAATTCTCTCCGAGCGACGTCCTGCGTGGAAAATTCTTCACGATCATGTTCTCGATGATTTCGATTTCATTTTTCAACCATGAGAATTCTGTCTTTCATTTCTTCGTTCGAAAAAGTTGCCCCGAACGAAAAACGACCGAACAATACTCAAAACGCTTCCGGAAAATATCGTCATGACGTAACGAGCTTAATTTTCAATCACTGCGTCATAATGATCGCAATAAGTGGGATTTGCAACATTTTTGAAAAATTGTAAAATCCTCCCGAGCTTTGCGATTGGAAAATCGTGCAAGTTTCATGAAAATCCCGGAAATTGATCTGAAGCGAGAATAAAAATGACTATCGTCGGGAAAATCCCAAAAGTAATGGGAAAAAAATTTCTCACCGAACATTTATATGAATAAACAAATTATAAATATATATTTATACACAACGCGATACGGAGCTTGAGATTCTTGTTGGGTCGACAAGGAAAGAGGCAAAAAGTGCAAATTTTTTTCCGGCTTCGTCAGCGAGTACGAATCATCAAAATGATTCGATTGTTTCAAACTGTAAATAAGAAAATTGGATGTGAGAGCAAAATGAAAAAAAAGACGAAATCGTTTCTTTTTTTCAGTCTTACGAGAGGCGAGAAATTTTTTCACGATTTTCATTGGAGCGATTAATTTTGAAAATCGATTGCTAAACCACGAGTTTCGCGATTAAGGAAATTCCTCGACCTCGAACTTAGAACGAACGTCGTTTTGTTATCGAACATAAAAAATTGTGATCATTATTGATTATTGTACGATTATTCAATTATTCGATTCGACACCGTAAGCAATAATTCATTATGTATGTGTAAATAATTATATATTATGTATATGCTTTAAAAAAGTTGTATCTTTCATCGGTTCATCGAATTCCTCAAAAGTAGGAAATTGCCCATTGCGATCATCATCCAAGTATTTTTCCAAATAAAATTTATATGAAAAAATTCTCATCCTGCTCGAGAGTCGTGCTTCATTTCAATTGACCAAAATCAAAAAAAAATCAAATCAAAATGTTTGTTTTCAGTTTTTCTTACATACAAAACGCTTTGCAAGCCCAAGTTGATGAAAAAAGTTGTTACTAATTGACTAAAGAACAAAATTACTCTAAATTCAAGATTGTCCGTGCTAATTTGTATTTTTTATGTAATAACCAAAATTTCGGACAAATTTTACGATCGATTTTTTTGAAAAACTAAATAAAAGCTTCTTTGATGTTGCATTATTAACAAAATTTACTTAATTTAGCACTTTATTTTACGCCGTCACGTTCCGGACTCAAAATTATTCTGGAACTCATTGTTTTTTTCCATGAAAATTGTACGAGAGCTAAATGAATCCCGAAAGTCAAATCTAAACGTTTGTTTTCAGTTTTTCTTACGTACAAAACGCTTTGCAAGCCCAAGTTCGTGAAAAAAGTTGTTACTAATTGACTAAAGAACAAAATTACTCCAAATTCAAGATTGTCCGAGGTAATTTGTATTTTTTATATAATAACCAAAATTTCGAACAAATTTTATGACCGATTTTTTTGAAAAACTCAATAAAGCCTCTTCGATGTTACGTAAAAGCGTGTGCAAAATTTTAAGAGGCTTTACCATTCACAAATCGAAATATTTAATGTTGAAAATTGCAACTTTTAACACGCGCTCTTATGAGAAATTACTAAAAATTGTGATTTTTATAAATAAATATCTCGATGGTGCAATTTCCAAACAAATGTCTCTACAAAAAACAAAAAAAATTCACATTTTCCGGAATACAACCATATTTTGAAAAAGCCTCGGGTTTCCACTGTTTTACCGACCGCGATGCGTGCGGTCGGTAAGAAAAAAAAATGCCCCGCGCGAGTTGACTGAATTAATTTCCTTTTTTTTTCAAAATCCACTTTTTTTTTATTTAAAAAAAAACCAGAAAATGAAAAATGCTTCCGGTTTGAAAAGTTAAACTTGCGGTGTGATGAAAATCAAATGAAACGACGCCCCGCGATTGCATTTTCAAAGAAATCTATAAAAAGCCAAATTTCCAGATTTTGTAAGAGTCGCCATTGTTGTAGCAGCTTCGAAGAGTCTGTCAATAGATGGCGCGACCGGTGAAGGCCGAGAGCGTCGAGTGCGCAGGATAGTCGAGCGATTGGTCGCTTCGAAAGTAGTTCCGCAGACATGTGTTTCGTTTCCCGCCTCGCGCGGTCTTGTTATTGTAGAGCGAGTTGAGAGGGCCTCTGGCTGAGGCTGTGGGAAACGATTTTCTGTAGAAAAAGCGAGAGCGATCGCGGGCGAAAGGGCGAGACCGAGAGAGCGAGCGACTCGTGCGTGCGGCGGCGTTGGTGGTCGGTACATGCTACAGAGGACGTAGAAGGCGTAGGGCCTAGGCCAGAATCGAACCGCGGTTGAGTTTGCCATTGCTCTCGTCTCTCTCGGCCGGCGGTTTCTCTCGGCGTCTCGCTCTCGCTCGAGCGCCTCCCTACGAACTACTAACGAGGACGAGGGAGGGGGGGAGGGGACGGTGGTGGCGGCTCTCACGTTCGTAACCAACACGACTTGGTGTGTGACCGAGCGACCGATCGTGTGCGCCTCTCTCGTTCGTGTTGGTCCGTCCGTCCGTCTGTCCGTGTCATATATTCCCCCGGTCCCCCGGTTTTGAAAGCAAGGTTGGTGGTGCGGCGATCGCGACGAGCGACTAGTTGTGTTGCGACGCAGGAACAAGACACCGCACCAAATAATAAAACATTTAGCTTGCATTTAAAATCATTGAGTGTCGATACAAAACGTGTCTACGCGTGCCACGAGTTGTTGTTTTTTCAACTGACCGAGTGTCCGCCAGTTTGACTAAAGTCTGGAGGCCATGGAGAAGCGGATAGAGCTCGAGAAACGGGGAAGGAATCCCGGCGAAGTAAGCCAAATTATAATAAAACATAAAAACGTTTGAGAAATATTTAATAATTCGTCGTCAATCAGCCAACCCAATTCTCGCCTTTTTCTTTTACACTCTCGCGCAACATCCAGTTTCACGCTACTCCGCGATTCAAATCTTTATTTTTTCTTCTCATCACGCGTAATCAAACGACAGACACAACAACGTCTCACGTCGACGACGACGTCGTCGTTGCTCCTGCTGCTGCTGCTGCTGCTGCTGCTGCTGCTGCTGCTCTACGTCAACGCTCTGTGTGAAATTTTTTCCGATTCTTACCCAGTGCGACGAATTTTCCCAACTAAAAATCACCAACGTGTGACTAATTTATTTTTCTCTCGCTCTCGCACTCTTTACGATACCGCGTGGCTTCGGGACAAATCGCGTTTGCCCTGTGGGCCGCGTTACGCTGATGCCGACACGAGAAAAGAGAAGCGACGAGTACTGAAACATTAAACAGCAGGCATGGCGTGCTTTTCACGAGCCAGGGGTAGCAAATCTTTTTCTTCGACTTTTCCATCGCCCTCGATCATTTTCCTGCGAGTCGCAAATCGCTGCATTTTTTTTTTTTTTTAATTTATCCATCTCGAGACTTTTTTTCCTCCGACGTTTCGCTTTTTTCCCCTCATTCCAACAACGTCACTCGCGAGTTTCGAGTTTATTCGTGTTTTGGGCTCGAGTGCGCGATACATCGCGAAAACACGACGAATAACCCGGCAACGTGAAAAAAACACACACACACCGCGCGATGTTCTTTGCCGAGGGACGAAACATCGAGACGAAAGACGCGCGTGTCTGTGTTGTGTGCGTGTTTGCCGCAACACGCGCACCGACATTTTTTTTTTCCTTCGATTCACACTTCTCCCTCGTAATTGTCAACTTTTCAATGTTTTTTGTCGCGTATTTGTCGATGAATTTGGTGTCTTTTGTTTTTTTTGTGAATTTTCCGAATTTCGGACTCTCGACTCGAATTTCCCATTTTTACTCCATTTTCCGGTGAAATTTCCTTGAGAAATTCAATTTTTTCGGATTCACGCGAAATTTCTTTCGTAATTTTGTGCTTTTTCCAGTTTTACTCGAGACGAAAGCCGAATCGATAGTCGATCGTTTTTTTTTTCTAATTTCATTACGCAACGATGTCTTTGGTGGCGAATCTTTTCGCGTTGAAGCGACAATTTTGGAGAAAGCGTGTTTCCTGCTGCGCGAATTGGCATTTTCAACGAAATTCTGCACTCGAGAGAGCGAGAGGGATCGCGCGGTCGGAAGTTTTGGAAAAACATTTATGAGCCTCGTTCATTTCGCCGGTTGACAAATATTCACGGAAATTCCAAAACCTCGGTTCGTCTTGCCGCACGGTCGGCTTAATTGCCACAATTGGAAAAAGCCTTTTCAACCCTCGAGCGAAAGGTCCGCCAGTTTGATCCTCAAGGCGGAAGCATTTTCGTCTCTATTAATCGCAAGAAACGCTCGTCGTGCGCGCTTCCGATGGGAGAAACGTGTACACGGGCAGGTGCATCGACGATCAAGCGTCAGCTCTCGTTCAACTGCATCTTCGCTCTCTCTCCCTCGCTCTCTCGGACCCTGTTCTTACTACGGCCCGATCGAGAGGCCGCTCGTTTTTTTTCTTTCTTTCTTTTTCACCCGGCTCGCCCCTCGTGACCGTTGCAATTCTCAAAATGGTGCTTAGCCAACAGGCTTTCCATTCGAAAATTTAAATCCACTAAAAAAAACCCTTTTTTCGAAAATTTCATCAAATCAATCAAAACAAACACCAATTAAATACCAAAATTGATGATAAAAATCAAATAATCGAATAAATAATAATTATAATAATTAAATGATCAAATTTCAAAAATAATGAAATTGTTTATAATAAAAATTGAAGGAAACTTCACGAATTCACAGAAAATTCCAATGCTCGTTAACAATCTAAATAATAATAATAATAATAATAATAATAATGAAATTGTTAATAACAAAATTGAAATAACTAAATAAATAAAATGACTAATAAAAATTGAATGAAATTTCATGAATCCACTGAAAATGCCAATGCTTGTTAACAATTTAAATAATAAATGTAATAATAATAATAAAATTGTTAAAAACAAAAATTGAATCACGAAATAAATAAAATTACCATAAAAAATTGAAGGCAATTCCACGAATCCACCGAAAATGCTAATAATTGTTAATAATATAAATAACGATAATAAAATTGTTAATAACTAAATAAATAACAAAAATTGAATAAAATTTGACGAATCCCCTAAAAATACGAGTTGCGACGAAATTTCATAAGAATTTATTCGTTCGCGTACAAAATTCAGTTTTTCTAATTTTTCCAAATTCGCCGCTTGATCGAATTTTTTCAATTTTTTTTTTTTTTTTGAAAATTTGAATTACGATTATTCTCTTATGGCGCGGGGAAATAAAAAATACCGAGACTTAATTAATCTTGAGTAATTCATGAATATTTGGGGATTGGAAAAATATTGGGGACTTTTCGTCGTTTTGGCGAGACTCAATGTGTCAACGATATCAAAACACAAATTGCGTTGATCGGATCTCGTGGCCCCACATCGTAGACCAAGCGAGGGGGCTCGTGTTTTTCTTTTTGCTTTTTCATTTTTTCCTTTCTTCGCGATTCAGATTTGCCTACGATCGAATTTGACGAGATTTTCTCTCGATAGATCGAAATTTTTGAAAAATTCCATTTTCGATCGCGTTTTTATCCAATTTCGTGGCTTTTTCACCTTTTGAATCATTTTGTTCCGCAATTTTTATAAAAGATCAAAAAATTTTGTCGTTTCTCCTTAAAAAAAAATGTTTGAATAAATTTTACGAAAGATTTGGGAAAAAAAAGTCGAACAATGAGGAAAAATGATTTTTCTATCAAATGTTTGCTGAATTTCAATTTTCTCGACAATTTTCACGAGGATTTTGTCTCTTGGATCCCAAAAAATATCGTTTTTTCGTCCTGACCAAATATTGAACGAGAATCTCGCTGCTCAAGAAAAAACACAGAATTTCGTTGCATTCGGAGGATGCAAAGCTCGTGAATTTATCTCCCTGGCTGAAGGCAACAAAAACACGAAACACTCATCGCGCGCAAACAGGGAATCGAAAAGCTTCGGGTTCATGGTTTGGGAACTTATCACCGGGCTCGAGATATCCTCGTTCAACTTATTACTTTATCGAGGATTCCTTAGTAAATTTTCTATGAAAATTCTCGACACCGGAACTCACGATTTCCTTCTATAAAGGAAAATTTTCTGAGCCCAAGAGTTCGAGACATTTAATTCACAATTTTTAACTTTTCCCATGCGTACGCGTGTAAATTCAAGTCGCGTTTCATTTATGAGTCGCAAAGAAATGTGTTTAGGATTTTTCTGAAAAAATTTCGACTCACAGCCTTCCTGGCAAACTGCAAAAAAAATCCTAAATACATTTTTTTTGCAACTTTCTGACGACGACGTGAATTTTCACGCGTTTGGATGGGGAAAAGGTAAAAATTGAAAATTAAATGTCTCAAATTCTAAACGTCAGGAAAATTTCCTTCATAGAAGAAAATTTTTATAGTTTTGGTGGCTAAAATGTCAAAATTTTTGAAAAACCCTAAATTAAGTCTTTTCAACACGTTCGTTGCCCTCCGCCTGACGCAAGGGACTCGGTGGTCGATGAAACGAATCGTAGAAAAAAAAGGCCCTGAAGGCTGATCGTGACACAGAAAAAGATCGAAAACCCTCAAAAGATAACCAAAAAAAACAAAAAGGTCGATATTTTTATATCAACGGTAATTAAAAATCGATTAAAAATGAATTTTGAAAAAAGTCTTTCAAAGTTTCATTCGATATTTGTGCTCGGACTAACCTAAAAAACGAATAAAATCGAAATTTCAAGAATGTCATCAAAATCTCCGATTTTTTATATTTTTTAATTCAAATTTTGACAAATGTGACAAAATCCATTTGGAAACACGTGTTTTTAAAAATGGCTGCGACTAATTACGCGTGTTTTCGCGGATGCTAATCGAGCGAGGAAAATATACACAGAAGGGGCGGAGAGGGGGGGGGGTCGCTAAACGATTATTCTTATTGAAGCTACGGGCGTTATATATATTATGCAAAAAGTATTTGTGACGAGATTGATGCGTGTGTGCAGAGATCGCGTAGTTAATCGAGTGTCGCGTGTGCGTGTTGCCACTTTTGCCCCTTCCGTATTATTTGGGTGCCCCTTCCTCAAGACGCGGCGGACTGGCGATGCTGGCGAAGGCGCGTGTGAATGTTGACGGCGCGCGGCCATTGTTGGCACCGGCAAACGCGCGTACTACGTGCCCGACATATTGGCATCTTTCGCCTTTCCCCCTCCCTCGCTGGGGCGCGTTTGCCCGCGAGGATTTTTTAGAGAATCGAAGATGATGATAAAAGTAATTGGAATGAAATAAAATTCATGCAAGATTCGTGTGTGTGTGTGTGTGGCGCGACCGGCGAAATAGAATAATCGCGGAGCGGGGGCGCCTCTGGCGGGAGTTTCGCGAAGCGAGCCAGATTAGCCGAGGTGCGCGCGCAGGCTCGCGCCGACACGAGCGCCATCTTGGACGAGTCCATTCTGTTGCCAAGTGGCAAAACGGACTTTCTTATTTTTTTTGACACTCTCGAAATCTCTCATTATTCAATCCCGTTGTTTACTTTTTCACTGATCGCTTTTCGTCACCTCGATCCTCATGATTTCTCCATTTTTTTCTCACCCCCCCACGCGCTTCACCTGCTTCCGTCCGCATCCTATTTTACCCACTCGCCAGTCGCTCTCGCGGCCTTGAACGAGAGCGCGCGCGACATGTCACACGCCAAAGACAGAGACGGAAATACGTGCGCGACGATTTTTCGTTTGTTTCGCGTGGGCGTCAGCCGCTAGAACGTCCTTCCGAATTACCAACAACTCTTCCGCGCATGCTCAATTACGTATCAATCCGTTCCAGCGCCCCGCGATGCACATTCGCCACGGATTTTAATCCCCTCCAATTACCAAATTCCGATAAAACTCCGATAAATCCCAAAACGGAGCAAAGTTAATGAAATTTTCGTGAAAACAATTAGTTTGCGCTTTGAAATCGTGGGGAAAATGAATTTTCGTCCAAAAATTGACGATTTTTAGGAGTTTTTCGGATTTTGCTCTCGTTAGTTTTTTTATTAAGAGATAACGAGCGTTTGATCGCTAATCAAGCGTTCATCCGCCTGGTAATGAAAGATTCATGAAATATTTCTCGCTCCGACCTTGCCACGGCGTTGTCTCGTATCGCGAGTCGTTTTTTTTTTAATATGACAAAACGTGTTTTGATGCACAGCGCCCCTAGCGGCGATTCCGCCAACCATCGATCCGCTCCTCCCCCCTCCCTGCTCGCGCTCTCTCTTTATTCCCTGGCGACAAGTTTCTCACAGCCTGCACTTCCACCTTGACGAGTGCGACACGCGGCCAAACCGGCAAACTCTTGGCCGCGCTGTTTTCTCCTTCTCTCTCGTTCTTTTCGTACTCGTCGCCGCACGTAGCGAAAATCTAAGTTTAGGACGACCCGGCGTCCCGAGAAACATCGAGAGAAATTACGCCAACCGTCAACAAGACCCAACGCTCGCTTTTTTTCACGTTTTTGGCTCCTCTCGACGACCCTCTCACACTTTCCGTCCTTTTTTCTCTCTCTCGCGATTTTATTATGCGGCTAAACAACTCGACAGAGTGTAAACGACCCCGTTCCCCACTTTTCCCATTTTTCTCCTCTCTCTCTCTCGCTCTGACTTTGAATATATTCTCATCAAGCGCCTTACCAACCCCTCGCCTGCAACCCTTGCACCCTTCTTGCGCTTTACTCTTTCCCGATCAATAAAACATGCCATCTGCCGCAAAAGCTTATCGCTCATTTTAATATTCTCGCATTGTTTTCCTTTTCGTCCCTTTCCCTTGCTCCGAAAACCCGCGCTCCTCAAACTCCCGATTCGAAGCTTTTCGGCGACACGTTTCGGTTTCGATTTATCGAATGCGACCAAATTCTGTAATACAAATTCCAAAAAATTATAAAATAAGAGAGAAAAAGATTTTTAAATCAATAAAAATCCCGAATTTCATTGCGTTGAAATTTGCATCGTTGGAATGCAACGAAATTCTTTTCTAATTTCTCAAAATTTATTAATTTATATTAAAAAATTTAATTGTAATAATCAAACGGTCGAATTTTGCGACCAGAAAAATGAATCGGGTGAAAAATTTGCCTGATTTTTGAAATTCAACGAATTATCAATAAAAATCGATATTTTTCATCATCGAATTTAAAATTCAACGAATCATCAATAAAAATCGATATTTTTCGTCATCAAATTTAAAATTCAACGAATCATCAATAAAAATCGATATTTTTCATCATCCAATTCAAAATTCAAGAAATCATCAATAAAAATCAATATTTTTAATCATCGAATTCAAAATTCAACGAATCATCAATAAAAATCGATATTTTTCATCATCGAATTCAAAATTCAAGAAATCATCAATAAAAATCAATATTTTGAATCATCGAATTCAAAATTCAACTAATCATCAGTAAAAATCAATATTTTTCATCATCCAATTCAAATTTCTACGAATCATCAATAAAAATCGATATTTTTAATCATCGAATTCAAAATTCAACGAATCATCAATAAAAATCAAGATTTTTCATCATCGAATTCAAAATTCAACCAATCATCAATAAAAATCAAGATTTTTCATCATCCAATTCAAAATTCAACGAATCGTCAATAAAAATCGATATTTTTCATCATCGAATTTTTCTGTTTCCATTTTTTCGATTTACATCTTTCTTTCTTGTCTAAAAAACTCAAATTATGCACGAGGCCCAATTTCTCGTGGTTAATTTATTGTTTTCCTGCCCGCGTATTGAATTTGATTTTTTTTTTATTGCGTTCGGGTTTTTTCATCGAATCTGCGGGTTTAATGGAATGAAAAAATTTCAGATCACAGAGTTCGTATTGGACAATTGTCGGAGTACGAACATCGTTGGTTTGACTGATGAATTTGTGGCTCTGGAGTCGTTGAGTCTGATCAACGTTGGTCTCACCAGTCTCAAAGGATTTCCCAAATTACTAAATCTTAGAAAGGTTCGTTCTCGCATTTCGCAGTAAATTGTATTTTCATGCATTTTTCTTGTTTTTATTGATTTTCGTTGGTTTTTGGAGGCTCGTGAAAAAGTTGGACATTTAAATTCCAGTTGGAGTTGAGCGACAACCGAATTTCCGGGGGTTTGAATCTTCTCCACACGAGCCCAAAGTTAACTCATCTCAATCTCAGTGGAAACAAAATCAGAGACCTCGACACGCTCCAGCCATTAGTGAGTCTTGATCCATTTTTTAATCCATTTTTCTCGATTTTACGTTGATAATGAAAAATGTCAATTTCTTACGATTACAGAAAGATTTCAAGAATCTTAAGAGTCTGGACTTGTTCAATAATGAAGCAACAAACATGGACAATTATAGGGAGAAAGTCTTCAATCTCATCCCTAGCTTACGATATCTCGACGGGTAATTATTTTCGCCTTAATTAATTAAAAAAATTAACCAAGCACGTGAAGGCTGCAGGATAAAAATTCCTGAGCCCAAAGTCCGATAAAAAAAATGAATAAAAAAAATTTCTGGCTTCTTGGATCAAAGTTTTTTTCGTCCTGGGACGTCCCTGGACACACATGGGTCTGGGGGACCCCAAAGTTTTTTTTTACCGTCCTTGGACTATTAAAAAAATTCAAAAACGTAGTTTTGGGCTTAAAGAAAAAAAACTCTGCACCGGACAATGAAAAAAATTCTTATTCATAATTTTTATTAAATGGCGATCGATACGAAAAACGAGAAATTCAAGAAATTCGCTTCATGGGTCCCCCAGACCCATGTGTGTCTACTGACCGTTAAAAACAAGATTTTCGAAATTTTGGAATCGCGCGAAATAATAAAAATTCTAGGAAAAAAATTGGATCGATGAAAAAAATTGTGAAATTTTGCAGATTTGACATGGACGAGTGTGAAGTAGAAGACACCGAAGGCGAGGACGACGAGGTCAATGGAAACGACGACGGCGACCTGGATCCTAACGAGGATGACAGCGACGAAGAAGGTTTGTGAAAATTTTCGACACACCATAAAAACACCATAAAAACCCCATAAAACCCCATAAAACCCCATAAAACCCCATAGAATCGAAAAAATGTTCAAAACGCCACGTTTTCCTTTCAGTATCGGATGACGAAGACGACGATGACCTTGAAGATGGAGGTGTAGGATTAGAGGCCGTGTACAAACACGATTTGGAGGTAACGTCGATTCAGAATATTCAAACAATTGCTCCAGTCAACTTGGAGATTTAAAATTCTTTCCTGAGACGAGTTTTATTGAAAAAATGACCGAAATGTTTTTTTTATTCATTGTTTTTATGGATCAATGATTTTTTCTCAGGATGACAGTGACGAGGAAGATTACGTGGGCGGAGAAGAAGAGGAATTTGATGAATACGACGAGGACGAGGATGAACAGGACGAGGAGGACGGTGAATGCGCCACGGGTAATTTTTCTTCTATAACAAGATGATTCCTTTGATATTTAACCCTTCGAGGCTCCTTTTCGTCCTGCCACTTGAGTCTCAAGCATTTGGAGAGAAAAAAATGTGCTAAGAGTCTGGAAAACTCTCCATTATTCGAGATTCTTTTGTCATTTTGTACAATTTTCGCCTGTGGAGGGAAATTTTCTGACGTCAAGAATTCGAGACATTTATTTTCCAATTTTCAACTTTTCCCATCCAAACGCGTGTAAATTCAAAGCTTAATTAATTAATAATTAACAAAATCTGATTATTTAGAATTTTTCAGTAATTTTCTATCAAAATTCTTGAGGACAAAATTAAAAATTTTCCCTCATGAAGAAAAATCCTCTGACGTCAAGAATTCGAGACATTTAATTCACAATTTTTAACTTTTCCCATCCAAACGCGTGTAAATTCGAGTCACGCCTCGTTCACGAGTCGCAAAAAAATGTGTTTAGGATTTTGCTCAACAAATTTCGACTCACAGCCTTTCTGGCAATCTGCAGTAAAAATCCTAAATACATTTTTCTTTGCGACTCGATTTTTGCAACTTTTTAACGACGTGACTCGAATTTTCACGCGTTTTGATGGGGAAAATGAAAAATAGCAAATTAAATGTCTCAAATTCGAAACGTCAGGAAAATTTCCTTCCAACGAGAAAATTTTGAGTTCCCGTGCCAAGAACGTCCATAAAAAAATTTCCCAAAACTCTGAATAAAGTTTTTACATCAAAAAACATTGTAAACTCGAGATTTCGAGAAAAAAAATTGTCTCTCGGGTCAAAAAGACCCCGAAAAGTGAAAAAAAATCCATAAAATCGAAATATTTCAATCAACTTTGACGTTTTTCTCAAAAAAATTCTAGAATCGTCTCCAGCCCGAGGAAAGAAGAGAAAACATGAGGACGGAGGTGAATCGGGGAACTAAAAAAAAGGATGAGGCGCGGAGGGGAGCGAAGCAGCGCGTAGATTCGGTTGCTGCTGCTGAATGAGTGTAAAATTCGTATAAATAATGACGGTACATGGATCGCCGAGTGAGAGAGAGAGAGAGAGAGAGCGAGAGAGCGAGAGCGAGAGATTGCGAGCGTGAGCGTGAGAAAGAAATTAAACAAAACAAAATGAAAGAAAAAATAAACAGCTGGGAATCAAACTTATTGACCGACCAATGACAGACTAACAGTTAGTGTTGTGAATTTATCAGTTTAATCCTCGACCGAAAAATCGTCTGGGAAAAAAAAAAACCAAGAAAAAACAAAAAACGAGACAAAATATACACGAAAAAAAAAAGAAAAAACGTAAATATTCAGTATAAAAATGAGAAATAAAAACGATAAACGATGATGGAAAGAAACGAGACGATGGAAAAATGGATAAAATGGCATAAATAGGGGCCGCATTCCAGCTCGACCCAACACACGTTTTAGTTATACTAACGATATTTTATATAGAGTATATAGTTAGAGAATTAGAGGTGTTGCGTAGTAAGAGAATCGAGAGCAATGACGAAAAAACAAACAAACATATTCGGCAAGAAACGAGGAAGCAAAATGTGGACAAGACAAACTGGGGGAGAGAGAGAGAGTTTGGATTTTTAGGCTGAAAAGAATGACGGAGGGAAATGGGCGAGAGGACGAGGTTTTACACTCGAAGGAGCGTATTTGTCTGTTAGCTCCAGTCGGCCAAAGGCTGGTCATGCTGGAATGCAGCCGTCGTTAATCAGTACTAAGAATAAAATAAGTTACTTTTTAAATACATTATTATTGTACCATTTAATAAGTAAATCCATTTAAAATACACACGAGTTCACAAATACCTGTCGACGGATCGCGCGTTTATCACACACGACAAATACTATTTGCATTTTTTACATCTTCACATCAATTTCGAACCCGAACGCGCTTTGGGCCAGAAAAACCACCTCGAGATGCTCCAATCGATCAATTTCCTTGGAGAAATTCGCCTGACTAATTTTTTCCTTGTCTACCATTCAAAAATCTCGCAATTTCAGAAAAAACCGAAGCGTTTTTCGGTTTTTTCTCTTACCAGTTTATCGTTGGCGAGAGAAACGACATCGATACATTTTTCTGACCAGAATTCAATTCCACCCGAGCGTTTGCAATACAAAAATCACGACGAAAGGCCCAGAGACTGGACATTTTTCAAGGAGATCGACCATATGAGCAGCTTCGTCGCTCCGTTCCATTTTATCATTTAATCCCTTAAAGCTTAAGGCGTCACCATCGCAAAACCACTTAATTCAGACTTTTTTCAAAATTTTGTCCCAAACGTTTTCGCCAGCAAAACTAAAAAAATTTTCCCATGAAGAAAAATTTTCTGACGTTTCGAATTTGAAACATTTAATCCACAATTTTTCATTTTCTCCATCCAAACGCGTGAAAATTCACGTCGTCGTCAGAAAGTTGCAAAAATCGAGTCGCAGAAAAAAATGTATTTAGGATTTTTTTTGCAGATTGCCAGAACGGCTGCGAGTCGAAATTTTTGAAGAAAAATCGTAATCACATTTTTTTGCGACTCGTAAACGAGGCGCGACTCAAATTTCACGCGTTTGGATGGGAAAAGTTAAAAATTGTGAATTAAATGTTTGAAATTCTTGGGGTCAGGAGATTTTTCTTTATGGGAGAAAATTGTTGGTTGAGGTGTCAAGAATTTTCGTGGAAAATCATCGAAGAATCCTGAATTGAGTAATTTTGTCGGATGCTGTCGAAATAATAAATGGAGGAAAGAAAAACTTGACGTACAAGGCAATCGAGGTAAAAAAAACCCACAAACAAACAAAAATTATACACGTTAACGCGAACGAACCGAGAGACACACTCGCAAAAATTGAATCGAAAGAGAGACAAGGAGCTCGAAACGACTGCGACTTTTCGACGTGACAGAGACTTGCCAAAATTAACAACCGCGACCACAAAGAATGGATGGGGAGTGAAAAAAAGAGAGCGTGAGTATGTAAGCGAGAGCAAAAGCGAGCGAGACGATTGGTTTTATAAATAAAACAATAAAGACACAAAAAAATGGAGTAAAATAATAAAATAAAAAAAACGATACAAACACATGAAACAAAAAAAAACGAGAAAAAAATGAATAAAATAAGAAATAAGATGAAAATAAAGAAAACACAATTATGGTAGAGTCGAGGACCTGGCCCGCGACCTTGCTGCCTGATTGGTTGATATGGCCTTATCCAATTTTTCCAAGATTTGATGACGATGTCGAGAGGTTACGGAGGAGGAGGAGAAGAAAGAAGAAAAAAGTAAATTTATATTAGGTAACCCGGAGGAAGTAAGTTCAGGCGTGTACAGGTCCAAAAAATCTGTAAATTTGCCAATCCAGCAATTTGTGATTGCGGATCGCGCGGAATTTCATTGACGTTGTTTTTATTCGTCGAAATCAATCAAACGAATTCGCTCGGAGCGTTTTCACGCTCGGAGCAACTAAAAATTATGAGGGATTTACCATTCCGCGCGTCCCGTGACTCGGAGCACTTTTGTCAATTGCGATTTTTCGGAGGGAGACAGAACGAGAAAAAGAGAGAAAGAGAGAAAACAAAAGAAACAAGAAAATTTATCAATTAATTAAGACGATTGTGTCCATCTTCTTGTATTATCGAGTATACATCCGTGTAATTGTCCGTCTGTTCTGTTGTTAAAGTGAATTTTTATCGTAAAGTTTGTTTATTTTGAGCGATCCTCATCACAAAATAAGAAGAAATAATTTATTAATAAAACCATTTACAAATCTATAAATCATGGCTTTCCCTAGCCCGACTATTTTCGTCTTTGTAACTTTTTATCCATCGCCCCCCGTCTAGATTTTCTTCTTTTTTTATTGCCACAGTCGATCGATTTTTATCCATGGAATTCCTTCAAATTTGCACCACACTAAAAAAATAGTGATTTCACAATTTTCAGTAGTTTCTCGTAAGAGCGCGTGTTAAAAGTTGCAATTTTCAACATTAAATATTTCCATTTCTAAATGGCGAAGCCTCTTAAAACTTTGCACACGCTTTTATGCAACATCGAAGAAGTTTTATTCAGTCTTCCAAAAAATTCGGTCGTAAAATTTGTTCGAAATTTTGGTTATTACATAAAAAATACAAATCACCTCGAACAATCTTGAATTTCGAGTATTTTGTTCTTCAGTCAATTAGTAAAAACTTTTTTTCACGACTTGGGCTCGCAAAGCGTTTTGTATGTAAGAAAAACTGAAAACGAAAATTTAGATTTGACTTTCGGGATTTATTTATCTCTCGTACAATTTATCTGGGAAAAAACAACGAGTTCCAGAATAATTTTGAGTCTGGAACGCGACGGCGTAAAATAAAGTTCTTAATTAATTAAATTTTGTTAATAATGCAACATCGAAGAAGCTTTTATTTAGTTTTTGAAAAAAATCGATGGTGAAATTTGTCCGAAATTTTGGTTATTACATAAAAAATACAAATCACCTCGAACAATCTTAAATTTCGAGTATTTTGTTCTTCAGTCAATTAGTAAAAACTTTTTTTTCACGAACTTGGGCTCGCGGAGCGTTTTGTATGCGTAAGAAAGGCTGAAAATGAAATATATTTGGATTTTATTGGCGCGTGTATCGAATTGCGGTAAAGAAGAACGTTCGCGTTGCCGCGCGCTAGCGAGTGGCGCCGCCGTCCGCCTCGGCGGCGTCGGCGCAAAGCTCGAGCGCGCAAGATGGCCGCCGCGCCGAGCGTCGCGACTCGCGAGTCTCTCGGCTTTCAGTATCTCTCCGAGCTTCCTTCGGTGCACATCGTACGCGCGCGTGTCTGGTGGTAGTGCAAACAAAAGCCGCCCAACAAAGTCTAAAGGAATTTTATCAAGTGCCCCCCGCGAGCCTTTATCCAAAAGGCATTATTTTCGTACACATTTGTATATTTATCAGCACGTTTACGGACGCGCCTAGTCAATATGGCTGAGAGCAAGGGTGCGTTAATCGCGAAAACAGTGCAAAAACATGCCGGCAGAGCCAAGGAAAAGGTAAGTCGCTGCTCCACGCAATAAACATGAAAATAAATCTACTTGTGTCGTTTTCCCACATCGAATCCATTCGTCTCGTCGTGTATTTGCTCAAAAATGCTGAATCGCGTTTCCCCGAGTTTCCCAGACACACTCGATCGAGTTTTCGTGTCCATTTACGATTCAGGCCTGTAAAATTGTGTTTCAAAGCCTCAAACAATCTGACAACTCGTGCATCCTTCACTCGACTTGTTTACGCGTCTCGTTAACACGAAGAAAACAACTTTTCACCGCGATTTTTCACCTTCTTTTCGTCAGAGTTCCATTTGGCAGTAAAAACTGTAAACACGCTCGTTGTTTTCGAACACATGCGCGCTTTTCAAGTGTCACGCCGGCTGCCACATCTGACGCATTTTATTTCTGTCACGAAATCGTCTTTTCGTCACTTAACCTCAATTTTTGAAATCACGTGACATTTGCCTTGAAAAAACGAAAAAAATGTTGCAATTTTCGTTTTCGTCCCAAATTTCATCAAAATTCCTCACGTTTTTCTGCGTTTATTGGAAAAATCTCCGAAATTGTGATTTAACCTCAAAATTTACATCGATCGCGATCTTTCCAACTTTTTTATCCAACTGGTGAAAATTCCGACCCGAAATCTGTCCAGAGTCTCCGGCCACGCGATTTTTTCCCCTTTACAAACGATCCCAGATCGGTAATCTCGATTTCTCGTTATGTTTATTTTTGTGGCGCGGAGACAATTGTTATGTAATCGGAGAGCGAACGCAGCGGCAAAGTGGAAGACGAAAAGGGGGGGGGGGGGAGGAAAAAGACGAAGAGGACGTGGATTATTCGCCAGAGTTTCATTTAAAATGACAATTACTTATGCAACCTGCGAGGAGCGTCAAAGCGAGAACTTTGCTACACTATACATTCGCGCGTTAAATGAAGTTGCTCGATCGCTCGGACTAGTGCAATTTATGTATTACGTATATCTGCATTAATTCAACGAGCTCGTTCCTCCATCGCGCTCACGTGGACGTTATTCACAACACTCAAGCCCTCAACGTTGGCCTCCATCGAAAAATCACTTTTCCATTCATTTTTCATCATTTTCCAAAACCACGCGACAATTTTCGTATAAAAAATCAAAAAAAAATTCCCAAAATTACGAAATTTTTCGTACCGAGAATTTCCGAGAAAACCGAAAATCAGAATTTCAAATCGCAATTTTTTTCGTTCTGGGAATGCGAAATTTTCGTGATTTCCGGAATTGACGAAATTATTCATTTCTCCATTTTTTGTTTTTCGTTTTTGCTCGAGGAATTTCGGTTTTTTAGACTTTCTTTTTGCTGACGATTTTATCGTACGATTGAAACATTGTTCTGGACATCGGGGACGGGAATCTTTGTAGCACCAAACAGTCAACGCAATAATCTTTGGCGTGGACATCCCGAAATAACTGCAACTCCCTCGCACCGGGCTGGCTATTCTATTTTTCGCTTTAGACTCAAAAACCAGCCGACCAACGATTTTCTCTTCTCCCTAGAAACTCTATTTTGTCATTTGTGATATTTCGTCGCACTGAAACGAAAATTTTGGGGACTTGACGTTTTTATTGAAAAATTCCAAAAATTTTGTCATTCCAATTGTAAATTTTGCTGACAATTTCGTTAAGAATGAAAAAATTTGTCAAAATTACGAGAATTTTGACATTTCCCTCACGCGATGCGACTGAAATTTTTTTTTTCTTCATAAGTTTCTCACGCAACGTTGGCGTCCAACGAAAAAAAACATTTTTCATCATTTTTTTGCTTAATTTTGAAAATCGTGACAATTTTCGAACCGATTTTGGGTTTCGATCCCGAAAAAAGTTTGTTTTAGCGTCCCGATTAAGAAAAATAAGAATTTCGTTGGATTTCCACCGGGGAAACTTTAACATTGTGTACTTTTTGCTTTTTGCTCGTTGACCCGCGTGAAACACGTAAAGAAAAGCGCTATATCGTGACTGGAATTTAAGAGCTAATCGATTGTCAGCAGAGTCAGCATTCTCGCGAGAGACTCGCGTCGAACGCGTGATAATAAACCGCACCGCGTCGCGCTATATTTCATAAATACCAATTAAATCGTTCCGAGAGGCTTCGATTGACACAACAACTTATTTTCGATCGATAATTATTGTTTCAATTTTTTCCGGTGCCTCCAATCGCAGGCTCGAGATTTTCTGTACAGATTTTTGCTTCTCATACTTTTCAACATGTGTACGACGAAAATTTCGTTGAAAAACGTTTTTTTTTTTTTAAATCACAGAAATTTCGTCATTGCAGCGAGAAAAATTCTAGAAAGTCACTTCGAAAAGTAAATTTTTGTCATTCTAATCGTAAATAACGAAAATTTTGAAATAATCGAAAATTTTGACAAAATTTAATTTTCCGTGTACGCCGCGCGACCGTGGCCCGTTAAAAAATGGAAAAATCACGTAAAAAACTCACTCGAATCCGCGACGGTGATGAATTTAACAAAAAGACGTGGGAAATTGATTTTGAATAAAAAATTGCTCGGCTTGAAATAATCTCGCGGATTTATTTATTCAGCTGCACGTGCACGCGATTTATTGCTCATTTATTTATTTTCCAACATCGCATGCAACTTGGGCTCGCGTGGATGCAAAAATAATGAGACTTTGCAACATTGCAGTCCAACGAAAAATACTTTTTTCTATTAATTTGTTGAATTCCAAAAACCATGACGATTTTCCCACCGATTTTCTCTTTGGATCCTAAAAAAATATCGTTTTCAATCAATTTTAATAAATTGAATGAAATTATTCAATTCGGAATTAATTAATCGATCAAATTATTCAATTAAATAGCCCGCGATCGATTCATCCAACGAAAACCAACGCCAGATTGTTAATTGCTCGAAAAAATCGTAATTTCGATGACGATTCTGATTATACTTGGAGCGTTACGAAATCATCGGATGATAAGATCGATAAAAATGGCCAACGCGGACAAGTGCGCTTACCAGGATCGTCATCGAACTCTCGTTGAAATACACGCGTCCCCCCCCCCCCTTCTCGTCCCACTCCCACGTTCCCTATGCGCTTATTCTATTAATGGTAATCTGGTAAACGACAACAAGCCCACACACATGCAGATTTCTCTCTATAGATTGAACGACACGACGGCGCATGCAGTTCGTTTCAAGAGCCTCCGATCGTTCTTTCTCATTTTCTGGCTGCCGATGCATAAAGAAAACGAGAAAATACGGACCGAATTAGGCTGCAGCGCGGATTATGCAAACTAAAAAGAAAATTTTGTTGAAAAAGATCGAAATTTTGTTCGACTAAACGTTTTTTTTGGAAAATCACAAAAATTTTGTCATTGCAGCGAGAAATATTCTAGGAAGTCTCTCCGAAATGTCAATTTTTGTCATTCCAATCGTAAATTTTGCTCGCAGTTCCGTTAGAGATGAAAAATATTGTCAAAGTTACGAAAATTTTGAAATTGTCCAAAAATGCAACGAAATTCGGTTTTTATTGAAATTTTGATTCAATTTTTCGGCAGGACAGTAAAATGATTTTTTTTTTGAGGATCCGAAGAGAAAATCGGTACGAAAATTTCCATTTTTTAGAAATTCAACAAACAATTAATAGAAAATGGAATTTTCCGTTGGATTTTTCTGCACCATCGCATTATTTTATCGATTATTTCGATCGGGACATTAATCGTAATAGAAATAGACGAAAAAACTCAATTTCGAAATCTTGATGTCTTCGTTGAGAAAAATATTCAAATTCTACTCCGAGATTGAACCAAAAATCGTGGGATTAACATGGGAAAACCTGTTGAACTGATATTTTCGAACGAGACTCGAGTTCTCAAGAAAAACAAAAGTTTTTTCAACCTTTTACTCGTCCCTCGCTTCCGACGCGCGGACAATTAAGTGGGACGATTTTTCTTTTCTCAAAATATATTCAGCGTATCCGAGATAAATCGGAACCCGCTTTTTCAGCTGTTTCTCTCACACTCTGACAACTCAAGAGGCACAAAACTCTGAAAAAATCTTAAAAAACCTTTCGAACGGCGTTCTCGTGAACTGCTCAACAAAATTAACAAAAAAAACAGTAATTTTGACAATAACGTGTCGATACGAAAGAAAAAAAAACGATTCGCGATCTAAATGACAAAAAAACTTGAATGCAACGAAAAATATTTATTTTCCCCGATGATTTTCCTCCATTTTCAAAGTCATCCAAATTTCCGAGTTGAGATGGAATCGAATTCACATAAAAATATCAAAAAATACCAATTAGAGAAAAAAAAATGATGAAATAAAAAAAAATGATTGAAAAAATTAAAAATAACGGAAACTTTCGCGATCGAAACGACAAAAAACCGTAAAAAACTTGAATGCAACGAGAAATATTTATTTTCCCCGATGATTTTCTTGCATTTTCAAAATCATCCAAATTTTCGAGTCAAATTGGAATTAAATTCAATTAAAATTATGAAAAAAGACCAATTGAAGAAAAAAAAATGATGAAATACAAAAAAATGATTGAAAAAATTAAAAATAACGAAAATTTTATGAAACAATGGAAAATGAAAAAAGAATAAAGTCTTGTGCAACAAATAAATGCATTTTGTTGCATTCCAACGATCCAAACTCGAGCCCCATCCAAATTTGAGCCACCCAGGTGAATTATATTGAAAAAATTTAAAAATTGATGAGGCTACGAAATTCACGGACTCGGAGATGCAGTTTGGTTCGCTCGAGACCAATGCACGCGGTGCATCCATGCATCTGTGAGCTCCGTTGGGTGTTTATGTGTCCCTGACGTCACAACTCGACTCCCGAGCAGGTAGGCAGCCAGGCAGGCGAGCTTACCTACATTTCTAGACACACATACAAAGCCCAGGCTCGAAAAAAAAGGAAAAATGTTCACAGCTACGCGGTATGCATTTGCCACGAGCAATACAGGCCCCAGCAATTCTTACGTGTCCCAAGAGTCTGCGATTCTCGTGGCTCTGTCGCGTACGGACATTTCTCGTCGAACCGGTCCACCGGAGTCTTTCCTTAGTCAGATTGTAACACATTTACCTCTATGAACTCCCCTCGCCAGCTCTAGAGAACACTCGAACAATAAAAAACGAGCAGGAACGAAAAATTTCGAGATTCGTTCAGCGGGCAAGTTTTGGCGTACAATTTTGCGTTTCATTTTCGAAAATGGGGAAGAAGACGAAGAAAAAAAACATTTTGCTCGTGGATCGAGCGATTTTGATGCGAAATTTCGTGAAAATTCAATTAAAAAACTTTTTTTTTGTAATTGTTGATATTTTTGGTTATTATTAAGATAGAAAATACGCGAGGCTCGAAAACCCGTGCCGAGAAGTGCGTGAACATCGATTAAATGATTTGTCCGTTATACACAAGGCGTAATCGGGTCGAACGGAATACTTCGAACCGGTTTTACGGTTTTTCTTCAAGCTTGAGAGAAAGACCGAACACCGGAAAACGATACACAACACTCTTTACTCTCGTTGCGCCCTCAACCGTCCAAATTTCGTTGGAAAGCTACGAAATTCTGGTTTTTCTTTCCCAGACATCTGAAACAAATATCGGACAGAAAATTTTTCTTCCTTTTTCAAATTTAACACACGATAAATAAAAAATTACTCTTTCTATTTATTTTTTGTTCAATTCCAAAAAATCGTGACAATTTTCTTACCGATTTTCTCTTTGAATCCTAAAAACAAAAATCGTCTTATTGTCCTCACCAAATATCGAACAAGAATTTTAAGATTTGCTCAAGAAAAAACAGAATTTTCGCGAAAACCGAAAATCAGAAATTCAAAAAAAATGAAGAAAAATCAATTTTTCAAAATTATGACCATTTTCGTACCGATTTTCTCTTTGGATCCTGAAAAAAGATCGTTTTCATTGTCTTGACAAAATATCGACCAAGAATTTTAAAATCTGTTAAAGAAAAAACAGAATTTTCGACAAAACCGAAAATTAGAGTATCAAAAAGATGAAGAAGAAACAATTTTCAAAAATGATGACAATTTTCGTACCGATTTTCTTTTCTGATGCTGAAAAAGCAAATATTAACCAGGAATTTTGAGATTTGCTCAAGAAAAAACAGAATTTTCGACAAAACCGAAATTCAAAATTTCAAAAAAATGAAGAAAAATTAAATTTCAAAAATTATGACAATTTTCGTACCGATTTTTTCTTTGGATCCTAAAAAACCATGGTTTTTATTGTCCTGGCCAAATATTGAATAAAAATCATGAAGTTCTGCCAAAAAAAAACAGAATTTTTCAAATTGTAACAATCAGAATTCAAAAAAAAAAAAACAATTTTGACAAACTACGACAATTTTCGTACCGATTTTTTCGTTGGATCCTGAAAAACGATCGTTTTTATTGTCCTGACCAAATATTGAATAAAAATCATGGATTTCTCCTCAAAAACACCCAAAATTTCTAAAATTCAGAAATTCAGAATCTTCACAAAAAAAAACACAAAAATTAATGACATCGCGGACTTCAGTGTCATTCTTAGAGACTTCCGGGCGTGTACGGATATGCGTTGACGCGTGTACACGCGAATGAGGATTCAGAAAGCGCGACTAAGGAGCCGTTCGTAAAGTTGAACATTATGTCACATAAACGCGTTGTGAGAAAAAGGAGCAACTTTGGTGTGGGAGCAAGGGGAAAAATAAATAAATTTGCCGTCGTTCTCGCGAGTCTTGGTCGCCGTAACTCAGTGAGAAGAGCTACGAGAGCTCTTTCCATATATTTATTAACGCAACGTTGCATGGCTAAATGACAATGTGCGTCCAAGTGTGTAAAAAGTTTGTTTCGAGGTTAGCCGATCGCCCTGAAATTAATTTTCCAACCTTGCACACGACGTTGCAGTTTTTGCATCGTTGAAATGCAACGAAATTCGGTTTTTCACCTTTTTTTTTATGTCCTTACTCTCGAGGCGAAGAGAGCCCGAGTGCGCGGCGTTCGCCGGTGCATCGCGACGATCCATGCACCGGACCTCGCATCCGTATCGCGCCCGTGCATTAAACTCGGCCTCAGCGCGCACTTAACGCGAATCTGCGCACATTTGGCTCTCTCTCTCGCTCCCGCGGCCTTTTAACCGTGAAATCTTCGGGCCATCGCGAATTATATATCGGCGCATTTGCGTTTTAAGTTGCGAGCAAAAAAAAATGTAAAAATAACGTCGCGGAACATTGACCCGAACGGCGGAGCAACTTTAAATAAATTTTGAGACACGCGATGCCGTTTGCGTGTTTTATTGACGAGACATTCCGAAATATCGTTTTCGCACCTTGCGTTTTTGGGTAACACGCTTTTTTTTTCTGTTCTTGCATTCCAATTTCGTAACTTTCATTCATACCGTCAAGATTTATTGAAATTTGCGAATTCTTCGATAGGAAATTCTTTTTTTTCTTCGCCAAAGCTCGACATTTATGTTCGGAATTTGATTTTCATCGGTTTTTGGCCCCAAAAAAAATATGGGCTCGAAAATTTTGGCTGATTTTGAAAATTAAACAAATCAGCAATGGAAATTCATTTTTTTCGATGCTGAAAATGAAATTTCGTGAAAAAACGTGAATATTTTTTGATAATTTAGAAATTTTCGCTATTTTGACAATATTTTTGATTTTTAACGAAAATTTCAGCAAAATTTGCGATTGGAATGACAAAAATGAACTCTTCGCAGAGAATTTTCAAAATATTTCCTGCTGCTACGAAATTTTTTTGATTTTTCGAAAAAAGTTCAGTCGAGCCAACAAAATTTCGATGTTTTTCAACGAAATTTGCTTTTTAGTGCGTATATCGAGTCGTCAAAACGTTAGCTCGCAGGTTGACACACTCTAGCAAGCGCGTGTGTCCACCTCGCTCGATCTTGGTCCACCTCGGTCTTCCCGTTACTATTCTCGTACCGTAGTCCCCGGCGCGGTTGCTGCCGGGCGTAGTCTCGACATTATCGCAGCCAGCAGCTTCTCTCCAACGCTCTGCTGCTCGCCTGCGCGCTTCCTTTTCTCTCTCCTCTTTCTCATGTCGAGCTCTCGTACTTACGAGCAAATATATCTTTGCGAAGAGAAACAGCAGCCGGAACACACGGATTTTTCACACGATCAACCGCCCCAACTATTCCCGAGTCTTTGCGCGCACGGCGCTCCATCTCTCCGGGACCTGCTTCCCCTTTTTGCGAGTATTTTTCGCACTCGACGAGACGTCTTGGCCCAGTAAAGTCTGCCGCGCACGCTCCGAATCGATTCTCGCCGTTGGCTCATCGATCAATTTTTCCCGAATGTGCAAAACGAAAAAGAAAAAAAAATAATGGACGCCAAATTTTTGGTGAACGAGAAAGAAAAATTGAAATGGTTTTTTTAATTCGTAAATTTTTTTCATTTTTCGGGAAAATTCAAATGAGCCATCGCCCGAATTAATTTTCGTCGGAGCCCAACGTTGCGCCATCAATTTTTGGTTTTTTCTTTGAAATCCTGATTCTCTGTTTTTTAAAAATTGAGAATTTTGGGTTTTCTGGAGCAGAGCTCCATGATTTTTATTGAGTATTTGGTCGAGACCATAAAACGATATTTTTTTTAAAATTGTCGTAGTTTTTAAAAATTTTATTTTCTTGAAATTGAAAATTTTTCTCTATCGGAAATTCCGTTTTTTCTCGAGCGGAGCTCCAAGATATTTTGAAAATATTTGGTCGAGACAATAAAACGATATTTTTTTTACGATCCAGCGTAAAAATCGGTACGAAAATTGTCATAGTTTTTCGAAATTATATTTTCTTGAAATCGGAAACTTTTTTATTTCAGAAATTCGGTTTTTTCTTGAGCGGAGCTCCAAGATTTTTATCCAATATTTAATCGGGACAATAAAACGATATTTTTTTTCGGATCCCAAAAGAAAATCGTTACGATTTTTGAGATTGGGCAAAAAATTAATAGCAAAGGTGATTTTTCGCTCAGCCCAACGTCTCGCATGATAAATAATAAAAGACACAAATGAATAATTGAAAAAATGGCCAAACTGCTGGCCCAGAGCGTGCAGAAATGGTAACACGCGGTGTGAATTAATTAAAAGAAAACTGATTGCTCGAACGCAGCCAATTAACATTGGTACAGCGACTAACAAATTAGCCAATTATTATGTCCATCAAAAGTCTTGATTTTAGTTACATAAACATGTTAATTAACTGTCAAGGCCGGTTTGTTTACTTTTTTGTCTTAACCAAGCAGCGATTTAATGCGGCGACACTTGAATTGAATTCTTCGCGTTGGTACGACGTATATATAAAAGATTATCAAACTCCTCGCGCGCGCGCGCGAGAGAGCCTCGTCGTTGAGTTTAATGCCGAGAGTTGCACCTGGCGAGAACGCGATGCGCGGGATTCAGCCGCGCGGTATAGAACTTAATTGGACGCTCGGCATTCCATTCTCTACTATGCACACGTCACGAGCCTCTCCTTCTCATATTCTTTCTATTGTAATGAATCATGATAAATAAATAAATAAGAAGACAACTCGCGAGCGACGTGCTCTCGCGCCTCAATCTCTAAATAGACGCTTTAATCCAACACTTGTAAAACACACGCTCTCAATGTTTGACATTGTACAGCGCAACACACACAAAACAGCCTTATCTGCGGTTTAATCGTTTTTTCTCCTAAGTCGATGTCAATTCAACTTTTTACCCGAAAGAATTGGGCAAAAATGAGCTTTTCAGGTTCTGATACAGAATCGAGTCTCTAAAAAGAGTTTCGGTATGCGTCATCGCTTGACGCATACCGAAACTCTTTTTGCCTGTTGTTGATTCGTTCACTCGTGGATTGATGATTTTCAAGTTTCCATCGTTGGAATGCACCGAAATTCGGTTTTTTTTTTGACGGAGCTCAAGATTCTTGGTCGATATTCTTTTGGCACAATAAAACGATATTTTTTTAGGATCCAGCCACAAAATCGGTACGACAATTGTCACGGTTTTCGAAATTTAACAAATAATTGATTAATAAAAATGAATTTTGCGTTGGAAACTTCGCGAACTTCAGTTTCATAAATTATTCTCGTTTCTTCTTAAAATTCTGATTTTCTGTTTTTGAAAAACTCAGAAATTTTGGTTTTCCTTGAGCAGAGCTCCATAATTATTATTAAATATTCAGTTAGGACAAAAATCGAGCGTTTTTTAGGATCCAAAGAGAAAATCGATATGAAAATTGTCACGATTTTTGAAATTGAACAAATAGTTGATTGAAAAAATGAATTTTCCGTTGGAAACTTTGCGAACTTCAGTTTCATAAATTTTTCTGTTTTTTTTTTGTTTTTTTTTTCCCCGAAAATCTGATTTTCTGCTTTTGAAAAACTCAGAAATTTTGGTTTTTCTTGAGCAGAGCTCCATAATTATTATTAAATATTCAGTTAGGGCAAAAAAACGAGCGTTTTTTAGGATCCAAAGAAAAAATCGTCGATGTTGAAGTTTGCATCGTTGGAATGCAACGAAATTGTGTTTTTTTTATTGAGATTCTGATTGAATATTTGGTCAGGACGACAAAACGATTATTTTTTGGGATCCAAACCCAAAATCGGTACAAAAGTTGTCATGGTTTTTGACGATTATCAAAAAAAAGGATAAAAAATGTATTTTTCGTTGGATCGCAACGTTACGAGCTTCAGCGTCATGAAAATGGACACGAAAATTGTCGGGGTTTTTGAAATTCAACAAATACTTGATTACAAAAAATGAATTTTTCGTTGGAGCTCAATTTTGCAAATTTCAGTTTCATCAATTTTTGTCGTTTTTCTCAAAATTCTGATTTTCTGTTTTTGAAAAGCTCAGAATTTCCGGTTTTTCTTGAGCAGAGCTCCATCATTATTATTAAATATTCAGTCAGGACAAAAAAAGGGAAAATCGATACGAAAATTGTCACGGTTTTTGAAAATGACAAAAAAAAGTGGAAAAAGAATTTTTTTATTCGATCCCAACGTTGCGGACTCAACCGTCATTTTTTCTTTAAAAAAACAGAACATTTTCGATGATTTTTTTTCACGTTTTTCAATGTTGTAAAATTGACCTTTTGGAGCTGACAAAGTTGAAAAGTTGTATACGTTGCCCCGTCCGCACTGCATGGAGAACTCTCTCGAGGTCGACCCAGATTGAACCTGGTCTTCGCAGTCTAATACTTACTCTCCCGGCATTGTCTTGGCGTAACTGCATCTTGCGAATTGCACGAGTGCACAGAATGCACAGGATTATGTTCCATATAGTGTTCTCAATTGCATTTTTCCTTCCCTCCTGCTCGCTCCGCGGCTTATGGTGATAAATGTCCATTTGCATGCGATACATATGCCTAAGTCTCGAATACATTCAAACACACTGTTGCATTCGATCGTTGAGGCTGCTGGTGTAATAAATAGTGAGGAATTTATTTGTACACCAGAAATCCGCTGCTTTTTCCATATCCCGCGCGCGGAAACAGGCTTTACCGTTGTCAAACTCCACGTGCAACAATTTTCCAACGAATTTCAACTTTTTCAATTTTTTTTTATTTAGCAGAATCCCGAAATTTTCATTTTATATTGAAAATTGAACAAATAATTAATAGAAAATCGTTTTTTTCGTTGGACCCCAACATCGCCAACGTCGGTGTCAACAAAATTTGTGTTTTTCGGTTTTTTTTTAACCCTGAATTTCTGTTTTTTGAAAGTCAGAAATTTTGGATTTTTTTGAGCAGAGCTCCATGATTTTTATTCAATATTTGACCGAGACAATAAAACGATATTTTTTTACGATCCAGCGACCAAATCGGTACGAAAATTGTCATAATTTTCCGTAATTATATTTTCTTGAAATTGGAAATTTTTTTATTACAGAAATTCGGGATTTTCTTTAGCAGAGCTCGAAAATTTTTATTTAATATTTGGTTGAGACCATAAAACGATATTTTTTTTACGATCCGGGCACAAAATCGGTACGAAAATTGTCATAACTTTTTGAAATTGGATTTTCTCGAAATTGGACAGTTTTTTATTTCAGAAATTCGGAATTTTTTTAGCAGAGCTCGAAAATTTTTATTCAATTTTAAATCAGGACGATAAAACGATTTTTTTTAAGGATCCAAATCCAAAATCGATACGCAAATTGTCACAGTTTTTCGAAACTGTTTTTTTTCTCGATTTTCTCAAAATTTAAATTTTCTGTTTATTTTTAAACAGAGCTCCACGATTTTTATTCAATTCAGGACAATAAACCGATTTTTTTTTAAGGATCCAAATCCAAAATCGATACGCAAATTGTCACAGTTTTTCGAAATTGTTTTTTTTTTCCATTTTCTCAAAATTTAAATTTTCTGTTTATTTTTAAACAGAGCTCCACGATTTTTATTCAATTCAGGACAATAAAACGATTTTTTTTTTAAATCCACATCCAAAATCGATACGAAAATTGTCATAGTTTTTGAAATTCGACAAACAATTAATAGAAAAACGAAATTTTTCCTGGACCTCAACGTCGCGAACGTTCAGTGTCATGATTCTTCTGCGGTTGAGGAAAAATTCCTGCGGCTTTGACACTCGAAAAATACTCGCGTCCTCCCAGCATACAGCAAAACTCGATTTTCCTTGGCAAGACACTCGACAAAGTGGAAATACCTGTCCATTCGTACTACTTTCAGACTCGTTGCTTCGAGATGTTGTTAGTGCAGTGTCGTGTGTATATTGTCTAGTCCGCACGCGTGAACCTGCCGTTAATTACGCTCGGGGAAGCATTAGAATGCATTTGCATCCTTTCTATTTGCCTGGCGAACAAAACTCGCCACTGAATGCTGCACAGCCAACGCTTGTAAATGAAATCTCAACGATACAGCATCATCGCATTATAATTACACGAGACTTTTCGTATCAATCGTTGCGTCACCGGCAGCAAATTATCGATGAGACGGAAACCTAAATAATTTTATACAAACCAAGCAAAAAAAAAACGAAATGGCGTCGTGCTGATTTAAAAATCATGAAAATTGCATCAAAAAATGCATCGTCGTGGATTTTCATGTCATTTTTTTTTTTTTTTTTTTTTACGAATGTGGAGAAACTCTCACAGCAGCGGGGAATCGCGAGCGCGAGACGAATTGACCGCGCTCTCGATCTCGAGCCGAGAGTAAAGCCCTCGAAGAGAGAACGCTCTCGTTTGCGTCCTAAAGTCCGGCTAAAATTTTCTGGCTCACGTCCAGCAAAAAAGAGACAGAGAGCGAGCGATATTAAGAGACTCTAGTTTTAAAAGCCGTGTATAAATACGCGAGAGTGTCTCACGACAAACGTAGAGACCCGAATCTCGCGGACGACATCTCTCCTCGCCCTGTACCATTGGGCTCGATGCGTTACCATGAAATTTCTAATTGGCGTACATAAAAGTTGATCCACGTCCACAGGACAAGAAAATCTTCAAAAATGAACTTTTTTCCGCATCGAGACTCGTTTCTTGTATCTCTCAAGTCAATTGGTACCAAAAATTTCCGGTTTTTATATACACATTTTGTTTTTTCTAGGAAAAATACTAATGGACCATGTCATTTCCGTTGTCGCCTAAAAATAAGGCCGAACCGACAAGACTGTGCCTTCGGGGATGAAAATTTATCAGACTCAAGTTCTGGGCGTTCGGGTCCAACGAAAATTACGTTTTTCTATCACTTGTGTGTTCAATTTCAAAAACCATGACAATTTTCCTACCGATTTTGTGTTTTGATCCCTCCAAAAAAATCGATTCATTGTCCTGTTTGAATATTAAATAAAAATCCTGGAGCTCTGCTCAATAAAAAACGGAATTTTTAATTCAATTTAATTTAATTTAATTTAATTTTTCGTTCAATCTTAAAAATCGTAACGATTTTCTCTGAGGATCCTAAAAAAAAATCGTTTTATTGTCCTGATTGAATATTAAACAAAAATCTTGGAGTTCCGCTCAAGAAAAAACCGAATTTCTGAAATAAAAAAATTTCCAATTGCAAGAAAATATAATTTCGAAAAACTGTGACAATTTTCGTACCAATTTTCTCTCCGGATCCTAAAAAAATTTCGTTTCATTGTCCTGACCCAATTTTGAATAAAAATAATCCAGCTCTGCTCAATGAAAAATAGAAATTAAAAAAAAAAAAACAAGAAAAAACTTAATTGTTTGTTGAATTTAAACAATCATGACAATTTTCCTACCGATTTTGTCGCGGGATCCTAAAAAAAATATTATTCAATCGTCCCGACCGAACATTTCACAAGAATCTTGCGATCCGCTCAAGAAAAAACCGAATTTCGTTGCATTCTTTTCCGCCAATTAATTAGTCAACATTTTTCACATAATTATCCATCAATACGATTCAACTCTCCGATTTTTAGTGTCGAGCCGACTGCGTAGGGAAAAAGGGAAACGGAAAACTCTGAAAATGGAAATTTGGGTGAAAATTGGAATTATTTCGGAACCGGTTAGCGCGTGGGTGAACGGTACATCTGTTGAATTATTAAGACGTTGATATCTGTAGGCTCAGGCGTGTTGGAGAGGTACTCGGAGGCTTTAGACATGCACTTTACCTTCTTCATATCTTTCATTAAACTCTCCCACTCTCTCCCCTTCGCCCTGTCCCGCTATAGATCGCACACACACACAGAAATATTCCTAAACGTTTTTCTCTTCGAATCCAGCGCAACACCCGTTGCATACGAAATGCATACAAGTTGAGGCAGGAAATGACGAACCAACGTGTTAGGCACCGCGCGCGCAAAGTTTCTGTATGCGAGAATTTAATACTTGTATATACACGCGCACGGGCCCGGTCTATCAGGATGACGGAAATGAAACGAATCATTATATACGTTGCCGCACATCCTCGCTCTTTCTGAATCCCTACAAACGTCTCTGAATTTTTACTGTGACGCTAGAAAATCCATTAAATTCGAAAAATAGTCCCTTAAATTTGTGAAACTTTTTATTTTTATTACGAGCATCGAAAAAATTGTTTTTTCTTGAGCTCCAGCGAAAATTGTCGTGGTTTTTTAAATTTAACAAAAATCGATAGAAAAAAGGATTTTAGTTGGAATTCAAAAATTTGGATGCATTTTGCATCATTTTTATGGGCAGCCATGACATTTTTTATTTGTCCTCTGATCTCTATTGGTCCATCGCAGCTCGTTCTCTCCTACTATTTCATTATACCGCGCTCTGATGTTTCTGGCATTGCTCGCCGTTCCAATTGGGTCACTTATCCATCAAGGCGTTCGTGTTTTTATATCTCGCACCTGTTTATCGACACTGTGATGGATTTTTTAATCATCTGCTCGAAATAGGCTCGGAATTTTTTTTTCAAGTCTCTTTACACGCTCGAGTGAACAATTTTTTTTTCTTTTCATAAATAAAGTGCGAACGATGTGAATTTATCGCCATAGACTTGAAATTTTCATTTGCATAGAAAAAAACATCGAAAATTTTTATCGAATTTAGGGAATTTTTCATTTTTATCAATTTTTTTTTGCATCGAGATCGCGTTTTGTCGATTTCGGCTCGAAATATTATGAGTCGAATCGTCGCGGGAGAGCTGGATCGAAATATTCGGATAAGAGACGAAAAGGAAAATTGTGGGTTGAAGAAAAATATCAGAATTTCAAATGAGGCTTCCCGCGCCTCCCTCGGGAAAAAAAACGGGCACACTTGACCCCGCCAATTTTCACCTCCGGTATAAAAGCGCCGTCTACCATCTAATCATTGCGAACATGACCCAGTTCACTGTCGACGTCATTTATTCTCTTCTATTTTGACCTTTTTTCACGCTGCTCTTCCATTGGCTGCTTTTCTTTTCCTCATATTTTTCCTCTCGATTCGATTTCCTTTGAAAATTTCATTCTATATCGATTTAAAGGAAAAAAAAATAAAAATGACAGCCAAATCGGTAACGATTTTCAGAATGCAACGAAATTCTATTCGATATTTGGTCAGGACAATAAAACGAAATTTTTTCAGGATCCAAACCCAAAATCGGTGCGAAAATTGTCATGGTTTTTGAAATTTAACGTAAAAAGTATTTTTTCATTGGGCTCCAACGTTGCAAACGTCAGAGTCTGTGATTTTTTTTTTTTTTCAAATTCAGATTTCTCGTTTTTCAGAATTTGAGAAATTCGGTTTTTTCGTGAGCAGAGTTCAAGATTCTTATTCAATTTTTGGTCAGGACAATAAAACGAGATTTTTTCAGGATCCGAACCCAAAATCGGTACGAAAATTGTCATGGTTTTTGAAATTGAATGAAAAAAGTATTTTTTCGATGGGCACCAACGTTGCAAACGTCAGAGTCTGTGATTTTTGTATTTTTTTTTCAAATTCAGATTTTTCGTTTTTCAGAAATTGAGACATTCGGTTTTTTTGTGAGCAGAGTTCAAGATTCTTATTCAATTTTTTCTTAGGCCAATAAAACGATATTTTTTTAGGATCCAAACCCAAAATCGGTACAAAAATTGTCATGGTTTTTGAAATTGAACAAACAATCAATAGAAAAACGTATTTTTCGTTGGAGCTCGACGTTGCGAGCGTCATAAAAAATCACAGCTTTTCAGTGACCAGATAAAATCGATTTCGATTACAGTCAGTGTTTGATCGATGCGACAAGATTCATGACGTAGTTACTTCTCGTCGATTAATCGTAAAATAGCTCTGTGCAGATCCTGAAATAGCTCGACTCGTCGATAGTTTGAAACCCTTTTACTGACGTTACACATTTTCCCAGCACTAGAGCTTTCTTTCGGTCTTTCCTTCATTCCCTTTCTCACAATCGAGTCCAAGTCCATAGCTGTTGAGCTCTATTATCCAATTACGGTTTACTGACCTGTTTACATTACACACTAACTGAAGCGACGACGACTGCAGGGAATGTTGAAAAAAATATGAACTGGAACGCGCCGTTGACGATTATGTGTGCAACGTTCACGTGATATATTCATAACGCTGCAGTTCGTGACGTGTAGCAACGAAATTCTCTCATTTCTCGATCAAATCTCAAGATTCTCGTTCAATTTTTTGTCAGCACAATGAAAGGATATTTTTTTAGGATCGAAACCCAAATCCGATGCGAAAATTGTCATGGTTTTTCAGCATTAATCAAGTAATTAATAAAAAAAAAGTTATACGGCATTTGTCAACCATAATGAAACAGTTTTTTGCTGCTGGAAAACGCAATTTACCGGAAAAATTGCAGCGAGTCCATTAATTATAAAAATAATGAATAAAAAATTAGTTTTCGTTGAATTGCAACGATGCAAAGTTCAGGAAAATTGATTCATCGATCGGCTTTGCTACGAGCTTGTGGCAAAAACATGGAATATCAACGAGTCGACATTTTCCTACTTCAGATAAATGCGAAAGGTTAATTGCAGCCAATTAAGAAAAATCGCAGACTCTGGTCGTCGTGCTCGATACGCGAAAAACCTTCAATGCTCATCGTGTGGAAAATTGACTCGCGAGAACACGATCAATACGTTTTTCCATTAATTGTTTGTTAAATTTCAAAAACCATGACAATTTTCGTACCGATTTTGTCTGCGGATCCTAAAAAAATATCGTTTTATCGCCCTGGCGAAATTTTCAATAAGAATTTCGAAATCTACTCAAGAAAAAACAGAATTTCAGTGCAAACTTCAACGGCGCGCCATTTTGCACACTCGGACAAATTTCGCAATTCAAGTGCGTTAATTTAATTAGTGTCGACGCGCGGCATCGCGTCAACTAATATTTTTCTCTGTACCATGCAACAGAGTCGAGAGATTATTCTGTGTCATTCGTAATTTTTTTTTTTTTGCTTCACTCGCCTGTGAGGGCGATTCGTTCCTTTTTTTTCGTTCACGTGCATGTGCAATTGGAGTTTTTAATAATCAACTAATTTCCCCATTCACCGTTGACACAATTTCAGTAAATGGGCAAGAACGAATCGTTTTAGTCAAATTCTAAAAGGTATACATTTTGTATGTTCTCTTTTTTGTGGTGGATCGAGTTTCATTCGGACGTTTACCAAGCACACGACCTTGATACCAAATTACAGCGCCATGACAAATTTAATTTTTGTTGAATAAGAATTACGTGCTGCTGTTTCAACGTCCCCGGGAGATTTTTACGATCGAGGTCAAGAGAATATATACAAAGTTAACGAGCTGCTTAACGACCTCCCTCACTTTCTTTTTAACAGGAAGGAAACTTTTGTTTACTTCCTGAATTATGAAACATCCTGGCCCTATAAACGTAAGAGATAAAAATCTTTAGCTGTTCGTTTCGTAGTGCAGAAAGTACTGGACAAAACAACACCGAAGTTCGCAACGTTGGGATCCAGCAAAAAATACTTTTTCCATTCAAGTTGAAATTCATGAAAATGTTTCTAAGGATTTTGTGCTCCGATCCTTAAGAAATATCATTTCATCGTCCTGACTAAATGAAACATTTTTTCTTGCCATTCGAAAACTGAATTTACTAGAAAAGTTAGAACGAGGGCAATAATGATCAAAATAGTGAATTGGAAATGATTTTTTTGCATGTTTGTTGGACTTTTCAAAGTCTCGCGCGGCAGCTCATGTTCGATGACAGCTCAGCAAGAATTTATTTCTACGTTAGCATTAGGATGTTCGAAAGATCGAGTGAAAGGGAAATGAAACTTGAATGGTAGGCTGCGTTTCTTTTCACCATGCACGATTGTGGTTTGTTCTTCATCGAGAAATGTCAGAATCAAGTAGAAAAGTAATATTTATGCGCCTGCAGAATAAAAATATGAAATAAATAATCACCATGATTTGCTGGAATGGCCAATTTTGTCCTTTACTTTCAACGTTTTCGAGAAACTTTTTTATCTCGCGAAACGCCTTCGCATTAAATTTTCTCGAGAGTATCTCGCCTCCGAGTTTCCCAGTTTCAAGGTCTGTTGCCGTTCCAATCTTTTTCTAGTCTGCATTTCAGATCACAAGTGCAAAATTCTTTATTTGCAAATTTTTTCCTCAAAAAATGTGTAAAAAACAGAAAAAAAAATTCTGAAAAAAAAATCCTAAAAAATATCGTTTTAGTGTCCTGGAAGAACTAATTTAATAAAAATCTCGAACACTCAAGAAAAAGAAACAGAATTTCGTTGCATTCCAACGATCCTAACTTGAAAATTGTTGATTAATGACTATTGGCAATTAAGAGACAACGTACATCGGGCTTGTTTGTTAAAGCATCGGCCAGGCATGACTTTAGCAGCGCAGCAATGCTCCTTCGCTACTGCACATATAATGAACCTTCTGTGAAAAAAGGACCACTCCTTCCTTTCTTCTGTTCTACGTAGTCGCAGCCATTGTTCCAGGCTCTGCAGGCCTTTCTTTTTTCGTATTAGACGCACTGATTGTTTTGTTGAATTTGTTCAATTGGTTTGTACTTGTTTGTGTTACATGTCGTAACAACAATTTGGTCAAGTGCAGATCTGCCGTTTATGTAATTCTGTAAAGTATCATTGGCCATTTAAAGGCAATCAAGTGCGAACGAGCGAGAGTGTGTCACTAGATGAGAGGATTTTTTTTATCTTCCGGGTTACGTGCCGCGTCCTTGGGAGAGGAGAGAAAATAATATAAAATGGATTTGCCACCTGGTGTCTCGATCCAGTGAACACATCTCGCTCCCAGCACTCTCCTATCAGTCTCTTTAAATCAGATCACGCGCTCTTTAGCCTCTCGTCGCGCCACTGCCTCGTCTTTACGTTCTCACGAACCTCGCTTTGCTTTTATTATCGGGGCACCGGCAAACGCACATGGAGCACGTGGTGATGAACCGTCATAAAGTATCGCAGATACGCGTTCCTGTTTTTTTTCCTTTTCTTGTCCTTCAATTCGATAGGCACTCTTTCATGAATTAAATTAAAATTCCAATAGCTCTGACAACTTTTTCGGAAAATCGGTCATCGCTGCTTTTCTACATTAACATTATCGCTTTATTTAGTTTGTTAACTTTGTACTACTTGTCTTTCTTGTGTCACTTTGGTGTTTTTTTTTTCGTTCTGTGCTGCTGTGGGTCGAAAAAATTATGAGCGGCTTTTAAAACGGTACAAGACACGATGCTCCACGTCCGAAATATACTTTCGGGCATTCTTGCTCGCTGGCTCTCGAGCCAACTGAACGGGACATCATTCCGCCGCGTTTATGTTCCCTCGCGCCTTTGCACACTGAGCTTACCATATACTCGGGTATATTGGTGAATCTATAATATTCTCGCTCGCGCACTCGATGAATGCATCTTGAGTCAATCTGACCCAATGTCTTTCAAATTGTTCTATTCCAAAAAATTACCCTTCTATTCTTTGCCAAGTACATTATCCACATTTCGTGGCCCCATATGTACGTTTTAACGGAAAACGAAATTCGAATGCCACGAAATTTCGAACTAATGGAAACAGAAAATTCCTCGGGTCAAAACGACCCAGTGTGTACTCGAACGGTTAAAATGACGTTCCCTCCCGGAGCCTCAGGAATCAGATCTGAAATTCACATTATTCAAGCATGAATTCTGGGACTCCCTGTATATATATATACGGTGCCGCGAATGGACGAACGTGGACACAATGTTCCGTTAGCTCCGGTCAGCAAGCAGAGATAGTGCACAGCACTTTGAACAAGAGCTCCTCGAGAGCGTGTATACCCGTGCGAGTAAGAACGACTGCGTGATCCATGTGAAAGATGCTGAGCTCGTTGTAAGTGTACCCATCGCGGAGTATCACGAGAAATACTATATGATATAATACTATACTTAATCCTATACTATATATACTATTTACTGCACTATATATACTCCGTACCCGTTTTCCCTTATATAGTGTTGTATCATAGATGATACATGGTATACACAATACAGCATACATACTTCATGGTATATTCTATATAGTATATACTACATACTGTACTGTACATAGTTTGAAATATGCACTATGTACAATATGGTAAGTATAGTTTATAGTATGTACTGCATTATATAGCAGAGTACTGTAGTAAAGTACTATATACTATGTTACATAGTATGTAGTATATATAGCAAATTGGACATACTATAAACTATATTATATAGTATTTAGTGTATATAATATACTTGGCGTCAAGACGCTACCGCGTCTCTAAATATATAGAGTACATGCTATGCGCTATATTATATAGTATTTAGTCTATATAGCATAGAGCACATGCTATGCGCTATATTATATAGTATTTAGTGTATGTAGTTCATAGTACATAATATATACTATGTTATATAGGGTATAGTGTATACAGTATTCATCACATACTATGCACTACGTCATATACTATTTAGTGTATATAGTGCATAGCACATAATACATACTATATTATATATGATATAGTGTATATAGTATATATTACATACTATTCGCTATTTTATATATGATATAGTGTATATATTATATATTACACACTATGCGCTATATTATCTAGTATTTAGTGTATATAGTGCATAGTACACACTATATGCTATATTATATCGGATATAGTCTATATAGTATTTATTACATACTATGCACTATATTATATATTATTTAGTGTATATAGTACATACTATATACTGTGGGATACAATACTATATGAGGGGTAACGGGTACAAATACTCCAGACAAACTTAATATAGACGTAAGAAGAAAATTAATGCTACGTGCGGTACCTTCGGATTACGAACTGATGACTTTGGCATTTCTTCTCATTTACCATATTTCTTGATTTTTACTTTTACCAATATTTTCCCCGTACAGTTTTCTTCACAATCTAGAAATCTGGAGTTACTGAAATTTCAAATAGTCCTGCGATTTTGAAAATGATTTTCTCTTCGGATCCTCGAAAAAGAGAGTTTTTATTTGCTGACCAGATGTTTAATGGGAATCTTGAGATCTGCTGTTGGTCTAATACGTTGATTTTTGGTGAATCTATTAATTTCGATCGGATACATAATTTTGGGGATGAGATTTCGACGAAATTGTAGAATAACGAAGCGAGAATGCGAGAAATAAATCCTCCAGCTGGAAATATTGGTTCGCCTCGAGGTTTTCTTTGCCGCGTCGTTAAAACTTGGCATATTTTGTCTCGCGCACGGTATTCGGCCACTTATACATACCATGGCGCTTCGAAATCCTGTTCCACGCGGAGCCCAACACGATACACCATCCTCAAGGAATGGAGCTCCATCTCTTTCGTTCCATTCGTTTCGCTCGATCGTCTTTCCGTGCGAGCTTCATTGCAGCTTTCCTTACGGTATATATCATCGTATCGCCAGAGCCGGACAACTCCAACTGTATATTTATATGTATACAGACGTCATCTATACAAAGCAAACCCTGGATGAGAGCTCCAGGATTTTTTCTGAATCATAGTTCAGAACGATAAAACGATATTTTTTTTTACGATTCAGGGACAAAATCGGTATCACAATTGGCAATTTTTCGAGTTGTTTCGTTGTTGATTTTCTTAAAATTCAAATTTTCAGTATTTCAGAACGAAAAATGAGTAGAAAAATTATTTTTCTTGAGTGTCATCAATTTTTACGAAATAACGATCACGATGATGATCGAATGTTGAAAAAAAATTAGATTCGATTGACTTTGATTTTACCGGCTCAAGTTTTGGGCCGTTTGATTCACGAATCGAGGGCCTTGGATACTTATTCGGGATTGGCCGGTACGAACGGGCAACGCCGGGCTTAATACTCGTTCTTGGACGCACGAGCCATGCAAGAGGTTGTTGTCCGAACCCCGCGCCAACATTCCGATTCACGTCGTTTTCTTCCTGGTGGTCTTACAACTTCTCGCTCGTAGTGTGTGCGCCACCTCGCGTGGCCAACATTTTCTTCGTGTCCTCTATTTTTCGACCATTATCACTATGAAAAATTTCAAAAATGACATCGCCAATAAGAGTCCCCGCGATTTTTCAACGTTACTATCACAAAATTCCATTATTTAGGATTCTTCGATAATTTAGAAACCAATAATTTTCATTAAAAAATTGTAAATTAAATATCTCAAATTGCAAACGTCAGAAAATAGTTGAACATTTTTAGTTCTGGTGCCAAGAGCGTTTGTACAAAATTTTGGAGCCCCAAAGTCATTTTGTGATGGTCATACCTTGAAACCGTTTTTTTTTTTTATCTGTCGAATTTTGATTTTCATTACACGATCAATCAGATAAGAATGAGATAATGAGAACGTCGAACTGCGTGAAAGACTTCATTGTCTCGGTCGTCGTTTCGTTCCCATATGAAAAAAGTAGGAATTAAAAAAATAAGCAATTTATACGCGTAGTGGAGTTATCTTATCTGAGCAGCTTAATGCACATACAAAACCGTGACGCGTAAGTCATTCGGCTTGATTGAATTTCGGTTCTCGCTCATTATATCGATCGTTTTTTCTCCCCCTCCCAATCTTTTTCTTTCGGAAGCGAATCAACGCGTCAGCGTATCCTTAAATATTAGGAAACGGTTCAATTTTCTTTCGTAATCAAATTAATTAGGATTTTGAAATAATTTCGAACCGAAACAAAAAATTTTTTAGGATAATGAGACGATCGGTTTTTCTGACCCAGAAAGTATACGGGCTCGCAGAATTCTGGGTCATTCCATAGACACACATGGGTCTGGGGGACCCTGAAGTTTTTCACTCGCTTAGAAAATCGGAAAAAATTCAGGAAAGTGGTTTTTGATTCATAGAGAGCGAGGCTGCACTGAGTGATGGATAAAAATGTTTTTTTATTATTTCTACTTAATGGTAATCCATACGAAAAATGAAAAATTCAACAAATGATGGAAAATAAATATTCTTCGTTGCATTCCAACGTTTCAAACTGCAGCGTCATCAAAAAAATATACTCGATTGAGAAACAGCGAGAAATTAAATAGGATCATTTCTCTTTTTACATTTTTCTTCAAATTCGTCGATTCCAGCGTTTTTTTTTTATCATTGACACGTCCTCTCCGATGTAGGCTCCACTTCTTCAATTTCGCGATGTCCGCAGAGCAGGAAATTGGATCTTGCGCAAGAATTCATTCGACAATGAAACTTTATGGGGACAAGAAGATTATTTTATGCAGTTTCATCTCGAAATCTTGACCAACACGTCATTTTATTTTGTGTATACAGAATTTTTCTGATTTTTCTCGTGGATTCAGTTTTCGCATCCCAAAGAATTTTGTTTCGTTTTCGTAGACGAAAATTGAACGAAAATTTCGCTCCCTGCTCGAAAAAAATAGAATTTTTGGTGTCTCTGAAAATTTATTGGAAAAAATCCAACGGCCGAAATCCAATGGCTTTAAACAAATAAAAATAAATAAAAAAAATTACTGTTTTTTTTTACTTTTTAATTATTTTGACTAATTAGTCGTGAATTACTTTCTTTTTTGGGACAAATAATTTTTTTTTTATGCAGCCGGCTTCCAGGCTGGAATTTTGAGTTTTTGTTCACGCAGCTCGGCTGCGCGTACGTGGATTTATATGGGTAAAGCAATCGAACGTGGTTGTTATTCGCCTTGGCGGCTATTTCCGTAGCGTACTCGGAACTCTTTGGAAAAGTTGGTGCAACGCATGCTCCACGCGTGCACACGGGGCGCGTGGAGAGTGCTAAAGATTTACTCAATGTATCTCTGCTTCTCTCTATCTGTAGACGACGTTCTTAGCCTGCTGAGGTGCGTAACCTCTCTTTACCGCGAGGGGTAGTTATCGTTTCTGAAATAGACGATCCCAGCATACTCATTTCTAATTATAGATTAAGACCGCTGCACCGCGCGAATATGCACTCTTGCGGTACACGCGTGCATACGCGTCCGTCCTAATCAAATTTTCACACACTATTTCGATTACGTCGCTTACGTCAAGTATCGAAAACGCGAGCGTGTCTAAGTTTTCTGGGATCCAACGAAATTCTGTCTTTTCTTGAGCAGATCTCGAAATTCTTATTCAATATTTGGTCGGGACGACTAAACGATCGTTTTTTAGGATCCAAAGACAAAATTGGTAGGAAAATTGTCATGGGTTTTGAAATTGAACAAATAATTAGTAGAAAAACGCATTTTGGGTCAGTGTCATCGATTTTTGGGATTTTCTGTCTCGCAGAAATTCAGAAATTTTGGGTTTTCTTGAGCAGATCTCAAGATTCTTATTCAATATTTGGTCGGGACGACTAAACGATCGTTTTTTAGGATCCAAAGACAAAATCGGTACGAAAATGGTCATGGTTTTTGAAATTGAACAAATAATTAGTAGAAAAACGCATTTTGGGTCAGTGTCATCGATTTTTGAGATTTTCTGTTTGCCAGAAATTCAGAAATTTTGGGTTTTCTTGAGCAGATCTCAAGATTCTTATTCAATATTTTGTCGGGTCGACAAAACGATCGCTCTTTATGATTCAAAGACAGAATTGGTAGGAAAATTGTCATAGTTTTTGAAATTGAACAAATAATTAATAGAAAAATGCATTTTGGGTCGGTGCCATCGATTTTTGGGATTTTCTGTCCTGCAGAAATTCAGAAATTTTGGGTTTTCTTGAGCAGATCTCAAGATTCTTATTCAATATTTTGTCGGGTCGACAAAACGATCGCTCTCTAGGATTCAACGACAACATTGGTAGGAAAATTGTCATGGTTTTTGAAATTGAACAAATAATTAATAGAAAAATGCATTTTGGGTCGGTGCCATCGATTTTTGGGATTTTCTGTCTTGCAGAAATTCAGAAATTTTGGGTTTTCTTGAGCAGATCTCAAGATTTTTATTAAAAATTTAATCAGGCCAATAAAACGATCTTTTTTCAGGATCCAAATCCAAAACCGGTACGAAAATTGTCACGATTTTCGGAATTGAAGCAAAAAACATCATCGAACAAATTTTTCATAAATTTGTCTCGCACATACACACGCCTCGCTGCAAATAATAAAAAAAAGGTTCAACAATCTAGACGAATCGCCGAACAGTTTCCATACGTGACGTAAAAAAAAAAAAAAAAATTCGAACATTCGCCACTAATTAAGAGTACGTCGTCGACGAGTAGCAGAGAAAAGTCCAGCATGAAATTTTCTATGCATAATATCGCAAATGAGAGGCATGTAATCTTTTTGTCATGAAAATATTGCTTCGCCTCGTAAATTCACAATCTCCGCGGCTGCTGCTGTGCAGCTCGATCAACCGTTAGCGAAATTTCTCGCGTAAGACGGCAGCCAAGAGGAATAAAAAAAAAAAAGTTATCGAGATAATAAACTGCAGATTGCATCAGTAATATTGGCTTTACGCGAGAGCTTTTAGGTTCTTGTTTCGTCCGATAACGGAATAGCCGCTTATCAGCTCAGGATCTCGTCGCTATTTTCTTCTCCATAAACTTCAGATTCCTAAACAGATTTTCGCGAAATTCTTTCTCGCATGACGTTGCAGCTTCGTTTTATTCTCCATTTCGCATCCTTTCGATCTTTGCTCTGAATAATCTCATGGAAATTTAATTTCAAAGAAAATATTGTCCGATCGTTCGTTTTCGCGATATCGATTATTATGTCAACGAGCTCATTCATCTCTGGCTCGTTATCGAACAAATTTCATCGTGTCATTTCGCCTGAAACAGAGAGAGAGAGCGAAAACGAATGTTTGACAGTTTTGCCTTGTTCCTAAGTGCGTGAGAAATTTTTCCCAGTCATTTCTCACAATCTCGTCGTTGAGTGCACGAAAAAAAAAACAAAAATTGTCAAAATTTTCGTAATTTTGACGATATTTTTGATTTCTGACGAAACTGTCAGCAAAATTTGCGATTGGAATGCCAAAAATTGAATTTTCGAAGATTAATGTCTCGATCCAGATAAATACGTGCGATGGTGCAGAAAAATGCAACGAAAAATACGATTTTCTATTAATTGTTTGTTGAATTTCCAAAAAATGCAAATTTTCGTACCGATTTTCTGTTTGGATCCTCAAAAAAAAATCATTTTATCGTCCTGCCGAAATATTGAATCAGAATTTCATCAAAAACCGAAATTTCGTTGCATTTTTTGATAATTTCAAAATTTTCGTAATTTTGACAGTATTTTCCATTTCTAGGGCACTGTCAGCAAAATTTGCGATTGGAATGACAAAAATTGACTTTCCAAAGAGACTTTCTCGAATATTTCTTGCTGCGATGACAACATTTTTGTGATTTTTCAAAAAAACGTTTAGTCGAACGAAAATGTCGATTTTTTTCAACGAAATTTTCTTTTTAGTGAATGAAAACTTGAGCGGCGTTTTTCAATTCTGAACGAAACGTTGCGTGATTGAGATTTCAATTAAGAGAAATGGTTTTTGTTTTCTTTCTATTTACTCTCCGTGAAACTATGCAATTGTCCTAGAAACCTGAATGAAGGAAAACACTCGGAGGAGCTTAAAAAAAAATGGCGGAAAAAAATTACGTAATTTTTTTTAAAATTCTTTTGGTGAAAATGTAAAAAAAAATCAGAAGGTTGGAAAGCAACGAAAACGCGAGATTTTTCATGCAGAATAATTATCAAAATGAGGAATGAAAAATTCATTTTTTTTCAATTTGGAAAAAATGAAATAGAAAATGGAGCGAATTTGTCCGGATTTTCGAATTTTCTTGTGGCAATCGAAAATTCTTGTAAAAGCCACTTTGGCGGGAGAGAATTATTCAATCCGGTTTATCAAGCAGCAGCCAAAGTTGCGATTTTTCGGCGTAGACAAATGTGCGAGGAACGTGTTAAGCTTCTGGCATTTTTCCCGAAGTAGAAAATTTCCCGGTGCAACGAACCGTCTCGTCGACGCGAATATTGCTCGCGGTTGGACTCTCTTGACGTTGCCGATTTCTTCTGCTCGATTACGACTTTACGAGGAGAAAGGCCAGCGAAATTTCGCGCTGCGAGTAAATCGTGTGTACAATACAAATCGTGTCGTTTTTTTTTTTTTTCATAATCCACAAATTGCTCAAAAAAAATCGTTTCATCGTTCTGATAAAATATCGAACAAGAATCTCGAGCTCTGCTCAAGAAAACTTCGCAGATCGTACTTTTTGCTCCTCCATTCTGAAATTCGTTCGTTTCCTCTCCTGCACGAATGACACAATCAGCATAAACGTGTAGCTGGACTTATAAGGCGATACCAAAACGACGACGATTCACTAGCGAGTTTGCTCCGAGTTGTCTATCTCGTTGCCCACGCCTCGCAACAAATTTTGGCCCTCGGAACTGCCCACGCCTCCGCGAACCAACCGATCAAAAGTTTCACGTGATTCTTTTCACCCAACGTCGTTTCCCCATCGTCCAAAAAATGTCTAGCGAAATCCATGGGGAATTTTTGACCCTCGAATTCGCTACTTTGGGGTCGAACGAAAAATGCGTTTCAAAATTAATTTTTCGTTCAATTTCCAATCGATTTTTTCTTCGTTTTTTGGTCCTGAATAAAAATCGAATAAAAATTCAAATTTCGACAATATTTTTTTAATGATTTTTCCTTTTTTTTCGGTTTTCAGTTTCTTCAAAACTTGGGCAAGGTCGATAGAACTGCCGATGACATATTCGATGAACACTTGCAAAACTTTACGAGGCAACAGAATTCCGCGACCAGACTTCAGAAGGAATTCAACAATTACATCAGGTGTGTTCGAGGTAAGTTTCCAGCATCGTTTTTTTTTCATTTATTTTAAAATGATCCTGAAGTTTGCATCGTTGGAATGCAACGAAATCCTGTTATTTCTCCGGCAGAGTCAATAATTATTATTCAATATTTGGTCCGGCCAATAAAACGATTCTTTTTTGCGACCAAAAAGCTCAATCGACCCAAAAAATTGCCACGATTTTCAAAATTCAATAAACAATCAATAAAAAAAATGTTTTTCCTTGAATCTCAACGTTGCAAACTTCAGAGTCATTATTTTCACCATTTCGTCTCAACTCCGACAAATTTTAAATAATCATCGTTTTATCAATTTATTTATAATTTATCCATTTATTTATAATCGAAGCCTTTGGAGCTGAAATCCCTGAAACTTATTTTGAGTCTGATCGACCGAATTCCATTGGCCCATAAAATTTCGTTGACTTTCCGTCGATTTTTCTTCCAAAAATCTCGTAAAAAATGACAATTTCCCAAAAATTTCGATTTTCATCGAAAATGCAACGATTCAAAAAAAATGTTTATCGACGATTCATTAAATTTTGACTTTTTTGAGTCTGATCGACCGAATTCCATTGGCCCATAAAATTTCGTTGCCTCTCCGTCGATTTTTAATCCAAAAATTTCGTCAAAAATGAAAATTTCCCAAAAATTTCCATTTTCGTCGAAAATGCAACGAATTTTTATTATTTTTTTTAACGACGATTTTTTGAATTTTCAAAATCATCAGAATTTATTGAAAAAAAATATAAAAATTTGGTGCATTCCAAGGATGCAAACTTTGACGTCGTGATTTTTGATTTTTTTGGATTCCATACCGAAAAAATTATCGCCTTTTTTTTACTCGCCGGGGAATTAGCGTCTCCGTATTGGCCATTTAGTGTTTTATGTTCGGTGAAAAAACAAGGGGAGAAAAATTGTCCGTAAGAGGATAAAACTGCGACCTCAACGAGACAAAAACTATGCCCGACGTCGTAGAGATGCTGTATTTATAGATAGAGCGAGACTTGAATTAACACGAGCGCGTGAAATACGAGTCGTTGTCAACGAACAAACACACGCACGCATTTTACACACGGTGGCAATCGGGCTCACGGGATAAAAAGGTGGGCACAACCTTGCGTCACCGTGACCCCGTTCTCTCTTTTTTTCTCTCTCTCTCACTGTTGAGCCGCCGTGCACCGGGAGATAACACACGCGAACGGGAGGCTCTCCTCGTCATAGTCGAATTGTCACGAGACCCTCTCACGATGCATTATTATTACGTAGTTAGGGAACACGTGCATTTTACACGGAATCAAACTTTTTTTTTGGTCCCATTTTTACCATCGAAATAGAGATTAAGGACGACTATGGCGACGGTCAAATCTAAATGTTTGTTTTCAGTTTTTCTTACATACGAAATGCTTTGCGAGCCCAATTCCATGAAAAAAAAGTTGTTACTAATTGACCAAAGAACAAAATACTCTAAATTCAAGAATTTCCGAGGTAATTTGTATTTTTTATATAATAACCAAAATTTCGAACAAATTTTACGACCGATTTTTTTTGAGAAACTCAATAAAACTTCTTCGATGTTGCATAAAAGCGTGTGCAAAGTTTTAAGAGGCTTCACCATTTAGAAATGGAAATATTTAATGTTGAAAATTGCAACTTTTAACACGAGATCTTATGAGAAAATACTGAAAATTGTGATTTTTATAAATAAATATCTCGACTCGTACATGATGAAACCTCTCAAAATTGCGGTGGTGCAAATTTAAAGGAATTCTATCGATAGAAAATTTTGCAAGTTCATGGAAAAAAAGTTGTTACTAATTGCCTAAAGAACAAAATACTCTAAATTCAAGAATTTCCGAGGTAATTTGTATTTTTTATATAATAACCAAAATTTCGAACAAATTTCATGACCGATTTTTTTGAAAAACTGAATAAAGCTTCTTCGATGTTGCATAAAAGCGTGTGCAAAGTTTTAAGAGGCTTCACCATTTAGAAATGGAAATATTTAATGTTGAAAATTGCAACTTTTAACACGAGCTCTTATGAGAAACTACTGAAAATTGTGATTTTTATAAATAAATATCTTTTAACTACGCGAGCTTTTTGTGCGGTGCAAATCTAAAGGAATTCTATCGATAGAAAATTTCCCATACAACGTCCTTAAAAAAAAAAAAAAAAAAACAATAAAAAGATTCTTGGATTCGCTGAATGGGCATCCCAGACCCATGTGTATCAACGGCACGTTAAGAATCTATTTTTCGTTGCATTCCAACGACTACAGCATCGGAGACTCGACAAAATTTTTTTTTTTTCTCCAAAGTCCTTTTTTTCCATCGAATCGTGATCCCCCAACGAAACACTGTACAAGAATCAGATCGATATTGTTGCAAAAGACAGAGTACCAAAAATTCTCGTTCCATTTTTCACATTTTTTTTACTCCCTATTGATTATTTTCGTCCACCTTCTTCTTAAATGAATGAATCATCGAAAATGAATTAATAAATATAAGTTAATTGATAAATTAATAAATAAATGAAAAATTTAATAAAAAAAACGATGAAGAAGGGAACTGTGAGGTCGTCCACCTTTTTCTTGTTGAAACCGCGAGAGCCGCTTTCCCCTTCGATACGTTGTAACACATATATACAAACCCGTAGGCCTGTAATGCCTTCATAATTCCTGCGGTGCTGCCGCGGCGCGTATTGCGTTCTTCTCGGGTCAAATCCAAGCCACCGGAGCTCTATATATAGCACACACATTTGCAGACAATCCGCAGCTATTGTGAAACTTTTACCTGCGTTTAAATTCCGTCGAAAATCGATCGATTCATCATTTTATTACGATTTTGACCCTCCGTAGCCACACATGGGTCTGGGGGACCCATTCGTGAATTTTATCGTAATCCGTGTCGATTAGCATTCAATAAAAATAATAAAAATGATTTTTTATCCATCGCACGATTTTTTATCCATTGCAGCCTCTTTTTCTCTGGAGATCCGAAACGACTTTCCTTAATTTTTTTCCGATTTTTTTTACTCCAGGGTCTCCCAGACCCATGTGTGTCCAGGGAGGGTCAATTATTTTAATTATACACATTTTTTTAGCCTCGTTTCGTTTCATCGTAATTACGTTTTGCATTTTCGATAATGGGATTGCCGAAGAAATCGAAAAATTTCGGCTCAACGGTCACCCAACCAAGTAGCGACCTCGCTCAAGGTCACGCAACTCGAAAGATCGTCGAAACCGCATGACCCAACCGCACAGTGTCGAATCGTTTTAATTTGATGCCTCAACGTGGTTTAAATAAATAAAATACACGTTTTCTATATATTTTTGACAAACGCCGAGTTATCAACTTTCTGACTTTCACCGCGACGCGCTATTTTGCTGTGGAGGAATGAAAAGAGTTTTAGAGAATTTATGAAAACTCTCGTCAGCCAGTTTAATGAGCTTTCTTGTCTATCCAGAACAAATTGCGATTCCTCACGTGTCGAGCTTTTCGATCGTATTTCAAGTTGATTCAATTTGTCAGTTTCACAACTTTCTCATTTTTTTGTCTCAGCAATGAGACTTGAAATTCTTCGGTTCTCGATCGAATTACGCGTGGAAAAATCTCACCGAAAATTCTTGTCGTTCCTTTTTGTCAATTTTTCTAGAGCAGAGCTCACGATTTTTATTCGATTTTTGGTCGAGACCGAGAAACGATTTTTTTTTAGGATTCAAAGACAAAATCATTGTCATGATTTTCGAAATTGAACAAAAAATTAATAGAAAATCGTATTTTTCGTTCGACTTGATCGTTGCGAACGTCAGTTTCCGTAATTTTTTCGTTTTTTCTTGAAATTCTGAATTTCTTTTTATCAAAAATTCAAAAATTTCGTTTTTTTCTTGAGCAGAGTTCGCGATTTTTATTAAATATTTGATCAGGATCGAAAAACGATATTTTTTTAGGATCCAAAGACAAATTCGGTTCGAAAATTGTCATGGTTTTTGAAATTTGACAAAAAATGAATAGAAAAGTATTTTTCGTTGGACTTGATCGTTGCGAACGTCAATTTGAATGATTTTTTGGTTTTTTCTCAAAATCCTGATTTTTCGTTGATCAAAAATTCAAAAATTTCTTTATTTCTGATCAGAGTTCGCGATTCTTATCAAATATTTGGTCAGGACCGAAAAACGAAATTTTTTTAGGATCCAAAGACAAAATCGGTCCAAAATTGTCATGGTTTTTGAAACTGAACAAAAAATTAATAGAAAAAGTAAATTTCGTCGTTAATATATAAAAATAAAAAAGCTGTTGATGCGATAAGAATTCTGTATATTTTTCCTCCTTGCCATGTTGACACTTCCGACTTTACTTGGATCGACAAACTCTTGGCACGTGCTTCAACTTATAAAAGTGACGACACGTCGAGGCTTGAGTGAAAAGAACAAAGCGTCGATTTCTAAAGAAGAAAAAAAAAAGAAAATCTATGACTAAAACGTGTTTTCCATTGTTCGGGAAGAAATCGTTCGACGTGGCGATTCCAGAAAATTAATGACAAATTTTACAACCCGAAATTGGCTCATTTTTTATTTTTCGCGGACTTTGGCTGCAAAAATCGGCCAAACTATGAAAAAAGAGACAAAGAAATGATCGTATGCAAATAAGTCGGATTTGAGGACGAGAATTTCAACGCAATGCAATTTTCAATACCATCGTATGGGGGCAAAGGCTGATCGCGTCGCGGCTTTATCAGAGCCAGGTGAATGCACTCTCGGGGACGGTTGTAAGTAGGCCAGGAAAGTAGTTGTGACTTGTCTCTCCGATTGACTATATATCCAACTACGAGCTCGTTTGAGAATGACATTAGAAACAAACTTGAAATGCTCATCGCTTTGAATCGGCATTTTTGCCTCATCCAGGATGCAATTTTATTGAAAAATCAATCAGCTGACGATTTTTAACTCCCCATCGTTGGAATGCAACGAAATTCTGTTTTTTTTCTTAAGCAGAGCTCGTGATTCTCAGTCAATTGTAAATCAGGACAATAAAACGATCTTTTTTGGGGATCCAAAGACAAAATCATTACGAAAATTGTCATGATTTTTGAAATTCAACAAATAATTAATAGAAAATGTATTTTTCGTTGGACTCCAACGTTAGTGTCATAAAATTTTGTGTTTTTCTTTTTTTTTTTCTTAAATCCTGATTTTCTGCTTTCTGGAAAATCTGAAATTTTGGTTTTTCTTGAGCAGAATTCCATAATTTTTATTCAATATTCGGTCAGGACATTGAATCGATATTTTTGTAGGATCCAGAGACAAAATCGGTACGAAAATTGTCATAGTTTTGTGAAAATTGTTATTTTATTCATTGTCTTGAAATTCAAAATGTTTTATTTAAAAAATTCGGTTACTCGTGAGCAGAGTTCCAAGATTTTTCATTTAAATATCCGATCAGGACAATAAAACGATCTTTTTTCGGGATCCCAAGACAATATCGGTACGAAAATTGTCATGGTTTTTGAAATTAAACAAACAATTAGCAGAAAAAATGATTTTTGTTTCGTCTCTTTGAAAAAAGTGCGAAGGGGATTCGTAATTGAATAAATTCCTAAACGAGTGACAAATAGTAACTCGATTTAGTAATTTCGTGTGGACACTCGGACGGAGGCACGTACGGACCACCCCCGCGTGTCAATACGAAGCCGCGAATGATCCATTGAAAGGAGGAGCATATCCGAGATATTCAGTGGCCCTATTGACGCGCCAATTTGTAAAATGTTCTCCTCGGTCGATCAGCTCAAAGGCCAAACTGTTAAGCAATTATTAAAAGGCTCTTGTGTGTTGTCCATGCCGTCCGGATGGTCATCAGCCGTTCAAACAGCATCCAAGACACTGATGGACTCGCTCAACGAGATTTACGAGAGTCAGTGGACCGGTCACGACTTGCTCTACGTCCAGGCACAGAATTTGGACATGCTGTGGCAAGACTTTACTCACAAACTCGCCGATCAGGTCCTCGTACCCCTCAATACATATCAGAGCCAGTTTCCCGAGATGAGGGTAAGAAATAATGTGCCCATCACAATTAAACCCTTTCGAGTGGACCCACAAGTGCATTATGGGTCAATCTGACCCGAGTCGTTTTTCAAATCGTTTCATTTCCATGAAAATGCATTTTTCGTTGTTTTTTTTTTGTACAGACGTTTTTAATTAGTTAATTATAAAAATTAAGTTTAATTAACGAAAATTAAGTGGCAAAATATTCGTCGGAAAATCCGTTCGGGTCAAATAGACCCAGTGTGTACTCGACGGAGCTAATCGTGAGAAAATGACACGGATTTGATGTTTTTATCGAAGTAATAAATTGAAATTGAATTTGACAGAAAAAGATCGACAAACGAGGCAGAAAATTGGTCGATTACGACGGCCAGAGACATAATTTCCAGTCGTTACAATGTAATCCAAAGAAAAGGGACGAACTCAAAGTTACACGAGGGAAAGAATTACTCGAGGAAGCGAAACGTACGTACGAGCAACTCAACTCGGAACTTCACGACGAATTGCCAGCACTTTACGACTCTCGGGTTCTCTTCCTCGTTACCAATCTACAAACGTTATTCGCTGCTGAACAAGTTTTCCATGTCGAAAGTGCCAAGGTATGTTTTGTAACGGTTCATTAAGAATTATTGAGCTTAACTGTATCACTCAGACTTATCAATGAATTCTCTCGTCTCTCTTTTCTACTATTTCTCTCAACGAACACGATATTTATTGAAATTATAGAAAAAAAAACACTTGTTGTCATTTTAACTTTCCCACGAGCGATGCATTCCATTTTTTTTACCTCCGGCTTCTTTAAAAATGTAAAAAAAATGTTACAATTTCCAAAAATTTCCAAAAATGAAACTATTTATTGATTTTTTTTATTTCTGCGTAATTTGAATGCAAAATTTAATTGCGATGACGAAACGATCGATTTTTTCGACCCGAAAATTATATCGGTTTGAAAATTTCGGATAATTTTGAAAATTTAAAAAATCATCGATCGAAATGAAATATTTTTTGGTCCATTTCAACGATAAAAACTTCAAAATGGTAGAATTTGAAGAAAAAAACGTCAAAAACGATAAATTTTCGATAAAATTGATGATTTTGGAAATTTAAAAAATCATCGAAATGAATTAAATATTTTTCGGTGCATTTCAACGATGCAATATCGCGAAATTTAAAGGATTTTGTAAATTGCACGAATAATCAATGAAAAAAAATTGATTTTTTTTGTTCCGTTCGCGTTTGAAGAATTTAAATTATTTCCACATGTTTTTGAGACTATTTAATTATCGGACTAGCAGGTTTACTCGGAGCTCGAAGCGATAGTTGACAAATTGGCCAACGAAAGTCAAAGGGGCTCGTACACGCTGAAGAAAAACTCGGAACCCCAATCGCCAAAATCTCCCAACGCTAATTCTTCGTGAGTATTTTTATCCAATTCCGATAAATAATCGTCCGGCGACACACATGGGTCTGGGGGACCCGTGGCGTGAATTTTTCGATTTTCGTATCGATTACCATTGAATAAAAATGAGAAAAATCATTTTTATCGCTTTCAACGTGTCCGAGGACAGAAAAATAACGTCAGGGTCCCCCAGACCCATGTGTGGCTAGGGAGGCGCCCTAATTCGAATATCTACGAGAAATATTATTGATTGTGTGTTTTTTTTTCTAGATTGATAATAAACACGCAGCCTCCGCCGCAAAACAACATTACAGCGGGTAAAAACAATGAATAATTATTTTTTGTTGTTTTTTTTCAAGTTCCTCGTCTGGTTTGTGTGAAAAAAATTGACTAAAATTCGGAAACTCGTTTACGAAAGTTTGTGAGGGATTTTTCGTCCTTTTTTCGGTGTTTGAATTCGTTTTTTGTTTAAATAATACTTAACGAAATCGTGCTTTGTGTTTGAGAGTGGTATTTTTTGTTTCGGGTCGTGTTGCAGCTTTAGACGAACCAACGGCTGAAGCCGATGATGCGTCCCCAACAACTCAACTCAACGGGAATTCCAATAGCAATGCTAACAGCAATGATAATTCCCTCAATAACCAAGATGCGTCCCCGCAAAATCCAACCGTACCGCCCACCAAGAGAGTCGAAGAATTGTACGACATACCAGTCGGTGAGTATATCGATCCGGTCCCTCGCACGCATGCACGCCCCCCTCCCTGCTTAATTATTATTCTCATCATTATCTCTCGTCCAACTTTATCCAACTTTTTTTTTGCTGTTGCATTTACAAACTGCACGTTTTATGGCGCCGAGCAAATCTCAATGTTTGTTTTCAGCTTTTCTTACGTACAAAATGCTTTGCGAGCCCAAGTTCATGAAAAAAAAGTTGTTACTAATTGACTAAAGAACAAAATACTCGAAATTCAAGATTTTCCGAGCCAATTTGTATTTTTTATATAATAACCAAAATTTCGAACAAATTTCACGACCGATTTTTTTGAAAAACTCAATGAAACTTCTTCGATGTTGCATAAAAGCGTGTGCAAAGTGTTAAGAGGCTTCGCCATTTAGAAATGGAAATATTTAATGTTGAAAATTGCAACTTTTAACACGAACTCTTATGAGAAAATACGGAAAATTGTGATTTTTATAATTAAATATTTCGACTTTTACATGGTGAAATCTCTTAAAATTGCGGTGGTGCAAACTCAAAGGAATTCTATCGATAGAAGATTTCGCAAGTTCATGAAAAAAAAGTTGTTACTAATTAACGAAAGAAAAAAATCCTCGAAATTCAAGATTTTCCGTGCTAATTTGTATTTTTTATACAAAAACCAAAATTTCGAACAAATTTTACGACCGATGTTTTCGAAAAACTCAATAAAGTTTCTTCGATGTTGCATAAAAGCGTGTGCAAACTTTTAAGAGGCTTCACCATTTAGAAACGGAAATATTTAATGTTGAAAATTGCAACTTTTAACACGCGCTCTTGTGAGAAAATTCTGAAAATTGTGATTTCCATAAATAAATATCTCGACTTTTACATGGTGAACCGTCTCAAAATTCCATCGATAGAAAATTTCGCAAACAACGTCCTTGATGAATTACATTTTGAATTTTCCTTACCTCGTTGAATGTCGCATAAAATAGTCGATGTAGTTGAAAAAACTGATGGATTTTTTTCTCAAATTCGATAATGTTGCATAGTAACTGCAATTTTGTCGCTCATCATTGTGCACTAGTTTGCTATTTCGTTGGAAAACGCTTGTTGGCTTGAGAATTATTTCGGGAATCAAACCAACAAACGTGGAAATGATGGAAAATCCAACTCGTTGTTTGTTGCGCTAATTTACCGAGTTTCCTGGGTCGCTTTATCTTTTTGTTCCAGAAGAAAAATAAAATGAGTTATTAAAAAAAAAAAAAACACGTACAGGGAAATTTATGTGAATTTTTGATTATGACAAAAATCGTATATAACAATAGGTTCATCGCTAACGGCCAAAAAATATTGCATTATTCTAGACGTGGAATATGAAAATGGTACCAATTTGTCTCTAGGAGCGACAACCGAAAACTTGCCACCGGGCGTTTTGTACAGGGTCAAAGCTACGTACAAATATAGTCGCGAAGATGTGGACGAATTGTCATTCGATGTCGGAGAAATCATACGAGTCGTCGAATACGATGATCCCGAAGAGCAGGTTTGCATATTTTACAATTACAATTCCCGTATTTTACCACCAGAAAACCAAAAATTTTCTCCTATGGAGAAAAATTCTCCGCGGTCGACAAATTCGACAAATTTAATTTCCAATTTTCAACTTTTCCCACCCAAACGCGTGTAAATTCGCGTCGCGTCTCGTTTACGAGTTGCAAAAAAATGAGTTTAGAATTTTTCTTAAAAAATTTCGACTCACAGCCTTTCTGGCAATCTGCAAAGAAAATCCTAAATACATTTTTTCTTGCAACTCGATTTTTGCGACTTTTTAACGAAACGTGAGTCGAATTTTCACTCGTTTGGATGAGGAAGAGGTAAAAATTGCAAATTAAATGTCCCAAATTCTAAAACGTCAGAAAAATTTGTCTTCAAGCGAGAAAAATTTGGCTTTTGGCTGCCAAAAACGCTCAATTTTCCCAAAATTCAAAAATACCGATTCACTTAATAATCAATCATTAATTATTAATAATAATTATTATCATAATAATAATTATTACAATGATTATATTATTACAATTATTTGTGGGAAAATTGAGCGTTTTTGACACCCAAAACCAAAAATCATAATAATAATATTAATAATAATAATAAAAATGGATAATAATTCATAATTCACTGAAATGTTGAAGAAAAAACAAAAAAAGTTTGTCAAGCTGACAGATACATTCTTAAAAAATTTGTGTTTGCGGCAGGAGGAAGGTTGGCTGATGGGAATAAAGGAGGGAACCAACGAGAAGGGAATGTTTCCAGCAAACTTTACAAAGACGCTGTGAGCCTAAAAAAACGCTAAAAAAAAGGTGATTGCGACGTCGACACTCGAATGTTCCCGAAACGAAAGTCCCCGGAGCCGAAACAGCAGCAAAAAGTCGAGGAAATCAAGTTAAAAAAGAAAATCGACTCATTTGCATGGCGAATACTCGACGAAAAAGGTTGGCGACCACGATATTCATAAAAGCAAAAAGCGAGAGTTGAAAAACAAAAAAAAACGAAAAATGATGGCAAAGTATGAAAAAAATCAGGCAGCCAAGTCCAGGAACGATTTTCCTTCCCTTTTCGTTATGTTCCCCCACTTATTTCTGTATTTTTCAACGAGATGGATAAGCTGGAGGCTGCTGCGGATAATCAATGAGCCCAAAGTGCCTTAAAAACCCAGCCAATGTCTGTGCCAACGACCATTAACTGCTCCATAAAAAAGTGTGTCCTCTCCATATCGAATAATACGCGAAACACATCACTCGTAATCAAATTCAAATATTTCAATATTCATCAAATAAAATAACATAATAATAACAATAATAATAACAATAACAACAATAAATAATAAAATAAATGATAAAAGTATGAATAATAAAAAACCAACACCACGTTAACGAGGAAAACGTACGAAAAAGTCTCGTACACGAGAACGAGAGAATTGGACACGAAAATTTACGCGAATTTATTTTACGTGTGAAAATCGTGTCAACTTTTTTCGCCACGAATCTTTTAAGTATGAAAAATTATTGCGAGCTTGTTGATTTACTCGGAACTTACTATTTACCGTGAGAACAAACAGCCAGCCAAAACGTTACAATACATATATGTATATATATATATTATATACATAAATCGATAATATATTAAATTAATGTGTATTTTATGAGATTGTACATAGATTTATTAAGCGTAAGCCTATTTTATGGAGACTCTGCGAAAGTGCGTGGATTCTCGATCCAACGATCGCCTCGTCGTTGCTCTCGATTTATTCGTACACACAGACAAATACCGAAATCACACACACACACACAGACAGACACAAACTTATATATTTATATGAAAAAATATATTTAGAAGGAAATGAAAGTTGAGGAGTTTTCATATTCGACGCGAATTCACACGAGACGAGAGTGAATTTTGACTCTTTTTTTCATGGCCAATTTGTATGTTGCATTTTTTGGCTTTTCGTCTCGATTTTCCGGCGGGAAATGACGATGGAAATTTCGCTTTTATTTGTATTTACGGAATTATTTAATTGTGCGAATTTTGGTCTAATTTTTTGGGCGAAATGCGCCTGCAACCGATTTTTTTGTTATCGGACGCTCGAGTTTGGTTCGGTTTGACAGAATTTTTGGAAATATATGCGCGACTGAACAAAGTTGATGGTAATTTGTGAAATTTTTGGTTTTTTTCCGTTCTCGAGGGAATTTTTTCGGCAAAAATTGTTTTTTTTTTAGGATTTATGGTTATTATTATTATTGCTTTTTTAGTTTTCTGCGTTTCGAGTTAATTTTCGGTTGCTCGATCTGAGAGCATCAGACATTTTTGCCTGACGGATTGTTCGCGTTTTTAGTTTCTTCGAGATTTTTGTTTATGGGCGGAAAATGATTGCTCCATCGGCGCACAACAATCGCCAACGAATCTCCCTGAATTTATGAGAAAATGAGACTTTTTTTAGGCTCCATTCAATCTTGACTATCGTCGCTCATTTTACCGGCTTATTGCTGCGTTCGTACATTCCTCTTTCATAGACAAACGTTGAAACATCATCGTAGAGACCGATTTATCAGAAAAATGCATTTATATCATTGATGGATCAAATTTGTCGCGATTGCAACGTTGGAATCCAACGAAATTCTGGTTTTCTTTAGCAGAATTTAAAATTCAACAAAGAATTTGTAGATAAACGATTTTTCTTTCCAACGTCGCGAATCTCGGTCCTTTAAGGACGTTGCATGCGAAATTTTCCATCGATTGAATTTCAAGACGTTTCACCATGTAAAAGTCGAGATATTTATTCATAAAAATCATAATTTTCAGAATTTTCTCACAAGAGCTTAAAAGTTGCAATTTTCAACATGAAATATTTTCATTTCTAAATGGCAAAGCCTCTTAAAACTTTGCACACGCTTTTATGCAACATCGAAGAAGTTTTATTGAGTTTTTCAAAAAAATCGGTCGTAAAATTTGTTCGAAATTTTGGTTATTATATAAAAAATACAAATTATCTCGGAAAATCTTCAATTTAGAGTATTTTGTTCTTTAGTCAATTAGTAACAACTTTTTTTTCATGAACTTGCAAAATTTTCTATCGAGAGAATTCCTTTAAATTTGCATCACCGCAATTTTAATAGGTTTCACCATGTAAAAGTCGCAATATTTATTTATAAAAATCACAATTTTCAGTAGTTTCTCATAAGAGCGCGTGTTAAAAGTTGCAATTTTCAACATGAAATATTTCCATTTCTAAATGGTGAAGCCTCTTAAAACTTTGTACACGCTTTTATGCAACATCGAAGAAGTTTTATTGAGTTTTTCAAAAAAATCGGTCGTAAAATTTGTTCGAAATTTTGGTTATTATATAAAAAATACAAATTACCTCGGAAAATCTTGAATTTAGAGTATTTTGTTCTATGGTCAATCTGTAAAAACTTTTTTTATGAAATTGGGCTCGCAAACGATTTTGTATGAAAGAAAAACTGGAAACAAAAATTTAGATCTGACCGTCGCCACACAACGTCCTTGATCGAGTTTAAACTTTTTTTTCCCAATTAAAATCCCTCGATTAAAACCCAAAAAAACGATTGCAAAGCGATTGAAAAAAGTGAACAAAAGAGTGCTGACGATCTAGTCATGAACCCGAAGACCCGTCAATGAAACTTTTGCTTTTGTTGTCCCGAATAAACGATGGACCGTTCTCTCGAGAAAAAGACGAAAAATTCTCCCGAAAATTTTCTCAATATACGCAACAAATAAAAAGACAATAAATGAAAATAAAATTTCTCAACTCGCAGTGTCTCGATGGAGCAATCGATTGTTATGTCATTTGTCATTTTTATGTCATGTTGTTTAATTTTACTTGAGCCATAAGTCATATCTTTATAACCTTAATCGTAAAGGGACAAAAATAACTTAATATTTCTACATATATTAATATTTTAATATATGTATTAATAAAGTTATACATACGTTAATTAATTAATTAATTAATTGATTATTATAATGCGTCTGTCACTCTTGATTGCCTGTCTCGATTGAATTTCTATATAACAATTATACATAATAAATAGATAGTGGTTTGTAAATCTGCTGAACCGAAATCCTCGTGATCGAGAAATTTGCCCAATTTTTGCAGCCCCTGCGACGTTAATTACAATTTTGAAGAAATTTTTGCATCCAAATGCAGGAAATTCGATGAGGAAACGTCGCCGAAAGGAGAAACGATTCGATCGACATGTCACGAACGTTTGGCAATGAAAATTATTACTCGCGCTGGAGCGAGCCAGTTTTACGGAGACGTTGTTGCACGAAATTTTCCACAGTCACGTCGGACGAAGAAATGTCGTCGAATCGACGTTCCCCTTCGTCCTCGCCGTTGCTCAACCTTCCTCGCTCAGTTTCCAGCCACTTTGACACGTGCTGCACGTGTCGATGCTACGAAAAAAAATCGATTCTCGACAAAAAGGCACAAAAATTTTTCCATTTTCATTCGTCCAAAAGTTTTTCTCGCTTTCCCAAGAAAATTCGAATTTGGAACTCGCTTTTTCTCTCGTAGTAGAAGCCTCGCGATGCGAAATTGAAAACTCAGAGGATTCGCGAGTCTCTGGAGCTGCAGCTGATCGGGACTCAGGTAATGGGCAAAATCACTCACTGGAATTTCAACCAAACGAGCTTTCAGCTGGAAAAAAAAATTTTTATTCATTATTCATTGAAAAACGAAAAGAAAACCGAAATTTTCGATCTCAAATTTTACGAAAATCGCCACAACTTTTTTTTTACGCAAACTGCCACATTATTTTCGTTTTCGAACGATTTTTGAATTGGTAATTAGCGATTTTTTGATTTATTGTCATTTTTTGAGTTGCTCGTGAATTTCGAAAGTGGGAAATGTGATTTTTTGAAGATTCGAAATTGGTTCGGTGGTTTTTGCGTAAAAAGAACACGAAGATGAAAAAAAATGGAGATTGTTGCAGTTTTTTCACTTTTTTTCGTAATCGTTGGAAAATTTTGTGTTTTGCTATAAAAAATGATGCACTTTCGTTGCATTTCAGGGATGCAAACTTTGAGGTCGTAATTATTGACTCGTTCTCAGGTAGAAGAAGCTTTGGCTGGTGATAGGCAATCGGCATTGATTCAGCATTTGGATCTGGCGACAAACACTTTAGAGGCTCTGGTGCAGCACGTGCAGTCGCTTCAAGTTTCGCATTCGGCCTCGTACAGAGTTTTCCATTACGCGCAAAAGCTCGTAGTTCCTTTTAAAAATTTGTCCAATTTTCATAGTTGCATAAACGAGCAATTTGGGCAGGTAATTCCCATGGAAAATAGAAAAAATAAATAAATAAATAAAAACAGAAACAAAACAGGCTGGAGGCTGGAGAATAAAATTTTTGGCAGGTTCAAGCTCTGGAGAACGAGCGATCGGATCGTCTGAAGAGTGTGATGGAAATTTGTGAAAAAAATGTCGCAGCCTCGGAGCGACTTCAGGCGATAATCGACGAGAATCGAGTGCGACGAGAAGATTTTTCAATAGCTGCATCAAATTTTAAAAACTTGCTCGATCGTTCGAGACTTTCGGTTTCTCAAATGGACAAATTGCACAGACAGTACGAAAAAATATTGTCGGATTATCGGGAGAGTCGACGAGCTCTGGACAACGAGCTCCCAAAAATCGTGAAAAAGTAGGTGAATGAAAAAGAAATTGAAAAACTGAAAATCTAGGCAGAAAAATCGATTTTTGAAAATTCCTGAAAAAACTATTATTACGTTGCAGTAGACTCGGGGCGATTGGAAACAGTTTTCGAATGCTCAGTGAATTTTACAGTGACTTTGAGTACAATGAGCGGATTGCAAATTTTTTTAAATTATTGAGTGACAACCTGGACCGCGAGGAACCAGGTAATTTGGCGAAAAAACTTCGAAACGTGTCAGGCAAAAATAAAATTCAAGAAATTTTGTAAATAAAAAAAAAGACGAATTTTTTTAAGTAAATTCTTGAAATTTCGACAGAGTCCGATCGTGCCAAGAATAATGGGCAACCGGAAATGTGTCGAAAGTGCAAAATCAATCGAATCGATAAACAGTAACGAAATGGACGATGAAAAACTGAAATAAAAATGATTTCGAGAAAATTAAAGTTAACAATGAAAAACGCACGACGACCTCGACAACAACGATCGTGTCAGTTAGCTTTGACCATTCCGAGAAGCCACGTCGATCATACAGACAAATCTACGGAAAGGACAAAGTGGAAGACCCATAAGTAGGGAATGCTGTTGATCCTGTTATAACTTTATGAGAACGATGCCAAGGGCTGTAGTTTCAACATTTTTTCCTTCATTTGCCGCCCCAGTAGCCACACATGGGTCTGTGTTGCCCATTTCGCGTATATCGTCAATTTTTCCTCGCCCCAATCGAAATAACAATAAAAAAAACGAATTTTCTACTTACAAAAACTAATTTCCCAATTTCCTTCCGATTTTTTCGACCCCCGGGCGTCCCAGACCCATGAGTGTCAAGCGAGCCTCACAAATCGTACCGCGAAATGACCAAAATTACGAAAAAACTGCGAGAAATCATGAAATTTTCAATTTCCGTGAATTTCTACGTTTGAATTTCCCGCGCAAAGTGCCGCGATCCAATTCGCCCAATCACGAGCCGCCGAGCCATCAATTGGCTGCGAGGCTCGTTCTGCATCGCAGCGCCATCTGCGCTCGAGTTTCTCCGAAGAATTTGTCATCGGTACAGTCTGTTTGATAAATAAAAAGCGTGTTTGTAGGAAGCTTGACAAACGAGATGGTGTAATGCCGTATCGGCAGTATGCAAGCATACGCAGAAGCAACAAATACGATAAATGAGTGCGAGAAAGAAAATCGTAGTGTGGAAGTAAGTTTTCGGTGTCGTACACGTTGACGCGAGGAGAAAATCGTAAAGACGAGTGATTGTACGAGGGAGAAACAAAGAAAGATCAAGTACGAGAAAGCAGGCGGGCGGCGGAGCGGGGGGGGGGGGGAGATTTAAAGGGAGAGAGAGAGAGAGAGAGAGAGCCGAGGCCGGTTCGTGGCCGGAGAGCGCGCGTGTGTGGAGATGGACAAGCGGGAGCGCGAAAGTGAGTGAGAAAGAGAGAGGGAGGAATGAGCGAGTGAGAAATGGCGGAAGAATAAAAAAAAGGAAAAGAAAGAGAAAAAAAAAGACATCGCGAGGAAAGAGAGTTGCGCGAAGGTGGCTGATAGCCCAGGGTCGAGATTATACGCGAGCCGGCGTAGGCCTGTGACCGGCGCCATCTTGCGATAGGCGGTTACCGTGGTGAATCGGCGAGGCCGCGGAGCGCTTATCGGGAGCAGGCTTAAAATTACTAACTATTCGCTCGCGAGTGTTCTTGTTCTGAATTTTTGTAAATAACAACAAAACAATAAACATGGAATAATCGAACGAATTAAATAAAGAGTGTGAAAAAAAACAAACAAACAAACAAACACACACACAAGTTAGTTGAATGTTTTATTATGAGAATAAAAATCAAGACGGGAAAGGAATAATTGGGCAACGAGATCGAGACATTTCGAGGCAGTGTCGTTCTGGTCTCCGGTTGGCCAAACACATTTCGTACAATCGAGAGAGCAACCAAAAGACCGGGAGACACGATAATACACCGGTCGGTAACTTCGGGGCGTTTTCGCGTCGTGCAACAGAGAGCGAGAGAGAAAGTAGCGAATGAATATCTCGCGTATTACGCCGGGGGGTGGGGGGATCGTACAGAGTCGAATGCGCGAGCGAGTGCGATAAAGAACGGAGCAGGTAGTGGTTTATAGTGGCAGAGTGTGCACACGAGAGCGAGACGGAGGAAAATAGGTTAGGGAAAAGAATTCGACGAGGATAGTACGATCGCGAAAGGGTGGGGGGGAGAGATTCGAAGCGGCGGAGATAAGAGATAGAGTGCGCTAGTAGGCCGAGATGCTACGAAAAGCGACGACAACGACGAATTTGTGAAACGTTTAGCAGCGCGCTCGCGGTGGTATGAAAATAAAAAGCGAGTAAGGGAGCGTCCGAAAGATTTTTCGTGGCTTTTATTTTTCCCCATAGCACGAAACGTTGCGAATAAATAAGACGAGCCGCCGTTTTTTATATTTGTACGAAAAACACTAGCGAAAGTTATCACGTTTCAAGAGCGTCAACTCGGGCAGTGTGCGAGAGTGGGAGTGAACGCTCTTGGCCGTCGTTTAGCCGTTACGTTCGACGTGCCTCATCCCCAAGAGGCGCGGGTGGCCTTTTCCCATCTCTCTCTCTCTCTCTCTCTCTCTCTCTCTCTCTTCTTCTCATTCCGCTCGTAGTCGTCGTCGCCGCTGTATACCGTTCGCCCGATTTTAATCTCGTTAGCGGACACGTGCGCGCGCCCTGCGCGGTGGAGGTAACTCCTGACGGGCTTCGCCCCAATCTGGTTTGTCTAACAGGATTGTCAGTTGGACTCGAGTTAGAAGCCGCGGGCGGGGGTTGATAAAAAGCCGTCGCGAGCTACGGGCGCGACGCGATTACTGAGGCGAGAGCGCCCTGGGTCGAACCAGACCAACCGACATTACTTTTCTCCCTTTTTTTCACCAATCAAAACAAATACGAGTATAATTGCGAGTTTGAGTTACAAAAATACGAGAATATTTAAAAACAAACAGCCATGTACTGATAAACAATAAACAAGAAAAAGCGAAAGGTAGTCGAATTATTTTCTTCATTGCAGCCAACCAATTGCACGTCGTGAGCGAGAGAGAGAGCGAGAGAGAGTGTGTGATAAAAATTGCGTATACGCGATAAACTCGGTGAGTTTTTGGCGTGCGCGTGTGTCTCGTTGCGCGTTGTGACACGAGCACGCGAGCGATACAAAAAGGAGTAAACGTGTATTTGTCAAAGTAAACGAGTGCGTTTATATTTGGAGATAATTTTTGTAGTGATGATGATCGGAGGCGGCGTGCGCGTCTAAACAAACGATCGAGCGGTGCGAAAAACACGAGATCGCTGGTGCAAGGTGTGCGTGCGCGATTAACAGTGCGAAAAGGATTGAAATATTGTTGGAGACGGTGTGCGGCCAAGGAACACGCACCACCGAGCAGACCGAAACGCGCGCGTGTCGTCTGTGCATGGCTTTAAATGGTGTGCGAGTGTGCGAGGACGGGGAAAGAGCAGCCAGTCGGATGTAAACGAGCGGAGCGCATGGTGGGTTACCACACCCAACCGTGCCGGGGGTCGAGTGAACGAGAACCGCGCGCCGAGCTTATATTCCGACTGAGGCGCCCCCTCCCCCCACCTCTCATACTTTTCGAGAGAGAGAGCGCGAGAGAGGGGGGGAGAGAGAGCATGGTGTGTAGTGGAGTAGTACGCGCGAGGGTTAAGACACTCACGGAGAGAGGGAGCGAAATAAAATCGAGTTTTTCTCAATAAATATTCATTTTTTCAATATTTTCTTCCCGAAAACGTCTCACGATTTTTTTACGCGACCCCACGAGCTCGGAGCGTGAAAAGACCGAGTGCGTGAGAAACGGCCAGTTTTTATGGTAGAGCGCGCGAGTCTTCGCTCCGGCGAATAAAAACGAGCGTGCGACAAGTGGAAAGGCAGCGAGAGTCTGAGAGGAATCAAAAAAATCGTATTAGGCAGAGCGAGAAAAGTTGAAAAACGTAGAGCGAGCCACGCGCGCACGCGTGACCATATCATCTCCACCCTCGTGCGTGTATTTGCCGAAACGCGTGAAAAAATTGGCGTCAAATACGCGGCCCAAAGAAATCCCGTTGTCGAAAACGTTCTATTTAAATAATGCCATTTCGCGTTCGTACAAACGACGAAAAAACTTGGCGGAAGCCCGAGAGCACGTGCGTGTGTGAACAAAAAGTATCGCCTCGCGAGTTTGTTTCCGCGAATAAATAATCGAGATTTTTCAGCAATTTTCTTTCCGTTTTTCAAACTATTTTGCCTTTTCTTTCGTTCTTACCAACTCCACACACACACACACGCGCGCGCGCCCTCGCGGACACACGTACACACGCTCGCTCATGCGGCCGAGCTCCGCGCGACTGAGAGGGGGATGGAGCTCGCGGGAGTCGGAGAGAGAGAAGGGAGGGGGGGCGCGCTCGGCTGGGTTGATGTGTCGCTGGCGTCGAGCCCTGTCAGGAGTGCCGTTGCCGCTGCCGCAGCAGCAACACCGTCGCGCTGTCGGCTCCTCGTTTCCTTTCTCTCTCTTCGATGATCGCTCGCGAAAACCGCGTGTAGTGCCTTTCCGTACCGATGAAAAATCGCGTTCAATAATAGAATAAAAAATGCTCGAGAAATTTAACAATTTAACGATGAAAAATGCACAACTCGCCAAGTTTTTATCGTTTTTAAAAACTAGTCAAAAAGTAATAACAATAACGACAGATTATTTGTTTTAGTGGATGAAGGAAAGGAGGGAGGACGAACGACGAGAGAGAGAGAAGGGAAAAACAAGACATTAGATAATTAACGAATAAAAAGCGAGAAAACAAGTGGTGAAGGTGAATAAAGTTTGAATGTAAAGAAAAACAGATCGATCATTGAAAATCGAAAGATTTTTCGTGCACCGACGAGTCGTGTACAGTGAGCTATTTGTTTTTGTGACAGTGTCTCGTCGCTGCTGAGAGAACCAAAGGAAATTTTACAACGATTATCAACGAAGTGCGCTGCGTTATCGCCCAACGTTTACGTTTTTTTTCTTCTTTTATACACTCGGAGTGACTATTGTGACGTTTTTACGTTTGGTTCGGTTTTATCAATTTTTCGTTAGGCGTTTTCGTCTCGGGAGACGCGGCTTTCGGGAGAACCGAGAGTCCCCGTAACGTGTCATCGTGGCAAGATAATATCGAAGACGGCGGGGGCGGGGGGCGGCGGCACACGAGACCAGTGCCGAGTTACTGAACAGCAGCCTTCGTCGTCGACCGAGTCAGCCTGCCTGCAGTGAGCACCACGCTCCGGCAGGAGGCTCCAATTTTCTCCATCCGTACACACCCTCCATCCAACTTTTTTTCCTCACACCATTTTATCCCCCCTCCTTCACTATTTTTTTCATTTTTTTCCTTCATCTTTTCCGAGGCTTACCCTCCACTAAATATTCCAATATTTTTATCCTCACCTCGAGCCCGTCACGTCCTTCGGTCAATATCGAAGGTACACCACAACTGGCCTGAATCATGGCGTGCTGCCTGTCCGAAGAGGCCAAGGAACAGAAGAGAATCAATCAGGAAATCGAACGACAACTTCGCAGGGACAAAAAAGATGCCAGAAGGGAACTCAAACTTTTGCTACTCGGTGAGTTACCATTTTTATGCTTTTTTTTCAATGAAATTGAGTTTGTTGCGTTGGGATTCGACGAGAAATACTTTTTTATGCATTTTTTGGAAAATTTTGAACTGATTTTGGATTTGGATCCTCAAAAAAGATCGTTTTGTGGTCTTGAGTAAATTTTGAATGGGAATCTTGAGATCTGATCAAGAAAAAATGGAATTTTGGTACATTTATTTCTTCCAATTGATTTGTTGACGAAAAATACTTTTTTTTATTCATTTTTTGGTCAATTTTAATAATAATGTCAAATTTTGGGGTCATTTTGGATTTGGATCCTCAAAAAATATCGTTTTGTGGTCTTGAGGAAATTTTGAATGGGAATCTTGAGATCTGATCAAGAAAAAACTGAATTTTGGTGCATTTATTTCTTCCAATTGATTTGTTGACGAAAAATACTTTTTTCTATTCATTTTTTGGTCAATTTTAATAATAATGTCAAATTTTGGGGTCATTTTGGATTTGGATCCTAAAAAAAGATCGTTTTGTGGTCTTGATCAAATTTTGATTGAGAATCTTGAGATCTGATCAAGAAAAAACTGAATTTTGGTGCATTTATTTCTTCCAATTGATTTGTTGATGAAAAATACTTTTTTTTTATTCATTTTTTGAACAATTTCAATGAACGTGACAAATTTTGGGCTTGGATTCTGAAAAATGATCGTTTTGTAGTCTTGAGTAAATTTTGAATGAGAATCTTGCGATCTGATCAAGAAGAAAAGAGAATTTCGTTGCATTCCAACGATGCAAACTCAAACTCCGTTTATTTGAAACGTTTGCCAATTTTTTCGCTTATTTAAAGTTCAAACTTTTGAGCAATATAGAGAACCCCCCATGATATTACCGCGTGTCATGGTGATTCTCATATTCTCTCGATACCTTTTGACGAAGGATTTTCTTGTAGGGATTTAAAAGTCCTCGAGTCCTCGATGGCCTGAAATATTTATTCTTATTCCTAGTTCAGGTCCATTGGACAGAAATCGTTTTCGTTTTTCTATCAATTTTTCGTACAATTTCAATAATCGTGACAAATTTTGTCGTGATTTTGAGTTTGGATCCTCAAAAAAGATCGTTTTATCGTCCTGCTCGAGAAAAAACAGAATTTCGTTGCATTCCAACGTTGCAAACGTCAGGATGATGGAAATTCAATTTTTCTTGAGCAGATCTCAAGATTCTCGTTCAATATTCCCACAGGACGATAAAACGAACTTTTTTCCGGATCCAAACTCAAAATCAGCCCAAAAATTGTCATGATTCTGGAAATTGATGATTTTTCATGGCAGAGAACGAAATTTTCATACAGAATTTGTCAACGACAATGAAAAAGTCTTGTTTGCCCTAAAAAAAACTGAATTGACCAGAAAAATTGTAACGAGTCCACAAATTATCAAAATAATGAATAAAAAATGGATTTTCTCCGATTTTATTTTGCCAAGTAATTGAAATTGTTTCCAATTTTTCGTCCGGTGCTATTTTCACCGCAGACCATCACACGAACAAGTATTTTGGCCCGAAGCGTTTTTCCCACAATTCGAAAACGAACAAAGTGCCCAAAATCCACTATAATCGCGAAAATTCAATTGAATGTTTGCTCAAAAGCCAACAGCTTGATTTTCCAAGTTCGAACATTCGCAAAAGATGCTCGAAAAGCTCAGACTCTCCCTCTCATTCTTTTCGCACTCTCCTCGCCTCGTGTGCACGTTTGCCATGTCACAATTGTTTCTTCTGACTATGTGTGCCCTCGCTTCGCTTCGTTTGTTCGTTTCATTCATGCGTCTCGCGAGTGTGTACTATACACTCGTGCTTTGGCTCCGGTCAACGAAAGGTCTTACTGCCACTATCGCCCCCCCCCCCCTTTCGTTCTCTCTCTCTCTTCACATTCTTCCCGAACACTCGTACGAGTCTCTCGATCAAGTTTTCAATCATTCAAATTCGGTTCTTCCCAGAACTCGATGAATTTATCATTTTTTCCATCAAACTGAGTCCATTTATGAGTTTTTTGAATTTTTATTTTTTATTTTTGATAAATTAATCCGGAAGCTTCGATTCCTGTTTTTTTTTTACATATTTTTATTCAGTTTCATGACGAAATTCTTTCGGGACGATGAAACGATTTTTATTGACGTTGAAAATCGAAAATTGGTACGAAAATCGTCTTGGTTTTTGGAATTGAACGAAAAATTCGATTTTCGTCGCGAACTTTTGAGTTTTTTGTTATTTTGATTTACGTATCGTTTGCATTTCTTTGAATCGATCGTGAATCATCGAAACCGGAAATTCAACCTATTTATTTCCTAATGAGCCACACGCGAGTGTCTATGCTCGAGACTCTCTCGGTTTATTTACATCTCTGTTGTTTCACGTGTCCTTGAGGTTTGGACGTGATTCACTCGGTCGTGGCGTTCAAACTTGAGTGCAAGGCTAGAGATAGACGGGGGGGGGGGGGGAGAGTCTCGTGATGCGTTTTTTTTTATAAGAATGCTTGGGGAAATTTGAACGAATTAATTAAAGTTTGATGAGAGTGATTTGATTTGCTTTTGCAACTTGTAAGAATGGCCCAAGGCGCTTTGTTCATTTGGAGGCATTTAATCAAGAAGAAAGAGACTTTGTGCCAGCCATTTTTTGATGGAAGGAGGGGGGAGGGAGGGACAGGCAGAGATTGTTACTTTGGACAATTTTCCAATTGAATACAAGGCTCTCGTGCATGCCTCTCGTCATATAGCAATCTGACCACGACCAGAATCTCACGGAACGCAAACAGCCTGCTCCATGTGTTTTTAATCTCGTGAAGAAACTTGTTTCACTGTATTTTCTTGTCAAGTCCAGCTTTTATAATAATTTATGATGTTCAAGTTTACAACGTTGGAAAGCATCGAAAAATATTTAATTTTATTGCAAATTCGTTCTATTTTCAATGTCATCCAAATTTTTCGAGCCCATATGCTTTTCGAATGACAAAAATTGATCATTTTATCATCGTAATTACATTCTGCATTTGACTCATTATTTTAGTCGCAAAAAAAAATGAATTTCGTTGCTTCCCAACGATGCAAACTTCAGTCATAATTATTTACGATTCTTGTCAATTTTTTTCAACTATTTTTATGAAAAATTGCAACGAGTTCATTAATTATCGAAATAATTAATAAAAAAACACATTTTTCGGTTTATTCCAACGATGCCAAATTCGGTTTCATGAAAAAGTCACTTTGCAGGCTCTTTTGAAAGAAATTCTTCCAAAAAAGTATTTGAAAAAAAATTAATCGAGTTTTTTCTGATTTACGAATTTTTTCCATAATTAAAAATGTTCGCAAACTTATTAATTATCGAAAAAATTGATAAAAAATATGATTTTCGTTTTATTCCAACGATGCCAAATTCGGTTTCACGAAAAAGTCACTTTGCAGGCTCTTTTGAAAGAAATTCTTCCAAAAAAGTATTTGAAAAAAAATAGATCGAGTTTTTTCTGATTTACGAATTTTCTACTTAATTATAAATGTTCGCAACTTGTTAATTATCGAAATTATTGAAAATTGGAAAGTTGGGACCACAAAATTCAAAAATTCTGATTAGTTTTTGAATTTGGTACGATTTTTTACGAAAATTGATAAAAAAATTGGCGAGAAATAAAAATTAGACTCGATCGGATTTGACTGCATCAGGATTTCTCTTTCGCGGCAGTCAACCGTGATCTCTGGAGCCAGAGACGCGAGTTCTTGTTATTAGCATCCACTTTGTAAGCGATTATCAAAGCCGTAGTGGCCAGGAAACACGTTTCGACCGGGTGTGTGCATGGGCATGACACACACGTGCAGAGCGATGCACACATGCACACGAACGAGTGTGTCGGAAGAGTCTGGAGTGGCGAGTCGTTGCGGGGGATGAAAGTACCATTGTGCAAGAGCCGTTAAATATAAAGGGGTGTGCGGGGGTGGGGGATGCTCGGGCTCGCCTGAATCGCATGGGTACACCAATTAAAATGTACAACCTGAGTCTCTGCATTATCCCAGATGCTTGTCAGTTTTTCTCACCCTTTTTATTCGCGACCCTCCACCCCACGACGTTTAACATTAGTTACTTCATCTCTTTAGTCTCTTTTTATTTCCTGAATCATCTCCTCGACTCCACCGACTGCTCAGGATATTCGCCTCGATACAAATGCATCAACAGGCTTCGCCTGTTTTCAGTTACCGCTCAAGTTCCCAACGTTGCAGTTCTTCAGGGGGTTTCATGGCCAAATCTAAACTTTTCTTTCCAGTTTTTCTTACATACAAAATGGTTTGCGAGCCCAAGTTCGTGCAAAAAAGTTGTTAGTAATTGACCAAAGAACAAAATACTCTAAATTCACGATTTTCCGAGCTAATTTGTATTTTTTATATAATAACCAAAATTTCAAACAAATTTTACGATCGTTTTTTTTTTAAAACTCAATAAAACTTGTTCGATGTTGCATAAAAGCGTGTGCAAAGTTTGTAGAGGCTTCACCATTTAGAAATGGAAATATTTAATGTTGAAAATTGCAACTTTCAACACGTGCTCTTATGAGAAATTACTGGAAATTGTAATTTTTATAAATAATATCTCGACTTGTACATAGTGAAACCTCTTAAAATTGCGGTGGTGCAAACTTAAAGGAATTCTATCGATAGAAAATTTTGCAAGTTCATGAAGAAAAATTTGTTACTAATTGACTGAAGAACAAAATATTCTAAATTCAAGATTTTCCGAGGTAATTTGTATTTTTTGTATAATAACCAAAATTTCGAACAAATTTTACGATCGTTTTTTTTGAAAAACTCAATAAAACTTGTTCGATGTTGCATAAAAGCGTGTGCAAAGTTTGTAGAGGCTTCACCATTTAGAAATGGAAATATTTAATGTTGAAAATTGCAACTTTTAACACGTGCTCTTATGAGAATCAACTGAAAATTGTGATTTTTATAAATAAATATCTCGACTTGTACAGGAACCTCTTGAAATTAATGTTTTTTCGTTGCATTCCAACGTTGGCAACTTGGGCATCATTTTTATATTCGACCGTTTGTGTTTCAACGTTTCGCGTATATTTACAACGTTATCCATACGTACGCCTGGCCCATCGATCGCTCAGAACCCACGGCTTTTTGTCGTGCAACCCAAAGTCGAACTCGAACGACCATTATTAGATGAAATCGCGTGACTTTCCAGTTACTTCATTGCAAGTCTCAGCAAGAGAGAGAAAGAGAGAGAGTTTTGTGAGCGAGCTATTTCACAGACGGTTGTCCCGAGGTCGATAAACTTTCGTACTCCTAATCTCCTCGTACTTTTCTTTCTTATTTCTCATTCTACCCCAAGATCTATTCATATTAGATTTAATCAGCATTTAGTACGATTCACATCAGTACCAAATTCAATTGATGCAGCCAAATGAATTTTTTTCTCGTCTCGGATCAATTTTCATAAAAATTAGTACCAAAAGTTGTTTTTTTTGGTAAATTTCAAAAAACCATGACAATTTTCGTACCGATTTTGGTTCTGAATCCTCAAAATAGATCGTTTGTTCGTCCTGACCAGAAATCCAACAAGAATCTTGAGATCTGCTCAAGAAACAACAGAATTTCTTGGGGCACTCGAGCTCAGCTCTCTCGTGACTGACAACGACGATGAGTAATATCTTGTGTAGTTATTGTGAAACCGCAATCATATACATTAGATAATCGCGTGTGGTTTTGATACGAGGAGAGTGAGTAATACTGCGAAGTAAAAATTGCATGATGCACGTTTAATAAACAACCGTGCGAAAGTCTGCAACGTTGTTTTTGCAGAAAAGAATTTGTCCATTAGGCAAGTTTGTTAGGGCATAGAAAAATGCGTTGCGATTTAAACGAAATCGGATGAATAATTTCGTTTTTATTAAATATTTAGTCAGGACGATAAAACGATTTTTTCGGGATCGAAATCGTTACGAAAATTGTCATGGTTTTTGAAATTGAACAATAAAGAATAAATAAAAAAGTATTTTTCGCTGGACCCCGAACTGGAGTGTCATTCGAAAATTGCATTTATCCGATCGATGCAAACCGGAGCATGATTGTGAGAGAAAACGAGTTGGTCCGCGAGCACATGTAAAAAATCGAGAGGTACACAAGAGAGCGAAATAACGAGGAAGTGAATTTCGATGCAGTTTCAATGATTGCGGCAGCAGCAGGTTGGAAAAGGCGATGAGCAAGTGCTGGTATATATGGGAGGTGGAGGCGAGTTATAGGGATGGTGTGCGAGTTCTCGATGCAGTCGGGAAACAAACGATAGGGAAGCAGGGCGAAGGGAACAGAGCAACTCTTTAGGATCGTTTCTCACTGTGCCGCAGGTTGATGCTGCTGCTCTGTTACCAATGTGGTGTGCACCCTCGACACCCCCACCCGCGGACACTTTTGTATTCCCAATCGAGATGTATCTGCTCAATGCCCCATATTGACTCGTATACGAACGTTAACGCATATATGCACACCCAATGGACGGTATATCAAAGTCGGCTTGCAAATTCATGGCCCAATGTACGGGCGTAGGCTTTTTCACATATGGAGCTCTATATTTATCGATATATTCCGACTGTCTTTATGTTATGTTATATCGTCTAATACAACATAATACAAAACGATATAATATAATATAGTTCCATAAAATGCAACATAATACAGTGTATAGCGATTATATTTATACTAGCCTTGGGTACGCCCGCTTCGCTGAGCACACAATGGTCTCCAATGACACTGGGACCCCAATGAAAATGATTTTTCCATAGGGGTCTATATGATCAAATTTGGAAGTTTGACTGACTGACTGACTGACTGATTGACAACGAACACCCTAAACCACTGGAGATAGGATCATGGTGCCAGCCAGTCCTTCCAGTCAGCCATTTTTTTTTTGTGTGTCAGTCAGTGAGTCAGTCACGCAACAGTCGGGAAAAAAAATTGCGAAAACTTTTTTTTGGATAAAGAACGAACGAAATCCTTTCTTAGTAAGCGTCTACGATGGGAGAGAAGTATCTGTGACGAATTTCATAACCGTGACAAATTTCACGATCCTATCTTAAGTGGTTTAGAGTGTGCGTTGTCTGTCAATCAATCAGTCACTCAGTCAGTCAGTCAGTCAGTCAATCACGCAATAGTTATATGTATAATGATGAAAAAAAAAATTTTTGCAATAATTTTTTTTTGGGTAGAGAACGAACAAAATCTGTTCTTAGTGAGCGTCCATGATAGAGGAGTATAGAAAATGGAAAAAAAATTAAAAAAAAAAAAAAAATTTCGATAATTTTTTTTTATTAGAGGTCGAACAAAATCCGTTCTTAATGAGCGTCTACGATGCGAGAGGAGTAACCGTGACAAATTTCGCGATCCTGACTTCATTGGTTTAGGCTGTGCGTTGTCTGTCAGTCAGTTAGTCAGTCAGTCAGTCAGTCAGTCAGTCAGTCAGTCACGCGACTCTTTTATATATATAGATGAGAAAAAAATTTTTGATAAATTTTTTTTTTATTTTTTTTTTTGGTGGAGAAGGAACAAAATCCGTTCTCAGTGAACGATTATCGAGGTAGAAGCGTATAGAAAAAAAAATTGAAAAAAAAATCCGATAGTTTTTTTTTTTGATAGAGAACGAACAAAATCCGTTCTTAGTGAGCGTCTACGATGCGAGAGGAGTAACCATGACAAATTTCACGATCCTAACTTCATTGGTTTAGGCTGTGCGTTGTCTGTCAGTCAGTCAGTCAGTCAGTCAGTCAGTCACGCGACTCTTTTATATATATAGATTATATTGTATCGTCTAATATAACATAGAACAATATAATATAATATAATATAATGTAATACCATATAATATATATAATATATATTATATATCGATTATATTTATATTATATAGCGATTATATTATAGTATATTATATTATATTATATTTTACTATATAGCGATTATATTTATATTATATTTTATCGTCTAATATAACATAGAACAATATAATATAATATAATATAATGTAATACCATATAATACAATATAATATATAATAATATAATATAGTATTTTTGTTTTCAATAATATAATATAATATAATATAATATTACATTATATAAATATAATCGCTATATATTGTATTATATTGTATTTAATGGTACTATATTATATAATATAACTTGATATAACATTACATAATGTTGTAATATATGTATATCGATGGATATCGATAAATATAAATATAATGTGGTATAACACTATATATTATATTACAATATAGATATCGATATATCGATATCGATATCGATATTTTTGTTTTCAATAATATAATATAATATAATATTATATTACATTATATAAATGTAATCGCTATATATTGTATTATATTGTATTTAATGGTACTATATTATATAATATAACTTGATATAACATTACTTAATGTTGTAATATATGTATATCGATGGATATCGATAAATATAAATATAATTTGGCATAACACTATATATTATATTACAATATAGATATCGATATATCGATTAATATGAATATAATGTAAACATAGTAGTATGGCATATCATAATATAGTGAGAATATGATATTGTATCATATTATATTGATATATCGATATATCGAGAGATATATATATGGATTGGGGTGCACTGCAGCGAGCTGTAGTCGAGTGTGTTTGCGATACGCAAAGTTGATCTATTCAATGCAATAAGCACGCGGTTCCAACGACGAAAAACGGATATTCTCGTGCTACTGGGGCGAAATCCTCTTTTGCTATCGTTATTAACAGGCGAAAGTGCAGCAGGAAAAAACTCCGATTATTGTTTCAGTTTCTGTCATTTGAATTTGTTGTTTTTTACACACAATTCACCAGTTTAATGACAATTGAATAAACTGCGTCGTTGGATCAGCTGGCTCGCGGCACGATACCCGAGATAATTAATAGCGCGAATGACATTATTCGCATTCAGATGTCTTTTCTCTTCCGTTGCCCGGCAGATTCTTTTAATTACTGCATTCGCGCCTGGTACGCTTGATTTTTTATTTCAAAGAGTCTTTTTTTCGTCAGGGATCCAAAAATGCTTGAACACTTCGTTGAATTCTGTCATCCTTGATCTTTTGCTTTTGTGTCAATTCTGCGTCATCGGAAAATGAGGAAAAGCACTTTTTTCATTGATTGTTTGTTCAATTTCAAAAACCATGACGATTTTCGTACCGAGGTCGGATTCGGACCCCAAAAAACGATCGCTTTATCGTCCCGACCAAATATTGAATGAAAATCATGAGATCTGGTCAAGAAAACACGGAATTTCGTCGCATTCCAACCCTGCAAACTCCAACATCCGAAAATTATAGAGAAAATTGAGCAAAGAGAAGAAAAAAACGAGAATTTGATCGAAAAATCATGATTTGCCATTAGAAAATCTGTGCTCGACGTAAACTGACTCGATCCATTATCAAGAATGAACTAGCGCGTTGGGGAATGCGATATAATTGAATGAATCACTGATTTTGCTTTCGTCCTTTTGTTCCGGCTTGCACGCTCTCTTTTTTTTCTTTCGCTCTTGTTTCCTCTTATTCCAGAAATGGCGCTTCTCCGTTACGCAATTTCTGGGCTGCTGCGATGTTACAAAAACGAAGGCGCGTTGAACTTGGCGTTTTTTACGTATGTTCGCGCCAGAGCAACTCAGATAAAACCACTCGACTGGGTGGAAGTTATTTTCGTTGGGTAAAGCCAGGGCGCGATTTTTGCTGATCGCCACACTCTCCCAACTTGATATCCCGACACACACACGCTCACTCAATCATAAATATAAACATACATAACCGATAATAGCTTTACACACACCCAGAACAAATGAATTCTCCTACGCTCTCAATGCGCATGCCACTGACACACATACATGAGGAAATTCATGCTTTGGGCTACTCTAGTCGATTGGATATTCTGGAGCCGGCTAACCACACGTGCGACACCGGAAATTGTCCTGCCTAAATTCTCGCTGCGACAACTTTATGTCCCATTGCGATAATCCCTTCGATCACCACACGTTAATTCTCAAAAACTTGTTTCATACGATGCTGCAGTTTGCATCGTAGCAACGAACAGCCAACAATTCATTTTTTCATCTATTATTTTTATAATTAATGGACTCGTTGCAATTTTTCTGGAAAATTTTGTTTTCGAATGAAAAAAAAAATGTCCAGTGAGTTTTTGTTGCGTTTCTACGATGCGAACTTCGGTATTTTGGATTTGTGGCTGCACCGAAGAAAAAATTTTGGCGAAAAGATCGATATTTTGTTGGATACGCTCGACTGAATGTTTTTTTTTCGAAAAATGACAAAAATTTCGTCATTGCAGTGAGAAATATTCTAGAAAAGTTTACTTTTGTCATTCTAATCGTAAATTTCGCTGACGGTTTCGTTAGAAATGAAAAATACTGGCAAAATTACGAAAATTTTGAAATTATCTGAAAATTTTGAGTTTTTCGTATTCAACACAATTTTGACTTTTCATTTTATTTCACTCAAAAACGGAATAGAATTTATTGGCTCCGTTACAACGTTTTCGTGATTTTCTTCATCTTACGCGTCTCTCGAAAATTTTTGATCATTTCGAGCGCAAAAAAACGCGAAAGAAACTTTTATTTCGATAAAAAAACGTCCGAGAAGAATTTTTCATTCGAAATAATCGATCAAAAAGTGCATCATTTTTGGTGACCTTGATCCCTGACAGAATTTTGACATTCAAGGATTTTTTTCTTCTCCTTGGCCTCGTCATTGCTCGTGCAAGACTCTCCGGAGTGCCAGCCACGACGACGAGGTCAAGGGATCAAAACCTCGGTGACCTGTCGCGTACACACTGACATTTTTAAGAGAACGAGATGAACAGCATCCCATTATGGGAGAGAGAAAGAAAAGCGAAGAATACGACGATCCCAAATTGCCACATAATTCGACTTCCGGTCGACGTAATTAATAACAAACCTGGTTGGCTTCGTGTTCTCTCTGTCTTTTCAAGTGTCTCCCTTTACAAACGTGAGCCTCGCGCGATCATTCGCTGCGACGTCGTTTCGGCTCGTCCTAGAAACGGAAATAATTTTTTTTTTCAATTTAATTTAATTTCGTGTTTTATTCGCACGTTTAAATATTTCTAAACTTATCAAATCACTTTTTTTTTTTGCCAAATGTCTTTCCTTTATGTTTCCTTTCGAACGAGCTATTTACACAAGTGGAATCCCAGACGATTGAGTGAGTAGGAAAAATTCGTTATCGCTCGAATTATTCTCCACTTTTTTCACTTCTTCTCACTGTCCTTTTTTTTGCCATCTTATCAGTTTTAATCGTCTCGATTTTTATCCGTTCCCCAGTGCGATGCGTTTTTTTTGGCCTTTTGAATAATTGATTTTTCATTCATTTCTGAAATGCAACGAAATTTCGAGTTTTCTTGAGCAGATTTTGAGATCCTTATTAAATATTTGGTCCGGACTATAAAACGATATTTTTTGAGGATCCAAATCGAGAATCGGTACGAAAATTGTCATGGTTTTTGAAATTAAAGAAAAAGTTGATGGAATTTTTGTGTTTTTTTTCGGTTTTTCTGAAAATTCTGATTTTTGGTTTTTTGGAAATTCGTAAATTGTGATTTTTTCTGAGCAGACCTCGGGATTCTTGCTCAATATTTGGTCCGGACTATAAAACGATATTTTTTTTTAGAATTTAAACAAAAATCGGTACGAAAATTGTCATGGTTTTCGAAATTGAAGAAAAAATTAATGGAATTTTTGGGTTTTTGTTTGGTTTTTCTGAAAATTCCGATTTTCGGTTATTTGGAAATTCGTTAATTGTGTTTTTTCTTGAGCCGAGCTCGGGATTCCTGGTCGAAATTTGGTCCAGACTATAAAACGATATTTTTTGAGGATCCATAAACAAAATCGGTACGAAAATTGTCATGGTTTTTGAGAAAATTGGGAAAATTCATTATTTTTTATAACAGAACGTAAAATTTTCGTACGCTATTCGTTAACTATGATGGAAATTTTTTTTCTGCTTTTCGAAAACTGAATTTATTGGAAAAATTGCATTGAGTCCATTAATTATCGAAATAATTAATAAAAAAATGGATTTTTCGTCGTATTGCCACGATGCAAACTTCAGTTTCATGTTTTGTTTTTCAGTAAACTTTGTTTTACTCCAATTTCGTATATCGTTATCCTCGAAATTGGATTTTTCGACAAATTGGTAAATAAATGACGAACAAAGTGTAAATAATTGGAGATCGCGAGATAAAAAAGTTTTGTTTGAGTATTTCTTCGAAAGTATCTCGCCACGTGGTATTCGACAATCTCGGGGTTCATTGGCACGAGATTTTATATACACGAGCTCGAACCGGAGGACGAGACTTAAACGGGCCAACAGGGGAACGTGAACCGGTTCGTGGTGGCCGCGTTGAGAGCGTTCTCGTCCTTGCCCTGCACCACCTGGTTGCTCACCTCCGATTCTCTTTACTTTGACTTTGATCGAGTGCTGATATGGACCAAAAAGATCCATCTAACTAATTTCTATCGCACGAAATTACTTGATTTAGGATTCTCCAATAATTTCGTATGAAGATTCTCGACAGGAAAACCAAAAATTTTCTCCTATGAAGAAAAATTCTCTGACGTCAAGAATTTGGGACATTTAATTTCCAATTTTTAACTTTTTCTTAAAAATTGAAAAAAAAAATTTTCTTAACATTTTTTTAAAGATTAAAAAAAAAAAAAATTTCTTAAGACTTTTCTTAAAAAATTTCGACTCACAGACTTTCTGGCAATGCAAAAAAAATCCTAAATACATTTTTTTTGCACCTTTTCAACGAAACGTGAATTTACACGCGTTTGGGCAAGGAAAATAAAAAATTGCGAATTAAATGACGATAAATTTTTTCTTTCATTAATCATTTCGATAATTAATTCACTCGTCGTAATTTTAATGAGATTTCGTTGCATTCCAACGATGCAAACTTGGACGAAGTTATTTCGAACGATCGATTTTCTATCAAATTCCCTTCCTTTCTCGTTCCAGCAGCGAGAACCGATCGTGAAACTTTAGAAAGTTTTGTTTCTTTGAGTCTTTCGAAAAAAATGCCAAAAATTTCTATAGTTTTCACTTTGACATTTTCGAGACTCTCCCAAGGTTCACTGACATGTCTCATGTGAGGCTCTTGTCAGCTCGACTTTCGACCGGTTACCAGTCTCTGCTTGCACTCACCACACGTGCTCGTTCATTCTCCTTTTCTCTTTTCACTCTGGACCAACCACCTTTTTCCTTTTTTTCATCTACACAATCTAATTTCAACCAAATTTCATGAATCTTTACAAAAACGAATGAAAGTTTTCAATCGTCCTTTCGAGCAAGCCACACATGGGTCTTTTTGCCTTTTTATGTCGATCTGGCTGCTCGAGCACGAAATAATTATTGATTAAAAATTAATTAACGTAATTTCGGTGAAGGAAAAAAAATGAATAAAAAAATGGGGCTCAAAGAAAGAAAATGATGAAATTTTCCAAAAAATTTGTCAAAAAATTGTCAATTTTCAAAAACCATGAGAATTTTCGTACCGATTTTTCATTCGGATCCTAAAAAAAGATGGAAAAGATACGAAATAATTGTTGATTAGAAATTAATCTACATAATTTTGGTGAAGGAAAAAAATGAATAAAAAAATCGGGCTCAAAGAAAGAAAATGATGAAATTTTCCAAAAAATTTGTCAAAAAATTGTCAAATTTGAAAAACGATGAAAATTTTCGTACCGATTTTTCGTTTGGATCCCAAGAAAAATCGTTTTAGTGTCCAGGACGAAATTTTGATTAAAAATCGTGAATTCTGGTTGAGAAAAAAGAGAATTTCGAGGCGAAAAAAAAAGTTTTGGTACGTCATGGTTTAAGAACGTTTAGGGGAAAAAATCTTGTGGATTGGAGTCTCTCCGATTATTGTTTATAGAAAAAAAACATGTATCGGTCGGTGCGAGACTGCGTTGGGGGAAAAACGATCCGTGGTATCGGTGCGCGCTCGCGTTCTCTGCGATGCTGATCGCGCGGGGTGTGCTCGCATGGGGAGAGAGCGAGAGAGCGCGAGAGAGAGAGAGAGAGTATCGGGGCGGTGGTGCTGCCGTGGCCTGGGGGAGCCGAGGCGCCCTCGTCGACATCTATCGACCCGCACATACCATCATCAACCCCCGGTTCAGCCGGCGCTCTCTGAACTCACCGCCCTGGAAGGTTACGCTCCAAACTCTTTTTTCTTTTTTTTCCCTCTCGCAGACTTTCTCTGTCTTTTCATTTCTCCACCATCATCATCTTCATCATTTGCCCACGTTCACTGTTTATTCACGACCAATGGAAATTTCAATCGAGCCCCATAATATTCATGATGTAGAAAAAAATCAAAAATTTTCACTCTCCTGGCCCAAGATGGAGTCTCCGCTATTTTATAAGGCGGAAACCCACGGCCTGGAGCCATTTTTCGCCAGAACCCCATAACAAGCTCGCTCTTTTGAGCAAAATATTATTTTCCACTCATTTTCGACGTCTGCAACGATAATTATTTCGTTGTTATTGATCATCTTCATTTTTTGGGCCAATGTACTTTTCGGGTCCGAAAAATCGATCGATTTATCGTCTTAATTGAATTTTTTAATTAAGGACGTTGTAGGCAACATTTCTATCGATAGAATTCCTCTAAATTTGCACCGCACAAAGAACATAGTGATTTCGAATAGCTCGCGCAATTTTAAGAGGTTTCGCCATGTACGGGTCGAGATATTTATTTATAAAAATCACAATTTTCAGTAAATTCTCATAAGAGCGAGTGTTAAAAGTTGCAATTTTCAACATTAAATATTTCCATTTCTAAATGGTGAAGCCTCTTAAAACTTTGCACACGCTTTTATGCAACATCGAAGAAGTCTTATTCAGTTTTTCAAAAAAATCGATCGTAAAATTTGTTCGAAATTTTGGTTATTACATAAAAAATCCAAATTAACTCGGAAAATCTTGAATTTAGAGTATTTTGTTCTTTAGGCAATTAGTAACAACTTTTTTTTCATGAACTCGCAAAATTTTCTATCGGTAGAATTCCTTTAAATTTGCATCGTCGCAATTTCAAGAGGTTTCATCATGTACGAGTCGAGATATTTATTTATAAAAATCACAATTTTCCGTATTTTCTCATAAGAGCTCGTGTTAAAAGTTGCAATTTTCAACATTGAATATTTTCATTTCTAAATGGTGGAGCCTCTTAAAACTTTGCACACGCTTTTATGCAACATCGAAGAAGTTTTATTGAGTTTTTCAAAAAAATCGATCGTAAAATTTGTTCGAAATTTTGGTTATTACATAAAAAATCCAAATTAACTCGGAAAATCTTGAATTTAGAGTATTTTTTTCTTTGGTCAATTAGTAAAAACTTTTTTTTTCATGGACTTGAGCTCGCAAAGCAATTTTTATGTAAGAAAAACTGAAAACAAAAATGTAGATTCGACCGTAGACCGAATTTCGTAGAATTGCAACGATTATTTTTTATTTACTAGAAAAATTGCAACGAGTGCATTAATTTTCGAAATAATGAATAAATTTCAAACATGCAAATTCGAATGTTGCACAAAATAATGACAATTTGATGTATCGATGACGAACGAAAAATCTCGTGGAATTTTGAGGATAAAAATAAAAAAATGTCTAACGAAAAATGCAACGAAAAGTGCATCGAATATTATTTTTCCACGAAGCTCAGCACGCGAAGCTTTCTCACTGTCGATATTATCTCTGTACTGCTCTTCCTCTCGATAAGAATCTATTATAGTCTCGTGCCTATTAACTCTCTACCCGTGTGTCGACGACAGGGGGAGGGGGCGTTTTACCTCTTTTTTCTTCTCGTTTGCAGCCTCTGTAACCGCAAACGCGCTCGATTAATGATTTCTTGAGAATCGTGCATGGTCGTTCCGCGAGCTTGCACATTTAACCAATGAACAGGTGGATGATGGCACAATTATTAACCCTACAACGCTAACCTTATTTTTTTTACCCATTCCCTCAACCTCGGGGTCAAATTGACCCGCTAATGTTGAAAAATTCATATCTCCGGTAAAATTTAACGAAAAACCTTCAAATTGGGCTCATTCATTTCGTTTTTTGCTGCAGAATCGCGTGAGCCTCGGAAATTTTGCTCCGAGTCAAAAAATTGGTCAAAAAAACGAGGAAACGCAGGAAGAATCACAGAAAAAATAAAAATTCGAAAAAATTGATAAATAATTGAAAAAACGGTCGTTTTGTTCGTTCGATTTCTTGGTTTCGATTCCATGCTCGCTTTTTCGTTCATTCATCGAGACTCGCTCAACAGCCCTTTCCAACTTTTTCGACCAGCGTCAATTCCCTCTCTCTCGCGTGTTCTTTCTCCTCCTCGCCATCCGAGCAAGACACTCGGCACTTTGCACGTTTGAAGGCGATGAGGTCGAGCGAGGTCAAAATCGTGAAATTCTCACATCAGACTGTCTTATCTCTGGCGCTCTGAATTTTTTTTTCGCTCTCGCTCGATCTTTATTTCGCAAATTAATGATTTTTTTTGTTTTTAATGAAAAATTTTAATTTCGAATCGAAATCACGTCGTGGGGCGAATAATTACGAAGAAAATGCAAAGTGCACACTGGCTCAATTTGACCCGATGCATTTTTCATTTGAAATTTTGTTTTTTTTTAGTAAATACTCAAAAAAAATGGTCACGGAATTTTTTGGGGTCCGGGAGACCCAGTGTGTACTCGCAGGCTCGAAAAAAATGTCGCCCGGCAAAGTTTAATAATAATAATGAATTGATCGGGAATAAGAGACTCGCAGGAGTTGGCGAGGACGCCAAGGACACGAGAGGGCAGCGACGCGCGTGTATTTCGTCGTGTGTCATTCACCGAATATCGGGGAAAAAGGCGCGAGTTCGGGTCGAGGACAGGGCGTGGGAGAAACGAGCGAGACGCTTCAAGATCCTCGAGAGTGAGAGAGAGACAGATCGTATCATCCCTTTCTCTTTATCTCGCGCGCTCGCGCCCTCTTTGGCGCCACTAGAGCGCCGCGTGAGCTTCACAGAAGCTACAAAGCTTTTGCCACCAAACCGCCTGCTACGACGTTGTTCTATGCACCGAGGCCGAGAGCGAGAGCGAGCGAGATTGGTGTCGAAATTAATTTTCATTCTCATAATTTTTATTAATAAACGTTTCACATTTTTACAGATGAGAATTTTCGTGCACGCGTGCGCGAGCGCAACTTCCGGTCTCTCTCTCGCCCGTTGTTCCTTTTTGTTCATTTTTTTCTTCCAGCTCTTCCGCTCAACGCCCAAGTCTTAAAAAAGTTCATGCGATCGCGTCAGTTCGGGTCATACTCGCCTCATTTGCATCGCACGCAGTTGGTACCGACGAAATGACAGAGAGAGAGAGAGAAAAAAAAACGTCGCGGCTCATTCTTTCGCGTTTATAAAAATAAACTTTTCAAAGGGACCAAACGCACGCGTCACTTTTTTCTTTTCCTTTTTTTATCGCACGTGCCACATGCCAAAACGCTTTTTTTTCAACTTCCTCCTCGACATCGATGAAAAGACTTTTTCTTTCTCTTTTTCGTTGTCGTTCGATTTCATTGCATGAATGACGATCTTCCAGACTTTTATTCTCAACACCCCCCTCCCCCCCCCCTCCTCTCCCCCCACCGGTCTCGAGCTCATTGTATGGCCCAATTGTCAATACATTTTCGAGTTTTATCAGGCCTATTTATTATTCTTACATCTTTCATTCAACATTTTTCAATCTATAATTAACTTGCATTGAATTTTTTTATCGCCCAATGTGTCCATTATTTTGAAATTATTGTCCCGTGTCGAAATTCTTATTATTTGAGAAAAGACATTGAAAACGAGTTGCTGGAATAGTGACGAATTTTTAACCGGCCTCCAATTGTTTCTAGTTTTGCATTCAATTTTTTTTTTCAACTTTTTTATGATGCTGAAGTTTGCATCGTTGGAATACAACGAAATTCGGTTTTTCCTTGAGCACAGCTCGCGATTCTTATTCAATATTTTGTTGAGACGATAATTGCAAGCAAAATCTGCACGAAAATTGTCATGGTTTTTGTAATTGAAACAAACAATTGATAGAAAAACGGATTTTTCGGTGCACCTCAACGTTGCAAACGTTTTTTTGAGTCGAAAAAATTGGCTCGTTTTTTCATTCGATGTCAATTTTTTGTAGATTTTCTTTCAGCTGTCGTAAATAACGTTTTTTTTGTCGAAACTTTGAAACTTTTCGATGGAACGAAAATAATTTCATTTATTTTTTTTTATTTTCAAAATTGTTCAATTTTTTCGGAAAAATCGAACGTTTTATTATCGTAATTTGATTTTGCATTTTTATAATTAACTTTGTCGAAGAAATTTGAAAAATTCGTTGCATTCCAACGATGCAATGACCTTAACGTGATTTTTCAAAATAAAAGTCTTGTTTGCCATTTCGGGAACTGAATTTACTAGAAAAATTGCAACGAGTCCATTAATTATCGAAATAATGAATAAAAATGGATTTTTCCTTGAATTCTTGCGATGCAAAAACTGTTTCGGTTTGATTGAACTCAAAAATTTGATTTTTGAGAAAAATTCACGTGCAGCAGCAGCAAAAAAAATATTATGCAGTTTGGAAAAGAATTTTAGCGTTGATTTTAAAAATCGTTGATTAAAATTAACGAAAAGGTTACGAAAAGTTCAGGAATTTCGAAAATTTCGTTGCATTCCAACGATGCAAGGACTTTAACGTCATTTTTCAAAATAAAAGTCTTGTTTGCCATTTCGGGGAGTGAATTTCCTGGAAAAATTGCGACGAGTCCATTAATTATCGAAATTATGAATAAAAATGGATTTTTCGTTGAATTTTTACGAGAATTTGATTGTCGAGCAAAATTTATGTGCAACGGCAGCAGAAAAAAAATTTGCACTTTGGAAAAGAATTTTTGCGTTGATTTGAAAAATCGTTGATTGAAATGAACGAAAAAGTTATACGAAAATTTGAGAAATTTCAGGAAAGAGAGCAGAAAATTTTTCAATTGATCGAAATTCATTGTACAAAGCGATTGAAAACAAAAATTGTCCCTGCCTCATGAGTTTTTATCGTCGAATAAAAAACTCATGAAATTTTGCTTCGTTTGTGCTTTTTTTTCTCTCTCGATCCGATAATTCGCTCCAGTCGTAGACTCGCGAGCATGAATCATCATTGTTGACTCGACACACGCTCTCTATGGCCGAGAAAGATGTTTTTATTTCAAAAGGTACATTCATCCTGTTGCGTTAACACCAAACAAGACTCGAAGAGAAAAGTCTGCCAAGTTGAAGTAATTAAAGACGATGAGATCTTCTCGTAATTCTCTCGTCCCCGAGCTCTCAGGTTTTAGAGAGAGAAAGAGAGAGAGAGAGATGGAGCTTGTGGTCAACGGATCTTTCTCCGCCGCAGATACTCCCACGCAAGCGGACCGTCGAGCATAAAAACTCGAAAATTCGACGACGTTGAAATTTGCATCGTTGAAATGCAACGAAATGCATTTTTTTTGCATTCAGAATAATGAAACGAATTTTTCCAAATGGGACGATTGGTCCAAACGTGTCCAACGAAATATCCACCTTTTTTGAGTAATTTTTCTTTCTCCTCGACCCGTTGCACGAAAAGTCCAAGGATTGCGCGTGCCCGAGACGCGCGAGCCTGTTTTTGCGTGGCTCTCGCAGCAGCAGGCACCGAGCCAGCGTCGCGGCGCCGGTATATAAGGACCGCACAATTTTCATTCATGATTTTCGCCAGTCGATTGTAGCGCCACGCCCTCCACGTATTTCGAGAACGGCCAACCCGGAAAACACTAGTTTCCGGCTTTCTACGCCGAGTCCCTCTCACGACGCTTTTGTATATATAAAAACATTCGATACACTCCGCGCCAGCATCTTGGCGGGTTTAGCCAACGCGAACTTTGCACATTTAACCTCGTCCTGGGGTCAAAAAATCTACTAAAAAAAAAAAAGCAACCGAGAAAATTTCGTTTAAAAAAAACCGAAAAATCAAAAACAATCGTCAATAAATTTGCAATTGATTTTTTTATTGCCTTGACCGGCCGAAACGAAAAATTTGAGTTTAGAAAAAAATTTATTTAGTATTTTATTTATTTATGCAAAATTTCCAATTTTGTTTCAATTTTAATCGACAATTGACTTGAATTCAATGGATAAAAATGTAATTGATGAAAAAATGTGGTTTTTGCTGCTTTTTTGTTATGCAGATTGCAGCAAAATGCAGTTTTTTTATTGCAATGGTTTTTTTTTTGGAATCATTTGATTTAAATGGAGTGTGATTAACGTTTTTTCGTTATTTTTTGGATTTCTAGGCACTGGCGAATCGGGCAAGTCCACATTCATCAAACAGATGAGAATTATTCACGGTTCTGGTTACTCGGACGACGATAAAAGAGGCTTTATTAAGCTCGTTTATCAAAATATATTCATGGCGATGCAGTCCATGATACGAGCGATGGACCTACTCAAAATTCAATATGGAGAATCCTCGAATGTAGTGAGTACAATATCTTCACATTCACATTTTATTCCGGAGCTTTTAGGGACGTTGCATCGCGACGCTCGAATCCAAATGTTCCTTTGCAGTTTTTCTTCCCTCCAAAATAGTTCGCGAGCCCAAGTTCATGAAAAAAAGTTGTTGCTAATTGACTAAAGAACAAAATACTCGAAATTCAAGATTTTCCGAGGTAATTTGTATTTTTTATATGATAACCAACATTTCGATCAAATTTTACGACCGATGATTTTGAAAGACTCAATAAAACTTCTTCGATGTTACGTAAAAGCGTGTGCAAAGTTTTAAGAGGCTTCGCCATTTAGAAATGGAAATATTTTATGTTGAAAATTGCAACTTTTGACACGAGCTCTTGTGAGAAAATACTGAAAATTTTGATTTTTATAAATAAATATCTCGACTTGTACATGGCGAAACTTCTTAAAATTGCGGTGGTACAAACTCAAAGGAATCCTATCGATAGAAAATTTTGCATGTTCATGAAAAAAGGTTGTTGCTAATTGACTAAAGAACAAAATACTCCAAATTCAAGATTTTCCAAGGTAATTTGTATTTTTTATATGATAACCAAAATTTCGATCAAATTTTACGACCGATTTTTTTGAAAAACTCAATAAAATTTCTTCGATGTTACGTAAAAGCGTGTGCAAAGTTTTAAGAGGCTTCAACATTTAGAAATGAAAATATTTAATGTTGAAAATTGCAACTTTTGACACGAGCTCTTGTGAGAAAATACTGAAAATTGTGATTTTTATAAATAAATATCTCGACTCGTACATGGCGAAACGTCTTAAAATTGCTCGAGCTATTAAAAATCACTATTTTCTGTGTGTGGTGCAAATTCGAAGGAATTTTATCGATAGAAAATTTTGCATACAACGTCCTTAAATACATTGACCCGAAAAATAAAGATGATTAATAAAAACCAAATAATAATCGTTGCAGCAGTTGAAAATGAGTGGAAAATAATATTCAGCTCAAAAGAGCGAGCTTGAAAAAAAAAGAAACAATATTTAGGGAAGAAAAGTAGGAGATGTAATTATTTTTTGGAAATTTGCAGGAAAAAGCAGAACTCGTGAGAAGTATAGACTTTGAAACGGTAACGACGTTCGAGTCTCCATACGTGGAAGCCATTAAGGATTTGTGGGCAGACGCTGGTATTCAAGAATGTTACGACCGTCGACGAGAATACCAGCTCACCGATTCTGCCAAATAGTAAGCGCTTCTTAAATTTCCCCAATTTCATATATTTATCCAAACCACAAGAAAATCAACCCCTCAACTCATAAATCACCAATTACTCCAACATTCTGATCGCAAATTCAATTAATTTTCATTTCACCATGCAAATTCAATGATTCCCTCGCAAAATTTTCCATTTTCATCACCCGAAGAAAAAAATTGACAAACCAAAAACTTAATTTCCCAGAAATTAATAATTTTTATTTTTATTCAATTTTATTTAATTGTTTTCCGATTTTTTATTCATTCCAAAATCATAATTTTCTAGAAATTAATTAATTTGGTCGTATTTTTTTCAATTTGGCCAAATTTTCGAGCCTTTTTCTTTCCTCCCGAGGACGAGACGAAAAATTGACGATTTTGGAGTTTGCATCGCCGGAGGGCAACGAAATTTGATTAAAAAATCGATGCGACAATTTTTTTGCCATGGAAAGAGTGAATTTAGTCGAAAAATTCGCCCCCTTGCATTAATTATAAAAAAAATGAATGAAAAATGGATTTTTCGTTGGATTTTGACGATGCAAACTTGAGGGTGATGGAAATGGTGCGGAATTTGGTTTACTGAGAGATAAATGTTGCAGCTACCTAATGGAGATAGACCGAGTCGCGGCGCCAAACTACCTCCCCACAGAACAGGACATTCTTCGTGTGAGAGTGCCCACAACCGGTATAATTGAATATCCATTTGATTTGGAAGAAATACGATTTAGGTATGTCGAAGAAAAAGGAGGAATTTGGGCGCGAGGCGAAGGAGAATGGGGAGAGAACGAAACGAGCCTGCTGCCTGGTGCACGTGCATGGAAAAACATTTTCTGCAACGATTTTTCATCCTTCTGCATTTTCTCGAACTGATTAACCGATTTTTCTTTGACTCTGCACAACTTTCGTCTTTTCTACGTGTTAAAAACGCATGCCAATTGTTTTGTGACTATTTTTCTTTCTCTACAGCCTGCGGCGAGCATGTTTGACATTTTCGTCGCGATTCGTAATCGGATCCAGCCGTTTGTCGTTGCTTCACTATTCGCTTCTTGTTCTTTAAGGATTTTCGTCGAGGTTGCTGAAATTTTAGAAGCTTTTCGTCGCCAACGAAGACAATTCAGATCTTTTCTTTACACAAATTTATTTTTGTTTCATCGTCGCAGTGCACGAGCCACGTGACGATTTTTCTCTTGGAATTACTCGATCCGATCACGAGTTGTCTCGTTCATTTCGATTGCCTCGTTTTTCACGAAAATCTCCAAGCAGCTCTGGAAACTCGTCATTGACGTTGGAACGCAGCGAATTTGTCATTTTTCCAAATTTTATTCGTCGAATTTTCCAAAATTCTTTTCGTTTTTCCATTCGATCTCGATGACGATTTTGACCTTTTTTCTCGATCTTCTTCATTTTTTGTTGGTTTTGTAATTGAAAATAATGACGCTCGGGTCATTTTTTTCTCCAGACAATTTTTTTGTCTCCAGACAAAAAAATTTCATTTAAATCGAATTTTTGATAAATTTTTCAAAAAGATCGAGAAAAAAATCGAATTTCGTTGCTTTTTGACTTTTGTGGGATCGATAAATTTGCGAATATCGAGGAATGATCGAATGGGAGAAATTTCGGGGATTTACTCGAATTTACTCGATTTTCTCGTCGTTTAAAATTGCAATTAACTTTTAAATCGCATGGCATGGGCACGATAAACAAACGGACGCTTTGGTCGCTTTTTTTTACAGTTATCTTAGCGATCTGGCACGTATCGAAGCGGCTGATTACCTTCCTACCGAGCAAGACATTCTCCGAGCTCGTGCTCCCACAACTGGAATCATAGAATATCCATTCGATCTGGATTCCATCGTCTTTAGGTACCAAATCGCGAAAAAGAAACCAAAGTCGAAAAAAACAAAGAAAATAGGAAGCTAAAACCTGTAGTTTGGTAAATTTCGATGGGAGACGAAGATTTTGAGCCGTAACAAGATACAGATAGTTTGAGAGTTTATTTTTGGAGCTGAGAAATTTTTGATCGAGCTTAACAGCCTCGGAGTTTTCTGGTTCGCACGCTTTTTTGCTTGAAAAACTGATTTTTTTCGTAATTACGCATGGGACGTGTTTGAGGAATCTTGCGAATTAATTCTGGAACGGTGAATTTGTTTTTTCTTTGCCTTTTTCGGTGATCTCGGGGTCAAAATGACCCGAATTTTGGAAAATTCATATTTTCGGTAAAAGTTAACGAAAAACCCTCAACTTGGGCTCGTTCGTTTCGTTTTTTAATGCAAAATGACCTGAATTTTGAAAAATTCATATCTCCGGTAAAAATTAACGAAAAACTTTCAACTTGGGCTCGTTCTTTTCGTTTTTTAATGCAGGATCACGCGAGCCCGAGGCAATTTTGCTTAGAGTAAAAAAATTCGTCAAGAATACGGTAAAACGATAAAAATAAATGAAAAAATTGACCCAAGGTCACCGATTTAGGGTTGAAATTGTTTTCCTGTCAATTTTCCTTGGTTTGTGTGCCTCGTTTTTATTTCTGCGTGCTTGCTTCTCGCTTATTTGCCGAATAACGTGCACTGAAAATGAAATTTCGTCAAAAAAGCGTCGATATTTTGTTGAAAACTGAATATTTTTGGATAATTTCAAAATTTTCGTTATTTTGACAATATTTTTCATTTCTAACGAAACTGTCGGCAAAATTTACGATTGAATGACAAATATTGACTTTTCCAAGAAACTTTCTAGAATATTTCTCGCTGCAATGACAAAATTTTAGTGATTTTTCGAAAAAAAAACGTTTAGCCGAACGTATCCAACAAAATATCGATCTTTTTCAACAAAATTTTCTCTCCAGTGTGTAGAATTTTTATTCTCCACTCTTGAAGCTCTAGGAAAATATTTAATGCTTGTTTTTTTCTCGATTTTCAGGATGGTAGACGTCGGTGGACAGAGATCCGAAAGAAGAAAATGGATTCATTGTTTCGAGAATGTCACCTCCATCATATTTTTAGTAGCTTTAAGTGAATATGATCAAATTCTGTTCGAGTCAGAAAACGAGGTGAGCGACGATTTTTTTTTTCCAAAATCTTGTTCTTTTCAAGTTTCAGTTTAAAATAAAACAAATTCCCTCCGAGTACACACGTCCCATGAATCAATTATCAATGTTTTATGGCCCCAAATCAATTTTTTACGAAATTGATAATCAAAAGATGATTGAATCGGCGACAGAAAATTTTTGGGGTCAAAACGACCCAGTGTGTACTCGAAGCCCGAAACTAAAATCAATTCACACAATTACAGATTTTTTGCACATGTTTTTCTCTCCAAATATGAAATTTCATGATTCGCCACGATGCAATTCGCATCGCTGGAATGCAACGAAAAAAAAAATTCATTTTTACCAATTATTTGCTCACTAAAATCAAAACTATTTACATTTTTCGAGCCGAATTATTTTTTTCAAGGCCAAAAACGATCGTTTTAATCGTTTACTATTCATTTCTGCTAATAAATTATCAGCTCGCCTAAGAAATAAAGAATTTCGTTGCATTCCAACGATGCAACATCATCATCTTTAGAGGGTTTAAAATGCATGATTGCAACGTTGGAATGCATAGAAAAATATTGAATTTTATTGACCATTCGTTCAATTTTCAATGTCATCCAAATTTTTCGAGCCGATATGCTCTCCGAATGGCAAAAATTGATCATTTTATCATCCTAATTACATTTTGAGAATCAATTAACCGAGTAAATAAAAAAGCCTCCGCTTAATTGCATTTTCGATCGATTGTAAATGCACAAAATGAAATGATTTTCAATGAAAATCATACCCCTGGGAAAAAAATGATGCTGAAGTTTGCAACGTTCCAATGCATCGAAAAATATTGAATTTTATTAAAGATTCGTTCAAGTTTCAGTGTCATCCAAATTTTTCCAGCTGATATGCTTTTTGAATGGCAAAAATTGATCATTTTATCATCCTAATTACATTTTGAGAATCAATTAACCGAGTAAATAAAAAAGCCTCCGCTTAATTGCATTTTCGATCGATTGTAAATGCACAAAATGAAATGATTTTCAATGAAAATCATACCCCTGGGAAAAAAATGATGCTGAAGTTTGGAACGTTCCCATGCATCGAAAAATATTGAATTTTATTGACCATTCGTTCAATTTTCAATGTCATCCAAATTTTTCGAGCCGACATGCTTTTCAAATGCCAAAAATTGATCATTTTGCCATCTTAATTACATTTTGCATCTGAATAATTATTTTTGTCAAAGATAAAAATGAATTTCGTTGCATTCCAACGATGCAAACTTCAGAGTCATGCAAAAATCCTTTTTTTTCTCTATTTTTGAGCCTTGTCAATTAAAATGTTTCTAATGTGCATTAACGTCTCATTTTTGTTCATTTGTAGAACCGAATGGAGGAGAGTAAGGCGTTATTCAAAACGATCATAACATATCCCTGGTTTCAACACTCCTCTGTTATTCTGTTCCTAAATAAGAAAGACCTCCTGGAGGAAAAGATCATGTACTCTCATCTCGTCGACTACTTTCCAGAATACGAAGGTGAGATTCCGAATAAAAATAACCAAAAAAAATGACTAAATAAGTAGGCAAAAGTGTGGGACTGAGAGGGACAAGAAAATAATGAGAAACTTTGACTCAATCTTTACGAAAATTGTGCAAAATTTCAAGCTCTGACGTTTCTTTTTGTTTTGCTTGCCAGAAAAAGATTTTTTCTCTTTTCTACCACAAAAAATCACTCAATTCAGGATTTTTTGATGATTTTTTACGAAAAATCTTCTGACGTCAAGAATTTGAGATGTTTAAGTCACAATTTTTAACTTTTTCCATCGAAACGCTTGGAAATTCGAGTCTCGTCTCGTTTACGAGTCGCGAAAAAATGTGTTTAGGATTTTTCTTAAAAAATTTCGACTCAAAGCCTTTCTGGCTTTCTGCTAAAAAAATCCTCAATACATTTTTTTTTGCTACTCGATTTTTGCGACTTTTTGATGAAACGTGACTCGAATTTTCACGCGTTTGGATGGCAAAATGGCAAATTAAATGTCTCAAATTCTAAACGTGGGAAATTTTTTTTTCCACAGCAGAAAACTTTCGGTTTTGGGGGCCAAAAACGTTCATAGGAAATTTTGAAAAAAAACCTGAATTAAGGGGTTTTGGGATTCGAATATTTTAAGCGACAAATTATTGTTATTTATTAGGCCCGAAACAGGACGATAAACCAGCACGAGAGTTCATCTTGAAAGGTTATCTAGCCGCGAATCCTGATCCTGATCGAATGTGTTACTCGCACTTCACAGCTGCGACAGGTCTGAGAAATAGAGAGAAAAAAAATCGAGCACTTTGTCAAAATTGTAGCCAGCAGCTAGAAAATTGGAAATTTCCTTTTTCTCGTATTCTCCAAAAGTAAAATTGGAAATTCGCTTTTCTCGTATTCTCCAAAAGTAAAATGCTAGATGGTCCAGAGATGGACACACGAGCTTCGAATCCTCGCAGTCTCTTCCCCCCTGGGCTTTCCCCTTTTTTCTTCTTGCCTTGGAAACAAACAGGAAAATTCGCGATGAAATTTTACACTGGAAAGAAAATTTCGTCGGATGCGCTCGACTGAACGTTTTTTTTTCGATGAATCACAACAATTTTGTCCTTGCAGCAAGAAATATTTTAGAAAGTCACTTGGAAAAGTCAATTTTGGTCATTTCAATCGTAAATTTTGCTGACAGTTTCGTTACAAATGAAAAATATTGTCGAAATAACGAAAATTTTGAAATTATCCAAAAATATTTAGTGTTCAACAAAATATCGACGCTTTTTTGACGAAATTTCATTTTCAGTGCACGTTATTCGGCAAATCAGCGAGAAGCGAGCACGCAGAATTAAAAACGAGGCACACGAACCAAGGAAAATTGACAGGAAAACAATTTCAACCCTAAAACAGTGACCTGGGCTCAATTTTTCCATATATTTTTATCGTTTTACCGTATTTTTGACGAATTTTTTTACTTGAAGCAAAATTGCCCCGGGCTCGCGTGATCCTGCATTAAAAAACGAAAAGAACGAGCCCAAGTCGAAGGTTTTTAGTTAATTTTGACCGGAGATATGAATTTTCCAAAATTTGGGTCATTTTGCATTAAAAAACGAAAAGAACGAGCTCAAGTTGAAGGCATTTCGTGCCTTCATTCAATTTTTACCGATAAATATCGACGTTTTTTGGCTGAATTTGATTGAAAAAAAAAAGAAAATTATCCTGCAATTTGTATCGTTGAAATACGCGGAAATTTCTCATTCATTTATTTCCTTAATTAATGCACTCGTTTTAATCTTTCCAGTCTGCTTTGAAAAAATTGAGGAAATCAAGAATAAAAATAAGACGAAATTGATCGTTCTTCAAAGTCCCGATGTCTCAGGAAATGAGCGAATTTATTAATCGCTCGAATGATTGCTCAAATGACGCGAGTTTTCGTTTTAAATGAACGAGTCGTGTAGAGGGCTTCGCCTTAACCTTAAACTCTTGAAAGGCTTCATTGAATAGCGACGAGGTTAATTCAATAAGCAGCTGTCCTTCGAAAGCATATTGAGTTATCTTTGAATTATTGGGTTAACTCGAATTACGACGCTGTTGCAGTTACATTATCGATGACTCACCTCAGCCTTCTTTACGCCTCTCCACCCCCAATTGTCCCACACGCGATTCTACACGAGATTCCTCGAGTTTTTTCCCACCCAGAAGATTTCAACATGAATTTCTCGTTTCCTTATTTGAAAAATCAAAATTTCACGACTTTTTTCCTCGCCAATGAAAAAAACAAAAATTCTCAATGAATCTCCGCGAGCAAATATTTCTCGTTGATGAAACAAAAGTGAAATTCTCTCTTTCCTCGAGCAAATCTCAAGATTCCTGGTCCATATTCGGTCCGGACGATGAAACGATATTTTTTGAGGATCCAAAGAAAAAATCAATTTTTAAAATCGAAAAAAATCAATAGAAAATCATTTTTCGTCATTAAAAAATTGTTTTTGCATTTTTGTACGAGAATTGACGATTTTTTTAAATTTCAAATTCATTAAAATATTTAAAGTTCGCGTTCGATTGTCGAATCGAAAGAAAATGGATGGATTTTTTTTTTAACGCGTGATTTTCGGTTTTTTCTTTCGAGGATCCAAAAAAGAGAATCAGCAGGAAAATTCATTACGGAAAACTAATTTAAATGACAAATTTATTCGTAACTTGGATTTTTTAAGCTGCTCAAGTTGGAAAAGTCAAATGACGAGGATTTTATGGATTTAAACAAAATGTTTCTAGTTTTTTGTAGTCCTTGCTTAATTCCTTGACACAGTACGCTTGTATTTGCATTGTTATTAATTACAGGCCCAGAAAGAGCGGCCACAGCAGCTAGAGAATTCATACTGAAGATGTTTGTCGAATTGAATCCAGATAGCGAGAAAATCATTTATTCTCACTTCACATGCGCCACAGGTAGGCTCGTCTGCTTGTTGAAAATCTTTCCAGACCGCAAATCACACTGCATGTAAATAAACGTCTGTTTGTTTCCTCGTGCACGTTGCTGAGGAGCCTCAACTTGTGGGTGTCTCGAGCGTTTGTTATTATTTGTTATTCGTAGTGGCTTTTTCGTTGTTTTTAATATTTCGACTTTGAAGGTGAGTGAAACTAACCAAGGCTCGTTAAAAATCAATTCTCAATCCTCAAAAATCAAGTTTTCCCTTTTTTTTATATACAGAAAATTAACAAATTTTTAATATGGACGTTTTACGGTGACGGACAAGTAAAAAATTTTGTTTTCTGTCTTTTTGACATACAAAATTCCGTTGCTAGCCCAAGTTCATTGAAAAAAAGTTTTTCCTATGTAATTGACTAAAGAACAAAATACTCTAAATTCAAGATTTTCCGAGTTAGTTTGAATTTTTTATGTAATAAACAAAATTTCGAACAAATATTACGATCGATTTTTTTGAAAAACTGAATAAAACTTCTTCGATGTTGCATAAAAGCGTGTGCAAAGTTTCAAGAGGCTTCGCCATTTAGAAATGGAAATATTTAATGTTGAAAATTGCAACTTTTAACACGCGCTCTTGTGAGAAACTCCTGAAACTCGTGATTTTTATAAATAAATATCTCGACTTTTACACTATTTTTTTTTGTGCGGAGCAAATTTATAGGAATTTCAACGATAGAAAATTTTGAATACAACGTTGTTAAAATAAATTTGAGGCTTTTCAATTGATTTTCACGACGCCATGCCCTCGCCGCAAATTCTAACAATTCTTTTATCTTTTTTACCCTAAAAAAAAACTTGCATGCACACATGGAATGGTTTATGCAGACACGGAAAACATCAAGCTCGTGTTCTGCGCCGTAAAGGACACTATTATGCAGAGTGCTCTGAAGGAGTTCAATCTCGCTTGAGACACGCTTTTGACGAACATTGCCGATAAGATTAAATCGTTTTACTCTCGCGTGGGAAGAAATTCGATACCTCGATTCTTGACAAATTTTCAAATAAAAGATAAACAAAAACGCTCTTCGTTCGTGTATAGATGCGAATAAAATCTTTTTCTTTTTTTCTTTGCGACCTTCGCGTCAATTTTCACTCATTTCTTCATTTTAATTGCAAATCACGAAGCTCGATCGAGAGACGGAGAGAAAATTGTACGTCAACGTTAAGTTGTTTTTTTTTTTATTTTTTCGCGAAACAATCTTGGTCGCAATATTTAACATCATTGAGCACATGTTACCATGCTTTGCACAAATGTTTGTCAGATATTTAACATGCATCTGGGTACAGCCATATTATTAATAATAATAATAACAATAATAATAATTATTATTATAATTATGTTACCGTAGATACGAAATATATAAAAAAAAGCCACGTTTTTCTTTCGTTTCTCCTTTCTCCACACCTCGAAACCACCAGCGCCCGGAAATTCGTAAAATTTCCAGCTTTTCCTTCGATTTATCGAAGGAAAAGCCAAAAATCGTTCTCTTTTTTTTGTGAGGAATCAATTCAACATTTTGCAATCGAATTTTGCTTGGAATTTTGCTCTTACGTGTGGGAACGGACTGAAAATGACGGAGCTGCATGTTTCGTTGCAATGTATCGTTTGGATTTGTTGAGAAGAAAAAAAAATCATTTTTTTCTATTTGACGATGTCGGGGGCATTTTTTTTGGGCGGAGGCTTTTTTCCATCGGTTTTTATTTCTGTTCACTTGAATGGTCAACACATTTTCTCTTGAATTGAGAGAATCGCATGCTTCTTTAACTTGGGTCGAGCATTAACAATTCTCGATGAACGGGATTTGGTAAGTTTTTGTGGAATGCTAAACTAATTTAATTGAATTTTGATGTATTTTTCGTTTATTTGCATTTATTACGACACTCGAAAGATTCAGAGAAATTTAATCATATTTTATAATTGATTTGCAATTTTATTTTTATTTACAATCAAATTTATCATTTGTTCTCATTTTGTAACTAAATCAAAATTATTCACAACTATTGGAAAATTTATTCAATCAATTCAGTAAAATTGTAACAATAATATGATTTAATAAAAAAAAAAATAATAAAATTCAATTATAAATTTATTACTGATTCAAATATCAATAAATTATTCACATAAATTATGAAATTTTTGGAATTATTGAATTTGACCGTTCATTAATATTCAAATTAGCAATAATTTTCATAATTCAATTTTCGTCAAATTCAATAATTTCATAAATATTAAATAAATTACATAAATTATGAAATTATTGAATTGGACCAAAATTAAACTATAAAAATTATTACTAATTCAAATATAAATTTTAATTTAAATGGAATTTTCATTCATATTCAAATTAGTGATAATTTTTGTATTTCAATTTTGGTCAAATTCAATAATTTCATAAATATCAAATAAATTATTAAATTTGACCAAAATTCAATTTTAAAAATTATTACTAATTTAAATACAAATTTCATTTACATTCAAATTGTAATTTAAATGGGAACTTTGTTTATATTCAAATTAGCAATAATTTTTATAATTCAATTTCGGCCAAATTCACTAATTTCATAAATTTGATAATTGCAGTGAATAATTTATAAATTTCATAAATGTTTTTTCATTACAAATGGAAATTTTATTTATATTCAAATTAGCAATAATTTTTATAATTCAATTTTGGCCAAATTCAATAATTTCATAAATTTGATAATTGCAGTGAATAATTTATAATTTTAAAAATTTCACAAATGTGTTTTATTATAAATGGAAATTTTATTTATATTCAAATTAGCAAAAAATTTTATAATTCAATTTTGGCCAAATTCAATAATTCCATAAATTTGATAATTGCACTGAATAATTTATAATTTGATAATTGTTTTTTATTATAAAAACAATTAGTTATTCATGTAAATAAAATTTATATTTGAATCGCCGTTTATTTTTATGATTCAATTTTAGTTGAATTTGATTTTCATTTAAATTTCTTATTAAATTGTCTCTCTGGTTGTCTCGATGTCGTCGAAATTGGATGCAAAAAAAGGACGTGCCAATAATATCGATAAATGTTTCATTTCCAGATACGGAGAACATTAGATTCGTGTTTGCGGCGGTGAAGGACACGATTCTTCAATCGAACCTGAAAGAATACAATCTGGTGTAGAGGGACATCGATGTGATAAGTGAAATTAAAAACGAAACAAAAATCCAAGTAAAAAAAGCACGAAGAGGGTAAAAAAGAATTTGAGGAAGAAAAAAGTTTGGAAAGGGGGCGTTTGAGCGTCTCTCGGACCATTGGGAAGCGACGAGAGGCCAAGTTCGTCGTTGAGTCGTGCTTAGCGTCGAGAGAACCTGGACGATGAACCAAGGAAGAAAAAACTGCGAGGCGATAGCGAAAAAATCGTCGAGTACCGCGAGCGACATGGCTGCGACGTAACAAAACGAAAAATAAGTAAAAAACAAATGAATTTACAAAGAGAGAAGAAAAAAAATGCTGGAAGACAAAATTGCGCAAAAGCTCGTGATGCATTTCGCGTGGTCGTTGTGTCTACAGAGTGCAACAACATTTTTAGCTAGAAACATAAACAAAAAAGAACAAAAGAGCAAAATAAACAATGCAACAAGAAAAAATGAAGAGAAAAAATGGAGGAAACGAATTACGACAATTTGTCCAGCGACGAAAAATCAAGATAAACAAAATCACAACAAAAAGGACCTAAATCTGAGCGTTGCACGCTCTTTCCTAAAAACTTTTCACTATCGACATAAACCGACAAGCAAAAAACATTCGTTTCATTTCGTAACGACTAATTGTTCCAATTTGTTACCGTTTTTTATAGCGTAGCTTAAAGAACCGCGAGCCCCGGCTGCGCGACGTCTCAATTTTCCACAAAACATACAAAAAACAAACAGGCAAAAAGAGAAAAAGAAAATGAAGCGCGCGAAATTGAAAAGCTCGCGCAGGCCGAAAATGACGACGAAAAAAATTGCCATAGAAAATTTCGATCGATCGAAAACGCAAGACGCGCGAGGCATTCAAATGAGAGATAAACAAAAACGTTAATTAATCGCGCGAGCAGTCGGTGGGACGCGCGAAAGCGATTCTAGTGCCATTTACTAGTGTGGTGTTTGTTTTTTAATTTTTTTATTGCAGTCCTTGGTTAGATGCAATGCCAAAGTGTTTTTTTTTTTTCGTTTTTTTTTTGTTAATTTTTTTTTATCTGTGCCAGAAACCAAGTTTTTTTCTGCATGTGACTCAAATTCACAATTGATCGTATAAATATTGTTATATATAATATATATGGGAGCGAGATGGAAAAATGAAACATAGACTAGAAACTCGAGGACGCAACGCAAGGGACAAATACAAAACGCAATCGTTTTGGAAAATTGAGGGATTTTGAGGGGGAAATAAAATGAAACATAAAATTGAATGGCGTTGGTGAAAATCTTGATACATTTGAGCCGAACTTTTGAAAATAACGAGGAATACAAAACACACACAACAATAACAACAAGAAATATTAGAGAATTACATCTTTTTTGATGTGACTTTATATATAGATTATTTAGGAGGAGAGACAGACGGTTTTTGGGAGAGGCTACGAGACATCATTCAGAGACTTAACCCTCTCGCCGCCGTCCTCTCGACCTCGACGTCGTCGCCTTTTCTCGTCGTCGTCACTTTTTTATCGACAAAAAGGACGAGGGCTGGCTCTTACGTTCCAATCGGTTTTTCAACGGATTTTATCCTTAGGATTATTATTACTCGTATTATTATTATTTTATGACGTGGCAAAAATCATGGAAATCGCTGAAACGAATGCGGATCCGAATAAATTGGGAAAATTTGGCGCGGTTTGAGGAAAATCGATCGAATCTGGTGTTTTCCGTCGTGATTCCCTGCTGGATTTTTTTTTATCAATCTTGAGGTAATTTTCTTGAGGATTTTTCAAAATTTCGCATAAATCGTTCTTGGCAGCCTATGCAGAAAAATTTTCTGACGTTTACGATTTGAGATATTCAATTTGCGATTTTTCCCATCCAAACGCGTGAAAATTCCAGTCACGTTTCGTCAAAAAGTCGCAAAAATCGAGTAGCAAAAAAAATGTATTGAGGATTTTTTTTGCAGGTTGCCAGAAAGGCTTTGAGCCGAATTTTTTTAAGAAAAATCCTAAACACATTTTTTCGCGACTCATAAACGAGGCGCGACTCGAATTCACACGCGTTTGGATGTGAAAAGTGAAAAATTGTCAATTGAATATCTCAAAATCTTGACCGCAGAAGATTTTTCTTTTTTTTTCGTTTATTCGTCAAGAATTTTCATAAAAAATTGTCGAAAAATCCTGGCCAAAGTGAATTTCGTGAAAGTTTCAAAAATTGCCCACAATTTTTTTAAGTTCCCGAAGAAAATTGGCGTTTTCGTTGAACCAGGAAAAAAAAAACGGAATTTTTGGCCGAGCCCTTGTCGTTTTTGTGAACTTGAGTCGCGCGTTGGCTTATTTTCGAATGAACCGACGTTAGAATCGCGACGTCGGGCGTCGCATAGAGCAAGAGACATGAGCTGCCTCCAATCCTGTACGCACACGAGATATGATAAATAAAATAATAATAATATTGATTATAATAATAATAATGAATAAATTAATTAATGAATAAATAAATTGAGAAGAAATTTGGAGAGAATGAAAATTCGAGGAGAATATAAGAATAATATACAAAATACACAACGGGCGTAAATGTCTCTCGCTCCGCTTTGTATCCACCTTACAGTGTACGTATGTATGAACTGCTCACTGCCTGCGCTCGCTCATGCTGGGCCAGCGCACTGCCCAAAACAAGTAAACAAAAAAAAATCGAAAAAAGCGAAAAAAAAAAACAAAAAAAAATCCATTAAAACGTCAAAAAAAAAGGAAAAAATGGAAACACGTCGGTGGTTTTTCGTTCGATAGAGAAAACCAAAATGCGCACACGAAAAATCGACGTTTTCGCCATCTCCGGAGACTGGTCGCTTAGGACGACCAAAAAAGCACAAAATAATGGCAAAAAACGTCGAAAAATATTGAACAAAACTGTAAATCACGGTCCGGAGCTGGCGAAGTCGAGTTGCGTTGTTCCACGGAGAGAAACTCGTCCGAGAAACGAAAAAGGCCACATGAAGTTGGTTCTCGATGCTGCAAAGCACGGAGAATCGTTTTTATGAATTCTCTTTAGGCGCGAAGACAGTGACGAGAGGGACGAAGCGACGATTATTCGAATATACAAGCAAAAAATTTGGGGATTGAGGAAAAAAAGGCACAAAAATGAAGAAAAGGAGAAAAAAATGAAAAAAATTTGTACTAATGTGTTACGATTATGTATTTGCTGCGGACACCGAGCCCAGCGACTCTTCGCGCCGTAAACGTCGCACGCACACCGGGCAGCATACGTCATACGAAAAAAACATGAAAGAGAAAAAAAACACACTGAGTTTATATGCGGATGAAAGAAGAAACAAGAAAAATGAAAAATTTCTATATATAAATACATTGGATAAAGTATATTAAGAGATAATAACAGCAACAACAAAATACTATTGAATAATAATAATAATATTAATAATAATATTGATAATATTAATAATAATAATACTGCTTGGTTTTCAGTGCGAGTGAATTTGCGAATCTTTTAATGAGACCATGTCGTGTGCGTGTGTGTGCGTGTGCCGCGGATTATCCGTCGTGAGAATGCGCCACGATTTGTTGGCGAGAAAATATCTGGGGCGAGCGAGACTAAAGGACGATTTGCCGATCGATTTTTATCGATCTTTATTCAGTTATTCCGAAATCGCCATTTCAGACCTCGACATCGATTTATTCGTCGACATTCGATCAATCAAAACACACACAATCTCGATTTTTTCGTCTACGACGATCGTGACGATGGATTTATCGGATCGAACCATTTTTATTCTGGTGGCGATTCCGCTGGTTGTCTTTTCAATGAGTATGACAAACGTGCGTCAAGTTTTTAATGCCACAGAGAACGTCTGAGTGTCGGATACACTCAACGCCAACATATTATAGTTGTAATACGTACGGCGAGTATGGATATCGATTTGTGTGCGTAACGCTCCGTTTTTACGTTTCGAGATGCATCGGAGACACGAGACGAGATTTAATCGGCAAGAACAATGAGGAAAATCGAGGAAAATTCGATACAAAGACTCTGCGCGACGCGATCAGCTGTTTTTATTGTAATTGCCTCCAGGCGACCTCCCAGTTATTCATTTCTCATCAAATACCTCCCTTTGATTCGGCTATTGTTCATTTTATCATCATTTTACCTCGATTTATTCACCAAACAACAACTATCGCCATTTTAATAACAACAACAAAAGTATACATTTTTATGAATGCATAATATGTTGGGTATTCTTTATGTGTGTATAAAATGTAAACACCTACCAAACACCCAAATGAAATCAATGTTTCTAACTTATTTATAATAAATAATATACATTAATGATACAAAACATCATTATTAGACTTTACACAAATTTCGGCTGTGCTCGGTCATGCCTTTTTTTCAGTTTCTTTTACAACTCTTCGTACAACCTTTTCCAATTCCTTTTTATTTTACAGCTACGACAACTTCCGGCGACTGATTGACTGCGTGACTCGGTCCGGACTGTTTTTTTCCTGAAATATGACTCGTTGGCTTCAGTTTTGTGCCACTTTGATGTCAATCATTTAATTGCTATCGAAATTGCGATGAAACTAACGAAAAACCGATTTTTTATTTTTTTTTCGTGAATTTGACCATTTTTTTGGGAAATTTTTTGGGTTTTTGGATTTTCTGAGTTTCTTAAACGGTGGCCTGGGAGACGCTACCCCTAAAAACTATCCGACGAGCTTTCAATAACGTTTTTTGCAATTTTGTGAAATTTGAGTGTCAAAATCATGATTTAGAAAATTTTTTTCGTGAATTTGATCATTTTTTTGTGGAAAATTTTGAATTGTTTGATTTTCTGGTTTTTAAATCGGTGGCCTGGGATTTTCTGCCCCTAAAAAGTACGCGCGAGCCTTTAATCCTATTTTTTTTTTGCAATTTCGTGAGAATTTTATGTCAAAACCATAATTTAGAAAAAAAATTTCGCGAATTTGACCATTTTTTTGGGAAATTTTTTTGATTTGTGGATTTTCTGATTCTTCGAATCGGTGGCCCGGACGACGCTACCCCTAAAAAGTCCCCTGCGAGCTTTTAATCGCTAAAAAGGTCGATGCGAGGGAGAACGTTTCGAAAAATCTGCATCTGCAACGAAATTGCACTTTTTTTTGCGGTGATCTCAAGATTTTTATTCGACGTTTGGTCCAGACGATAAAAAGATCTTCTTTGCGGCTCCAAACCCAAAATCGGTACGAAAATTTTCATGTTTTTTTAAATTGTACGAATTAATCAATGGAAAATGAATTTTTCGTTCTTTTTTTTTTTAGAATTTATTCTCGAGTCTCCGCCAACGTTTATCGATTTTCGCGCGATTTTCTCGAGCCTCAAACCTTCCACGTAGGTAAGCCAGATTTCTCCGTTGTTTACAAATGGTCCAAGGCTCATGGGGCTCAAGATCAAGTCCACATAAAAATAATTCTTCTCTACCGTCTCTCTGATGCTCTGGCGAATTAATTTTGACCATTTTCGACGATCATTCCGAAAAAAATTACAATTTTATTTTTCATTATTTAATTTCACACGATTTCTCCGATTATTTCAAAAATTGAGCTCGAAAAATTTGCTTATCGGTTCAAAAAGTTTTATCGGATTAAAAATAAATAAAATCTCGTCGAAATTATCGCGTTACGTTGCCGCATTGATTCAACGTCAATATCAAAACCTGTTTCGTGGCTCGTACGAGTTTTTTCCGCTCCTGATCGTTCCAAGATTTCCGAAAAAAAAAAAAAAAACAAATTTTTAATGAAATTCGCTTCATGAATCCTGATCCTGAGGACATTTTTTTTTTCACGTAGAAATTCTCGTAATTTTGAGCGTTTTTCAGGAATAAAATTAAAATTCGTTCACAGTTTTTTAAATTTTTTATTTGGTGATGAATAATGTTAGGGAATTCCAAAATTCCAGCGGCGAAAAAGACTCGAAGGATATTTGGTCGCGGCTTAAAAAAGGAAAGAAAAAAAAACAATTTTTCGCGTATATTCGTTTCTCATTGATTTTCTTTTCATCGCCGCGAGTTTGTGCAGAAGTCCTCGAAATTTTCGCGCATAAAGCCACCCGGACGAGTCCTTTGGCGCGAAAATATTTCTCTCGTCCTTTTGCTGCGCGTCAGGGAAAATAAAATAAAAAAACAACACGATAAACTGAATATTTTTGGATAATTTCAAAATTTTCGTTATTTTGACAAGATTTTTCAAAATTTACGATTGGAATGACAAAAATTGACTTTTCGGAGACACTTTCAAGAATATTTCTCGCAGCGATGACAAAATTTTTGTGATTTTTCGAAAAAAACGTTTCGTCCATCGTATCTAACAAAATATCGATCTTTTCCAACGAAATTTTCTTTTCAGCGGCTTGCAAGAGGCGCAGGCGGGTCCGAGGGGACCCTGACGGACGCTCCAGTGCACGTTCGTGGCGAACACCCCACCACTGGGGTCGAAAGGAATCTTTACTCGGTTGGCCAAAATAGGGATGAAACGCAAGGGGGTTGCAGTTTGCGCAAGCGCATTCGTTTTTTCTCCTTCCCTCTCGCTCTGGCTCTCTCTTTCTCTCCCCTCTGCTTGAATTCTTTGCGGACACCGGAGCTCGGTCGAATTGGAAGATATCATGGCGAGCTATCGAATGTTGGCGCAAACGCCAGGAGCGCTTTGAACACGTAGCACTTCCGTGTACCTCCCGATCGAGCCCCTTTTTCCGAGCTGCCATACGTGCAAACCCCTCAAGTGGCTACACCCTCGAACTTTTCATATTTTTCGCGAGGCCTTTTCTCTTCGTTCTCCAAACCGCATTTTCGCTTCCGACGAGACAAAAACCCGACGAACATCCACACAAAAATCTACAGAAAAAAAAGGAGGACCAAAAACACGAGAAACTTTATTTCTTATCGATTTGGCCAGTTTGCGTATCGGCCAAGATGAGTCTGCTGCTCGAAGAGGACGAAATCGACGAGTGAGTACCGAAAAATAATTTTTCATCAACTTTTTTTCATTTTTTTTCTCATCATCAAACTTCGTGACGTCGTTTTTCATTTTTTTCAATTTTTTTTTTCATTTTCTCTTAAATTATCGATTTTTCGATCGTCGAGCGAAAGTTTGTTGAATTTTAAAAACCATGACAATTTTCGTACCGATTTTGGGTTTGGATCCTGAAAAAATATCGTTTTATGGGCCTGAGAAAAAAAATTTCATGAAAATCGAGCTCTGCTCAAGGAAAAACTGAATTTTTGAGTTTCTGACGAACGGAAAATCGGAATTTGAAAAAATGCAAAAATTGATCAAGTTTGACCAACGAAAAATATTTTTTCGTTAATTTTTTGGTGAATTATAAAAATTATAACAATTTTCTTACCGATTTCGTGTTTGGAGCCTAAAAACACAGAAAAACCACAATTTTGGTGCATTCCAACGATTAAAACTTGAGCATCACATCCGTAGAGTCACTAACGTGTGAGTTTCCTCGAAAATGTTTAGTTAACGAAACCCTCTGCCCTGTAGTTCGAACCACCGCACTGATTAACCAATTTAAACTTCGCGAGAGTCAACAATGCCAACAACCGACAGAGTCACACATGTTTCGATCGTTTACACACGAAATTGCTTTAAATTTAAAGATCCTCTTCGAAATACAATAAAAAATTCAGTTTTTTTCTTTAGTCACGTATTTTTACGTGTTAGGAAAGAAAATTTTGTTGGGAAAGATCGATTTTGTCTTTGCAGCAAGAAATATTCAAGAAAGTCTCTTCGAAAACTCAATTTTTGTCATTCCAATGGTAAATTTTGCTGCCAGTTTCGTTGGAAATGAAAAATCTTGTCAAAATAACGAAAATTTTGAAATTTAATTTTGACTGAGCTCAATTTTTCCTTTCCTGAATTAATAAATCATGCTGCTCCGAAATTCTTATCTGTTTCGTCGAGTCTGCACGTAAGAGTAATAAATCAAAACGACGAAACCACCTTCGACCCTCATTTTCCTCCTTTCCATACGTTTTTCATTTTTTTCAAATATTTTTCCTCATTTTTCTTGGCCAAAAGTGGCGAATAATAAATCGTCCCAGTCTATGAAACAAAAGTGGGCACGAGCCAGAGCTTTAACTATTACGAGCAACACGTGCGGTTTCCTCCATCCAAGTACACGCCTTCATGTGCATGTATACATTTTCCCTGACTTATTTCCCGTTAGCAACGGCTGAGACACTCGATCGATGTGGCTCTATTAATAAGGGACTTTCTAGCGTTTTTGCAGGTGACGGTCATGTCCTACCCAAGAACTTGAAATTCACCTCATCCTTTACCATTTTACCAAATTCGAATAATCATCAAACCAGAAACTCGCACAATAAGTTGAAAAGAAAAATTTACTCCAAATTTTTATTCGATTTCGAAGAGTAATTAAAAAAAATATTATTGCATGTGATTTTTTTTTTAAATTGAATAATTTATCAATTATTTTATGGCCGATTGTTATTTTTTCTAAATTATTGTTATTTTTATTATTAATTAATTATTATTGATTGATTTTTTATAATTTTATCATCATTTCGGTCTTTTTTTTCGATTTTTGATAATAATTCATTTGAATAATTTTTTTTTTACGATTCAGACCCAAAATCGGTATGAAAATTGTCATGGATTTTGAAATTGAACAAATAATTGGTAGGAAAAGGATTTTTCGCTGGATCCCAACATTTTGGACTTCGGGGTCAAGAATTTTTTGACTTTATAGGGCAGTTTTGACAAATGTGGGATTTTACAAATTTTTAAGGGCTCCAGTGACTTTTTTTTTATTTCCTTCACGATTATGCAAAGTTTTTCGAATATGATTGAAATTTAAAATTGTGTGATTGAAGTTTTTTATTTTAAACGTAAAAAAATCTTCTCGCGATCAGCCAAAAAGCTAAAATGCGGAAAAACATCTTGACTGACTCCGAGAGCAGTTGCCGGTTGCCATGGCAACTGTGAGATCTCAAAGCGGGAGATTTTTTCCTTGCCCTGTGCTCAACAGCACGTGCCAATCTTTAGTCCGACCCAAGACAATGGAAGGGAGTCAAGCAACTTTTTATCAATCGTAACGACACGGCTAGTTCGAGCGATTTGCACACTGAACAGTAAATTTTGTTGGAAACGTTCGAAAAGTCAATTTTTGTCATTCGAATCGTAAATTTTGCTGACAGTTTCGTTAGAAATCAAAAATCTCGTCAAAAAAACGAAAATTTTGAAATTATCCAAAAATATTCAGTTTAAAATTGAATTTTCAATGCATCGCTTGAAAAAGTTGAAAATTGAGGAGAAACCTCGTGGAAAATTTGACAAAAAAAAAACGAAATACGAAATCGAATCCGTGAAAATATTGAACGCAGACGATTTTTGAGCTTTTTGGACTGTGCAGAGCAAATTTTGACTCTAAAGGTTTGGAAACGCGTCGATAAGCCCGCACGTGCCCTTTGCCCTCGAGGAGCCTTGCCTGTCATTCAGTTTCATCACCTGTGGGCGTGAAAACAGACCATCACGAGCACCCTCGCATATTGTTTTCGAGAATTCGATTACGCGATCGATCCGCGACACTCTCTCCAACGAGTCGCACCCTTCCATCACAATACATCTATATATGTATCTCTATCGCGCTTGTCAATTAAAATCTCCGCACTCGCGTCTATATATAGCGAATTTTTCCGTATCGCATTAACGCATTCACGAAATAACTCAATTTACGGATTCTTTAATAATTTTCCATGAAGATTCTTGACACCAAAACCAACAATTTTCTCCGATGAAGAAAAATCCTCGACGTCAAGAATTTGAGAAATTTAATTTCCAATTTTTTACTTTTCCCATCCAAACGCGTGAAAATTCAAATCGCGTTTCGTTTCTGAGTCGCAAAAAAATGTGTTTAAGATTTTTCTTAAAAAATTTCGGCTCGTAGCCTTTCTGGCTTTCTGCAAAAAAAATCCTGAATAAATTTTTATTTGAGACTCGATTTTTGCAACTTTTCGACGAAACGTGACTCGAATTTTCACGCGTTTGGATGAGGAAAATGAAAAATAGCAAATTAAATATCTCAAAATCTAAACGGCGAAGAATTTTTCGAGTAATTCACCAGAATTCAAAGATTTGAAAAACGTCTCGGGTCAGATTGACCCAGTCTGCAAATCCTTAAAAAAAAAAAAATGGCAACGAAACGCCGAGACACCAATTTTAATAAATTTATGTAAAAAAAATTATCGGCGATCGCGTAGAGATTGAGAAAACGGAAACGTCAGAAAATCTGAGCTCAAAGACGTTCCAGTTCGATATCGATCGGCGTTTTTGGTACGAAGATGGACTCCGTGACGCAGATATTGATTTGGGTGAGACGAAACAACGACAAAAACAATTTTATCAATTTCCAACATTTTTTATTAATTTCTTTACGATTTATTTTCTTTTCGTTCTATTTTTGTGGCGAAATTCGATCGCATTCAAATCGTGGCGCGAGGGAATAAATTACGACGCGTGCATTGGATCAAAAAAATGTCCGAACTTTTCTATTCTGTGCGTCTCGAGTGCGGAGAGGAATTTCATTCCATGAAATTGGATCAAAGCTCCGCGTTCTCTTGCTCTCATTTTCTCACTGCATCGCCGCGTTACAGAGCAATTTCCATAAACGCCATTCATCCCGTTCGATCCAACGGATTAATTATTCACTAATTACGCGCGGAGTGATCGTTGAGCATTCGCGGACGTCGTGTGATTCGGTTCCCCTTGTTCGCTTCCGTGTCCGATCGTCAGCTGGTCGTACGGTCAGCCAAATATCGGAATTGGCAAAGTTTCCTCGCGTTTTTAAGCCTTCGAATGCACTCTGGGTCATTTTGCAGGAAACTGACTGAAAAATTTCCGCACGAGATTCCTCATCGCGTAAAGAAATTCAATCGAACTCGTGCATTCAATTTTTCCAGAAATTGCAGCCAATTTCAAAAATTCACAGACTCTCGGGCTATCGATGAATTTTCTTATCCGCGTGCGTTATCGAATCGTTCGATATCATGCTCGATCACGTTCTCCATATTATTCAGACTCATCTCCCATTCACTCGTCGCTCGGCACGACCCCAAGCCAATTAATTGTAAACAAACGTTGCGCTGAATTGCAACATTTAATCGGGTCTCGACGCAGAGATCCCGAGTTATCTTATTTGCGTGCCGGAGAGTCTCGCGCGTTTCCGAAAAATCGTCATTGAATTTTATTGCTCTGAAAAAAAAACTTTTTATTGCTGTTTTTTTTTTTTTTTCAAAATTGTCCAAATTTCCGACCCGATATATTTTTTCGGTCGCGAAAACCGATCGATTTTGACAAAAAAAAAAATTCGTTGCATTTCAACGACGCAAAGTGCATCGTTGTGGAAAAATGTCCAAAAGTTTGATTTCGCAACTAATGAACAATCGCTGCGTTGCTCGTGCGTAGAAAATCGATTTCTTATCTATGACTAAAGAAAAAACATGACGGAGGCAAAGAAATAGGTTGCGATTCACTCGTTCGATATTGTCATTCAATAACAAATATTTTAATTACATTTGAATCATGTATCGTGTTGATTAATCGACAATTTTGCCTCGCGTCGCAAAAACATGATTAAAAATTTATTTTCGCACGTTCCGCAATCAAATTTTCGCTGAGAGTGACAAAATTTCACGCTGACCCTTGCGCTCCCAAATTATCATAATTTCAATTGCATTTCACACGAGAAAATAAAAACAAAAACATGAATGAGCTGTTGCTAAAGTTCGCGTGACTCACTGACTTTTCTCGAGTGTCTAGGTCAACTTGGCACGCTGTCTCTTCAGCATAGACTCTGAATCTTGGACCAAAAGCTCATTGCGAATAGCCACCAAGATTTTTGGCCCATTTCCAGAGCCTCCGACCCCCCGAAACGTCAGTTTGCTCGTTCCGTTGATTTCGTCTTTCTGGGCGATGTTTTCGATCAGTCGAAGCCTCGTCTCCGAGCCGGACGAATCTCTCATCGGATTTTGTAACGCGAATCGCTCGTGGCCTGGCAATTTCGCATCGAAACATCGAAAAAGTGACGAAAATTATCGAGAAATCGTTTTTTTTTTTTAGGAAACTCAAATTTCTAGAGTTTTTGAGTCTTGAATTTTTTTTTTCAAGTTTCCGGTATTTTTGACAATTTTGCATCGTTCGGTGTGTTTTTTTTACTAAATTTACATTTTGACCGAAATTAAATGTCAAATAATTGGTCACGGACAATTTTTCGGGTCAGAATGACCCAGTGTGTACTCGAACGTCCTTTCAAATGAAAAATCTTTCGATATCGTCATCAAGAACGTATTTGCCGAGTCAGAATTATCCAGTTTGGAATCGGATCAATTTTTTCGTCTCGCGTTCTCGCACCAGGTGAACGTGCGTGCGTTCATTCTCGGGACTACGTTGCTTAGAAAAGTTGTCCGGCACGTATACTATTATGGCTATTATGGGAAATCGAAGGTTCCTTGATTTGCCAAGAATTTTATCGATGCCGGAAAATAATTATCCGGTAATTGCTCCGGCCCTTTGAGCATGACGTGCGTTTTTTCACGTGTTTTCAAATTGTAACTTTCTCCAGCGATCAATCGGAACGAGACCCAATTAAATTTGGTAAAAAAAAATGAAAAAAGTTGTAAAAACTTGCAAAATTCAGCAATTTTTCATGAAAATTATTTTTTTTTTTTCCTTTTGAAGGTAAAAAATCGAAATTTTTCAAAAATTGTCGAAATTAATTGAAGTAAATTGAAAAATTTGAATTTTTTTTTTTAAATTGACGAAAATTTTACTTTTTTTGACAATTTCAGATGAAAATTTCTAAAATCCAGCAATTTTACATTTAAATTATTGCAAAATATTTTTTTCTTTCCTTTTGAACATAAAAAATTGAATTCTTTGAAAATTTTTAAATAAATGGAAGTGAATGCAATAAAATTTGAAAATTATTTTAAAAATTGACGAAAAATTTCACTATTTTTGATAATTTTAAATAAAAAATTGTTAAAATCCAGCAATTTTACATTTGAATTATTGCAAAATTTTCTTTTCTTCACTTTTGAACATAAAAAATTGAATTCCTCGAAAATTTCTAAATAAATGGAAGTGAAGGCAATAAAATTCGAAAATTCTTTCAAAAATTGACGAAAATTTTACTTTTTTGCACAATTTCAGATAAAAAATTGCTAAAATCCAGCAATTTTTCATTTTAATCATCATTCTTTTCTCTTTTGAACACAAAAAATGAAATTTCTCAAAATTTCTCCAAATAAATGGGACCAAACGATGAAATTTGAAAATTCTCTTAAAAATAGCCGAAAATTTCATTTTTTCGCCAAATTTCAGATAAAAAATGGCTAAAATCCTGCAATTTTTCGTTTTTATAATAATTCTCCGCTCTTTCGAACATAAAAATGGGAATTTCTCAAAATTACTCAAAATAAATGGGAGCAAGCAAAGAAATTTGAAAATTCTCTTAAAAATTGCCGAAAATTTCATTTTTTTCGCTCAATTTCCGATGAAAAATTGCTAAAATTCTAAAAAAGAGCCAAAAGGTATCGAACAATTTTGAAACTGAATTTTCAAACGGATTTTGTCATCCAGATCGAGGCCGCAAATCCCTGAGTAAATGTGTACAGAGACTGACACATAGGCGTTCGATTTTGTGAGTAATAGTGTCGGCTTTTGTTGTCGGACCATGGTGGGTTCGTGGTGGGGCGACGAGCACTTGGTCAACGACTATAAAGGCCTCGGCACATAACAAACCGGATCTATTCCAAGAGCGCCATTCCAAGTGTCCGCTAACGATTTCGGAGACGGAGTGTGAATTGTGTTTTTTTTTTTTTCAAAATACGAGACGCGACAAATGAGAATAAGAATCGAACGAAATCGAGTGAATTATTTCGAGAAATTACGGATTTAAATAATTCTAAAAATAATTTTAAACGTAATTTTGAATTTTACTGAAAAAATAATTTTTGATATGAATTTTGGGGCGTCAGTGTCGTGGAGCAAAACCGAAAAAAAGTGAACAACTTTGAATTTGAATTCAGTGAATAAAAATAAGAAAAAAAGGGATAAAAATGCCGACCTGCACTTGCGAACGCAGAGAAGAACTCACGGTCGACGATAATCACGACTGCCAGCTTAAACTTCCGGCGGAACGACCGGCAAAGTGCTGCTGTTCTCGGGAACACGAGAGCGAAGTCAGGTATCCGTGCAACCGCAGACTATACTACAAAAAACTCGTATTCATTCTCCCCGGAGAAGGAAAAAATATATCTTGATGTCTATTACTCTGTAATTACGAGGCTTGCCTTTTACATTCCACGAGATCTGTCCAGCAGTTTTGCTCTTTCGACACCCTGCATATATTTTTACTTTCTAAACATTCAAAATTTCTCCTTGCAATTGCTTTTTCGACAACGATCTCATTTTTCAACGAAACGTCCTTTTTCAGGCTTTTTTCCAAAATTTTTGATAAAAGTTCTTGCCACCAGGCCAACCAACAAAATTTTCTGACGTTTAGAATTTGAGATACATAATTTGCAATTTTTCCCATCCAAACACGTGAAAATTCCAGTCACGCTTCGTTAAAAAGTCGCAAAAATCGAGTCTCAAATAAAAATTTATTCAGGATTTTTTTTGCAGAAAGCCAGAAAGGCTACGAGCCGAAATTTCTTAAGAAAAATCCTAAACACATTTTTTTGCGACTCATAAACGAAACGGGACTCGAATTTTCACGCGTTTGGATGGGAAAAGTTAAAAATTGTAAATTAAATGTCTCAAATTCTTGACGTCAGAGGATTTTTCTTCATAGGAGACAATTTGGTTTTGGCGTCAAGAATATTCATACAAAATTATTAAAGAATCCTAATTAAAGTATTTTCGTTGCATTCGTTGCTCTCTGACATTTGTGCAGTAGAATTTAAAATTAAACTCCAGATCCCGGTCCATCTTTTTCCTCATTCAATGAATAACTTAAAAAAAAAAAATTCTTTGCCCAACATCGGTCGAAATTATAGAAATGTTGCTGCACAATAAAAAATCCAGCAATTCCTCAAGCTTTCGCGCGTCAGGATGTCGAAAAACATTCGACAGTTTCCTCCACATTTTCTCTGCGTTTTTCCTCTATTTATTTTGACGTTTTTCGACGTCTTTCGAAAAGGAAACGCTCACGTGCGATTTTTCTACAACCGAGAGACACGACGAGTGAGCTCACAAACTTTAAATCAGAATTCTGCAGAATATTTTCTTCGCCTCAAAGAAGCTGGAGAAAGAAAGTGTCGCAAGTTCTTCCTCTCGTTCCCTTTTTGCTCAGCGAACGAAAAGTGTACGAAGGAAAGATCGTGACAAAAGATGCGAGCGAGTTTTTTCTTTGAGATTTCGCGGAGGTGCATCAGGCCTGGAAAATTACTGCAGCCAAGTTTTTTCTTGCTGTATTTTTTCTTCCAATTTGTCGGGGAACCCGCTGCTCTGGACGAGGCGAGGATTTTGTGGGATTTCTTTGTTTTTTTTTCTGCCGCATCCTCTCGACTGGACCAACGAGCAAATCATCATGTTGCTTTCCTATTTTTTTTCTTCTCTCGTACGTCATGTCCGCCTTGTACGACTTTGCAGGCTCGGGCTCGATCGAGCTGCCCAATTTTGGTTTCTATTCATTAATCTTTCAAAATTTACAGTGACGTTTTGCTGCTCTATGAAATTTCAGAAAAAATGTGCAAATTTTTTCATTTATATTTAAAAAAAATATTATTTCCACCTAAAAATTATATTTATGAATGAAATTTTTGGAAAGTTCTCAAAATGAATGAAATTTCAAAATAAAATGAAAAATTCTTGTCAAAATTGCGGAAAATTTGATATTTTTTCGCAATTTTGCACAATTTTTTGGCTCAATTTCAAGTGATTCTAATTGTTTTCAAGATTCTTATCTTTTCGGATTGAAATAATGAATGAAATGTTCAAAATAAATCAAATCGAATAATACAAATTGAAATTCTTTTAAAAATTCTGGAAAATTCGACTTTTTTCCCAAAATTTGTGGACAATTCTCAAAATGAATGGAAATTCTATAATAAAATGAAAAATTCTTGTCAAAATTGTGGAAAATTTGATATTTTTTCGCAATTTTTCACGATTTTTTGGCTCAATTCCAAGTGATTCTAATTTTTTTCAAGTTTCTTATCTTTTCGGATTGAAATAATGAATGAAATTTTCAAAATAAATCGAATCAAATAATACAAATTGAAATTCTTCTGAAAATTCTGGAAAATTTGACTTTTTTCCCGAAATTTTTGGCCAATTCCAGAATGAAATTCTTTTGAATGATATCTCCAGAATGAAAGTCTTAAAATAAATTGAATTGAATAATAAAATTTAAAATTCTTATCAAAATTACGAAAAATTTGAATTTTGACGCCCAATTTTGATGTTTTTCCAAATTTGTTTGGATTTTAATCGTAGCGATTTATTTTCCAGGTATATAGATGGATCCGTTCGTCTCAGGAATCCAAATATCGAGCTCATGGACCAGGACATTCTGTACCATTTGGCGTTGGGAAGTGGCTCTCACGATCTCGTCGAAATGTTTGGGGACGTGAAGGTACGTCAAAAATCGAATCCACAGAAATTTATGGGCCCGAAAAAATTCATTTCTCTGCCGAAAATCACGAGAAAAAAAATTCAACTCTCGGGAAATCTTTATGGACCAAAAATTCCTCACTTTCTTCGTATCCAGGAGCGGAATGAAAATTATTTCGACAGATTTTGAAAGACACGCCAAAAGTCCATGAGGAATGAATAAGAAAATTGTGTGGGGGTTTTTGCGACGAGGAAAAAAGTAAATCAAGTTTTTGGTCTTAACGTTGCAGTTCGTATGCATGGGAGGGACGCCAAAACGAATGGAACAGTTTGCCTATTACATCATGAAGGAAATAGGTCACAAGATGCCGGCTGGCACAACGCTACTCGACATAAGCCAGTATTCTTATCGCTATTCCATGTACAAAGTTGGTCCTGTACTCTCCATTAGCGTAAGTAAATACAGCTCTATACCGACGTCCTTAAGGACGTTGTATGCTAAATTTCTATCGATACAATTCCTCAAAATTTGCACCAAACAAAGAAAATCGTGATGTCTAATGGCTCGCACAATTTTTCGAGGTTTCACCATGTACAAGTCGAGATATTTATTTATAAAAATCACAATTTTCAGAATTTTCTCGTAAGAGCGCGTGTTAAAAGTTGCAGTTTTCAACATTTAATATTTCCATTTCTAAATGGTGCAGCCTCTACAAACTTTGCACACGCTTTTATGCAACATCGAAGAAGTTTTATTGAGTTTTTAAAAAAAATCGGTCGTAAAATTTGTTCGAAATTTTGGTTATTATATAAAAAATACAAATTACCTCGAAAAATCTTGAATTTCGAGGATTTTGTTCTTTAGTCAATTAGTAACAACTTTTTTTCATGAACTTGCAAAATTTTCTATCGATAGAATTCCTTTAAATTTGCACCGCCGCGATTTTAAGCGGTTTTGCCATGTAAAAGTCGAAATATTTATTTTAAAAATCACAATTTTCAGAATTTTCTCATAAGAGCGCGTGTTAAAAGTTGCAATTTTCAACATTAAATATTTCCATTTCTAAATGGTGCAGTCTCTCGAAACTTTGCACACGCTTTTACGTAACATCGAAGAAGCTTTATTAAGTTTTTCAAAAAAATCGGTCGTAAAATTTGTTCGAAATTTTGGTTATTATATAAAAAATACAAATTAGCTCGAAAAATCTTGAATTTTGAGTATTTTGTTCTTTAGTCAATTAGTAACAACTTTTTTTGATAAACTTGGGCTCGCCATTTTGTATGTAAGAAAAAATGGCAAAAATTTTCGAGTTCTCGATCAAAAAATACATTTCGACATTTTTAAACACACATTTTAAACTATAATTTCCCATAAAAATTCTTCGCAACGAGAAATCAAGTGCAAACTATTCTCTCCGCGCGTTCGAGACTCGTAATTGAAACCGCAGAAATGTTTAAGCAAGGAAATTCGAGCTGCCAGGACACAACTCACCTTTCCCCCGGTTAAATCGTCTCGACTTGGTCGCAAAATACGTTTCGATTCGCATTTAATCACTTTGTCCCGATCGCGCGCGCAGTGAGAAGCGACTCCGTAAAACTCTTGGCGAATATTGACACTTGTGCATGCATGAATGAAACAATGAGCTTCACTATGTGGGATCCTCGTATCCCTTACGACTCGCGATATAGAATTTCAGATAAACTTCTGTATCGAATGATAACGAGTGCAAAATTTTCGTCGCAGCAACACGCCAAGACAATAAGAGCAAAAAACGATCTCGAGTACAAAAATTGACAGCAAATAATTAAAAATATTTAAAAAAAATATTTTTCAATATTCAAAAGACAAAAAAAACTTTAACATTCAAAAATAACCAAAAAATATTCTATAAATATTTCAAACAACTCAATATTTTATTATTTTATGAAATATTTTTAATTAATAATTAATAATAAATAAATAATCAATTGAATTGTCAATTAAATAATAATAATAATAAATAGTTGATTCAATAATTTGTTGTTTTATTATTCTATGAAATACTTTTTTTAATGTTTAAAAAATGTTTTTTCAATCAATATTTTTCAAACATAATTTGAAACGATAAAAATATTTTCCCAAAATATCGCCCATTGAATTCGTCAAATGTTTTAATATTTGCAAATATAAATTTAATAATAAAAATGATGAAATAAAATAATTTTAATAATAATTTAATAATAATTTTTAATTATTTAATTGAATGACTGGTAATCGATAATTTTTAAAATAAATGTAATAAATGTTTTTGAGAATATTAAAACATTTGACGAATTCAATGGGCGATATTTTGGGAAAATATTTTTGTTCGTTTAAACCGAGTCGATGTCGCGAATGCATTTTTATTGCATTCGGTATAATGACGTTATGATCGCGTACGCGGAGATAAAAAAACGACGGCTGGATATTAATCGCATATAATGGGATTCAGTGCTCATGAGTGCTCATGAATAGCTCGCATCACGCGATAATATTTAATGAGCCCGAGTTGATTAATCGGTTATTTAAAATAGTCTCGAGATTATCGTTGCACAGTGATATTTCTGCGCGTTGCATAATATGGATTTTTTGCTCGTATTCATGTTGGGGCATTCGATAGTTTGCGATTGATCGATTCGAATTGTGCGTTATTTTAATGTATGTGGGTTTTTAGCCATTTTAATGACCATTTTATCGTTTTAGCACGGCATGGGCATCCCGTCTGTGGGCATTTTACTTCACGAGGTCATCAAGTTGATGTACCACGCCAAAGTAAGGGATCCCGTGTTCTTTAGGATCGGCACCTGTGGCGGAATCGGCCTGGAAGGTGGCACTGTCGTCATTTCCGAAGAGGCTGTCGATGGAATGTTGAGACCATTCCTCGAGTTGGTAATTAACAATTTTTAATCCAGTTTTATCCTTCAAACATTTTTTTTTCACGTTTCTAAAGTTTGCATCGTTGAAATGCAACGAAATTTGGGTTTATTTTTTAATACAGTCGATGATTTTTGTGCAATTTTGCGTGAGGACGATAAAACGTCGATTTTTTAGGATCGAAACGGCAAATCGGTACGAAAATTGTCAGGATTTTCGAAATTGAACAAAAAATTAATAAAAAAAAGTATTTTTCGTCGGAATTCAGCGAAATTTGGGTTTTTTCTTGAACACGGTCCATGGTTTTCATGCAATTTTTCGTGAGGACGATAAAACGTCGATTTTTTAGGATCCAAACGCAAAATCGGTATGAAAATTGTCAGGATTTTCGAAATTGATCAAAAAATTAATAGAAAAATTGTTTTTCGTCGGAATTCAACGAAATTTGGGTTTTTTCTTGAACACGGTCGATGATTTTTATGCAATTTTTCGTGAGGACGATAAAACGTCGATTTTTTAGGATCGAAACGGCAAATCGGTACGAAAATTGTCAGGATTTTCGAAATTGATCAAAAAATTAATAGAAAAAGTGTATTTGGCTTGTTTTTTCTCATTTTTTTTTCACTAATTACAATTTTTCGTGCAGCCCGTTTTAGGCAAGTTGGTGCGAAGACCAGCCAAGCTGGATCGTCAATTAACGAGAGATCTTAAAGCTTTGGCCCACCCGGAAGACCCTTACGACACAGTGATCGGCAAGACAATGTGTACCCACGATTTTTACGAGGGACAAGGACGTTTGGATGGAGCATTCTGTGATTTTACCGAAAATGAAAAAATGGATTATTTGACAAAGGTCCACAAATCGGGTGTGGTCAATATCGAAATGGAGAGTCTCGCCTTTGCTGCGCTTACACATCACGCCGGTATCACTTCGGCTGTTGTTTGCGTTACTCTGCTCGATCGACTCAAGGGCGATCAGGTACGTCCAGAATCCTCCACACTGCATTTTTCTCTGCGTGTTTTTATCATTCATTTCAATTGATTCATCAATTTTTGTTGATTTTCATCATTTTTAATAAGTTTTATGAATTTTTATCAGTTTTTACACATTTTCAAGAATCGCCATAAATTTTTATCAATATTCATTCATTTATGAATAATTTTTCTTGGCTTTTATCATTTTTTATAAATTTTTATGGACTTTTATGAGTTTTCATACATTTTCAAGAATTTTTATAAACTTTGATCAACTTCATTCATTTTTAAATACTTTTTCTTGGTTTTCATCAATTTTTATCAGATTTTATGAATTTTTGTAAATTTTCATGTTTTTTTATGAATTTTCATTAATTTTTAGCGATTTTTATTCATCAAAAAAAAAATTCTCGATATTCATTAATTTTCATCAGTTTTTATCGACATTTATCAATTTTGATTAATTTTCATCAGTTTTGAATAATTTTGATTAATTTTCATTAATTTTGCTGAATTTTTATCAAGTTTGATTAGTTTTCATCAGTTTTGATTGATTTTCATGAATTTTTAAGAATTTTGATTAATTTCCATGAGTTTTGATTAATTTTCATCAGTTTAGAATAATTTTGATTAATTTTCATTCATTTTGCTGAATTTTTATCAATTTTGATTAATTTTCATGAGTTTTGATCAATTTTCATCAGTTATGATTAATTTTGATACGTTCTCATGAATTTTGCTGAATTTTTATGAATTCTGATGAATTTTGTGATTTTTCAGGTTCTAGCGCCGAAGGAAGTACTGGACGAGTGGCAAATGAGACCGCAGCAATTGATCTCGCGTTACATAACGAGGTATCTGCAGCGTAAAGGTCGCCTCTCGCTGGAGGGTCATGGCTCAATGTGCGTCAAGAGTCCGCGACGATTCAAGCTCGTGCAGCAAGAATCCGAGAATTACGATTAAGCGCGAGTCTGCTCCGACTCGACTCAATCATCCAATTCTCTATTTATCTATTTATTTATTTATTTTTAAGTGCGAGAGATTTCGCAGGAGATGTGTGACAAAGGTAAAGCGTTGGAAAAGCTATTTTTGCCTCGATGAGGTTCAATATTTTCTTGCTAATTCCAGTATAATAATCAAATCCGAAAAAGGAGACACAAAAATTTGAAAAAAAAAACGAAAAATTCACTCGAATTATTCCTAAAATTTCGCATCAAATAAAAAAAAAAAAACAAAATGCATTTCCAGAATTTTTCCCTAGCCATTAGAACAAAATGTTATTAACAGTGGCAAGAAAATCATAGAAACGGAAAATAGACGTAGTTTTAGCTGTAATTGATTATCGTTATAATGACTAAATGCACCGCCGGTGATTTAAAAACTCTTGTCACCGCACTGGAAAAGAAATTTCGTCAAAAATCGTCGATATTTTTTATTTGCACACAACAAACTAAATATTTCTGACCAATTTCAAATTTTTCGTCATTTTTTACAGGATCTTTCTGCCAAGAGACTTTCTCGAATATTTCCTGCTGCACTGACACGATTTTTGGGTTTAAATTTCAAAAAACACAAAGTTTCAAAAAATATCGATCTTTTTCGACAAAATTTCATTTTTTCAGTGCGATTTTAGTGCGCGATACGCTCAAGTACAAAAAAAATAAACAGAATTAATAAAAAGGGATAACGAAATTTAAAACGTTGTGCCGAATACACCAAAATTCCGGCTCAACTCGATGAGAAAAATAAAAAGGCCAAGACAAAGGTAATTTTAACGAAATACAAACCGCGACCAGTCTCGGCGAACCTGAAACATATCTGCGGTTATTTTTTACCCGAAAATTTTCAGATTCAAAGTTGAATTTTGTTTTTTTTTTTCACCGAGACCAAAATTCAATTGTTTAACCCAAAATTTTATCTCCCAAGACTAGAAATTGGAGAAAAAATTCTTCCCCGTTGGAAAAATCCGACAGTTTTTTAAAATTATTTTAATTAGTTTCGTAAACTCGTTAATCGAAGAAAAATCGAGCACAAAAATGGACCGAGCTCCAATAAATGGAAAAACGTAAAGAGAAGAGCACAAGTTTCGAGATTTTAGCCTCGAACCGTTATTGCGTATCAACATTCCACGATTCAGGGATTTTTCGTTTGTCAACATGACTGGCACGTCTCTCGTTGGCAATTTTTTCGAGCCTCGTAGTTTTTTTTTAGTTAAACACCAAAAAATGGCCTGTCTTGATCGAATCGTTTGTTTTGTTATTTATTTTCCTCTCTGCGAGGAAATTCGTCGGCAAAATACTCGCAACTCTTTGCTGATAAGATGCAAATTCATGTTGTCAAGTCGTGTGCTCGTTGTGAGAAAGAATTTCGACGAGAAATTTGATTTCTGGAGGTAAAAATAAAAAATAAAATGAAAAATTGGAAAATTGACATTTGAAATATTGTTAATTGGGCGTAATGAGATTTTTCGAGTTACGTTACGGCGACAGCTTTTTATAAGGTCAAGTGCGTGCATATTTGGACAAATATCTGTTTATTGAAGGCGACGATGGTGAACGAACTCGCGTGAATATTTTTTTGAACTGGCGGAGGAAAATTATCGTGAAGAATTTTCTGCAGGAAAAATTGTGAAATAAAAATGAATTAAATTTGACGATAAGTCGAGGGACGAAATTTGGGCAAGATTTGGACAAATTCACTCGAGTTCGCAATCATCGATCGTTTGTTCGCTTCGTAAAAAAAAAAATAATTGATATTTTAATTATAATAATTAACCGTAATCGAGGAACGGATATGAGGGGAAAAAAATCGTGGAGGATGAAAAATATTATGGAAAAATTGGAATCGAGTGACATTTGACCATTTTTTAAATATTTCTCGAACGTTTTTCGAGGGATTTAAATGCAATTCAACGAATATCTCGATGGGCAGCTTTCGAGACCCTGAAAACGTCACTGCCACAGAGCAAAAACTGTTTTTCCTGTGAAAAAATAAAAATAAACGTGAAAAAATCGATAATTTTTCATTTTATTCTGTTTTTCTTGTCTTTTTTAACTTCATGTCCGTTTCTCGATCAGGAAATCATATACTCGCACTATATCGTGGTCGTTATCGTAGTCAGTAGCTCGCTATCGCGATTGTACGTACATGCACACATAAATAATGATTTCCGAGTCTGCATCTTCGGAATGCAACGAAATTCCGTTTTTTCCTCAATTGATTTTTGATTAGGACAATGAAACCATTTTTCTTAGGATCCAAACTCAAAATCGGTGGGAAAATTGTCATGGTTTTTGAAATTGAAGAAATAATTAGAAAAATGACACTTCGTTCGACCTCAACGTTGCAAACGTGAGTGAGACAAATTTTTGTGTTTTTTTTTTCAATTTCAGGTTTTCGTTTTTCAGAAATTTGGATATTTCGGTTTTTTCTTGAGCAAGAGACGATAAAACGATTTTTTTTAGGTTCCAAACTCAAAATCGGTACGAAAATTGTCATGGTTTTTTAAACTGAATTTGTAAACTTCAGTGTCATCGATTTTTGTGTTTTTTTCTAGAATTTTTGATTTTTTGGTTCTTGCAAATTTAGAAATTCGGTTTTTCCTTGAGCAGAGTTTGAGATCCTCGTTCGATTTTTTGGTCAGGACGATAAAACGATTTTTTTTTCAGAATCCAAACTCAAAATTGTCATGGTTTTTGAAAATGAACAAAAAATCAATGAAAAACCGATTTTTCGTTGGACCCCAATGTTGGGGACTTGATTGCCATGAATTTAAATAATGAAAAATATATGTGTGTGTATATATACGATCAGAATTGTTCAAAGTCGTTCCTGGGACATGCATCATCGATATTGAGGCCTCGCGATTTATCGGGATGTGCAACGGATGCAATTTTCGTAATAATGTAAATTATAAAAAATATATATATATATGTAATTACGAGAAACGGTTCTAAGGTTGTTGTTGAAAAACGTTGTTTCGTTTCGTCACACTTTTTTTCCATTTCATTGAACAATTTTAATCATTATTGTCAATAAATTGTTGTTATTGCGGTTAAAAAAATCAATGCGATTTACTGAGCGTTTAAAATCAATTAAAACAGTATAAAAAAATGTTGTATGTACACAAAATAATTACGATTGTTGTCGTAATTGCGAACTGCAATGAAACGCGTGAGAGAAAAAAAATCCGCGTGCAGTTTCGCAAAAAAGAAATTGCTTTAAAACCAGTTCGATCCAGTGATGATTTTTTTTCGGGCCATTCAATCACTGTCGCAAAATTATTTTTTTCCCCGAACAACGACATATCTGTGATGCGTATTGTTGAATTTATCGCGACGAGTCGTCGATCCCACGAAACTCGCGACTAAATAGTAGAAAAAAAACCAGACAAAACAGTAAAAAAAAAAAAAAATCGTCGTCGTTTCCTGGACGACGAAAAAGGACGCAGAATATCGTTGAAATTATTGTCCAATCTTGTGCCATTTCGAGCAGGTTTTACGTGCGATTTTTCGATCACGACGAATCCGTATGACAAGAGAAAAAAAATGTTTTCTTGATCCTGTCGTCGCGTAAATCTCGCTTGGCTCGTTCAAACTTTATCGCGATTAAAAAATCGTTTATCTATAAATTGTATCTGTCTGTATTCACAAAATGTACTACGCACGGCTCAATGTCTTTAAATTTGACGTCAATATACTTTCCAGGATCTCGATTTTTCGGATTTTTCAATAAAATGGTTCTCGAATCCTTGAAATATTCCGAAAGGACGAAATTCAATCACAATCGCATGAGAAAAAACTCATGATCTCCATGACAAACGCACCAAATACTAAATTCAATTGAATCGAGGATCGTCCATGAAGGAACACGATCCTTGCAGATCCTTAAATATTTTTTAAAGGTCCTGAAAATCAATAAAAATTATAATAGTCAGTTTTGATGAGTTGGATTGCATTTTGGGAAATATTGGCAACGAAATAATTGAAAAATTTCGTTGACACTGCGAGGATATGAAAATCAAACGATTTTTTATATTAATGACACAGGAAACCCTGATTTGGATGACGTTGAGGCATCGTTGGAATGCGACAAAATCTTTTAAGGTCCGAAAACCACTTTATTCAGCGTTTTTAGCTCCTGCGAAGAAAAATTTTCTGTCGTTTAGAATTTGAGACAATTAATTTGCAATTTTTCGTTTCCCACATCCAAACGCATGAAAATTCAAGTCACGTTTCGTTAAGAAGTCGCAAAAATCGAGTTGCAAGTAAAAATGTATTTAGGATTTTTTTTACAGAAAGCCAGAAAGGCTGTGCGCCGAAATTTTTTAAGAAAAATCCTAAACACATTTTTTTGCGACTCATAAACGAGACGTGACTCGAATTTTCACGCGTTTGGATGGGAAAAGTTAAAAATTGTGAATTAAATGTCTGAAATTCTTTACGTCGGAAAATTTTGCTTCGGAGGAGAAAATTTTTGGTTTGTTGTCAAGAATCTTCATAAAAAATTATTGAAGAATCGTAAATAAAGTTATTTTTGTTATTGAAATACGTTAATAAATAAAAATAAATATTTTTCGGTCCATTCCAACGTCGCCAACCGCAGCCTCATTGATTTAAATCTACATGTAAGTAAATATGATGTACGTGTAACAAGTTAATGAAAAATTGATTATTCTATTGCACCAAAAACTCCGATTTCGCCGCTCTGTTGGCTTCTCCATTCGTTTTTATACGTACTGACGTCCTTTGATTCGGCTCCTTTTGAAAATACGATGCTGCTGGCATGAGGGTTACATTGTGACAATTGTTGATTGTAAATTATCTAATAAACCGGAAATAAATCGCAGTTACATATGCAACTGTAAATAAAATAATTGAAAAAATAAAAAATTGTGCTAATTTTGATTTCTTGACCCTCGGTAGACACACATGGGTCTGGGAGACCCATTTATCGAATAACTCGAATTTTTCGTTTTTCGTATCGATCATCATTGAATAACAATGATAAAAAGTCATTTTTATTCTCTGCCCAGTGCAGCCCCGTTTCCTATAGATCGAAAACAAGTTTCCTGATTTTTTTTTCGATTTTTTTATCGCAGTGGCTAGTCGTCCGGATAGCCGGACGAATAATATTCGTCCGGACACGCTTTATCCAATGATTTCCGCTTTATCCGCCGGACGATTAAGGGTTGCTTATTCGTCCGGACATGCTTTTAGTATAGAAAATAGCCGGACGAGTAGCCACAGCCTTTTTTTATATTTTGTCAATTTCGAATTACACACAAATCGGTTTGCACACGCATTTTCACCATTTGACACTCCGCGCGTCGAAATAAAAGAATTTATAAACTTGTTGATTGTTCACATGATTCCGTAATACATATAAGTTCACTTTTCAATGAAATTACAACAATTGTCGTCGTTTCACAACGAACGTAGGTGTGAGAAGTGAAGTGGAAAACTTTCCCTAAAAAGAATCGTCAATTATCGTGACATAACCTCACTTTTCCGGTAAAATGAAAAAGAAAGATGACGTTTTGTAATTCTATGTCGCACGAATGTTTTTTATGATGGAAATTTTGTATTTTTCATCAAATGTTCGTGTTTACAGATGAAAATTCATTTTTTTGTATATATAGCGCTTTCACATGGTGTCAATGCACGAAACTATGTCGTGGTAGCGTGAGCAGAACGTGATAAACGGCGCGTGCCCGGAAAAATTGTTATAAATATTGCAGAGCAACGAAATTTGATTGTTAATTGACAAAAGACGAAATCAATTGCTAATCCGCGTCAATTGTGCAATTCGTCATTGTTAATTGTCGTATCGCGGCTTTTAACGTGACGTTTCACACAAGACATGCGGCGGAATTTCAAAATAATGCAAAATCTCGTTTGGCAGGAAATTGCACTGCCGACTATATCATGTTTTCTTGATTCCCATACATATATACGTAAACAAATGTTCCGTGGTCGGTCGTCGTCGCGTAACTAAAATGAGCGAGAACGAAATTTCGTGACTCGAAAATACACACGCGTAAATCCGTGTTTGCCCCCGCCAGTTCTGAAAAACACGAGACGCGGCGAAGAGGAAGGAGGAAATCGAGGGAAAAAACAAACCTAGAAGTCTTACGACCGCGCGCTACTGTCAGAAATAAATTCTTGTCGGTTGCGGTGCAAGTTTGCGCGCACGTTACAACTAAAAACAAAACGCGACAATATCGTTCCTCGCTGCGTTTCAGTTAAATAACAATAACTTTTTATTTCGCACATAAATTAATTCGTGCGGCAGCACCGAAATAAATCAAGATGTTCCGATGACATGGCGTCAAAATCTCACGCTCGACGGAAAGTTGTGTGTTTGAAAAATACAAAACGCGTTGTAAACAAAGTGTGACCAGATGAAGATGAAACGCTCGAAACTCGACGTGATAAATGCGACTGTCGAATCCTATCTGAAGAGACGGCGTTATCAAGTAAGCCAAAAAACGCCGAGTGTTCTTAATAATGATATGAAAAAAAAGCAAAGTTTTGCAAGAAGAAAAGGGAAAATCGTGGGAAATCATGACGATCTTTCGCGCGACATAACCTCAATTCAAAAAATTACTTTTTCGCCAATTATCCTTCGCTACGATTGTTGCATCGCGCATTTCGTTTCGTAAGTCCCATTTTTCTTGCATTCCAGGACGGCGATTTGTATCACAAAAGTGAGAGAATCGGCTGTCGATCGAGCGAGGAAATGACGTTAAATGCGACCGCCGAATGCGGCACATCGCGCGACAATTCCATCGTCTTCAGCGCTATTATAAACGACGTTGCAGCTGCTGATCAAGCATATCAAAGGTTTGGCTTTTTCTTTATCATTTCTCGCACATTCAACATCAAAATTTTCTCTCAACTGTTATGCCTCGACGATAATTATATACAGAGGAAATGGACCCTCGTTCCGACACAGTAAACAAACGCTTGAATAAAGCGCAGCGAAGCAATTCCATCAGAAAAATGAATTCCGAACGATTCTCATTCTCAAAAAGCCCCAAAACTCCAATAAATCACGATTTTTAATTCAAAAAACACGCAAAAATCGTTTTTTTCCCAGAACCGACTGACGCAACGCTCCGATTAAAATAAAGTCCGTGAATCGCAGTTCCTGCAATAAAAAAAAACACGATTTACCAAAAATTCTGATTTTTTTAATTCTTCGAATATTGCAGGCTAAAAAATTGGATCAACAATATCGTAAATGAGAAAATGAGATTGGAACTCTTGGGTCTGTTGTATCCTGTTTTTTGTCATCTCTATTTGGAGATGCTGCACGCGGGCAACAGGCAAGCGGCTCTGCAATTTCTCAAATGTCATCAGAGCGATTTTCTCAGCGATACGGAGAGGGATTTTCTGGAGGAATTGTCAAGTGTATTTTCTATTCACGACATAGAATTAAGGCCACTGGTTAACGCCTTCAGAACCAGAAAGTACAAAGTCGATATGTCCGACGAGTCTCACGTCTGTCTACAGAAATTTCTCACCAAACACGGACATATTATTATAATGCAGGTAATTACCAAACTCGTGCAATCTCAATTTGTACAAGTTTACGCAGAGAATTTACAAAAATCCGATATTTTCTCGATAATTTCATCGTTATTAACAATAATAATCCATTAATTGATGTAATTATTTATAATAATCCATTAATTAATGTAATTAATTGTAATATGAAAATTAATTACATTAATTAATTGATTATTATTAATTATTGTTATTTTTAATTAATGTAATTATTCAATATTATAATTGCGAAATTTTTAAGAAAATGTCATAATTTTTCAAATTCTTTGCAAAAACTGGACGAATTAATTATTCTAATTAATTCTCATGATAATTAATTAATATTCTTTATTATTAATTATTATTATTTTTAATTAAAGTAATTAATGATTATTCTTAATAATTATGAAATTATTAAGCAAATATCGTAGATTTTCAAATTCTCTGCAAAAACTGGACGAATTGATTAATGTAATTAATTTTCATGTCAATTAATTAATATTTTTTATTATTAATTGTTATTGATTGATATTAAATGTGAAAATTAATTACATTAATTGATTGATTATTATTAATTAATGTAATTAATTATTATTATTAATAATTATGAAATTATTAAGAAAATATCATAATTTTTGAAATTCTTTACGGAAACTGGACGAATTAATTAATGTAATCAATTAATATTCTTCATTACTCATTGTTATTAAATAATATTTTGATTTATTGACGAAATTGGGTTTAAAAAAATCGTTTGTGTTACAGGTCATAAATATACATTTGACGATAATTAGAAAAATAGTCGACACGAACTCAATGGATGAGGAAACTAGTGATAGAAGTCAGAAGAACGAAATGAGCATCAACGGACACGTCGAACAAGCTTGCGGCACAGGAGTCGATCGTGAAATGCGTGAACTCCAGGAAGCGATACGATTGATACGTAACAATGCTCACCAACCTCTGAGAATAATGACCGTAAACAACGCCATTGAGAAGTAAATATAATCCTCGTTCCAGGTTCATACGGGCTTAGAAAATTTCCAACAAAAAAACTTTCGTCTTTTCATATCGCTCGTCGTCCCTCGATCATTCAAACGCCCTAAACAAATGAACAAAAGATTTTCACGAAATTTCAAATTTTTGCTACGGTCCGACGTCGAAAATGACTGCGCGTCATGGAGCCCGACACGGTGGCCGAACAAAATTGTCTTTTTTGCTGAAATCACGAAATCAACGACGGGAGACGAAATTTTGGACGATTTAAATTCTGGCTAATGTAATTTTTGGCGCTGTACTATAAAACGTACGATTTTAGTCTAAAATATCGATGAAAAGCTCACGTTCCTCGATCTTCATTCAATCTAATCGTTGCTATTAAAAAAAACGCTCAAATTCCAATTTCGTGGATACCAAGTTTGAAACTTTGACATTATTTTGCAGCGCAAGTTGCGGACGAATTACACCCAACATGGACAAATTAGCTTCGGGATTTAGTACAGCAGAGATAAGACTTTGGGGCATCGGGGACACGGTATTGATGATGCCGAAATCGCGGCAACCTTCGGTTACTTTTGCCTGCGACGCGCCTTCTACGAGCGGATCGCCGGAACCCAATATAGACATGTAAACAGTATTTTTATACATTTATCAAAAAATCTGTTTTTCCCATCCATGAAACTCGCATAATCTTACAATTTTCTTTTCCCATCTTTCCACAGAGAAGAAGCAGGCGCTGTAGTATTACGGGGACACACCGACGTCGTTCACGACTTGAGATTCGTCTCCGAATCCGAAATACTTCTCTCCGTTTCCAGTGACAAAGATATGCGAGCGTGGCGACTCAGCGATTATTCTTGCGCCGCTATTTACAAGTAAAATTAATTATTTAAATTCCACATTTACCGAATATTTTATTGCTGCGGATGAAAAACCGAAAAAAGGTTTTTTAGAGTTGAAATTTTGGACAAGTGAAAATTTTAAAGAAATTATTGCGGAATTTTCTTGGGCCAACGATTTTTCTGTTTTTTTTTTCTTTTTTTAATCAACGATTATTCTTGCGCAGCTATTTACAAGTAAAATTAATTATTCAAATGCCACATTTACCGAATATTTCATTGCTGCGAATGAAAAACCGAAAAAAAGGTTTTTTAGAGTTGAAATTTTGGACGAGTAAAAATTTTAAAGAAATTATTGCGGAATTTTCTTGGGCCAACGATTTTTCTGTTTTTTTTTTCTTTTTTTAATCAACGATTATTCTTGCGCAGCTATTTACAAGTAAAATTAATTATTCAAATGCCATATTTACCGAATATTTTATTTCTGTGCATAAAAACCGAAAAAAAGGTTTTTTAGAGACGAAATTTTGGACAAATGAACATTTTAAAGAAATTATTGAGAAATTTTCTCGGCCGAACGATTATGTTGATTTTTTTTCATGACTATTGGTTTGAAATGTTGCGCTAATATCGTTGAGGCTTCTAATTGACGAATAATTTTGTTTCCAGCGGTCACAATTATCCGATATGGTGTATGGACACGAGTGTATTCAATTTATATATAGCGACGGGTTCCCACGACAGAACTGCAAAGCTCTGGTCGCTGGACCGGAAGTTTCCATTGAGAATATTCGCAGGGCATTTTTTAGACGTCAACGTGAGTTGGATATTTTTTATTTTGCTTTAACTTGTCTTTGTTTTTTAACGACAATTGTACGAAAAAAGAAAATCAATTTTTTTTGTAGTGTATAAAATTTCATCCAAATGCTCGGTACTTGGCGACTGGTTCGGCGGATAAAACCATCAGGCTGTGGAACAAAGACGACGGCAGTCTTTTGAGACTTTACGTGGGAGCTCAATCGGCTATTTACAGTTTGGTCTTCAGTCCCGATGGAAAATATCTCGCAGCGGCCGGTACGTCTTCACATTTTTTTTTCGCTACTCGTCTGATCCTTTTTTTTCCCGAAAAACATCAAAATAACGACGTGGGAATTATTGATTTTGGAGTATTTATAAAAATGGACGATTTTTGTCAACAGGCGACGACAAATGCATCTCGATATGGGATTTGGCGACCGATGCATTACTGACGGAACTCAAAGGTCATCAGGACACTGTTATGAATCTGGACTGGAGCGCGGATGGCCAATACATAGCGAGCGCTAGTATAGACGGCGTCGTTCGTCTCTGGTCGACGCAGGAACACATTAGCAACAGTAGCAGGTGAGTACGACCTTTGTGCAATTATTCTAATCCTCAAAAAACTTGATTTGCCTCGAACTTTGTCGTGCTGGAGTTTAAATCGTTGAAATACTACGAAAAATATGTTTTTTGTTCATTATTTCGATAATTAATGGCACGCGTTTCAATTTTTCTAGTTTATTCAGATTTTAAAAACGACTGGAACAAATTGAGATCCTCGATTGTTCGTTTTTTAATAAACACCATGCTCGAGATTATAAATTTAGTCAAAAATATGTTTTTTCTTCATTATTTTGATAATTAATGGCACACGTTGCAATTTTTCTGGTTAATTTTGATTTTAAAAACGACTGGAACAAATTGAGATCCTCGATTGTTCGTTTTTTTCATAAACACCATGCTCGAGATTATAAATTTAGTCAAAAATATGTTTTTTCTTCATTATTTTGATAATTGATGGCACGCGTTGCAATTTTTCTGGTTAATTCAGATTTTTAAAACAACTGGAACAAATTGAGATCCTCGATTGTTCGTTTTTTTCATAAACACCATGCTCGAGTTTATAAATTTAGTTGAAAATATGTTTTTTCTTCATTATTTTGATAATTAATGGCACACGTTGCAATTTTTCTGGTTAATTCAGATTTTTAAAACAACTGGAACAAATTGAGATCCTCGATTGTTCGTTTTTTAATAAACGCCATGCTCGAGTTTATAAATTTAGTTGAAAATATGTTTTTTCTTCATTATTTCGATAATTAATGGCACGCATTTCAATTTTTCTAGTTTATTCAGATTTTAAAAACAACTGGAACAAATTGAGATCCTCGATTGTTCGTTTTTTAATAAACGCCATGCTCGAGTTTATAAATTTAGTTGAAAATATGTTTTTTCTTCATTATTTCGATAATTAATAGCACGCATTTCAATTTTTCTAGTTTATTCAGATTTTAAAAACAACTGGAACAAATTGAGATCCTCGATTGTTCGTTTTTTAATAAAAACCATGCTCGAGTTTATAAATTTAGTCAAAAATATGTTTTTTCTTCATTATTTCGATAATTAGTGGCACACGTTTCAATTTTTCTAGTTAATTCAGATTTTTAAAACGACTGGAACAAATTGAGATCCTCGATTGTTCGTTTTTTAATAAACACCATGCTCGAGTTTATAAATTTAGTTGAAAATATGTTTTTTCTTCATTATTTCGATAATTAATGGCACGCGTTGCAATTTTTCTGGTTAATTCAGATTTTAAAAACGACTGGAACAAATTGAGATCCTCGATTGTTCGTTTTTTAATAAAAACCATGCTCGAGTTTATAAATTTAGTCAAAAATATGTTTTTTCTTCATTATTTTGATAATTAATGGCACACGTTGCAATTTTTCTAGTTTATTCAGATTTTTAAAACATTTGGAACAAATTGAGATCCTCGATTGTTCGTTTTTTTCATAAACACCATGCTCGAGTTTATAAATTTAGTTGAAAATATGTTTTTTCTTCATTATTTCGATAATTAGTGGCACACGTTTCAATTTTTCTGGTTAATTCAGATTTTAAAAACGACTGTAACAAATTGAGATCCTCGATTGTTCGTTTTTTTCATAAACACCATGCTCGAGTTCATAAATTCAGTCAATTGACCGATTTTCTGATCCATCTCGATTCTTCGAAATCCTCTAAATCGTAACGATTTTTTTGATTCATTATTTTGATAATTAATCGCTCTCGATTCATTTTTTCTAATAAATTCCGTTCCGGTCTGTTGCAACGATGCAAATCTCATGCATGCAACATTTCAACATAGAGATTTGATGAATTTACATTTTCTTTTCAGTGGATCAAATAATTCGACTGCGGAAGTTAATAGTCCTCAAGTATACTCAACAAATTGCTCAAGTATTCTCTCTCTACAATATTACCGGAAGAATAATTCGCTCGTATGCATAGGCACCGTATGAGACCAAGTGCCAGGACCTACCGAAGAAGATGAAAACATTTTCGCGATAGGTTTCGAGCGTGTACAAAGAAAAAACCCATGCACATATTTTCAATGGCCGATTTTAATCGTTTCTCACGGGGCATTTCTCATTTATACAAAAAACGTGCCAAATTATGGGCCCGAGAACCAAACGAAATATCCTTTGATAGAGATATTGAAAAAAAAAAAAAATTAATCATGCGCCGTTCTCATTTTTCTCGGAATTACCAGTCGAAACAGAATTTCTTCAGATTTGCTCGAGGCTTCTAATAATTACGATTATTTGCTTCGACGAATTTCGTTAAGTTTTGAGAGAAATTCGAAAATTTGCCTTGCCCCAACGAATAAAAGGAAAAACGCTTAATCACGAAATCTCCTTGTTATCATATTTTACGTTAAGCGGTTTAAAACCGTCTCAGAACCACTGCCACAACATTTGATTCAACTGCACTGCAAACTCGAAACTTCTCGAATCTTCCCATAAAAATAACGATGGGGCGTCGCAGGATTCACAAGAGAAAAATCAAATAATGTTCGTTTTGCAATTGCATTTGCGAATACATTACGAAACATGGACGCAACTCGAAACGTTGATTCTCCGGCTGCTGCTCACGTTTTAAAACGTTTCTTCGGCCCAGATCGCACAAAATTATTTCATTTACGATCATTTGAGAATGTTCCATCAAGATTCTTGCCACCAAAACTAAATTTTCTCCTATGGAGAAAAATTTCCCAACGTCAAGAATTTCAGATTTTTTATTTCCAATTTTCAACTTTTTCCTTCTAAACGCAATAAAATTCGAATCGCGTTTCGTTCACGAGCTGCAAAAAAACTGTCTTTAGAATTTTTTCCAAGAAATATCCGCAAAAGAAATCCCAAATTTTGGCAAATTTTTAACGAAACGTGCACGGAAAATTGCAAATGAAAAATCTCAAAATCAAAACGTCGGACAATTTTTTGTTCCATACGAGAAAACTTTTACTTATTGCGCCAAGAACGTTTTTATAAAATTTCCAAAAGTCTCGAATATCAAGCCGAAAATTTGGTTTCGCACGAAAACCAGAAAAATGGCAATTCGGCACGAGCCAAGACTGGGATCGCTGTGCAGTCGAAGGGTCAAACGTTAATCACAATAAATCAATGGTCTTCGAGAGCCCGATCGCGAGAGAGAAAACAAATTAATGACGACAAAAGAAAATAAAAAAAACTATTGCTAAAACTGCATACTGATAGTTCGGGTGTTGACGAATCCAAACTATCGTGCTGGCTGTGGAAAAGCATAGTATTCTTCCTATTTTCACGTCAAAAAATCTGGATATAAAAAAAAACAACCAAAAGAAACGTGAAGATAAAAAAAAAGTTGTCACACCTGTCCGAGTGCGAAGATATGAAAAGCGAGATAAATTAGTAATTAGATTCCTCGTTCGTAATGTATGAAAACTGAATGACACTAGAATAATTAGAGAAGACAAAAAAAACGAAAGAAACGTACCATGTCCGAGGGAAATTGGACGCTCAAATTGGAAAAACGTAACAGTATCGATTGGCAATAATTTTTCGAGGCAAAAAGTGAAATTAAGTGTAAAAAAAGATGCAGAAAAAACTGCAGTTGACCGATTTTCGTCCACGAATATAATTTTCAACTTCGCAGAGACCAATTCGTCAAAAATAAACTTTATTACGCTTTGATTTTTGTTTGTGACGTTAAATTAGTGAGATTTGGAACGAATTTCAACGAAAATGGATTCTCTTGTCTTTCGTAGCATGATATTAACCGTGGTAATGATATTTTTTTAGTTTAATGCTGAATCTACCTCATTACCTAAGATCGTGTGTAATATTCTATGACTCTGAAGTTTGCATCGTCGGAATGCAACGAATTCGTTTTTTATCTTTAGCAAAAATAATTATTCCGGCGCAGAATGTAATTACGACGATAAAATGATCGATTTTTGCCACCCGAAAAGCACATTGGCTTGAAAATTTTTAATGACATTGAAAATTGAACGAATCATCGATTAATTCAAACATTTTTCGTTGCGTTCCAACGTTGCAAACTTCAGCACCATAATATTCTTCCAAATACTTAAATGAATATTATTTTGGCACTTCAAGTTACAGGAGAATAAACAATGATCCGCTTGTCAGGATTGTATACGAAAAATAGTACGAACTGGATCGATCCTCGCAGCATAAAAATGCGATTAAAAGAAAAAAAAGAAAAAAAATCGACAAAGAGTAAGAAAAGATGAGCCTGAAGTTAGCATCGACGCAATGCCACGAAATGGAGAAAAAAAAATCATTCGTCACTTTTTTATTCGACGAATCAATTCGTGAAGTCCGAAAAAAATTTAAAAAAAAAAACAAAATTCGTTCCGGAACATCCAGGGGATTGAATTTTTTTTTAATTTCGTGGCATTGCGTCGACTTCAGGCTCATAAGAAAAGGATTGAGCTGAGGAAAGTTTTACGAGAAAAAAAATAAAGATTGTCATTTTTTCGAGCACTCTTTATGCAGCAGTTGGTACAAAGTGAGCGTTTGCTCCGTTGAACAAGACTCGGTAAAGCTCGTGACTGCAACCGACGAAGAATAAAAGTCTGGTTTACTTTTTCATCCAATCAAAATCTCGTTGATTAAAAAAAACGATTATTTTAATAATAAAAAAGAGAGAGAGAGAAAAATACGATGGGGGACAGTGATCCTTACGAGTCATTCTCACTTTTGTTTCATTTTATTTTTTCTATTAAATAATCCAATGCAACGAACAAAATACTTTAAGAATATTTCAACGGATTATGGGTCAACAAATGTTTTGCTTGTTTTTTCTTTGTTGTACTGTTAAGTGAAAAAAAATATAGTCATTAAAGAGGAATGAAAGTTGTATCGACGTACCCGACTCAAACATTTTCTTCAGTTTTTTTGTTCTTTTTTTGCACAACAGCCACTCGACATGGATCATTTCGCGACAGACACGAACACGTATTGTAAATCATAATTGGTCGTAATAAGGTCAGAGAACAAAAATCGAGGCATTCGCGCCTTTTTTTTTCATATCGATTTTAAAAGTTCGTATAAATTCATTATACGTTGGAAAAAAGAAAAACATGCAGAAACATGGATATCACTTTTGACGTTCAATTCGTATGCAACAATTGTGGGGGAAGTTCGAATGGAAGAAAAATAATGAAAAAAACATCACGTATAGACATTGTACACATCATTGACCATCGACGATCCGCCTTTCGGAGATTTCGGGTTTCAAACTATCGCTTGTATCGGGATTTAATGAGTTGTAATGCTTTGGCCATTAGTGGTGCCTTGTTCTTCTTCCCATTGCTCGAAGCTTCAATTAAAAGAGACGACAACATCATTAGAAAATTACCAAAGCAACATTTCATGCTAGCAATATTAAAAAAACAAAGGCGGTTGAAAAAATCACATTTTGAAAATGCCTAAATATCGATTTTCGTCAGCAAATGCTGATTTCGTAAATGAATCGGTTTGCGGATTAAAAAAATGATTTTCAAATTTTTATTTCAATAAAACTTTAATTAATTGATTAAAATTGATTTAAAATTAAATTTCAATCAAAATTAAATGTGAAATTAAATTTCAATTAAAATTCAATTGAAAAATTAAATTTCAATCCAAATTCAATTAAAAATTAAATTTCAATTAAAATTAAATTTAACATTGAATTTCAATTAAAATTGAATGTAAAAATCAAATTAAATTTCAATTCAAATTGAATTTAAAATTGAATTTCAATTAAAATTAAATCTAAAATTAAATTTTAATTAAAATTGAATGTAAAATAAAATTTCAATTAAAATTGAATTTAAAATGAAATTTCAATCAAAATTGAATTTAAAAGTGATTTAGAAAATGTAAAAATCGTTAAAATGTGAAATTTTCGATTGGAATTCATTGCCTGAATCGATCAGTAGGATTTTTTTGAATCCGCACACGACATTGAAGTTTGCGTCGTTGGAATGCAACGAAATTTTTGAATTTATTTGACAAAGCTCATTGTTCAAATGCGGAGAATGTTTTTGTCAGCCAAAAAGTAAATCGGCTCGAAAAATTCACAAGATTTTGTAAATTAACCGAATCGTCGATAAAAAACAAATATTTTTTGGTGCATTCCCACGCTGCAAACCTCGGCTCCGACGAATAATGAGTTAATGAGAAATACTCACAAGAAGTTTTGATGCGTGACATTGGCGGCGGAGGGACCGCAATATTCGTCGCAGAATTTCCGCTGCCGCTTAGTATCAATTTTTTTTTCAAATCCGACGACGAAGTCGAAGATTTTGCGGTCCCATATCTTGCCTGATTGCGCAAAACGTTACGAGGAGGTTTTACAAAGTTGTCGACGTAAGCCATTTTCGTCGATCTAACTGGAACTGATTTGTCGATCGATTCTTTTATATTCGCAGTCAGAGCCTTCAATTTGACTTCCCGCTCGTCGCGACAACGCTGCAAGAAATTTGACAAACTTGTGATGATCGCTCAATCGAATTTTTCTCAAGTTTCACCGAAAATTTTTGCAATTCCGGACATTTGTTGGTCGAGAATGATAAAAAGATTGATTCTCGTGAGTTGACACGATTTTAACATGAAAATGTCTCATGAGCCAACTTTGGGCCACAGCCAACCAGTTTTTTGCAGCTCGAAATTCCATTCAGCAAGAAAATAGTGCCCGCGAACCGAGAAATTTTATTTAACGATGTTGAAGTTGGAATGCAACGAAATTTTGCTTTTTCTTGAGCAGATCTCGAGATTTTCATTAAATATTCGGTCGGGACGATAAAATGATATTTTTTTAGGAGCAAAACCCAAAATCGGTTCGAAAATCGTCACGGTTTTTGAAATTCGACGAAAAATACTTTCTCCATTAATTTTTCGTTGAATTTTCAAAACCATGACGATTTTCGTACCGATTTTGGCTTTTGATCCTAAAAAAATATTGTTTTATTGACCTGAGCAAATATTTAATGAGAATCTCGAAATCTGCGTCATGGTTTTTGAAATTCAACGAAAAATTAATAGAGCGAGAATTTTTCGTTGCAGCCCAACGTTGCAAAGTTCAACGTCATTTTTTTATTTACCATATACATGTCGCGCCAACTTTCCATTTCCTCTCGTTGTTTCTCCCGAAATTCTCGATTGCAATGAAATTGCCAGAGCGAGTCGGTGTCTTCGATCAAATACGGATTATAATTTTCCAACGTGAACAACTGATCGGGCATGGCACGTTCCAGCACAGGTTTCAAAATGTCGTACGGGATGCCGCCGGTAAAACCGAGAGCTGCCAACAAATTCGAGTGTAAACATCATCTCAGCGATTACTCGTGATTTCGTGTCGAAAAAAAAGCAAAACACAGCTCACCGTCCATGTGTTGAATGAGGACACGGATACAAACTTCGCAGAGCGAGGGCACGGACGTATAACCGGATTTATTACCGGAATAAACTTTTGTTCTGGAAAAATAACACGAGGTGAGAATTTAACTAAAAAAATTATCCCAGCAATTAAAAAAATGCGGTAAAATTTAAATTAGGCGTTAGTTTTTCGTGATTATTTTCCATCCCTCAATTACCTTTGACCCTTGGCGTAGATAACATCGCTCAGAGCTTTGTCTTCGTCTTGTTTACGATGGAGAGGATTCACGTAATGCGCAGGCAACGGCTTGTAATTGGGACTTATTTCAGGTAGAGTTGAGGCTAAATCAACGTTCAGTGGTTCTAGCTTAACGTTTGGAGCTAATAGGGATAATGCCTGGAACACACATCAATTTCGTTGGTCAATTTAGCGGAAACCATTTTCCGCTCAATTAATAAATTAATAATTTAATTGATTAATTAATAAAACAAATTAATTTATTGATCAAAAATTAATTAAGTCAAATTTGAATAAAATGAATCGAAAAAGAGAAAAATTAACTAATAAATTAATAATTTAATAATTAAGAATAATAAATAATTTATCAATCAATCAATAAATTAACAATTCCATTAATTAATTTAAAAAAATTAATTAAGTTAAATTTAAACAAAAATGAATCGAAAATGAGAAAAATTAGTCGATGAATTAATAATTTAATAATTAATAATTTAATTAATTAATCAATAAGAAAATTAATTAATTAAGTTGAATTAAAAAAGAAATGAATCGAGAATGAGCAAAATTAATTAATAAATTAATAATTTAATTAATTAATTAATAAAAAATTAATTGATTGATGAAAAATGGATTAATTAAGTTGAATTAAAAAAAAAATGAATCGTGAATGAGAAAAATTTCTTCAAACTTGAAGCGACGACTTTACTTTCCTTATTTATTATTATTTTATTTTTGAAACTACCGTGCGACGGATTTTTCAAAGATTTTTTGTAATTCTTTGGCACGGATTGAGTTTGTGAGAAAAATGTCGGAATTTTTGTGTGTGTGATGCGAATAACGAGATTTCGTTTTGTTTTTCATGTCCCAGGAGTCATGTAGAACCAAAAAAATGTATGTGAACGTAAAAGTTTTATTTATCTTGTAAAATGAACAGGCTGATTGACAGAGCGGTTGGAAAAATGTTATTTTTTATGACGCTTCACCTGAGAATCGTTGCTGGATGAAAATTCCGATTTAATTGGGAGCGAACTCTTGCTGCTCGATGGCATTGGAGAGGATGAAGATGTGCCTGGTTCCGTTTTGATTGTTTTTATCAATGGCGAGGTTGGCGAAACGGGATTTTTCTTTCGAGACGACGGACGATCCAGGCACATTCCAAGGGCTTCTGCGAAACTTGCACCTGTACAAAAGGGATAAATTCAATTTTGTTCGTATGATAATGAGTTTTTGCCAGTTTCGAGCTCGAGATCACAAAACGTACCCGAATTACAATCGATCGAATCGTCCTCGTTGATTTTCTTCTTCTTCACTTTTTTGTCCTTGGGCTCTTTGAATTTTTCCGACGAGTCTTTGTCGCCGCGATCAGATTTATCGTCTCTCTTGGATTTCGAGGATTTCCGAACGTCTTCCTTGTCTTTGCTGCTGCTGTGATGGTGATCCTTAGAGCTAGAGGAACTTTTACTGTGACTTTTCGATTTCGAAGAAGATTCTTTAGCCTGGTCACGAGTCGAATCGTCTTTTCGTTTCTCGCTTTTCCGATGTCCCGATGTTTCTCCCTCGGTTTTCGATCTCTCGCGTTTATCGTCGTCGCGTCTCGATTTTCCGCAAGCGTTCGATCCAGATTTGTCAGTGTTTTCGCGGCTCTTTAGTTTTGACGATTTTTCAATTTTTTGCGCGTTTCTCGAATCGATACCGGAACGCTCGCTCGATGCTGATTCGAGGATTTCGCGCTTTATTTTCTTCTTTGAAATTTGATCGTCCGAGTCGGAATCGAAACAAGTGTCGGGCTGATTTTTTGCGGACTCGTTGTCCGAGTCTCTTAATAATATTTGAGTCGGTCTGTCGTCGTCGTCGTCGTCGTCGTCGTTATCGTCAATTCCGTTGCCCCGATTCTCCGGCGACTCCAAATTTTTATTTTTCTTGCTAGTTTCTCTTTCGCTCGAGGAACTATCGAGCTTTCGTTTTCTTTGGGAATCACGACTTTTCGATCGATTTTTGCTCGCTCCGCTGTGATGCCCGTTGCCGCTGCTGCTCGAAACTCTCCCAGAACTTTTACGCTCGTCTTCCGACTTGACTTTCACAGTCGCGGTGCTTGTTGACGAGGAGCCGCGATGCGATTTGTCGTCTCGAATCGACTCTCGTTTGCTCCTCTCGTGCTTCGATTCTCGTACAGTATTTTTCGAACTTTTCTCCTCGCTCTTTGTCTCTTTCTTGTCCAAAGCGTTTTTCGAACTTTTGTGTCTCTCCTCGTTCTCTCTCGAAGTTTTGCTCTCGTTTTCACGGGGCTTTGAGTTCTCTGACGACGAGTTTTTCGTGCCGTGTCGAGATTCGTGCTTTTCACTGTTTCGACTCTTGTCGCGAGACTCGCTGCTCCGATGTCTGCAAAATCATTTATTCGTTACTTTTTCTAGCGTGTTTCTGTCTGGCGCGTCCTACCGTTGTTTTTTTACTCTACTCGTTTAAAAAATCGGAAAAAATTCAGGAAAGTATGACTCTGAAGTTTGGATCGTTGGAATGCAACGAAATTCGTTTTTTATCCTTAGCAAAAATAATTATTTAAGCGCAGAATGTAATTGCGATGATAAAATGATCGAGTTTTGCCACCCGAAAAGCATATTCGCTCGAAAATTTTAGATGACATTGAAAATTGAACGAATTTTCAATAAATTCAAATGTTTTCCGTTGCTTTCCAACGTCACAAACTTCAGCATCATCAGGAAAGTTGGTTTGGATCTAATTTATAACGATGTTGAAGTATGCATCGTTGGAATGCAACGAAATTCCATTTTTTCTTGAGCAGAACTCGAAATTCTCATGAAATATTTGGTCAGGACAATAAAAAAATCTTTTTTTATGTTCAACATCGAAAATCGGTACAAAAATCGTCATGGTTTTTGAAATTTAACGAAAAATTAATAGAGCAAATATTTTTCGTTGCATTCCAACGTTGCAAACTTGAGCATCATCAGGAAAGTTGGTTTGGATCTAATTTATAACGATGTTGAAGTTTGCATCGTTGGAATGCAACGAAATTCCATTTTTTCTTGAGCAGATCTCGAAATTCTCATGAAATATTTGGTCAGGACAATAAAACAATCTTTTTGTATGTTCAACATCGAAAATCGGTACAAAGAAATTAATAGAGCAAATGTTTTTCATTGCATTCCAACGTTGCAAACTTCATCATCATCAGGAAAGTTGATTTCGATCTATAAAAAAAGTCTGTACTGCGTGATGGATAAAAATTATTTTTGACCATTGTTATTTAATGGTAAATGATACGAAAAACGAGAAATTCATGCAATTCGATGAATGGGCTGGACAGTCCAGACCCACGTGTGTCTGGTGAGGATTAAAAATTGCATTTGAGCTCGAAATGTTTGTGAGGCGAATAAATTATTCTCACAGCCAAAATTCGCTCGAAATTCAATGATTTCTAAGTTAACAAAATATTCTACAGGAAAAAACGTTTGCAGAAATTCGAAAAAAAGGCCATCGATGCAAAAAACCATGCTCAGGATCGTCAACTACTCGACAAACTCGATGAAACCGAAATAGACAAAGTTTTTGAGCTTAAAAATGAATGAAGCAAGAAATAAGTGAAAAGCGGGGAATTTTTTTGGGTAGGAGCAAAGATTGAGATACGAAAAATAATTCTAAAAATGCTACATTATTGAAATTCGCTATGAAGCTTAATTTATTACTGTGGAGTGAAAATTGATTTTGTACTTTGAGGAATTTTTGGAGGATTCATCTGCGTCGTTGTTGTCGGATTTAGACGAATTTGAATGGTCGCTGTAACTCTCGGGAGCGTCCGGTACGCACGCTTCGTCCTCGTCGTCGCACTCGCTCGTGTCTTCGTCGACGACCATAGTTTTCCACTTGGCGACGAGCGCTTTAGCCGCGTCTCCGATACTTCCGTCGTACTTTCTTAACGCATTGACCGTTCGGCCGACTCCAGTTTCCTGGAGATGCTGAACAGTCACCGGCAGTCTGTAGAGTTTTTCTATGCAGTGGAGAGTCTGCGGAGAAACATTCGTCGCCGATAAATGATTTGCGCTCGTCGGGCATTTTGTACGTGCGAGAAATACGCGTAGAAAGTAAAAATAAACAATAATTTATTTGCGGGTTGCTAAAATTCACGTAGTCAGCAATTTTTTCGGCTGTGAACGGATTTTCGGGCAAATTCAAAAGGCTCGAACGAGTAACAGATGTTGAAAGTACATTTCGTAATAATTCGTCGTAAAAACGTATGTTTCGGTTGGAAAGCGAACGAGGTTATTGCGGGGACTGTATATCTATAGTTTTGTAATGAAAAATGAAAGTTTCAGGTGCGCGAAAAAGTTGTACGAGCGTTTGAAAGCGGTTGGAATAATCAAAGAGGTTATAATCCCCTTTTTTCTGTCAACGGTCGGAATTTTTCCGTTCGTTCAACATCGAGCGTCACGCAGTACCGTCTTGATTTTTGTTCACCGTCCAAGTCGATCAAGTTGACGTTTTTTTCAACTTTATTTACTCACCCTCGTTCTGTTGTCCGTACATCTTTCCAAGCTTCGTTGATAATGCTGAATCTTATCCACAACGGACATGTTGGCTTTTGCCAGCTGTTGAGACTAGTTGATGAGAGGAAAGGCGGATAGAACGTTGGGATATCAAGTGGTCGAGTGTCTATCGAAAAAGAGAGAAAGAGCGACAGGACAAGAGAGGGGAGATTTTTCGTTACAAACAGGATGATCAGGAGCTGTATCGGGACGCATGGACGAGGCAACAGCACGATATTTTCACCAACAAAGCACTCGCATCCTCTTTCCACAAGATGCGTCGAGATGATTTTATTTTTTACGTAATTAAATGACAATTAGACACTCGCGCTTTATTTATTCTTCCACGTTTTCATATTTTCTGATCAATTCAACTTTATTTTACGTATGGATTAGAGATACAAAAAAATATAAATTTCTTCATATGTATACACAACTTTGCGACGACGAGTCCTTTCTATTCAGCGAATCTGCGGACTGACGTTCATTTCTCCCGAGTATATGCGATCATCTGTCTCCCGATCCCCGAAAGTTGCCACACTGTGCGTGCGTCAATGTGTCTTGACAGTCGCGATGATTCGTTAATTCTCTGCTCTACTTCTTTTTTTTCTCCTTCTCGATAAATATATGGAGAATTCTTCGTAAAAAATTTCAAACGTCCACTTTCTCGAACAAACGTTTTTCGAGTCTATTACTTTTCGTTATTTTTCCGCATCTTCTAATAATGATGTCAAGTTCCCGCGCTTTTCACCCACGGAATAGACGACGTCGCGTAGCGACATCTGTAGCTGCAATTGGGCGATGAATTTTCGCCCGGTGTAGCAGTCTCTCGGCTGCGATGCCGGAAATTCAATAGGTAAACGAATTCGTAAGGATTTGGACACAAAATTGGCTCAACTGGAATGGAAAATGCGTAGAATTGAAGTTGATGAAGTGAACAAATTGACTTTGTTCGCTGTCGAATATCCGCGACGACTCCCAATCGCGTTCATTCGCTTCCCGAGTTTCTCACGCTGGCAGCACCGTCGCAGCAGCAAGCGAGCCAATTTTTTTCCTCCGTTGCAGCAGCCGTTCGAGCTTCTTGCCCGCTTGAAATTCAACACAAGGAAAAGCGTATAAAGCGTGTGTGTGGAATATAAAGCGAGGGGCACAAGTTGGTGTTGGATCGTTGGTGCGCGCGCGGGGCTCAGTGTGCATTGAGCGATTATTGCGCACGGAGGGGTGAAATTCTGAGTGTTGCCGGTGTCAAGTCGAATAGTCCAGTCGTTCCGGATTGTCAGGCGGCCCGAGTCGCGTTTTAAAGTTGAAAATTAGTCGCTCGATTCGTAACAGCAAAATTCAAAATGTTCCACGTAAAGAGATTGTCAGGCTCTTTGAAGCAAGTACCGGCTACCGAGATTCACAGTGTTTTACTTTCGCGTGCATTGCCTTCCGCGACGACGACGAATCGTGGCTATGCCGATCATCAAATTCCTGAGAGGCTCCAGGACATCCCCGTTGCCGAAAATCCCAAATTCTTCAACATGGTCGAATACTTTTTTCATCGCGCTTGTCAAGTCGTCGAAGACAAACTCGTCGAGGACGTTGGCCATCGGTCACGTATGACCCTCGAAGAACGCAAAAAAAAGGTCAAGGGTATACTCATGCTCATGGAGCCCTGCGATCATATTCTAGAAACATGCTTTCCGCTTCGACGTGATTCCGGCGACTACGAAATGATTACCGGCTATCGGGCTCAACATTCGACCCATCGAACACCCTGCAAAGGAGGTCAGTATTTTTCATCATCCGCACCCACATGCTGCGTTATTCACAACTCCCTCTTTTCCCGAATACGAAACGAAATTTGCCAATTGGACACGATCGAGCTTATCGCGTCCAAATATTTCGCAGGTCCATGGAATTTTATCAGTTTTTTTCTCCAATTCGAAAAGAGTTCGACTGACTTTTTTTCATTCTCAAAAATCCGAGAGAAATCTCGAGTCAATTAAAATGGCGCCGAAACGTCGCAAAGCAGTTTTTTTTTCAAGCTCAGCCGTTCCAATCGTTCGATTCAATTCGTATCGATAATTCCGTCGAAATAAAAAGCCGCGACGACGATCGCGCAGTTTCGTTACGTCGATTCACGAAATTCTTCGATGCATTCGATCGTGCGAGCGAATATTTTTGAAATTCGATCTTTTTCAACTTAAAAACATGAAAAACCCCGTAAATCTCGATCAGTTTGTTTAGCCATAGAAAAATCGAATATTGACACGTGTTTCGCACAATTTGTCAACTCACGAAAGATTATTCTGAGACTCGAAAAACTTTGAAACTCGAAACGATTTTTCCTACTGCTCGAAGGTTTTATTTACTTTATTCCGAGTCGAGGAATGTGTAACGAAGCTCGATTTTTTTCCTCCTCAACGTTTGGCGCGGTGTCTTGTGACACTTGGAAAGAAAAAACGAGTTTTCGTGTTACGCGACGTGAGTTAAGAGAATTTACGGATACAGTTTTCGTTCAAACTCAAATTTCGAAAAAAATCGAACTTTTTCGAAATTCCGAAAGTTCGAACTCAAATAACGAAAAAAATCGATATTTTTTTCGTTGTTTTGAATCGATCGAATGAGAATCTTGACACGTGCTCAAGAAAAAACGGAATTTCGTTGCATTCCAAGCACGCAAACCTCAAAATCGTAAAATAACGACGAGTCTCTTTGTTTTACTATCGAAACAGCAGCAGACAAGAATGTTTGATCGTTGGGAAAAACAGTCGATAGCGTCGAAACCCATCGGTCCGGGGGTTAGCGACGCTTGTGCACTTCAAATATAATCTCCTCTCGGTCAGAGAACTTGCCACTGATGTTTACGCCTACGAAATTTTTATATTTTCCCAATCCTCTCAGCGAGCCATTTAAAATAGAATTTTCAGATAAACGCTCGTGTCGTCGTCGTCGACGACCTTGAATCTATTTCATGCACTTCTCACTAGGCGATCGAAAACGTTTTTCGAACACGAGAGAACTTTTTTACACTGTAACGAGAAAGCTCGATTCCGCTTGCACGAAAATTCACATTTTCTAATGAAATAATGATTTTTTTATTCTTTCATTATCGCGAAATGAAATTATTATGAAAATTAATTGAATTTACAAGATTGAGATTATGAAAAATATAAAAAAAGAAATGACAATTGTAATTAAGTCCAGGAATAATTGGTAATTAGTAACGAGCAATGAAAATAATTAAAACGCGGACAAAGTGATTTCCGTCTGATTGATTATTTATTGAACAAAACTTTGCATTCATTTGTCGCTCGATAAATCGAAAGACGACGTACCACGTTGGAATGCAACGAAAAATATTTGAATTTATTGTCGATTCGTTCAATTTTCAATGTCATTAAAAATTTTCAAGCCAATATGCTTTTCGGGTGGCAAAAATCGATCATTTTATCGTCGTGATTACATTCTGCACCGGAATAATTATTTTTGATAAAGATAAAAAACGAATTCGTTGCATTCCAACGATGCAAACTTCAGAGTCATTCGTGTCTGACCGATCGTTGTGAAATTTGTAGACGCTGATATTTCCACGGAGTGAAAACGATGTTTTTCAACTGGGAGATAATTTTTTCAACATTTTCTCATGTTCTTTTGCTTATCTCTATTTTAATGGATTCTACTCCGTTTTCGGTGGAGATAAGATCGAGTTTCTCGGGGCACGGATCAGCTGTTAAACGTCGCCGACTCAAGTTTCTCTATGAAATTAACTCGGAGTTTCGTGACGTTGTATTTGTACAACTGAATGAAGATTTTTTTTTTACGATATCCAAGCCAACCAAGATTTTTACGATGTTTTCTAAAAAGTTTTCGAGAAACTGTTGAAATTTTCTACACGGAATGACACGATCGTGGCAGAATTTGAACTTTACTTGCGGAAAATCTCTCGACAACCTGAACGAGACAAATTTGCGAAATTCGTCGGTCCTGAGAGACGAAAGTTTTTGGAAAAATCTTTTCTTTTTTTTTTTAATATTCTAGCGAAAAATAAAAAAGTCTTTTTGCCATTTAAAAACTGAGTTTACGAGACAAATTCGAACGAGGGCTGACGAATTATTCAAATAAAGAATAAAAAATACATTTTTCGATGAGGCTGAAGTTTGCAACGTTGGAATGCATCGAAAAATATTAATTTTTATTGATAATTTGTTTAATTTTATAGAACCGCCGCAAAAATCGATCGTTTTGTCATTGTAATAACATTGTACATTTTTGTTAAGAGTTTTGTCAAAAATTGATGAATTTCGTTGCATTCGAACGATGCAAACTTGAACGTCATATACACGAACGACCTCCCCATAGACGTGACCGTCCAAGAAAGTTCATTGAGATAAAAAGCCGGAAAACACGAGGTGGATGGTGCATTAATCGTTTCCAAGTGCTCTCTGCTCGTGCAAGTCTGCTCCGACCAACACTTACAGCTTTTTCCAGGTCAACATTTCCCAGCAACGTATTTTCAGCACAAAAACCACAACGTGCAAACTCTCGAGCTCTCTTCTGAAGGGTCTAATGAGCTCCTCGCCACTGACTCTCTATTTTAGGAAATATTCTGCGCTTCCCATATAAATATCCAACAGTCTCAAGCTCTGTCTCTATTACTCAAAACCAAAATACCAAAATATACCAAAAGTGTTTGAGGACAAACACTTTTCACCCCATAAGCCTCATTGAGACTCGAGTTTTATCGTTTTCGTTGTTTTTCCAATATTTTGATTATTTAATCAGTATTTCAACAGTATACGCAGATTTTTGGGTTCTGTATCGTCGCTGGGCCATTGATAGATAAAAAATTAAAAAATAACAGTCATTTGCTAATTGCAAAAACACCATAAATGATTAAAGAGTCGAATTTCGACGGTTTGAGGTTTGCGTCGTTGGAATGCAACGAAATTCGGTTTTTTATTAAGAATTTTGATTCAATATTTCGCCAGGACAATGAAACGATCTTTTTTTCGGGATCCAGACACGAAATCGGTATGAAAATTGTCATGGTTTTTGAAATTGAAGAAAAAATTACTAGAAAATCGTATTTTTCGTTGGATTCCAACGTTGCAAACTTCAGCCTCATCAAATTTCGAGTTCATGCAAGTAAAAATGTCTGGCGTGAAGGATTTCCTGATATTTTTTCTTCCGGTGATAATTTTTTTCGTTGCCAGCCATTTGAAATGACCTCAACGTCCTCTGTGAATTCTCTCACAAATATAAAGTTTCGTTCTCAATCGAGGTGAACGCGGCTCGGGCTTGATTGAAATGTTTACTCTTTAGAGTCGCGAACGACGTTATTTTTCTCGCTATTCTCGTCGCCCTAGCTGTTGAACGAGAAGCAACGAGAAGACCGGAGAAGGAGGAAAAACATTGAGTAATTTTCACGTTTTCATTATCGCGCGATAAATCAAACCAACTATCGTCAACAACGTACTCGGACAAATATTAGTTCGAATTATCGTAGCCACGGTTTATCTTTTTTGCTACAATATAACAACGATATCAATGGAGAAAAGATAATTATCCTCTTTAAAAGTGATCAACGAATCAAGCAATAAAACAGATTACGGATTTTCATAATTATGTATGTACAAAGGAAAATTTGTAATTGGTCGTAATAATTACATTTACATCGAGCATCGAAACAAAATGATGTGTCGAAGTTTGCATTTCGTTAGAATGCAGCGAAATCTATCATTTTATTTTATTTTTCCAAAGCAGAGCCAAAATTTAACTTGCACAGTGTCGATCCGGACGATTCTTCGTAAATGAAAAACTAAATATCGAAATATTAATGACTCCGAAGTTTGCAACGTTGAAATTCAACGAGAAACATTTTTTCTATTGATTATTTATTGAATTTTGAAAATCGTGGCAATTTTTCGAGTCGATTGAGTTTTTTGGTCGCAAGAGAGAATCGTTTCATTGGCCGGATCAAATATTCAATAATTATTATTGACTCTGCTGAAGAAATAACAGAATTTCGTTGCATTCCAACGATGGAAACTTTCGATTTTTGGAAAATTTCGAAATTTCGAAATTATCCAAAAATATTCATGACTTTGAAGTTTGCAACGTTGAGATTCAACGAAAAACATTTTTTCTATTCATTATTTAGTGAATTTTGAAAATTGTGGCAATTTTTTTGAGTCGATTGAGTTTTTGGTTGCAAGAGAGAATCGTTTTATTGGCCGGACCGAATATTGAATAATAATTATTGACTCTGCTGAAGAAATAACAGAATTTCGTTGCATTCCAACGATGCAAACTTCAGGATCATAAATATTATTTTTTCCTTGCTCAAATCTCGAGATATTTATTCAATATTTGGTCAGCGGAATGAAGCGATTTTTTTTCGCGATCGAAACCCAAAATCGGTACGAAAATTGTCGTCGTTTCTTTTTCGTTGGGCTCTATAACGATGCGAACTTTTCAGTATCGTGAAGCAAGAACAATAATGCAGCGATCGATCAATTCTTCATGGATTACTCGCGAGATTCACTCCATTCATTTAAATCACGCGCAAAACACGTGATAGTGTCGCTCGTGGCTGCTCGAAACTGGTTATGCTGTACATTTTTTCTTTGCTACGCATTTTCTAGAGAGCAACAGAAAGAAGCAGAGAGAGAGAGAAAGAGAGAGAGAGCGGGGAGGGGAAATATGATGAACCTCACAAACGCCCATTAGTGTCGACCGAAAAAGGTCAAAAATGATAGAAAGATCGACGTCAGTAAAAAATTCGAAGCGATGCTCATCCCCACTGAAAATTCATTTTTGTCAAAAAACGTCGATATTTTGTTGAATACAGCGAACTAAATATTTCGGGATAATTTCAAAATTTTCGTTATTTCGACAATATTTTTCATTGTAACGGAACTGTCAGCAAAATTTACCATTGGAATGACAAAAATTTACTTTCCGAAAAGATTTTCCAGAATGCTTTTTGCTGGAATGACAAAATTTTCGTGATTTTTCGAAAAAACGTTTAGTTTCACGTATCCAACAAAATATTCATCTTTTTCAACAAAATTTTCTTTTCAGTGCAACGTTTCGTGGAGAGAAAAAAAAATAGGAAACGAATTGAGTAATTTTTCAAACAAATATATTTCCACGAGCGTCGAAAGGTCCCAGAGAGGTTTCGCGAAAATCGGAGCTAAATAAGTTTTTTTAAATACGATTGTCGAGTCAGGCACTTTGTGAGATTCTTTACGAAGGCTCTGAGGTCACGATATTTTTAAAAATGACGAAATCCATAGACAATTACGTTTCTGTATGCAAAAAAAATTGAATATTCGTTGCACGATTATGGAATAAGTTTTTGGAATCGAAAATATTCTTGATTGTCGAAGAAATTGCATTTTTTTTCTCGAGCAGATCTCAAGATTCATTTTCATCACTTGGTTGGGACGTTAAAACGATTTTTTTGAAGATCGAGAGAAAAGGGAGAAACAATTAATAGAAAAATAAATTTTTCGTATTAATACGTTCTAGAACGGTCAGATTTAAAGCGAGTTAGAAGAAACTGAAGGCGTTGCCCTGCCTTGGACCGTATAACCCGAGCGAAGAAGAAACCAAGTCGCGAGGCGGTATAAACGAGGTCGAACAGAAATCCCAGTGCATCGTAAGAGGTTTAAAACACAGCATATACATATTAGAATCACGTAATACTCGTAACGAGAGAGACTCTAATTGCAAACATTCGAAACACATCAACAAAATCTTGCTCCCTAATTTTTGACGAGAAGGAAAATAAACGAGAAGAAAAAATCAATAGTCCAGGAGCCACCGCCTGTTTTTTTCATTGATTAATAACAGGCTGAATCTTTGTGAGTAGTTTCCATTCGACGAGACGCCCAAGTTTTTCCTCTGTGAAAATTCTCGATAGAGGTAGCTAATAAAGTGCGCAGCTGTAAAACATGTCGATTTGGTGAAGTGTCCAAATTGTCTGACTAACCGTTTATTTTTTATTACAATGTTTAAATAATTGTATTATAAACTGGGAGGAATAATTGTCCTACAAAATGGATGGTTTGTTTGAGAGCGTCCTCCACTCCGAATATGTCGAAATGACGCGGCCATAAAAATAATTAATAACAAGCTGATTTTTTGCATGCAGCTTTGTAAATATTGTTGGAATGGAATGACCATTTAGTCCTACAAATTTAGTGGTAGGATTTCTCAGTCCGACACTTCGAAGTTGTCAATTCTATGGTAATACTTTTTTCATTAATAACAGCCTAGTTTAAATTTTTTCCTATCGGGGATAAAGTGTAGAAGACTATTTTATCACTGGCCTACAAAAAAAGTAGTATGTATATATATAATTAAATATATATCAAGCGGTCCTGATAAGCATGTACCATTTTCCACTATTCTTGGTATAAGCACGATCTTAGCAGCGTGGAACAGAACTGGACTCTCGTCGCGGAGGTACCGTGTTCGATCCCTTGATGAAACTTTTTTTTTTTTTTAATCGGGGAACACAAATTGTCAACAATATTGGAACAATGAATTTCCGTCGCGTATTGAATAAATTGAAACGCATTAATTATTAATTATTTTTCGGCAGCGGCTCGACGCCAAGTTAAAAAAAAACAGCGTAGCGCGCGAGCTGCCGCACTCTTATTTACAGTAAAATTGGGGTTAACTAGTTACAACACATTGAAAGCAGCTGCGTGGGGGCATTTAAGGGATTTTTCGGCGAGAACAAGCGTCGACATCCGAATCCGACGACGATTAATTTTTTTATTTTACTATTTTTATATTTTTTTATTTATTTCAATAATTGTATTTTTTTATTTTCATTTTTTTATTTTTGCAGTTCATGCAACCACAGTCATATTATTGTTTAAAAATGTATTGATCAAGCTTGCGAATATATGCCTCCAAGCACCAAAACAACAGCAACGAAATAATGTTATGTATTTTTTATTTTCTTGTAGGACTAGCGATACATACCCATTTTTTTGTAGGACACTGTTTGATTTAGGCAAAGGATGCGGTAACTCATGATGTGTTTTTTTTGTCCTACGGTTATTAATGAAAAAAGTATTACCATAGAATTGACAACTTCGAAGTGTCGGACTGAGAAATCCTACCACTAAATTTGTAGGACTAAATGGTCATTCTATTCCAACAATATTTACAAAGCTGCATACAAAAAATCAGCTTGTTATTAATTATTTTTATGGCCGCGTCATTTCGACATATTCGGAGTGGAGGACGCTCTCAAACAAACCATCCATTTTGTAGGACAATTATTCCTCCCAGTTTATAATACAATTATTTAAACATTGTAATAAAAAATAAACGGTTAGTCAGACAATTTCGACACTCCACCAAATCGACATGTTTTACAGCTGCGCACTTTATTAGCTACCTCTATCGAGAATTTTCACAGAGGAAAAACTTGGGCGTCTCGTCGAACGGAAACTACTCACAAAGATTCAGCCTGTTATTAATCAATGAAAAAAACAGGCGGTGGCTCCTGGACTACAACAGAATGTGAGAAAACGAGTGGAGACAAAAATGATTTGCGGGCTAGAAATAACGTTCGATGATCCCTTCGTATTTTCTTGGCAACGACAAACTCACTCGTCGCGTTACTCTATAGAAATAAAAACCATTTTCTTCACATTCTGAATCACGAATTAACAATGAACGAACGAATAAATTATGACGCTGAAGTTTGCAACGTTGGGTTGCAACGAAAAATACTTGCTCTATCAATTTTTCGTTGAATTTCAAAAACCATGACGATTTTTGTACCGATTTTCGATTTTCAACATAAAAAAAAATTGTTTTATTGTCCTGACCAAATATTTAATGAGAATCTCGAGATCTGCTCAAGAAAAAATGGAATTTCGTTGCATTCCAACGATGCAAACTCCAACATCGTTGTAAATTAGTGTTCGTTTGACGAATTTTTTTTTTGCTACCAAAATCAAAGTAAACTTTTCTGTTTTGCACATTTTTCTGCATTTCCTATCGGGCTCAATTCAGCTTTTATGTTTAACGATTCAAGATCATTCACAAATTCTGTTTCGAGGTTAAAAATCACTCGTAATTAATGAAAACTTGACGAAGCAGCTCGGGGAGGCGATAATTTATAATCGTGACTAAAATTCTTCGTTTTTAATGGGTAAAAAACATTTGTTTGTTTATCTGCAACAATGTTAGTGGAAAAAGGGATCGAAACACGAAATTGATGACCCTCGACCTTTGGTATAATTCACCATGCAAATATTTTTCGGCCCTGAAATGCATGAAAGGTTGCAAATAACGGAGTCGAGGGTCAGAAACCTCGTGATGTTGGCGTTGGAATGATCGAAGAATTTTCACTGTGTAGCAACAAACAAAAAAAACGAATCTCCTGACCGGATCGATTACGCGCACGATTTATCGGTGCCATGCTGTCTGTCCTATGTTGATCTATTTCCCTCTTGGATTTGGATGAACTGCCAAGAATTGACTAATCGATCATGCCCCTTGCCTGATTTAGAAACTGATGTATTGTGGTGAGGAACGAAAAATACACAGATCAAAGGCCATGGCAATGCTATTTTCGGCTGAAAATTTAGACGAGAAATATTATCGTACAAAAGTCTATGATGTTGAAGTTTGCATCGTTGGAATGCAACGAAATTCTGTTCTTCATTGAAAATTTTTATTCAATATTTCGCCAGGACATTGAAACGATCTTTTTTTAGGATCCAGACACAAAATCGGTATTTTTCGTTTTTCGTTATTTTTCGTTATGACTCTGAAGTTTGCAACGTTGAGATTCAACGAAAAACATTTTTACTATTGATTATTCATTGAATTTTGAAAATCGTGGCAATTTTTTGAGTCGATTGAGTTTTTTGGTCGCAAGAGAGTTTTATTGACCGGACGAAATATTGAATAATAATTATTGACTCTGCTGAAGAAATAACAGAATTTCGTTGCATTCCAACGATGGAAACTTTCGATTTTCGGGAAATTTCGAAATTTCGAAATTATCCAAAAATATTCATGACTCTGAAGTTTGCAGCGTTGAGATTCAACGAAAAACATTTTTTCTATTCATTATTCATTGAATTTTGAAAATTGTGGCAATTATTTTGAGTCGATTGAGTTTTTGGTCGCAAGAGAGAATCGTTTTATTGGCCGGAGCAAATATTGAATAATAATTGTTGACTCTGCTGAAGAAATAACAGAATTTCGTTGCATTCCAACAATGGAAACTTCAGGATCGTTTTTTCGTTGGATTCCAACGTTGCGAACTTCAGTGTCGTTACAACTCACACTGTTTAGCAGGGAGATGATAATTCTTCGTATCCACATGTGCAAAGAAAAAAACGTTCCGCTCGTCCGTCGATAATCTTCGCTCTCCCTGTTTCCCTTTTCAATTTTAGATGGACAAACGTTTCGGATTTAACTCAAAAACAAACCATGTTCCCCGCGGAGTCCGACCACGAGGACAAACTTCTTAAAATAGTTTGTCGATGTCGACGAGATCTCGACAAAGTTACGACGCACTTGTCCACAACTTTCTTGTTTTCTCGTTTCGATTCGCCCTCAGCGAGAAAATCCCTCGGAAAATTCTCTATTGAGTCTCATAATTTTTACCAGTCGATTATATTCGATCTCTCTTTTTTTTACAGGCATACGATTCTCCATGGACGTTTGCCGCGATGAAGTAAAGGCCTTGTCAGCTCTGATGACCTTCAAGTGCGCCTGCGTCGATGTTCCATTCGGTGGAGCTAAAGCCGGCATCAAGATCAATCCGAAAATGTATTCCGAACACGAACTCGAGAAGATAACTCGTAGATTTACCCTCGAGCTCGCCAAGAAAGGCTTCATTGGTGAGGATCTGCAATTTCACTCGAAAATCCGACCAGCCCTTTCCAAATAATTAAAATAACGTTTTCATTCGCTATTTAATCCTTTAAAAATTTTTTTTCAATATTTGCGCAACGATTAAAACCAAAAATTCGATAAACTCTGTGATCACGTTCATAAATCGAGTTTTTTTTTCGATTCCATGAATAAACTCAAAAGATAATTCATAAATAGAAAATAAAATGAATAAATTGAATTGAATTAAATTAAATTAATTATTACTTAATTATATCAATTAATTATCAATTAATTATATTCATAATTAATTATTAATTATTAATAATTATAATAATAATTATAATTATTAATCATTGTCAAATCAATAATTAATTAATTTAATTTAATTAACAATGAATTTAAATTCTTGAGAAGAAATTCGAGTCTTGCAGCCGATTGTCTCTGCAAGAAATTCATTCAACAATCTCGATTTCTCGAAAGGCAACAAATTGCGATGATTCAAAAGTTGGCATCGTTGAAATAACACGAAAAATATATTTTCTGGAAAATTAGCTTTGCTATGAAAAATGATGAGTTTTTGTGTAGATTTTTGATGAGATTATTTGAATGGCCAGGACCTGGTGTGGATGTTCCTGCGCCCGACATGGGAACCGGTGAACGAGAAATGTCCTGGATCGCTGATACTTATGCAAAGACGATTGGTCATTTGGACATAAACGCGCACGCTTGCGTGACCGGAAAGCCGATTAATCAGGGCGGAATTCACGGCCGTATCTCCGCGACAGGTCGTGGCGTTTTCCACGGATTGGAAAATTTCATTAACGAAGCTAATTACATGAGCATGATTGGTGAGTTGATTGCTGCTCGTGATTTTTCAGGTCCAAGCGAAATTTGGAACGAGCAATTGGCAAGAATTTTCTAAATTCCAGGCACCACACCAGGCTGGGGCGGAAAAACTTTCATCGTTCAAGGTTTCGGTAACGTCGGTCTCCACTCCATGCGTTATCTTCATCGCGCCGGAGCCGTTTGCGTTGGAGTCATCGAGCACGACGGCTCGATCGTCAACCCCGAAGGTATCGACCCGAAACTCTTGGAAGATTATCGCATCGAGAACGGCACGATCGTCGGCTTCCCAGGCGCCAAACCGTACACCGGCGAGAATCTTATGTACGAGCCTTGCGACATATTCATCCCTGCTGCCATCGAGAAGGTCATAAACAAAGAGAACGCCGGACGTATTCAGGTAATTTACCGCCAAGTAACTTGAGAGCGAGAGAAAAAAACAATTTCTCAAAAAACGACGAAGGAAATTTGGCAAAACACGAAATTTTGGATTTTAAAACGTTTTTTTGGGTAGAATTCACCCAGTGACCAACTTGTGACGTAAATATCTCCTAGTTCCCGGTAATTAATGGGGCTGTAATCGTCATTTAACGACAGTTTGCAGTGTCCATTGCGCCTTGGCGACCATAAGTATTACCGCCGCTAACGCTAAATCTCTAAAATCCACTTTGAAATCGACCCACTTCCAATAACGGAATTAATATGTTTTTTCAAACGCACGCTAACCTACTATTTTTTTCCCAAAAGAACCAGATCTGATGAATGTCAGGTCCAAATTTTATGCAAAAATATTGAAAATTCACAAAGTGACGATTATTTTAGTGAAAAAACTTTTTTTTCCCGTTTTTTTCTTCGTTTTGCATTGAAAAAAATATGTTAGCCTTGGATTTCTTTCGGGAAAGTTTTTCGTATTTAAACTCGAATGTCCAAGGGTTATTCAGTAATTTTTTGAGAATTTTCGGGCCGATAGATTGGTCACAATACGGGTTTGAAAATGGACTGGGTGGAATCAACCCAGTGTGTTTTTTTTTGATAAAACGAGCGCGACGGCGGTATTAATGAAATATTTTATGCAATTTTGGATCCCAGGCCAAGATCATCGCGGAGGCTGCCAATGGACCAACAACTCCAGCTGCCGACAAGATTCTCATAGAAAGAAATATCCTCGTAATCCCTGATCTGTACATAAACGCCGGTGGTGTGACCGTTTCGTTCTTCGAGTGGTTGAAGAACCTCAACCACGTGTCATACGGTCGACTGACATTCAAGTACGAGAGAGAATCCAACTACCATCTTTTGGAGTCTGTGCAAGAGTCGCTCGAGCGTCGATTCGGACGTGTCGGCGGTAGGATCCCGGTCACTGCGTCCGAGGCTTTCCAAAAGCGTATTTCCGGCGCTTCGGAGAAGGACATTGTACATTCTGGTCTGGATTACACCATGGAACGGTCCGCCAGGGTAAGAAAATCCACGATTTTTCACACATTCCGCAAAATCCGCACAAAAAACACATTTTTCTCGTAAAATTCCGTAAAACGACTTGAAAATTTGTTCAAAATTTTCTACGAACGTGCTTGGCACAAAAATGAAAAATTTTCTCGTGCGAACAAAATTTCCTGACGTTCAGAATTAGAAATTTTTTATTTTGCTCATCCAAACGCGTGTAAGTTGAAATCACGACTTGGAAAATGCTGAAAACAATTCTTTGCAACTCATAAACGGACGCGACTCGAGTTTACACGCGTTTAGATGGAAAAAGTTAAAAATTGGGAACTCAATTTCTCAAATTCTTGACGAAATCCAGAATTCGGAACAAAGTGATTTATTGATGAGTTAAAATGACTTTTTCGCGACGATTTTCTGGGCTGGACCGACCGATAAGACAAAAATTGTTGATTCCAGGCCATCATGAAAACTGCGATGAAGTTCAATCTTGGCTTGGATCTGAGAACCGCAGCGTACGCAAACTCGATCGAGAAAATCTTCACGACCTATTCCGAGGCTGGTTTAGCGTTTTAATTGAACAAAAGCGTTGAATATTCTGCTCGAGAGGATGAAAAAATCTTCTGAATAACGAGAGAATCTAGAAATCACGAAAAAGCCATACAATTAAAAAGCGCGCTAATTAAAACAAAATAGTGTGGATGATGAGGATGTGTGTCCAAGTGTGAATGTCGTTGAGCCAGTATTTCGGAAGCCCGTAAAGTCCACGCAAAAGGCGCGTACACGGTGAACCGATCGATCACGTAATTATTGTTATAATTTCGCCTCGTCCCCGGTGCATATGAATTTACGAAACGAGCGATAAACGCGGCAAGATCACGATGCCGAAGTTTGCATCGTTGGAACGCAACGAAATTCGGTTTTTCCTTGAGCAGAGCTCGCGATTCTTGTTCAATATTTTGTCAAGACACTAAAACGACTTTTTTAGGACCCAAAAACAAAATCAGCTCGAAAATTTTCATGGTTTTTGTTATTGAAACAAACAATTACTGGAAAAACGTATTTTTCGTTGCACCTCGCCGTTGCAAACTTGCAACGTGGCAAGATCGCGCTTTTATCTTTTCAATCGTATCCCAATCGCGTCCTTAACGATTGTCAACACAATTATGTCCACAACGCGAATATTTACTCTGGAGATTAAACAATATCGTACGAGCCGCACTGGGCATTTTTTATATTTCAATTTTTATCCGAAAAACTAAAGTCTAACGTGGATATCGAGGTCGATCGTCGCTCAATTCCCCGATACGATCGATCCGGTCAACTCAAAAATAAAATTTGTACATTTTCATGAAACTTTTACGAGCTCGCGGCACCGTCAGTAACTTACCGTTTAAATCAACTCACGGGCTTCAAGCTCGTTCCGTTGGAATGCAACGAAATTCAAATGCAAAAAATCGATTTTTTCCAGCCGAAATTTATTTGGCGCGAAAAATTTCAATCATTTTGAAAATTCAGCAAATCATCGATAAAAATCAACATTTTTCGTTGCATTTCGACCTTGCGGACTCGAGCCTTTTTCAAATCGTTTCACTACGCGACGTACTCAAGAGCGACGTACTTTTAACTCTTAAAAAGCTAATAAACAGCCATTAAATAAAAACATAAATAAATCATTTCTACAGCACGCTTCGAGGCGCAATGTATTGTAAAAACGATCGCAGTTGAGGGCAGCGTTGCTGCACGAATCAGATTGCAAATGTTAAAGGAAACTCTGAAATTGCGTGGATTAAAAAGTGAAAAAAAGGAGAAAGACTGAAAATTTATTTTTAAGATAGAACCTCAGCCCTTTCCCGTTCAATCGAAACAAGCGAGAATCGTGAAATTTCCTCGCACTCTTTGTAATTAACGTTTTTCGATCGGCCAATTTGTTATTTCACACGATTTTTCTTTGGAATTCGATGCAATGCCGAATTTTCGATCAATCGTCAAAACCGTGGGCTATTTATTCACCAGACCTGGACGGAAAAAAGAAACGATGCATTTGTGGTCTCGAAGTGTTCACGAAATGCCGAATCATTTGAGGGACATCGCCAACACCGACGATCCCAATTTCTTCGAAATGGTCGAGTATCATTATCATCGAGCTGTCGCAACCAGCGAAGACACTTTCGTTAAGCACATGGAGAAATATCGCAACATGAGCGAGGAATCGCGACTGCGCAGGGTCAAAGGAATCATCGCGGTTATGTCGGTTTGTCAAAACACCATGGAAGTTACGTTTCCCATAAGACGCGACAACGGGGATTACGAAATGATTCATGGATTTTTGGCCCATCACAATACTCACCGGTAAATCGAAAGGCCACGCGATTTTTTCAAACAATTCCAAAAATCGAAAGAAAAAATCAATTTTTTTCCAAAAAGTTTCTTTCCGCCTAGCGATTCATTATTTTTTTTTACCGTTAGCCATTATTTTTCAGCGCTCCGTGTAAAGGCGGCGTGCGTTTTGGTCCCGATGTAACGAGGGACGAAGTGCGAGCCCTCGCGTCACTAATGACCTTCAAGTGCGCCTGCTGCAACGTCCCATTCGGCGGTGGCAAAGGAGGCGTCACGATAGATCCTAAAAAATACTCGTCGCACGAGCTCCAGAAAATCACGAGACGTTTCACTCTCGAGATGGCTAAAAAAAACATGATTGGCCCGGCGATACACGTTCCTGCTCCCGACGTCAACACCGGCGCCAGGGAAATGTCGTGGATGGCTGACACTTATGCAAAAACCTTGGGTAAACCTTCGTCCGATCCGTCCAACTTTTTTTATTCCCCTGAACCAGCTTCGTTTGCGTTTTCGCGCTACCGAGCCCGCAATCATGAATGAAAAAATCTTGAAATATTCACGATCGATCCTCAGACTGAACTTTCGACGCAGAAATAATTAAAAAAAAACATTTTGTACACACACTGGGTCAATTTGACCCAGGAATAATTAACGCCGAGACCTGAGTTCGGGTCTAAATGACCCAGCGTGGCAACGACACGTGTAAATCTTGAAAACGTGACTCGTTTTCATCAAATATCTTAAGCAACGTAGGAAAAAATCCGATTTTGCAAAAATCGTCGTTTTATATGGACGTTTGATTTTTTATTTATTAATCAGACGCAAATCCATGATTTTAATTGAAATTCTTCGAAAATAATGAATCGACTATTTTGAAATCGTGACTCGTCATCAAATATTTTAAGCAACGTGGGAAAAAATCCGATTTTGCAAAAATCGTCGTTTTATATGGACGTTTGATTTTTTATTTATTTATCAGACGCAAATGCATGATTTTTAATGAAAATTCTTCGAAAATAATGAATCGACGGGTTTTTGACCTTCCATACAGGAATGAGCGACATAAATGCTCATTCGGTGGTCACAGGAAAGCCAATAAATCAAGGCGGCGTCCAAGGCAGAACGGAAGCCACTGGACGAGGAATTTATCACGCAGTTGAGAATTTCTTGTCCGATGAAAAATGGATGTCGAGAATTGGCCTGTCGACGGGATTCAGAGACAAGACTTTCATCGTCCAGGTAACTCGACGATGGAAATTGATCACGGAGTTTTCTTGACTGAGGAAATTCTATGCGAATTGAAGCGAATTGCTGGAATAATTATTTCTCCAGGGCTTCGGTAACGTGGGGCGATTTGCTTGTTTGTACTTTACGAAGGCCGGTGCGAAATGCATCGGGGTGATTGAACGCGATACCTCGATCTACAACAAGAACGGAATCAACCCCGAGGTTCACCATAAAACGATAATTTCATGAATCAATTTCGCGAGTTCTAAAAAAAAGACAAATCGATAACGAAATAGAAGATTCAAATAATTTCTATCTCAAATTATTCGCCTGTCAGATTTCTTCTGTGGCCTTTTTCCCACTTGTGTCTCGTTCAAGGCCCTCATCAACCACATCACCGAGACCGGAAGCTTCAAAGGTTTCCAAGGCGCGGAAGAGTACAAAGGACCGAATCTCATGTACGAGCAATGCGACATTTTCGTGCCAGCCGCAGCTGAGAAAACCGTGAAGAAGACGAACGCTGAAAATATTCAAGCAAAAGTATTTTGGCCTTTTCACGATCTTCGCGAAATCTCGACATTTTCAACGAGCGAGCAATTTTAACGCTTCGTGGTCACACTTCCGCCCGAAAATTCTCTAAAAATTACTGAACAACCCTTGGACATTCGAGTTTAGATACGAAAAACTTTCCCGAAAGAAATCCAAGGCTAACATATTTTTTTCAATGCAAAACGAAGAAAAAAACGGGAAAAAAAAGTTTTTTCACTAAAATAATCGTCACTTTGTGGATTTTCAATATTTTTGCCTAAAATTTGGACCTGATATTCATCAGATCTGGTTCTTTTGGGAAAAAAATAGTAGGATAGCGCGCGTTTGAAAAAACATATTAATTCCGTTATTGGAAGTGGGTCGATTTCAGAGTGGATTTTAGAGATTTAGCGTTAGCGGCGGTAATAATTATCGCCGCCAAGGCGCAATGGACACTACAGACTGTCGTTAAATGACGATTACAGCCCCATTAATTACCGGGAACTAGGAGATATTTACGTCACAAGTTGGTCACTGGGTGGATTCTACCCACGGTGACCACGAAGGGTTAAGAAAACCATTGTCCATCCAATTTGGTACACAATTATTGCGCAAATTTAGGAGTAACAAAATTACTAAAAAAAACCTCTCAAAAATTGGACGCAATGCAAGTTTCTCGATAATCCTCGAGTAACAATATTTCCAAACTCGTGATAGATTATAGCCGAAGGAGCAAACGGACCGTGCACTCCTGGAGCAGATGCAGTTTTTTTGAAAAGGAATATTCTCGTGATACCAGATTTGTACATGAGCGGTGGCGGCGTCACCGTTTCTTATTTCGAATGGGTCAAAAACATAAGTCACGTTTCTTACGGGAGACTCCATTTCCAATATGAGAAAGAATCCAATTATCACTTATTGGGTAAAACGGAAAAAACAATAATTCCAGTTTTTGCCCGGAGAGAATTCAAAATTAACCGCTACGACTGGCCTACAAGACACACATGGGTCCGAGGCGTCTTACCGTTTTTAACTCGCCTTGGACTCGTTAAGAAAATCTGAAAAAATTCAGGAATCGAGTTTTCGATCCATAGAAAAAGAAGCTGCACTGATTGAGGGATAAAAATGATTTTTTATTATTGTTATTTAATGGCAATTGATTCGAAAATCAAGAAATTCACGTCGTTCGCTGAATGGGCATCCCAGACCCATGTGTGTCTACGGAGCTTTAAAAATTTTCAGAATTTCATTTTCTATAGCTCGTTTCCCGAATTCCGTCACGATTTTTTTCGCGTTGCCATTCTCTCCTGGGCGTGAGAAGTGAAATTGATTTAAGGACGAAAACTAATGAAAATTTGACGTTTCGCAGATTCGGTCGAAGAATCTCTGAGGCCTCAATTCGACGACGTGAGAATAAGACCGACGGAGGCTTTCCAACGAAGAATTTGCAACGCAACGGAACGTGACATTGTCAACAGCAGTCTCGACCATTCAATGGAAAAAGCAGCAACAGTTTGTTCCGATTTTTATCTTTATTGACAAAGTTTACAGTTTTTTTTTCCATTTTTTCCAACAATCATGGATTATTTTATATCTTTTTAGTGCATCATGGAAACTGCGGAGAAATATGATCTTTTTCTGGACGTGAGGAAGGCTGCGTATTGCTACGCCATCGAGAAAATATTCAAGACGTACGAAGAGGCTGGTTTAGCGTTTTGAGAGACGAACCAATGCGTCAATAAATTTTTGTGCCTCTAATTATCGCGCAAAGGGGTTTTTTTCATCAGTACGCTATGTAGTAAACAACACGATCGTTAAGTGGCATTACCGGACGATTATTGTGATCGTCTCCGCCTGCGAGTTGGATTTTCCGGAAAAAATCGATCTAAAAATTGATAAAATGGTACAACGAGCTCTGGCAAACTTTTTTTTGTCGATTAATCGATTTGACGTCGCTGCACGAACCTGATTGCGGTTTATTACGCCCGGAAGCGCCGGAATTATCCACGTGACAATTTCCCTGCACGGTGGAGTGGTCAACGAGCCCGAATAAGAAACATATTCGCCCGGAAAGTTCAGCTGAAATTCGGACAACGGAAATGGGTCGATGGAGGTCGTTTCCCCTGGCGTTTTTATGGTCTCGTAATACTTTTGCAGTTTTTGAATTCCACTATTTCGCGAATTCTCGACCTGGAAAAATCGTCGAAAAAATGTTGCTACGGTCCGAAAAGTTTGCATTATTGGAAATTTCGAGATTTTCGTTACTTTGAAAAGAACTCCAATGACAGCTAAACCGTCATCGAATTTCATCGCTTCCTCGAATGATCCGTAACTTTTTTTGTAATGGACCATGTGCATCTCGAGAGGCCAACTCGTCTTGTTTATCGTGTGCTCACTCCCGATAATGTCCACGGGACCCCAATGGAAATGCAGCTGTTTGAACGCGTATTGACCCCTGAGGCAACCTCCGCAGAGATACGGCGTATTTTCGTTGTCCCAGTAACCGACGAGCTGCACTGTAACGCCAAGATGTCAAAAACAATCGTAGACTTTGGGAAAAACTTGCCAAGTTTTATTAATTCTTGATCATTAATAATTATTGGCTTTGCTGAAGAAATAACAGAATTTCGTTGCATTCCAACGATGGAAACTTTCGATTTTTGGAAAATTTCGAAATTTCGAAATTATCCAAAAATATTCATGACTTCGAAGTTTGCAACGTTCAGATTCAACGAACAACATTTTTTCTATTGATTATTTATTGAATTTTGAAAATCCTGGCAATTTTTTGAGTCGATTGAGTTTTTTGGTCGCAAGAGAGAATCGTTTTAGTGGCCGGACCAAATATTGAATAATAATTATTGGCTCTGCTGAAGAAATAACGAATTACGTTGCATTCCAACGATGCAAACTTCAGGATCATGTTTAACGTAGTAAAAAATCATTTTTATCCATGACTTAGTGCAGCCTCGCTTTCCAGAGCATTTCCAAAACTATTTTCCTCAATTTTTTCAGATTTTTTAAGCAAGTACTGTCGGTTTTAAAATCATTGTTCAGAATTAAATCAAATTTCAGCGGTCTAAATTCAGGAAAATAGTTTTGGAAAAGTTCTGGGAAGCGAGGCTGCACTAAGTGATGCATAAAAATCATTTTTTATTATTTTTATTCAATGATAATCGATACGACAAAACCAGAAATTCATGCCACTCGCTCTATCTGAGTCTTTAAATTCGAATCTATCGTTTTTTGTGATAAAAAATATTTTTACGGTTTTAAAACTTTACCAGTATGACCGTTGTTGACAACTGTCATGTATTCAGGCCTTCTTTGATATCCCGTCCACACGAAAGGCTCCTTGACTTCGAGCTTCGTCATCGAGTTGGTACGAAAATCAATCGGAGACTGTTTCCTCCCGTTGCATTCAGGATAATGTTGTCCCCATTCCGCCACATTCTGATATCCAAAGTGCCAGCCACTCGAACCATGTTCGGACCTGGAAACGTCCTTATCGGTAGTTTCAAGTAATTTTTCTTCGCATCCGCGAGAAAATGTTGTTTCGCCACCGATCTACTTGTTTTTTTTTTTGTTTACCTGCTCGCCGTTTGTTGGTTTACGTCTCTCGCGATTCTTGTGGCTGGGACATGCGAGTCGGATGCACTTTTACCGAGACAAGCTCCGGAGTCAACGTTCCGGAATAAAATAACGAAGAAGATGAAAATTATATTGGGAATCATGTTTTTTTTTAACGCACTCTCAGCTGAACAAAATTCCGACAAGAAATAACGGAATTTCGTATTTTTTTGCGGAAATAAAACGATCCAATGTCGATATTAATTATTGACAGGGAATTTTCAAATTTTTGTTAATCACACGAAAAATTTTGTCGCAATTTTGTGCTCAGACATCCCGAACGAAAAATTCACCCTTCAAAAACGTGGCATAGCGATTTTGACGTTTTCCCAATGACTGTCTGTTGTTTTTGTACAAAACTCCAAAATCGATATTATTCGAGCATGCACCATAAAGTCAATGCATCCAACATAAAGCCTGCATTATCACAGCCATAAAAAAATCAAATCAGCCATAAAAATGTAGGATGCAATTCTTATCGAGCTCGTTGAAAATAATGAGCACATTTGCCACGTTTTAAACTCGATTTTTACAGTCCTCGTGAACGGAGAATAAGTTTGAGCGTGAAATGCTAATTTTTCTTGCGTTTGAGCATTTTTTCAGAACAACGAACCCAAACTTGGGGTCAAACTCGACAGAGCATTATTATAATAAAATTCTTGACAAAAGGTAATTGTGATCAAACTTTGAATAAATTTCACTCCAGTTAACGAGAAATCCCCAAAAAATTGTGACCCAATTTTCGCGCTCGCGATTCTCTACCAAATTATCGGAAACGAACCAATGAATGATTTTTTAGCTACGAGTGAATTTTTCAATCCCGTTAGTGCATTTTAGTGCAGCTAAAATCAATTATTGTAGATTAATCGATTAATTAACAAGACGAATTTTGAGATTATTCACCTGTAATGACTTTCGTTATCGAAACCGCATTAACTGCGTATTCCAATCGTAAACGTAACGCGAATAACTGTCTCGCAAAAATGAATTAGCTGCTGTACAGAGTGCACGCTTGTTTGCAACTCTTTCCCGAAGTGCATCATTCTCCGATCTTGTATTTTCATAACAAAATCGCTCGACAACTTTTCATCAAGTTCAGCGAATTTGCAGCCTCGTAATGAGACTATCGCAATCACTTTGTTACAATGGACGAAAAAAATGTTTAATAAATAATGAAAATCTGGATTTTGGAGTATATTTTGCTTGGAGGTTTTTTTTCCCGAGAGCTTTTCAGTCTCTCCGAGATCTTCGCGAGCAATAAAGAAGGTCCTTGTTCCTTGGCGACTGAAAAATAAAGTGAAATATTCAAGTTTAATCCTTTGTGTACGTTTTATAATTTCTTGACCCATGTCCAAAGTTGCCTGAATTTATTTTTCCGAATATTTTGCCTTTCAGCCGAGAAAAAAGTCTGTGAAAGTTCGAGCAGTTGTGTTTTCGGTTTTCAATCTAAAAAATATCGGAAATTGTGTTTTTTGCGTGCAAACGCATCGAACTGTCAAAGCAAGTTTTCGGAATTTGAATTATTGAGAAAAATTGAGAGGAATCGATCGAAAAAACTTTTCAAAATCGATCGTGCCAAAGTCCTGTGAGAATTCTGATTGGTTTTGTGTGCAGAATCTTGTGATAACGTTGTCGTTGACTATTCCATACGAATTTGACACCGTGAGTGAATTAATAATGTTTATAGCTGATTTTTTGTGTAGGAATTTGATGCTTTGCCGTTGATGAACATGTCCGATTTATCAGTCATCTGGCTCGTTGGTTTTTGTTTTAAAAAGATAGTTTATTGAATCCGGATAACATTGATACATATATAAGTATAAACTTCTTACAAAAAACTTAAACAGAACATATAATTGTTTATTATTAACTAGGTAAAATTTTTTACTTCTCGTTAATTATCTTTTCTATAAAATATTTAAATTTTTATTTTTGGTGTTAATGAATATTTGGTAATAGTCGACATATCTGCTCGATGTAGTCGAAAATAATTTTTTTTTATATAGATGCAAATACCCCGGGTTGGGAAAAATCATCTGTCAATTTTTGGTTTCATTCTTAAACTAATTTGGGAAAGGTGGATGGGAAGTAGGAATAGGAGGGGTGGAGGGGCTATATACATTTTCACACGCAAGGCCGCAGGAGTGGGATTTTTTTTTTTTTTCTCTCTTCCTTGGCCAGTCTTTTTTTTCTCGTTGAATTGTTGACAGTTATGCGTAGGTAATAAAATTAAAAGGAGGTCAGTACCAAGTTGCAGATTTTTGTCTTGAACCGATGATGATGACAGTTGATCGGGCTCGATCAGCGTCTGAACCTCGTTCTCCTTCTCAGATCGTCAATGAACCTTGCGTCTGGTCCGAGCCACCAATATCTTGGGGATAGTCTTTGGGTGTCTTTAGTGTCTCTCTTTGGTATAGCTTTGTCGAACATCAGTCTGCCCTCTTCATAATCCTCGGGGTTCGGGCTTATTTTTTTGTTGCAGCAGTGTCGTATTTTATGGTATATAATGGGCACATTCCTGCTGTTTTGTATCACTCCTTCGAAGTCGCAATAGATGAAAAATTGTGGTGGGATGTAGCCTGACTCGAGGTGATTTATTATTCGTCTCCCATCGATGCAGGTGTTCATGAGTTGATCGAGGATCGGGTTATTTATTTTGATTATGCTTGCGAAGTAATTTCTGCATAGTTTAATCATGAAGCAGTCGATTCTCGGGATGTTGGCTTTGTTGTAAACTTGTATATTTTTTGTTCTGTGGGTGTAACCTGAAGTTGCAGTTCTGTGGAATCTCAGGCAAGATCGTAGTATTGATCTTTCGAGTCTTCGGAATTTTTCCATAACGGATGGTCCTGTGTTCCAGGTGATCGGTGCAGCGTACGTTAGGATGGGTCTGATTAGAAGTTGGTAGCAGATGATTTTAGCTTTGCTGTCTAGATTCCCGTTGTAGAACAGTCTACCGTTAATTTTCATGGCTTTTTTGGCTTTGTCGAGTTGTATTTTGTGATGTAGATTCAGTCTGAACAAGTGGTCGAAGGTGACTCCTAAGTATTTGACTGCTTTTTTGTTCGGAATTTCGATGCGCGTGTTTGTTGCGTTGTCTGTGACTGTGAGTTTGAAATTTTTTATTTTTTTAACGGTAGATGTTTTGATGTAGTTGATGGGACGTCTGAAGATGATCGTCTCGCACTTCAGTGGGTTGATTTTGAGGTTCCAGTCCAGGTAATATTTGTTGATTTTATCGATTTTATCTTGCAGTGAGTTGCGGATTGTTTCAATATCTTTGTCGGCCTTGTAGACGATCAGGTCATCCGCGAATGCGATGGCGTGGCAGTTATGTTCGATGTTCAGACCAAATTCATTTATTACTTCACTGTTGTAGATGTTAAATAGAATCGGCGATGTTACGGTTCCTTGTTGTAGTCCCTCTGTGATTTTAAATTTTGAGTGCGATAAGTTGATACCATCCCAGGTGTGGAAATTTTTGCCTCTTATCATGTCGAGTGTTAGCAAGATCAGCCCCATTGGGAATTTATATTGTTTCATTTTGTGAATTAGACCCTTGTTCCATATGGAGTCGAATGCTTTTTCCAAGTCGATAAGTACGGCTCCCACCATGTTGTTATTGTGGAGGTTAAAGTTGATATCGGAAGAGAATTTGTTTATAGCGTGTGTCGTGGAATGTTTGGCCGTGAACCCGAATTGGTTGATTGGTATAATGTCGTTTTTGACCGAGTGGATTTGTAGCATTATTTTTATTAATTTTTCGTAGATTTTGCTGATGTTGATTGTGAGGCTGATTGGTCGGTAGCTCCTGGGATCTTCTGGATTTTTCCCCTTTTTTAAGATTGGCAGTACTTTTGCCGTCTTCCATCTGATTGGATAATAAAAATTGTTTAGGGCGTTGTTGAAGATGATTGTGTAGTCCTTGATGATTTCTCGGGGTAGATTTTTTATTGCTATTGTCGGTATGTTGTCAAGTCCAGTCGAAGTTTTGTTTTTGAGTTTTTTAATTATTGATTCTACTTCCAGATAAGAGAACAAAAATTTTGGCGCTCCGTCTTGTCGAGTCGGTTTATCGGCTGGGTTGTCGGCTGAGAATATCGTGAAGGTTTGTCTTGATTTCCTGAGGTGTTTCTTCCAGTCGGAAGTTACCTTGAAGGAACTGTCAATTGTCTCACGTGTGGTGGTGTTGTCGTTCGTGTATCTCGGCGAGTTGATCGATTCCAGGTACTTCCCGATAATTTCCAGTTTAGCGTTGGGCTCTGAGGCTACAATTTCGTCGTTGTCATTGATTAAATGCGGGTGGCACTGTCTTATTTCGTTGTTGAAGTCGTTGTTGTCGTTGGCGATTCTCAGAGTTTCGATACCCATGCTGTTTTTAGGGCGGAACATTCTGTTTATTTTTGGGAAAAATTCGTGTGGGTTTTTGTAATTGATGCTTTTCGTCAGAGCTGTCCAGTAAGCTGTGACCGTCTTCTTGAATTCTTTGTTAAGTAGTTTGTTAATTCTTTTTATTGTTCTCTTAATTCTGTTAATTCCTTGTCTGCTTAGTGGGATTGTCCGTCTGTCGGTAGCTTGGAATAGTCGCGAGATGAGAAATGATTTGTTTCTATGTAATTGTAGTATTGTGTTGCTCTCGTATTTTTTGTAGTATTCTTCGGGTTTGTTGTTATTTTTAGGGACCGTTTTCTGAATGGCGTCCCGAATGTGGGTCTCAATCTTGGTTATGTAGTTGTCGATTTCTTCTAGTGCGAGATTTTTGTCTGTTGGGATGGGAGCGTACGTCGTGTTCGAATTAGTTAAGTATCTTTTGAATTTTTCCCAGTTTGCTTTTCTATAGTTGAAAGTCGTTGGTCTTGGTTCTTGGTCCGGGAGCCCTTGGAGCAGTGTGTTAGTGTCTATTGTGAGTAATATGGCGTTGTGGTCGCTGTCGTACGGGGCCGTGTCCAGTGAGCCATTTTTTTCGTCCAGTATGTCAATTCTGCAGTCGATCAGTCCGTGGTCAAGGTAGGACCCTGCACTCGGGAACGTTGGGCTACTTGGCGGGTGCCAAGTGGCTTTGTAAGTGATGCTGTTGTTGCTTAGCCATTGAACAATTTGACGTCCTCTTTCGTTGGTCGTGCAGTCACCCCAGTCGGTGTTTCTAGCGTTGAAATCCCCGGCGACAATGTAAAATACATTGTCTTTATCCAGGTTTAGATCTGAGGCCATTTTTTCCAGCTCCTGAATAAATCTTATCGCCGAGCTTTGAGTCGCGTAAACACTGAGGATGAGCAGAGTATTAGTAGAGTTAACTTTGAGTTTTATTGCTGAGTATTCAAGTATTCGGTTATTTTTGGCGTTAGCATTTGAAACGTGAGAATATTGTAATCGGTTGTGGATGGCGATTGCAGTCCCTCCTCCTCTTCGACCCGAGGGTCTGTCGTTCCTGACAATCGAGTGATTATCAAGTTTTATTCGATGTTTGTTATTAAGTTTGGTCTCCGAGAGGAGTGCGATGTCAATATTACGCTCGTTAAGAAATTTTTGCAAGTCATAACGTCTTTTGGCTGTGCAAATCGAATTAACGTTGATGGCTGCGATTTTTACTATGTTGTTATTATTTATTTGAGCGTTTCCAATCATTTTAATCGATATTCAGGTAGCTCATAATGTATTCGATTCTTACCGCATTCTGAGTTACTTGCTCTCGGATGTTTTTCATTTCCTTTAGAATTTCGTTTTTGAAATCAAGAAGTAGGTCTTCGACTCGGCGTCCTGATGAGTGGGTATCTTCGGTGTCGGCAGTTCTTCCCCGGATGTTATCTTCTTGGCTCGTGGTGGCACGTGGTGGTTGGGGTGCCGATTTCGGCACGTTTACAGCTTCCGTGTTTATTATTATCCCGTTCTTCGCGGTTGCTTGACGAGTCATATCTGCGTATGAAAACTTTTGATTAACATAATTGTTGATTTTGTTAATTTTGGTTTCGTTGATTTTTTGGCGGATTTTATTTTTTTCTTTGTTGATTTTGATAAGCCCGCTGAGCATTGGGCAACCACGGTACGAGGCAGGATGGCCTGTCTCTCCGCAGTTGGCGCAACGGGTTTCCTCGATTTTTCCCCTCTCCAAGGGGCAGTCTTTTGCTTCATGCTGCGCGGCACATCTGACGCATCGCGGTCGGTAAAAGCAGTTGGAGCTCGCGTGACCCGTTCTTTGGCATTTCGTGCACTGGAAGATGGGCTTCTTCCTTAGTCTTTCCCACTTGACTCGTTGGTGTAGCAACGCCCTTATGCCCGTAAGAGATTTCATGTTGCTCTCTGCCGTCAGTGTGACTATGAAGTGGTATCGCTCAGGAGTGTCTCGATTAAAAATTAATTTAGAGACTTTAACTAGCTTGATGTCCTGGATATCTAGGCTATTAATTTCTTCAGTTATTTCGGCTTCTTCAAATCCGCCTCTGATTCCTTTTAATACAATTGATTTAGGTTTCAGGTGTCTAGGCGTGTACGTATAAAATTCTGATTCTTTGGCTTTTAGAATGGAAATTGCACTGTCGTAGGTTTCCAAGTCGTTTGTAATTATTCTGACTAATTTCTCATCACGAATGTTGATGAGAAACTTGTTCTTTGGTATATTATTTTTTGTTAGAAGATCAATTGTATCTTTAATGCCGATTTTGTAGGCGTAGATCGGCGGCGGTTTCAGATTACGTTTGTTCACGTTTACCTTTGACTGCGGTGCGGTAGTGGCTCCGTCGGTACCTCTGTCTTCGTCTGTGACCTCGGTTTCTTTTTCGTCTTCGACGCTCATGGAGTCGGAAAAGTATTCGAAGCGGTTGGTAAGCTCGACGTTTGTTGTATCGACCATTTTCCGCTGTTTGAACGGTCTCTTGGGCTTTTTGAACCCTGCCTTTGTCCCTGCGTCTTCGGGGGTGTCCATGCCCTGTTGCTGGGGGTGTCGGGTTTCTTCTTTGTCCGAATCGTTAGACGACGTGCTGAGTCGACGCGGTCTAACGTTCGGCTTCGTCACTGCTCTATTTAAGATTTTGTTCACGTTGATATTCGTACCGAATTTTCTATTGAGAGCATTGCACTGGTATCTCAGTTCTGCTAGCGATTCACTTTTTTCCGGGTTTGCACTTGATGGTCCCAGCTTTGGCCAATTTTCTTTATTTGGGCCTGACATTGTCGGCGTTTTCACAGCACCGCTAACCGGCTTTTCTTTGTTAAGATTCACTGAATATTCTGTTTCTGATGAGTGCCGGTGCCGTGGCACCTCACTGAAATCACTGCACCTGCCCGCAGGCAGTTTGTTTTTGTTTTTCACTTCGGAAATTTTAATAATTGTGGGTGAACAATCACAAATTTGAAAATAGATTGGGAGCTGCGCACGTACGTCCGTCACCTACGGCTACTCAATCGGAACTGTCTGGCTCGTTGGTCTAGGGGTATGATTCTCGCTTCGGGTGCGAGAGGTCCCGGGTTCAAATCCCGGACGAGCCCATGCAATCATTTTTTTTCGTTCATCGCCAAAAACGCATCAACAACTTTAGTGCGAGAAACCGCATAAAAAAAAATCAGATTTCAACGATGCTCCAAGAGCGAATACGCCGATCATGTGATTGTTTTATTGGATCAGGTAATTTTTCGATCACGCGAATGACAATTGCAAGAAACGCGTCTTCGCCGCGAATCGTGTAGGCATGTGTCGTGAGCGTGAGTTTGATTGACTCGGAACATCCAAATCAGCCAGTCAGTACGTCGCATTGCCGCAGTCATGGCGCTGGCGTGGAATCCATCAAAGAAGCACAGCGACAGAGAAAGGTAATTTTTCATCACGATTCGACGAGATTAATCAAGTTAATCAACGCGAAATAGTTTGTTTGTGTTTAATTATTAAATGTGCATAAAAATTGGACAACAAAAAACGTCGCGTCCTTACATTCGAGCTCCATATGGCAACATAACCTCAAATCTGTCATCATATCTGTCATCGCCAATTCGTTTGTTATGTTGACACGAGTTGTATCGAGCGGGACTCGAAATCAAAATATCAAAAACTGGCACGTAGGAGTTTAAAAAACAGTTTTTCGTGCATGTATCGCGTCGTTAATGAACGATTTTGTCTCTCGTCTCGTTTCGAGGCATTTTCGCCGAGAAACGACATCGAAACTGACGTTTTTTTTCTCGCCATTTCCTGTCCAGATGGATTTGCATTTACCCGATATACTTGAACAGCAAAAGAACTTTGGCAGAGGGTAGAAAACTGAGCAAGGACAAGTGCGTGGAAAATCCGACGCATCAAGAGATTCGCGACGTTCTTATAGCGGCCGGTCTCAAAGTCGGCGTCGAAAACAAACTGCATCCCAAAGAGAGAAGCAAAGAAGTTCTTTTCAGAGGGCGGATAAGAGTTCAGCTTAAAAACGACGACGGCACGCCGGTCCATCCCTCGTTTCCCACGAGAGACTCCGTCCTCCTTCACCTCGGCACGACCATCCCCAATCTCAAGACTCGGCAGGGAAAACAGTCGACCGCGGAGCAATCGGCGCAACAACCTTCCAGCTCGTCCAGCAAAAAAGGAAAAGGCAAAGGGAGGCGATGAAATAAATAAAAACTATTAATTTTAACCACGAAACGTTTTTTTTCTATTTTTAAATACATGAGAAATTTCTTTATGGGAATTCAGTAGTCGTTGATTTTTTTAAATTCGTTCTACGCCGTTCAGAGATTTTTTTCGTAGGTTTTTTTCACACGTTACGAAGAATTCCAACAAATTTACGTAATTGGCTTGATAAAAAATGGTAAAATGCTGTGTCCAGACTTTTTCGAATGCAACGAACCGTTTTTGAGATTCGTCGAGATCAGAAGCGAATGACCTTGAAGTTTGGATCGTTTAAATGCACCGAAAAATGGAGAATTTAGCTGCGATGAAAAAACGATCGATTTTTGGGAGCCGAAAAGTATGGCGGCTCGAAAATTTCACACGATTTGATAAATTAACCGAATCGTCAATGAAAACAATGACGTTGAAGTTTGCATCGTTGGAATGCAACGAAATTCATTCAATTTGTGACAAAACTCTTTACAAAAATGTAAAATATTATTGCAGTGATAAAACGATCGATTTTTGCGGCCCAACAAGTATATAAAGTCGAAAGATTTCGATGTTTTATAAAATTAAACAAAGTATCAATAAAAATTCATATTTTACGTTGCATTCCAACGTTGCAAACTTCAGCCTCATTGAAAACGAATATTTTTCGGTGAATTCCGTCGTTGGAATGTCCGGCGCGCACGTATGCAAAAAAAAATGCGTCTTAAAACTCGAATCATGTTTTTATTCATAGATTTTTCATTAAGATCGGTAAAAAATTTGGTATAAAACGTAAAAATACATTTGTCACGAAATCTTGAAAGATTCGTTAGTTTTTTCAAGTTGAAACTCGTTCTCAGTCGCTAATCTCCGTCTCCCGTAGTGTGTCTTTTTTTTTTTTTATAACTTCGAGTAAGAATTTTGCGAGAACTGGCTCAAGTATTGAGGCAAAAATTGCCATTGGTATTCGTCGTTTTGCATGGCCGAGCGTCGATAAGCTTTTGAAACGTCGTCGCCGTTCGTTGCAACTTTCCGAGTCGAGTTTTCTTCGGCTTTTTTCATGGGTCCACTTGGTTTTTCTTGCAGCGTCGGTTGCGTCGATTTTCCTTCGGATTTGCTTGTTTCTGCGGATCGAGCAGATTCGTTTCGGCTTCTCGTGACTCGGTCAGTCTGCCGAGCTTCGTCTTTCGTTGTTCCGAACTTTTGGTCTTCGTTGCTGCACTGACATTGCTTCATTGGTCTCGGTGCCTCGGGCATAGGATTCCTGGACCGTTCGGACTGAGAAGCTTCGAGGGCGGACGCATAATCGTGCAAGCGTGCGCTCAGTGAATGGAGAAGCAGATTTTGTTGGGCAATTGCTTCGTGCAGAGCAGTCGTCGAAGTTTCTCCAGATTTTTGGCCCACCGCCAAGAAATTTGGGGCTTCCGGAAACGTTACTTTTTCATCCGTCTGTAACGAAATCGCGTGCAAGTTCGCATCATCGAAACGCAACGAAATTCTTTATTTTTCCCCCCAAATATGCCAGCAAAATTGGAATTGCTCGAAAATTTAGAAAATCGAAGATTTCCTCGTCCCATTCTTTCGATTCGCAAAGATTTTTCCTATCACGCAAAAATTGCGCGTACTCGAACATTGAAAAAAGAAAAAAATAGTGAATTTTGTATTTTTTTCAACTTTTGAGTACGGGCCATTCGTTTCCAATTTCGTTTCAACACGTTTTTGAGTTTTTTTTTCTAGAGCGCTAGTGGGACGGCGAGGAAGAATAAATTCTTGGCCAACTTGCCATTTTTAATGCATCACGCTGTGCGTCACCAATCCGAGAATCGATGGATCCGAACACAGGATCATATTGCGAAGCTCTTAACAAGCTTTCATAAGGAAATGGCGTTTGAGCTCCAGCCAGCAACGCATTTGGGACTCCCGGGTATGAATTTATTAGCTGGCCCTGCATGACGTCATCCTGCAAAACGATCGTAAAACATTAAAAAAAAAAAACATTAACACAAAAATTAAGTTCGTGACTCGAAAAATCATGATCCGGAAGTTTGCATCGTTGGAATGCAACGAAATTCTGTTATTTCTTCAGCAGAGCCAATAATTATTATTGAATATTCGCTCCGGCCAATAAAACGATTCTCTCTTGCGACCAAAATCTCAATCGACTCAAAAAATTGCCACGATTTTCAAAATTCAATAAATAATCAATAGAAAAAATGTTTTTCGTTGAATCTCAACGTTGCAAACTTCGGAGTCATGAATATTTTTGGATAATTTCGAAATTTCGAAATTCTCCGACAATCGAAAGTTTGCATCGTTGGAATGCAACGAAATTCTGTTATTTCTTCAGCAGAGTCAATAATTATTATTCAATATTTGCTCCGGCCAATAAAACGATTCTCTCTTGCGACCAAAATGTCAATCGACTCAAAAAAATTGCCACAATTTTCAAAATTCAATAAATAATCAATAGAAAAAATGTTTTTCGTTGAATCTCAACGTTGCAAACTTCAGAATCATGAAAAATCAAGCTGAACGTTATTTGCACGTGAAATTCACGTTTCATTCGACTGATTTTCATACTCGTGATTATTTTGGAAATTTGTCGCTCTCAGCCTTCGAAATTAGTTTGTCATTCTGAGGCTCGAACGATTTTAATACAGAATGGAAAATTAAACTTTTATTTTGACAATACGACGCACGGTGTGTTCTTGTTGATCTGCAGGGACTTGAAACTGGATCGCCTGCTCGGAACGCAGCCCATAAGGCAGAGACGGCGCAGTTCTCAGTAAATACGGATACGGGGACCTGTGAAACGTGTTTGGACTTTGTGAGAAGCTGATAAGAGAGTATTGTGCTCCGTGGGAAGGAGCAAGCGCAGCAGTGGCCAGTGCTTGTGGAATTGCGAGCAAAACTTGTGGCAAGTTGGTCAGCAGTCGATTTTGGTAACGCAAAAAAGATCGAGGTTCGATGGCATGAGGATTATCATCAAGCTCGTCACTTTGTTCGGAGCTACTGGGGGTCGTGGTGATTTCCACTTGGGCCATCGCGTCAAGTTCGGCTTTTTTCTCAGGCAGAGTTGCAGCTCGCGATTCACTCGTTTCGGGACTCGTCGTTTCATTTTTTTCACATCCCTCTTGCGGGTTACCCACGATTGGCAGTCCGCGGCTGGGACCACCGTTCACGAAATACTTGATCACTCGATCTACGTCAGCTGTAAAAAAGGCGATATAAAAAATGACAAGTTATTTCGTTCATAATGAACAAAAAGTAGCAACGGATCATCGAACGCGAATCAGGATCCAATAAAACGTCGAGAACAATCGTTTTCGTCATTTTTTCTCCATTATTTTGATAATTAATGCACTGCACGACGTGAGGGTGTGAAAAAATTGGATCTTCATTGCCATACACGATTATAGGAATCAATAAACGAGTAATTATACCGTGTCGTACGGAAATATTGAAACTTTTAACATCTCGAAGCGTATGGGCGGTAAAATACTTTCGATTTTAATGGCTGAAATCGATTTCCTTCTAAATACAGAATATTATTCAACATTTAGCTGCAACAATCGAAGTTTTTGTTTTCTATTTTCACGAATTAATCACAAGAGAATGATCCTCAAGTTTGAATCGTTCGAGTACAACGAAAAATCTCTTTTTGATTCTCATTATTTCGATAATTAATGAACTCGTTGCAATTTTTCTAGTAAACTCAGTTTTCGAATGGTGAGGAAGAAAAAATTCCTGATCAACGAAAGGCCTTCGCGGTGGAATGCAACGGAAAATCTATTTTTTATTCATTCGTTTGATAATTAATGGCACTCGTTCGAATGGCAAAGAAGACTGTCCCATTATCGTTGACAAATACCGTATGAAAATGTTGTTTTCTGCTATAAAAAACAACGAGTTTTCGTTATTCCAATGTGCAATGTATCGACGTACTTGATCTCATCTGTTTTTTCGACTTGGACCCACACCATCGTGGATCACGTTTGGTTGTTTCTCCATCGTCCAATATTCCGAGTTTCAATTTTTCGTTTTGTTGCTTTTGTACGTGTTTCATGCACTCCGAGGCTTGTGCATCGTTCTCCGGGATCCGACAACGACAAACTTGTTCCTCGAAGGTTGAAGTTGCTCCGCACCTGGCGCAGAGATTTTTACAGATTTCGACATCGTTGGCACTCAAAATCTCCGAATTTACTGGAAATGCAAGATTTTTTTTTTCAATACTGACAATCGAGAAGGTTTTTCCAATAATCGAAATATTTTCACATTTACCTGCGTTTGCTAAAAGAGCTGTAAACAATAAAAATGCTAAACCCCCAAACGTATTCATCGAGAATCGCGTCGATTTAATTCATCAAGAACGAGAAAAATTAACTTTAAAATCCTCTTTAAACTTTGATTTGATCAATAACGAATTCCCTCTATTATCAGAAACTTGTGCTTTGCAATAAAAAACTAAATGCACTGGCTCGCGGTCGAAGATGCGATTGTGATTTATAGCGGAAAACTGCAAGGAATTTGCTGACTGTCGAAGTCATGGTTGCAGTTCGCGTATTGACGCAATTAAATTACAAAAGTCAAGAGGGATCGAAATTTGTCAACAAAATCGCACGCACCTCTTCGGAATAATTAATGCACAAATTACTGATTTTGCTGATGTCGATTTATTCGGCAAAGTTGTTGAATTTTTAAATTTATTTCGTTCTCTAAACTCGAGCACTTGGGCCAGCCTTGAGTTTTGTTCAGCTCCAGAGTAGCGTATCGCCCCAGTTAACTCCGGAACGGGGTCAAAAACGACCCCAGGCAATTTTAAATCCCGCGCGCTTTTTCGTTCTCCCGTTTTTTTTTGTTTTACCGCATTTTCAACGATTTTTTCGACTTTGAGCAAAATCGCTCTGGGCTCACGCGATCCTGCATTGAAAGACGAAAAGAATGAGCCCAAGTTGAAGTCTTTACGTTAAATTTCAGCGGAGTTATGAATTTTTCAAAATTGTGCTCATTTAGGACTCGAGATTTCCGGAATAGGTGATAAAAATTGTTATTTCGAAACGTAATAATCGATTGGAAATTAGAAAACTGAAAATAATGGCATTGCAGTTATTATGAATTCAAGATTGGCTAAAAAAAAAAAAAATCCTTCTCCGTGACAATGTTTTTACACATTGCCGTGACCAGGATTCGAACCTGGGTTACTACGGCCACAACGTAGGGTCCTAACCACTAGACGATCACGGCTATTGAAGGACATACAAAATCCAGCATTAAAATTTAATTTGTGGTTTTGGAGCAAGTGATTCTGATAATTATCAGTAGAAAATGAAAATAACTATTGTTTCGCGATTAATAAACTGCATAAGATTAAGTTGGAATAATTTTATCGTGAGATTCGAAGAATAACGAGATTTTAAGATGCGATAAAAATAAGAAATTGAATCGTCAACGCGGAGAATTTAATCGAAATGTCGATACTCGGGGAATTAACTAATTAAATATTTGTTTTGCGTTGGTATTTTGTTAATCAGTTCGTGCTATATTTTTTAATATTTCATCGGGTCGGTAATTCGGTCGGTATGTATAAATATACATACGTGGCTGGGGAGAAAGTTCCACTTTCCACCGACCTGCGGCGCTTCGATCGACGCGCGGACCCGCGCCTGCGCACTGCGCACTGGCAGTTGCCGCTTCCTGCGTCCGGCGTCCGGTTCGATTCGGCGTTACTGTTCGCAGCGTCTCGTTCGTAACAGTACGGACAATTTTTATTTTGTTTTCATCTCAAGCAAATCCTGTCCCAAGCCTGTCCCACATTTTCAAGAGCTCATGAACGATCCGATGTCCAGGAATAACAACGCGGGGATGCCTTTCGATGTTAATCAGGTAAATTATTTCCAAAATCCCTTTACCGAACATGTTTCCACAGACTTCGTGTCACCCTCGAGGGCACGCGATGCAATTTCGATGTTTCCAAGTTCTTGAAAACCCAAATTTCCTTTTTATAATTCGGATATCGCGATCGCTTTCGGGTTTTTGCTCGATCGCGGGTTGCGCGTAAAGAAAACGATCATTTCGATGAAAATCGAACGACCGCGGGCAGTGACGCCATTCGTCAAGGACGCCATTGTTTACACTCGCTAAAGTCGAACGCGCGAGCTGGATTTTCGCGTGTTTGTCTAGCGGCAGAACAAAAAAAACATTGCGCGTGTTTTCTCAGGAAATCTGTTTCGAATTATTCCCTGCAATATTCGCAGTTTTATGCGAGTTTACGAACAAGTTGCGTAAATGCACGAACATTTTTCGAGGTTACTTTTCGTCAGCAATATTTTTGTTTGTTTTTATACGATTCGACTCGAACCGGGTCAGCCCGCTTTGTTGATGTTTTGGGAGTTTCTGTTTCTCGCAAGTTCTGAGCCCCTAGTAGCGACAAGGCGCTTGCGAACGCCGTTGCTATCGCTTGAGACGCTCTCCCGTTTTTTTCCACGTTGTCCCGCGTGCGAAGCCACTCGCGCTCATGCTCATAAGTTGCTAAAATTCGAGAAATTTACAAACGAACGAGATTCCGAGACGAGCTTAGAAATGTTACGAAAAATCCCGTTTTTTCCCACAAAAACTTATTGCGTCGATGTTTTTTACGCGTGACGCTGAAAAATCATGAAATTTCCGATTCGATTTTCGACCGTGATTTATAAAATCGCAATCAACACGATTAATATCCGTTTCGCGTTGGTTCGCGGCGATGGACATTGATTTTTAACATCCATTGAGTTTTCCGGAAAATATTTGATACGCAACGAGAAAAAAGAGTTGAAACGGCCGGGCGGGGCGCTGCAAAATTGGCGGGAACTGGACATTTTGGCGGTTATTTGGCGCGTACGCCCGCGGCGGCGCAGCCGGTACGCGAGACAGCGCGAGAATGCTCTTGATATTCTTGCCGTCTCCTGAACTCCTGATGGTAAGAGTCTCCGAGAGAGCCTACCCCAACAACGTGGCCGAGACGTTTACGTACGAGCCGAGCGTTATACTTTGCCCGTATTACATAGTGGGGGGAGACGAGAGATTCGCGCGAGACACTCGTCGTTGTAAAGAAAACACTCCCCGATATGTGTGTACACGCGAATCTCCAGAAGGAGACGCAGCTGCCCGTGTCGCATGCACGTTCTCGCTTCTCGAACGGCTTTCATGTAAACAAGCCCGTTTGCGTAAACAAACAAATCGTTTCTTTTCTTTTTCGTCTTTTTACGGAATTTCTTTCCATGAAAATGTTTTTTTTTTTTACTTTTTCATTGAAAACGATTCGATTCTTCAATTTTTTTTCTTTTTCCTTCAATTGCCGAAAAATAGTTTGCGTATTTTTGAAATTTATCAATAAACAATAAGCAAATAGACAATAATTTTGTTTATTCTTTATTTTGCACTTTTTTTTTTAACTCTGCGATATTTTTTTTTGCGATTTTGCATTCCGGGCTCCGATCATGGGCTTTTTCAACCATGGGAGCAAAATTGTTCGCAGTCTTTTTGAACTCTTCGCGGACTTGCACGAACGAATCAATAATCTCGTTAAAACTTTAAATTTCCTTTGGTTTGGTATGTTGAGGGAAAAAATTTTGATTGATGCGGTTTTTTGCGCCCGATTGAGTCAACGGAACAAACTTTATTGAGAAAAACGCGAAAAAAATCGAAAAAATGTGGAAAAATTACGAGTGACGCGCGTTCGGGATTTTCAAAATCGTCAATAACGTTTTACCAAATGAAATTGAATTTTAATTTTTTTTTTCTTTTTGCGTAATTGAATTGAGATTGATTGAAAATTTTGTTAAAATTGCATTAGAGTTCGCATCGTCGGAACGCAATGAAAAATCATCCATTCAAACTTTTCGAAATCCAAAAAACGTTTTTATTTTTTTTTTATTTTGACAATTGTCAATATTGTTGGACCAAATGAAATTGAATTTCAATATTTGTTTATTTTTTGAGTAATTGAATTGAGATTGATTGAAAATTTTGTGAAAATTGTATTAGAGAGACATTTTTTTTACTGTTGAAATAAAATCATAGTTTTTTTGTCCATTTTTCAAGTTTTCTTTCCGGAAAAGTCTAGGGATTTGTAGAATCATGAAAAAATAGATTTTCGAGGAATAAAGAAAATTTCCATCTCTTTTGTCTGAAGAAAGAAGAAAAACGTGTAATTCTGTCTTGAAATATCGAACTTCTCTGAGAGAAAAAAACGTGCTGGCTGTCGGATCATCTTAAAAGAAAAAAATTGAATTTTTCCCATCTCCAGTTCGCCTGAATATTCAGAACATTAAATTTAAAGCATTTGCCTCGTTTCTTGATCGAAAGTAAGTCGAGGACAAGAAATTCCTCGAGGATTCGTCTGACTCGAGTTAACGCGAGATTCATTTTTTTTCACTTCGAGTTGTCGTGCTTGGAGGGATGAATTATTTTCATACGAAAACTGAAGCGACGAAAATTTGATTAAAAAAGTTTATTCAGGAATTCAATGCATTTTTTTTGGTCATAACTGATTTTTTTCTCCTCATAGCGATTCGGTACGTAAATAGAGACTCGAGAGTCATTAATCTTATTAATTAATCGTATTAATCAAATTAACACACAATGTTTTCGTGCAAAAGTTTATCTGGCCTCGTAAAGAGAAAAATTGCAAGGAACGTTGCTTTTTTTTTTAGATTTGTCGGTTTTTATCGAACCTACAACAATTTCTTTACGTTCGTCCCAAACGAGGGGCAAGTTCGTACTTGGAGAACGTTCGTGCTCTGCTCTCCTGATACTCGGGCTCGATTAATGTAAATTCACAGTTTCTCATCGAGGCGCAAAATATTCTCGAAGCGTCTCGTTTCGCCTTGATTTCAGTTTTTCTCTTCGTTTCATTGCTTCTCGTCGTTTATCTCGAGTCTTGAGTTAATTAAATAAATAATACACTAAATACAAATCACACACACTCACGAGAAAAAAAAATGAGGCTGAAGTTTGCAACGTTGGAATGCATCGAAAAATATTAATTTTTATTGATAATTTGTTTAATTTTCTAAAACGTCGAAATCTTTCGAGTTTATGGACTTGCTGAGCTGCAAAAATCGATCGTTTTATCTTTGTAATAACGAATTTCGTTGCATTCCAACGATGCAAACTTTAGAATCATGAAAAAAAATTGTGAAGCGTTTTTTTCCCTCGTTTTCTTAACGTCCGGGGCTGCCGTTAGGTTTCCCAAGATTTTTCATCAATTTGTCGATTCTGGTCGCACATTCTTCGATGTGTTTTCGATCGATGTCGTAAATCTAAAAAAACCAAAATTTCCTATGCAGAAAAATCGACGAGATTCAAGAATTTTCAAGAATCCCAAAAATTTGTTCGAATCACTTTTGTCGTCGAGTTGGATGGAAATGAAAAAGTTTTTTTCACCTTTCTCGTGAATACCGTTCTCAGCTTCTTTTCCCGAAGTCCCATTTTCTCCGATTGACGAAGATTCGCCAACACTTTTTTCCTCAACGGTCCAAGTTTGGCGATCAATAATTTTGGATCATTCGCGCAAATGATTTCAAGATTCTGTACCTCCGAGTGCATTTCTCGCTGTTCGATCCCCATCTCGTCGATTCTCTTTGTAAATTTTTTCATTTCCGCGTACGCGCTTTGATACTCTTTCCTCATTTCGTGTCGAATGTCGTCGGCGACCTAGAAACCAAATTCGCAAATGGCGAAAAATTCCTGCTCGTTGTTGGTTCCATTAAAAAAACCAATTTTTTGGGTTTAGATTCTAAAAAAAAAAAAATCGTTTCATCGTCCTGACGAAATATTGGACGAGAATCTTGAAATCTGCTGAAGAAAACACGCAATTTCGTTGCATTTCGTTGACACTGAGCTGAGGCCAATAAAATGGTAAAAAAGTGAATGAAAAAAAAAATTTCACAAAAAAAAGTTTGGTTAACGGATTCGCCAAATTTTTACCTCGGCAACTTCGCTCTCCAGAGAATTTCTCGCGTTTTTGGTGGAAAACTTGGATTGTGCATCGTCCATTTTGCGTTTTTGATTTGCAATCCATCGATCAACTTTGGCATCGATCCTCGCGTTGTTATAGTCCATCAAAAAAATATCCTCGCTCTTGATATTGTCGTCGACTCTGGCGAGTATCTCGGAACTCCAGTGCAAAACACGATTTTTCTCTTCTATCAATTCGCTCCACGTATCCGGCAAACGTCCCATTTTTTGTCCCATTTTTGTCCCACTTTGCACGAGCCAACACAAGCATCACTTCGAGATTGCCAACAAAGTCGCATATTCCGAGCGTATGAAAACGCTTTGGTTAGCAGCAAGAAACAAAAAACGAACAAACATTTTTCCATATCGATTAACTGTCACTCCGAAATGAGACTCGATCGTCTTTTTTTTCTACACTCTGCAAAATCGCTAACTTTTTATTTCTATTTTTCCATCGACCACGAATTTTCAACTCGATGAATAAAAATCTACACTGAATCTTTTCGGAAAGTAAATTTTTGCCATTCCAATCGTTTATTTTGCTGACAGTTCCGTTACAAATGAAAAATATTGTCGGAATAACGAAAATTTTGTTGAAAAAGGTGGACATTTTGTTGGATACGTTAAACTAAACGTTTTTTCGAAAAATCACGAAAATTTTGGCATTTCAGCAAAAAACATTCTGGAAAATCGTTTTCGGAAAGTAAATTTTTGTCATTCCAATCGTTAATTTTGCTGACAGTTCCGTTACAAATGAAAAATATTGTCGAAATAACGAAAATTTTGAAATTATCCCAAAATATTTAGTTGGCTGTATTCAACAAAATATTGGCGTTTTTTGACAAAATTGAATTTTCAGTGTAATAATGGTCCGTGACTTTGGTCCAAATTTCGTCTCAATTTGACGGCAAACAACTGGGATGCAAAATTAATTGCGTTTCCATTCGATTTTAGCACCAAAATTGCGAAAAAACATGAACTAAAATAATTTTCGCTCTCCGCTACCTGTTTCAATTATTCTCGTCAAGTTTTCACACGGAATACGTAAAGGTGGCACGTGGAATGTGCCGATTTCGATAACGCTGGATTATCAGCCCGACATATTGGTCACTCGCTGTTTACAAACTGTGTCGACGCTCTTCGACTTGGCAATGCTCGTTGTCGATGTCGATGTCGACCGAGTTTTGTATTTCTCTCTCCAAACACCGCGGGCCTTCGTGGCATTTCCATTTTGCCATACGGAGAGAGTTCAAGGAGAAAAATAGTCGAATTTAAATTCATAAAAATAGTATTTCGTATTTTTTCACCCTTTTCCATCGTTTTTCCCATGACACTCGAGTTCGCGACGCGTTGGGGTCCGAGAAAAATACTTTTTATATTAATTTTTTCTCGAATTTCAAAAACCGTGACAATTTTCGTACCGATTTTGGGTTTGGAGCCTGAAAAAAAAAGGAAAAAACATTTTTTTCTGATAGAAAATCCAAAAGTAAAATTCAATCGTTGGAACAAAATTCCCTCCTAGGCTGAAGGAACAGTCGGAGATTTTGGTTAAATTTTAATTGTGCACCCCGGGAAATAATTCACTGAAAAGTATAGAAAGGAATAAAATTGTTTATAAATTCAAAGAGAGTTGGAAACAATGGTGTAGTTGATTGTGTCGTATTTTCCATCCATTAGACTCGGTTCTCTTCAAAGGACAGAATCTAATATGGTTGCTAACCGTGTTTACAGTTGGAGGCTTGTGTTTATGTAGGACATTATTCTCCGTCGTGTGTTGGTACGTAGAGAGTTATCGAGGAAAACTCATTCCAGCCGTCAGAGCGTATCGAGTCGGAGCAGAGTGTAGTCTCCGTTCAACGCGCACGACACAGCACAGTGCCAATAATAATCGGCTTATTGATTTCAATTTGCGCTCCGTGAATCCAGACGTCACGCGCACACGACCAACGCGAATATACACAAAATCCAGTAAAATAGACGTCAATGAAAATTCTGCATCGTGTCGTAAGATTTTTTTTTCACTATAAAAAAAAAAGCCTGAGGCTTCCACTCATTTCTGCTGCTGCCAAACAAAAACGCGGGACAAGTCACGAAAACCGTTTGAGGCAGCGAGCGATACGAGAGAAAAGCCCGTTGGATTGTCATTCAAAAGTTTTCGTTGCCCAGGACAAAGAGGAATTTGTGTCAATGAAAACTAAGAGAAAAAATTTTTCCTCCATTTTTTTCTCCAGCAAAGCTCATTATTTAAATGCAGAATCCCGACGATAAAAAAATCGAACGCTGCAAAATTTTTGCGTACTCGTTATTTTCATTGATAACGAAAAAAAAACTGGCAATTTTGAAAAAAATGCTCGTGATATTGAATTTAGAAAAAAAAAATTCAGTCGATACGAAATGCGCATCAGGCAAAACTCCAACGAGAATTCAGCATCAAAATGTTTTGGAGCTCCCTAAATCGCTGAGCGATCTGCGTTTACATCGCATCATCGTAGGCCAGTTCATTAATTTATCCCTTTGATTAATCCGGGCTGGGGAATACCAGTTTTGGATAAATATTCCCTTGAAATAAACGCAGGTGGTTCGGGATATAACGCAAATAGTCCAGTCGACTATAATTATATGGCGTATCAATATTTCCATCATCTAGCATACCAAGTCCTCCCATAGCCCCTTTAAGCTTAATTATAGCCCATGCGAAAACATACGCACACGCGTAAAGTTATTATTCCAATCCAGAGGAATTTCGACATTGAACCATGGAAATTCACGGATTTCGTACAAAAAGCAAGGAAAATCAAAAATTATTTCATTCACTGACTATTTTTAGATTTTCGCAATAGATTTTTGCTTTTCGACGATGCAAACTTCAAATTTGTGAGTTTCTGATATTCCTGCCCCAATTTGAGATGAAAAAATAATGTTTTCCAACATTTTGTCTCTGGGTTGTGGTTTTAACGTGGAAAATCCATGGGTGCATGAAGCAACATGATTGTCGATGAATCAACAACGTGTAAACCGGAGTTGACAATTAAACATCGTGCACATTTTGATTGAATCGATGTTGTTTCAACTTGTCAACAATTGTCACAAATGAGGAATAATATTTTATCACTGATGAACTCTCTACAATAATGCTGGGTGACTCGTTGACCCGGTTTAATTTTGGCTTGTTTCAATCCGGAGTCTCTGTGTCTGCCTTTAAAATACCGCTTTAAATATTCAACCCTTCGCTATTATTGTCCCTGCGCGTGCATAATCCTGAATCGTCGAATTGTCAAATATTGTTATCGGATGCCACGCCTCGGTGCTCGCATTCTAACCCATATTATGCGTTCACTCGCCATGCTTCCGTGTCTCTGTACCTGCAGACAGTCAACGAGATTAGACGATCGCATCCGCGATCCGGATGATTTTATAATTCCTAATTAAAAAACGAAAAAAAAAATGGACAAACCCTGGCATATCGATCATTCAATTTGCTCGATGATCCTGAAGTTTCCAACGTTGATGACGCTGAAGTTTGCAACGTTGGGCTGCAACGAAAAATACTTGCTCCATTAATTTTTCGTTGAATTTCAAAAACCATGACGATTTTCGTACCGATTTTGGATTTTGATCCTAAAAAAATATCGTTTTATTGTCCTAATCAAATATTTAATGAGAATCTCGAGATCTGCTCGAGAAAAAATGGAATTTCTTTGCATTCCAACGATGCAAACTTCAACATCTTCCAACGTTGGAATCCAACAAAGTTCCATTTTTGTTTTGAGCAGATCTCGAGATTCTCATTAAATATTTGATTAGGACAATAAAACGATATTTTTTTAGGATCAAAACCCAAAATCGACACGAAAAATTGGCTTGATTTTCGGAATTGAATAAATAATCAATAGAAAACAATATTTTTCGTTGAATCTCAACGTTGCAAACTTCAGAGTCAAATTTGCTCTCGAAATATTTAAATTTTTGCTAATACTGCAAATTCCATGGACATCGAACTGTCTTGTAAAAAGTCAGCGGACCAAACGCGGAATGTGAAAATATAGAAAGAAGATTTAGTCGTGGAAGCTGGAGTCTGGAAAGCTTACGTTTGGACTGTTGTGAGGGATAGTGTGTGGCAAAGGTTGAAAAATCAGAGCGCGTTGTGACGATTGCTCATCGATTCGGAGGTTGCCTGGTGAATTTGATGGAATCGTGGGGAATCTCGGATTGGTGGAATGTGCACGAATATCTGTAGAGATATGGGATTGATGCATAGATAAGTCGTGTGTATGTGCAACATGAAAATTCGTTGATACGCAGATCTCTGGGTAGTCGAATAATGGCTCGCGGGGTCCGATATCGGTGCTGCCTGGTTTTGAATATCAGCAACCGAGTTACAAGGACGTAGACAAATTCTCGCGCGTACGTGTGGAGCGTTCGTTGGAAAGCAGAAAGGCTTGTGAACAGTGGGGATGAACTAGGCTGGACGTCGTTTCGATTGGCGCGAAGCGCGACGAGTCTATCGACTCTCTAGTACATAGTTTCGCATCGGGTGGCGCAACTATCGCAAAATCTTCGTATGGCCTGATTCCTCTGGCTCTAGCTGGCTCGACACACAGCCAGAGCACATGCACATATTTCTTGTAGTTGAATAAGCGGAAAGGGCATAGCAGGGGAGGTTCGGGCGCGTTTGTTCGCTCGTTCACTCGGGCGTTCGACTTTGCCCCCAGGCGGCGACAATCCCACTCGGGGAACAATGTATACGAACAAAAATCTCTAGGAACGTGTACACGGGAGGAAAACTCGTGTATCTGTATTTATATCCAATGTTGTCAGCGTCATATAGGCTTTATGATTTTATTCGAGCGACAAATTGAACTAAAAATAAAATCTCCTTTGCGCGTTTGTTCGGTGGCGAGCGTTCATGCGTGCTAGAAGGTGACCGTATGTCCTCATCTCCCTGTATTCTCCTCTCGCTTGTTCTCTTCGTTCTGCTTTTGCTGATCTCCATCGCCAAACGACGCGAACCGCTTCGTATCTCTCGCTAAACTCACATAACAAGCTTTTTCATACGATCCGATTTCTATACCACAGAGTAGCTCCACCTTGATCCGTACACTCGACACAATGCTGCACATATACTGCTGGCCTGAAAGTACATCAGCCCCCCCCACCAACACGTAAGAACGTTCTCCGCGTAGCTACTCTTATGTATGTATATAAATAATATACTGGTGCATGTATATGTCGGCTTGAATATACACAGGGGTAGGTTATAGCTCTTTGAAGTGCTCTGGATACACTTGGCCTGTAGAATTTATCGTGCCCATCGCAGTGTGTAACTAGTGGCGCGGGCGTCCTCTCGAGTTTGCCATTTTCTCTCTCTCTCTCTCTCGCCTTATATACTCGCCACGTGTATGCGAAATTACATGAAACGGTTACACACCAGGTTCCTGATATGTGGAGCGTAAAACTTATGGTCAATGCATTAAAAATGTTGTACCTCGGTGGCTCAAGATCCAGCAGCTCCAAAATTATACGCAGACTGCCGTATCATCTGATCATTAGGATTTTGTCATCTTATGAGGATGTTGCAGTTTTTAATGATACTGAAGTATGCAACGTTGGAATGCATCGAAAAATATTAAATTTTATTAAAGATTCGTTTAATTCTCAATGTCATCCAAATTTTTCGAGCCGATATGCTTTTCAAATGGCAAAAATCGATCATTTTACCATACTAATTACATTCTGCATTTAAATAATTGTTTTTGTCAAAGATAAAAATGAATTTCGTTGCATTCCAACGATGCAAACTTCGGTCATAGTTTTTAACTCACTTGGGAAAAACTGCTTTTCATCTGCACTGCCGCGCATCCCTCGAAATTTTTTTTACCAACATTTTGTGGACGGACGTTGACGTTGGGGGTCGGAGCTCGCTCAATTGGGTTGCAAGGGAAACTGCATCATTTTTTGCAGCAGAATTTTCATACAGTATTTGTCTTTGTTGCCATTGGAAAACTGAATTTACTTGAAATATTTGAACGATCGCATTAATTATCAAAATAATGAATAAATTCTGTTTTTTTTTTTGTATTTCAATGTCAATGCGAATGATTTGCCGCGCTCCGTTTGCCGTAGGATGTGTCTGCCCACGTATGCAGTCGCAGTAGCGGGGCAAATTTGAATCCATCTCTTTGCTTTGAGGGATCGAAAGGCATGTTTATTGATATTGACGAATTCACCTACGCGGACCACTTGCGCCACAAAAGACGCGAACTTCGCATTCGAGAAACCTTTTGGCTTCCTATAAACCGCTTCACCAGCTTTTCAGATCAGCTTCCAAACGGCCTTGAAAGGCATTGATCGCGTACGGCACAGAGAATCTTCTTGTTGAATATGTACACGAAAAATTAGCTCAAGTCTTTTGCAATTTACATCAAAAGTCCAAGATGTAGGAATCATTTAGCTCGGTTTTCCTTTTATTCTGAAACTTGGCTTTTGACTTTCACAGGCTATTTGGTTCGTTTTGCCATTCGGGTCAGTGTGTTGAAAGTTTTATTTTCATCAACTCCAAGAGTTTTTTTCTTTCGCAAATACACTGAAAATTCAATTTTGTCAAAAAACGTCATTTTGTTGAATACAGCGAACTAAATATTTTGGGATAATATAAAAATTTTCGTTATTCCGACAATATTTTTCATTTGTAACGGAACTGTCAGCAAAATTAACGATTGGAATGACAAAAATAGACTTTTCGAAAAGGTTTTCTAAAATGTTTTTGGCTGAAATGCTAAAATTTTCGTGATTTTTCGAAAAAACGTTTAGTTGAACGTATCCAACAAAATATCCATCTTTTTCAACAAAATTTTCGTTATTCCGACAATATTGTTCATTTGTAACGGAACTGTCAGCAAAATTAACGATTGGAATGACAAAAATAGACTTTTCGAAAAGATTTTCTAAAATGTTTTTGGCTAAAATGCTAAAATTTTCGTGATTTTTCGAAAAAACGTTTAGTTGAACGTATCCAACAAAATATCGATCTTTTTCAACAAAATTTTCTTTTTAGTGCACGCAATGGTATGAGCGCGTCAACGAACCGTCGGAACGCGCGTTTTATTTAGCCAATATCTGGGAAAAACAATAGATTTCGATGTTTCGACTATTTGCGACGAAAATCGAGAGAAAAATGGGCGCAATGGGGTGTTGATTTAATCGGAGGGATGGCGTTTTGTGAAAAGTAGTTTGGTCAACAATCCAGAGCTTCTGACCTGACCACGATATTTGCATCCAGCCAACTGCGTTTAATACCGGATATTGGGCTAGTAGCCGCTCGGGAAATTAAACTTTGCACCGCGAACTCTGTCCGGTTAATCGATAAAACGATTCAGAGATAGTAGAAGCGAAAAAAAAAAATCATTGAGCAAGTCAAATTGCTGACTTGAAAACCACGATTTCGCAGAGAGCCGCGAGCTTCACTGGTATAGAGAGCTTGAAAAAGTTTCTCAGCCAATGGGCAGGTTATGCGAGCAAAGTGAGAGAGGGACAGAGAGAGAGAGAGAGAAAAGGAAATGTTACTCATGTACTCTGTGGCGCTCGAAACACGCTCGTTTCGAAGCATTTCGGCGATACGCTCAGGAGTTGAGAGCGCAAAAGCCGTCAGGATCAGCTTGCATCTTGAAAGCCCCTCCCACGTAATAATTTTCTCGGCCGAGCTCACTGCCGCGCTCTTCCAACTCGTTACACCGTCTCTTGCGCCAACTCTCGAAAGCTCGAGCAGTTTCATGAGATGTTCTCAGTTTTAAACTTTATTGCCATTGCGTCTATGATATAACGATAATCTGACGCGTCCACGAGCCAGCCGGTACTTCTAATGTTGCAGAACAACTTGTATGAATACCTTCCCAGTTGTAGGAACAGGATATTCTGATTAATTTGCAAAACTTTAACCTCCGGACGACTGAAATCCTTCCTTTTTCCGCGGTTCACTATTTCCCGGCTACGTTCAACATTTCGAGAATCCAAGTAGCAGATAACGATGCACGTTTATCAGATTAAATTCATAACGCCCATTCAAGTTTTACTCCAAACGATCCACGTCGTTGCCATTTCCCTCGAACTATGCCACATCATTATTTTATTACTCCGCCTGTAACTTCCTCAATCATTCAAATTTCACATCCACCAACCAGCTGTTCATAAATACAAACGAGGCTGCCACCGCAGAACTGCATTATTTGTACACCATTGTTTGCCCCCTCGCGTCAAGTTTATTTGTGCGGTTATAGTTACTCAAATAAATCGACGGTGGACACACATGGGTCTGGGGTGCCCATTTACGGAATTTTCCGTTTTTCGTATCGATTTCCATTAAATAACAATAATAAAAAATCATTTTTGTCCATCACTTAGTGCAGCCTCGCTTTCCAGAACTTTTCCAAAACTATTTTCCTCAATTTTTTCAGATTGTTTAAGAAAGACAGTTTTAGAATCGCCGTTCAGATGACGCTGAAGTTTGCAACGTTGGGCTGCAACGAAAAATACTTGCTCTATTAATTTTTCGTTGAATTTCAAAAACCATGACGATTTTCGTATCGATTTTGGGTTTTGATCCTAAAAAAAGCGTTTTATTGTCCTGATCAAATTTTGTACAGCACTAGATTTTATTAATAAGAACAAAATCCAGTCAAATTTTCAAGAGGCTGCAGAGAACCATAAAAAAAGAATTCGCATCGGTAATTTCATGAATTTAACATTGATTTCATACATTTAATTGCATGTATTTTACAATGAAAACTTCAATTTCTCCGAAGAATTGATAAGAATTCATTGTAAAATGCAATGAAAACTGAGATTCCACGTAAAACTCAATGTTAAATGTATGAGAGGCTGCAGAGAACCAGAAAAAAAGAATTCGCATTGGTAATTTCATGAATTTTACACTGATTTCACACATTTGATTGCATTTTACAATGAAAACTTTGATTTCTCCCAAGAATTGATAAAAATTCATTGTAAAATGCAATGAAAACTGAGATTCCACGTAAAACTCAATGTTAAATGTATGAGAGGCTGCAGAGAACCAGAAAAAAAGAATTCGCATTTGTAATTTCACGAATTTTACACTGATTTCATACATTTGATTGTATTTTACAATGAAAACTTTGATTTCTCCCAAGAATTGATAAGAATTCATTATAAAATGCAATGAAAACTGAGATTCCACGTAAAACTCAATGTTAAATGTATGAGATGCTGCAGAGAACCAGAAAAAAAGAATTCGCATTGGTAATTTCATGAATTTTACACTGATTTCATACATTTGATTGTATTTTACAATGAAAACTTTGATTTCTCCCAAGAATTGATAAAAATTCATTGTAAAATGCAATGAAAACTGCGATTCCTGATAAAACTCAATGTCAAATGTATGAGAGGCTGCAGAGAACCAGAAAAAAAGAATTCGCATCGGTACTTTCATGAATTTAACATTAATTTCGTACATTTAATAGTATTTTACAATGAAAACTTTAATTTCTCCGAAGAATTGATAAGAATTCATTGTAAAATGTAATGAAAACTGGGATTTATCATAAAACTCAATGTCAAATGCATGAAACTTCCGATACGAATATATTTTTTCTGGTTCTCTGTAGCCTCTTGAAAATGTGACTGGATCGTTTTCTCATCATGATCAACGACCGCAAAAAGTCTAATGAAATTCTGAACGGTAATTCTAAAACCGACGGTGCTACCTTAAACTCGTCCAAGGACAGTAAAAAAACGGTAGAACATTCCAGACCCATGTGTGTCCAGTGAGGTGGGCCAATCGGAGGCTTAAAAATACGCCATATTGAAAAAAAGGTATTGAAGCCAGAAGGTGTATAAAATTTCTATAATTTTAATCGGTAAAATGTTGTTTCATGATAATTTTAAAATGTGGACGTTTTGGGTTATTATCGCGGATGGAAGTGATTGAGCGGTGAATGCCGCGGGAGTCGTTGATGGCCTGGATTGCCTCGAACTGGGACAATAATTAGTTGATGATATCAGATATACGTAACGTTCAATCGGTCATATAGGAGGATTCCCGTAAGGGATTGCCGTTATTAAGGGGGAGGTGGATGTGGGCGAATCCGTGATGATGAATAGCAAGGGACGTGGATCATGTCCCTGCAGCTCGGCTGATTCAGCATTCGAAATCCTCCAGGTTGTCCTTCACTTTCTTGCCCTTTCCATACACACATCGTGCTTTGCCGGCTATACGTACACGCGCGGAAACTCCATTTCCTCTCTCGTCAAATTACAAGGCTTTCCGGCTCTCGCACACAATTCTCGATCCCTCGCGAATCATCTTTCTCCATCCTTATGCCTCCATATCATCCCAGCGTCGTTATTCGCGATGTCATCCATATGATTTTAGTCACAAACGTGAAACACGAACAAAGCTCGAATATGCATATTATCCCCTGCCTGCTCTAGCCACAAGATGTTCCTGTACCCAGTACATTTTACCTGATGATGCGCGCCGCACCTTTCCCTGCTCGGCTGCTGCGAGGCTCTCGGTCGATGTTTCACATACGGTGCACCGCACTGTGTTCTCTATCAAATTCTCCCTGATAGTTTCCCTCCGCCGCTGCTGCTGCTGCTGCAAAGCGAGGCCCGCGTGTCAGTATAGAAGTGGTGAGTAGGTAATTTCGCTTCCGACGAGCTTGCACCAACCACCGCAAGCTTCATGACCGCCGCTCTCTCACGTCCTCGTAAATTGGCCTCCATGGATTGAGGCCAGCGAAAGAGAGAGGGCGAGGGTCATGCTCTCTCCGTGCGAGCAGGACGAGACACAGTCAGCGAGACTCGTCAGCCTGATAGAGAGATCGAGAAAGCGCGAGACAATCTTTCAACCTCCATTCTTGTCAGTCCCGTGCGGTCATGATATCCCAAAGCAATGCCAAAATGTGTGGTACCTGGCGAAATACGAATTGATCGCCATAATTACGCCCACGTGACAACTTTCACTCCCATCAGGCCCGATTGCAAATCAATCCCAAGAGATATCGATTTTATTCTCTAAAAATACTCGCTCTATCAATTTTTCGTAAAATTTCAAAAACCATGACGATTTTCGTACCGATTTTCGCTTTTGATCCTAAAAAAATATTGTTTTATTGTCCTGACCAAATATTTCATGAGAATCTCGAGATCTGCTCAAGAAAAAACGGAATTTCGTTGTATTCCAACGATGCAAACTTCAACGTCGTATTGGCACAAAGTTTTCGGCCATTTTTAATCAAACAAACTTACTCAAATATCTACCAACTTGTTCACGATGTTTTTATCGTTGAAATGCAACGAAATTCCGTTTTTTCTCGAGTAGATTTCAAGATTTTTATTCAATGATCGATCAGCACAATAAAACGATATATTTTAATGATACAAACACCAAATTGATCCGGAAATTTGCAGGGTTTTGGAAATTGAACAAACAATTAACAGAAAAACGTATTTTTCATTTGGAATTTGGATAGTTGGGATGCAATGAAATTCTGTTTTTTTTTCTCGATTGATTTTCGTTGCGAGCTTCGGTGCCATTCTCGTTGTTGAATTTAAAAAAGTTTCAACCGAGTCAAGTGGCTCGGGTGATCTGCTGGAAAAAGTGATCAAGAGGAGAGATTGTTGGGTCGTTGATGCTCCGATACGAAGCGGCGGAATCTATTTCTGTTTGTCGACGATGCGGACGTTCCTCTAGTGTGCAGGAGGAGATACATAGCTCGGATCTTGTCATCGAGACGACTACCATCAGCGATCACTATCGTTCTTCTCTATTCTTTTCTCTCCTGCTGCTCTCTGTACAAGATGACTGTTTAATACTCCCCTCCCTATTCTCTGCCTTCTTGCTTCTCGATCGCTTGAGCAAAAGCCACGCTTGGCGGCCATTGTGTTCGGATCCGATCCAAATTTGGCAGTGATCCCTCTCACTCGACACTCTTCACTTCGTCTCCTTGACGTTCAACTCGCTACGCTCTCGTGTCACGCCTCTCGATGTCGCGCGTATCCACATATACCCACAAATACTCACGTACGACATTTATCGAACGAGCAGAAAAGGTGGCTAATTAAAGCCACAACGATGTGATTGCTCGCAGCTTCTAACCATCTTTGCAGAACTTTCGAGTTCAAAATTTGTCGCATCGACTTCTCGATGACTCTGAAGTTTGCAACGTTGAGATTCAACGAAAAACTTTTTTCCTATTCATTATTTATTGAATTTTGAAAATTGTTGTGTTCATTGGCTGGACGAAATATTGAATAATAATGATTGGCTCTGCTGAAAAAATAACAGAATTTCGTTGCATTCCAACGATGCAAACTTTCGATTTTCGGAAAATTTCGAAATTTCGAAATTATTCAAAAATATTCATGACTCTGAAGTTTGCAACGTTGAGATTCAGCGAAAAACATTTTTTGTATTAATTATTTATTGAATTTTGTAAATTGTGGCAATTTTTTTGAGTCGATTGAGTTTTTGGTCGCAAGAGAGAATCGTTTTATTGTCCGGAGCAAATATTGAATAATAATTATTGACTCTGCTGAAGAAATAACAGAATTTCGTTGCATTCCAACAATGGAAACTTCAGGATCATGATGATTCGGACTGGAAGGCTCGGGGGCTTTCTCGTGCAAAGGGTGCCGCTGGTCGTTTGCATGATTGCATGAAAAGTAAGAAATCGTTGATACTCGAATAGTCTACCGATACGTTTATCACAAATCGTGTAATGTCCACGAGCTGTTTGTTGGCTCGTAGCCAAGCGGACACAATCCAAACTATAAATACAGTTCTCTATGTAAAGCGAGAGACTCTCGCGGCCTGGAACATGGTTTTTCTTCCTCTTTTTCTTTTCCATCTTCTTGTACTTGCCGGTGGATGTTTTTTTTTGTTCTCGACGCTGCTACTCGGCTCGACTTAATCGAGCAGATTTGTGGCTTATCGTGAAGCGGATTTTCAAGCGAAGCTGCTAATGTGCAGATTTGGATTTCCAATCGAAATTCTCAACCGCTGGAGCGATCGAGCTCGAGCGCAGTCGGGATAAGAAAAGGGGAAAGAATCTGTAATAAAAAATACGTGTTCCCGCTGTTAAGCCTCGGGCTCGACACGAGCAAGAGCAAATGGAGCGAGAACGTTAGACGAGAAAGCTCTGCTGCTGCTGCTCCTGCGACATTGTCGACACGCCACTAACCCTCCCCGTCCCTCTCTCATTTCGCCAGACTTCTCTCGTGTCTGGCAGACCCGCCAGCCTGGAAATACCGAAGAGGACCCCCCGAGGAAACGTTTATTGGACGTTATTAAATATAATGCCAGGAGGCGAACGTCTCTTTGCCTTTTACACACCTTCTTCCCCTTCCTTTATCCACATTTTCCTACCCTTGCTCCTTCTCGTTTTGCTCTCTCGCTCTCGCTTATTTCATACATCTCGGGTGCTCATATCCTCAAAACTTTCTCGATAACTTTGTAATTCTCTTAAAGGATCCGAGATCGCCATAGTCTTGGGGCGTGATCCCGGAACATGGACCGTTTTCCCACTTTTCTCTCTCTCTCTCCCTTTGCAATTGGATGAGTTAAAAAAAGACTCCGCGACCTTTCCAATGATGCTGAAGTTTGCAACGTTGGAATGCACCGAAAAATATTTGAATTTATTGATGATTCGTTCAATTTTCAATGTCATCAAACATTTTCAAGCCAATTTGCTTTTCGGGTGGCAAAAATCGATCATTTTATCGTCCTAATTACATTCTGCCCTGGAATAATTATTTTTGCTATAGATAAAAAAGAATTCGTTGCATTCCAACGATGCAAACTCGAAAAATAAAGTTTTTCTGGCAATTTATTATTTTGCAACATTCAAGAAAAGTTTCCCAGTCTCCACATGCAATTTGTACTCTAATTTCGAATTTCTACACGTCAACACAGTTGTCAAAAACTTTTCGGACTTTGTTGAGGTGAAATTTGGAAATATCAGCGACGAATTTATTGGCGACGATATTTTCAGATTGCCAATTAGATTCCAAACATGCTTTTTGCTTTTTCTGACCATCTGCACCCACACACACAATTGAATTGATGTGTGAGCGTGTGTGTTGCCGAGAGCAATAGAAGGCGAGCAGAGGTAACGGAGCCTCAATTACCAGCAACAAATCAAGTTTAGTTCGGTGAATTCTGCTGTTCACCAAGAGCGGATAACCTCATGCGCTACTAACGAACCAATTCACCCTCTCGCGCTTCCCTTACGCAAGTCTTCACCGAAATCTCTCTCGAACGACACACGTGTTGCGAGGATATCACAGTTTGCTCAATGTCAACGTCGCTTGTATTCGCCCACAGCTTTTCCTCTCCGAACGCTTCGTCCTTGACGACAGAGCTTGGCGATTCCGATGACAGCAAAACGAATCTCAACGAATCTTTGATTTTATTCGCTATTTTTGAAATTCTCCCCCGAAGCTCGGAGAATTGAGTCTTTGCCTGTCGAAGGATCCTAAAGAAACATCTTTTTGTCGTCCCGACCAAATTTTGAATCCACTCAATCAAATTTTGTCAAAAAATGTCGCCAATTTCAAAATTTTCGTCATTCCGACAATATTTTTCATTTCTAACGGAACTGTCAGCAAAATTTAGTTTTTTAAGGGACTTTCTCGAATATTTCTCGCTGCAATGACAATTTTTTTATATTTTTTTAAAAAACGTGTATTCGAACGCATTCAACTGAATTTTCTCTTCAGTGTGTATAAGAATCTTGCAATTTCAATAAAAATCACAAATTTCGTTGCATCCCAACGACCCAAACTTGTGATTGCTCTTGGAAATCCAAAAACGAAGCGAATAAATGGAATGGATTATTTTTGTGTTGATTAATTACGAAAGTTCAGACATCGCGATCCCGTCAGACTCTCAGAGAGCTGCGGTAAGGGACACCGGTCCGTATAGTTGGTAATTGTTGGGAACAACATTAGCAGATATAGTGTGTGTCGGGTTGGCTCGAGTCCGGACACGAACATGTTAACGTTAATGCAACAGTGTGGTTGGCAACTTGAGCTGCGATCGTGTCATTGTTCCCTCAAAGGTTTAAAGCTCCTCGGTGACCTTTACCAGTTTTTTCACTTTTGGCGCGCGAGCAGGATTCGACTTTCCAAATTTTTGGCTTTCGCACGAAAAATTATTTACAAAATCAAACCGCACGCCCAGTTTTGTTTCAAACTTTGCGAATCATTTGATTATCTCGCGTTCCTACTCCGCCTGCTCCTGACATTTGTGTATTCCATAATCTTGTTTACGAACTTGCCCAGCAAACATGGACTTTACACCCGCTTGCTCTCTGTTCCTCCGTTCGGATGCTTCACGCAATCGCTATTGGCAAGAGATTTTTGTCTGTGCGACTAAAAACGCGACTAAGATCGCCCTTATGGTGGTCCGAAAAAAAAAAAACAACGACAGGTCGTAAGTGAGATTGATTGATTGATTGATTGATTGTCTTCGAAGAGATGACTCTGAAGTTTGCATCGTTGGAATGCAACGAAATTCTGTTTTATCTTTGACAAAAATAATTATTCGAATGCAGAATGTAATTACGATGATAAAATGATCGATTTTTGCCACCCGAAAATCATATCGGCTCGAAAAATTCGAATGACATTGGAAATTGACTGAATCATCAATAAAATCGAATATTTTTCGTTGCATTCCAACGTCGCAAACTTCAGCATCGTGCAAAGTGGAGAATAAGAAAAAAAAACTGATCTATGCATAGATGAGCACAAAGAGGGCCGATGCTCAATGACAAATAATGACAATATTAGAGAGAGAGAGAGAGAGAAAATGTACGCGAAAAGTGCTGAAAACCAGGAAGCCGAAAGCTGTGTCGTGAGTACCGTTTCAAACCCAATTCCGCAGACGTCTGAAACCTTCGGGTATTTAAAATTCCACCACAAGAGCCAGAGCTCGCCTCTTTTTTTCTCATTTTTTTTGTCTGTCTGCTTTCTTTTTCTCGATAAGATCGTTTCAAGTGAATAATAGTTGAGTTTCAATCTAGAGACTGAATTAATTAATTAATTAATTAGTCGGCCGAAGCTCCGATTCCTCTTCCTCTTGCGAATCGCGTTGGCGAATACTTGACGGACTGCCTTTTTCTCCATTTTTAATCTCTCGTATTCTTTGGCAACTCGTGCCTCCTCCTCCTGAATATTCCACCCGCGTCCATCATCCGCGGATTTGAAATTATTGTTTCGCTCGCTTTAAACGAAATATTCCCACACTTTTTAAATTGTCAGGCAGATTTTAATAATTCGGCGAAAAAATTGTGACGTTTCTCGCCGCACTCGTACCTCAACCGACGTCTCGATTAATTAATCAATATTCCACGTTCTATACGCGCACACATCAAATCGAATCTACCTCGAGCGAAATATTACTTCTTGATGTTAAGTTGACAGCAAACAGGTTTCTGCTTCATTCATAACGGAAAGCATGTCAAGCTCGCGGAGATCGAAATTATTCTTCCCTTCGCGTTGCCGTTCACCCGAAAATCCACCAGTCGCGTGCTCGATAATCAAGAATCCAATGACACTCAAGTTCGCAACGTTTTTTCGTTCAATTCCAAAAACCATGATAATTTTCGTATCGATTTTGTGTTTCGATCCGAAATTAAAATCGATTCATCGTCCCTAGCGAATATCCGATCGGAATCTCAATAAAAAAGAGACCAGAATTTCGTTGCATTCCGCGTCAAGACAAATTGTCAAAAAATAATGATGCTGAAGTTTGCAACGTTGAAATGCATCGAAAATACTTCAATTTATTGATAAGTCGTTCAGTTTTCAATGCACTGAAAAGAAAATTTGGTTGAAAAAGATCGAAATTTTGTTGGATACGTTAAACTAAACGTTTTTTTCGAAAAATCACGAAAATTTTATCATGCCAGCAAAAAACATTCCGGAAAATCTTTTCGGAAAGTAAATTTTTGTCATTCCAATCGTTAATTTTGCTGACAGTTCCGTTACAATGAAAAATATTGTCGAAATAACGAAAATTTTGAAATCATCTCAAAATATTTAGTTCGCTGTATTCAACAAAATCTCTGGCATCCTGCTTCGTAACCCACCACATCGCGGTGCACGCGAGCTTTATACCAGCGGCAGCAGCTGAAGCGCGTTGCAGCCAGACATAGACACATGGCATATATACACGGCCCGTACGGGCAATTCCACGATGATGCTGAAGTTTGCAACGTTGGAATGCATCGAAAAATATTTTATTTTATTGAAGATTCTTTCAATTTTCAATGTCATCCTAATTTTTCGAGCCAACATGCTTTTTGAATGGCAAAAATCGATCATTTTATCATCGTAATTACAATCTGCACACTGAAAAGAGAATTTTGTTGAAAAAGATGGATATTTTGTTGGATACGTTAAAGTAAACGTTTTTTCGAAAAATCACGAAAATTTTGTCATTTCAGCAAAAAACATTCTGGAAAATCTATTCGGAAAGTAAATTTTTGTCATTCCAATCGTAAATTTCGCTGACAGTTCCGTTCCAAATGAAAAATATTGTCGAAATAACGAAAATTTTGAAATCATCTCAAAATATTTAGTTCGCTGTATTCAACAAAATATCGACGTTTTTTGACAAAATTGAATTTTCAGTGTGGCAAAAATTGATCATTTTATCATCGTAATTGCATTCTGCGCATGAATAATTATTTTTGATTAATTTTTGCTAAGGATAAAAAACGAATTTCGTTGGATTTCAACGATGCAAACTTCAGACTCATAAAAAATATTAACATTTTGTAAAAGCTCGAGCATCTTTCTCGTGTTTCGCGTCCAAATCGCCACCGCGATATCGGCGCTCAAGGGTTGACTATAAAAACAACATGCAGGGCTAATGATTTGTGGCAGGTGAACAAGAAACGCGGAGCAGGGCGATTGCCCGCTATAAACTGATGCTGCGTATATACCCTCGAAACGATCTTGTCAGGGACGCATACACGACCCTTCACGCATATTTCCGCCCTCTCTCTCGCTCTCCCTCACTTTTCTCCATGCAGTCAACCCTCCCGATTGCCAGGCCCTCATAATATATTCGAAACTAAGCGTCAGTGCTAATTCCTCGGCAGTTCGGCCGCGTTGAATTTCCAGGCGCGCGGTAATACCTTTGGATCACCTCGTAAACTGCCAAACGTCTCTCGTAAAGTTTCCATCGAGTATTTTTGGAAATTCCAGTCACTCGCGTCGAAGCGCGACCAATCAGGTTCCCCGAGTAATTGCGTATTTTACGCCGACACAAATTCCGGCGCTCGCGCAATTATTGTCGCGATTAAAAGCGACGAAAAAAATTTTCTGCGCTTACTTCGGGACATATTAACGAATTCATCAAAAAGCAAAGTTCGAGCTTTGCGATTTTTTTTTTCCACGTAATTCGCTTGTGTCAGAATGAAATTCTTTCCTCCAGGGCGAACGTGACGGAGTAAAGAGTCACGCAACAGAAAAATTCTCGAGTCTTTTGTCTCTTTTCTTAAGATGGAAAAGTGAGACTTCCCGCCGTGAGTATTTCCCGTGGGGCCCGCGAGAATCGGAGATTACGATGCAGTTATTGCCTCTTTAATCCCCTCGTCCTGCAGGCAGCTGTCTCGCCCTTTTCTCTCGTCAGGCCTGATGCCTGACGAGAGAAGATGATGCTCCTCATTCCGTTGTTATCAGTGCCTCTCGCTTCCCATCGCGCGCCAGGTCGTCCGAGTTCAAGGAACAAGGACCAGAGAAACGCGACAGCCAATTCCCTTCGCGATCTATCAAAGTTCTGGCAACAAATTTTGTTCCGATGCGGAGACAAACAGCAGCTTCGGTCAAATCCAACGAAAAGCTCTCAACTTGGGCTCATTCTTTTCGGTTTTTAATGCAGGATCACGGGAGCTTCGGGCGATTTTGCTCGAATTGAAAAAAATGATAAAAAATGCGGAGAAACGATTGAAAATGGGAGGAAATCATACTAGAAAGAAAATTTTGTTGAAAAAGATCGATATTTTGTTGGATACGTTCATCCAAACGTTTTTTTCAAAAAATCACGAAAATTTTGGCATTCCAGCAATAAACATTCTAGAAAATCTTTTCGAAAAGTCAATTTTTGTCATTCCAATCGTTAATTTCGCTGACAGTTCCGTTGCAAATGGAAAATATTGTGGAAATAACGAAAATTTTGTTGAACAAGATCGATATTTTGTTGGATACGTTCAACTAAACGTTTTTTCGAAAAAACACGAAAATTTTGGCATTTTGGCAAAAGACATTCGAGAAAATCTTTCCGAAATGTCAATTTTTGTTATTCCAATCGTTAATTTTGCTGACAGTTCCGTTACAAATGAAAAATATTGTCGGAATAACGAAAATTTTAATATTATCCCAAACTATTTAGTTCGCTGTATTCAACAAAATATCGACGTTTCTTGACAAAATTGAATTTTCAGTGCATGGAGATTGAGGAGATGAAAAGTTGGTAAAATTGTATGATTTGCTTTTGGGAAATTACAGTTTGCAAAAGGTGCAATTAATCATGTCTCTCTTCCGGTTGTATTGTCGTATCGCCAAGAGCCATAGTCCGATGCTCAATTCGTCTCGTCCTCGTTCTCGATGTCGTCGGGTTGAGATCTCGTCGTACTTGTATTCTTTGGGCAGTGAGAAATAAGGAACGATTCTTGGGGAATAATCAAACGGAACGGGGCGAGCCAAGAATGCTGCACGTAAAAACTTGGTTATTCTTTATAAATACCCCGACTAAAGCAGCTCCCCTGCAGGAATCATGTTCGCCGAAGAGCGTAATTAGTTTCCTGCTTCAAGTTTGCTACACGAAGAATCAATCGCTTCTTTTCTTTGGATCGTCAAATTGGTGCAAGTTTGGAGATTCGAATAATCCGACAAGATTGTCGGTTGAAAACTTTTGTCGCAACTTTCCAACTCTTCCCTTCTCTGCTCCGCACGCTCCACTCTGCTGTAGGAGAAATTTCCGATGTATACGATTTGAGCCTTGGATGAGCATGAAGCGAAAACTCGTTGTTTTTTATATGAACAAGTTTGTCGTTGTCGGATCTCGGACAAGGATGCAAAAGCCTCCGAGTGCATGAAACACGTACAAAAGCAACAAAACGAAAAATTGAAACTCGGAATATTGGACGATGGAGAAACAACCAAACGTGATCCACGATGGTGTGGGTCCAAGTCGAAAAAACAGATGAGATCAAGTACGTCGATACATTGCACATTGAAATAACGAAAACTCGTTGTTTTTTATAGCAGAAAACAACATTTTCATACGGTATTTGTCAACGATAATGGGACAGTCTTTTTTGCCATTCGAACGAGTGCCATTAATTATCAAACGAATGAATAAAAAATAGATTTTCCGTTGCATTCCACCGCGAAGGCCTTTCGTTGATCAGGAATTTTTTCTTCCTCACCATTCGAAAACTGAGTTTACTAGAAAAGTTGCAACGAGTTCATTAATTATCGAAATAATGAGAATAAAAAATAGATTTTTCGTTGTACTCGAACGATTCAAACTTGAGGATCATTCTCTTGCGATTAATTCGTGAAAATAGAAAACGAAAACATCGATTGTTGCAGTTGAATGTTGAATGATATTCTGTATTTAGAAGGAAACCGATTTCAGCCATTAAAATCGAAAGTATTTTACCGCCCATACGCTTCGAGATGTTAAAAGACACGGTATAATTATTCGTTTATTGATTCCTAATCGTGCATGGCAATGAAGATCCAATTTTTGCACACCCTCACGTCGTGCGGTGCATTAATTATCAAAATAATGGAGAAAAAATCATATTTTTCGTTGCACTCCAACGTCATTGACGTTTTACTTATTCTGGGCTTATAAAGACTAAGAAAATTTTGTAGTACCCACCGAGATCTGGTGGTTCGATCATGAACTCAATTACATTTGACTCGTGTGTACGAAAATGCGCTTGATAGACAGAATTAAGCTGCATGCGAAGGGGAATCGTGTTTGGCGGTATTTAAAATAGCGCTCAAAAGTGGAGAAGGTTGGGGATGCGACATAGAGTGTTTGATTCTTCGTGCGCGCGAGTATTTGTGCGATGTAACAGTCATTATAGGCGAGCGAGAGGATTGGAGCAAGAGTTGCCCTCACAGGCCGATTCCCAGCTTGACTATTGGCTACTTTTAACTTTGGCAGAGCGCGTTTATAAAGTTTTTTGTTTGGCGGCTTGTTCTCTGGTCTCGGAGCGCGGATCCAAAATAATCGTTACTCGGAGCCTGCTCGCGCGGCGATTTTATTTCTTATTGTCCGTTTGCTCGTTTTTTCGCGCTTGGTATGGAGTAAGCCTCGCTTTTCCGAGACCGTCACTCGCATGTATTTGGCTGCACACATGCACACTTGTCAATACGCGAATGCGGGCACGTGCCTCGAGAAGAGCCCGCGCGCTCGCGCTCTTCACTCGTCTCTGCGATCTTGGCGTATTGTCTCTGCTCTTTTATTCCTCCTTTTCGCTAGCTGCTGGGATCGCTTTCTTCTTGACTTAGTCCGAACGTCACTCAAGCTTTGCCGACTATAGTGCGCGCAATAGCTCGCGGAGACCGAGTGCATGCACCGCGGTAAAATCTCCTCTCGCTTTCTCTCTTTTCGAGCATTCTCTAAACTTAGACTCGAGGGCGAGAATCGAAGGGGCCGGTGCGAGGGACAGGAAAACTTTGACGGCCCAGCCTCCTCCCGTCGCACTTTGGCGTCTTGGCAAAATCCAACCGCCCTCTTTATCGCTCTCCCACTTTTTTCTCATCAATCTCTTCATTTTTCTCCCTCTCTGGTTCTCGATGGTCCTTCTTTTTGCCCTTCGAGTTTTGTCGCCTTTTTTCATCTCCCAACAGCGGACAAACCTTCTCGAGGCCGCACTTTGCCTTCCTTTTTCATTTTTCCATCCCTTTCCTCTCTCTCTCTCTTTTTCGACTTTTTGTGCTTCGCGAAACTCCGAACGCGTTCGCCAGAGGGCTCCCGATCGTTCTTGATTCAATGATTGTTCGCCGTTCTCGCGCGCACACCGTCGATATACGCAAAAGCTTCCGCGCCACCCGAAAAAACTCGAATCACCATATTCGCAAGGATTAACCGAAAAATTGTTACGAAAGTGAAATCGCTAATTTTCCAGCCCCCGTCCCGACCACCGAACCCCCTCGATCCCCGAATCGATTCAAGAAACGCTCGTTCGAATTCTTCAAAAGTGCGAAACTCGCTAAAGTTTCTGGATTTATTTTTTTCAAGTGCTTTTCCCGCCTTTTTTTGTGCTTCGTCCAGATCCGACGTGAATACAGACACCTGAGTGATTTACCTCAAGGACCAGTGAACAGACGATTGGAAATATTCCGCAGAAACAATCGTCGCAGAAGCCTCAAGCTGGAGCTTGCAAAGAGGACTTTTGGTCTGAGGGGGTGAGTTTTTCCTTTTTTTTTTTTTTCATCCAATTATTCATTGTGAAAATTTGTCCTGCATTTGACGAGAAATTCCGCGAGGATTTTTGTCGTCGTCAAATTTTGTCGACGCTTCACGCATCCGCGACCGTCGGCATCGCGAAATGCGCGCGTCCCAATAATGCGACCAGACCCGCGGACTAGTGAATCGATAGCCGGAATGATTAATCGAGAAATTAATTACTTTGCACGCCGCGGGGGAGGTGAAACGATCGAAAATAAAATCTTCATGTTCCCCCGCATAAAAACGCGTCGCAATTCTCTGTAATTTTCATTATTAGCATAAAATTGAGATGTTTGCACTAAATTAATTGATTGGACCATGAATTTTTATGGACGATCGCGATTTTTCAATATTTCGGAGAAAAAATTATTGAGATCGGTTTTAATTTTGGGGCTTTGAGATCTTGAAGCTTTTCCATCATTTCCGCGCATCCGGTTTGGCCAGGAACATGAAACGATCGATTTTTTAGGATCCAAAGTCAAAATCGGTACGAAAAATGTCATGGATTTTGAAATTGAACAAAAAATTAATAGAAAAACTTGTTTTTCGACGAAAAATATTTTATTTTATTGTTGATTCGTTCGATTTTCAACGTCATCCAAATTTTTCGAGCCGATATGTTTTTCGGGTGGCAAAAATCCATCAGTTTATCACGGTAATTAAATTTTCCATTAAAATAATTATTTTTGCCAAATATAAAAAAGAATTTCGTTGCATTCCAACGATGCAAACACTCGAGTGTGATTTTGCTGAAAACACCGCGCTCGGATTTCCGTTTATGGTGCGTCATTCCGATTCGAGACGTTTGCGGCATTATCCGGAGTAGCTTCTTGGCATAACGAGCTTTTCGAGTCGATTAGATCGGTCATTGATCAATTAGGAGATTCCACCAACGGTTTGGGCAGGCGGTTACGGGCCGACGGATGCTCCTTGTGTTTCGGAGCACGTGCGTAATGTACACATCGAGCAAAATAGACGTCCACGCGCGCACACGCTCACGGCTGCAGCGATATTCACCCGAGTGTGTACATTTTGATTACACGTGGGTGTGTGTGTGTGTGTGCGTCTGTTAATGCAGTCACGCTGCATTATACAGTGCACGCTGCACACATATATACAAAGATATTATATTTCATCGGCTAAATCGAGGCAAGAGGATCGCTTCGATCCAATATCCGATAAAGTCATTGCCGAGGTAATCGTCCCTGGACGTTTCGAATGTTCCAAATCAACGGCTTCATCGCATACTTTTTATTGTTTTCCTACATTGTTACGAAACATTCATTTTCGCACATTTTATACGACTCTGAAGTTTGCATCGTTGGAATGCAACGAATTTGTTTTTTATCTTTATCAAAAATAATTATTCCAGTGCAGAATGTAATTACGACGATAAAATGATCGATTTTTGCCACCCGAAAATCATATTGGGTTGAGAATTTTTTTGATGACATTGAAAGTTGAACGAATCATCAATAAATTCAAATATTTTTCAGTGCATTCCAACGTTGCAAACTTCAGCACCATCATTTTATACGCTAAACACTCTCGCAACGTTGGGCTCCAACAAAAAATCCTTCCGTTGTTTTTTTTATTGTTTTACCACGTTTTTCATGACGCTGAAGTTTGCAACGTTGGTCTGCAACGAAAAATACTTGCTCTATTAATTTTTCGTTGAATTTTCAAAACCATGACGATTTTCCTACCGATTTTGGGTTTTGATCCTAAAAAAAGATTGTTTTATTGTCCTGACTAAATATTTAATGAGAATCTCGAAATCTGCTCAAGAAAAAACGGAATTTCGTTGCATTCCAATGGGATTTTCACAGAAAATTTGCACTTTATTAATTTTTCTAGCGATTTTGGTTTAAGATTCGTCAAAATTCACTCATTTTGGTTCGTCGAAATTCATTTCGAGCTTTCCGCCCGTTTTCTAGAGCTGCCCTGGCTATTTTTTAGAAATTTTCCAGTTGTCGATTGATGGAGGGAAACGTATACAAATTTTGAGACTCCCTGGACGGAATTACGAGAAGAAAAACATTTTTTTAAATTGAGAATCCGAATTTTTGTTCAAGCACAAAAAAGTGGAGAGCAGATTCGCAAAAGATTAATAAAGCAAACTGTGGATATAAAAATTTTCATACGCGCAGGACTCAGTCTCGATATCCACAAAGCAAACGAGTTAAAGGGAAAATGCAAATATCCGGCGTCGTTTTTTAGAGCAAACAACGCGCTCATACGTTTTTTGAACTTGACCCGCGCCGCCGCCGCCGCCTCCATATTCCGGCAGAATTTTTATCTGTTAAACTTCGAGTTGGGCACGAAACTGACGGAAAAATGTTGTCGCAGCACTTGGGCGGTCTGGAGCTCGGGCGATTTGTCTTTTTATTCGGAAAAGAAAAACGATGGCATTGAATTAAAAAATTGAATGGTTGACCAGCCAATGGGAGCCAATCATTAAAGTCATTTCGTGTGAATTATTCGTCTTTCGCTCGCTCCCTGTGCGCGCGTTTAAACTCTCGCGGTACACGCGACTCGAGAAGTGCATTTGCAGACTCTCTAAATAGTAAATACCGCTGGTGCGGCGTCACTGATGCGACAACGAGCCATTTATTCTTAGAGTATAGCGAGGAGAAGCCTCTTCGCCTGTGGTGTGATCGGCTCTAATACCTCGGATCCCTATGGACGAAATTACGATTCGTCCTCTCTAAAGCCCTCAAAGGAACGGACGTTATACTTCCGGAAAATAAAAAACCCTCCCCAAAAATTACGTCAGGCTCGTCGTAAAAAAGGATTTACCGGAGATCCGAATCCAATGGACGTTCAAAAATCCTGAACGACCTTCTCAACAAAAAGACAAAAAACACCACGACTTGACATTTTGCAACGTTTTTATTAAAGGGAACAAAATTTTCTACTGATTTTTTATCGAATTTAGAAATTTTGGCGTTTTTTCGCGATGATTGAGTTTTTGGCTCGCAAGAGCAAATCGTTTTACAGTCCGAACCAAAAATTACGTAATAATTATGAGCTCTGGATGAAATTCAAGTTCGCAACACGTTGGGCTCCAACGAAATAGACGTTTTTATATTAATGGTTTGTTTAATTTCAAAAATCATTGAAATCTTCACACCGATTTTGGGTTTTTATCGCAAAAAAATATTGTTTCATTGTCCCAAGAAAAAATGATGGGATTTCGTTGCATTTCCATGATACCAAATTTTTTTCTTTTAACTTGTTTTTCGTCTCAGTAATTTTTTCGAAATTTCGAAATTATCCTAAAATATTCATGACTCTGAAGTTTGCAACGTTGAGATTCAACGAAAAACATTTTTTCTATTAATTATTTATTGAATTTTGAAAATTGTGGCAATTTTTTTGAGTCGATTGAGTTTTTGGTCGCAAGAGACAATCGTTTTATTGGCCGGATCAAATATTGAATAATAATTATTGACTCTGCTAAAGAAATAACAGAATTTCGTTGCATTCCAACGATGCAAACTTTGGATTTTCGGAAAATTTCGAAATTTCGAATTTATCCAAAAATCGGGCACGAAACTCGAGAGAAGGGAAATCGATGGATAAGAAAAAACGTGGGCGATGAAAAGTAATGAAATCAGTATAATAAAAATGCGGCGGGGCTCGGTGCAAAAGAGAGCGAAAGGCGATCTTGATGGTCGAATCCAATTGCGTCGAATGATCCCGGAAAGTAACCAACGCGACCCAGCCGCGAGTACCATTACGTATTTATATCGCGAGCTTTCGAATTGCTCTCTCAACAATGCTCCAACTTTGGCATCGTAATTTCTCCCTGGCCAAGCTTTCCAGCTTTTAAATTTCATCTCTCGTAATATTCATAGATTTAATCTTTTACGAGATTTTTATTTTCCTTCTCTCTTGGTTCGCTCTGGCCGTTTCTCGCTTTCTCGCTTTTTCCATCGCGAAATCCGGCCCGCGCAAATCCATTTTTCATTCGAATCGAATGAACGTTCTATATATTTTTAATAAAACTCGCTAATACCACGGATCGCGTGGTTCACTTAAATCTACCAACCTTTTGCCCGATTCGCGTAAAGCGATCGCGGCTTCGTGCGGACCGCCGTAATATCGACTTTCCGCGCTTTTTCTCCCTTTTTATTTGTTCGTCGCTCTCTTTACCTTTTTCCCTGATTCTCGATACAATTATTACCAGCATTTTTCTCCACTTACTGATTAAGCTAAATTCCACAATCGCGTCCCAACTCCCGCGGTGCCTGATGCTCCGATCGCCTTACATTTCGAAGCAGCACGCCCAACAAATCCAATTCTGCATTTACTCCTCGAATCCTTCACTCGACTCGCCAGATCCGACTTAACAAATTGTTTTTTACTCTTAACCAGAAAACGGTGTTTCAATGAAACGAAAATCAAATTGATTCCAGCTCGTTTAATCCATTGCGCGGCTTTGCCGCTCCGGCCACGACGTTCAGGCATTTTTCGCTAGACTGAAATGAAAATTTTGTTGAAAAAGATGGATATTTTGTTGGATACGTTAAACTAAACGTTTTTTCGAAAAATCACGAAAATGTTGGCATTCTAGCAAAAAACATTCTAGAAAATCTTTTCGAAAAGTCTATTTTTATCATTCCAATCGTTAATTTTGCTGACAGTTCCGTTACAATGAAAAATATTGTCGAAATAACGAAAATTTTGTTGAAAAAGATCGATATTTTGTTCGATACCTTCAAGTATACGTTTTTTCTAAAAATCACGAAAATTCTGGCATTCTAGCAAAAAAAATTCTAGAAAATCTTTTCGAAAAGTCAATTTTTGTCATTCCAATCGTAAATTCCGCTGACAGTTCCGTTACAAATGAAAAATATTGTCGGAATAACGAAAATTTTGTTGAAAAAGATCGATATTTTGTTCGATACGTTCATCTAAACGTTTTTTTTCGAAAAATCACGATAATTTTTCCATTTCAGCAAAAATCATTCTAGAAAATCTTTTCGAAAAGTCAATTTTTGTCATTCCAATCTTTAATTTTGCTGACAGTTCCGCTACAAATGAAAAATATTGTCGCAACAACGAAAATTTTGTTGAAAAAAATCCAAATTTTGTTGGATACGTTAAACTAAACGTTTTTTTCGAAAAATCACGAAAATTTTGGCATTCTAGCAAAAAACATTCTAGAAAATCTTTTCGAAAAGTCAATTTTTGTCATTCCAATCGTTAATTTTGCCGACAGTTTCGTTACAAATGAAAAATATTGTCGGAATAACGAAAATTTTGATCCCAAAATATTTAGTTGGCTATATTCAATGAAATATCGACGTTTTTTGACAAAATTGAATTTTCAGTGTAACAAATCTGCTCGTTTTAGTTTTGCTTTATTTTAATATTTAAGGAGCGGGTCGTGGAAATATTATGGAATAATTATGGGAAACATCGAAATATTTCTGGATCAACTTCATTTTCTTTTTTATCCTTACTCAAAAAATGCGAAATCAATTTTTTTACTAAATCTTCAATATTGTGAAACATTCTGATCAGTGAGAATAATTATTTTGCCGGCAATCAACGCGAATTATTAATTTTTCGTCATTATCATTTGAATTTCGTGAGAAAAATAATTTTTTTCTTGGTTGTTGAATTGAGACGCTCGTAATGCCGGAAATAAGGGAGAAAAGTATGAAAATTAGTTGGACGCGAACGCTTTGCACGCGAAATCGACTGAATTGGGTGAAAACTTGGACTCGACACGACGCAGAAACGAATCTAGTGATAATTACGTACGTCTCGATGTGCCTGTCAGAAATTGGTCTCGTTCGGATGCTGCTGTTTGCAATCTTCCGCGCGCCTTCTCTCTCTCTCTCGTCTCTCGTTCTCTCTGCCGACCTGGACGATCAATAGCCCCACGTGATGCCGCGCGTCACATCCCTCTCCGACTCCGACCCTCCGCGTTCGCTTTCCCTGTCCCTTGCACCTCGACTCAAAACTCGACGAGAAAAAATTGAGTGGTCCGTCAAATTCTGGACAGCCGTCGATCCGGAATAACGAAAACGACGATGACGACGAGGCAAAATCTTGGGTTGAGCGCCTCGCTAAATAAATCAAGCTCGCGACGTTGCTGTCCAGCAAAAAATTCCTTTCCTACTAATTCTTGAGCTCGAAAGAAAAAAGAGAATTTCGTTACGAACTTCAAGTTTGCATCGTTGGAATGCAACGAAATTCCGTGCGTTTTCTTTCTCGTGTTGATCAAAACCGAAAATCGTGATGGTTTTTGAAATTCACCGAAAAATTAATGAGACATGCACAATTTTTTTTTTATCCTCCGCTGCAACGAGAATTCTGACGATTCTTGAAAAAAGCTCGAGGCTCCATCGCGTTACATTGGGCACTAAATAACTTTGTCGCGATCGTTTTGGTCCGACGATGATCCGTTGCAGAGGACGAACGGAATTTCGTTATAATCGTGAAATTTCATTTAACTGAGAATAACGACGCGCGATGTGAAAAGAGAAAGAGTGAGCGCAGCCAAGGATCGGGCGCGGGGCGTTGAGTTTATGGACTATCAGAGTTCCGGAGCCCCCCATTGATAGCGCGGATAGAGACACAAAGGATGCGGGTGGCCCGAGCGCGAGCTAGGGGAGAAAAAACATTCGTTATGTCCTGCTTTGTAATCTCGATTCATGGTTGCGTTTGGCGAATGAGAAAAGCTTAAATATTCATCCGGAGATCACTCGACGAGCTTCGTGAGAGCCTGACGACGAATCAGCTGAGAAATTTGCATATTTGTTTCCTTTTTTCTCCTTTATCTTCTTACCTTTGTGCGTTGAAAGTTTCTTCTTTTTTATTAACTTTATTCAAATGAGGCTGCCGAGGGATTAGTCTCGAATAAAAATCGCAATTTTCGGGTTAAACGTCAGTGGATCGCAATTTTTTCATCAACAAATCAAACGAAAAAAGATGCTGAAGTTTGCATCGTTGCAATGCAGCGAAATTTTCTTATTCAATATTTTGTCAAGGCAATAAAACGATTTTTTAGGACCCAAAGACAAAATGAGCACGAAAATTTTCATGGTTTCTGTTATTGAAACAAACAATTTATAGAAAAAGCTAAAAAAAACTTTGGCTTAGCGATATTTTTCAATAACTTCGTTAGCGAGTTACGCGTCGAATCGCACTTGACATGTAACAAACGAAAGTTTAGCTACGTAGTAAAAAATCAACCGAGGGCCTGCTCAACATCCGGCAAAGGGGCAAAAGGTTGAATCTCCAAATCGAGATTTGCCAGAAGTCTCTCGTGTAATCCAATAGAGTGCTCCAACGTCAGAGAGAGCGCGCCAGCATCTCACTCTCAGTCGCTCGGACTCTGTCCTTGCTGCACAAGTTATGATATAGACTCGAATACAGAGAAAGAGCGAGTCAGAATAGAAAGTTTGGCTGGGTAATGTTACCGAACATCGCAAAAGATCTCTCGCAGCCTCCTGATACTTTTCAAAGAGTCCGAAACAAGAATGACAAACGCGTTTGATGGTTTCTGATACTTTTGAGAAATTCTTCGATCTCCGGCACAATTACAAATCACTCGATGAAACCTTCGAGTATAGTTTTACGCAATTTTCAGGCCGGAGTTTCGTTCTCGCAGTCTCTCATCGGAAAGGGAAACAAAAAATGAATATTTTTGCATGGAATTTTCAAAATTATTATCGTTAATGATCCCAGTTTGGAAATACTCAACGAAATGATTTCAACTTGGGCTCATTTCTTTAGTTTTTTCAATGGGTGTAAAAAAATTAGTCGGAAATTCGGTTAAATGATAAAAAACAGGAGAAGGATTGAAAATTCGATTTTTTCGGAAATTCTGCTCTCGATTCTCGGAGATTTCATTCTGTCAAAATGATGGAAATTGATCCGACGAAATAAATTAGAGTTTTTCGTCACCCCATAAAGATAAATGGGAAATGGAACACTGAAAATTAAATTTTGTCAAAAAACGTTGATATTTTGTTGAATACAGCGAACTAAATATTTTGGGATGATTTCAAAATTTTCGTTATTCCGACAATATTTTTCATTTGTAACGCAACTCTCAGCGAAATTTACGATTGGAATGACAAAAATTTACTTTCCGAAAAGATTTTCCAGAATGTTTTTTGCTGAAATGACAAAATTTTCGTGATTTTTCGAAAAAAACGTTTAGTTTAACGTATCCAACAAAATATCCATCTTTTTCAACAAAATTTTCGTTATTTCGACAATATTTTTCATTTGTAACGAAACTGTCAGCAAAATTTACGATTGGAATGACAAAAATTGACTTTCCGAAAAGATTTTCCAGAATGTTTTTTGCTGAAATGACAAAATTTTCTTCCCAGTGAACCGAATCGCGACGGCTGGGCTTGTTTAGAATCCGTAAATCGATGTGAGAATCGTGAAATTGTATTTCTTGGACGTTTGCACAGAGCAGATCGGAATTTTGCGGCTTTTAGTTGCCTGCTCGCGCGCGGTCATTCCGTTAATACCGCGCGGGGCGCAGAAGCGACAAAGCTCGCGAACTCTCCGTTGTCCGAAATGTTTGCGTGCAATTTTGTGCAATTTTGAAAATACTTGTTGAAGCGAATATTCGTACGTCGCGATGGGGGGCATGCGAATTCCATTTTCCATAGACTTGACCGCCCGCGACGACGTTGATGCGCATTTTTATCTGTTTTTGCCCGCGCGGCGTTTTCAGCTCCGCGCCTCATCCTCTTGTCCTTATAAAGAGCAGCTTGCGAGTGCGGCTTGTCCTACGATCGATGCGAAAACAAGAATGACACCGTTGTACGGATTTTCGATACTGACTCGCCGCATTTTCTCCTCTCGACTCCGCAATCCCTTTTGTACTTGGCATTACGCGCGTTCGTAAATATTCCCGCGCGTCTCTGTTGTTCATTTATTGTTCGCAACACACAAATCTACACAAACGCTTTATTTATACATAGATTTTCGTGTGGGTTGAGTCAGAAGTTTGTAAGCGAGTTACATGCGAGCTTTTCGCTTCGACTTTGTCCCGCAGCCACTGACAAAGCGTGTAATAATAATATTAATGTATTGTCAACGAGAGACATCGCAAAACTTTTGTATCGCGCGTTCCAATTGAAAAGTCTTCGGTGTGTGTGTGTGTGTGTGTGTGTACTGAATGGATTTTGCTACTCGCATCATAAAATGTGTCAGATTTGACGATTGACGAAGCAGATTCGAGTTCATTTTTCCGTCGGTTCTTTAAATTATTATGATGCTGAAGTTTGCAACGTTGGAATGCAACGGAATCAACGATTTTGTTGATGATTCATTCAATTTTCGTTTTATTTTTCAATCGTTTTCCCATTGAATTAAATTTATTTTTCAAATTTAATTAAATTTCATTTAAAAAATATAAAAATTAAATTTCCCATTCAAATAATTGTTTTTGCCAAAGATAAAAAGCGAATTCCGTTGCATTCCATCGATGCAAACTTCAGAGTTATAAATTATTCACAGATTCGTATATTTTTTAAAAAGATTCTTGAAATCTGGTCGAGATGAAAAAACAATGACGTTGAAGTTTGCATCGTTGGAATGCAACGAAATTCATGAATTTAGTGACAAAACTCTTAACAAAAATGTGCAATGTTATTACAATGATAAAACGATCGATTTTTGCGACCCAGCAAGTATATAAACTTGAACGATTCCGATGTTTTATAAAATTAAACAAATCATCAATAAAAATACATATTTTTCGTTGCATTCCAACGTTGCAGACCTCAGCCTCATAGAAAACAGAATCTCGTCGTTGCGCCGTAATTAGACGAATAATTGCCACTAAATTTTGTCAATAAACCTCGACATTTTGTTGAACACAGTGAACTAAATATTTTGGGATAATTAATAAATTTTCGTCATGTCGACAATATATTTTTTATCTTTAACGGAACTGGCAGCAAAATTTACGATTCGAATGACAAAAATTTACCTTTCAAAGAGACTTTCTATAATATTTCCTGCTGCGATGCCAAAATTTTTGTGATTTTTTGAAAAAACGTTTACGTATCCAACGAAATATCGATTTTTTTCAATAAAATTTGTTTTCCGTTTATCGTTGGCATGAGAATTGAACGAATCATTATTCGATATCAATGCACAAGAGATTCGATGGTGTTTGCGCGAGTGAAAAGCGCGAAACTAATGAATCGTGAGGATTATATTGCAGCAATTTTTTTTGTTCGTACTCGCCCCACTTTTTTGCTCCTTTAGTCGTCTCATTTGTCTTTGGTTGGAAGTTGTTCTCTCGCCACGTCGTCTAACGTGTATGTAGAGGAAAGCGTGACTTTGTTCTTTCCTGCATGATTAATTCTGTGTTTTTATTTTTCTTCTTCTTTCGTTATTGTTCTTCTAGCTCGCAATACACGTTTAACAGGACATTGTGCGCCTTCCCTGCCCCCCCAACTGGCTCTCAACAACTGGGTTAATAACGAGGTAGTCGAGCAGTTTCCTCCTCGTTTATTTTATTCTTTTTTCTCTTCCTTTCTTAACGAGACATTTGCTCTGTGGACTTTACTGCTTGCTTTTCCAGCCTTCATTCACGTCTCGGGGGCAAGACGAGATATAATTTCGTCGCGGACGTGTTGTCGTTGTCGTTCGCCGCCGTTTCACCCTCTTCCTCTCGTTCTTCTTCTTCTTCTTTTCTAAAGCCTCTTCATTCTCTTCCCTCTCCCGATGTCGACACCGTGTTTAAACGTGATAAAACAACCTCCGCGCTTCCTACCCAAACTCTCTATTTCCTTTTCTACCTTGTAGGTCTACAATAAATATATACATTATATAATAGTTTCGTTACGACCAACTGCTGCCCTCATCACTTTCGTCTCCAACCGCGCCCAGCATCCACACCCAACGTACTCGAGCTCCCGCAAACCTTTAACGTTACACTAAAAAGATAATTTTGTTGAAAAAGATCGATATTTTGTTGCATACATTCGACTAAACGTTTTTTCGAAAAATCACGAAAATTTTGGCATCCTAGCAAAAAACATTCTAGAAAATCTTTTCGAAAAGTCTATTTTTGTCATCCCAATCGTAAATTTTTCTGACAGTTCCGTTACAAATGAAAAATATTGTCGAAATAACGAAAATTTTGTTGAACAAGATCGATATTTTGTTGGATACGTTCAACCAAACGTTTTTTCGAAAAATCACGAAAATTTTGGCATTTTAGCAAAAAGCATTCTAGAAAATCTTTCCGAAATGTCAATTTTTGTTATTCTAATCGTTAATTTTCCTGACAGTTCCGTTACAAATGAAAAATATTGTCGAAATGACGAAAATTTTGTTGAACAAGATGGATATTTTGTTGGATACGTTCAACCAAACGTTTTTTCGAAAAATCACGAAAATTTTGTCATTTTAGCAAAAAACATTCTAGAAAATCTTTTCGAAAAGTCTCTTTTTGTCATTCCAATCGTTAATTTTGCTGACAGTTCCGTTACAATGGAAAATATTGTCGAAATAACGAAAATTTTGAAATTATCACAAAATATTTAGTTCGCTGTATGAAAACAAAATATCGACGTTTTTTGACAAAATTGAATTTTCAGTGTACTTTTCAACGACTGAACGATCTACATTATCCAAAATTCGAAAAAAATCTAAATCACGCTGTCGAAAATTCTTTGAGATACAAAAAAAACGATGGAAAAGTTGGTGGAAAACTCTCTCGTAAAAATTTGCAAGAAAATGTGACTAAATTTGTCACTAAATTGATCTACATTATCCAAAAAGTACATCAATTTAGTGAAATTTCAAAAAAAGTTTCTTGTTCCGCCATATTTTCTTGCAAATTTTTATCAGAGTCTTTTCCACGACCTTTTGCATCGTTCTTTTTGTATCTCAAAGAATTTTTAACAACGTGTGATTCAAATTTTTTCGAGTCTACAATTTCGGATCCGCATTTTCGAGTTTTCGGGTTTCGATGAGTCTGAAAGATCCAGAATCATTGCAATTTTATTTCGCGAACACTGTAGCTTGAAAAATTTCTGGAGGTCTGGAGGAAAATTTATTTGGTGAGCGTGTAATTTGCGGGAGTTTGGGAAACGTGGGAATATTTGGAAACGAACAAAATTTTGCGCATCGATAGCGAATAGGGAGCAAAAAAAATCAAATTTCTGCCATGCATACTGCAAACAGTCGGTGGGGAGCGCAACGCAATAGTCTCGGCTTACTCACCCTCGTAAGACGGCGAATGAGAGTTCCGAATTTTATGCAGCGCTGGAGAAAACGCGTTCGAATGTTTCCCCGTAAGACTCGAGGCTGCTTTTGCTCATCCTCGCGCTCGCGGGATCTCGCGGCGTTCTCCTCTAGTTTCCATTTCGGTTTTTAGACGCTTTTGTGCCTCTTTCGAATGTCCAGATCCGACTCGAGCTCCCCATTTCTTTTTCCTCGTCCCCTGGGCGTTTTTTTTTCTGCGTTTGCTCGAGATTTGAGCCTCGCGCTCGTGAATTTCGTCTCGAAATCAATTTGGCACGCGCTGGACGTTTTTTCTTTTCATTTTCGATTTCTCTTTTCTTGATGCAAAAGTTTCTCGTCGAATAAAAAAAAATCGGTTTTCTATTAATTGTTTGTTTCAATAACAAAAACCATGCAAATTTTTGTGCTGATTTTGTCTTTGGATCCTTAAAAAAATCGGTTTAATTTCGTTGCATTCCAACGATGCAAACTTGAGCATCGTAAAATTTCGTATAAATAAAGTCCGTGACCTTAAAATTGCGCGAGCCACGATGGTGTGTCGGAAATTTAAGCGAACAACGTTGAAACAATTTGCATCGAGTTTTTCGCGTACATCGCGGAGTATTAAACGCCGAGCATGCAGATTTGATGTGCATCGCTGGAAAATGCAGCAGGAGCAAAATGTACGCGATTCGCGAGGACTTTTCTCGTCGCGTTTTGAAAAAGCTCGTCTTGGCTTTTCCATCGATATACAAACACACACAGCTTCGAGAAATATCTCGCGCTTACGTTTTTCGGTCTTGCTGCGTGGTCCACAAGCCCCGTGGAGACCCGTCACACAGAATGCTTTTCGCCAAATGCAAGAAAGCACCCTCGCCCGAGTGCTACTCACTGAGAAATAAAACTTTACTCCGCACAGTCTCCTCCATTGCGTTTTCCATTCCCCAAGGACCTCGCGCTGTCTCTCCTTCGTTCTCTGCTTTTTACACGCGAGCAGATTCCTCGGAGAGGAGCTCGCACAAATATCAACTTGGAATCTTCGTGCATACCATGAAAAAATCTTCGTTCTGGTTCCTTATTCGTGTGAATCTTTACCCAAAACACCAAATTCCTTTTTTACCAACTGCTTAAAACGTTTCGTTTTTTCACTCTTGCAGGATTTCCCTCAAGCGTCTGTTCCTTCTTGGCTGTAGCTTTTTTTTCTGTAGCCTTTTCGGTACTTTGTCTGATGTTCGTTTTCGTTGCATCCCAGAAAATAACCAGACCGCGCCGCAGATACTTCTGGAGCGTCGTTTTCGTGTTTCCATCCCATCGTTCTTTTTCTTTCTCCATTTCGAGCCTCGTCCCGCGAGGCTCACAAATATTTTTCTTCCAATTTTCGAGTTATTTCGATCATTCGCGATTTTTGATGGTGGTGAAGTTTGCAACGTTGGAATGCAACGAAAAATATTTGAATTTATTGATGATTCGTTCAATTTTCAATGTCATCAAACATTTCCAAGCCAGTGTGCTTTTCGGGTGGCAAAAATCGATCATTTTATCGTCGTAATTACATTCTGCACTGGAATAATTATTTTTGCTAAAGATAAAAAAGAATTCGTTGCATTCCAACGATGCAAACTTCAGAATCGTCAAAAACTATGTATTTTTATTGATAATTTGTTTAATTTTCTAAAACATCGAAATCTCTCGAGTTTATCTACTTGCTGGGTCGCAAAAATCGATCGTTTTATCATTGTAAATTTTTGTAAAGAGTTTTGTCACAAAACGAATGAATTTCGGTGCATTCCAACGATGCAAACTTGAACGTCTTAAAAAAAGGAACAAAAAAACACGAAAAAGTTTAAGGAAATCGCCCGAGAAAAATCATTGGAGACGCAAAATTTTCAGGGAGTCTTGACATTTCGAGAAAACTCAAAGTTGATCTTTTTCATTTCTCAAAAATCTCGAATTTTCATCAAATTCGTTGGGGTAGAAAATTATTGATTATTATCTCGCTCGGTCGCAAAAATCGATCGTTTTATCATTGTAATAACATTGTACATTCTTGTTAAGAGTTTTGTCACAAAATGGATGAATTTCGTTGCATTCCAACGATGCAAACTTCAACGTCATGAAATACACTAGAGCGAACGGGAGAGTTTGTAATACGCGGCGCGCGCGCGCGCGGTTTGTTCTACGCTCGAGGTCCGATTAAAGTGTGATTAAACCTCGCAGACTCCTTTTCTTTCTACAATAATGTCAGAGCAGCAGCCGATGAGAAACTTTGTCGACAAGGTCGTATCAAAACGATCCGTTCTTGGGGAGCTTAAAATTTGATGCAAAAGTCATCGACGCGACGAGCGATTCGCTTTTTCCTCAGAGCGATTTTAATTTATTTACGACTTTAAGTCTGCGCGCAGTTTTTCGTCATTTTTATAACTCGAGGCCTCGTTTTTTATCACGTCATTAAGAAACGCGTCAGGCTGCGAATTATTGTAAAACGATCGATTAATTGAATGAATTTTTTTTCCGCAACGTGTTGCGAACTTCATTTATACAAACTCGTGTAAATCGAATTTATGGATCGTGATAGCCGCGCACCGTGTTTAGCGATAGCGAGTGTATTCTGCTCGGTGGCTGGAAAGAGGGAACGCGCGGTTCATAAACAGGATAATCGGTTGTATCGATACAACGTGTTTGGCATACGAAAGAGCACATTTATCTTCTTCTCTGCTCCATCCAGCCTCCGCTCTCGCTCGTCTAGCTCTCTCGTTTTGTTCGGGACGCTCTCGCTCCTTCGTATTCCTTCTTGCCTGGTGCGGCGACACTGTCTGCATTTTCCGTTGAGAATTATCGACTCTTTCGAGCATAAAGTACTCGCTTAACGTGCGATTGATCCACATGCGACCACTTTGCTCTAAATACTCACGCTGAAAAGAAAATTTTTTTGAAATAAATGCATAATTTGTCATTTCAGCAAAAAACATTTTGGAAAATCTTTTCGGAAAGTCAATTTTTGTCATTCCAATCGTAAATTTTGCCGACAGTTCCGTTACAAATGAAAAATATTGTCGAAATAACGAAAATTATGTTGAAAAAGATGGATATTTTGTTGGATACGTTAAACTAAACGTTTTTTTCGAAAAATCACGAAAATTTTGTCATTTCAGCAGAAAACATTCTGGAAAATCTTTTCGAAAAGTCTATTTTTGTCATTCCAATCGTAAATTTTGCCGACAGTTCCGTTACAAATGAAAAATATTGTCGAAATAACGAAAATTATGCTGAAAAAGATGGATATTTTGTTGGATACGTTAAACTAAACGTTTTTTTCGAAAAATCACGGAAATTTTGTCATTTCAGCAGAAAAAATTCTGGAAAATCTTTTCGGAAAGTCAATTTTTGTCATTCCAATCGTAAATTTTGCCGACAGTTCCGTTACAAATGAAAAATATTGTCGAAATAACGAAAATTTTGCTGAAAAAGATGGATATTTTGTTGGATACGTTCAACTAAACGTTTTTTCGAAAAATCACGAAAATTTTGGCATTCCAGCAAAAAACATTCTAGAAAATCTTTTCAAAAAGTCTATTTTTGTCATTCCAATCGTAAATTTTGCCGACAGTTCCGTTACAAATGAAAAATATTGTCGATATAACGAAAATTTTGAAATTATCACAAAATATTTAGTTCGCTGTATTCAACAAAATATCGACGTTTTGTAACAAAATTCGCTCACTTTCCGCATTTTAAACTTGGAATCGCTTCGCAAAGTCTTTTATTCATCAAAAAGGATCAATATCATCGCGTGGATTATTTTTCTCGCATCCTGATGCGCGATAATTAAAAGATAAGGATTAAACATGAATTGCTCATTCCCTCGGTTTGGGGAGGGGAAACTCGCGGGGTATATTTGAAAAATCATAATCCCGGTGTTGCTCGCACGTTCGCATTAAACTAAGTACGAGTCTCTCGCTCTCTCTCTCTGCTTCGTCCGCCCGCGTCTCCTGTTTTCCCATCGTGTACGCGGAGCTTTCGTCTTGCGTTGCGTTTTAATTTATTTAATGTTTTTTTTTTTGGCACGCTGCTTTTTTTCTCGCCCCTCGCGCGCCTTGCCAATGAGACCGTTGGATAACTCACCGCGACCTGGAATCTCGCTGAAATTAAGGATATTTAATTAAAATTAATGAAATGTTGTCGTCAGTCGAGACTGCCGAGTCTCGTCGTCTCTCACTCTCCCCTCCCCGCTCTCTTTCTCTCTCTGAACACACGCACACATGCACAAACTGGTATGCCGGGATCTGCGTTCATAATTGGAGAGGTCTCGCTCTCCCTTAATCCTTTTCTCTTTCTCTCTAGTCTCCGGGCAGCTTTTCCCTTCCATCGCGACTCTTTTTTTCTCTGCATCGACCGCACGCAATCATCAATATGATTGCGCCCTCTCGCATTATCCCACACTGAAAATTCAATTTTGCCAAAAAAAAAAAACGTCGATATTTTGTTGAATACAGCGTACTAAATATTTTGGGATGATTTCAAAATTTTCGTTATTTCGACAATATTTTCCATTTGTAACGGAACTGTCCGCAAAATTTACGATTGGAATGACAAAAATTTACTTTCCGAAAACGATTTTCCAGAATGTTTTTTGCTAAAATGCCAAAATTTTCGTGATTTTTCGAAAAAACGTTTGGTTGAACGTATCCAACAAAATATCCATCTTTTTCAACAAAATTTTCGTTATTTCGACAATATTTTTCATTTGTAACGGAACTGTCAGCAAAATTTACGATTAGAATAACAAAAATTGACATTTCGGAAAGATTTTCTAGAATGTTTTTTGCTAAAATGCCAAAATTTTCGTGATTTTTCGAAAAAACGTTCACTTGGACGTATCCAACAAAATATCCATCTTTTTCAACAAAATTTTCGTTATTTCGACAATATTTTTCATTTGTAACGGAACTGTCCGCAAAATTTACGATTGGAATGACAAAAATTTACTTTCCGAAAACGATTTTCCAGAATGTTTTTTGCTAAAATGCCAAAATTTTCGTGATTTTTCGAAAAAACGTTTGGTTGAACGTATCCAACAAAATATCCATCTTTTTCAACAAAATTTTCGTTATTTCGACAATATTTTTCATTTGTAACGGAACTGTCCGCAAAATTTACGATTGGAATGGCAAAAATTGACTTTCCGAAAAGATTTTCCAGAATGTTTTTTTGCTGGAATGACAAAATTTTCGTGATTTTTCGAAAAAAACGTTTAGTTCAACGTATCCAACTAAATATCGATCTTTTTCAACAGAATTTTCTTTTCAGTGCATCTTTTGAGCGCCCACGATCGGGATTTTTCAGAGTTTGCGACTCCGAAAATCTGGTTTGATGCGAAAAACTGCATTTTTTCGAGGCGCTTTACTCGCCGTCGATTTGCGAACGCGGGGACGCAGCTGATGCGCGTACGACGTTGAGAAATTTTGCGCGACTGTATATAGAGCGCGGTTGCTCGCGAAACGCGACCCCCTTTAAGCCAGACAGGCCTTTCTATGGTCTCAACGTGTAGAGCACCAACCCGCCGTATTGTGTGTTGCCAGAGAGGGTGGACCGAGAGTGTAGAGCGAGGGTCCAGAGTGTGTAACCGAGAAGCACCAGCAGGAGGCAAGGAGAGAGTGCAACTTGCTGCACACACACGCGGCAGAGCTGCGCGGGCAGGGAAGGAGAAAAGAGTTTCCCCTCGATCGGCGAGACGCCCGTAAACAGCATCATTTCTCTCTTGCTCTCTCCCGACTTTTCTTAATTTGAAAGCCTTCTCACTCGCTCTCTGCACGCGCCCCTTCACTTCGTCCTTGCTGCTCGCTATATCGTGCCCATTTTGATGCACTTTTTTTCACCCGGTTGCCCGAGCACCCACACACAATCTTGCAAAATCGCGAGAGTTACAAAAGCCGCCCAAGAGAAAGCGTGTTTGCGAACGCTGATGCAGTCGCTCCCGCGTACACGCTGCTCTCTCGCGAGCCCTGCAAAGCTTCGAGAGACGCCGATTTCCATGGGATATTCCATAAACATGTTTTTTTTTTCGTTTTTCCATGAAAATTTTGTCTTTGCCAAATGCGTTTCGTGGTCGCGGTCAAGTATACCGACAAAAAAATCTCCACGCGTTTTGAATTTCGATTTTTTTGCCATTTTTACCAACGAGATTTTTTATGGATGCTGGAAACATGAATCGCGTGAAAAAAAACGACGAAATTTCACTCTGAAGTTTGCATCGTTGGAATGCAACGAAATTCATTTTTATCTTTGACAAAAATAATTATTCAAATGCATTGAAAATTCAATTTAGTCAAAAAACGTCGATATTTTGTTGAATACAGCCAACTAAATATTTTGGGATAATTTCAAAATTTTCGTTATTTCGACAATATTTTTCATTTGGAACGGAACTGTCAGCGAAATTTACGATTGGAATGACAAAAATTTACTTTCCGAAAAGATTTTCCAGAATGTTTTTTGCTAAAATGACAAAATTTTCGTGATTTTTCGAAAAAACGTTTGGTTGAACGTATCCAACAAAATATCCATCTTTTTCAACAAAATTTTCGTTATTTCGACAATTTTTACATTTCTAACGGAACTGTCACCAAAATTACCGATTGGAATGACAAAAATAGACTTTTCGAAAAGATTTTCTAGAATGTTTTTTGCTAAAATGCCAAAATTTTCGTGATTTTCCGAAAAAACGTTTAGTTTAACGTATCCAACAAAATATCCATCTTTTTCAACAAAATTCTCTTTTCAGTGTGCAGATTGTAATTACGATGATAAAATGATCGATTTTTGCCATTCAAAAAGCATGTTGGCTCGAAAAATTAGGATGACATTGAAAATTGAACGAATCTTCAATAAAATAAAATATTTTTCGATGCATTCCAACGTTGCAAACTTCAGCATCATCGTGGAATTGCCCGTACGGGCCGTGTATATATGCCATGTGTCTATGTCTGGCTGCAACGCGCTTCAGCTGCTGCTGCTGGTATAAAGCTCGCGTGCACCGCGATGTGGTGGGTTACGAAGCAGGATGCCAGAGAGACAGAGAAAGAGAGAAGGCGAGAGAGCTACGCGAGGAGAGACGCGGGGAAAGGGGGCTCCAGTGGGAAGGAGAGAAGGGGTGCAGACTACCCCCTCGCCTCGTACACCATGATCAATATTATGCCCACCCTCCTCGAGAACCACGACGGCATCCAAACGCTCTCTCTCTCTCTCCTCGACCGCCCGACGAGACGGACTTCTTCCTGCTTGTCTGGCTCTCTTCCTCTCTCTCTCTCTCCCCCCGCTTTATTTTCCTCCTCGCCCTCTCTTTTATACTCTTCGTATAGGCTCGTCTGATCTTCTCGCATTGCCAACTTTCGTCTTCACGATCATGCTTCCTGGCTCCATTTCCAGTTACGTTTTCGCTGCTGCCTCTTCTTCATCCCTTCGCTTCTTCCTTCGCGCACGCCCTCTCCATCTTATGCCACTCAATTCTTCGCCTTTTTTTCGCCAGCTCTGTTTACAAGACGGTTTCTACGCCAGACCAAAACTTCATCCAGCTTTAACCTTTCATACTCGAACATAAACCACCCCATTCACGCAAGCATTTGCCTGGACTTGATGCACGGAATCGTTTTCAGACTTACTTAACAATTTCGGCCAAACTTTTGCTTTTGAAACTCATCAAGAACCTCTTTGTACTTGGCTAAGATTTTCAGGCTTCTCGCTCCCTGAAACAGTCACGCAGTGCGTGCAAAAAATCATCGCAGACTATTTTTACACGCGAGGAAATTTCCACAAACGGTCAGAATCAGCGTCGAATTTTATTTTTATTCAACAACGAAAAATTGAACCAAAATTTTGCACTTTTTTCCATGAAAACTTGTTTCGTGTCTGGTCACTCAAATTCCGAAAACTAGTACGTTGAAGTTTCCATCGTTGGGATGCGACGAAATTCTGTTATTTCTTCAGCAGAGTCAATAATTATTATTCAATATTCGGTCCGGCCAATAAAACGATTCTCTCTTGCGACCAAAAACTCAATCGGCTCAAAAAAATTGCGACAATTTACAAAATTCAATAAACAATTAATACAAAAAATGTTTTTCGTTGAATCTCAACGTTGCAAACTTCAGAGTCATGAATCTTTTTGGATAATTTCGAAATTTCGAAATTTTCCGAAAATCGGAAGTTTGCATCGTTGGAATGCAACGAAATTCTGTTATTTCTTCAGCGGAGCCAATAATTATTATTCAATATTTGGCCCGGCCAATAAAACGATTCTGTCTTGCGACCAAAAACTCAATCGACTCAAAAAAATTGCCACACATTTTAAAATTCAATAAATAATCAATAGAAAAAATGTTTTTCGTTGAATCTCAACGTTGCAAACTTCAGATTCATTTTTTTTTACCAATTTTGTGGCATCGATGCAAATTTGATGTCCGAAATGGGAAAATAATTGAATTTCGTTGAATTTTATGGCTCGAAATCCGAGAAGTTCTGTGTACGTGACGTATGCACTTCGACCAACGATGCTTTTCGCTCTTTTTATAGTGTGAATCCACCTTAATCCTCCGGCCGGTGCGCGGAAACGTTAGTCTCGTAGAGATGCGTCGTTATCCTTTGTTTTCCGCACTTGTTACACGTACAGGAGCCGGAAATATATCGATGTGGGCAAGCTAGACGTCTTGGCCCTGCAACAAACAATTCCTCGATAGTTTTTTCCTCCTCGTTCGCCTTCCTTGAGCAATAAAATGATAAGCCCTTATACGCGCGCTCTCTGTACTTTCTCTTTTTCTTCGAGCAAACTGCGGGCGTTCTCGGACGAACGGGGGAGACGCACTTTCCAAAGGGATAAAGGAAAATCTCTCGACAGAGAGTGTGCGAGCGAGAGACAGAATTGAAAGTGGTTTAGTAATGAAATCCTTGAAACATCCAAGCAGGAAGCGTGAGAACAAGCCGCGGATCGAGGGTTTAAACGCTTCTCGGTATGGGAGAAAAAAACTACCCGATAGTATTTTCACAATTTTATTCAAAGGATAAAAGATCGAGAATCGCATGCTGTCAGGAAAAAAATCAACATTTTTTTTTTCCATGCAAATTCTCACAAGAATAATTTTTGTCTCTCTTGAATCGTCGAATAGCGAAATATTCCGTGAGCGAAATTAATTTAACGAACGGAAAGGACCGCGAGTGCAGTTTCCCCTTTTAAATTTGAAAAAAAAATTCATTTTTTATTGAGGTTTTGAATAAAACGAAACGCTTGAAATATTTCCGCTTTATTTGACATTTTTCTTTTCCATCGAAAGAACCCACCACGGACTACTGGGAAAAATCGCGGTTAGAAGTAAATGAGAGAACTCGCTCGATCTCCTTTTCATTCAATTCTGTCCTCGACTTGCCACTGGGCTCGCCGTTTTTTTTTTTTTTTTTTGACATCCGCAAGCGACCCTGGGAAATACGAAACACACTGTGCAAGGACTTTTTCCTCGAGTCTTAATGAATTAAATCATTTCGAGAGCAACCGAGTTAGGCGAGCGAATCAAAGTCCCTGAAACAATAACATCGTGGGTTTCAAGTTTTTCCTAAATTCGACATAAAGTTTGCTTTTCTCTCCATTTCACAAAATTTCTTATTTTTCTTTTTCAAATTTTTCATAAACGTTCTTTGCACCAAACCCAACAGTTTTCTCCGATGGAGAAAAAAGTTTCGACGTTTAGAATTTCGAGCATTTAATTTTGAGTTGCGAAAACAAAAAAAATGTGAAAAAATTGGAAATGAAATGAATTAAATTCGAAAATTCAGGAAAATTTTCTTCGTATGGTAGAAAATTGTTAAAAAATTCTAAATAAAGTGATTTTGTCATGATGATAATTCGTTTAAATGACGAAACGTGAATTTTTTGACGTTTAGAATTCCGAGGATTTTATTTTGAGTTGCGAAAACAAAAAAAATGTGAAAAAATTGGAAATTAAATGAATTAAATTCGAAAATTCAGGAAAATTTTCTTCGTATGGTAGAAAATTGTTAAAAAATTCTAAATAAAGTGATTTTGTCATGATGATAATTCGTTTAAATGTCGAAACGTAAATTTTTTGACGTTTAGAATTCCGAGGATTTAATTTTGAGTTGCGAAAACAAAAAAAATGTGAAAAAATTGGAAATGAAATGAATTAAATTCGAAAATTGAAAAAAAAAATTTTCGTATCCTAGAAAATTGTTAAAAAATTCTAAAAAAATGATTTTGTGATGATTGTAATTCGTTTAAATGACAAGACGGGAATTTTACGTCAGACGCAGCAACGCGAGAGTGAAATTTAATAAAAATAAATAGTGCACGCGCACAGGACTGGCCCTTGATCTGAAGGGCTTGCATTCTCGAGATATTTTCCGACGAATAAAGACGAACGTGGAGATATAAATTTGCAGCCAGCACTTTTATTTTGAAAAAAAAAAATGCCGCGTATACGCGGAGTTATATTACTCCGTGGGAAACTTTGTCGAGGTTATCTGACCACGAGAAAGTCTATTGAGTTAGGAGCCGAGGGAATACGGAGTAGAATAACGAGAGACTCTCTCATTCGGCACAAATTGATGATCAAACTTCGATAAATTGGAGTGTTTGCCGTTGCAATGAATTGAAAAGTTTTCTCGGGGTCAAACGTGGCTGATGAAAATAGATTTGTCTTTGGAAAAGTCGTATCAACGTCGCGCGAGTTATAAATTTTGATTAATTTACAACATTTTTCCTCCCTTCGTGCCTTCATTTTTCTTTTTATCAACTTGGGTCCGTTTCGCTCTCCTGATGTCTGACCAAACTGGATTTTTCTACTTGCACGTTTTTCGTCAACAGGCGCATCATGCACGGCGTCGCCTCAAAGCCATATTTTCGTCCTCATTTCTTTCTTTTTTTCTTGAGAATAAATTCGACTAAATATTTATCGAAAAAAATCTTGTATTTTTATTTTTTTTTCCATATTTTATTATTACGAGTTTTCGTTCGTCGTCGTCTTGACTCTTTAACGCTTTTTCCATTGCTGTCCTGTAACTTTTGTTGATGTGGATCGAACCGTGTCGAGTCCGTGCTCGCGTTGATTATTCGACATTGATGCCCTACAGCGTTAACCTGAAATCGAGAAACTCGAGGAGGAATGCGGAGAAATAAGCAAGAAGTGCTGGACTGAGACAAGAAACAGTCTCGCGTTGTTGCCTCTTGGGCTCTTCACTTCTTCCCTTATTTCCGTGTCTCGTCGCTCGACACCCTTAATCCTTCGAGCAAGCTCCGCATCAGCAGCCGGAAAGGTGTAGCAGTGAGAGTTAATTCAAAAACATAATCTGCGTGGCATCGAGCTCAAGGTTTTTGCGCGCGTCTCTTTTCTTGCCTGCTCCCTGCTGTAATTTACTTTGAGCCCTCTGCTCCGCAACTTAACCCCATTTTCTCCGTGAATGCCCGGAAATGCTCAATTGCTCGGTCCTCAGCAGCTACGCGAGACTGCGGTATAACATTTCCATCATCGCTCTCGAAAATTTTGCTATCCTGCGGTTTCCCTTGAGCGATGAATTATTATTAGCCACTTTGGGCTCAATCTCGGGCTAACGAACGTGTCGCGCGAAAACGTTAATCTCACTTTTTCCTTTGAAAAGCCAGCGTCAAACTTTTTCGTGTAGCTCGACTTTTAAGTGAAAATTATCATTTCCATCGTGGATCAATGAAATTACAGATTTTTGAGGGTTCGAACTTGGCTCGTTCTTTTTCCAACACCGTTCGTCGTTTTGGCGTGAAAAAAGTTTGATTTTTCAAGATTGACAAATTTTCCAAGTTTTATTCTTTGGCGATGGTTTTGCTTCTCCGGAGGACTCGTGGCGAGGCAACTGCGCATAGGAATAGATTGTTGGTTGAGTGTCAGAGCGAGGGCACTCTCGGCCTTGCCTTAATTGCCGTAGACTCGCGTGCTAATTAGTTTACATTACACTCTCGGGGTGTCCTAGCAGCCCCTATGTACGAAATTCCTCTGAACTCTCTCTCTCTCTCTCTCTTTCTCTCTCGCAGTCCGTTGCGCCCGCTTGTCCCTGCTGTTTCTCCCTCCATTCTCCAACTACATTCAAAGCAAGTCCTTTTAATCATCGACTTGCAAATGCATTGAGCTTGTATAGTGGTGGAAAAGCTTTCGATACTTCATTGTATCAAACTCACGTGCTTCATCGACAGTCGATCAAGCTCGCAGACGCCCGAGCATTTTCATATTTTCGCCGCTAAAGTTTGCAACGTTGGGCTGCAACGGAAAATACTTGCTCCATTAATTTTTCGTTGAATTTCAGAAACCATGACGATTTTTCTAGCGATTTTGGGTTTTGATCCTATAAAAAGATTGTTTTATTGTCCTGGCCAAATATTGAATCAAAATTTTCAATAAAAAAGATGACGTTGAAGTTTGCATCGTTGGAATGCAACGAAATTCATTCATTTAGTGACAAAACTCTTGACAAAAATGTACAATTTTATTAAAATGATAAAACGATCGATTTTTGCGGCCCATTAAATCGAAAGATTTCGATGTTTTATAAAATTAAACAAATTATCCATAAAAATACACATTTTTCGTTGCGTTCCAACGTTGCAAACTTCAGCAGCATATTCATTTTTTGTTAAATTTCAAAAACCAGGACAATTTTCATACCGATTTTGTGTCTGGACCCCAAAAAAAAATTGTTTCATTGTCCTGGCGAAATATTGAATGAAAATTCTCAATGAAAAAGCGAATTTCGTTGCATTGCAACGATGCAAACTTCAACACCGTAAAATAAAAGTCCCTGTGCATTTGTGCGCATGAAAGGACTCTCCGCTCGCATCGGACGTCTTGAGAAATTCAATTGCTGCATGTACCTCTTAAGGATACACACATGTATATATTGTAACCAGCATGAGAGCCAATACGTATACGTATCTCGTGCAATCCGGACTCTCTCGTGACTCCTGTCGCAAGGCACAGGCATGCAAACGATAATTCAATGAAGAGCCATGCATATTGGGGGAGCATACCTTGCTCGAGATATGTCTATACTATCGATTTATCGAATCGATGCGCAGCAACTCCACCTGCGTGATTGAATTATGCTAAATATTCATTAAGTACAATATATAATGTGGTTTCCGCGAGTAAATATCCCATAAAATCGAAAGGTCTAGAATTTCTTGACGAATTATCAATTTTCAATACATTTTGAGTCTCAATCTTCAAGGGCTTCCTCGCGAGCACGCAATTTTTCGAAACAACACTGAAAAATTCACCTTTGTCAAAATATTTTTGGATGATTACAAAATTTTCGTTATTTCGACAATATTTTTCATTGTAACCGAACTGTCAGCAAAATTCACGATTGCAATGACAAAAATTTACTTTCCGGAAAGATTTTCCAGAATGTTTTTTGCTGGAATGACAAAAATTTTCGTCATTTTTCGAAAAAAACGTTTAGTTTAACGTATCCAACAAAATATCCATCTTTTTCAACAAAATTTTCGTTATTTCAACAATATTTTTCATTTGTAACGGAACTGTCAGCAAAATTAACGATTGGAATGACAAAAATTGACTTTCCGAAAAGATTTTCCAGAATGTTTTTTGCTGGAATGACAAAAATTTTCGTCATTTTTCGAAAAAACGTTTAGTTTAACGTATCCAACAAAATATCCATTTTTTTCAACAAAATTCCAATGTCAGTGTGTTTTATGGGATTTTTACGTTCGTAGAGATCGAGACAAAGTTTGTGTGTTTTATGGTGCTGAATATGGAAACGTTGAATGATTTTTGAAGCGTTATAAAAAAAATGCAACTTTGGCTCATATCTCGGCGGGGAAAACGTTTGGAGCAAGTGCGAGAACGTGATCTCATGAAGTTATCGGATTCACTCAAGCCAGAGGATGACGAAAATTACGAGACCGCGCGCGTGCTGCAGGCTCCGGTACGAGGGCATCGAGGATTCAGGTCGAACAGGTCTGTAGGGAAGTTACGTGCGCGGATTCGAACCGAGAGACTCGCGACAACAGAGAGTCTGGCTGCTCTGTTATCACCTGTTGCCAGGCCGCTCGCGCTGCTTTCCGAAACCAACTCGCCGGAGAGATAGAGAAAGAAAAACGAATTTTTCACGCTCTTTTCCGCGTCTCCAGCCTTTCGAATCCGCGTTTCTTTCGCTTCCACGTCCGACTCGATATCTTTTCACTGCTATGACATTTCCCTCTGCATATTGTGTTGCTTCAAATCAGATCACAGAATTCATTCATATCGAAGGACAAGCAAAAAAGCTGAAAAATGAAACACGCAGCAATTTTTTTTCATTCTGCAGCAAGAAGAAAATTCTTTTCAAATTCTCTAATATTTTGACAGTACGTTAAGGGATTATCGTCAAAACCTCAACGTCGGGGACGATTGGAAGCGAAAAGAATAATCGACGAAGAACAAATCGATCGAAAATCGATTTAAAAAAATGTTTTTCACGTTTAATTCGATGAGGAAATGAAGCGAGCCAAGTATGGCGAGTCTCTGCAGCTTTGATTAACTTTTTTCCTCCATTTCTCGCCCTCTCGGAAAGCTCCGACGAGTGGCACGTGTCACCGTGGAAATAGCGTAGAAAATACAGAAATTTTTTCATCTCATTGAAGTTTGCTTCGTTGGAATGGAACGAAATTCTCTGATTTTTTTGTTCAAAACTTCCTGATGATTTTGAAAATTGAACAAATCGCACTGAAAATTCAATTTTGTCAAAAAACGTCGATATTTTGTTGAATACAGCGAACTAAATATTTTGGGATGATTTCAAAATTTTCGTTATTTCGACAATATTTTTCATTGTAACGGAACTGTCAGCAAAATTTACGATCGGAATGACAAAAATTTACTTTCCGAAAAGATTTTCCAGAATGTTTTTTGCTGGAATGACTAAATTTTCGTGATTTTTCGAAAAAAACGTTTAGTTGAACGTATCCAACAAAATATCGATCTTTTTCAACAAAATTTTCGTTATTCCGAAAATATTTTTCATTTGTAACGGAACTGTCAGCAAAATTAACGATTGGAATGACAAAAATGGACTTTTCGAAAAGATTTTCCAGAATGTTTTTTGCTAAAATGCCAAAATTTTCGTGATTTTTCGAAAACACGTTTGGTTGAACGTATCCAACAAAATATCGATCTTTTTCAACAAAATTTTCGTTATTCCGACAATATTTTTCATTTGTAACGGAACTGTCAGCAAAATTAACGATTGGAATGACAAAAATTGACTTTCCGAAAAGATTTTCCAGAATGTTTTTTGCTGGAATGACAAAATTTCCGTGATTTTTCGAAAAAAACGTTTAGTTTAACGTATCCAACAAAATATTCATCTTTTCCAACAAAATTTTCTTTTCAGTGCGTCAATAAGAAAAAAAAAACAAAAAAATTCGTTGCATCCTGACGTTGAGAACTTTAGCGTCACATTTTTTAAATCGATTTCATGGATTTTTTTTCGAAATTGGCTGTATCGCGAACGCGAACGCGTCGGAGACAACCCGAAACGGTGAATATACATATATATAGAGGAGCGAGAGCATAAGTACAGCGCGGCAGGCTGTATACGAAAGTGTACTTTGTATATAGATGCGCGAATGTAGTTGCGCGTCGGGCCGTCTTTCGCGGCGAACGCTATATTCTTCAGTGTCGCGTCAGCCCCCGGCCCCGCTGCACCACGTATATTAACCATCATCCAGGTCCAGCTACCTTTACTTACCTTGCTCTCTCTCTCTCTCTCTCCATTTTTCTCCATCTCTCTCTCTCTCTCTTTGTTTTCTCTCGCTGTCCGTAATTTCTCGAACATACACGTATATATATATATGCCCGCGTGTATATCTATAGAAATTTAGTAAAGATTTGAACGAAGCAACAATCGCCGCATAAAATATCCCGATAAACGTTTTTCCGGCGTATTTATTCGTGGAATAAATAAATTTCATTATTTTAATAGAAAAACGTGATTGAGCAGTCACTGCGAGAGAGATTTTCCATTTTCCAAAACGATTATCGACTCCGCAGCCGTACGAGAAACTCGCCAAACTCCCCTCCGAACAATAATTTCTCATCGACATCCCGCGCGTGAATTTCAGGTGCTCTCTGACGAGCACGGAAATCGACGACTGAAATCATACGCGAAGGGAAAAGCAACCACTCGCTTGCTCGCGATCCCGTTATCTTCCAACAACCCCCAACGTGCTCTCCATCGCTCTCTCGCAACCTCCGCTTTCTCCCCCACCCCCTTTCTCAGTGCGACGTTTTACGAGCCGAGAGAACATCAGCCCTCACAGTGTCGATTCAACTGCCGTCGCTTTCCTGGATAATTCTCCACCGGCAAGTTCTTCCTACTATCATTTTTTTTTTTTACATCTTTGTCTCTCGATGTTCGTACGCGGTGCACATGTGTCGATTGCGTCGCTCGCACGCTGTGTGTCGCTGCATTTTATCAAGTTTTTCCCTTCCATTAGATTTTCACACCATGTTTTTCCCAGGAAAAACCTTTCGGAGCAGCAAAAATTGAAAATTTCTTTTTTTTTTTGCCGGACAAACTTTTTCCGTTGAACCGAATTTTTGATGCTCCGAAAACGTGCCGTTCGCGGGTCATCAGTTCAGTTCGTCCGCGTAGAATCGTTTTTCGTGTCATTTTTTTTTTTTATTCGCTTCTCAATGGGACTGGGAATTTTCATTTTTGCATGACAACGAATCGTTGTCACGCTCCACGCGGAGCCAAGTGTCTATGGAAACGAACGATCGGCTCGAGCGATGTCTCGTTGCTTATTTATTTACGATGTTGAAGTTTGCATCGTTGGAATGCAACGAAATTCGCTTTTTTCTTGAGGAAAACTCATGATTTTAATTCGATATTGAATGAGGACGATGAAACGATCGTTTTCCCGGATTCAAGCACAAAATTTATACGAAAATTGGCTTTTCTTTCGAAATTGAACAAAAAATTAAGGGAACAAGTGTTTTTCGTTGGATCCCAACGTTGCAAACTTCAGTGTCACATTTATTTGTGATTGTATCATTTTTGACAGCTTTGACGCGTCAGTGACCACGAAACTTGCCTCCGAGTCTCTCACACCGACGATCAATCGATTCAGTATGAATCAATTCCCGAAAAGTTGGATATTTCGCACTGATATTCGTTGCAGTCGAAAATATCGTACGAGCTTTCCATAAAATTCTTCGAAATTTCAGTTTTTTTTTCTCCTGCCAGCTGGGAATTCGGATTTTTAAGTTCTGCAACGTTGGAACGCAGCGAAAAAAATTTGTTTTTATTGTCGATATTTAAAAAAAAGTATTTCGTTGCGTTCCTACGAACAAAACTCCAAAATCTTATTCTTCACTGAAAATTTAATTTAGTGAAAAAACGTCGATATTTTGTTGAATACAGCGAAGTAAATATTTTGGAATGATTTCAAAATTTTCGTTATTTCGACAATATTTTTTATTGTAACGGAACTGTCAGCAAAATTTACGATTGGAATGACAAAAATTGACTTTTCGAAAAGATTTTCCAGAATGTTTTTTGCTGGAATGACAAAATTTTCGTGATTTTTCGAAAAAAACGTTTAGTTTAACGTAACCAACAAAATATCCATCTTTTTCAACAAAATTTTCTTTTCAGTCTTCATTTCATTTCCATGGATAATACGAAAAAATGCAATCGCTTCCGGTTCCTGATTTTTTTTACCCTCACGAGGATCCAACCGCTTGTTCCATTTATTGCCGCGATGCGTGTCGAGCTGATGCATTCAACAATATTTCTCGCGATAGCGTGTGCGAATTTAGCGCTTCTTTAGGTTCGAGCGTGTCATGCTAAATGATCGGCCACGAAGCACATGCTGAAAAGGTGTACAAAGTGGTAATTTCCATGGCTGAAAACAGCGATGACTCGTTTTCCCGAAAGAGATGCTGTGGCTATAAATAAAAAGCACAAAGTTGCAATTTCCAAAGATCTTAACAAATAAACGCGATGAAATGTCACTCGAGAACAATTGATGCGTAGAAAATGAATATTTGACAAAGACCAAAGTGGACTTTACGATCTCCCAAGAGAAAACCCGCGAGTCGCGAGTCGTAAAATGTTTCGTTTGAAAGATAAATTGGCTATTAAACTATTATTGTATTTTGGAGACAGAGATTTCGCGAGTATAGAAACGTCAACACACGAAACGTCTCGAAATTTTTCCGACACTCGTCCTTTTACTTTGCCGCAACATTTTATGGGACTTCCTTATGGAATCCCCGAATATTCGCGACTTTGTGCAGCGTTCAGCGGCTCCTTAATGCGCGTTCGAATCTCTCAGAGTCTTGTTAAAATAGATTGTGCTCGCTCTCGAAAAAAAACGAACCAAGAAAACCTTTCGGTGCGGTGTGAACTGGTTCTCGAGTCTACAAGATTTTTTTTTTACCTTAAACGACGATACAAACGATAGGAAACGATTTTTTCATCAACCGAAAGTTTTTTAGAGTTTTCTGCTGAAATAATTAGCGGGATGACGTGGAAAAGTTGGAAAATTTCGAAATTTCGAAATTATCCAAAAATATTCATGACTCTCAAGTTTGCAACGTTGAGATTCAACGAAAAACATTTTTTCTATTGATTATTTATTGAATTTTGAAAATCGTGGCAATTTTTTTGAGTCGATTGAGTTTTCGGTCGCAAGAGAGAATCGTTTTATTGGCCGGAGCAAATATTGAATAATAATTATTGGCTCTGCTGAAGAAATAACAGAATTTCGTTGCATTCCAACGATGCAAACTTTCGATTTTCAGAAAATTTCGAAATTTCGAAATTATCCAAAAATATTCGTGACTCTAAAGTTTGCAACGTTGAGATTTAACGAAAAACATTTTTTCTATTCATTATCGAACACTCAAACGAGCGATGAAGCTCGGTCGACTCGCTAAAAAAATCGTTCTTCTCATCGCCAAAAACGAAAACAAATATAATTTTCATTCTGCTCCTCGCGAATTTCTGCAGCAGCGCCACGTGCCGAGGAATGTGCGATAACCAGCCAAAGAGCCTTGAGAAAACGGTCCTGGTGTAATTTCGCCATCTCTAGTGACTCTCTGCGTGCACCGGCTGTCGATTCGTTTGTCTACGTTTCTCTGCTGCCAGGATGAGATACAGATATTTGTGTCAGTCGCAGTTTATACGCAGCGGGTATTACTGTAGACAGTAATTACTATGAAACAGCATACATGAGAGAATTGCAATCGTCTATCGCTTAGTGGCAGCAGACTCGCGTCCAGCAGGACGCTTTTGTGCGAAAACGAAGCCCTCGCGCGCGTGTCTGTTAGAATGCATAGCGAGCATGTATAAAGCTCGCGCTGTATTTCTCTTGCTATCGCATCGAACATCCCCGAAAGCTCTGGGAATCACTGAAATCCTGCTCTCGGCTATTCAATGTTTCGATTCGGCACACTCTCTTCTTCCTGCTGTCCTCCTACCGACAGAAATGTCGATTTCTCCATCCGCATATCCATACTGCACTCTCTTCTATCCCTTATAACGCGAAAAGCTTTTAAGCGCCCTTGCACATCGACGCTTTCCGCATATTCACACTGCGCTCTCTCGTTTCATTCCTTTTCACTTGATCTTCAATTTTTTAATATGACTCTGAAGTTTGCAACGTTGAGATTCAGCGAAAAACATTTTCTCTATTAATTATTTATTGAATTTTGAAAATTGTGGCAATTTTTTTGAGTCGATTGAGTTTTTGGTCGCCAGAGAGAATCGTTTTATTGGCCGGGCCAAATATTGAATAATAATTATTGACTCTGCTGAAGAAATAACAGAATTTCGTTGCATTCCAACGATGCAAACTTTCGATTTTCGGAAAATTTCGAAATTCCTAAATTATCCAAAAATATTCAAGACTCTGAAGTTTGCAACGTTGAGATTCAACGAAAAACATTTTTTCTATTAATTATTTATTGAATTTTGAAAATTGTGGCAATTTTTTTGAGTCGATTGAGTTTTTGGTCGCCAGAGAGAATCGTTTTATTGGCCGGACCAAACATTGAATAATAATTATTGACTCTGCTGAAGAAATAACAGAATTTCGTTGTATTCCAACGATGCAAACTTCAGGATAATTTTTTAATAGTTTCCCGAAACTCGGAAGTGGTTAATCATCCTCGCAGAAATTAGCGTCTGAGTCAGAGGAAAGCGGACTCTTTTAGAAACTAATCCGTGCCTCATCGGCGCGTTGCTAAATTACTCGTTAATTATGTCTAATTAAACGTCGGACAAGCACGCGTCGAGGCCAGCAATGAAAAGAATCCTTATTCTCATGATGTATTAGCCAAACCCCATAAGCTCCCGCCGCGTACCTCCGCATTCGCTCCCTTTTTCAATGACTACGCGGGCTCGTGTTTTGCACTGAGGATCGACCAGGCAGTTGGGCTCATCGCCAAGAAACCAAAGTTCTCATGAAATCAACGATTCGTATCTTCGTGTATTTTTACACACTCGCACACGATCGGCTGCTCAGACTCGAGCAGATCGAGCTCGTTCTCGATGGGAGTCGCGATCCACACGATATAAATTGTAATTGCCATCAAATTATTGTTTTATAAGTGACTTTGTAAAGTGGGAACGCGAGCGCGGCTCGTTTTTTTCTAATCAACATTCGTCTGGAAATTTCGTAACTTTTTAACGCTCGGATCGAATGGATTTTATGGTCCGTAGAAAAAACAAGTTGAACGATCGTTTTTTGGGTTTCCCGCGGCCACGGTTCATGGTAATTGAACGTCCATCATTTTCCTCGGATATTGGCCTCGATATCGTCAGCCAAAAACGTCTCTAAAACCCTTTGCCAAGTTTCTTTGGCCATTTAAGAATCCTGCTGCTCCAGTTTAACGTCAGATTGCTCATTCGTTTTTCTGGCTCGACTTCCGGGCCATTCCTAACGGCCAATAAAGTCGCACACAATCTGGAGAAAAAAAAAAACAATTCTTTAGTCCTCTTGATACGCCGCGAAAGAAAAGTCGCGCGAACAAAAACAATCGCCTTGAGATTTTAGTGCCAGAGTTTATCGACCAATTTTGCGATCGTTTCTCGAGATTTGTATAAAAACTAGTGATGCGAGCGAGGCAATAGTCGGACGCGAAGGGGAAACGGTACGTAAAGATCAGACGCGCGCGCGCGTAACGTTTTCTCCTCGTCCGGCTTTCTTTCGGGTGTCGTTTCGTGACTTTTTCGAGAAAAAGCATGAAAATACGGAAAAAGAGAGACAGAAAGCGGAAGGAAACGGATGCACAGGCCGTTTCGGACGCGATCCACACTCCTGAGCGTTGCTGGATCGGCAAAAGAAAAATTACGACACTGAAGTTTGCGTCGTTGTTGGAATGCAACGAAATTCCGGTTTTTTTTGAGCAAATCTCGAGATTCTCATGAAATATTTGGTCAGGACAATAACACAAATTTTTTTTCGAATCCAAACCCAAAATCGGTACGAAAATCGTCGTGATTTTTTGAAATTCAACGAAAAATCAATAGAGCGAGTATTTTTCGTTGTGGCCCAACGTTGCAAACTTCAGCGTCATGAAAAATTTTGGAAACATGGCAACGAAAGTCTTTGGATTCATTGGCAACGAAAAAATGGTTTGAAATTGTCAAAATCGTTTGACGTTCGAATGTAACGTTGAAATTTGTCGCTTCCCCAATGAATGTGTATCGCTTGCCGCGCGGTGACGTTTGCAGAGAGCATCGAATGCATCGCGGGATGCTAGACCCTGAAGAATCGAGGCGCGCAGAGAGTTAAGATTTGGCTCGACGCTTTTGTCTTCTGACAATGGCCAACTTTTGCTCCCTTTCCATTTTGCTCTCGATTTTCGCTCACGATCGCACTCGTGTTTTTTTCTCCCGGCAGTTCTGCGACCTAGGCCAACCAAAACTGGAGCCCAAATACGATGAAATTCTTCTTAGCATTTGAATCCAAATTGTCGAGGTTTTTCGAGGATTTTTCCAGTTTTTTTTTGTGTTTGAGGAAAAAATTGCCATACGGAAATGAAAAATGTGAACGCGATACGTTTTTGCATGCGTACGCGCACCGAAGGGGTTAACCTCGCTCCGTGAATAACCCAGTTTAGTTGAATAAGCGGAGCGCGCGCTCCAACCCACAGGGGAAAAGGTTATCTCACCCTCTGCTGTATATATCGTCGCCCCCTTGCACTTGCCTCTCGGCTGCTTTTCTCCTCTCGCGTTTATATCCCCGATGGGAATAAATACACGTCGCACCAGCCTCGCTGCTGCTGCGTGTACATTTTTCCTTTTCCTCTCGCTCTCTCCGCAGCTCTCCCCTCTTTCGTCTTTCCTCCGCGTTCTTTATCCTCCTGGAGGTTTTACGTTAAATGAATATTAGTGCGTCTCGCCAGGCGCGAAAGCATATCGCGCGTTTTCCCGTGGCCCGCGTCGACCATCTTCGAGCCCGCGTACACCGCATCAACACACCACCTGGGACCCGCTGCTTTTTCATCTCGGATGTTGAACATTATTCTGACGTTTACGCAATGCGCCGCACTTTTTCGTTCCTTTTTCTTCACTGAAAATTCAATTTTGTCAAAAAACGTCGATATTATTTTGTTGAATACAGCCAACTAAATATTTTGGGATAATTTCAAAATTTTCGTTATTTCGACAATATTTTTCATTTGTAACGGAACTGTTAGCAAAATTTACGATTGGAATGACAAAAATTGACTTTTCGAAAAGATTTTCCAGAATGTTTTTTGCTAAAATGCCACAATTTTCGTGATTTTTCGAAAAAAACGTTTACTTTAACGTATCCAATAAAATATCGATCTTTTTCAACAAAATTTTCGTTATTCCGACAATATTTTTCATTTGTAACGGAACTGTCAGCAAAATTTACGATTGGAATGACAAAAATTGACTTTCCGAAAAGATTTTCTAGAATTTTTTTTGCTAAAATGCCAAAATTTTCGTGATTTTTCGGAAAAACGTTTAGTTGAACGTATCCAACAAAAAATCCATCTTTTTCAACAAAATTTTCGTTATTCCGACAATTTTTTTCATTTGCAACGGAACTGTCAGCAAAATTTACGATTGAAATGACAAAAATTGACATTCCGAAAAGATTTTCTAGAATGTTTTTTGCTAAAATGACAAAATTTTCCTCATTTTTCGAAAAAAACGTTTAGTTTAACGTATCCAACAAAATTTCCGTCTTTTTCAACAAAATTTTCTTCACAGTGTTCTCCTTGTTGAAAGGTACGGATTTTTTTTACCCCGTCAACCCCAGAACGGTAATTTGGGGTCGAAAACGACCCCGGGCGAATTAAAATTCCGCGCACTTTCTCCCTCCATTCTCGCCCGCCGTTGTTTAATCGTTTCACCGCATTGTTGACTAATTTCTTCACCCCAAACGAAGCCTTTTCGTTAAATTTCACCGGAGATTTGAATTTTTCAAAATTCGAGGCATTTTTGTGGCCACAAGTCGTTGGACTATGAAAAACTCATCTTTGCGATCTGTATTTCTTGCGTGACGAATGTTTTCGATGAGGCCAAATATTTCGCTCGGTTCTTGAATCGCTCGCGAGACTCATCGTCGTCGCGCTTTCGTCTATTTCGTTTTTATTCACACCATTATGTTTCGTCGCGTTTCTTTCCTCGATTTTTTTCTTTATTCGCGTTTTGTCGTCGGGAGTTTGCAGAGTCAACGGGGGGTTGCGTAAAAACTTTGTATTCGCGTCCTCGTTACGTCCTTTGCCTTCGTGTACCCACATCAAATGTTCTTCACACAAATATTCAGTTTTTCTCGAAGATAAAACTTTGCCGCATCGTCCTCGTTTTTTCTTCGCGGCCGGAAAACTTTGACTCTTGTCTGCACAAACTTTTTATTCCTCCTTCTTCTTTGTACAATTGAAACATTTGCAGTTTAGCCCGGACAAATGCGAGGCACAAATTGTAATCAAGAGAAATTTGGTTTTTTTTTTTCTCATGACGTTCCCGAATTAACGAACAACAAATCGAATACTCCACGCGATCTCGACGACCGGATCGCTGGGGAGAAAGAAAAAAAACGAAAAATTATGGCTCAGGGCCACAGCAGAGTGTGCGCGCGAGTTACATCTCGAACCTTTCGGTCCAGCGAACGTTGCTTCCGCCCAAAATTGAAGGCAAACTAATTTTATCATCCGATCGCGTCTGCCCCGGATATTCAACAAGTTGTGCGAGGGTTGTCCGCCTTTGGAATTCAATTATTCAGGCAAAAAATGTTCCACGTGCGAGGCGCCGAGTGCGCGGCACTGCGTATGGAATAATTATTCATGGAGATGCGTGCGAGATCACAGAATATAAAAATATCATGAGGATTTACGTGCGTGTCATTCGACTTCAAAAGGCTCGGAAATTTTTTTGATTTTCTCCTCTGAACTCGAATTTTCAACTTGCATTTTCGTGGCTTTTCGAAATTAATCTTCAAAATTTTTTCGAGTGTCCAGAGTTTGTCGGAAATTGGTGGCTATTCGTAATTTTCATCAAATACTACAAAACTTTTGACTTTTTTTTATCTGGCCAATCAACGAATAATAATTGTCAAAAATTTTCAAGAAAAATTCATCAAATACTACAAAATTCTTGATTTTTCATTATCCGGCCAATCGAAAAATAAAAATTGTCAAAAATTTTCAAGAAAAGTTCATCAAATACTACAAAATTTTTGACTTTTCATTATCTGGCCAATCGACAAGTAATAATTGTCAAAAATTTTCAAGTAAAATTCATCAAATCCTACAAAATTTTTGACTTTTTATTATCTGGCCAATCGACGAATAATGATTGTCAAAAATTTTCAATAAAAATGCATCAAATGCTACAAAACTTTTGACTTTTTTTTATCTGGCCAGTCGACGAATAACAATTGTCAAAAAATTTCAATAAAAATCCTGAATCCATTGGAAATTGAGAGTCCGAAATCCTCAGACTCAGAAAATTGATTTCCACAGGAGAGAAAATTGTTGGTTCATACAAAATGAAAGTAATTTCGTGGTAACGATACGTTAAAATTCATTTCGAAGTGAATAAAGTGTAGACGCTGAGAGGGAGCAAAGTATTTTGTGCTCGGTTTATAGAGAGAGAGACTGATACGCGATGGTTATGGTAACCCTAAACTGAGCTGTAAATTACGGTTGAAACGAGCCACCTGCTGAGCCCTCGTCTTGACGGCAGCACTCACGAGAGAGTTCTGCGGGGTTCTCTATGAGTTTTAGTACGTGTGGAAGAATCGAGGATAGAGAACTTGCTCCGTGTGTGCGAGAAGAAAAGCTGCAGCTTGGATCCTTGGCGAGGATCTGGCGAATTGAAGAGAAACTCGAAACGTGACGCCATGACGAATATCGCCCTTTGCTTTCCTTCTATCCATTTCGCTCTCCCGCCTTCTCGTTCGATCCGCGCGATTATATACCAAACGGAGATTTACAACAAACGATTCTTTCAATTTTTGCACTCGAGGCTACACTGAAAAGAAAATTTTGTTGAAAAAGATGGATATTTTGTTGGAAACGTTCAACTAAACGTTTTTTCGAAAAATTACGAAAATTTTGTCATTTCAGCAAAAAACATTCTGGAAAATCTTTTCGGAAAGTAAATTTTTGTCATTCCAATCGTAAATTTCGCTGACAGTTCCGTTACAAATGAAAAATATTGTCGAAATAACGAAAATTTTGAAATTATCCCACAATATTTAGTTCGCTGTATTCAACGAAATATCGACGTTTTTTGAAATCGTTGAGAAATCGATCATTTCGCAATTTTTTCGCAAAACTCTCGTGAGCAACTGTCAAAAAACATTCTGGCTGGAATTTCAATGAATTTTCCCATCGCTGACCGTATTTCTGCACTCAATCTTAAGCGCAGCTGGTTCAAACACAAATTTCTTATTTCCACACACGAGACAATCTCGCGAGTGATAAGTTAATCGTCAATACACGCGTCCATGGGGGTCAGCTCTGCTGGGAGAGTTTCAGGTCGTTTCCAAGACTCTTGGCATCATATACCGCACCTTTATGTACTGTACATATACATATATATAGCTCTTGAGGGCTTCGCCTTATTGGATGATGCCATAGAGCTGTAGCCTAATTGTTAAATCTATTTAAGCTCCTGTGGCTAACTTTCAACTACGCCGGACGCCCAGCAGAGAGTGTCGCATGCAGTTTGAGCGTATCCAACAAAATACGAAGAAAAAATCGATCCGACTACTCAACGGAGCTGATTCTTCGCGCCTGCGATTAAAGAAATGCCAAAAGAGTCATAATTTTCAAATTAATTACATTTTCAACGACAAACGATTATAAAAACGTTAAAATTTATTGAATTTCTGATTTTCTCGATGAAACTTTACGCGTTGACACTTTGTGAACATTTTTTTGACGCCAGGCCCTTTTTATAGTCTCGCTGGTCACCCAATCCCTTCGAGAGTGCGCTCGATCCTGAAAATTTCAAAAGTTGCCTTTCCAACTATCAAAAAACAAGTTTTTTCCCTGTGCTCCATTGAATCTCTCTCGCGAACGAATCTCGCGAATGAATCGACGCGTCAAGTGGATTTGACATTGTAGAAACGAGAATAAACGACGTTCTCGTGCACAGGGACGATTGAATAGCTCGAGACAGAAATAATGTTGCATCTCGAACCTCGTGAATTACACACGTTGGCTCAGTTGAGTAAACTGCTTTGACAGCTCTTCAATTTTGAATGTAGACATTTTTCATGTATTACAAATCGTAAAGTTTGCTGGAGGAACGAGCTCAACGACGTTTTCTTTTTGCTCGAGCAGGATATTACTCGACAACCGAGTGTATTCGCTTTCCACGTGATGGGAAATGCCTGCGTGTAGCGAAGCTTCGAGTTTTTGTATTACTTTGAGCTACGAAGAGTCTTAAAGTAACAAAGTTATTGTTGTGCACGAAGACACAGAGATGAGCGGGAAACTGACACTCAAAGACATTCTCAACCCGGAAAATGTGGCCTCAACTATACGTTGTTGCAACTCGCCAATAATTCAGTCGAGAAGAGCGAATGAAAACTAGAGAAGAATGTCGAAAACAAAGAAGACACTGCAAAATGCCTGGCAAAAACGTTGCCAAGGAGTTCAGAGAACTAAATAAAAAATAAAAATAAAAAAAACGTTCTTTCGAGACGAATCCTCCGAGAATTTTCAAACGTTGACATCCAGAGCCAGAAAAAAAAAATTATACGCACTTAACAATTCATTGCTCTTTGGGGGCTTTTCGAATATTTCATTAAACAGAATTTTCAACTATATTCGTTGCACGACAGTCGCAATTATTAATGATAAACCTTACGCGCAATATAGTCATATTATTCACGGCACATTGTCCTCTGATAACCCTTTCATTCAGCTTTCGTACGAAAGAGCATACTTGATCGCGAGCTTTTTCAACAGCGACGCTAATTTTCGTACAATGAGCCACCGAGTAAAACGTTCCACGGCCGCGACATTCATTTTATTCCCTATGGAAAAACGTCTCGTTAGAGAACAACAAAAAATTGTATTTCATGGTAAAAAAACGTGACTCTGAAGTTTGCATCGTTGGAATGCAACGAAATTCGTTTTTTATTCTTAGCAAAAATAATTATTCAAGCACAGAATGCACTGAAAATTCAATTTTGTCAAAAAAAACGTCGATATTTTGTTGAATACAGCGACCTAAATATTTTGGGATCATTTCAAAATTTTCGTTATTTTGACAATATTTTTCATTTGTAACGGAACTGTCAACAAAATTTACGATTGAAATGACAAAAATTGACTTTCCGAAAAGATTTTCCAGAATGTTTTTTGCTCAAATGACAAAATTTTCGTGATTTTTCGAAAAAACGTTTAGTTTAACGTATCCAACAAAATATCCATCTTTTTCAACAAAATTTTCGTTATTCCGACAATATTTTTCATTTGTAACGGACCTGTCAGCAAAATTCACGATTGGAATGACAAAAATTGACTTTTCGAAAAGATTTTCTAGAATGTTTTTTGCGAAAATGGCAAAATTTGTGTGATTTTTCGAAAAAACGATTAGTTGAACGTATCCAACAAAATGTCGATCTTTTTCAACAAAATTTTCTTTTGAGTGCATTGAAAATTGAACGAATTATCAATAAATGCAAATATTTTTCGTTGCATTCCAACGTTGCAAACTTCAGCATCATTAAAAAACGTAATTTAACAACAAATTCAAATGCTTTTCTGATTTTTTTTCTCTTCTTCGTTTATATTCTTTTCTCTCTCCCTCTCTCCCTGGATCTCTGACTGCTCTCCGCGGTAATAATGAGAAGCTTGGGAAGCTCCACGTTTTGCCGAGCTGCTCTGATCGTGTTGGCAACACTCGCCTAGCCAGAAACTCGATAACCGTGCACTAATCCCACTTCTCCGCCTCTCTCAATCCCAATTTTCACTTAATTGAAACGAAATGAGACAATCGTATGAAATTTCCAACCTCGACGTCAACGTCACTCTCTGCTGTTCCCTCGAGCTGTGTGTGCGGCACATGCAGCGTACACAGCGTCATGCAATATCGATCGTTTTTAGCTTCTCAGACCAACCAATTTCCGATTTTCTTCTTGCAAAATCAAAAATAATCTCCATCCTACAAAATTTTATTTTCATTTTATTTTTCCATATTTTATTACGATGCTGAAGTTTGCATCGTTGGAATACAACAAAATTCGGTTTTTCCTTGAGCAGACCTCGCGATTCTTATTCAATATTTTGTTGGGATAATAAAACGACTTTTTTAGCATCCAAAAACAAAATGAGCTGGAAAATTTTCATGGTTTTTGTTATCGAAACAAACAATTAATAGAAAAACGTATTTTTCGTTGTACCTGAACGTTGCAAACTTCAGTGCCATAGAGAAAAGAGTGTAATTTGTGGAAAACAATGACAGAACGAAACGATTTACGTGACCACAATACAAGAAATTTCCATCCTGCTCCTTCCTATTCTCTATCTTTTACTCAAAATACAACACACACTTTTAGCAAACAAGTGTCTCCTGGTTTCTCTTCGGATCTTGTATTCCTCTCGTTTCCCACCCTCCGCGAGCGTCTTTTCGAGACGGATGAAAAATATATGCGCATAACTTTTCGACACGCGAGCTGTCTATTCTTTTGTAAGCTCCAAGAACGTGCTACTTTACCAGAATCTTGTAAACTCGACTTTTATCCACGTAACTCGAAGGAATCGAGGGGGAATCGTCGAAACAACGAGAAGCAGACGTTCGAAATGTTTTTTGGAACGATCGCTTCGAGTTTTTTTCCATCAGACGATCAAGGAAATCGCGATCGCATTTGTCAACGAAAATCTCGATCGTAATTCGGGAAAAAGAAAAATTGATTCTTTTTGACAAAAAAATAAATCGCAGTTTCCGTCGAGAGACTGCAAATTCGCTGTTCGATAAGTCACTCGCATTATCGCAGATCAATGGTCAGCATCCACGGACAACAAGTCTGCAGGCGGTACATAAAGCAGCAGAGAATCGAACGGAAAAAAAAGAATAAAAGTGTGGGACGAGCAAAGCCATCTGAATGTTGGAAGTTGGCAATTAGGCTGATAATGAGTTTTCTCTCTTGGCTATTTGAACGGAAGTGGCGTCGCGACGTTGCTCCAACATCCTCGCCACCACCTGCCTCAGGCACTTGTCCCGACCCCCTCGCTCGATCTCGTTTCTCTCAAACCGCCATCTTCGAGAACTCTTGCAGTTTTTCTCCAGATCCTCTTGAACGTTATTTACAAAACAAACGAAAAAAAATGCTGCTCGCGATTCGGTTCGTCGGACTTTCACAACTTTTTGTGAAATCGTATCGAATGGAAAAGGAATTTTATTTATTTATTTTTTTTATTTAATTCCCCCGAAATCTCGATTTCTATTCCGTTTTCTGAATCACCCTCAAAATTGAACAAAAAATAAAAATATCTCCATGTCTTTTGGGAAATTAGAACGTCCGACGCTGCCCAAGGGAAATTTCAATTTTTTTTCACCAACTCGATTAGATACTTGGAGGTTTTTCAACATTTTTCCGATTTCAACAGCAAATTTCGTTGAATATTTTGCTTTTGGTACTTTTTCTCGCATTAGCATTTTGGTAAATGGAAATTGCGTTTCGATTTGTTTCCACAAGCAACGCGAGACTTTCATGAATGCAAAATTCCAAAGACTTTTCTCACTCGGTTTAGTGCTCTCGCGATCTTCGGCATTAACGTCGCGATAGAGTGGATGAAATTTTAAAATTGTAATAAACCAATCGATTCGGAGTAAATGCAGAGGCTGTGAAAAACGTGAGAGCAGGCGAGGTGTGTAATTCTATAGACCGAGCCACTCTCTCTCTCGAAGCAGTTAACAAGCAAGTGCAAGCTTAGGGATTCCAAGAGCTCGCCGCCCTGCCATCGTATTAATATATGCAGTGTTTGAGAATCTCAATGGAAAGCATCGCCCAGAGCTCTCAGTCATCAACTCTCTCTCTCTCTCTTGCTCTTCGTCTCTCGCCCTCGTCCTCCGTACGTTTCAACCTTCTTTTTACACAACGTCTTATATATTTGGATACGTGTGTACGCATATACATAACGAACGCTTTCTACGTGTATATATCGATGTGAAAAACACGTCGAACCTCGATCGAGTCTCGAAGGGTGTGATCGATATTTATGTCTCCCCGATTTTCCGACGCACGAGGGCGAAAGAATAAAAAAAAGCAGATTAATTATCCAATGGACACTGGAAATTGAAGAAAAAATATAAAAATTCTTTCGAATTCTGTAGATTTTCGAAAATTCAACTTGAACAAACTTTTTAATGGCAATTTTGAGCTTTTTTTTTTGTGTATTCGTTTCTCGCGAGTTATGAGAGTCAAGCAACGTCGAAAAGGATTTGAAAAAAAGGAGATTAATTATCCAATGGACACTGGAAATTGAAGAAAAAATATAAAAATTCTTTCGAATTCTGTAGATTTTCGAAAATTCAACTTGAACAAACTTTTTAATGGCAATTTCGAGCTTTTTTTTCGTGTGTTCGTTTCTCGCGAGTTTCGAGAGTCAAGCAACGTCGAAAAGGATTTAAAAAAAAGGAGATTAATTATCCAATGGACACTGGAAATTGAAGAAAAAATATAAAAATTCTTTCGAATTCTGCAGATTTTCGAAAATTCAACTTGAACAAACTTTTTATTGTCAATTTTGAGCTTTTTTTTTGTGTATTCGTTTCTCGCGAGTTTCGAGAGTCCAGCAACGTCGAAAAGGATTTAAAAAAAAGGAGATTAATTATCCAATGGCCACTGGAAATTGAAGAAAAAATATAAAAATTCCTTCGAATTCTGTAGATTTTCGAAAATTCAACTTGAACAAACTTTTTATTGGCAATTTTGAGCTTTTTTTTCGAGTGTTCGTTTCTCGCGAGTTTCGAGAGTCAAGCAACGTCGGAAAGGATAAAAAAACTGGGATAAAAAGGATAAAAACTGATAAAAAATTTGAAATGCAATGATGTTGTTATAAATAAAAGTGGAATCTCGTAAAATTCAAGTTTTCTCTATTTCTATTTGGATTTTTGTATTTCTCGTGCTTTCGCGGTTGAGTGAAACGTGTCACCTGAAGTGTCTCCGCGCACAGCGAGTCAGAGGAAATAATTTAATGCTCGCATGCAGTGTGTAAGTGTGTAAATATATACAGAGCGAGTGCTGTAAAGTAACGAGCAGGCTGCAGCAAAGCCAGAGAGAGAGAGAGAGAGCACCAGGAGCTGCTCTCGTTTAAAAGTACATGAATTTTCTTCGTGACTCCGCCCCTTAAGTACAAAATGTCGTGTATATTTATACACACATGCGGAATTTACTACGAGTGGCTCGAAATAAGTTATGTGCACCATATATTCGCGCCCATCTATATATAAATATGTAATACGACGAAGTAGGCTCGACGATCGAGTCGCGCGGCGCAGACCAAAGTGCAGCACACATTTTGAGGTGCTTACGCGATCATTATCTTTTCGCGCGTCTTGAAAAATTCAAGTACCGGCCGCGTGTGTCTCGAACTTTGTCGTCGTCGCGAGATATTTCGAGTGCGAAAAGGCCTCGAGCTTGCTCGGATTTTCTTGCACTGAAGAGTCAATTTTGTCAAAAAACGTCGATATTTTGTTTTCATACAGCGCACTAAATATTTTGGGATAATTTCAAAATTTTCGTTATTTCGACAATATTTTTCATTTGTAACGGAACTGTCAGCAAAATTTACGATTGGAATGACAAAAATTTACTTTCCGAAAACGATTTTCCAGAATGTTTTTTGCTCGAATGACAAAATTTTCGTGATTTTTCGAAAAAACGTTTAGTTTAACGTATTCAACAAAATTCTCTTTTCAGTGTGCGATTGTTTACGAGATTGTCATTTCACAAGACATTTTATTTGTCGTTGAAATGATTTATTATTATCGAGCATTTCATCGTTATTGAGTTGGTCATCGTCGCGATATTTTATTCATTCGATTGTCTTTCTCGCTATACACACAGTGCGGCGACCCGCTGTGCAATTGTGTACAGCAGCAGACAACAATGTTTCTCCGAAAGCCTCTTCCCGAGGACCCTCTTCTCGTGATCCGCGCACTATCATAGGTCAAGAGTCACGAGCAAAGGAAAATAAACGTTGTTCGTTTGATAAATCGGATTTTTCCACTTTCGGCTTTTGTTGTACGAGCCTCTTGCCCCGCCCCAGAAAAAAGTCAAGTAGATTTTCTTGCCATCTCTCAACAATCGTATTACATTGTCGATTTTTTTCGTTCTGCTCCTCAAATTTCTTTTCACACGTTCTCCTCCAGCCATGAAAATCCATCGCTCGTTATTAATTTCGTTTTTAGCCCTCCGTAGACACACTTGGGGCTTTTAGGCTGAAAAATGGATGAAAATTCTTTTTTATCATTTTCATTCAATGGTGATCGACACGAAGAACGAGAAATTCACGAAATTCGCTTCATACGGGCCCGGATGACCCATGTGTGGCTACGGAGACTAATTTCGAACACTGCGCAGTTGATTTCGTCAACTGCGCAGGAAAAAACTGAAAGCCAGTCGCGCTCACCGCGGACAATTGTTTTGACGCGATTGCACTTGGAATCGCGTCAAACTTTGGCAATAACGGGTCAAGTGTCAGGGGACAGGAAGGATAAAAATTGCCAATCCGAGTACAAAATCCGTTGGAGATAATTTAACGAAGCGTGAGATTTATTTAATAGCGTTTGATCGAAACCCGCGCGCGCGATCCAATCAGCGCGATCAACGACAAAACACTTTTGCAATTTCACCTTCAAAACGAAATTCTATACAGTATTATTTCCGAAACGTCAACTGTGCATATAGGAATCTATTTGTTCGTGCGACTAAGCTTCTCTATCCAATGCTCCCAAACACACGCGACGTCATCGCCCGCGCCGCGTGCCACTATAGAGACTGCAACTGCACTGCTGCACTCTGACAGATAACGACCTTTTGCTCCGCAACGTGTACTCCAGCCTCGCCTTTGTCCCAGGCATAAACGTTAACACAATAATAAATTCCCATGAAGAAGAAACAATAAGTGCATGGTCATTCGATCCTTCGCGCATTGGCATAGACGTTGCGAAATCTCAAAGACAATTAAGTATTGCATAATTTTTTGCTCCCTTCCTTCTATTCCCGTTGTTTTACAATATCGTTTTACCGCATTTTTGAGACTCACGTGATCCTGCATTAAAAAGCGAAAATTCAATTTTGTCAAAAAACGTCGATATTTTGTTGAATACGGCCAACTAAATATTTTGGGATGATTTCAAAATTTTCGTTATTTCGACAATATTTTTCATTGTAACGGAACTGTCAGCAAAAATTACGAATGACAAAAATTTACGTTCCGAAAACGATTTTCCAGAATGTTTTTTTCTGGAATGACAATATTTTCGTGATTTTTCGAAAAAACGTTTAGTTTAACGTATCCAACAAAATATCCATCTTTTTCAACAAAATTTTCTTTTCAGTGTGAGCCCACGTTGAGCCCTTTTCGTTAAATTTTACCGGAGACATGAATTTTCCAAAATTGGGTCATTCATGAGCCCAGAATGTCAAGGAAAATAGTGTTAAATTGCGTTTTGTTGCGTTTACGACGTTGGCTGCTCCGAAATTATAGTCACAAAGGGTTGCAACTGATGCACATTAATAATTCGTCCCGTTTATTGTTTCGCGGGGCACTCGATATGCCTGGGAGCTCATAGAGTTGGAGAAGAATTATGTCACTTGTCAAAAATCTGAATTGGCTATTGTTGACGAAGAAAATACGAGGCGAAATTGACTCGGTTTTCGCTACTCACAACTTCACATCGTTCGCCGCGATATTCGCGTCAGGCACTTGTTAATTGTTGATTAATATCTGGAACGCGTTGCATCGAGTTGCCTCACAAAGCTGCGGTGCTCGCACGAGTATTTTCGCGTCATCGATGATACGTCCAGGCTCGCGTACAGAGAATAATATTGCGCAGAGATCGGCGCGGTTGAAAAGTACCACCTGTTTACCCTTGTCGTCCTCTATGACAATTGGACGCGTCCTCACGTGCATGCGATAATAGTTATCCGTTTATAAACCCATACACATTTGCACGCGATCGTTATATACGTGAGCGATCTATTTTGGCCGATGCGGCAAATGAAATTGGCCGTTAAATTACGTGAATTTCACGATTTAACGCAAACCAGATGATTTTGATGCGCCTCAATGTTGAATTATAGCCATTTACTGCTTTTCATTTCACACTGAAAATTCAATTTTGTCAAAAAACGTCGATATTTTGTTGAATATACAGCGAACTAAATATTTTTGGATAATTTCAAAATTTTCGTTATTTCGACAATATTTTTCATTTGTAACGAAACTGTCAGCAAAATTTACGATTGGAATGACAAAAATTTACTTTCCGAAAACGATTTTCCAGAATATTTTTTGCTGAAATGACAAAATTTTCGTGATTTTTCGAAAAAAACGTTTAGTTTAACGGATTCAACAAAATATCCATCTTTTTCAACAAAATTTGCGTTATTTCGACAATATTTTTCATTTGTAACGAAACTGTCAGCAAAATTTACGATTGGAATGACAAAAATTTACTTTCCGAAAACGATTTTCCAGAATATTTTTTGCTGAAATGACAAAATTTTCGTGATTTTTCGAAAAAAACGTTTAGTTTAACGGATTCAACAAAATATCCATCTTTTTCAACAAAATTTAATTTTCAGTGCATCCGCGATCTATTTAATTATTCGCCGGTTAATGCTTTAGAATCGCGATCGGACGCGCGCGGGCTTCTGCCGCGTAAACGATATTGACCCTCAAAATTGGCGCTCCGAAATAATTTGGCAAATTCGCTCGAAAGAAACCAAAAGTTGGGGTTTTATTCTGATGTCTCTTTGGAATCGAAGGGAAATAAAGTTTTACGCTCTCTCAATGAATCGAGAGGACGGAATTTTGATATCGCTGCTGCGCGATCTCCGAAGCGGAAAAGTGATGGAGATAGAGACAGATGCGATGATATTGGAGGAGGCGGAGATGGTATACAGTCGTCGTAATCCTCATTCTGGTCGCGTGAGTGCACGCCAGGTGGATAAGAGAGCGCGAGAGAGAAAGAGAATTATGGATATAGAGACGACGCGCGGATACATGCTCTTATATACACGTCACATTTATATAGAAGGTGTACATATGAGAAGTTTCGTGTTGGGTGGCAGAGAGGAAGAGCAGGCGAGTAGCAGCAGCAGCAGCAGCAGGGGAGGAGTTATTCACTAGAATTTCAATTTATTTGCCCGTCAAATATCGCCTGTGCACGGGCTCAATCTGAAGGGGTTGTGTAGTGACGTAGATGAGGAGTGAAGGAGCGTGAGAGAGACAGAGAGAGAGAGAGAGAGAGAGAAAGACACGGAAAGTGAAGGCGGCGGGGACGGGGGGTTAGGGAATGATTGAGTACATGAGAAAGGAAGAGAATGACAGGATATGGACACTTTCTTTCGGCGGTGTGCAAGCTCTAATCTCAAACGCACACATATGTATTTACGTATGAGATTGCAGCAATGGCTGCACATGCACACACTGAAAATTCAATTTTGCCAAAAAACGTCGATATTTTGTTGAATATTTTTCATTTTTAACGGAACTGTCAGCAAAATTTACGATTGGAATGACTAAAATTTACTTTTCGAAAAGATTTTCTAGAATGTTTTTTGCTGAAATGACAAAATTTTCGTGATTTTTCGAAAAAAACGTTTAGTTTAACGTATCCAACAAAATATCCATCTTTTTCAACAAAATTTTCGTTATTCCGACAATATTTTCCATTTGTAACGGACCTGTCAGCAAAATTCACGATTGGAATGACAAAAATAGACTTTTCGAAAAGATTTTCTAGAATGTTTTTTGCTGAAATCGATTTTTTGAAACAAACGTTTAGTTTAACGTATCCAACAAAATATCGATCCTTTTCAACAAAATTTTCTTTTTAGTGCAACTCACTTTACATCTTGCCACGCGGCGTGCAAGATTTTTTAAAAAATTTCATCATCTTTTTCATTATTCTTCGCTTCTCAACTATAGACGACACTGAAGTTCGCAACGTTGGAATCCAACGAAAAATACGATTGTCTATTGATTTTTGGTTCAATTTAAAAAATCATGACAATTTTCATACCGATTTGGTGTTTTCATCGTAAAAAAATATCGTTTCAGTGTCCTGGCGAAATACTGAATAAAAATTCTCAATGCATTCCAACGATGCAAACTTCAATATCGTCTCAACTAATTATAATTTTCTGCAACCTCTTTATCCAGGATTCTTTGATAACTTTGTGTGTGGAGATTCTTGACACGAAAATTTCCAGGTTTTTCCAATTTTTAACTTTTGACATCCAAACGCGTATCGGATTTTTCTTGAAAATTATTAGATTTGGTTTCTAGTCAATTTTTTTTTGCCAAATCTGGGAAATTAGCGATTTTCAGACATTTTTTTTTTGCTAAATGGGAAATTAGCGATTTTTAGACATCCGCTCGACTCGAAAATGATAATTTCATCCCAACGATTTATCGTCCTTCTCTCTCTCTCTGCGTCTGGGATCGTTCTATCTTCGGAATGACAGTGCTTCGTATCGATTTCCAATGCCGCGTGTGCCACGAGGCTGCGTGGCGTCCCTCATTGATTTCCGGTATACGTTGCACATGTATGTATTCATGCATGGCTACATGTATTTAGTTTCCGCGATGGGACTGAATCTCGGTGCAAGGTGATCCGCGATTCTATATTTCGAACATTGCAACCATTCGTGATTGCCGGAATCCTTGCGCAATAACGGAAATATGACAATCTCCGAAAATCCACATACGTATTCACTCAATCATTCACTGATTTATGGTGGTCGTGCTTATTTCGTCATCATCGCAGCAGATTCCAAGATAAACCGAGCATTTCCACTCTGTAAACCTCCTTACGGGTCATACGATCGATTAATACTCGCCAAATCGATTTGAATGATTTCAAGTTTGAAATAAATTGCTCCCGGGTCGGTAAACTTGAGTGAAAAGAAAATTTTGTTGAATTTTGTTAAACTGAACGTTTTTTCGAAAAATCACGAAAATTTAGTCATTCCAGCAAAAAACATTCTGGAAAATCGTTTTCGGAAAGTAAATTCTTGTCATTCCAATCGTAAACTTTGCTGACAGTTGCGTTACAATGAAGAATATTGTCGAAATAACGAAAATTTTGAAATCGTCCCAAAATATTTAGTTCGCAATTTTGAAAAATTCATATCTCCGGTAAAATTCAACGAAAAGGGTTGAATTTTGCTGGAATTAAAAAAAATGGTCAAAAATGCGATAAAATGGCGTTTTTTTTTTTCAAATCCGAAGAATCTTTGGTGCGGAGCGCAAAGAGTCACGAGTCTATGGAAGTAAATGGGAGAATTTGGGCAGCGCGCAAAGAGGGAGAAAATACTTGGCGATTGAATTTTGGCGAACTGGGGCGTCGACTAATTAACCCGCGAGGGTTGGTCGCTTTTCCTTTCCTTCTATTCTGTGCTGTCCGCTCCCTTTTCCCTTCTTTCCTTCATATCTCGCTCCCTCCGTCTGTCCGTCTCCTTCTCGCATCGCCGAGAGAGGCTTTTGCCATCGTCGGGAATAGTAGACGGTTTCTGAATAGCGGCTCGACGCGAACAATGCATAAAAGCAGAGCGAGAGGATGAGTTGAAAAGGGTACACAGAGCAAGAGCGTACACCGCGATCCTCGGCATTCAAGATGTATCAACTGCCGAGAAACAAAACGCCCTAACTCGACTCATCCAACACGAAAAACTTGATCCATTACGCCATTTTATTCCATAACTATTCACACTCACCCTCTCGCACGTCTCTGCTGTGCTGCAGTCTATGTTTATACACGTGTGCATCGCGAAACGAGTGCACAGACTGCACTGCCTCTCCTCGAGGTCGCGGACGAGAATGATATGAAGAGAAAGACCGCAGCGATATATCTAACCCTCTGCCCACCAACCACTGAGACAGGATTTCTCTCTCTCTCTCTCTTTTTAGTTTTAAGGTCTGAATTCTTTTCGCAAAGGGCTGTACTTTTCAGGCGCATGATCAGGGCTCGCTAGAGTCTTTAAGGCGTTTCGCCATCGGCTACACAATGTTGCCATGCTGAACCGTGTCAAAAACATCCAAATTTTCACAACTTTTCACAATTTCGTTGAAAATTCGGGGCATAAGAATTTCGATTTGATGCTGATAATTACTGGATAATTAGACTGTTGAAAAATCTGAAAAATTTCGTATTAAACTCGAATTTTTTCAGATTTTTCAACCGAAACTTTCTAATAAATACAAAGAGATTTTGAAAAAAAAGCAACTGTCAAAAAACCTGATGAATTCAACAAACTTTTGAGGAATGAGAACAGTTTTGGAAAATTATAAAATTATTTCAACTTTTCACAATTGTGATAAAAATTCGGGGCACAAGAATTTTGATTTGATGCTGATAATTACTGGATAATTAGACTGTTGAAAAATTTGAAAAAATTCAAGTTTTTTACGAAATTTTTACCAATTTCTCGGTATTTTGATTTTCCTACCGAAATTTCTCAATAAATACGAAGAGATTTTGAAAAAAAAGCAACTGTCACAAAACCTGATGAATTCAACAAATTTTTGAGGAATGAAAACAGTTTTGGAAAATTATAGAATTATTTTGGACGTGAATTTCATTTTTAAGGTTTAAATTCGTTTGGCAAAAGTTCGGTAACTTGTGACTCGTGCAATTTTTGCACTGCTCGAGCTTACTTTAAGTTTGACGTGCGCAAAGAGACTTTTTTTAGTTCCCGAATGATCAAAATCGTGGGAAAAGTATTGAGTCTGCATTCGTGCTCTGCTGGTGCTTGGTCCACGCAGCTCGCTGCGGGGCAATCGAACTTGTTAATTTCCAATAAATTGCCGATCAAGGAATTTCCATCTCTGGCGCTTTCTTCGATCAATTCCCTTCTGATCGATGAGGCTGACGTTTGCAACGTCGGAATGCAACGAAAAAATGTATTTTCATTGATAATTTGTTTAATTTTATAAAACATGGAAATCTTTCGAGTTTATATACTTGCTGGGCCGCAAAAATCGATCGTTTTATCATTGTAATAAAATTGTACATTTTTGTTAAGACTTTTGTCACAAAATCAATGAATTCCGTTGCATTCCAACGATTCTGATCGCTGTTGCTGTCGCTTTTGTAATTCGGTGACTCGATGCGACCGACCGCGTTTGTCTGTTTTTCGGTTCCCAATTTTTTTTCCTTCCCTGTTGCACGAGCTCAAAACCCAAAGGAAGAAAAATAATTGCATGCAGCAGGGACTGTGCAAAGGGAAGAACAAACTGGAAACGAGACACGTGTGAATAATAAATCGAGCCCAAAGCGTTTTCCTGAAGCAACATTTTCGAACCCTGTGAGAAAAAAAGTAGAGCCAATTTTTGGACGGCGCGTTATATTCTCGAGGACTTTGTGTTCCTCCATTCGCTTCTTCGCAAATTTGAGTAAAAGCCCGGCGGATTCAATGACCTCGGGCTTCGCACACGACAATTCGTTGCACTTGTATCGTTTACAAGAAAATGACAAAGTTGAGTGTGACATGAAAGAATCAAAAATAAAACAGTAATTGTTCTTCCTGATCTTTTGGGTTTGCTCTGACAAAATAAAACTCGAGCTTCATTCCTCGCTGCACTATTTAGACTGCAAAAAAGCCTCCAGGGTTTCGTAACGAACGTTCTTGCCTATATTTCGACTCTTCTCGCCTCCTCAGCGACCGTTGTTTCTTTCCGAACACTTGACGACGTCTCACGTCCTTCTTTTTGCCACGAGCAACCAAGACAAGATAAAATTCACTTTGCTCGTGTGTGTGCGAGTGGAAAACGACGTATGTGTGGACGTTCATTTTTGCTCGAGTCCACTCACTCGTTTCATTACTATTTTTGTGCCTGCTGCTGCTGCTGCGACGTGCGAGAACGAGTACTCGTTTTTCCACCCCCTCCTTTAATTGCTGCATCGTCCAGCCCACGATCCTCAAGAATAAGAATCTCGAGTGTGCGGCAGCTAGAAAAAGAGAGAAGAAATGCCAAGAGTTTTTATTTCTTCCTCATTCCCTTCGTCGTCGAATCCGCTTAATCACTTCGTCCTCACTCTTGGGATATCCTCGAGTATCCTCTCGGAAGATCCTTCGACCGGGTCAGAAGTCTCAAACTCTGGCGGCACGAGAGAGAGAGCCGGACAAGTGCAAAAGTACCGATGCCCGCCTGCCCCGCGCGCGTACTCCAACTTCTTTGTCTCTTAGGAAATAAAAAAAAAGTTGGAGGTTCGTTGTCGTTATAAGTGAAAGATCGTGATCCGAGTGGACGATGACAACAAGTTCGCAATTCTCTCTCGCCCACACCCCATTATTTTTTTTCATCCAACTAAATTTTCCGCTTGCCATTAGCGAACAAACTCATTCATCATTTTTCCCAATTAATTTTTCTCAAAAATCACAAAAATTTTCTCATTGCAGCAACAAAAGACTCTTCGAATAAATTTTTGTCATTCCAATCGCAAATTTTGCTGAAAAATTACCATTTTTTTTACGAAATTGTTACGAAAATTATAAAAATTAATAAACTATAAATAATTTTATTTATTTTTTTCAACTTAACTTTATTTTATTTATATTTATATTTTATTATTTCATATTATATACACTGAAAAGAAAATTTTGTCGAAAACGATGGATATTTTGTTGGATACGTAAAACTAAACGTTTTTTCGAAAAATCCCGAAAATTTTGTCATTCCAGCAAAAAACATTCTGGAAAATCGTTTTCGGAAAGTAAATTTTTGTCATTCCAATCGTAAATTTTGCTGACAGTTCCGTTACAATGAAAAATATTGTCGAAATAACGAAAATTTTGAAATTATCCCAAAATATTTAGTTCGCTGTATTTTCAACAAAATATCGAAGTTTTTTGACAAAATTGAATTTTCAGTGTATTATTTAATTATTTATAAATAAAAAATAAATAAATAGATAAAAATGATTTTACGAAAAATATCGATTTTTTTCAACAAAATTCGACACCGAAAAAAATCGATATGACTTCGTGAATCATTTCACAAAAGAAAAAAAAAGGACAAATTTTGCACATTCTCGTGGAATCGATAGTCCAGCAAACACGATCGACTTTTTCAACACGAAAGATTTTCTAATATCGTGTGTATTGGCGTGCGGAATGCCCAATAGGAAAATGTGCGCGTTGATGGAAACTACAAGAACGTATGTGTTTATATATCTATATATATATAGAAGTGAGTTTTTTATACAATGGTCGGAGTCTGGTGAATCGTATAGTGGGCAAGTTCGTGCGCGGAGAACTTGGCTGTCGAGTAATGGTGCAGAAGGCATATCTGACACATATCAATCAACCGGATGGAATCCTGGTGGACGCTTCCAATGCTCTCTCCCGTCTCTTCCTGTATATTCGCGAATCTACAGAGCGCCGAGCTCCCCCTGCATTTGTATTCGTATATTTGTGTGTGTTCGTCGTATGAACTATTTCGCGGCGCGCGTTACCATTGCCAGAAACTGCTCCGTTCTCTCTCATCGTGGCCAACATTTTCCGTATATATTTGTACTATTACGGCGATCCACCATATCCAATCCGTAATAAACCTATCACGTGGCCTACCGCCGTCAATGTCATGCACGAGATGCACCACGCCGTGCAAATCATCGCCGCAAATTACCAAATCCACTTAAGTTCCAATTCCACTGCGAAAAAATAATTTTCCTCTCAAATTCATCCGAAACCAAAAAAAAATTCATGACGCTGGAGTTTGCAACGTTGGGCTGCAACGAAAAATACTTGCTCTAACAATTTTTCGTTCAATTTCAAAAACCATGACGATTTTCGTACCGATTTTGGGTTTTGATCCTAAAAAAAGATTCTTTCATTGTCCTGACCAAATATTTCATGAGAATCTCGAGATCTGCTCAAGAAAAAACGGAATTTCGTTGCATTCCAACGATGCAAACTTCAACATCGTGAAAATCCTTTAACACGTATTGATCATTTTTTTCGTTGACACTTACGAAGCTGCAGTTTGCAACGCATCAAGAAATATTCATCTTCATTGATGACTTGACTGCGGAAAGAAATTTTGTTGAAAAATATCGATTTTTTGTTAGTTCAACTAAACTTTTTCGAAAAATCACAAAAATGTTGGTCATTGCAGCAAAAAATATTCCATAAAGTAAATTTTTTCTGTTATAAATTTAAAATATTGTGGAAATCAGGAAACTTTCGACTTTAGCCAAAAAATCAATCGATTTATTGTCTGCACTGAAAATTCAATTTTGTCAAAAAACGTCGATATTTTGTTGAATACGGCCAACTAAATATTTTGGGATGATTTCAAAATTTTCGTTATTTCGACAATATTTTTCATTGTAACGGAACTGTCAGCAAAATTTACGATTGGAATGACAAAAATTGACTTTCCGAAAAGATTTTCCAGAATGTTTTTTGCTGAAATGCCAAAATTTTCGTGATTTTTCGAAAAAACGTTTAGTTGGACGTATCCAACAAAATATCCATCTTTTTCAACAAAATTTTATTTTCAGTCTGCGGTATTTTACTTAACCACGTGCCTCGAGGATACGCACGGTAAGAAATGGATACGAAGAAAGGGACAGGGCAAGGGCTTGGGCAGGCACGTTGCGGATGCTGAGATGAGAGGAAAAAAGGGAGAAAAACATGGGAGAGCTTTCGTGATCTCGTAAAGTAGACACTCTAATGGCGAAGGAGAATTCCGTGAGCTTTTTAACACGCGAAGGAAAGAAAAGTATACGCGATAAGGAAATGCAAGAGCTTTGCTCCTCCCCATTCTTTCCATCAGTCAGTCGCATTTCCGCAAAGTGTAGAAAACCGACGTAATGATTTCTCGAGAAGCCTAGTGCGGGTGGGGGGGCGGCAGAAATCGAGAAGTCAAGTGTACGTGGCAAGGGTGTTTGCAATATTTACAGAGCCCAAGTATTTGCACAAACCGAACGAAACAAGAAAAGTATTACGTGAACACGTTCGGCTCGAAGGGAAAAAGTAAAAAAAAAAACGGGGGATAAGTTGATCGGAAAATTCGAGCTCGCACCCAGCACACACTCGTTTCGAGCTGGTGATTTTATTTACACTCTCGTCCAATGTGTTCGAATTTTCTCCTGTTGCTATTTTTTTTCTACCGTTTCCTTCTTTTTCCTCGTTTTTCGACGAACCTCCAGGAATCTCGTTTTATTCTTCACGTTCTTAAATAGTTGTTGAATTTTTTGATATTTTAAGGATCAATTTGATTTTCTTCTCGATGATTTTCCGGGATGATTCTGAAGTTTGCATCGTTGGAATGCAACGAAATTCTTTTTTATGTTTGGCCAAAATAATTATTTCAATGGAGAATGCACTGAAAATTGAATTTTGTCAAAAAACGTCGATATTTTGTTGAATCCAGCGAACTAAATATTTTGGGATAATTTCAAAATTTTCGTTATTTCGACAATATTTTTCATTGTAACGGAACTGTCAGCAAAATTTACGATTGGAATGACAAAAATTTACTTTCCGAAAAGATTTTCCAGACTGTTTTTTGCTGGAATGACAAAATTTTCGTGATTTTTCGAAAAAAACGTTTAGTTGAACGTATCCAACAAAATATCCATCTTTTTCAACACAATTTTATTTTCAGTGCGGGAACGAACCATCGCGTTCTTATCGGGCATTCATTTCCTTGTGGAACTTAATTCTTTTTGCTCAAACGCGCAATCTTCTGCAGTGACGCGCATCTGTTCTATGCGACAGCAGTCGAGGAAATTCCTTGACGTTTAATAAACCCTCGCTCGAGAACAGACGCTAATGTTGCCATCAGCCTCTGCCAAGATATCTCCACAGAGACTCAGAGGCTGCGTTCGCCGTTTAATACATATGTAAAACCGCCATGTTCTCGCGTGCATCTGTGTTTAATGATCTTGTCATAATACGACGAGGCATCAAAACGAATCTCCTGATTATTCTACACCGGGGCAAGAATTATTCCTGTAATTTAGTCAAGATTTCATGTTACACGTACGTTTGGTCCACGATTATGCTGAATTTTCAAGCGACTTGCTAGAAATCGAGACTGTTGTGATTTTATCCGATTTTATTCCTTTCGCGCGAATAAAATGCTTCGCACATTTATTCTAATCAAAAAGCAATACAGTCTGGCCGGAAAAATGTTTAACGCACCTCCCTAGACACACATGGGTCTGTGGGACCCCAACGTTCTTCACTGTACTGGGAGTCGTTTGAAAAATCGGAAAAAACTCAGAAAAATTGTTTTGAATCTATAGGAAAATTCTTTTTTATCATTTTATTTCTCTTTTTGGCATTTGGCCGAAAAAAACGACTCGTGACTTTGTATTTCGCTCGGAATGTCGTCTCGGAAAGAAACGAGCAACAAGATTTTTATTCAGCGAGAAACTGGACAGGATTTCGAAAAGTTAGCGAGATTTTTCAGGCAATCTCGTTTTAATTTTGCGTCGAAAATTCAAAGAATTTTCTGACGAAATTCCATGCACATTTTTTCCACAAACATTAAGGTTTTTACTCCTTGAGCTCTCCATTCCTTTCTTTCTCAACTGCCACAACATGGGACAACAAAAAGATTCGAGTTGGTTCTCCGGTGGGATTAGCTGTTTGTAAAACAAACACTTTTTCGTTGGAAAAATAAAAGCGTTTCGGTTGCGCGGGAGGTTGAATATTACACAAGCATTCGCAGGTCTCGCTGCATCTTTTATATTCTCGCTTTTTCACTCGTACACTGAAAAGAAAATTTTGTTGAAAAAGATGGATATTTTGTTGGATACGTGAAACTAAACGTTTTTTCGAAAAATCACGAAAATTTTGTCATTCCAGCAAAAAACATTCTGGAAAATCTTTTCGGAAAGTCAATTTTTGTCGTTCCAATCGTAAATTTTGCTGACAGTTCCGTTACAATGAAAAACATTGTCGAAATAACGAAAATTTTGAAATCATCCCAAAATATTTAGTTCGCCGTATTCAACAAAATATCGACGTTTTTTGCCAAAATTCAATTTTCAGTGTATCTTGGCCCGTCGAGAAACTCGAATTTTTCGAAATTTTTAATCGTCATTCTTGCACGATTTCGCAGAAATTTAATTTAATGAACAATTTCGCAGTCCGCAAAAAAAAAATGCGAATCGTTGATGGCAAAAATAAACAATCAGCCGCGGAAAAAGTTGAATCAACGTTCACCGGATGTAGACGAACAAAAGCTGATAATTAAAAACATTTTCGGTTCGTTCCGTGGCTCGAATCGCACCACACATCATTATTAATTATGCGCGATCGTTGATTTTGGACGAATCTCTCTATTCCCCAGCGTAACCGAGCTGCGCCGCAGGTTATTCTCGATTTTTCATGATTACGATGGTCGCTATGGATATCCAGCCCCGTCCAGTTGATCGAAGCAACACGATAATTTGTTGACAGCTCGAAAAGCTTGACTGATCGCGGCCCCGTCAAATGCAACGCGATGAGTCTCGTCTGATTAAATTTGCAACAAACTGGTCGATGGAAATTCATGAAATTTCCAGACCCGCACCGAAAAGAGAATTTTGTTGAAAAAGATCGATATTTTGTTGGATACGTTAAACTAAAACGTTTTTTCGAAAAATCACGAAAATTTTGTCATTTCAGCAAAAAACATTCTGGTAAATCTTTTCGGGAAGTAAATTTTTGTCATTCCAATCGTAAATTTTGCTGCCAGTTCCGTTACAAATGAAAAATATTGTCGAAATAACGAAAATTCTGAAATTATCCCAAAATATTTGGTTCGCTGTATTCAACAAAATATCAACGTTTTTTGACAAAATTTAATTTTCAGTGCGTCGATCTCCGAAACAAAATCGAAAAAATAAACAATTTTTCGATCACGTTGCGTTTTTTTTGTTGATTTTTTCATTTTTGGAATGAAATTAAATTAAAAAGTCAAAATACGTTGCGAGAAAGCGAACGACAACCGCCAGAGAAGCGTGAAAAGTTGTAAACGAAAGTTCAACGTCGCAAGTGCGTTTCGCGTATTGCGGAAACGTTGATTGCCATCGAATTGCTTATGTACGAGCCATCTCGCAAAGTCAACACCGGGGACCGCCCCCGCGTGTGAGAAAGACATGAAAACGTCGTGTGCGGCGAGAGTTGAACGGAAAGGGAAGAGAATCTCAAGCTTTAATAATAAAATGACGAATATCCAAAAGCCTCTCTCTAGTGCATGCAGCATGCACACACGAGCCACGCGCAGAGAAGCAGAGACTTTTGGTTTAGAATGGCACACAGAGACCAGACCGTACGTAAATCTTATGTCACACGAGAGGGTTGTAAAGGGGAGGGGCGACGAAGAGTATATTCAGAGGGAAGAAAACCGTGCGACGCATTGTGAATACGGTGCGAAGGGTTCTGAAGCTTTTTCTCGTCCTCTCCTCGACTCGTCTCCCTTGTGCGTGAACCGGTTAATTCAAAATCCCGAGGCTTTGCGAATAAGGATTTATCTGGACAATGTAGCGAACCTTCCAGAGATTAGACCAACAAAAAGGACAAGATTTTTTCAAAATTTGCTCCTGCTCGAGAAACGAAGGCCGTGCGTTTTATTAAAATCTCGAAACTATCACGAAACGCGACTTGATTCAGAGTCTTTTCAGAATTTTTCATAAACTTTCTCGACATCGAAACAGAAATTATTTATTTTCGCCAGCCAACGCAATTCTCGATGACGTTGAAGTTTGCATCGTTGGAATGCAACAGAATTCATTGATTGTGTGACAAAACTCTTAACAAAAATGTACAATTTTATTAAAATGATAAAACGATCGATTTTTGCGGCCCAGCAAGTATATAAACTCGAAAGAATTCCATGTTTTATAAAATTAAACAAATTATCAATAAAAATACATATTTTTCGTTGCATTCCAACGTTGCAAACTTCAGCCTCATTGAAAAAAGCGAATTTCGTTGCATTCCAACACGTTACAAACTTCATAATTCAACCTCATAATTCTCGCCACGTAAACAAAAAGAATTTACGATTTTTATTGCAGAAGGCCAGGAAATTTTATGAGAAAAATCCCAAACACATTTTCGTGCAACTCAAAACCGAAACGCGAGTAAAATTGACACGCGTTTACAGGGAAAAGTTAAAAATTGGAAATAAAATATTACAAAATTATTAAGAATCCTAAATAAAGTAATTTTGCGACAAATGATTAAAAAGATTCTTGATATTTTCGAAGCAAGTCCAAAGGGAAACCGACGCAACTTTTATTTGACTGAAAATATTTGTTTTTCGTTCGTTTTCGTGTTTTTCCAATTATTACGTTTTAAGAAAAAGGGTAAATGACGACGAATGAAAATTTCGAAAGATCGCGATCAAATTCAATGGATTTTTCATGCTTTTTCGCGATGGCTGATTTCTGTAAAGTTGTTTGGACGATCTGCTCGCGGGTACGATTTGTTCGATAATCTCGCAAACAGAGGAGCTTCTCGTTCAGTTCGTGTAGAACGGATATTACGTACGAGGAGCAGGAACGTTGACAAAAGAATTCATCGTCTGTTCTCTCTCTCTCTCTCTCTCGTGGCTCGTTCGATATAACGTCTTTGGAAATCCGTCGTAGCTCGTATTACGATGTACGTATCGCTTTTCGAGCCTGAAAGGACCGAATGAACGCGGACGACGATAAGCCCAATGAAAATGGATACTCCTTCGATCTCCAGCTCTGGACCCTTGGCCCATACAGCCCGGTCGGTCTGGTCGAACATCTTGGCGGAGAATAAACGCGACAGTTCCCTTATCTCCTGCATTTTGACTTGGAGGCTCCTGGAAATATACTCAAGACAGTTTTCAGTTACACTGAAAAGAAAATTTTGTTGAAAAAGATGGATATTTTGTTGGATACGTTAAACTAAACGTTTTTTCGAAAAATCACGAAAATTTGGTCATTCCAGCAAAAAACATTCTGGAAAATCTTTTCGGAAAGTCAACTTTTGTCATTCCAATCGTAAATTTTGCTGACAGTTCCGTTACAATGAAAAATATTGTCGAAATAACGAAAATTTTGAAATCATCCCAAAATATTTAGGTCGCTGTATGAAAACAAAATATCGACGTTTTTTGACTAAATTGAATTTTCAGTGTGCATTAAAAAACGAAAATTCTGAGCCCAGTTCTGGACCCTTTACGATGCTGAAGTTTGCATCGTTGGAATACAACGAAATTCTTTTTTTACTTTCTTCTAAATTGAGATGCTGATTAAATATTCGGTCCGGACAATAAATCGATATTTCTTAGGAACGAAACACACGAAATCAAACAAAAAATTGATAGAAAAGTTGAAATTTTTCCTTCATCTCGTTGGCTCTTTGTCACGCTCTCCCTATCGGCGTTTCTTCATCTCGCGGGAAATGCATAGAAGAAGGAAACTCGCTCGGCAGAGTCGAAAGCAATAGGCAGCGGGTAGCGTTAGAATTTAATAACTCAAGACTTGAGGGAAAAGCGCGTCCTGCCGGTGTGCGCGAATGAGATGATTGCGCAGATCCGCGCGCGTAGTCCGCGAATATGAAAGGCGAAACGGTTGAATTTTCGCTTGAAACTTCTGGCATTTGTGTTTACGCGAAAAGCATTCGCGGGCTGGAAAAATGAGAGAGAAAATGCGAAGAAATCGTCAGGCAGATTGAGAAAAAAATTGAGCGATCGTTTCGACTTGAGGAATTTCAATAAAAAGAGCGAGCGAGAAAATAAGCAAAAGATTTATAATTGCTTTTGTTCACCGAAGCGTCGCGGTGCGAGCGAGTCGTCGCAGCGTTTTCTAATTCATTCGGGACTCGACTAATTTCATTATAAACTCGGGAGTAATTAAAATTAAAGCCAAAACCGACGTGTCTCGCGCACGAGCTCCGTCGTTCTCGTGTCCGCGTGCGACAGTCGCGCTGAACGTCTCGCTTCGCTACCAAACGCTCTATGCACAATCGATCAACACCAAAAAGTCAAAAGAGAGACGAAATTAGAAAATTCAATTGTCCAAATTCAATGAGCAACGTCTGGCTTTACCCTCGAGATCGAAACAGCTCACTCCGCGACTTTGTTATTATTCCGCAGCAGCCAAATAGGATCAGCTAGGAATGAGAAAGTGCCGCAGAGATTCGATCGTCGTAGTCTCTTCTGACTTGAATACATAATTACGGGCTGAGGTCGCTACTCGCCTAAATCTCACTCGATTTTACCGCGAAAACTCGCAGCTACAGAAATTAGCTTCGTATACGTAATAAATACGAGAGCGAACTCTCGTTTGTTCAATCACGCGTGAGCTGAGCTTTTCTCCTCGTCCTTTTTGACACGTTTCGAGACTAATTACGATCAACTTTGCCAACTACGACTCGACCCGCTACAAATAACGAGCCACGTTAACATTCGCTGATTTTACTCAAGCAAGACGTACGAATCAACATTTTATTGACATCGAAACTGCGAATCTCGCAAAAGACTCGCGCGCAGCTTCCGCTAACAATTTTTTTTTTAATCCCGCATCTCGCGTCGTTTTCCCGTTTTTCATCAGTTTTATCGAACATTTGACTAGTTTTCTGATTCTGAGCGGATTTTTCCCAAGCTCGCGTGATGCTGCACCAGAAAACCAAAAGAATGAGCCCAGGTTGAACGCTTTTCGTTTAATTTTACCGGAGATATGAATTTTTCAAAATTTTGGGGTCATTTTTGACCCCCAGCTCACCGGAAAGGGTTGAAAAAAAAGTTATCGTTCTGGGGTTGAGTTTCTAGCACGAGAAATCGATGTATCGGGCATTTTTCTATCTTGACACACTCTCTCAGTTCGCTTCGACGTAAAATCGTTCCTGCATTTACACCCACGCTTCGCATTATGGAGCATCGAATATATATCGCCGATAAATATTTCCAGCTCAAATCTAATTTCCCAGGAGGTTGATAGCGGAAATAGTGATGGATCAAAAATCCTGAAACACGCGCGTGGCACGAATTCACTTGGAACTAAAGTTCAAGTGTATTTATTTTATCGAAATTTTCGTTATTTATGGGCCTGCTGGTAGTTTATTCATTTCCATCGTCCAATCACGCAGAATCTACGATTTATCACGAAAATTTGAGAAACACCAAAACCAACATGATGCTGAAGTTTGCAACGTTGGAATGCAGCGAAATAATTTCATTTTGTTAATGATTCATACGATTTTTAATGTCATCCCAATTCTTCGACCCGATATGCTTTTGGGATGGCGAAAATCGATCATTTTATCGTCGTAATTAAATTTTCCATTTAAATAATTATTTTTGCCAAAGATAAAAAACGAATTTCGTTGCATTCCAACGATGCAAACTTCAGAGTCATAAACCAACTAAAATTCTCGCTTTTTTTTGTAGTGAATTATCCATTTCTACACTGAAAATTCAATTTTGTCAAAAATCGATCATTTTATCATCCTAATTACATTCTGCATTTGAATAATTATTTTTGTCGAAAATAAAAATGAATTTCGTGGCATTCCAATGATGCAATCTTCAGAGTCATTAAAATTCATCCAACCGACGATCGTTCGTCTTTATTAATGATGCTGAAGTTTGCAACGTTGGAATGCATCGAAAAATATTGAATTTTGTTGAAAATTCGTTCAATTTTCAATGTCATCCAAATTTTTCGAGCCGAAATGCTTTTCGAATGACAAAAATCGATCATTTTATCATCGTAATTAAATTTTCCATTTAAATAATTATTTTTGCCAAAGATAAGAAACTAATTTCGTTGCATTCCAACGATGCAAACTTCGGAGTCATAAACCAACTAAAATTCTCCCTTTTTTTGTAGTGAATTATTCATTTTTACACTGAAAATTCAATTTTGTCAAAAAACGTCGATATTTTGTTGAATACAGCGAACTAAATATTTTGGGATAATTTCAAAATTTTCATTATTTCGACAATATTTTTCATCTGTAACGAAACTGTCAGCAAAATTTATGATTGGAATGACAAAAATTTACTTTCCGAAAAGATTTTCCAGAATGTTTTTTGCTGAAATGACAAAATTTATTTTCTTCTCAGTGTATGGACCCAAATTATTTCTTGACGAAAACGACAACGACGAATTGGCAAACAATCGGAGACTAAAAATTGTTCGTATCGGTAAATAAGATTCCGATTCGTTACTCCTGAATTATTCCAACGATTGGCAAAGAGCGACATTAAAGTTGTTAGATATATTTGCATCTGCACTGCAGAGCTCGGCACAAATCTTACTGGGAAGTTTGTTCTCTTACAAAAGCGATATCGACGGATGAGCAAATCACGTCGTACCGTGCAGACATACGAAGATATATAGATCAAGGGCTGCATAAATATGACGAAAGGATGAGCAAGACGCGCGTGCACAGAGACAGACAGAGATGGGGGCGAACTAGCCGAATATAGATGAGATAAGTTTTGCCATAAACACGACGATGCACCGATGCTATTTACCGTCTTCACGGAGAGCTTGACAACAGGAATTAACTTCACTTTAATTATACGAGGAGAGCGAGAAAATGAAGGGCACGGGCTTGCCGTCAACGAATTGTCTGTCTCTTATGCTCTGGCTCGTTTCCCGCTAATAAATACTCGAGGCACGAACGTAATTAAAATTCAAACTTTCCTACATTTTATGAAAAACTATCCGAGGAGCTTTGAATCCTCAAAACTTGACCCTGCAACGGTCACCCACGGTCAAAAACGACCTCGATCGACTTTAAATCCCGCGTCCTCCGTTCTCCCGTTTTTTTCTTCGTTTTACCGCATCCTTTGACTGATTTTTCGACTTGGAACGAAATCGTCCCAGACTCAGGGAATCCTGCGTTAGAAATCGAAAGAATTAGCCCAAGTTGGACGCTTTTCGTTCAATTTTACCGGAGATATGGAAAAGCACGCCGTCCCGGGATTCGATAAATATGACTCTGAAGTTTGCATCGTTGGAATGCAACGAAATTCATTTTTATCTTTGTCAAAAATAATAATTCAAATGCAGAATGTAATTACGATGATAAAATGATCGATTTCTGCCATTCGAAAAGCATATCGGTTCGAAAAATTTGGATGACATTGAAAATTGAACGAATCTCCGATAAAATTAAATACTTTTCGAGGCATTCCAACGTTGCAAACTTCAGCATCATTAATAAATTCTCGTCGCGAAAATAAAGTGTAGTTTGAAGATAAAGTAAATTCAATCGCTTGAGACTGAATGAAAAATGTAGAATCAAGATGTTTTTTTACAAAACCCATGGGACATTAAAGTAAAAATTGCAAGATTTTCCCAGACTCACTGGGGCAGGAATGATCCTGAAGTTTGCATCGTTGGAATGCAACGAAATTCTGTTATTTCTGCAGCAGAGCGAATGATTATTATTGAATATTTGCTCCGGCCAATAAAACGATTCTCTCTTGCGACCAAAAACTCAATCGACTCAAAAAAATTGCCACAATTTTCAAAATTCAATAAATAATTAATAGAAAAAATGTTTTTCGTTGAATCTCAACGTTGCAAACTTCAGAGTCATGAATATTTTTGGATAATTTCGAAATTTCGAAATTTTCCGAAAATCGAAAGTTTGCATCGTTGGAATGCAACGAAATTCTGTTATTTCTTCAGCAGAGTCAATAATTATTATTCAATATTTGCTCCGACCAATAAAATGATTCTCTCTTGCGACCAAAAACTCAATCGACTCAAAAAAATTGCGTCAATTTTCAAAATTCAATAAATAATGAATAAAAAAAATATTTTTCGTTAAATCTCAACGTTGGAAACTTCAGAATCATGGGACAGGATTATTTTTGTGATTGCAGTTTGGAAAAGTTGGTCCAACGACCGCATCATTCGGACACAACAAATATCGAGTCGAAATAGATTTTTGATTGAACCCGGAATCAATTAAGTTTCAGGGGTGTAGAAAATATTGGAGTTGGAAGAAAATTTATATTTTTCGGAATAAAATCGAGCGCGTATCTCATGAGCTAGCGAAATTGGTAATTATTTTATTTCTCAATCAATCGCTGCATCGGTCGTCCCGGCAGGCGCTGCTTCGCAGTCGACATTTCATTTTCAATTTTTCAACATTCATCCATTCGTTTTCAAGCCAAGTGGATATATACGCGCCGGTCTAGTACACAAGCAAGCAAGATTCGCTTAATATTTGACTTTCTCGTCTCTTGCTCTCTCTCTCTCCACGTCCATTCGCTGTTACTAATAAACGAGAGAGCTCGTGGCTGATAATTATTCGTGAATATGCGACCGAGGAGCTAGTGAAGCTTTCAGAACTGCTTTGAATCTCGAATGCACAGCATTCCATGTAGATTCAGTGACGTAAAAATCAAGTGGAACAAAAAAATCTTTTCCGACTCGTACGAAAAATCGCTGCCTCAGAAATTCGATTAAATTTCGAAACAATTGAAATTTTTCAGTCAATTTTTTCTCAGCTTTCGAGCAGTGGACAAAGATTTTGTCTCGCGACCCCTTCACATGACTCCGAATCGATCGCCCTAAAAAAATCATCAATATTTCCACAATTTTGACTGTCAGCTAAAAATAGACCCAAATTTGGTTCGTTTTAATTAGTCACTTTTGTTTTTTTTTTTTTATGACGTTGAAGTTTGCATCGTTGGGATGCAACGAAATTCATGAATTTTGTGACAAAACTCTTAACAAAAATGTACAATGTTATTACAATGATAAAACGATCGATTTTTGCGGCCCAGCCTGTAAATAAACTCGAAAGATTTCGATGTTTTATAAAATTAAACAAAATATCAACAAAAATTAATATTTTTCGTGGCATTCCAACGTTGCAAACTTCGGCCTCATTTTTTTTTTATTTTTAATGATGAATTGTCGCCGATGTTGTGTTTGACTTGTCGGTACTCTAAAAATGCCTTAGTCCTTTTCCTGAGCTTTTAGAATTCGTCTCCGGAGCCCTATTTTGAAAAATTCATATCTCCGGTGAAATTGAATGAAAAGGATTCGACTTGGGCTCATTTTTTTCGTTTTTTAATGCAGGAACACACGAGCCTGGGGCTATTTTGCTCTGAGTGGAAAAAATGGTCAAAAATGCGGTAAAATCAATTGTGTTAATCAATTTTTCGTTAATTTTGAGTCTTTCGACAAAAGTTCAGACATTATCGTGATAATCGAGCGGGATGTATGTAATGCGAGAGCTCGGCTGTGGGTAGAGCGTCAGCTAGTTCAGAGCATATGACATAAATGTGTAAGTTTTGGGTGCGTAACGCGCAAAGTCATGGAGCCACGCGCGTCACGTTAATTCGCCGCGTGATTTCTGTCTCTAGTCACATTGCATTTTCGTTCTTACGCCAATTTGGCGCCATGCGAGAATCTCCGAAACGAACGGAGCCCAAGAACCAGAGACGACGACGACGATGCACAGCCGATGCAGATCTTGATCGCGTTCACGCAGTCTACTCGTGACGTCACGAAAGAGACACCCAATCCGCGTGTGCATATATTAAAATGATAAAAAGATCGATTTTTGCGACCCAGCAAGTATATAAATTCGAAAGACTTCGATGTTTTATAAAATTAAACAAATTATCAATAAAAATACACATTTTTCGTTGCATTCCAACGTTGCAAACGTCAGCCTCATAAAAAATATGACTCTGAAGTTTGCAACGTTGAGATTCAACGAAAAACATTTTTTCTATTAATTATTTATTGAATTTTGAAAATCGTGGCGATTTTTTTGAGTCGATTGAGTTTTTGGTCGCAAGAGAGAATCGTTTTATTGGCCGGAGCAAATATTTAATAATAATTATTGGCTCTTCTGAAGAAATAACAGAATTTTCGTTGCATTCCAACGATGGAAACTTTCGATTTTCGGAAAATTTCGAAATTTCGAAATTATCCAAAAATATTCATGACTCTGAAGTCTGCAACGTTGAGATTCAACGAAAAACATTTTTTCTATTAATCATTTATTGAATTTTGAAAATTGTGGCGATTTTTTTGAGTCGATTGAGTTTTTGGTCGCAAGGGAGAATCGTTTTATTGGCCGGAGCAAATATTGAATAATAATTATTGGCTCTGCTGAAGAAATAACAGAATTTTCGTTGCATTCCAACGATGGAAACTTTCGATTTTTGGAAAATTTCGAAATTTCGAAATTATCCAAAAATATTCATGACTCTGAAGTTTGCAACGTTGAGATTCAACGAAAAACATTTTTTCTATTAATTATTTATTGAATTTTGAAAATTGTGGCGATTTTTTTGAGTCTATTGAGTTTTTGGTCGCAAGAGAGAATCGTTTTATTGGCCGGAGCAAATATTGAATAATAATTGTTGGCTCTGCTGAAGAAATAACAGAATTTCGTTGCATTCCAACGATGCAAACTTTAGGATCATTAAAAAAAATCCTAAATACATGTTTCGCTGCAAAAACTTTTTGACGAAGATGCATTTTCGAAATTCGCTTCGCGGGGATGGGAAGACTCGTGGAAGCCTAAGATTGTTTCGTCTTGCATTGAAGGCTGTTGGAGCGAAATACTCGAACAATAGAAATCCATATATATTTAGGGAAACGTGGAGAATATAGAGAGACTCGGCTGTCGCGGAGTTATACTTGTGGAGAACCGAACGCGATCGATTCACTTGCTCCAGGAAATACATACATCCTGTCGCTATGTATATACAAGTCTATGGGCATAATAGATATAATAGGATCGTATATGGAAGCGCGAGTCTATATATGCAAACCTCAAATACCTCGGGCAATGCCTCAGGGTCTAGAGGCTGCTGTCGTCCACCGACGAGACGAGAGAAGAGGTGAAACCAAAACCACCAAACCGCGTGTTCAACCGTTCGTCGCGAGGCTTTAGGTAATCATTCTTGTCTCTGCTGCCAAATCGATCGTTATCCATCTGTTCAGACAACATTTCTGACAAATTCATTTTGCTCTGCAATTACCGAGAGACCAAATCTCTAGCAATTCTCACCAAATTCGTGACTCGTTATTTTTCCTTGTTTTTTTTTTTGTTTTTCCCTCGCAATTTCTGAATGTGACCGAGTCAGCAATAGAATCGCGATTGTGTGTCGCGGAAAATTGTTTTCTGCAAATTGTCCAACTCGACACTCAGCAACGAGGCTGTTTATTATTTTTCAATCATTTTTGCTTCTGTTGCTTTTCGCTTTGGGCCGTAAATTTGCGATTTCAACATCTCGCGGCGCACACTGAAAAGAAAATTTTGTCGAAAAAGATCGATAGTTTGTGGAAAACGTTAAACTAAACGTTTTTTTCGAAAAATCACGAAAATTTTGTCATTCCAGCAAAAAACATTCTGGAAAATCTTTTCGGAAAGTCAATTTTTGTCATTCCAATCGTAAATTTTGCTGACAGTTCCGTTACAAATGAAAAATATTGTCGAAATGACGAAAATTCTGAAATTATCCCAAAATATTTAGTTCGCTGTATTCAACAAAATATCGACGTTTTTTAACAAAATTGAATTTTTCAGAAAGCTCCGCGGAAAAACGTTTTTCAACTTTTTTTTACTGCAAAGTCATCTTTTCGTCCGTGCGACGAGAGTTTTCGGTTTGTCGTCATAATCAAGTTTTTCCTGAATTATTCGTGCGGACACCCTTAAGGCTTTCCACGCGGCTGCGTTCTACGACTAAAACCGCGCTTTACAGGTCCTGAGAGACCCCGAAGTATGTTTCGGATTTGCCTTGGGCGGGCCGCGAGGGAAACGGCGGAAAAGCTGGCCAGTTCGGACGACGAAATTATGCCAATAAGTTCTGATTGATTAGCACCATCGGAAACTCAAACAAACTGTCGCCGCGCCGCTCAACGATTATTAAGCGAGCCAGAACACGCGGCTGCGCGGTCACCCGCTATGTATGACGTCGCTGGAGGCCGCAAAACTTCGGAGCAGCGCTGGAAACGAAATGTTGTCAAAAAACGTCGATATTTCTGGATAATTTCAAAATTTTCGTAACTTTGACAACATTTTTTTATTTCCAACGCAACTTCCGGCAAAATTTACGATTGGAATGACAAAAATTCACTTTCCGAACAAAATTTTTGTGATTTTTCGAAAAAAACGTTTGGTCGACCGGAGTTTTCGGAGATTTTTCTTTCCCACAAAACCAAATTGCAAGGATTTTCGTCATGAATTACCAAAATGCATTTGGACATAAATATTTTCGCAATTCCTCAAGAAACGGGATCGCGTCTCGTGTCTCTCGATGTTCGCGGTTGCGATATTAGCGAGAGATATTGTGCGGGGCTCAGCTATAAAAGAAAAATGCTCCTGAAGGGCCTGAACAACGCGAAGAGTGTCGCGAGGAACAGACGAAAAGAAAAGACAAACTGGAAAAAATGACTCGACCAGAACAATACGAGTTGCTAGATGAAAGAGAGTTTTCGGGCCTGCAGCCACTCGGCTCTGCGCGCTTCATCCCCTTTTCCTTATAGTTTCTGGAAGGGTGACAAAAAGTGCGTGTACGGATGGTTGAAAATATTTATTAGCCTCCATCTCGCCCATGGCCAATTAGTGTCTCGAATTTCCACTCCACGCAGAGTCTCCGAATCTCGCACCGGGAAATTCAGTGAAAAAAAAAAAACAGGAGAAAATTTAGCTCGAAAATCATTTTTTATGAATTTGTTGACAAAAAAAACTTTTCCGTGTTTAGTTGGTACGAAATGTTGGAAAAAACGAATGCTCGAGCTTTCATAAGCGCGCACGAATAAATTGTAACGAAGCTCATTAAATATTTCAACGTTTATTGCAAAAAACGCGACGACGAGAGTAGACGAAAAAAAAAAAAGAAAATCGTCGACGAGTTTTCCAGCCGAGCTTTGAGCTTTCCGATAAAACACGCGAGCGACTTTCTGCAGCATCCGTTTCAGTTTCATCGTCACAGAAGACAGTTCCATAAAGCGTTTTCTCGTTTTTTTGGTGATTCGCATCTGTATTTATTTATTATTTCACGTCCAGGACACTCGCAGGTTTCTCCACTTTCTGGAATCTCGAAAATTTTGGTGAAACGGAGAAAAGAGCAATTTTAAAATCGACTGTACGTTGAATTTGCGGAATCTCGGACGATTCCTCGCGGAGTCGTGAACGTTTTTGGAGCGAACGAAAAAGTTGCCGCACCATTCTCAGTTTAGCAGAAAAAAAACACAAGATCGCGAGAACTTGACTCGATTCTCGATATTTTGAGGTTCGATTGTTTGATTGTCGAATATGCATACACTGAAAATTCAATCTTGTCAAAAAATGCCGATATTTTGTTGAATACAGCGAACTAAATATTTTGGGATAATTTCAAAATTTTCGTTATTTCGACAATATTTTTCATTTGTAACGGAACTGTCAGCAAAATTAACGATTGAAATGACAAAAATTGACTTTCCGAAAAGATTTTCCAGAATGTTTTTTGCTGAAATGACAAAATTTTCGGGATTTTTCGAAAAAACGTTTAGTTTAACGTATCCAACAAAATATCCATCTTTTTCAACAAAATTTTCTTTTTAGTGTAATAATAAAAATTTGCGTGTCTTGCTCGTACTCGCGGACACGTATATGGGTTTGTGCACATAGGGCGCGGTGCAGAGTGTTTGTATATATAGGTCAAAAGCGGTAGGGCAACGGGCACGAGGCCCAAAGTGGTTCTGCTGACCATCGCAATCTGAATTTCCGATAATTGCGTTCCGCGTCACCTAAAATGATAATTAAATTCCTGGCTCGAGTGCCCACCCGATCTCTCACTCGCGCGCATCCCCTCTGCTATCACTTTGTATCGTCCTACTCTTATTTTACCTCGTACACGCTTTTCATACTATCGCGAGCAAGCTCGTGTGCGGGTTTTCAACGTTTTTAATGTACAGGGTGTCCTGGGCCGCGTGATGAATAATTTCACCAGCAATTTCCGGCCGAATTAACTGTTCAAGTGAGCCATTTAATTTTTTATGAATTTTCGTTTTTTTTCGATTTTGAACCAACGAAGAATACAAAAAGATCGCGTCGAACTTTGAACGACTTTCGGGGCTGAAATTCTGGTCGTACAAAAATTTCGCCGCATCCTTTTTTTTAGGAAATTTCATTCTCTACAAAATTGATTCCCACCATTTTTTTCGTATCTCCAACCGTTTCGATGTTATGTGCCTTAGAACGACTCGGCCTCTGAATCGAAAAGATGGCTCGGAATTCGAGACACCCCCTGTATAAAATTTCATACACATACGCACAACATTGTAGCCATTTACGTAACTTACTCAGATTGTGAATAGCGACAACGTAGATTCGATTATAAGTCTCCCTTTTAGACGCGAATTTTACACGCAAAGAGTGTCCTTATGGTGCGATGTAATGACATTTCAGTTTCCTTTTGAACGCGCTTATGATTGAGTTGGTTTGCTTTAGTCGTATACAGCATCGATCCGAGTTATGATCGACCTTGGCACGTTGGCTAGTGTTTAATCGAAACTTGCTTTCATCTCGACAGAAAATTCATATTAAAAAATCGCTTCATTGACGAACGAACACGAGGTCCTGGAATATTTCGTGCCCGATTAAATTATGGACTGTAAATTATTTCGAAACTCAATTGTCGTCCCGGTGGAGTGGGAATTGAGGCTTATTCAATTTTTGGAACATCGACCATGCAGATTCCGCAACAGTAGCGCAAAAATAATGTTGGAGTCATTTTTTCAAAAACTTTCACGACTTTTTTTTTTACTTCAATTTTTTTTCATTCCGGAGCAGAGCAATCGAAACCCTCCGTAGACACACATGGGTCTGGGGGACCCATTCAGCGAATGGCGTAAATTTCTCGACATTAAATCAAATTTGTGCGATATTTTTTTCTTCAATTTCAAGAATCATGACCATTGTCGTACCGCGAATCTCAAATTTTAAGAAAAGTAAAAAAAAAAACAGAATTTCGTTGCTTTCCAGCAGCGATTCATCCAGAGAAATTAAATAAAAAAGAAAATGACAATGTCGTCCGTTTTTCTATTTTTTTTACGATTTTTCAAGCTCCCGAGCAATCGTTATCATTGCCTGGAGCGATAAGAGAAAATATTCGCGATCTTTAGTAGACACACGTGGGTCTGGGATGCCCATTCTGCGAATGACTCGAATTTCTCGTTTTTCGTATCGATTGCCACCAAATAACAATATAAAAAGAATTTTTATCCGTCACCAAGTGCCGGCTCTTTTTCCATGGATCCAAAACTACGTTTCTGAATTTTTTATCGATTTTTTAAACGAGTCCAAGTGCGGTCAAAAACGGTGGGTCCCCCAGACCCATGTGTGTCTAGGGACGTGCGCCAATCGTAATGCGTCCACGAAGAATTGAGTAGAATTTATTTGGTCACTCGCCAGCAAAACGAAAAAGTGTCGCGATTATTGAGTCTCCCTAAAAAAATGAGGGAAATTCGAAGAGATTATTTGTCGCGATTCCCGGTAAATCTACGTCCACGATTATTAAATCAGGTTCGTATCACGTAAAGAGAAAAAAAGGAAGAAAAAATGAGGCTTCCACTCGAGAAACGCCAAGTGCGGCTCGTCCTCCGTATTACTTCCGAGGTAGTTGCTCGCATTACGCTGGAAATCTCTATTCCCGTTTATCCGTAAACGAGCAAGGGATTTCGCGACTGTTCAACCGAAGGAAAAGGATCGTACGCGCTCGACCGGACACGGCCGGACTCGGGCAATGACGACGACGACCAAGGCTCGTTTCAAATTTCATGTGAAGCAAAATGAGACGATGAGAGTGAACCAGAGACTCGTGCGGAGTGAGAATCGCCCTAAAAACCAGGGGTTGCCAAAGAAAGGCTATGGCGTAGGGTAAAATTTCCGCCCGGAAGCCGAGGGTGCCATATCGGTAGACACGTATAGCCAACCCAACCGTTTATCGATTTCAAACGCAGCATCCCATTTCATCATCTATTCCAACGCGATATTTCGACATTCCAGACTCCATTTTCCTTCGATTAATAAATATTTCATACGATAACACGTGAGCCAACAATTAATAACTAAAAAAAAACACACACACGATGCGATCAGTCACGCCAAACCATTTTTTTCTCAGAGAGACTTTTAATCGAAAAATTAAAAAAAAAAACGCCCTAATTACGAAAATTTTTCAATTTCATCGAAAATTTTATGCTCTAATTAGAATAAATTTACGTGGACAAAGTTCCAATTTCGCAAAAGAATCGTGTTGACTTTTTTTTTCATAATTTCTCGGTCAATCTTTATGACGTTCAAATTTACAAAAAATTCAACGAATCATTAACGAATGGGAATATTTTCTCGTCCAATTTCAATTTGTTGGAATTTTTGTGTTCAACGTAACGAGGCTTCGCAAACTGTACGAAAAATTCCACACAATATATACTAATTTCTTTTTTTAATTGGAGGAACGAATTTGGGGTTGACGAATTTTGTGGTTGATTTGCAAATCGATGAATCAATTTGTAAATTGTTAATTCCGGTTGCGAGGAATTCGCGATTAGCAGATTTCGAGGAACGTGCAAGTTATTTTCCGAAACAAAATGATTTGCGTTGATATTGCAATTGAACGATTAGCACATATCGGAGTAAATTTAATTGGAAATTCCTGCAGGCCTGGTTGGTCCGATATCGAAATTCCGGTGGAAAATACCGGCCGTTGAAAAAATGTGAAGCGAGCTCACGAAAAATAACGTGGACAATGCCCAACTCGTGAAAATGAAGGCCGAGTAATTGTCTGTTAAAAATTCATTATAATAACGAATGAGACGGTTAAACAGAGAGCGTTGCTTCTTATCACAAAATCGTACACAGCAAAGTTGGAATTGCAGTCGAAACGAGTTACGAAAACGCGTTAATCGAGTTTTCCGAGTCTTTCTCGCCACCGAGATAGAGTTCGGAATATCTCGAAAAGACTACAGACCAGTCCTCGACGTCCCCCGGACGAGGCTCCTCATTGTTTCTAACAACTTTCGACGTCGTCACCTCCTGCTCTAATAATTACTCATTAGCTGAGCACTCGCGAACCTTAATTCGCAAGGTAAAATATATTTACAGAGTTTTTCAATGAACCTTTCTTTTTTTTTACAAATTTGTTGGAGAAGAAAATTAAGGGACCACACTGAAAAGAAAATTTCGTTGAAAAAGATGGATATTTTGTTGGATACGTTAAACTAAACGTTTTTTCGAAAAATTACGAAAATTTTGTCATTTCAGCAAAAAACATTCTGGAAAATCGTTTTCGGAAAGTCAATTTTTGTCATTCCAATCGTTAATTTTGCTGACAGTTCCGATACAATGAAAAATATTGTCGAAATGACGAAAATTTTGAAATTATCCCAAAATATTTAGTTCGCTGTATTCAACAAAATTGCGACGTTTTTTGACAAAATTCAATTTTCAGTGCAACATCCGGGAGTCAATTTTATTCACGGATCGACTATTTTCTTTATTTTACATCATTTTTCCACAATTTTCTTCACTTTTCAATATTTTCTTGATAAAATGACAATCATTGCAAAATTTGGTGGAAAACTCTCTTAGTGGATATCGTGAAAAAAATTTGTGACGAATTTGTCGAAAATTGTTTAAAAAATGTCGGCTGAAGGATTTTTTTATTTTATTATTTAATTAATTTGTTTAAATCTGAAATTTTCGAAATTTAATCAATTCGATATAATTTTATTTTGCATAATTTGTTGAAATTTAATTTATTAAATTTTGCGCAATTTTGTTGAAAAAGTGCCCGAAATTCTATTTTTTTTTTTCAAACGTCTCAAAGTTTTGCCGCGCCGGTATTTAATACTCGGAGTTGACTCTGTCAGTAGCCGGAAAAGCGGTTGTCGAGCCAATGAGAATGCATGCGGGTCGAGCGAAATTCTCCGACCGGCGTAGTCCATTCTCTACGCGCTGTCGTGCCGTCGCTCTGCGCCGGCGTACACTGAACAGCGTCGTAGCGTGTACGGCCGCACGGAGCGACGGGAGCGGGGCGGGCGAAGGGAAGGGGAAGGCGCAGGAGGGAGGGGGGAGTGAGCCGGCGAACAGCGCCGCGCTTCGCCACAAGCGAGCGACGTTCCACCGGCGCCGTATATTCCCAAGCGACACACACTTTGCAATTTGCACTGTGCTTCCGGGTTTTCTAGACAAAATTTCGAGACTCAGCTGCTTCCATTCCCCCGAGAGTCAAATTGCTGTCACAATATTTTTCTAGACCTGCTGCGTACGATTATTGCGAAAATTTGACACTTAGACGTGGTCGTACCAGTGAATTTCTGGTGACCGAAAAAATGACGAGAATTTAGTTCAAAAAACAAATCTGCTCCGTCAATAATTAAATTTTCAAGGAGTCCGATGAGATTTCGAGACGAAAATGACAGGCAAACAACGAGCTCGATCAGCGAGTCCGAGCCACTTTTTTTTTGAATTTTTCGATCGTTTCTTCAAAAAGAAACTGAAAAAATAACGTACTCATTATGAACTTTCGATCTCGAGAATAAATCGAATTCGATGCGACGTCGTTTTTGCCGAATATCCGTTCAGGAATGCCAGAGACTGAATTAGTGTTGTTTTTGTTGAAAATCGTGCAAAGCCAAGATTTCGCGTGCAGCACTTGTTTGCGAAGTCGCCGCTGGTCGCTGCGGTCGCGCTAGTTTTTATAAATCCCTAGAGTAGTGTTGGCAACAGTGGCGAGCGCGACATCGCGCCAGACAGTAGCGACACTAACGGCCGAGTTGCAAAGCTCTCGGCGGGGGGACGCGGTGGGGAAGCGTCGAATCGCCACCGCCAGTTACTTGAATGTGTCTGCTCGGAACACGTACGTGTATCGCAGCTTTCGTTTTTTTTTCTTCCGCCTATCGGTCTGTCTCTCTCTCTCTCTCTCTCTCTCTCTCTCTCTCTCTGAGTTTTCTCATCCCACCACCGTGTTACGACGTACGTTAGCCCCGTAGTGAACAACAGTGAGCGAACAGTTCGCACGAGTGTCGCGATTACATTTACCTTTTTATTCCCGTTTTGTAGAACGAACGAGATCGACCAGAGACAGAGAAATAAACGAGGGAGCAAGTTACGCGACGAAAAGCTTCATTACGCGCGTGTGTTTAACCGAATAAAATCTTATATATACATATATATATAAAAATATACGTCGTACGATCTGCACAACACGTTTTCGTCTTGTGAATTTTACCTCGTTTCGCGTCGCGGATCAACGTTCAGTTGTAACGGCGCGAATACGCCACAGTTTCCCCAACACACCGGCTAATTGTGTCTTTTATTCTCTTGTGTGTGTGGACAAGTGTCGATGAAGCGAGACGCCTGCTTTCGCGAATGATCAGACAGCAACAGTGCTATTTAGGTAAAGAAAATTTATTTTTCGTGTACTAGTGCGTTTTCCGATGAAACAAACGACCGTTCAATTATCACGAGACGTTCGATCTCAAGTTTTTTTTCTCTGCTGGATATTCCCAACGGATATTTGATTATTAAATCGCGAGAAAACCACGCCCGTGTTAAACGACGCGCGATCGTTTTATAATCGCCTCGTCGCTATCGGAGCGAATTCTCCATCGTCGTTTTGTGTCCACCACTCGTTTTACCTCCTTTTCCATCTTTTTTCTCCCTCGATCGCCTCAATTCGAACGGCCCAAAAAATCTCGTCGTCCATTCCGGCCGAACATAACCAAAGTTTTTAAACCGGCGCGAAAAATCCGGCGTCTCCAAGAATAAATAACTCGAATCATCAACATTATCGCGAGTCGTTTGTGTGCTCCTCGTCGCGTTTCCACGCTGTCCGGCCCGCCATATCTACCGAGCGGAGTATTCGCCATTTCTCGTGCTAAAATATTCCACGCCACGAGCAAAAGTTTATTTTCCTTTTTCCCCCTCGATTTTCGAACCGCCTCCAACGGATTTTCCTCCCTAAATATTTCTTTCTCATCTTTTTCAATTACTTCGTCGTTTCTGGCTCAAAACAAAAAATCCTCCAAGCTCGCCTTGTCTCGTGGCCAAAACGCGAAAATATATAGATATACAAATTGCTCAGCTCGCGAACGGAAACTTTTCGGCGATCGTTTATTCTCAACTCCATTGTCCAGTCGCGACGTTTCTTGTTTTATTCGTCCAAAACGATAATTCCATTTCCTTCCAATGTAAATCAATGAGTCGTCGTTCGAGAGAACGGAAAATTTTTTCAAGCCGGTGTTTTTCTTACGACGATTTCAATTTTTTTTTTTTCAACCCAAAATTTCGTGTCGTGCTCGTCGCTGAAATCGGACTCGTTTAAAATAAATGAAAAATTATTTTTTTCTCCCTTTTTGGCTCATTTTTCGTCGGCCAAATGCCCGAAGCTGCGTTTTCCGTTTACGGAGCTTCAAACTCGGATTTTTCTCGTTTAAATAGTGAGAGAGTCGCGCGTGACTGTTGGATTCGTAGTCTCGCGTCCTCTCGGCCCGAGAAACGAACCTTTTGCCGCGAATATTGCTCGCCTCGTCTCGTCCGCACGGGAATCAGGCTCGCGAGAACGAGACAAGGAAAAATTGCGCTCGCAGCATTGAAACGTTCCGCACGCTCTCCGGCGAGCAAACTCTCTGCTTTTATCTGCCTCGTACCATTGTTATCGCACGGTAAACAATCCCCGACGCTCCCCTCTCCCTCCCCGCCTTTCCCGCCATCGAAAGTCTCCTTTTACATACGCGGACACACAATAATAACAATAACACGCAAACGCTTATAATAAAGCTCGCAAAAAAGTAATTTGACTCCTTAAATTGGAGAAATTCTTGGGGAGGCGATTCCGAGTGCCAAAAATCTCGATCTAACCACACTGAAAAGAAAATTTTGTTGCAAAAGATCGATATTTTGTTGAACACGTTAAATTAAAAGTTTTTTTCGAAAAATCACGAAAATTTTGTCATTCCAGCCAAAAACATTCTGGAAAATCTTTTGGGAAAGTAAATTTTAGTCATTCCAATCGTAAATTTTGCTGACTGTTCCGTTACAATGAAAAATATTGTCGAAATAACGAAAACTTTGAAATTATCCCAAAATATTTAGTTCGCTGTATGAAACCAAAATATCGACGTTTTTTTGACAAAATTCAATTTTCAGTGCTCGAATATCGTAACTTTTTGTCGCCCCTACGATTCACGCGCCTCCCTAGACACGAAAATCGTAAAAAACTCTGAAAAGTAGTTTTGGATCTTTAGAAAATGTTTTTATCGTTATTTGATGTTAATCGATACGAAAAAATGTTTCCCCGTCCTCGAGGATCGTGAAAATCAGGAAAATTTTTGATTTATTCAAAAAATCGTCCTGACGTCACTGCAAACCAAAAAATGACGAAATTTTGTTGCAGTTTTTTCGGTTTGCCTGAAATTTTACTCCAATTTTTTTTTTTTTTTCTACCAAACGATCGAGTTTTCGAGGAAAATTTAAAGCTGGACCTCGTGTTTTCGGTTCGTAAGGAATTATCACGAGTTTGGGGCGAAAAAAGAAAAATGCAGTTGCCTCTTTTGCAGTCGCGCAGCCTGGAGCATTGATTGATTGAGATGGAACAAAAAAATCAAAATCACGTGTCGTTTTGATTGATGAGAATTAATTACCTTGGGAAATATCGAATTTCTTGATTTTGGTCGAAATTCCATTGGGAAACTGTCATTTACGTGCTAGATCGAAAGAATTTATCGTCACGACGTTTGCATCGTTGGAATGCAACGAAAACTCGTTTTTTTTTTATAACAGAGCACAACATTTTCATACGTGTTTGTCACCGTTAATGGGACAGTCTTTTGCATTAGTGAAGTTTGCATCGATGGAATTTGACGAAAAATTAAATTTTTACCAATTATTTTCACAATTAATGGACTCGTTGGAATTTTTCTAGTGAATTCACTTCTCAAATGGCAATTAAGACTGACCCATTAACGTTGATTAATAGTTTACGAAAATTTCGTGCTTTGCTATGAAAAATAATCAGTTTTCGTTGCATTCCAACGATGCAAACTTCAACGTCTATTCCGTCTTTTTAAAACTCAATTTACTAGAAAAATTCGAACGAGTGCCGATTAATTATCAAAATAATGAATTAAAAAACTCGCTCTTGGTTGGATTCTTGAGATGGAGACTTCAGCATCATCGAAATTTCGGAAAAACCACGCAGCCAATGACCTTGAAGTTCCCATCGTCGAAATGCAACGAAAAATGAATTTTTCAACTATTTTTTGTCAATTAAGATGATGCCGAAGTTTGCAACGTTGGAATGCAACGAAAAATATTTTACTTTATTGTTGATTCGTTCAATTTTCAATCCCATCCGAATTTTCCGAGCCGATATGCTTTTCAAGTGGCAAAAATCGATCATTTCATAATCGTTATTAAATTCTCCATTTAAATAATTATTTTTGCCAAATATAGAAAAGAATTTCGTTGCATTCCAACGATGCAAACTTCAGAAACATCAATTAAGTCGCTTTTTCCATTTTTTTTTGTCGTCAATTCGGTTTCCGAATGACATGAAAAACTAGACCAATATTTTTGGCAAATACCGAAAGAAAATTAAAGCTCTGCTCTAAATTATTGACGGATTTTGGAAAGAGGCGAAATTTGCAATAAAAATAAATGCTTTTTGTATGGCATTGAAGTTTGCAACGTTTTTCTATTAATTGTTTGTTTCAATAACAAAAACCATGCAAATTTTCGAGCTGATTTTGTCTTTCGATCCTAAAAAAATCGTTTTAGTGTCCTAACAAAATATTGAATAAGAATCACGAGCTTTGCTCAAGAAAAAACCGAATTTCGTTGCATTCCAACGATGCACACTTCAGCATCGTATTTTCGTTGCATTCCAAGCTCCAAAATTTGATAAATTCTGGTTGCCAGTGTTTTTCATCGCGTTGGCTCATTTTCTTACGATGAAATTTCGTCGTTTATTATGTCGACACTGTGCGCGGGTTCGTATCCGTATGGACTGAGAAGTACATTGAGGTTTTCTTATTCCATGTATATTCAGGAGACGCGAGCGCGATCCGCGAAAACAAACATTTAGTCAGACTCGAGTGAGGCACAAGAGACAACGAGCGAGACACTCAATTCTACGTCAAAGAGATTTTTTTTTCCTCCCTGTCCTTTCTCTCCAGCCGCCGTTTCATACGCTCGAAGCCTCCGTATCTTTTCATGTTCTTATCGCCCTCCTTCCCGAACATGCTTCGAATCTCCCCGCAGCTTTAAAAACTCGTAGAGTCGCTCCCTGCACCGAGACTCTAACCGGACTCCAGCCCTTTTTCCTCCTCCTCCTCCTCCTAATTCTCGCCTCCCGTTTCATTTTGAATGGACACCCCCGTCTCGACTCGATGCTCTCAACAAACACACGACGCTTTTCCAGTGCAATTTTGCACTCGGTCTCAAACTTCTCGCTTCAAAGAATCTCCCCTTGGGGCTTCGCATGCACTTCGTAACTCGGAAACGTGCTCAACCCTTTTCAATCGAGAAACTAACGTTCCCGAACGAATATCTTTGCCGAACGAGCCTAAAGCCTAATTTTTAGTCACTCAGACACCCGTTTCTTTCCTTTTTCAACGAGAACCAACGAAAAATCATTTTTCTATTCATTTTTTCTTCAATTTCAAGAATCATGACCATTTTCGTACCGCGGAATCTCGAATTTTAAGAAAAGTAAAAAAAAAAACAGAATTTCGTTGCTTTCCAGCAGCGATTCATCCAGAGAAATTAAATAAAAAAGAAAATGACAATGTCGTCCGTTTTTCTATTTTTTTTTACGATTTTTCAAGCTTCCGAGCAATCGTTATCATTGCCTGGAGCGATAAGAGAAAATATTCGCGATCTTTAGTAGACACACGTGGGTCTGGGATGCCCATTCTGCGAATGACTCGAATTTCTCGTTTTTCGTATCGATCGCCACCAAATAACAATATAAAAAAGAATTTTTATCCGTCACCAAGTGCCGGCGCTTTTTCTATGGATCCAAAAATACTTTTCTGAATTTTTTTCGATTTTTTAAACGAGTCCAAGTACAGTCAAAAACGGTGGGTCCCCCCGACCCATGTGTGTCTAGGGAGGCGCTAATCTCGCGTGTCCACAGAGAGTTGATGGACGAAAATAAAATTATGGATAAAATTTGAGTTTATTACGAAATTCCCAAAGAAATGAATTTCTACGTCGAATTTTTTCGCCATTTTTTAATTTTTATAACTTTCTCTTCAAGTTTCTCGGACATTCTTTTGCGGTCCTCTTTTCACGTGGCATCTCTTGGCATCCGACATTGCCAGAGCCATTGTTCGCGTCGCGTAGATAGAGAAATAGCCTGGTGCGACAGAAACGTCGATGAAACAACGCGGACAATGCTGCTCGAGGTATGCGCGAGCTAGTGCATAAAAGCGCGCGAGGGAGAGACGCAAAATGAGAGAAAATCACGTGTCGCGAGCCAACTTGCAAGCGATCTCGTTCCGCACATTGAAAAACGTCAAAGTTTTCACACCGTCACTTGTTTTCTCGGAATATCCATGGAACACGCGGCCCCGAGTACGCGCGAGAAGGAGAAGCAAAAATTATCCTAGCCAAATCATTTTTTTTAATCCTTCTCGCCTTTTTTTTCATTCCTCCGATCGTGTCTCCTTCTCTTCGTCGCTCGTTGCCGTGGAATCCGCACGAGAACTCGTTCGCCCCTCTTTTCCTTCCCTTCGTCGTCGCCTGCATTTTTTTCCTCACTCTTTCCCTCCCAGTATTCGACTCGTCTCAACCTTCGTCCCGTTCGTCGAGGATTCGCTTCGTTGAACCCCCGAGTGTCCAAAAGCCTGCCGCACGTTTCCTTCCCGGGCCCTTCCGAATTTCTTAACCCCTTTATTATCGGTGGACGTTTCCCGAGCGACGTCGACCATTTTTCAATGCCGCTGAAGTTCCCAACGTTGAGATGCAACGAAAAAAAACTTTTCTATTAATTTTTTGTTTAATTCAAAAAACCATGACAATTTTCGTACCGATTTTGTGTTTCGTTCCTAAAGAATTATCGATTTATTGTCCGGACCGAATATTTAATCAGAATCTCAATTCAGAAGAAAGTGAAAAAAGAATTTCGTTGCATTCCAACGTTGCAAACTTCAACATGGTCATTTTTCATTTCTCTTTTCGCAGAATCTTAATCAGGAATGATGAAAATCAAGAAATACCATTGCACATTATGACGTTGAAGTTTGCATCGTTGGAATGCAACGAAATTCTCATTTTCTTTGCCAAATCTCATCATTTATGTTAAGAATTTAATTGTCACCATAAATCGATCGATTTTTGATCCCAGAAAACGACAGATTTAAAAAACTAAACAAATTATCAATAAAAATTCATATTTTTTGATGACTCTGGAGTTTGCATCGTTGGAATGCAACGAAATTCATTTTTATCTTTGAAAAAAATAATTATTCAATTGCAGAATGTAATTACGATGATAAAATGATCAATTTTTGCCATTCGAAAAGCATATCGGCTCGAAAATTTGGATGACATTGAAAATTGAACGAATCTTCAATAAAATTCAATATTTTTCGATGCATTCCAACGTTGCCAACTTCAGCATCACTGAAAATTAATTTTCTACTATTAAAAACCCATGTTTTTGTGGAAATTCCTGTACGAAGTTGAAGTTTGCGTCGTTGCATCGATTTTCATGCAGTTTTTGTCTACGAGGTTCTCTGCAATTTGAAAACCGAATCGACCAGAAAATTCTGGAAAAAAAATCATTGCAGCAATGCAAAAACTTCGGCAGGCAATCGTAGGCAATGAAATTGTGAAAAAAAAAAAACAAATTCATAATTCAAATGGCTGGAAAAATGCGGATTCTTGTTTTTTCGAAACGTCAAAGACCGCGGAGGTGGATTCGCGCTGTGTGTTGCATGAGAAAGTTTGCGCAATTAAATGCGAGTCGATGCAGCGACGAAACGGGCGTGGGATTGAAAAACACGAGTTCGGAACAAACTGAATGAAAATCTTGCAGTGTTACAATTCACCTTTTCCTTTCGTTCACTCTGTGCCAGCCTCGAGACTGCACTCTCGAGTTGTTACAGAATCCTGAATGTCGATTGCACGCATTCGTTCCAACATTGCGTCAGTCAATGAACCACTTTTACAGCACAAATCCTATCCCATGCATTTTTATTCTCGGCGTTCGAATTACCGCCGGAACCTTAGCGACCAGACTTTTGCACGTTATAGTCGAATTTGTGCTTAACTTTTGGAATTGCTTTGTCCCAAGTTTCGAGTCAGGCTCTTGATCACTGCGCGTCTCATTAACTTGCCAAGATCTGGACTCGATGGATTAGAAACCGCATGGACTGTGATTAATACCAAATTTTACAACCGCGCCAGGTCTTGTTGACCTTTTTTTTCCTTATTTATGGAAAAATCTGCATCGATTCGAATGCAGCAGTTGGAACGCAACGAAATTCATGACTCTGAAGTTTGCAACGTTGAGATTCAACGAAAAACATTTTTTCTATTAATTATTTATTCAATTTTGAAAATTGTGGCAATTTTTTTGAGTCGATTGAGTTTTTGGTCGCAAGAGAGAATCGTTTTATTGGCCGGAGCAAATATTCAATAATAATTATTGGCTCTGCTGAAGAAATAACAGAATTTCGTTGCATTCCAACGATGCAAACTTTCGATTTTCGGAAAATTTCAAAATTTCGAAATTATCCAAAAATATTCATGACTCTGAAGTTTGCAACGTTGAGATTCAACGAAAAACATTTTTTCTATTAATTATTTATTGAATTTTGAAAATTGTGGCAATTTTTTTGAGTCGATTGAGTTTTTGGTCGCAAGAGGGAATCGTTTTATTGGCCGGAGCAAATATTGAATAATAATTATTGGCTCTGCTGAAGAAATAACGAATTTCGTTGCATTCCAAAGATGGAAACATCAGGATAATAGGAAATTCGGTTTTTCATTGAGAATTTTGATTCAATATTTCGCCAGGACAACGAAACGATCTTTTTTTTTAGGATCCAGACACGAAATCGGTATGAAAATTGTCATGATTCAAAAAAGTCAAAATTCTCAATAAAAAACGGAATTTCGTTGCATTCCAACGATGCAAACTTCAGCATCGTTCATATCGATCAAATTTGGAAATTTTTTTGTGCCATATATTCGGATGCAGCAGTTTCGTTGCAGAACGGAAAATTCTTATTCGCCTTTCGAAATGTGAATTTACAAGAAAAATTCGAACGAATTCATCAATTATCAAAATAATGATGAAAAATTGAATTTTCGGCTCGTACGAAAACTTTGGCATCGCGTTTTTTTAGAAATTTCTTCTCCTAAAAACTTTCTCTTTCTTTTTCGACAAATACATTTTTTTTGCCACTGAATTTTGGATGGAAATTGGCAGGAAAAATGGGAATATTCGTTGCAGGATTCGTTGCTAATCAATTGGGAATTAATGAATAATTTTTGGTGGTTTTTTTCTCTATATTTCAGTGCGAAGACCGAGCCTACCTGGGAGCGTTTAAGAAGCACGTCCCCCGAGACCCCCCCAGCCAAAATCACACGCCTAACCTCTCCCCTGTCCTCCTTGTCCTCCTCCGTTCCCTTGTCCCCCATTAAAGCCGCAAGGACATCATCGTCGCGCGTTAATCTCGTGAGCAATCACACTCGGGATATAATAAACGGTTCAACGGTCAATATGGACGGTATGGACAACAAACCCGCCTTGAACGACGATCCGTCGGTCACCCTCACCATCCGCCTCATTATGCAGGGAAAGGTAAAGTCCGCTAAATATTTTCCTAACTCTAAAACGCGTAACCTCAAAAACTTTTTCGTTCTCCCTTTTTTTTTTTTTTTTATCGTTTCGACTAATTTTTCGACTACAAGCAAAAAAGCCCCAGCAGGCTCACGCGATCCTGCACTGAAAAGAAAATTTCGTTGAAAAAGATCGATATTTTGTTGGATCCGTTAAACTAAACGTTTTTTTCGAAAAATCACGAAAATTTTGTCATTTCAGCAAAAAACATTCTGGAAAATCTTTTCGGAAAGTGAATTTTTGTCATTCCAATCGTAAATTTTGCTGACAGTTCCGTTACAAATGAAAAATATTGTCGAAATAACGAAAATTTTGAAATTATCCCAAAATATTTAGTTTTCTATTAATTTTTTGTTCTATTTTCCTACCGATTTTGGGTTTGGATCCTAAAAAAAGCTCGTTTTATTGTCCTGACGAAATATTGATCAGGAATCTTGAGATTTGCGCAAGAAAAAATGGAATTTCGTTGCATCCCAACGATCGTTCGTGCATCGAGATAAAAAATGATTTCGCAAAAAGCCCTGCGAAATCGTTTCCTCGTTCCGAATGTTCAACACACTAAAGTTACGTTTGCATAAACGACGTTTTGTCTATTCGCCAATTCGTCTCTACACAAGTCTCTCTGTTTTTTTTCTTCCGCTTTCTCACGTTCTCTGATCCTTCGGATCTCATCTCGTCAAAGGCGAGAAGAAAAACTTTGTTAATGAAGTCTGGGGGCTGCTCGAACGAGTCGGAGAGATCAGTGAAAATGAAGAGGCTCGTGCCAGCGTGAAATAAGCCGGAATTTTTCAATATTATTACTCCCCCCCCCCTCCCTCCCTCTCATTTCTCGATCAAAGAACCGTATAAATTTAGCATCGAGGCCAAACGGAATTTTACGGTTTACCTGTGCAACTCCAAAGACCTCGCTTATCCGCAGTCATTTCTGTCTACAGACTTTTCTTTTTATATCACTATTCACATTATTTTACATAAATATGCAAATCTATAAGTATCGCACGGAGAATATATATTTACGTACTTGAATTTTACTCCCATAACCTTTTCATACTCAATTTATCAAAGGAAATCCAACCTCTAGGCAGTTTTCCATTTTCCCAACGATGTTTCCACACTTGGAATCAATTTTCCCTGTTTTTTCCGATAACGAATATTTACGCGTTTGAATTTAATGTCATTGGGTTCTCATGCAACGAATTTTGGCAAAAAAAATCGAAACTTTACGCGACCATCAGTTTCTGGAAAATTTTGCCACTAAAAATCAATTTTCTCAGTTTTTTCCGTCAAAAAATATTCACGCGTTTGAATTATGATGTCATTGCGTTCCCATGCAACAAAATTTACCAAAAAAAATCGAAACTTTGCGCGACCGTAATTTTCTAAAACATTTTGTCAGTAAAAATCAATTTTCTCAGTTTTTTCTGATTACAAATATTTACGCGTTTGAATTATAATGTCATTGCGATTCCCTGCAACAAATTTTACCAAAAAAAATCGAAACTTTACGCGACCATCAGTTTCTAAAATATTTTGCCAATAAAAATCAATTTTCTCTGTTTTTTCCGATAACAAATAATTTTTCCGATAGCATGCAACAAAGTTTACAAAAAAAATCGAAATTTCATGCGACTGTCAGTTTCTAAAACATTTTGCCACTAAAATTCGATTTTCTGCGTTTTTTTCCTGATTGACGTTCTCACTCGCTCTGGTTTGACTTGTCCTGGATTTTGAATTGAATTCCAAACATCCTGTGTGACAGTGAACGGCTCAGATTTTCGTTGAACTTGGTCAAAAGAAAAAATCGACAAGAAATTGTACAGTCGCGAGAGACAGTCGTTAGTCGGTTTATTTTATTCACGTCGATAAATGCGAAATAACAAATATTGGGCTTTCCCCTTCTTCTCGCTCACTCTTTTCCTTTCTATCAACTGAATCGGAATCGTACGTTCGAGACTAACCAACACTCGATATTCTCTGATAATATAGTCTCGTTCGCTTGGCACGCTCCACGCGTTTCACGAGGTGATTTTATTATTGACTCGGGTCATGGATGCTAAGTAGTGTCTCCGTGCGCGCGGCTCAACCGTCGTCATCGTCGGCCATTCACGGCTGCATTCGCTTTTTTCCTTTTTCTCTTTCGAACTCGACGCGCGTGTTGAAATTTTTTGAGACGTCGTGCTTTTTGGCTCGCGAAAATCGATCGCGTTTGCCTTCCTAAAATATTTTGCATTTTAATAATGAAATTTGGTCCAGAAACAAAGAATTTCGTTGCATTTTAAAAATACAAACTTGAGCGTCATTCCTAAGCTCGTGGACGATGCTTTTGGAGTCAACCCTTAACATTCGCAAGGAAAAAGCATTCTCGGCTCTACAGAGCCTTTTCTCTGTTCGCGTCTTTCCCTCCCTCCCTTTGACTCAGCCGCTCAGCTTCTCTTGCATCATCGATTTCTTCCCATTTTTTTGTTTGCTTCCCGCCGTTAGCAACCCCATTTATGGCCAACTCTCTCGCTCCCTCTTTCCTCCCCATCTTTCGTCTACCGTCGTGTCTGTTATATATGCGAATTACCAACACCGAGCCTCGCGATCCCTTCCTCTCGTCGCGCTCTTCGCTCTGCTCCTCTGGCTCTCATGGCTACCCTCTCGCGTATTCCGCGACACGTCTATCCTCCGTCCACAAACTCACGACTAAAAGCACACGTTCGTGTGAATTTCCATCTTTCCCGGTGCATCCTAAGCCTCGCTTCATCCCCTCCCTCTTTTTTACTCCGTCTCGTTTCTTCCTCCGGTGACCGCGTTCGGAGAGAATGCGATTTTGCATTCATTCAATTTTTCTGCTGCCTCGTGATTTCGATTTTCGGAAAATTTCGAAATTATCCAAAAATATTCATGACTCTGAAGTTTGCAACGTTGAGATTCAACGAAAAACATTTTTTCTATCAATTATTTATTGAATTTTGAAAATTGTGGCAATTTTTTTGAGTCGATTGAGTTTTTGGTTGCAAGAGAGAATCGTTTTATTGGTCGGAGCAAATATTCAATAATAATTATTGGCTCTGCTGAAGAAATAACAGAATTTCGTTGCATTCCAACGATGCAAACTTTCGATTTGCGGAAAATTTCGAAATTATCCAAAAATATTCATGACTCTGAAGTTTGCAACGTTGAGATTCAACGAAAAACATTTTTTCTATCAATTATTTATTGAATTTTGAAAATTGTGGCAATTTTTTTGAGTCGATTGAGTTTTTGGTTGCAAGAGAGAATCGTTTTGTTGGCCGGAGCAAATATTCAATAATAATTATTGGCTCTGCTGAAGAAATAACAGAATTTCGTTGCATTCCAACGATGGGAACTTTCGATTTTCGGAAAATTTCAAAATTTCGAAATTATCCAAAAACATTCATGACTCAGAAGTTTGCAACGTTGGAATGTAACGAAAAATATTTTATTTTATCGTTAATTCGTTAAATTTTCAATGTCATCCAAATTTTTCGAGCCGATAAGTTTTTCGGGTGGCCAAAATCGCTCATTTTATCATCGTAATTGTATTCCCAATTAAAATAATTATTTTTGCCAAATATAGAAAAGAAATTCGTTGCATTCCAACGATGCAAACTTGAGAATCATAGTAAAAATGTTTTGCAAATAGATTTGGGATGGGTGTCAGAAGAAAAAGTAGCGGATGCTAAAATTAGCACGAGATATGTGTGTTATGCACTTTTGTGCATATAGCTCGCACCTACAGTGCATTTTTCTTGCTTCCTATCGACCCTCCAGGCTCACGAGCACGAAGGCGCGTCAAACACACATATCGTACGTGTCAATGTCCATGCTCAGCTCACTCCTGCATAATACAAGTATTTTCTGCTGTATAAAACGTATCGCGGTGGGGCGCGAACTGGGAAACGAAACGGAGCTCGAAGATGCAGCTGCTTTGGTTGGGGGCTGGACATTTAGGGCGTTTTGCTTCTCAATATGGATTCTGCAGTGTCGTCGCCCAACGCCAGACTATCTCGCGTCCACCCACGTGTGTCTTCTCATCTTTCTCTCGCCCTTATACTCTTTCAATGCTCACTGAGTGGACAAGTTTCTATCCACGTGTGAGAACACAAGTGCATTATACTTAAGCTTACGTGCATTCTACCCTCGGTCTGCTGTTCGCGCATGCACTGGCGTGTCCCCCTTCGCGTTTCCGCCTCCGTACCTTCTCCTCGCATTTTTCGCTTCCTCTCGTCTCTCTCTCTCTCTCGCTCGCAAACCGAACACATTGTCAGCTCGCGATGTCAGCGCTAAGCGAGACTCTTCTTTCTTCTTCGCTCCTTTTTTTCTCTTTCTCCTCCTCCTCCTCGACGTCGTCGTTTCAACAACAACGACAACCAACCCTAACCAGACTTTCCATTTAGGATCGTGCTAAAGTGCGACTCGTAGATTGCTCCACGCTCCTGCTTATTTTTTCAACGACGCGATGCTTTCGTTGAAAAATAAACTCGTGTGTTCAGGCTTCCTCGAGTAATTGCGTCCTCCTCCCCCTCCCCCGAGCCGATTCGACAACCCCCAACACTTTTTATCGTGTCTACGCAACCAAAATGACAAGACACTTTCGAGCTTTTTTTTACCGTCACTCATCCCAGCGCGGAATCGCTTTTTTCCTCCAATTTTTCCAAAATAATTTCAAATTTCATTACAAAAAAAAAAAAACCACGAAAAATACTTGCTCTATTAATTTTTCGTTGAATTTTAAAAACCTTGACGATTTTCGTACCGATTTTGGGTTTTGATCCTAAAAAAATATCGTTTTATCGTCCTGACCAAATATTTCATGAGAATCTCGAGATCTGCACAAGAAAAAATGGAATTTCGTTGCATTCCAACGATGCAAACTTCAACATCGTTATAAATTAGATCCAAACCAACTTTCCTGATGATGCTCAAGTTTGCAACATTGGAATGCAACGAAAAATATTTGCTCTATTAATTTTTCGTTAAATTTCAAAAACCATGACGATTTTTGTACCGATTTTCGATGTTGAACATAAAAAAAGATTGTTTTATTGTTCTGACCAAATATTTCATGAGAATCTCGAGATCTGCACAAGAAAAAATGGAATTTCGTTGCATTCCAACGATGCAAACTTCAACATCGTAAAAATCTGTTAAAAATGAAGAATTTTTATTTTTGCGGTGTCTTTATTTATCAATTTTTCGTTCGCTCGTTGTTTTTCATTTCCGTCAATTTTGCTTTGTCTCTCTTTTTTCTCTGTCCAATGCTGAGGATTTAAAATGCAACTATACGTAAAGAGACCAACGTCGTCACGTCAAATCCCATTATGTCGAACTTGTGATTCATTTTTTTCATCATCTTTTTGCCTTTTTTTTTTTTACTCCAAGATAAAAACTCCGGCGAGCCTACGTCAGGGGCTTCGCTCTCTCGTATCGCGCTCTCTTCAAATTCAATTCTCTTGTACTCATTCTCATTTTTTACCTCCCGTTTGCCGCGCTCCAGAACTTCCGCTCCGGATTTTTTCTATTTTGCTCATCCACATGCGCCCTCAAACAATACGATTGTCGCGCTGATTCATTTCACTTTTAAACCTTCGAGCTGTTGACACGTAAAACACCCAATATACGTTTTAATTGGATTCAATAGGAAATTGGATAAAAGGAAATAAATAAAAAAACAGCCAGCAAGTCGACTCGATCGGAAAAGCTTCGGATATTTCGTTAATAACGCGTTTCCGCAATTCACGGAATATTTTCTTTCTGAGCTTCTCTCTTTCTGTCGCGAATTTCGAGAAATTTTTCACTAATTTGCTGACTTTTTGGTGATTAATTACGAAAAAGATTTTTGGCTTGATTTTTGGGGTCGAAAAGTCTTTCCAGCTCAATCTCGGATGACAATCGCGCGATTTCTTCCTTTTTTTCCATCTTTTACATAGCGAAAGTAGACCAAGAGCGAAAAATCATCAGGGACTTTTGTCGCTCCGGGTTTTTCGAGGCTCTGACCCGGATATCGCGCACAGTCTCATCGTTTCTCCTCTTTGTTTCTTCCTATCGCCGCGCGCCACTAGACACTCTCTTGTAGAAAAGCCCAGTGTACACCAGCGGACTATCGCAGTTGAGTTGTTAAGAGTTTTGAGTATATACTTGCAACGTTCCTCCGCTACGAGCTTCGTCGTCCCCGCGCGGTGACCCAGTTTACTCGCACCTCAGAAAATTCTTGGCATAGCCAAGTATATCGTTCCGCATACTTCATATTTTACACTCAAATTTCTATATCGCCGAATATTCATCGAAAATATTCCAACCATCGTTCACCAAATTCTCCATAAATCGATTACTCTCAAGTTTGCATCGTTGGAATGCAACGAAATTCATTTTTATCTTTGACAAAAATAATTATTCAATTACAGAATGTAATTACGATGATAAAATGATCAATTTTTGCCATTCAAAAAGCGTATCAGCTCGAAAAATGGGATGACACACTGAAAATTCAATTTTGTCAAAAAACTTCGATATTTTGTTGAATACGACGAACTAAATATTTTGGGATGATTTCAAAATTTTCTTTATGTCGACAATATTTTCATTGTAACGGAACTGTCAGCAAAATTTACGTTTGGAATTACAAAAATTTACTTTCCGAAAAGATTTCCAGAATGTTTTTTGCTGAAATGCAAACATTTTCATGATTTTTCGAAAAAACGTTTGGTTGGACGTATCCAAAAAAATATCTGCAACGTCAAACTGCAACGTCATGATCGAAACGATTGGCTCGGCAAATAAAAGGCGGAAAACTGTCCGCACTAAAAAAAATGGAATACACAAAATCGATCAGGAGATTTGGAATGAAAAAGCGTAATTCGCGAGGACTCGTTAATCAAGCGAGATAAAGATTCTTCGTTAGTCGCAGCTTCCGCGCGCGGGCTATTCGACGCGTTATTTATAACTCTGTACGCGTCAAACGCCGCGAGACACCGCGATTTTTATTCATTGCCTACTTCGCGCGGTTCTTTCGCTTAATGCCGTTTCGCTCGCGAGTCATCCACGCACGCCTTATAGACATGACTTCTCCTGTCTCTGCAGTTTATCTGCAAAGAGTGCACTGGACCCTCGCCAGGGACACTGGCCAATCGACCACGCGTAGTGCCACTTGTACTTTTCCTTACATTTCCAGCACTGAACAGTTATTCATGATGCTGAAGTTTGCAACGTTGGAATGCAACGAAAAATATTCGATTTCATTGTTGATTCGTTCAATTTTCAATGTCATCCAAATTTTTCGAGCCGATATGCTTTTCGAGTGGCAAAAATCGATCGTTTTATCATCGCACTGAAAATTGAATTTTGTCAAAAAACGTCGATATTTTGTTGAATACAGCCAACTAAATATTTTGGGATAATTTCAAAATTTTCGTTATTTCGACAATATTTTTCATTTGTAACGCAACTGTCAGCAAGATTTACGATTGGAATGACAAAAATTGACTTTCCGAAAAGATTTTCCAGAATGTTTTTTGCTGAAATGCCAAAATTTTCGTGATTTTTCGAAAAAACGTTTAGTTGGACGTATCCAAAAAAATATCCATCTTTTTCAACAAAATGTTCGTTATTCCGACAATATTTTTCATTTGTAACAGAACTGTCAGCAAAATTTACGATTGGAATGACAAAAATTGACTTTCCGAAAAGATTTTCCAGAATGTTTTTTGCTGAAATGCCAAAATTTTCGTGATTTTTCGAAAAAACGTTTAGTTGGACGTATCCAACAAAATATCCATCTTTTTCAACAAAATGTTCGTTATTCCGACAATATTTTTCATTTGTAACGGAACTGTCAGCAAAATTTACGATTGGAATGACAAAAATTGACTTTCCGAAAAGATTTTCCAGAATGTTTTTTGCTAAAATGACAAAATTTTCGTGATTTTTTGAAAAAAAAACGTTTAGTTTTTTCAACGAAATTTTATTTTCAGTGGGTAATTAAATTCTCCATTAAAATAATTATTTTTGCCAAATACAAAAAAGAATTTCGTTGCATTGCAACGATGCAAACTTCAGAACCGCCAGTTATTCTCGTCCCCCGCCCCCCTCGCTTCCTTCGATTATTCCGCATAGGTCTGATATTGGTTTTTCCTACGATCGGTAGAGGTTGAAAAAAAATTGCAAGAGCTTCTCAGAGCGCGACGTTTTCTGGCAACAAACGATTTCGCCTTATCTCGCGAATGTAACTCTCTCCGTGCAATAGAATTTCTCTCTTACGTTACAAACCGCGCTTTTCTTCTCGATATGTATCACTTGCTCGCTCCATTTTCCTAACGTTGCCTTCGCGCCCTCTTTCTCCGCGCTATTCTGCGGCACAAAGTGCAGAACTCGTATCGAAACTAGTCTCTCGTTTCTCTCAACGATATGCGAGCTTTTTCGTACTCGCGATCTTTGCGTCGCCTCTATCCAGAGTTTTCCTCGTATTTATTCCTCTCTCTTGCTCGATCTTCCTTTCTCCCCTTCCGATAACTCGCGGCGCTCGTCGAGAGACGACCTCGAGACCTCTCGCCAACACGGAATCGGCCACGCGACGTCCCGATGTCGATCGATACACACTTTGTGACTCAAACTCCCAGCAGAGAAAAAAAAGGACGGATTGAGCTTTCCTAGTTTTGTGCCAACTGGCAAAAGATCTCGTACGACTTTGCAAAGCTAATCGATTTGTATCGTTCATCTTTCGATCCAGCCAAACCATCCGAACTGCCTCGCTCCAACTGGAATAAATTTACTGCCGACTAGAATCTCCAGCCATTCGAGTTTAAACCAAAATCCAATTTTATTCATGACACTGAAGTTCGCAACGTTGAGATGTAACGAAAAAAAATCTTTTCTATTAATTTTTTGTTTAATCTCAAAAATGATGACAATTTTCGTACCGATTTTGGGTTTCGTTCGTAAAGAATTATCGATTTATTGTCCGGACTGAATTTTGAATCAGAATCTCAATTGAGGAGAAAGTTCAAAAAGAATTTCATTGCATTCCAACGATGCAAACTTCAACATCGTTTTTATTCAGTCTTTTACCAAATCCATGAGACTCGAGTTGGAAAATTTTGCGCTCCAATACATTTTTCTATTAATTGTTTGTTTCATTTAAAAAACCATGACAATTTATGACTCTGAAGTTTGCATCGTTGGAATGCAACGAATTCTTTTTTATCTTTAGCAAAAATAATTATTTCAGCGCAGAATGTAATTACGACGATAAAATGATCGATTTTTGCCACCCGAAAAGCATATTGACTTGAAAATTTTGGATCACATTGAAAATTGAACGAATTATCAATAAATTCGATTATTTTTCGTTGCATTCCAACGTTGCAAACTCACACCATGACAATTTTCGTACCGATTTTCTCTTTGCGACCTAACTCGAGCTCTGCTCAAGAAAATACAAAATTCCGATGCATTCCAACGATGCAAACTTGAACGTCATACGAAATGCATAATTTGTAAAAAAAATAACAAAAATTGTCAAGTTTAAAGACCGTAACTTTTTTTTTTTTTTTAATAATCGACCGATTGGAATAAAATTTCGTTCAACCGATTTTATTTTTAAACATCGCACTTTTTATCGTACGTGTTAATAATTTTTCTTCATTCCGCCCTCGACGTAGAATCTGAGGAGAAAAAACGTGACCCACAGCATTGAGGGGAAATTTTGAAAATAGAGAAAATTAATTTGGTTGCATTCCCATGGTGCGCGGATTCCTGCGAGACTTGTCGGGCCTGGAAATTGTACGGCAGGTGCTTTGGGGCCAAATGTTGGCCGCGCAAAATTTAGCGAGAAATGTCAAAACATCTATTTTCGAAAAGGAAATATTTGTGTATGAGACTTTGCTCCCCCGCCCCAATGAATCAGTCAAAGGATCTTTTCGAATCTGATTAAATTAGGAATGGAGAAGAAAAAATGGCAAAGGAGCTCGCGATGCGTGTCATGAACATTCGCGATCGAATTTCTCGGTCTTTCTCCGTTTATTTCCGCTCGGTTGTTTGTACACGATGAAACCTTCCCTTCGAGAAATCTCGGCTTGTCAGGTTCGAGCTCGAAAGAGCACGAAGAAAAAAAAAAAAATTCAAGCCGGAGCGAGTTGAAAATGCGTTGCCGGAGCCTCGTGGATTCCAGCAAGCTGGAACGCAGCCATGGCCAGTGGCCAAGTCACCGAGACCGAAACCTCCCTCTCGCCCTCTCGTCCTTTTTTTTTCCTTTTCCTTAATAACCGCGAGTGTCAACAATTTTCCAGGCTGCATGGTAAAAAATCAAACGAGGCCCCTCAATATCTTCGCTTTTTTCCTCCGGCATCATCGAAAACATGTAAAACTTTGCAATTCACACCCCGTTGAAATTTGTCTTCACACAAGTCTCTTTTTATCACTTAATTCCTAGCCCAAGATGCATTTCCTAGTCTCTTAATATTTTGGTACGATGTTGAAGTTTGCATCGCTGGAATGCAACGAAATTCTTTTTTCACTTTATTCTAAATTGAGATTCCGATTCAATATTTCGTCCGATCTTTCTTTATTATCATTAAATCGATTTATTAAATTTATTCAATTATTATTAATTACTAATTAAAATTATCAATTAATAATTAATGAATAATAATAAATTAATTAATCATTATAATTATTAACTAATAATTTATTGAAATTGATAATTTATAATTATTAATTATTAATTGATAACTTCACTTTCTTCTAAATTGAAATTCTGATTCAATATTTAGTGCGATCTTTCTTTATTATTATCAAATCGATTTATTAAATTTATTAAATTATTAATAATTATTAATAATTAATTAATAATTATAATTATTAACTAATCATTTATTTGAATTCATTAATTAATAATTATTAATTATTAATTGATAACTTCACTTTCTTCTAAATTGAAATTCTGATTCAATATTTAGTGCGATCTTTCTTTATTATTATCAAATCGATTTATTAAATTTATTAAATTATTATTAATTATTAATTAATTAATTAATTATTAAATTATTGAATCGATAATTCTTTAGGAACGAAACACAAAATCGGTACGAATATTGTCGTGGTTTTTAAAATTAACCAAAAAATAAAGAGGACAGTTTTTTTCGTTGGATCTCAACGTTGCGAAATTCAGTGGCATTATTTTGGTTACTTGGTTTTTTGCTTTCCTTTCATATTTTTCGTACTAGCAGTGCATAAATTTTGTGCTAGTACAGCGAAACTTAGATAATTGGCATTCTTCCAGGCCCCTCTGTGTCGTTGTGTGTCTTTTTTTCTCCCTTTAGTGCAACGAGACAGCTTCTCCTATTTGCTTCGTCAGAGCAAAGATGCGAACTACGCAAATTCTCGTTACTTCAGCTATATTTGTTCTTGCTCACTTATCTCGTGCAACCCTCTCTCTCTCTCTCTCTCTCTCTCTCTCTCTCTCTCTCTCTCTCTCTCTCTCTCTCTCGTTTCGTCTCTTTCTCCATTAGTCTTATAAAACTCACATCTGTCTTTGCCTCTCGCTCTCTCCATTTCTTTATTTCCTTCTTTCTTCCCCAGGGACGATACTCGTCCGTGGTTTGCTCTCGATCCCTCTTCACCGTCACGCGGTGTGCACATTAACTCCCGGCAAGACGCCGCAGCATTTCGTACGGGCATATCGTCACGACGAAAATAGGATTATTCGCTAGCAAACTGTCATTCTGGCATTAAAATAAAAAAAAGGGCTTTCCTATGTCTCCGCCAGAAATAGATTCTTTGCTTTCCTGGAAAATCCAGCGAACCTCGCGAAAATTAATTTCATTAAGGTCTCAAACGTCGGTTGAAATTTTGGCGAATTTTATCGCAATTTGCAGAGTTCAGAGAATTTTTCTCGTTAGAAAATCTCTTGATAATTTGATTTTTTAATCAGTCTTCGTCAGTATCGAATCAAATCAACCGTTCCCAAACCTTTTTCCATCGCAAATAAATCTCCCATGGGGTTTCATCGACTTTAACGCTTTTTATTACGTTTTTTATCATATTCTTTGCGTTCACGTGATCCCGTGAGTTTTCTATTTAATTGGCTCGCTTTTGTGCGTTGTGACCTGCTCTCTCTTCTCCTCCATAGAGCCAGCCTCGTCACTGATAGAACAAAAAGGCCGGAGTCCTGATAAAATCTCGTATAATTGAATGAAAAAGTTTCGTCCAGTAAAACGAACGACGAAGAAACGATGAATCAATTTTTTTAAACCTTTCGAACTTTCTTCTGTTCGATTTTATGACGATTTTGAAGTTTGCAGCGTTGAAATGCAACGAAATTCTATTTTTAATTTGTGTCAATACGCACTGAAAAGAAAATTTTGTTGAAAAAGATCGATATTTTGTTGAATACGTGCAACTAAACGTTTTTTTTTTTCGAAAAATCACGAAAATTTTGTCATTCCAGCAAAAAACATTCTGGAAAATCTTTTCGGAAAGTTAATTTTCGTCATTTCAATCATAAATTTCGCTGACAGTTCCGTTACAAATGAAAAATATTGTCGAAATAACGAAAATTTTGAAATCATCCGAAAATATTTAGTTCGCTGGATTCAACAAAATATCGACGTTTTTTTGACTAAATTGAATTTTCAGTGCGAAAACAAAATCTGCGTCAACGATTTGGAGGGAAAAATCGATTTTTGCATAAGAATTTTGAATGCCTTACAAGAAACCCACAAAAAATGACACTGAAATACGTTTTTCTATTATTTTTTGTTAAAAAAAGAGAATCGCGAGCTCTGGTCCAGGAAAAAGCGAATTTCGTTGCATTCCAACGATGCAAACTCGAAATTCGTAAAGAAAAGCCACAAAGGTTCAATGTTTGATTGTCTTTTCGACGTTTTAGTCGCATCTTGATTGATGATTCGTCGTCCCCGCTCGTGAGAGTGACTCTTGTTCGTCGCTGCTGCTCATGGAGTCTCGACGTGCAAAAGAGCATAGTCGTGTCATCTAAGTTTAGAGATAGAACCGAATACCTGAGAGTGCTCGGGCTACGAGAGAAGCTGCTCACGCGGTCTGACATTATCGGAGACCGCGAGCAGGTCAGGGCGTGTCACGCGAGTTAAGAGCCAGATTGAAAGAAGAATAGGAAAAATAAAGATAAACGATTTAAGCGAATTCTCCCCCCGACGACGAGCCATAGATTGCCGCCTTGTGCGAGAATGTACCTTGCGGACTGGACGTTGCTCCCAGTGACAAATAGACGGGCATTTCTAATTATAGTTTTTCGAGACTAACGTTTCTATGCATCGCTTTCAACTTGTCTGCATTCTCGTGTATCAACAAAGCTCCTTCGATGCCCCTTAAACCTCGTTTTTTTTCTCTATACTTTATAAACTGTCCAGCACTTGAACCTACAAAAGCACAACAAAATTTCAATAAGATTAATCGCCTGTTTTATAAAACTCATCTCGTTCCATCTTCGGGAGTCAAATTAGTGGGAAATTGGCCAAATTATTTCGTCAGATTGCAGCGCATTGCTTCAGAACCTTCCGAACCTTGGGACGTCAAAGTTCTAAGACTCTGAAGTTTGCAACGTTGAGATTTACCGAAAAACATTATTTCTATTGATTATTTATCGAATTTTGAAAATCGTGGCAATTTTTTTGAGTCGATTGAGTTTTTGGTCGCAAGAGAGAATCGTTTTATTGGCCGGAGCAAATGTTCAATAATAATTATTGGCTCTGCTGAAGAAATAACAGAATTTTGTTGCATTCCAACGATGCAAACTTTCGAATTTCGGAAAATTTCTAAATTATCCCAAAATATTCATGACTCTGAAGTTTGCAACGTTGAGATTCAACGAAAAACATTTTTTCCATTAATTATTTATTGAATTTTTAAAATTGTGGCAATTTTTTTGAGTCGATTGAGTTTTTGGTCGCAAGAGAGAATCGTTTTATTGGCCGGAGCAAATACTGAATAATAATTATTGTCTCTACTGAAGAGATAACAGAATTTCGTTGCATTCCAACGATGCAAACTTCAGGATCATTAAGTTCTCGTCGTTGAAAAGCAACGAAAACTCATTAATCTGTATAGCAAAGTTTTTCCAAAACTGAATTTCATACCAAATAAATGGAACCAGTGCCATTTTAACTCTCGGCAAGACACACATGGGTCTGGGGCTGTCAGCCCATGCAGCGAATCGCCTGAATTTCTCGTTTTTCCTATCGATTACCATTTAATAATTATATCTTGGCAGAAATTCATTTACACGAATAAAAACGAGACTTTGGTCGTTCGAACATCTTGGACCAAGTTTTTCCGGACAAAAACAATCGCCACGATCCTCCACGTCAATTTCCAGGCTGAATCAACTCCACGGAATATAAAACTGTCATTTGTAATTGTCCAAACGTTGAAAAATTGGTCCAGTCAGGTCTCGACAGAAATTGCACACTCGTTATAGATTTTGGGAGTAATTACATTGTAATTTAATTATATTTATGATTAATTAATATTTAACTTACCAACCGACATTTTTTTCGTTCATGTTGCAGGAAGTGGGAAGCATAATTGGCAAGAAAGGAGAAATCGTCACGAGGTTCCGCGAGGAGGTAATTTTATTATTAATTTTTCATTAATTAATTATTAATCATTTTTCACCGAGATCTTAAAATCATAATCATCGAGTTTCATGATTTGTTTCGTATTCGTTTGTTCCTTTATCACGTTGGGTTAATTATGCAATATATTTTGGTCATGCTACGTCGATTTTCTCGTGAGCCTGAAGCAAAAGATTTCGTCTCGGATAACCTAATGAATATTCAATTAAATATGATCTCAATGATCAAAAGTAAATGAGGCATCACTGATCGATCCATCGATGGTGTTAACTCAAGCGGAATCTTAACACTGACATACACACACATAGCTTTTTCATGTACTAAATCACGATGTCGAAGTTAGCCTCGTTGGAGTGCAAGGAAAACTCGCTATTTTTTTATTGCATTATTTTTCATGTTTCTGGAGTTTGCATCGTTGGAATACAACGAAATTCTTTTTTCTATTTAGCAAAAATTATTATTTAAACGGAGAATGTAATTACGATGATAAAATGATCGATTTTTGCCACCGGAAAAGCATATTGTCTCGAAAAATTTGGATCACATTGCGAATTGAACGAATCAACAATAAAAGAAAACTATTTTTATTGATTTTACTTGTCATTATTTTTCTTGTCATTCGGAAACTCAATTTCCTAAAAAAATTGCAACGAGTGCGCTAATTGGCAAAATAATTGATAAAAATGAATTTTCCAGTATCACACACACACAATTATTTCTAAAAAAAAAATTTTGTTAGGCGATCGTCACTTTTTCATGAATTTCGAGAATTCCATCAACATTTTTTCTTCAGAAGTCAGGAGAATGGTCTCGAGAATTTCTTCATCTTGAAGCTCCGCTCGCGATATCGAATTGTGGAAAAAAAAAATTCGTCGGGATTTAAATTCAATTTTCAAGCATAAAAACGAAATCGCTGTCCCTTTTTTCTGGCGAATGCTGTGAGTCGTTGAAAATATGATCCTGAAGTTTCCAACGTTGAAATCCAACGAAATTTAGTTATTTCTTCAGCAGAGCTCATAATTATCATTAAATTTTTCTCCCAGCCACTAAATCGACACAAAAAATTGCCTTGATTTTCAAAATTCAATAAATAATCAATAGAAAACAATTTTTTTCGCTGAATCTCAACGTTGCAAACTTCAGAGTCGTGTTGAAAATGGCGAGGTTGTACTTTTGTTGAAATTCGTGACAAGGATTTCAAAATATAATTATTCCGCCATTAGGTTGAAAATGATCGACTGCAGTCTCGAGAATTATTAGCTCGCTCCGTAGATTTTGCTTGCGGCTTGCTATGCAGCGACGTAATGCGAGTGTTAAAATTTTGCAGTCTGGTGCCAAGATCAACATATCCGACGGTTCGTGCCCCGAGAGAATCGTAACCGTCACCGGACCAACGAACTCGATATTCAAGGCTTTCACCTTAATATGCAAGAAATTTGAGGAATGGTGCTCGCAGTTTCACGACGTTCAGGGAGGCGGCGGTGGAGGAACAACGAGAACACCCATTACCCTAAGACTCATCGTACCAGCCTCTCAATGCGGCTCCCTCATTGGCAAAGGAGGCTCAAAGATCAAAGAAATACGAGAAGTTACAGGCGCCCTTATTCAAGTCGCTTCGGAAATGTTACCGAGCTCGACCGAACGTACCGTCACCATTTCCGGTACCAGCGAGGCCATTACCCAATGCATATATCACATTTGCTGCGTCATGCTAGAGGTACGAAAATACTATATTTTGCCCTCTGTGTTTTTCATCCCTCCCCCGACCACCCACCAATTTTACAAACCGAGCGAAACGAGCTATTTTTTCATTTTCACACTGAAAAGAAAATTTTGTTGAAAAAGATGGATATTTTGTTGGATACGTTAAACTAAACGTTTTTTCGAAAAATCACGAAAATTTTGTCATTCCAGCAATAAACATTCTGGAAAATCTTTTCGGAAAGTCAATTTTTGTCATCCCATCGTAAATTTTGCTGACAGTTCCGTTACAATGAAAAATATTGTCGAAACAACGAAAATTTTGAAATTATTCCAAAATATTTAGTTCGCTGTATGAAAACAAAATATCGACGTTTTTTGACAAAATTTAATTTTCAGTGCAGAAATACGAAACTTTTTACTCGCGAAAAAAATCATTTCTCAATTTTTATGCATTTTCGAAGAGATGGAAATTTTTTTATCGATCAAGAGACCAAGTTTTTCCTTCGATTTTCAATATTTCGAATGGCTTTCGTTCAATGATGGATAATTTTTTTTTATTTTTTCATAAAATAGCTCGGCTTCGCCGTTGACATTCAATTGCAATAATTTTTGCTTCATTGCCTTGTCCGGGACCGAGTTTGCCTCATCCAATTGCAAAGAAACATCCTAAGGAGTGAAAAATCGATGACGTTGAAGTTTGCATCGTTATAATGCAACGAAATCCATTGATTTTGTGACAAAACTCTTAACAAAAATGTGCAATGTTGTTACAATGATAGAACGATCGATTTTCGCGGCCCAGCGAGTATATAAACTCGAAAAATTTCCATGTTTTATGAAATTAAACAAATTATCAATAAAAATTCATATTTTTCTTTGCATTCCAACGTTGCAAACTCCAGCCTCATCGAAATTTGATAAAGTTTCCCGGAGACTCGTTCCCAGGCAGGATTTTTTGATGCAAAAAAAACTTGTCAATCGATCCGTCATTTGCTGCAGCAACGACGAGCCAGAAAATTCTTGATATTCCGCAAGTTTTTCGGCTCCGCACTGGAAAGAAAATTTCGTTGAAAAATATCGATATTGTTTTTTTCGAAAAATGACGAAAATTTTGTAATTTCAGCAAAAAACATTCTGGAAAATCTTTTCGGAAAGTAAATTTTAGTCATTCCAATCATAAATTTTGCTGACGGTTCCGTTACAACTGAAAAATATTGTCGAAATGACGAAAATTTTGAAATTACCCCAAAATATTTAGTTCGCTGTATTCAACAAAATATCGACGTTTTTTGACAAAATTGAATTTTCAGTGTGGTTAAATTTTAAAATTCCTGCCGCAAATGATCGTTATTGATTGCAGATGAAAAAAAAATGGAAATAATGCGCTAGAATACGCGCCAAACGTTTTTGTTTTGTTCTGTTTATTCTGTTTCAGTCCCCTCCCAAAGGTGCCACGATCCCTTATCGCCCTAAACCCCAAGTTGGTGGGCCAGTGATCCTGGCTGGTGGGCAAGCCTACACCATCCAGGGTAATTACGCGGTGCCCGCCCACTCGGACGTAAGTACAGTTATGCCGTTGTCAGCAAACTCTGCTGCCGGGCCCGCCCCACCCTCGCTGAATGCCCAAACTCTAAATGCCTCACCTTACGCGACCCATCCGACCTCACCTTATGCTTCACACCATCACGGTCATCCGCTCATTCCTCACCATATTACCGGACCCCATCATCCGCTACATCCGAGCTCCTTACACGCCAGCGTGGCAGGCCTCGCCGACCCCCTGCTGAAGAGTGGACACTTGCAGGCAGCCCTCCCGCCCGCACACCTCGTGGCAGATGCCGTAAGTCTTTTGTTTTTCGTGATCCAACGAAAATCCGACCCGCACCCCAAAAGCCTCTTGCCCCCCCAAACCCCCCGAGCCTTTAAAAACAACAACCCAACACCTTCGAGCTAGACAAAAAATCAACAATTATCCGACCCTGCCGCAATTGTCAAACACGTCCACCACCAGCAGATTCTCGCTTTTGATTCCCCACTTTCCTTCTTTTTTCAATATCGTCCAAGCAACCAACCAAATTACGACAATTCAACAAGCACGTTACACCATTTACACGCAATCTCTCCAGCAGTCGCTCCATTCGAACTCACCCCAATCACCCGTTTTTATTAACTCTCCAAACCTTTTCTCATTCGCCCCATTTCGGGAGCCTCTAAATCTTGGCCCTTGCGAGAGCCACCTCAAAATTCGACCCGCTTCTCTCGGATCCAAGTGTCCATTCCCATAGAATTGCATTCCACAGCATTTTGTGCAATACCGTGACGTTTTGCATTCACTCTCATTAAAATTTAAATGCAGCCAAGTCAGTATTTTTTTTACAACAGAACTCTGAATTTTTATACAGAACAAAATTCATTTTTCGTTGTATTTCGTAGCGATGCCAACTTCAGTGTCTTTTGAATTTATCGTAATTATGACGATGCTCAAGTTCGCGTCGTTGCAGAGCAACGAAAAATCATGTTTTTCATAGCAGCGCAATAAATTATTGTCTTTGCCATTTAAAACCGGAATTCACAAGAAAAACTTCATAGTAATGAATGAAAATTATATTTTTCGTTGTATTACAACGAAGGAAACTTCAAGCAAGTCAAATTTCACGGCCTGCTCATCGTTTTCCGTCAGTTTTCCGTATTTTCGCGTCCTCGCAGATTCTCAAGCAATTCATTCAATTCAGTGAAACTCAAAAACGTCGCGTTTCTTCCGCGGCCAGCAATTTCCCATTATTACAGTAGGAATTTCACTTTTTTCTCGAACCATCGCCCAAACATCAAGACACAGATATAAAATCTGAATAAAACGGTCAAACGCGCGATCCCCAATCCCGTTTATATTCGTGTCTCTGAAGACACCGGCCCGACCCTCACCTGCCACCGAAATCCCACACAAAACCTTCTGCTAACTTTTCTCATGTCCTCACACAAACACACACACAGACTCACACGTTTGAAACAAATAAATTCGTGAGAGTAACGTTCGTTCAGAGCTTCTTGGTAAAAATTGCTTTTTTTTTATTATTCGAAACAATTGCTTGAATTAGTTCCATTTGATTGGATTTTACTCTGGAAAAAAAAGAGTTTTTAAACGATTTTTTCGCTATTTATCAAAGTTTTAGTCATTGAAATTTTCTTTGGTATTTGTTAACGTCAATTTTTCTCGTTCATTTGGAATTTTAGTCGCTGTCGGGATAAAAAAAAAGTTTTGCCGAATCTTTCTCTCCCTTTTTCTTTGAACCTTTTTTATGTCCCTCTTCCACAAGCATGCACATGACCCGCTGCACAAATGACCCAACACTTTCCACCTTTTGTCTTATTTACTGTTGTCTTTGTACACATTTTTGCTCTGACTGTAAATAATGTTGTTTCTATTTATTTGGATGTTCTGTTTGCACGATTTTCTATGACGTTCAAGTTTACACGGTTGGAATGCAACGAAATTGTTCCGGATTTCGCCGGCAAAAAATTAGCTCGTTAAAGTTGGATGATTTTTCGATGAATCAAATGAAAATAAATATTTTTCGTTGCGTTCCAACGTTGTCGAGCTTTTTTCCTTTTTCTCCGAGTCTGTCGATTCCCGGTTCTGTGTTATTCTGTATACGGTGCTCCGAATTGTTTTGAATCGTAAAATTGAAAGTTTGGGGCAGTGAAACTCGCAACTTTCGGGTCCAACGAGGACTTTCAATTTTATGCTCATTTTCGTAACGTTTCTGCGTCTTTAGATCGTGGAATAGACGAAATAGTGGAATTTTGTTGCATTCCAACGATGCAAACCTCGAGATCGTGACAATTTTCCGTTTTCCTTGCAATTACTCGATAAAAATACAAAAACGATCGGTTCGGAGGGAAAAACAAGAAGCCTCGCCTTATTGTCCTCGCGTCAACATTTTTATACGGAAAATTGACGGTGTTGGAAAAATATGAAGGAAAACACGATCAAAACTTCGGGAAAAGTTTCTTGCCACGATATTTTTCTCTTTATTTCGGAAGGAACAAACTTCGATGATCCGTTTGCTAATTAGTCACTCCCTTTTTGTCTCGACGTGCGATGACGAGGGTCGGGAAAAGATGAAAGAGATCGGAAGCATTTGAAATCGCCCCCGCGGTGAATTGAGCGCAGGCTTTTCAAAGGGGTTGAGAAAATTCAATGAACAAAAACGCACTCAGTCCGCGCGTTTATAAACGCTCGATTTCGTCGTCGGGAGAAAAATCCTTGTCGCCAATTTCGTACGGATTTATTTATCATCGCTCCGATGCAATCGCAGCCACGTTCGGTAAAAGCTCGTCGCACCGTCAATCGCCAATCGATCCTCAGAAGCGAAGAACGTAGTGTCTCCGTAACCTCCTTCGAGCATCGTTATTTCTTTCGTTTTTTTTTCTTCTTCCAATTCCTACGAGGTCGGTTTTGCCTTGTTAAACTGCATGTCAAGGCACGTTGAATGCAGAGATATGTATTTATCTATGAATTTATACATATCTCTATTTTTAGGCGTAGTTCGAAAGCTGAAAACAACGACAACATGCCTTTACACAAATGTTGCAACAACGAGACGCTCCAGTCACAGTCGCAGGGAAATTATTATTCACCTGCTTTACTCGAAAGTCTTTGTATCATTTTCCAACGATCCTGAAGTTTCCATCGTTGGAATGCAACGAAATTCTGTTATTTCTTCAGCAGAGCCAATCATTATTATTCAATATTTGCTCCGGCCAATAAAACGATTCTCTCTTGCGACCGAAAACTCAATCGACTCAAAAAATTGCGACAATTTTCAAAATTCAATAAATAATTAATAGAAAAAATGTTTTTCGTTGAATCTCAACGCTGCAAACTTCAGAGTCATGAATATTCTTGGATAATTTCGAAATTTCGAAATTTTCCGAAAATCGAAAGTTTGCATCGTTGGAATGCAACGAAATTCTGTTATTTCTTCAGCAGAGCCAATCATTATTATTGAATATTTGCTCCGGCCAATAAAACGATTCTCTCTTGCGACCAAAAACTCAATCGACTCAAAAAATTTGCCACAATTTTCAAAATTCAATAAATAATTAATAGAAAAAATGTTTTGCGTTGAATCTCAACGTTGCAAACTTCAGAGTCATCATTTTCCACAACTTTTTTTTCCACAATTCGACCAATTTTCATTGACAATTTAGACACCACGCCTAATCACATTGTCCGCGGAAAGTTCGAACGACGTTTTTTTCTTTCGTCCTTGTGAGAATTCGATCGATTTTTTTAATGCTCAAAATTCGGGACTCTACAGTTTGGGGTATCAAATGATAATTCAAAATTCGATTAACTTTGTTTCATTTTTCATAATTTTTTTTTACAATTCGACCAATTTGGCGTCCGGAAAGTTTGAACGGGGGGAACTTTGCTTTCTATCGGGAACTTTGCAGTTTAGAGTATCGAATGATAATTAGAAATTCGACAAAAAAAAAACAACCCACTCGAGTTCTGCGGGTTTCGTGTAAACAAATCGAGGATCACGAGCTTAAATCTCGGGCAACGTTGACCGTTACGCACTTGGCGCACGAAACGTTCTCGTACGAAACCGGGACGTTCGAGTTTTCCCCACTTTTTACTTTCAATATATGAAAATATGTAAAAAAAAAGTCATGCGGTTACAATATTCACTGAATATGAATGTCGTCGCGTGATTATTACGGCAGTTTTTAAATTTCTCATTTACCAGAGGCCGAGCCCGATATTTCGCTGCAACAATTTCGTTTCGTCTTTGAAATATCCTCACGTGACGTTCTGTTTTTTCCACCTTCCATGAAACGTCAAAATAAAAATAAAAAACTCCAATTCTCCTTTTTCTTGCGATAATCTTCACCAATTTTCTTCGTGCTGTATGAAATTTTTTGAAAAATCCAAAAAATGGGAATAACAAAGTAGATTTTGGTTATTTCTGACTCGATCAAATTGTCGCTCTGTTCTTAAGTTGTTGGGATCGTGGGAGAAGGACACCCAAATCACACTCTTCTACTTTCATCCCCTTCATTCTTCGCCACCATTTCACGCTTTTCTTGTCTGGCAAACTCTCGCTCGTGGAATACACTACACTGAAATTTGAATTTTGTCAAAAAACGTCGATATTTTGTTGAATACAGCGAACTAAATATTTTGGGATAATTTCAAAATTTTCGTTATTTCGACAATATTTTTCATCGTAATGGAACAGTCAGCAAAATTTACGATTGGAATGACAAAAATTTACTTTCCGAAAAGATTTTCCAGAATGTTTTTTGCTGAAATGACCAAATTTTCGTGATTTTTCGAAAAAACGTTGAGTTGAACGGATCCAACAAAATATCCATCTTTTTCAACAAAATTTTCTTTTCAGTGTACGCTGGGAAAATTGACCGTTTTCCTTCTTCTTGTTTTTCTTTCTCTCATCAATTACCAAACACACACACACACACACACACATTTTTTTCCTCAAACAGCAACATGGCATGGCTTTCGCACTGATAGCTACTGAAGAAAAAGATTACACACGAAGTATCAGGAGTTTGAGCGCGAGGGTGGGCTGCCCTTCTAATATTTCGACACTATTTATTTATTTATTTATTTTTTAATTCATCGAAATATTTTTTTTATAGAGTCCAATGACGTTAAATCGATTGGACGGAATAGTTTTTGTGTGTGCGAGCGTGTGTATTTTTTTTTTTTTTACGTTACAACGATTTACGCAAGTTCATAATTTTTTTTTTTAGATAGTTTGCTCAGGGATATTTAATCGATTTTCGACGTTTTTTCAGAAGCAAAAAACGGGTCGAATTTGGTTTTATTCGCGATTTGAAAAATCTCGGTTTTATGGAGAAAGAGAAAAGTAATTTTTTTTTTTTTTTACGGTTGAGGAAAAATTCTCGTCGAGGAGGCAGGATCGAGGGGAAAAATTGCGAATAATCGGGCTTGACGCGATATCGCGAAATAGAATTAATCTCGTTTAAAAATCGATTTGCCGTTGCGAATCAAGACTTTTTCCGCTTCTACATTCTGCCGTTGGCCGATACTCGAGTCCTGGCTGAACACGAAATCGTATAAACGTCAGAACTCGGTTATAACCCGGCTGACTAAACTTCAGGAGTTACTTGACACGAAATTTCCAGTCCATTACCACAAACCGCGTATTGAGCCAATATTTTCCGAGTCTTTCGTATTGCAGTTAATAAAAACGTTTCATTGCCAATTTCGTCCACTCGAATTCACGATTTTTACAATTTGACGTTAAAGTTCGCCAGAGGTTGGGGCACAACGAAAAATATTTATTTTTAGTCATTATTCGTTTAATTATTTATTAATTTCGTTCAATTCCAACGATGCAAACTTGAACGTCATTAGCTTGCAAATTTTGCACCGGAAAGCGAGCCAACAACATTTTTCTTTCGATTTCCTTCATTTTGTGGCCCAGACGACACTTTCGATTTATCAATTCGATTTTTGATTTCATCATTTTGATTTTTAATCGTTTTGAGTAAATTTACGTTCGAGCCAACATTTTCGTTGACTTTCCGGGACAAAGATCCCCGTGCGGGGGGGAGGAAGGAAAAGGTTGAGGGAAAATGTGAGAGAAAAGCTGAAATACAGGACAAACCACTCGAAACTGTCCGGCGGATGAAAAGCTTCTTGTGCATACATGAGAATAAACGTTCGTGTTGGCAAAATCAGAACACGAAACTCTTTACTTTGGCTCGAGGAAACGAGGCCGGTCTCTACTTTATTAATGACGAGGATTCTCTCTACCCAGTTTTCCGCGTCTTTTCTAGTTTATGCCTGACTGTCTCACGAATTACCAAGAATAGACACACAATCCCTTCGCGCATTCTCCGCTTCTGTAGTTTTCCCGACGAAATCGATAGCTCGACGTTGACACGAGAAAAATTAAAAATAAATGCGCGCGCTGCAAAAAATTAGCAGAAACTCAAGAATTTTTGCGTAGGGGAAAAAAAATCGCGAATTAACAAATAAATTTCTTCATACGTTTTTTCTCGTGCTAGTTTGTCTTTATTTTTCGTTTTTATTGCATTTTTTTTACGTTTCCATGTTTCGTTTGTGTGGAGATCAGAATGAACAACGTGTTTGTTGAGCCCTCGATCTCTTCGTCGTTGTTTCAGATGGGAAAACTCGGCAGCAATCCACTTGCTGGACTCGCCGCACTTGGCCTCGGTGGACTGGCCACCCCAGCCAACACTGGAGGCCTCAATCCTGCGGGTAAGTCGACACATTTTTTCCTCAACATTTCTCCATTCATTCTCCATTTCATTCTCCCCGAATCAAGCGCGCACATTGCAACACAAGTTGAGCAAAAAAATGAAACTTTTTCCTCAAGATTAATGGGCGCTCGCGATTCACACGGAATTCAAACAGATGTTGATTTTCTAATTTTTTTTTCCATTCCTCGATTATCGTCTTCTCTCCCGGAGCGCGAATCTTCTTAAAATTCTCTTCACAGCCTCTTGCACTCCGTTTCCTGCTCTTGCAACGAGTCATTCCATTTTTTCACTGCCAAAGATCGTTCGTTCAAAATATTTTCTCAAACGCTACACGAACTTGATAGAAAAATTGCCAGTATGTCAACAAAACTGTCAATTTGATCGAAATATCGTGACGTTAAGTTTTTCAACGTCAAAAATGCAACGAATTTTTCAATATTTTTTTTGGTAATTTACAAAATGAAAAACGATTTATTTGTTAGTGATTTTTAAAGTTTCCTCAAATCTCTGGTTTTTCTCGTCGATTTGTCAAATTGCGAAAGAAAACGCTCGGAGCGTGTGCGAATTTAATGAATTTCTACTTTGTTTACGGTGTTGATGTTTGCATCGTTGGAATGCAACGAAATTCTGTTTTTTTATCGAGAATTTTGATTAAATATTTCGCCAGGACAATGAAACGATTTTTTTTTAAGATCCAGACACAAAATCCGTATGAAAATTGTCATGGTTTTTGAAATTGAACAAAAAATGACTAGAAAATCGTATTTTTCACTCGATTCCAACGTTACGAACTTGAATGCACGGAAAATTGAATTTTGTCAAAAAACGTCGATATTTTGTTGAATACGGCCAACTAAATATTTTGGGATGATTTCAAAATTTTCGTTATTTCGACAATATTTTTCATTGTAACGGAACTGTCAGCAAAATTTACGATTGAAATGACAAAAATTTACTTTCCGAAAAGATTTTCCGGAATGTTTTTTGCTGGAATGACAAAATTTTCGTGATTTTTCGAAAAAACGTTTAATTTAACGTATCCAACAAAATATCCATCTTTTTCAACAAAATTTTCTTTTCAGTGTCTTTCTTTCTGTTTTTTATTGCCTTTTCCACTCGTCCAACACTCGAATTTGAATTCTGTTGATAATTTATGGAGGAAAGAGCGACATGTGTTAATTTGCGATACGTTTATCAGCGCTCGCTGCATTAGCCGGTAGTCAACTGCGTACGAGCCACACGAACAGGCAGCAGCCAGCTGCGAACAATCAGACCCATGAGATGACAGTGCCGAACGAGCTCATCGGTTGCATTATCGGCAAGGGCGGTACCAAGATAGCCGAGATACGTCAGATATCGGGGGCGATGATAAGGATCAGTAATTGCGAGGAGAGAGAGGGCGGCGCTACGGATCGAACTATCACGATTACCGGAAACCCCGACGCGGTTGCTCTTGCTCAATATCTCATCAATATGAGGTGAGTTGATTTCCATAAAACCACGAAAAACAAAAACAATAACAACAACAACACTACGAAAAAAATTAAATTACGTCGACCGCGGAGTGGGCAGTTTTTTGCTCCTTTTGTCGAGTCGATTGTGCGGGAATGCCCAACGAAAAATCGAGTTGTTTAATCCGCACAGAATCCCCGACGTCGTGTGCCTCGGAACAGACGAAAAATTTCCATTATTTTTGTGTGTCAAAAGAGTGTGGGTCGGGTTTTTCGTTTTTTTACAGATATAATCAGTAATCGACGATTTTCAGCCTTTATTTGTCCCTGTCGATCGAATTTTGACTTGATCGTTGCCAAATATAAATCTCGTTCAACAAGTTTATGCATTTTCGACGCACACTCTTCGTTTCTTGTGTAAAAACGAATCGAGGCAACAGAAAACAAAAAACACTCGAGCTCTTTTTTGGAATTGCATCAATTTTGGTTTTATCAATGTCTCGTGTGTTTTATGTAGGGGAAGAAAGAAATTTTGTGTACACTGTGACTCTCGTACAAACGGTAGAAATTTAGAGAGCTAGTGATTCTTTTCTATTTGTTTTTCGACACTGCCGAGAAAAAGGCCCCGAGAGTAATCGATTAATTCGTTCGCTAAACGTTCTTTTGTTTTTCTTTTCCTTTATCCTCTTTGCGTGCTCGTGATCGCATCATACGATTGAAAAATACTATTCGTTCGAACGAGACGCAATCACTTTGGATGGAGCAACGAATTTTTCGATCGTTTGACTCTCGTGGCCTCATCAATGCCTCTCGATTATCCTGGGCTCGTATCTTTAAGCCTCTATACATGACTATCACTGGCTAAATGTTTGTCAATTATTATTACTTTGTAGGAATGGGCACGCGGAGCGAAATGGAAAAATTACGAAAATTTCTTCATTTTTATCGAAATTTTCGCGTTTTTTTGTTTGTTTGAATTTTCGAGATTTTATAAATAGCGAATAAAAATGTTTCATTCAATTTCTCGCTGTGAAATTGTCTCGAGGAGTCTTGAAATATCTGGAAACTTCCATTTCGCTCAACGTCCCCAACGATAAAGCTCTTGCTCCGGCGATTACGTCACGTGGAAATTAATTTTATCCAGCCGATCGCTTCCACGTCGGATTTAATTTCCACATGACGAGGCTGGAATAACGAGCAAACCAAGAGAGAAAATCAACGAAAGTTATTTTCTATCAGTCGTTATGTCACTTCTACTCGAAAAGTAGAGAAATCTGTCGGATCTGCGAATGACAATTATTGGGCAAACAGATCGAGTCGCTTTCGATCGAATTTAAATGCGAAATGGCAAAGAAATTCACGATCGTAGTTGTTGCTCTCAATATTTTCGTTTTACACGACGATCGAGTTGTTTTTATTTCTGTTTAAAAGCCAAAAAAAAACTCTTTGAAAGTTCAATCATCTGTTTTCCCAATTTTTCGTATGAGCGAACGAAAGTAATGCGAGAAAGTGTGTGTGCAAATTTAAGGAGAATATAAAGAATAAAATAAAGGAGGAGCGGCGGATCAGCGATGTTTCCTCGCCACGGGCTAAGGGAAAGCCGGCAAATCCTGGAACAAGTTCAACAGCCGATACCGATTATGTATTTTGTATACTCGTCTCGCGTTTGACACGTGACGAGGGCAAGAGTCTCACGAACAACGCTTCATAATCCATTCTTTCCAGGTCCTGCCTTCCAGGTCCAGTACCTTGAGAATCCTGCAGAACAAACAACTCCGAAAACAAAATTAACTATCTGTTCCTATTGTCGCTGGGTGTCCTCATTTTTCTCGTTTTTTTTTTGACTCTTCAATTTTTTTTCATCTAGTCGCAATAACGAGAAAAAACGTACGACAAAAGAAACGAGGGCGAATGAGAGAGGAGAAAAATCGCAGCACACAGAAATCCCGATTCCTCAAGAAAAAAAAATAAACGATTTTATAGTCGAAAACTTATTTTCAGTCATTCCGCTCCAAATCGCAATGAATTCACCTTATTTTTCAAATTATTTATCCGTCTCTTTTTCCACCAGTCTTTCCGGCCTATTTTTCATAAATTTATCATTCTAAATGCAAACAAATTTACAATTATCACTCGATCCTCGCTGCCTTTGTGTCTCTTCGTCCGGAAATTTCCCGACCTCGCTTTTTTCATACTATTTTATAAACATACAAACATTTTTTACTCTTTTTTTTACATGCTTCCTCATTGCTTGATTATCGCTTTGATCGAATTAATCGGCGGTGAAGGTTTGGTCGCTTCCTCACGACAAATACGATTTATCAAATAATAATCATAACAAGAACAAAACAATAATAACGACAATCCGCGATTCGAGCCTCCCGTTTAAATATTTTGCGGAATAATTGAAAAAGAAAATCGCTTCATTTTATGATCCTGAAGTTTCCATCGTTGGAATGCAACGAAATTCTGTTATTTCTTCAGCAGAGTCAATAATTATTATTGAATATTTGCTCCGGCCAATAAAACGATTCTCTCTTGCGACCAAGAACTCAATCGACTCAAAAAAATTGCCACAATTTTCAAAATTCATCAAATAATGCATAGAAAAAATGTTTTTCGTTGAATCTCAACGTCGCAAACTTCAGAGTCATGAGTATTTTTGGATAATTTCGAAATTTCGAAATTTTTCGAAAATCGAAAGTTTGCATCGTTGGAATGCAACGAAATTCTGTTATTTCTTCAGCAGAGTCAATAATTATTATTCAATATTTGGTCCGGCCAATAAAACGATTCTCTCTTGCGACCAAAAACTCAATCGACTGAAAAAAATTGCCACAATTTTCAAAATTCAATAAATAATGAATAGAAAAAATGTTTTGCGTTGAATCTCAACGTTGCAAACTTCAGAGTCATTTCACTTTCTGATCAAGATTGAAGAATTTCAGTCAATTATCCACTCTTGAAAATCAACGCCGGCCAATGTTGTTGAAATTTTCGTAATTGATACTTGGTAATAGAAAAAAAATGAGAGAACACGCGACGTTTCGTGATTGGTAAATTTTTCTGACGTTTCGATGGCTCTCGGTAATATTTGACGATCAATTGCACGTCCATCAAACGAACTGAACGAAACAACGATATTTCGCGTATTGTTAATCGGAGTGTATTGATTTATCGTTTATTTACCGAAGCAGAATACGCTTCGCTCATCGTCATGTCCAAACAAATCCGCATCTCTTTATCATTGTCATTATTATTATTATTTTAATCCAATTTAATGATTATAATTCATTTAAACTATATTTTATTCCAGATTGTGTCACCCAATTTGTATAAAACTGCCATTTTAGCCACGAGTCTCGAGTGCCATGTTTTTTTCGCACCAACCAAATACGAACACACACACACACGCACGATTCAACTTACAAAAAGATGATTTAATAACCTCACGTATTGTCATCGTGTTAATTGTATAACAACGTACAATTGATGGGGGAAAAAAAAACAAAGCAACGCGAATCCCAGCGCTCTTGGTCGCATGATTTGCACTCTGTTTGCTCTCACTCGTTCAATGTCACTTGAAAATCGTAATCGGCATTTTTTTTAACGCTTTCCTTGTTTTTCGAGTGCACAGCTCGATTTACACGGACTCTATTATTTAATTAACATTACGGTGACGATAATTAGTAAGAATATTAATATTATTAATCATAATCGTAACAACGTTCGTTATGCCAGCATGAAATCGTTTTTATTTGTGGCAGAGTGCGAATCGTGCTGTGACATTTTTCTTTTTTCATTATTTTATTTTGTTAACGCCTCGACGGGGATGTAGTGGCCTGAATAATTATCATTTTATGCGCGGGTAATGTGGTACGCGAGGCTTTCAAGCAAATGGAATGATGGAATTTCTATAATCGTCTCATCGCAATATCCAAGCATCCAAACTGTTTTTTCAAACGTCCGCAGCATCCCCGTCGTCTCGTTGGTCATTTAACCGCGAGGTCCGCATCCTCATTCGTTTTTTGTTGTTTTTTTTTCTTCTCAAAGCCCGTTGCGCACAGAAAGTTTCCCTGCCAATCCATTATCAATCCAACTCGTATATTCTTTTTGAACTTGTGAAAAAAACAACTCGCGCGAATCGCATAAACGAAAGGAAAGAAGACGAAAAAAAAACGCTCGTTTGAGTTGATATTAAAATCGCGATTCGACCGGAGGTCAATGTGATTGGAGGGATTTTCTTTCCTCGATGCGCGCTGGTACAATAATCGGTCACGTATGTTTCGATGGTCGATCGATAATTGCAAAACTAATTAAAAAAAAAAAAAAACAAACTGCTTCTCTCCGCAAGAATCGAATCGTTCGCGACTCATTTCGTCGTCTCTCACGTCAACCGACCATCGAGACAAATATAGAAATGAAAAGCTCTCGACCTCGCAATCGGAGTCACTCGGAATTAATTATTATTCATTTACTTTGGTTCTATTGTTTTTTTTTTCTTGATTTTTTTTTCTTTCTCGTTTTCTTTTCAATTGATGAAAAAACTCTGTCGAATCGCTCTTCTCGATAAATTTTCTTTACACCGTGAATGTGTACATGTAATTTGTTTTTTTTTTTTTTCTCAAATCACGCATTCTCCAGCGGAATAAAAGAGAACGAAAAAAAAAAAGAAATAAAGAAAGAAAATTAGAGAAAAAAGAAAATACGTTCCCGCCCTCACCTCTTTTTTACATTTGTGTCTTTTCCTCAGTGTCGAACTGCAGAAAGCTAATCTAGAGGCCCAAAATACCCAAAACCCTGGCAGCGGCACCACTCCCGGGGCATCCGGGGCCAGTGCTTCCCCCTCTACCACTACTACCAATGCCTCTCCTTTGGCCAGCGCAATCCCATTGGCCCAGCTGCTAAGCAAGCCAGGCGCTCTCAACGCCCTATCTAGCCTGACTGCCCTCGGCGGGCTTACGGAATTGCTCGGTGGCGCTGCCGGCGCAGCGGCAACAACGCTTCCGGTCCAGACTACCGGTGTGCATCGTTCGCACAAGGCATTCACACCGAGACTACGAAGTCCCGGCGCTCCGGGACCCACTGACAGTGGAAAATTCAAGTCGGAACGCACCAAGTACAATCCGTACTGAGAACTTCAACCTTGACAAACCGCAAGAGGAGACAAAACACGAGAGAGCGAGAGTGAAAGAGAACGAAAGAGCGAGAAAGGGAAAACGATTTAAATTGTCGTTAACGGGAACAAACTGGGCTTCGTTAATATTCGAGCTAATCAACCGACAGATTACGCAAAAAATCCTGTCCCGTTGTCGCCCGAGACACGCGACAGCGATTCAATCATAGAAAACCCGAAAAAAAAACAGACAAACAATTCAAAACATTTTTTTTTTTCATCCTCTCGTTCTCCAGCATTGAATGAGAGAAAAGGACGATCGCGCTCCGAGTTTATCATCGGGTCGCCAACAATTCTCCGCGGTTTCGTCGTCACTTAATCGATTCACGTTTTTTTTTCTTTCTTAAGCTTTTTATTTTATTCCTTTTTTAAGTCATTTTCTTGTTCATTGTTTCTCAAGTACTTTTGTAGATCTTTAAGTGTCTCGGGACACTCGACTTTACGCCTCCGAGGCAAATTCACCTCGACGTGTTGTTGATACACACACGTATCTCGTTCACATCAACAGGGGTGCGAAATCATCGCGTCAACGTTTTGTATTGAAGCTTTTTTTTGCCTAATCATTTATTATCGTGTCGTTTTATTTTTTTTATTTTTCCTACTGATTTTTTCCCGCTGTATTCGAAGGACATGCGTGCTCGTGAAAACTAAACTCGGAGCGAGAACGTTCTCGTCAAATACGACGTTTTGTTTATCTTCTCAAAAAATCCAGCGTATAAATCCATTGATGCAAAAATTCGTCATTAAATAAGTCACAAGAGCTCAGATGTTGATAATTTCTTCGTGAAAATTCTCAATTTCTATCCATATTTACAAAAGGGCTGGAAAATTCATCGGATCGAGAGTGAATTCGTAACGATTTTTGTCTCTGTGAACTCGAGCTCGATTAATCTTGTGTCTAACGCGAAAACCATTGCTTGTTATTGCTTTTTCGGTAACGAGAACAAAAAAATATTGAAAACCGTGCAAATCAGTGTGACGATCGCGAAATAATTGTTTTTCTCACGTTATCAAGTTTTTTCGGTTTCATACTCTTCATTTTTCCGCATGACTCTCGATACGATTCACCACCAACATGTTTTTTTTTGTTTTTTTATAAAGGAGAGCTTATTATGATACACGACAGACGCATGCTGTTGCGTAATCATCGGATACAGGAAATAATCAATGAATAAATAAGAATACACACGAATATACACATATGAATTGTGTATTTATATAAAATGTATATGCGTGTGTATGTAACGTCGTATTATTATAATTAAATCATAGAATGTAGTTGTAAAGGCGCGTGTGCGAGCGCGAGCGAGATTATTGCCCTAAAAATGGGAATAATCGGTCTCTGGGTACGCGATCCAAGCCCGGATTCATTTTGTATATTTGAGGCACGCATTAAACTCGTCTCGCTGGATCCGCGACGATCGAAAGGCAAAAAAACAATGTCGACCGTTTGAAATTTATCTCACAGTTGAAAAAACGAGAAAATTGAAGAAAAAATCATTCGTTCGAGGAAAATAAACATATTCGATGGATCCGTGGACCGTTCAATGTCACGGCGCAAAGATTCGTCCTCGCAGCCTCGCTAAATTACGTCACTCGATTTATTCCATAAACTTGTAAATTTTCCTTGTTTTTTCTCGTTCATTTGTACTTTTATTCTTATCACTGATTTTGGACGAATCTTTGCTAAGCGCTCGATTCAGTGCGTGCTCAATCTTAGTTCGTAGAGGCAAATTAATCGTATACATAGAAATAATTACGGAAGAGGATTAAAACGATGCGTCAACGCACTCGTTTACGTTAGTTGATGGGATGATTGTGAAGAAATGCGTAAATAAGAAAATACAACAAACCGGTATCAACTTTTAAAACTTATAAACGTGATCATGATGCTGGGCAAGTTTTGAAGATAAAAAATCTAGAAATCGTGACCAACTCCTCTCTCCGTGTTGCATCTTCTTGAAATTCATGCGTGTCTGAATTAATGAGTCGTCGCGAGAATCTGTGAAAACTACTCGAGAGATTGAGGGGAAAATACAAAAAAATGGGGAAAAAACTTGAACGACTCTGACTCTTCTTCGGCGGCGAGACGCCTGACGTTTTGAATAAAAAACAAACAAACGATTACTGCTTGTAATAAGAAAAAATGGAGGAAAAGACATTCACAGGATTCAGTAGGTTTATATAGTCTTCTAATGTTGTACATCCAGTCTCTATTATGACGTCGAAATAATGAAACAACAACAACAATAATATTAATAAAGATACAAAATTTCAAATACAACAAGATAAAGTATAAAACGACGAGCTCTATACGCGTGTTGTCTGCTTAGTGGACACTCGGCTATCATGTATCCCTTTGTTAAATAAAAATAGGCGTCTTTAATACTACAATTCACTAGATATTACCACCTCGGCCTCCGTTGCCAAGCTCTGGCCATTCCGACAACATTTTTCAACTTGTTCTCCCTTTTTTTGCTCTCTTCGAATCGCTCCATCGCAGCGTCCAATCACTTTAACCCTTCGTGGTCACTTGTGACGGAAAAATCGCCTAGTTCCCGGTAACGAATGGGGCTGTAATCGTCATTCAACGACAGTTTGTAGCGTCCATTGCGCGTTGCCGGCGATAAGTTTTACCGTCGCTAACGCTAAATCTCTAAAATCCACTTTGAAATCGACCCACTTCCAATAACGGAATTAATATGTTTTTTCAAACTCGCGCTATCCTACTATTTTTTTCACAAAATAACCAGATCTGATGAATATCAGGTTCAAATTTCAGGCAAAAATATTGAAAATCCACAGAGTGACGATTATTTTAGTGAAAAAACTTTTTTTTCCCGTTTTTTTCTTCATTTTGCATTTTTTAAAATATTTCAGCCTTGGATTTCTTTCAGGAAAGTTTTTCGTATCCAAACTCGAATGTCCAAGGGTTGTTTAGTAATTTTTTGAGAATTTTCGGGCCGATAGATTGGCCACAATACGGGTTCGAAAAAGGACTGGGTCGAATCGACCCAGTGTGACCACGAAGGGTTAAATAAACTTTGTTATTTTACTCGAATTCAGTTGGACCAAATAATAATTATTTCGAAATCGCTGCTTCAACATTAATCGCTGTTTTCCGCACATTGATTTTTTTTTTTTTTTTTAACTTTTTTATCGTGATTATCAAATTTGGCGAACAAAAAACACTAAAAAAATCATGCAAAGAGTGAAACAGAGTGTGCGAGAGAGAGCGAGAGAAAACGAGTTGAAAATTGTCTAACGCAAATAAATAACAATGCCAGCGAGACAAAAATGAGAGAGATTAAGTGCGAGAACAAATAATCGAAAGATAAAAGAGTGAGCGAAGATGATATCCATCCAACCAACTTGACCCAGGCTCCTGCCCATCTTCGGTAAGCACCATCCAATCCTCCGTAGTCCTGTTAATCTACTTGTCCCTTTTAACCATTTTTTTCTCTATTTTTTTCTTCAATACATCGATTTTCCAACATTTATTTCACTTTGCCTCGTCAATATTTCGTTTTTTTTTTTCCATTGCCATCTAAAAATATCGCGTTCCACTCGGAATATTATTTTATTTCGCTGCAATGCAAGATTTTTGTCGTGTGTTTTCGGTCAAACAAGTAATCGCACTTGAAACATTGTTTTTCCTGTTTTTTTTTTAATTTTGACTCATTTTTTTCCACGCATTAACGAACCTGAATTTTTTCCCGAGGCAATTCCCCCTGTTTTTGGTTTTTTTTCGTACGTAATCGATAAATACGAGAATTTTATCTCTTTATCAATAAAAAAAAACGGCCCTGCTAAGCAACTTTTGTTTTACCACAAATGTACATTTGCTCTGCATTTGATTACACACCGTCAAACACACTATATATGTCATACCATATTTATATTAATTAGCATATATTAAATAATAAGATTTAAGAGATTTTGGTGAAGCGAAAAAGCATCGCATTGACCGTACTCGCATTCTGTTTCAGGATATCGATGGAGACCTCTGGTCTGGCGATACCAGCGTATCACTACATCGCTCCGAATCACATTGTCAAATCTCCGATCCACTAAGAGCGCGGTGTCGAGAGAAATTAATTGCGATACGTGCACATGTACCGTTGTTTTGTTTCCTCTGTATCTTTTTTCCTGCCGCTCCGGATAATTGGAGGGGGACGGGGCGCGACAGCAGTGCGAGCAAGCTCGGAGGCTGTCAATGACAACGATTCCGCTGGAAGAGAGAACAAAATCAGAGGAACCAAAGAAAAGGGGATAGAAACGAAATAAGGGACAAAGACGGACGTGCGTCTGTCGCACGACGTTGCGGATCATACAAAAATCATTCACAACACACACACACACACATACACACACGACATGGACGCGAAGCCGCGCTCGACAAAGCGAAAATGAAAAATGACATAAAACGCGCGAGAAACATGGACAAAGTAAGGAGATCCACGTACGCGAGCAAAATATCCGCAAGTCAAAACAATTCACACTCTTTTACTCGTACTTCGCGTACGTATGATGGTGAATAAAAAAAACACACACACACAGACACAAAAGAAGAAAAAATAACGTGGCATAGAGACGGTGAGACGCGCTTGAGCGCGAGTGCACCGGAGTATACAAAAATCGGTACAAAAGGAAGAAAATAAAGCGTGACATAGTCGTCGAGAGGAGAAAGGTGGAAAAAATAGGGGGGCGAGGGGGGCGAGGGGAGAATTTAGTGAGAGGAAATGAGCCTGAGCCGAGGGAAGGGCCAAGCAAGTATAATATTAAAAATGAGACAAGAAAAACAAATGGATATAAAAAACGCATTAAAAACGCAAAAAAAAGATACTTTAAAAAATAATAAAAATGGACGCCGCAGCCTCGAGCTGTCGCCGATTGGTAAAGGGAACAAGCCAAAGATACGTTAGTTTTCATTTTTATATTTAAACGAGGAAGGGGGAAGGAGGTTGGAAAAACAAGACATACTTACACCCTTGAAGTAACTAATAATTGTTATTATTATTATATTTATCGCTATCGATGCTAATACTCTATTAGGCCGCGATCTCGTGCCGCGTTTGTATTATCTGCCGCCAACGGCGTCAGAGCTATCGTGATAAGCAGTGAAAGAGACCGAGGGAGAGACGCAGAGAAGGGGAAAAACACTTGACCGACTCAAAAGACAGCCGTCGAGATCGTTTACGAGACATTTTATTTAACGGCAAGCAGGGAAGAGGATAATGTTTTATACGAATCTAATTCGTGTTTATCCGCCAGTCCGGACGTACAGGGTGACTGAGACGCGTGCGCGGGGTGGTCGCCCTTATTTCTTCTTTTTTTTTTACACTCATTTCTAATCTTTTCTTCTCGGCTCCTTTCAAAATTCGCCCAACCTGGATCTCACGTTTTCGTTTCGTTTCGAGCAACCCGAACACGAGACCAAACGAGAAGGAAAGCCCAAAATTCTTCGCAACAGAAGCTCAAAAAAATGTTTTCAACCTTCAAACGATTCTTATCTCCTCACAACCCAAAAATCATTAAAAAATCATTTGAATTCGAAAAAGTATACGCAACCCGGAGCGTAACGTTACGCACGTCGAAACTTCCATTTCCCGAGCTTTAATTCATTCCTTTCGAATTTTAAATTTCATTTCTCAGCCCAAACAATTGAAAGCCTCCCACGATAAATGAAGGAATTGAAATTTCGCACACAATTCCATTCCGCTTGCTTTCATCATCTTTTTTCAATTCGAAATTCGACTGTGTAGCGAAAAAATATTAAAATAAACACGAATTAAGACGCGAATCGGAAATCAGGCCCGAAACTTTTGTTGAACTAATAAATTATTCACGTGGAATACAAAAATAACGATATATATACACACAAACACACACACACACATATATATATAAATATATATTTATTATACGATACGGAAAATTAATTAGTGGAGTTTATAGCCATTTAAAAATGTGAGCTCAATGTAAAGGCTTCGGACTTGGGTGACGTCCCTCTTTTCTTTTTTTTTGTCACAATTCGATCGCAGCCGGTGAACGAATGTGAAAATATTTGGCGCAATCGATGAATTCAGATCGCGACTTGTCGTTGTAGCTCTCGAAATTGTGCTTGGGAATTTTTCTTTTGCTCAAAATTATGTCTTTCGATATAATGTGAAAGGAATTTGAAGGGAAAGGTTGAAGAAAAATATCATATCGTTTACGGACTTGGGTACGAAATAAAATTTACATATCCCCCTCTCGACCAATCGTGAGTTTCGGCGGGCGATACCAACTCCACGTGCCAAAGATCGTAGCTAAAAAAACGGAGAATGAATTTTTTTCATCAATTGGAATTTACCTCCTCGATCCTCAATACGAAACTCGATGAAATTTTTGAAATTTCTTCTCTCGCCGTTACGTGACGCTTGAAACTTTTTACCTTCAATGTTTTTTACGCTTGTCGACGTGGGAGACAGAATTTTCACTTTTTTTACCCCGCAGCCCTTTTTTTATGTCTGCGTCTTAGTATTTATATCTTTGGGAATAAAATTCTCAATCAAAGTCATTGGGGGCGCATATTCGGAGGAAAAATCGCGGCTCGAAACGATCCCGCTCGAATTTCTTTTCTACGAGCTTTTTTACACTGGAAAAAATTGAACCAGCATGAAAAATGTGCGAATACGAATTCGCAGTTTGTGAGAAAATTCATTTGTAAATAAAATATTATTTTACATGCGTTCGATTATTTCGGATTTCAAATCGCGTTGTAAATATTCGTTGTAGCTTTTGTTATTCATTTTTAATTACTATAAATTACGTTTCTGTTTTTTCTTTCGTCAATGGCAAAATCGCCGGCGAATAGTAAATATGTAGTTTTTTTTCCAATGAGCGAGCATCAAATTGGCGCGTTAGGGTTTTCTACTAATTGGCGTGAGAAAAAAAACTCGTTCGATTCAAATTTTCACTTATTTATTTATTTATTCGCGTAACTTATTGTCGTTTGAAATTTTTTAATAAATAAATCCTCAAAGACTGGTTTTTGTAAATTGGACGAAAATTGTGCTCGAATTATCGCGATTTTTGTTGTTGGCACGTCGAAGGTTTAAAAGTTTCGAGCGATTCACGTTTCGCACACGAATCTTGAATCTTCTCACGAGTTTCGACTGGTCAAGAGCGGCACTTGATCCCCAGAGCTTTCATATCCCCGTGATTACGAGTCTTGATGAATTTTAGTTGTTGTTTTTATGACGGGGACTAGGTAGGCTTGAACGGGCCAAAAAAATCGAGCGATTTCGAGTTGAACGTCGACTGCCGAATTTCTAGACTCGCGAGTATCCTTTTAAATATTTGATAATTGTCAAACGAGAAAAGTAATCGGCCGTTGGAGGGTATATAAAAAAAAATAAAAGAATAAAAATAATAAATAAGTCAAATCATATTTTTTATACGCGGGTTAAGCCTGATAAGTAAATTAAAAAATTGGAACAACATTTTTCGAACGAGCATGAAACGATAAATCATGCGAAAATCGCATTTGACCATTTGTTTTTATAATTTTTAAATATTATAATAAATTAGGAATCCAACTATTTGCCAATTTTTATTCAACACGTGCGCCTCAAAAATTGGCTCGCACTGTTAAAAAAAAAAATATATTTATTCCTTAAATATTTCGCTATCAAAGTGCAACGTCATTTCGAACAAAAAAACACTTTGGAAATGTAAAAATTCGTTCTAGTCTCCTCAATTATGCGAAAAGCACGAAAAAAAAAATTGACCCCAAAGTCTCTTTGCTCTTATTGATTTTGTTGTCGGACCGCGACGAACGTGTCTTTTCCGGTTCTTTTGCGATGCTGATGCAAAAAATCTTTAATCTCTTAATCCCCCCCGCGCAAAAGACTCTTCCAATGACCCGAGGAACGTTATCAGAAGGAGAGAGAAAAAGTTGAATCACGACTTGAGACAAAAAGGGAAAAAAGACGATAAAAAATAAAATTAAAACGAAAAAACAATATAAAATAATAATAATAATAATAACAAAAACATTTAGTGAGAGCAGACGCTGTATGATTGTGTATATCAACAATAAATATTGCTGTGATTAGAATCGGTTTATAGTAAGTAGTTAAGAAACAATTTTTAAGAAACATCGGGATTAAAAAGACAAAAATCTAACGAAATAATAATCGAGGCAATTGAAAAGTATTAAGCGACAAAAAGCGATATGCATTGAAATTTTTTGTGTTCGTTCGGCAGAGCAAAAAATGCGCTGGGTGTGTAAGATGCAGAGAGAGAGAGAGAGAGCGAGTAACAAAAATTCTCTCAAACTTCGGTGAAAGCAAGAAAATAAAAAGAAAAATTAAAAAACGCGATCACACGTATCATTAATTATCGCAAGAGATTCCCCGGAAGGTTGCGGATCGTCAATCGACCATTAAAAAATCGAAACCGATGGGCATTGATATATTTTTTCTTCTTGCCCCCCGCCCCCTCCCCCCCTTCCCTCTTCGTACATGAAATCCGGGTGAGCCCAGATCACCGAGTTCAACTCGATCACTAATTATAACAAAACAACAAGAAAGAAATAAAATAATGTAATCCTCGAGCATATCCGTTCTAAACATATGATTAGACTTAAAACTTTGTAGTATCAATATTAACTTCCTTCCCGAAGTACCAAGCTCTCGCATTGAAACAAATAAAAATACCCAAAAAAAATGACGCTGAAGTTTGCAACGTTGGGCTGCAACGAAAAATACTTGCTCCATTAATTTTTCGTTGAATTTTAAAAACCATGACGATTTTCCTAGCGATTTTGGGTCTTGATCCTAAAAAAATATCGTTTTATTGTCCTGATGAAATGTTTCATGAGAATCTCGAGATCTGCTCAAGAAAAAACGCAATTTCGTTGCATTCCAACGATGCCAACTTCAACATCGTAAAAAAAAGTAAAATACTGTTTATTCGATGTGAACGAGCGTCTTTTTCGCATTAATGGAAGAAAAAAAACGACAAAAAAACAAAAAAAATATCATAACAAACAGTAACTGGAAAAGTAATTACTCAACAAGACAATTATCACACACACACAGACACACACACGTTGTAATAATAATATTAACAGCTATTTAGCGAAAACATTTGAATCGATGATGCTCGAAAGAGAATCGTCTCGTAGCCGCTAGATGTCGTCAAGTAACTTGGTAAATAAATAATAACGAATAAAATATAGATTTTATCGCGACGTATTTTATGAGGGCGCTTCGTGGCGATATTACGTAATCCAGAGGTGCCAAATGCGATGTCGTTATTCGTTGTTCGGTTCGGGAAGTAAACGACAGTCTAGGAAACGCTGCGAGAATGCTAAAAGGAAGAAAACAAAGAGCTGCTGAACGTAATTAAAAGGAAGAGAAAGGGAAGAAAACACATCACAGGCTCGAGGCACTTTGGGGAGTGAGAAAAATCGTGCGGGCTCCATTCTGTGTGGATCAAAGGTGAATAATTAATAAAATAATGAGAAATATTCAAGTGTCGTTGTGCATTGGATATTCGTGAGCTTTAAATTGGCATTTATTCAACTCAAATGTGAAGACTGCACGACGAATCCTCCTATATCGTATCAGATTTCGTATACCAGCTCCTACAGGCAAATAAAAACATAAGATGACACACAGACACACACACAGAGATACACGAACGAGTGGTTAGTGTAGAAAAAAGGTACGAGAGCTTGCACGGAAGAAGGAGGAAAACAAGAGGACGATAAGGCTGAAGAAATCGAAGCGATTTCTGAGAGCCCATTCGATCCCTGTGTCGCTGCTCTCGTGCCACAAGTCTCGAGGATTTAAACGAAACGAAGAAATGACGAAATAAACGAAATATAGAGAGGGAGAGAGAGAGAGAGATGACGATTGGCTTGAACGTCTTCAGGAATCTGATTGATAAATTTGTTGTGGCGTAGAGCAATCTGTTAGTGCAGGGGCCTTATCCTTACTGCGCGGGTTCAGTCCAGCTAGGGAAGCGAATCTGTACCATATCGGTAGATCCAAAAGTCGAAGAAAATTCAGGCGAAAAACAACAACAGCTCATTGCTTTTTGCACTTTTTATTTCTTACCAACGACCATAAAATCGAGTATGGAACAACAAAAAAGAAGAAATGCGGCCAACTGAGACGCGGTAAGATCTCGAAGCCGTAGCTGGACTCCACTCCCCAACCTTTACCGTAACGCAGGGCAATCAGCTAAGAAATAACTTAGTTTTTATAGGATATATTGAGTGGCACAGCGCGTCTGTAATCGTCGTTTAAAACAAACAAACAAAAAAGCATACATAAAAGAAAACAAAGTGCGCTCGCGCGCTGCATATACTCGAGTTAATTAAAGGAAATAATAATCATTATTATAATAATGATAATTAATAACTGTAAACGATACAAGAATATTAAACAATTTTACGCGGCGTGCCGGCGCTATATTTTTTGTATGGCGTTAACGCTTTAGGACGTTATTGAGAATGCCGTGTGTGAACGTAGTGCCAAAAACGATATGAAACAACAATAAAAATTAATAAATTAATAAACAAAAAACAAAATACAACTAATAAACGATATTAATTAATTAATTAATACAATTACGAAAGACCGGATGACCAGTGCGATCGTTAACCATTTATTACATGGGCGCCCAATTAGGTCAAATTATTCGACGTTTCACACTGCGAATTAAATTCATTATTGCGAGGGAGAAGATCATTATCGGAAACTTCACGCTTTAATTACGGCTCAAGCCTCGTGCCAACATATGTTTTTTTGAGAAAAACATAAGAATTTTAAAAATAGATAGAAAAAGCAAAAAGAAGAAATAATGCGTGCCAAATTATCGTTATCTTCCCAGCGGATTTATCGCTTTTTTCTTTTTCCATTTTACAATTATACCAGCAGCGAATAAACTTCCTTGTCGATGGAATTAAAAAAAGATAATTATTGGTATCGATCTTTTTGTATCAACCCAGTGAAGAAAAGTTTCATGTCACGTACTTCATGCTCAGCTTCTTTCTGTTTCTTCTACATCTTTCCGATGACTTTTGACCTTTTTTTCGGCAGATGGACAAACAAAAAATGATACAAAATTTTATGATACTAACGTTTCCATCGTTGGAATACAACGAAGTATTATTTTTATTCATTATCTTGATAATTAAGTGTCCGATTATCATTGACAAATAGTGGATGAAAATTTTGTGCTTCGCCATGAAAATTGATAAGTTTTCATTGCATTTCAACGATGCAAACTTCACTATCGTACTAATTTGAGTTATTTCTCTCTTCGAACCCTTGCTTCTTTAATTCTATGACGACTCTGGAGTTCGCACCGTTGGGGTCCAACGAAAAATACGTTTTTCTATTAATTGTTTGTTCAATTTCAAAAACCATTACCATTCTCGTACCGATTTTGGGTTCGGACCCCAAAAAAATCGTGTTTTATTGTCCTGACCAAATGTTGAAAGAGAATCTTGAGATCTGCTCAAGAAAAAACCGAATTTCGCTGCATTTCAACGATCAATTATTCTTGTCTTGCTACTTTTTTTTACACACGCAACCAAACTCTGGATCATCTTTCTGTTTCTCTCGCGTCATCTCCCTTCTGTCTATTTTCTTCATCGTATCACAACCCGTTTATTCTTTTCTTATTCTCTCTTTCTCTCTCTTTCTCTGTTGTTGCTTCACGCGGTGAAGAAATTCCGTAAAGAGCATGAAACCCATCGTCGTTTTTTCTTCATTGACTGATTTCTTCACATTTGGCTGAAAAACAATGGGATTTTGATCGAAACTCTATCGAGAATGCCTGGGATGGTCGGTTCTAACGAGACAAAATAATGATTGATCGGTCTCTTTATTAATTTCCTCAAAAATGCATAGAAATATTCACAGTCTGTAAGCATTTATTCTCGGGGAGCTGAAAAAAGATAATCCTTCTCCTTCGCACGCTTCGAGCATCAGATAAAAACTTAAAATTTCGAAAGCTTAAAAAATTAGCTTGATTCGCTTAATCCCATTCTTCCATTGTTTAAACTAACAAAAACGTATAAATTTAAACTTGTTTGGCCAAAAATAACTTACGTTACGAAGCCTTTATACGAAACAGGGTCTTAAATACTTACGAGTAATACGAGTATTTAAATTATAAAAGCGTTTAAAAAGGAAGAAAAGCAATAGGAATCGCGGAATGGTGAAAAAAAAATGGGCAATCGTGATTGGCTCGCTAGGAAGATTTGTCAAGAGTGTTTTTACAGGCCCCTTCGTTACATGGGGATCTGAAGCAAACTTGAAAACGCGTTGAAGCGATCGAGTGTGAAAAAAGTAAAGAGCACAGGAGAATTCGCACGAATCGCTGGACGTTGCGTTATGAAAATTATTCAAAAAAAGTACATTATTCCAGGGTAAAGTTTTTTGTAAAATTGTCGGCTACGCAATATTTATGTAAAGAAAAAAAAAGTAATAAACAAATAAAAGAAAAAAGTAGGCGACAAAGAACGGAGACAGAAACGAGACACGTGAATGAGAGAATGAAGTGGAGAGTGTAAATGAGAAATACGAGTGCGCGCGAGAGATGATGAAGAAAAAAGAAGAAGCTAACGGAAATAATTTAGAGCTGCGCGAAACAAGGAAAGCGTAGCTAAGAAGAAAAAATAAACAAGAATGATAAAAAAGCAAGACAAAAAAATGATGTACAAGTACTTTTTTCGAGGTATACATACTAGACATGGTTATTGCATCATTATCATTACGATTAAGCGTATTATGAAGTAATTTATCAATAAGGATAACGAGAATAATAAACTACTAATCACCACCATCATTAATGAAAAATTCAACAATAAATACGAGAACGAGCAAATAATAATAATAATAAAAATAACATACAGCTGTATATCATCATTATCGTTATAGGGCAAAAGGCTTGCGAGTGTAAAATTGATAACCAGCTGGCGTATGTAAGAGTGTGCTTTTTCAATAGATAAAGAGACCAAAAAAAACGAAATCTCGTCGGCGTGTGAGGCGCTGACAAGAAAAAATTAAAACGATTTTCTGGCCACATTTAGTCACCGCGTAACATATCCGTAAATACGTTAATTTTCAAATGAGTCTCATGTATCGAGATTAAACACTTACACATACAGAAGAAGAAAACAAACAAATATATATATACATATGCAATTGTATTTAATGACCTTGGGATCCTAGAGGACCCCAGCAGAACGTTCAAGTGGTATATCAATTCTGTACGTGCTCTACATCGTGATGTGACAACACCATCCCACGCGCACGATGTCGAGCCAAGCGACAAAGTATAAAAACACACGCACTCGGGTGATCCTGGCCACCCCGAAACAGCGAAACAAAAAGTACACCAATACGAAATCGAAGAAAAAGGTACAGCTGAAGAAATAATCTATCTCTACATATCGGACTAGCACACAGTTTCGATACTGTTTTATCTCACGATTTATCCGACGAGTTTACTTCCCCATTCCCCCCTCCTTCTGCGACCTTGGAATCGTCCCATTCGGATCCTCAATAGACAATCCTCCACCAAGGGAAGAAACAAAGGAGAAGAAGAAAAAGTAACACTCTATATTGTAGTTCGGTAGTTCAAGACGTACCCTAACCCCAAAATCCCACATCCTAGACTCTAGAATTTATTTAATCTCTCTATTAATCAATTATCAATATTCTTACCCGCTTATTATTGTCATTGTTATCATAAACGTTATTATTATTAATGCGGCTGAACGTTACACCAAGATTAGCACTAAAATCCAAGCGATACATCGTCATCTCTTCAATATTTTGCACTGCTCAACATCGACCCCAAACTACCTACGACAAAGAATCGCAACTGCATGTGCTCGTACGACAACGTTTTGTTCTCATTGTCATGGCGATTTCCATATCTTCCCATGAAATAACTTGAATATCCTTCTTCCATTAGCCCATGAAAAATCACTGTCTCTTCCGTACATGTTTTTGCATCAAATCATCGTCATCCGAAAGTGAAATGTCTTCTCTACGTTTTTTGCATCATAGACCATTGAAAATCCTGAATTTTGTATTGTCTTGCGAAGTAAAATGAATACCTACCGAAATCGAGAGAAGAATCATTGTGATAACTGTGCACTCTGGTGGGATAATGATGAACGAAGTTTTTGTATAAATGTATTGCATAATCATGAAGATAATTTCGTTTTTTTTTTCTGTTTTCGTTCATAACAAGCGATTTAAGAGAAGAAAACAAATGAAGAAATCAAATTTTTTTATTGAGGCAGATTTCGGGGAACGTCAGCAAAAATAATCGTCTGCAATAATCATTTTTCGAAAATGATATTATTGTTATGTATTTGTATTTGTATTTTTATGTAAGATGTATACGTTGTTAATTAGTTTACATAGGAGCGATAATGGGCGTTCGAGAATTTTTTAATCGCTGATACAAACGTCTGTTGTGTCCGCTCGATTATTATTATGTTTCTTCTTTTTTTTCAATAGGCTTATCATTTGCTCAAAACTCTTTTAGCTGTTTGGACGAATAGGCGATCAAAGCGGATCGCGTATGCGCGATAATTAGCAACTTTCGTCCGCGTGTTCAATCGTGTCTTCTTTTCAATTCGACGATTCACGAAACACGTTGACCAAAACACATCGCGTTTTCGAAATATCCATCGATCTTATCAATAAAAATTACATACTTAACATTTTTTTTTAATTAGCTCGCGTAATTTATTGATTTTGCTTGTATGATTATTATTATTATTATATTGTACATATAGATACGTTCACACATACACGTCATTGTTCATGTACTCATTTTCCGATCGAGTGTGTCGCAGATATTTGCAGTGTGGAGGGGGAAGTAAAGAAGAAAAAAAACATGGGAAGAAATGGGCGGTCGAATAATGATAGTGATGTATATTCTGAGGAGCAGGTCGTGCCGAACGAACACACTCATTGGGAATTCGGGGGGAGGGGGAACGGCAGAAATGGATTATTTCGTATGTAAGGATAAACGCTATTTGGAAGAAGAAATATGAAGATAAGAAAATCGAGTCGAAATTTCACGAAGCAGGCACTTTGCCCGACTCCAACCGGGAACAACCACTTTTTATTTCTTATGTATTATTATTATTATCAATGCACTCGGCGTTTTTGAAGACGCGCGTACATAACGTTACATTTTAACGTTAAGATGAAGCAACAAATAATTGAAGAAAAAAAAAGATTCAAGTGGATATATATTAAAAATGTCACGAATTACTACCGCTCGGTAGCAATTTCATGTTTGTAAGGGCAATAATATTGTAAATTTCGAGTACGCTGTGTATTTGAATGTGTAAGATGCATAAAAAAGACAGATTTTTTAGATATTGCACTATAATATTTATTATTGTATAAGAATATCAACACAGCCACCAACGACTGCATTCTCGTGGCTCTCGCTCGTACATATTCAAGAAAATATATTGAAACAAATAAATATATAAAAAAAACAATATGCAAAAGTGAAGAAATACGTATTGGCACTTTGTCTCGTCATAGAACAAACCAAAACATCCACATATTTTATCATGCTCATAGCAGAATTATACTATACAGCGTATTTAATCCATTTATCCAACAACTCGGTGTATAAAATAATATCGCAATTATCGATTCTCCTTTTGAGCCACGAGTATGCAATTGTCAGTTTATTATTCTGAATTAATTATAATAATGAAGGAGAATTGAAACCGATGGGAAATAACGTGAAATACATATTTGTTCTTTCCTCAAGAACGGAGAAACAACATTTTTAGTGTTTACACTACAATTGATAATTCTATTATTACATAATATTATATTAATAACAATATTATTATTGTAATGTTTGTTTTTCGTTATTAAAGTGTGTATATAGCAATACAAAGTCCACAATTGTTACGTTCTCTCTATTCTTCCCATCGCGTAGGGCATAACACCCGACAGTCGGCCAGGAATCAATTTTCTTCAACCGAACTCAAGATTCCTGTTGAATGTTTGGTCAAGACAATAAAATTATGTGTTTTTCAGGATCCGATACAGAAAATCAGTAGCAAAACTGCCATGATTTGTGGAATTGAACAAATACAATCAATAGAAAAAGTTTTTTCCATTGGACTCGAACGTTGCGAAATTCATTGAGTATTATAGGCAGAAGAGACTTCCGGTTTCCGGCTGTGATAAGAATTTCCTGTTTTCTTGTCTATTACACAAAACACGCGTAGTTTAAACTTAATAGTCTCGTTTCTGATTCTGTATAGTTCGCCTCGACTTTTATGATTTCAAATTCATGAGCTCGCTAGTGCATTTCACTTCCGTACTTCCGGTTCATGGCGCCACGTTGTGGACAGACCGAGTACTAAAAGTACATCGTCTGTCGCACGTAGTCCGTGTTCGCGTTTACGAATGAAAATTGAAAAAGCAGCGTGAGACGTGAGCTCGAATCGATTGTTTACCAGAGCGGAGAGCACGTGTTCGTTTACCGGGTTACAAATAATAAATAAACACACAATGTCGGCCGATGAGGAGATGCAAGCTGAAGAAGAGAACGAAGAAAAAGTGAAGAGCTTTCATGAACTGGAAATCGATGATAGAATTCTCAAGGTAACCAAACAAACCAATTGAGATGACTTTTTTAGGTTATGTCGCGGCTTATTGTTTTGTTCCGACCCAGAACGTCACTATTTCGTTTCTATTATAAAAAACAAGCCCCAAATCTCATTTCCTCTTGAAAATGCTCATCCCAAACGCGTTAATCTCAAACATTGTCCTTCAAATCTATCCGCGATTAAAATTTCATTTTCATTTTCGTAAAAAATCAACTCGAGGCCCATGAAATCGCGATAATTTACTACCAAAAAGGTCTCAACAGGAAAAAAAGACAAAAAATGAATATTTACCGGATTATAAAGATTTGAAAAGCCCCACGGGTCAAATTGACCCTGCACAAACTTTCGGGAGGCGTTTTTTCGCGTTAGTTTTCCAAGTTGCACGAGAAAATTGCTCAACCATCTTGCAAAAATGCTGCGTGTCAATTTCACTTTCCGCTGTCGAGAAATTCGGAGATTTTATCGTTTTTCAACGACGATAACTCCAATTTTTATCGATTTTATGGTTTTTCGACGACGAGAACTTCGACGTCACAGTGCAAAACTTTTTTCTACAGGCCATAGCAAAACTCGGCTGGCTGGAGCCGACGTTGATTCAAGAAAAGTCGATACCGCTGTTGCTCGAGGGCAAAGATATACTGATAAGAGCACGAACGGGTTCTGGAAAGACGGCGGCGTTCGCCATTCCGTTGATCCAGAAAATACTCGTCGGCAAACAGTTGCAGTCGCGGCAAGAGACTAAAGGGCTCATTCTGTCTCCCAGCAAAGAGCTCTGCAAGCAAATCCATCAGGTTCTCGTTAGCCTGACGATCAAGTGCTGCAGAGAAGTCAAATGCGTCGACATAAGCCCGCAAGTAGATTTGGACACGCAGAAACCTCTCCTGGCGGAAAAACCGGACATCGTGGTAGGAACGCCAGGAAGAGTTTTGCAGCACTTGAAAGCAGGCAACATGAAGTTAAAACGCAGCCTCGAAATGCTCATAGTGGATGAAGCTGATTTGGTAAAAAACAATCAACAAAATTTGCGACCGATCTCAAGATCCGTTGACTCGAACGTTTTACAATTCGAATTGTTCCGTGTTTTGCAGATTTTCTCGTTCGGCTACGAAGACGAGATCAAGTCTGTACTGAATTATTTGCCGACCGTGTATCAAGCTGCTTTGGCCTCCGCGACGCTCTCCGACGATGTTCTCTCGTTGAAACAATTAGTTCTTCACAATCCTGCGATTCTCAAATTAGAGGAACCACCGCTTGCCCCACCCTCGCAATTGGCCCATTACAGTTTAGCGGCCGATGAGAACGACAAAGCTGCGATACTCTACGCCCTGCTCAAATTACATTTGATAAGGTAAAAGTTGTTTGCATATGACTCTGAAGTTTGCAACGTTGAGATTCAACGAAAAACATTTTTTCTATTAATAATTTATTGAATTTGGAAATTCGTGGTCATTTTTTGAGTCGATTGAGTTTTTTGGTCGCAAGAAAGAATCGTTTTATTGGCCGGACCAAATATTCAATAATAATTACTGGTTCTGCTGAAGAAATAACAGAATTTCGTTGCATTCCAACGATGCAAACTTTCGATGTTCGGAAAATTTCGAAATTTCGAAATTATCCAAAAATATTCATGACTCTGAAGTTTGCAACGTTGAGATTCAACGAAAAACATTTTTTCTATAGATTATTTATTGAATTTTGAAAATTGTGGCAATTTTTTTAAGTCGATTGAGTTTTTGGTTGCAAGAGAGAATCGTTTTATTGGCCGGAGCAAATATTCAATAATAATTATTGGCTCTGCTGAAGAAATAACGAATTTCGTTGCACATTTCAACGATGGGAACTTCAGGATCATTTAAAAGAATTAGAAAAATGTAAAATAATTCGTGCATTTTTTTGGCAGAGGTAAGAGCATCATTTTCGTAAATACCGTCGATCGCTGCTACAAGCTCAAACTATTTCTCGAACAATTTGGAATTCCTACGTGCGTGCTGAATTCGGAGCTGCCAGCTTCGTCGAGATGTCGAGCTGTGTCACAATTCAACAGTGGCACTTACGACATAATTATCGCGTCCGACGAGAAGGCTTTGGAAGAGGTAAACGAGAAAATTCGTAGACTGAAAATTCAATTTTGTCAAAAAACGTCGATATTTTGTTTTCATACAGCGAACTAAATATATTTTGGGATGATTTCAGAATTTTCGTTATTTCGACAATATTTTTCATTGTAACGGAACTGTCAGCAAAAATTACGATTGGAATGACGAAAATTTACTTTCCGAAAAGATTTTCCAGAATATTTTTTGCTGGAATGACAAAATTTTCGTGATTTTTCGAAAAAACGTTTAGTTGACGGTATTCAACAAAATTTTCTTTTAAGTGTCGACGATTCTTGCCAGAATTTAAGACCTAAAATTCATCCGTTTTTTTCTCGATTTTACAGCCTCATTTGATAAAGCAGAAAAAAGGCAAACGCAGGAAAGACAAAGAGTCTGGTGTGGCGCGTGGTGTCGATTTTCAGTTCGTCTCGAACGTGATAAACTTTGATTTTCCATTGGACGTTAATTCTTACGTTCATCGTGTCGGCCGAACTGCAAGAGGGAAAAATCAAGGAACGGCTCTAAGTTTCGTGGCCATTAGGGAACGGCCGTTGCTCGATGAAGTCGAGAATCAATTGAAGCAGAGTTACGGCCGTTCCAGTCTTTTCAAAACGTATCAATTCAAGTTGGACGAGGTCGAAGGTTTCAGGTAAAATTCCACCCGAAACTTGCCGCATTAAATTCGAAAAATCTTCAAAAATCGATTTTCTTCTCTCGAAATAAAATCGAAACAGATTTCCGAGTGCAACTTGTTGTTTTTTTCGCCAGATATCGGGCCAAAGACGCTTGGAAAGCCGTGACAAGAATCGCCGTTCGAGAAGCTCGTCTCAAGGAAATCAAACAAGAAGTATTGACGTGTGAAAAATTGAAAAGTTACTTCGAAGACAATCCTCGCGATTTGCAATCCTTGAGACAGGACAAAGCGTTGCATACCGTGAGATTGCAGCCGCATTTGAAGGACGTTCCGGACTACATAGTGCCGGCCTCGTTAAAAAGACTCGTCAACTTTGGCCGCAAAAAGCGAAAGTTCAACAGGGAATCGGCAAACTCTAGCTCGCGTGGTTCGAAACACGCGGCAAGAGCCGCGAACCCGCTGATAAGTCTCAGTATCGCAAAGAAGAAGAAATAATGAAAAAAATCACGACAAACTTGTATAATAATTGTTTTTATTGTAAAAAAAATATATGATAATGATCAAGCGATTGTTCTGCGTCGGATTCAATGAAATTATGATTTTCTCGTCGTTTTTCGTGGCTTGTAAAGATCCCTGATTGCGTCGTTGAAACCCTCTCTGTTGCGAGCAATTTCGATCGCGTAGAATTGTATTCGCGTCGTTAAAATGCTGTTGTCCTCGGAATATTCTCCTTTGCAATCGGCTCTCAACAATGTACCAAAACTGTAATCCTCAACGAGCGATTTAAACTGTTCACAGTACGGTCGCCATTTCTGTTTACCCGCCGCAGACTTGAGCTCGTCTTCCACTATTTTATCGACTTTCAAGTCCGGAAAGGACTCTCTAAAGGTCTTGTAGATTTGGTCGTCGTGCGGCGTGAGTTTCAGAAGTTTTGGGTCCACCGAACAGAGAATCTGAAAAAAATCACTTTTACTCAAGTTTTTGTTCGATTTTGACTAAATTTTCGAGAATATCAAACTTTTGCGCATGCAAGATCAACAAACGACGAAAAAACTCGCACTGCACGCGCTGATTTGGCATTTTCCATTTTTTTCAGTTCTCCAAAGTTTTGAGACACAAAAAACGCTGGAGAATCGCGTTGTACTTACATTGAAATATATTTCCGCGTGTTCGTAAGCTTTCATTGCCCACATGCTCTCGATCGTCGCCTGAAAGCATCGCGTTTGACCGTTTAAATAAAGAAAGACACAGAGGGAATGAGAATTTAGAAAACTCGAAGAATCTCACATCGTTTTCGAATTCCTCGGCTGGCCTAGACAATACACTCGATCCTGCGATCAGCTGATCGGCCGTCTGATTCCAACAATCGGAGACATAACCGAGAAAATTTGTTATTTTTCATTAATTCAACTCGGGAGAGCATTTTTACTCGATTCTATTTGGATTTGAATCGATGCCGCTTACCACGTTACCGATTTGTGCCATGATCACTATACAGATGAAACGCTGAGCGTGATTTTCGTTGATTTTTTTTTACCAAATACCCACGTGTGGCTCGTTGTGATAAAATTGTAAACGGACGTGACTGTAGCCAATGAATTCAGACGCAGATAGAAGCACAGTTTGCCAGCGGCCTGTGCTGCCTCCTCCGTGAAATTAGCCCCCCCCCCCACCCCCCGAAAATGCAATTCGTTTGAGAGGGTTTGAGAGTTTAGCAAGTTAACTTTCTCAATATTGAGTTAACACTTCACTTTTCCATGTGCGTATTGGTCCTTGCCGCGTAAACAATGGAAACTGAGAGCAACAACGAAACGTCAGACTGTCTCAATAAAAACAACGATTCTGAAGCGTCACATAACCTCAAAATCGAATCAAACTCCGAGGAAAGCGAATCTAATTGTCCAGAAATTGAAAAAACAGTTCCAGCCGAGTTATCAGTTGATAATTCTCATTTACCGAGCGAAAACAGTGAAGAAAATGACGAAAGTGAGGGTGCTAAAGATTCTCGAAAACCCATCGAAAAAATCAAAGAAATTTCATTCAAAAAACCGAATCTGCTGATCGGGCCTCGAAGAGGAAAGCCCGTCACCGTTGCAATTCCGAAAGAATCTTCGGACGGGTCTCTCGTCAATATCGACGCGAGTCAGGATAAAAATCCAGAGAAAGACAAAAGTTTACATTGCGACAAGCAACAAATCCCTCTGCAGTACAAAGAACCGTCTTGGAGCGGGCCGCCCGAAGACGAATACAAAATCGAAGTTTTAAAGTCCGGCGTTATCCTGGAAATAATCGATCTAAGCAAAAAAAACTTTTACGTAGTCGGCCGACTTCCCACTTGCGACGTGTCCTTGGCTCACCCGACGATATCTCGTTACCATGCCGTTTTCCAATATCGCCACACGGAGGATGAAAAAAATCCAAAAGGATTTTATCTCTACGATTTGGGCAGCACGCACGGTACTTTTTGGAACGGATCCAGAATCAGGCCTAATACTTACGCCAGATTACAGGGCGGCCACATGATAAGATTCGGCTGCAGTCAAAGAAAATTTATCGTGCAAACACCCCCGGAAGATATGGAAGCCGAATCGGAATATTCCGTGACGGAGTTGAAGGTAACGAGAAAATAATACGAAAACAAGATTATTACGATGTTGAAGTTTGCATTGTTGGAATGCAACAAAATTTGGTTTTTGCTTGAACGAGATTGACGAAATTTCGACTTGGCTTTTCAATTTTTTTCTCCCGGATTATCGATGAATCGATTTCTCGCGTTTTCTCCCTTGCCATGAAAAATTGAGGAAAATAAACGATTTTTAAATCTCGGATAAATTCGAAATTCAACGGCGCCCGAAAAATTACGATTTTGCGTCTTTGGAATGCAACGAAATTCCGTTTTTTCTTGAGCAGATCTCAAGATTCTTATTCGATACTTGGTCGGGACGATAAAACGATATTTTTTTAGGAGCCAAACGAAAAATCGGTGCGAAAATCTTCATGATTTGCAAAATTGAACGAAAAATGTGTGGAAAAAGTATTTTTCGTTGCGACCACAACGTTACGGACTTTAGCGTTATACAAATTGTTGAAACACCAAATTTTAACGATGCTGAAGTTTGCATCGTTGGAATGCAACGAAATTCCGTTTTTTCTTGAGCAGATCTCGAGATTCTCATGAAATATTTGGTCAGGACAATAAAACAATATTTTTTTAGGATCAAAACCCAAAATCGGTACGAAAATCGTCATGGTTTTTGAAATTCAACGAAAAATTAATAGAGCAAGTATTTTTCGTTGCAGCCCAACGTTGCAAACTTCAGTGCCATAAATTTTGTTACTCTGTTCGATCGGGTGGGAAATAAATGTTGACTTTAGAGAATTGCACATCGTTGGAATGCAACGAAATTCTGTTATTTCTTCAGCAGAGCCGATAATTATTATTGAATATTTAGTCCGGCCAATAAAACGATTCTTGCGACCAAAAAACTCAAACGACGCGAAAAATTGGCACGATTTTCAAAATTCAATGAATAATCAATAGAAAAAATGTTTTTCGTTGAATCTGAACGTTGCAAACTTGACGAATTGCATTTCAATTTGCAGGAACAACGTCGTTTACTCTTGTTGGAGAGAGAACAACAGGCGCGGGAAGAGAAAGAACGAGCGGAGGAAGAAGAGAGACTGAGACTGGAGAAAGAGGAAAAAGAAGGAATTGATTGGGGAATGGGCGAAGACGCGGACGAAGAAACAGACTTGACAGAAAACCCTTACGCGTCGACGAACAATGAGGAATTATTTTTGGACGACCCTAAAAAGACTTTGAGGGGATGGTTCGAGAGAGAGGGTCACGAATTGACGTACGAAACCGAGGAGAAAGGGATCGGACAATTTTTATGCTGGGTCGAGTAAGAAACTTACAATTTTCGGGCTCACCATCCAGCAGAATTCGCCTTTAACGCTATTTTTTCTTCTCTTTCGAAACGTAGCCTCCCGATCGATGGGGCTGGCGGTCGGACAGTGAGAGCCGAGGCTTTAGTCAAAGGGAAGAAAAAAGAATCGGTCATCCAGTGCGCTCTCGAAGCTTGCAGGATTTTGGACAGGCACGGAGTTCTCCGACAAGCAACTCACGGTACGATTCTCAATTTTAAACCTCGGACCTCGAATTTCAATGTCGACAAACGGTTTTTATCTAAAAGCCGGAAACGAGCAGAGAAAATTCTAGTTTGTTAATTATTCATATTAATTAATTAATTAATTAATATTCAGGAAAACATTGCACGAAAGCGGTTTAATACAAATGTCAATTCCACAGAGGCAAGAAAGCGCAAAACGCGAAATTGGGAGCCGGAAAAATTCTAATTCCTTAATTATTAATATTAATTAATGAATCAATGAATAATTTCAATTATTAATTAATTACTAATTAATTTTCATGTCGGAAAATAGTTTTTCTCTAAAAACAAGAAACGAGCAGAGAAAATTCTAATTTGTTAATTATTAATATTAATTAATTAATAATAATATAATTAATTAATTAATTAATATTCCGGAAAACATTGTACGAAAGCGATTTAATAAAAATGTGAATTCCACAGAGGCAAGAAAGCGCAAAACGCGAAATTGGGAAGAGGAAGATTTTTACGACTCCGACGAGGACAACTTTTTGGACAGAACAGGAACAGTTGAGAAAAAACGAGAGCAGAGAATGCGACAAGCTGGCAAACTGGAAGAAAAAGTGGAGACTTATGCATCGCTTGTGAGTAAAAAAACGATTTAAAAAACGCCGTGGGTCAGATTGACCCGAATAAATACCTTGGGTGGCGAGTTAAAAGCATTTTCTTTTATTTTCAGCTGGAAAAACACAATTCGATCGTGAAAAAAATAGCAGATATAGAAAACCAAATGAAAAAGTCACAAAAATTGAAAGAAGACATTGAAACTTCGAACGAGGATGCCCTCGACGCGTTCATGTCCAGTCTCAATTCGAACGTTTACGACAAAGCTAGCATCAGGAAAATGAAACTCGAACTTCAATGCTTGCGAAAAGAGGAGGAAAGCTTGATGAAGTTGGTCAATATGACGAGACCGGCAAACCTGCCGTCCTTGAACCCGCAACAACCGCCCGACGATGTGAGTCAATAAATAAAAAATAAAACTAAAATAAATAATAAAACTACCAACTTGAAAATTAATTGGAAAAAAATTGTGTCGAAATCACGAGACGTGCTGAAAAGAGCTAAAATTTTATATTTTTTACATTGTTCAAAAATTTTATTAAATTCTTTTCAAAAATTTTAAATTTTGGCCAAAATTTGTATATTTTCAATATTTTATAAAAATTTCTTTCAAAATCACGAGACGTGCTAAAAAAAAGCTAAAATTTTATATTTTTTTAAATCGTCCAAAAATTTTGTTAAATGCTTTTTAAAAATTCTAATTTTTTGGCCAAAATTTGTATATTTTCAATATTTTGTAAAAATTTCTGTCAAAACCACGAGACGGGCTAAAATTCGAGAGCTAAAATTTTATATTTTTTACATTTTTCAAAAATTTTATTAACTACTTTTCAAAAATTTGAATTTTCGGCCAAATTTTGTGCATTTTTAATATTTTCTAAAAATTTCATAGTTTTATGTCCGAAATCGAATTATTATTCACGAGAACTTGCAAGAATTCATAACAAGAAATTTTGTTTAATTTGACGAGAGCGCATTACAGTTCGCGTCCCGAATTTCTCCAGAAAAATGTATTTGATTCCAGTCAACGAAGCCAAACGCAAAAAACAACAGTGCAATGGCGCCGAATAAAAGATTCGCATCAAGTCCGACAAAATGTGTTCTCAAGAAAGAAACGGAGGCGGAAGTTGAGTCTGTGAAAAAGGAATCGAGCGAGGAAGGGCCGGGCGATGCCAAATCGACGGAGCGTTTGATCGAGGAGCGAGAGGAAATTATGGAACCGCCGGCCCCTGCGAGTCCTGGACTCGGAGAGAGCAAACCCAACGATGACGAAGTTTCAGTAGCGAATTCCGACGACAAATTGAAGAATGTCGATGATTCGGCTAAGAAAAAAAAGAAAAACGTTAAAAGAATTCAACAGAGAGCTGGAAAAGTTGGCAAAGACACGCAAAAAGGATACGGAGCTGAGACTTTCGACGAAGATTATTCCATGTGGTTGCCCCCACAGAATCAAAGTGGCGATGGCAAAACGAGTCTGAACGATAAATTTGGTTATTAAGTTTGACTAAATGAAATCTTTTGTAAATAACAAGCCGACGATCGTTTAATAATAAAAAAAAACGTTATTTATACGGATCAGGATTTTTTATCATCCAATAATTGATGAATAATAATTTATCTGCTTCATTCTGTTTTTGCTGGCCTTGAGAATCGAAACGAAATCATCGTCTCGACTTAAAACGACAGTTCGCTATGTTGCGGTCCAGCAAAGATACTTTTTCCATGAATTCCTCATTTAATGCCAAAAACCATGACAAATTTCGTACCGATTTCGTGTTTGGATCCTAAAAAAATATCTTTTCATTGTCCTGATCAAATACTGAATAAGATTCTTGAGATCTGCTCAAGAAAAAAACGGAATTTCGTTGCATTCCAACGATGAAAACTCCAAAATTGTAATTTTTCGGGAGACGTTGAATTTCGAATCGCTACGTTATGTCAAAATCGTTTTTCCTTCTCGTTTTTTCATGGGAATTGAAAAAAACGTGAAGCATCAATTCATCGATAATCGGAGAGAGAAAAATTGGAAACCAAAGTCGAAATTTCTTCAAGACCCACAAGAAAAAACCCAAATTTTGAATTTCGTTGGTTTCCGACGATGAAAACTTGAAAATTGTAATTTTTCGCGGAGACGTTGAATTTCGAATCCGTACGAAATTTCAAAATCGTTTTTCTTTCCTCAATTTTTCATGGCAATTGAAAAAAACGTGAAGTATAAATTCATCGAAAATCGGAGAGAGAAAAATTGGAAACCAAAGTCGAAATTTCTTCAAGACCCACAAGAAAAAACGCAAATTTTGAATTCCGTTGCTTTTTGACGATGCAAACTTGAAAATCGTTCTCATCCTAATCGTAGAAATTATTTTCTGTCAGATACGTCATCATCATTTTTTGTTTAGAGTGTTTTCCTTTTATTTCGGTATATTTTGGTTATGAATTATTTGTTTATTGGAGATTCGTAATTGCGAGTTACGTTTTGCATGACTGCGTCAAATCTTCCGTTAATTTCCCTCCCATGATTCCGAATAATTGCCCTTAATCGTACCGGCCGATTGTTCCGTTACAATTTCCAACGAAAAATAAAATGACCCAAAGAAAATGCGTTTTTTCGAATGACGTTGATCGAGACGTTCGACGGACATTAACCACAGCCGCCTTTGCCGCAGCAACTTCGTTTCGGACGTCGATATCCTCGACTGGAATCGCCCATTAATGGATTGTACTCTGGGAAAAAAACAATCATGCGATTTGTTCTCAATTACAAAAATTTACTCGGTCCAGAACGTGGAAATTTATGCAGGAAAAAAACTTTTGAGTACCGTTTCGGAATGACGACGAAGTCGAACTGTTCGACGTCGATGCATCGTCGCCCGCAGTTCCGAGCCGACGTCCACCGTCCTTGTTCGCCATCAGCCTCGCGATTTCTTCTTTTTTTTCTTGTTTACGCTGCAACAACGAACTACGATTGACCATTTTCTCATTTTCCCACTAATCCCTCCACAAAACTTATAAACTACGAAAAATTTCGCGAGGAAACTAATTTTTTACATTTTTTCTTTTTTCTGGAAAGTTTCGTGGGCAATCGCACTCAGTTTTTTTCCACATCATTCCCAAATGTGTTCGACCCTTGACCTACAGATCTGGATCACGTTTTCGGTACTTTTAGGTATTCAAATCGATTTTTCACCAACTAAAACTCTATAAAATCGAATTTTCTCTTCACCCTTTCCTTTGGCATGAGAAAACGAAAAGATTCATGCACTCAAAAGTCAGATTTCCGCTTCCAGAACGATTTTACGCAAGTTTGTAGTTTAAAGGGGAAAAAATGGCCATGAAAAATGTATTTTTGATTCAATATTTTGATAATTCGAATGACGCTGAAGTTTGCAAGGTTGAGCTGCAACGAAAAATACTTGCTCTATTAATTTTTCGTTGAATTTCAAAAACCATGACGATTTTCGTACCGATTTTGGGTTTTGATCCTAAAAAAATATTGTTTTATTGTCCTGACCGAATATTTCATGAGAATCTCGAGATCTGCTCAAGAAAAAACGGAATCTCGTTGCATTCCAACGATGCAAACTTCAAGATCGTCTCGTTGGAATTTTTTACATAAAAAATAATGAGTTTTCGTTGCATCGGAATAATGGAAACTCGGACGTTGTCTAAAAACAATTTCTCATGCATCCTGTACCTTTTCCTCCAATTCCTGAGCCAACTTGAGAGACTTTTCATATTTTTCTTGCATCCTTTGTCTGGCCTCTTCCTGGCCTCTCAGTCTTTCTTGCAAGAGATCGTGATCTGCAGACAAGAGTTGGAAAAAGATTATTCTCCGAGCAAAAAAGTGTTTTGGTAAATTTGTTTGCAATTGTCTTTTCAAAACTTTCAAAGTTGGCTCAAAATCTTTGTGTCCCAGCAAACTTTGCCGCTTCTCATAAAAAACTCATTGTTTTCTGGGAAACACACGCGTTATTGATTTTAGCAAAAAATTACTCAAACACACACTTTTGTGATATTTTGCCGCGTATTCCGCGTCGTCTCTCTTGAGTTTCCACGCCTTGTATTTCTCCTCGAGATAAGGAGCTGCGAAGAACAGTGCGACAGCCGCGGCGAACAAATACCAGCCGACGGAGGCGATTCCTGCCCAGACTTGGAAGCAAAAACAATGTGCGTAGTTTATATTTCTCAAGGAATGGGGGCAAAAGGTCGTGGAGATTGTGGGTCGATGAATGTTGCTGGAAAGGAAAAATTTCGAGGACACGAAGCGAGTTTGTTTTCGGGTGCGAAAAAAAGCGTCAGAAAAAAGATCGAACGCTCGATTTGGCAAAATTCAGAGAGACGCGAATCATCGCGGTTGAGATCGGTGTAGGAAACGTCACGGGCTACATAACCTCGAAAGTAATAAACGATGACAAGTTCATTGGAATCCCAGGGCGACCAGGAATTATTATTGTTTTGTTTGTTAAAAGAAAAATCAACTCACTCATTCCCACGTAGAAAAATGGATTATACGATACACCTTCTTGCTCCATTTTTGCTCACAACACGAAACGATATTATTGAATGTATAATTTTCAAGATTTCATTCCAAACTCTCAAAAACTTTGGCCGATCGTAACAGATCGCGTAGGTTGACTTGACACGAAACAAACTAACCCAAAATTCGCGTTATCGTTAGTTCGAGAAATGCCCACCAGTCGCGCTGTTAACAATAAGAGAGAGAGAGACAAAAAATGTTTGCATAACTTTTCATTATGCATATAAATTGCGATAAACTGCATAAAAAAATGAAGAAAAAACACAAAATGCACGATAAAATCTCGTGATTGTTGAATTTTTTTTCGAAATTATTAATAAAATTAACATTTTGCGTTGTAATATTCAAACGATGCAAACTTTGGTGCCGTTTTTCTATAAATCAAGCCCTTTGAGTGCATACTGGGTCGTTTTGACCCGAGCTATTTTGTGTTGCCGATTTTTTGGCATTTAATTTCCGTTTTTGACGAAAAATAAATTTGGAGTCGTAAAATTTGGAGAATTCATCACAGAAAAAGCGAAAAATGCATTTTTAGCGGAATACAACGATTTGAAAATCGCCTTGGGTCAAATTGACCCAATTTGCACTTGTAGGGGTAAAAACAAGTGGAAATTTTGTCTGTTTTCTTTGAAATTATTCTTACGAAATTATTAATGAGGGATCAGGAAAAAAAGAAGAAATTTCGAACGACGTGAAGTTTATTTTACAGTATGATTACACGATTTTCGGGGGGCACTATTTCAAGTTAAATGCTGCAGAGTATAATCGCTCGAAAAATGTTTGAGGGTTTTCGGGATGGTCCGATGTTCGTCGAATTATTTCTTAACGAATTTTCGTGAAAATACTTCCGTTACGATCTAAGAAACGATTGACTGTCGATTTTTGGTTGTTTACTTTTTATTTACAAAGTCTTCGCCCTTCTGGATGTTTTTCTTGAGTTCAGGGATCGCTGCTTGGAGCAATTTCTCTTCGAAGGCGCTGAGTTTGCCGAGCCCGAGATTTTTCTCGACGCCATTTTTCTGTAAAATCAAGAAGAAAATGGTTTTTTTAGTTTCTCGTTCGAAAATTTGAATTTTTTGGGTTTTGCAATATTTTACAAAGGTCGAGAAATGTTTCTTACGCCGAGAAGAACGGGAGTCGAGAAGTATTTCGCATCCGTGATGTTCGATCTGACGTACGAACACTCGACAACGTTTTGCTCGCCGTTGAGGGCTCTGATGAGCGAAAAACCGAAACGAGCGCCCGCGTACGCCATCGAAAGGGTCGCCGAACCTGTTCCAGCTTTTGCTTTCACCACCTCGGTTCCGGCTTCTTGAATTCTCTCCGTCAGTGCCTTCAACTTGTCATCGGGGAAGGTGACACTCGGTTTGGCTTGAGAGATCAACGGAATGATCGTTATTCCGCTGTGTCCACCGATCACGGGAACAGACACTTTTTGCGGGTCAAGACCCTGAAAAGTTCCCAAAATTTTCATTCTCCATTCCATTGTCAAGATTTCCTCAATTTTCACATCAAACCTCTTTTCCCCAGTCAAACCCCAACAATACCGAACTCGAAAAATCAAAATTTATTCTTAATTTGGTGGAATGAAAATTTCATGACACTGGAATTCGCAACGTTGGGCTCTAACGAAATTTTTCTATTAATTCTTTGTTAAATTTGAAAAACCATGAGAATTTCGTATCGATTTGGTCTCTGGATCCTCAAAAAAAAAATCGTTTCATTGTCCTGGCAAAATGTTCAATAAGAATCTCGAGCTTTGCTCAAGAAAAAACAAAATTCTGTTGCATTTCAACGATGCAAACTTCAAGGTCGTAGTTTTTTTTAGTTTACCATGTAAAAAATATTTTTTCCATTAATTGTTTGTTCAATTAGAAAAACCATGAGAATTTCGTATCTATTTTGTCTTTGGATCCTCAAAAAAAATCGTTTTATTGTCCTGACAAAATATTCAATAAGAATCGCGAACTCTGCCCAAGAAAAAACGAAATTTCTCTGCATTCCAACGATGCGAACTTCAACATCATAAAATTCGTGGCCGGATCTCGAGAAATCGCCAATCGAAGAAAATTATAGTAAAATTTAGAATTCGATTCGATTCACGGGTTTCAAAAGTGTTTAAAAATTACGTCGATCGTTTGCAACTCGAGCTAATTTAGAAACGAAATCGATCGAGTCTCAATAATCGTTGATTGCGATTGAATTAATTGTTAAGTTTGTAATTAACGTTCCCGAGTTCACGTTCCTGGCTGTCGGTAATGGTTCGTTTAAAATTTCACTATTTCATGATTGAACATGGAATTGATAAGAGAGAAAAGTTTTCGTTTGACAAAAATGCTTCGAATTTCATGCGTCGATTGGACAAATCGAGAGATTCGATGGAATTAAAAAATGAACGAACCTTTGCTTCGGCGATGAAGGCATTTGATCGGACAATATCGAGAGTGGTAACGCCGAAAATCCTGTTTGGATCGTAAACTCCGGCTTTTTGCAATACTTCGCTGGCAATGGGGACGGTACTGTTAACAGGGTTTGAAATAATAGCGACGAAAGCTTTTGGAGCTACTTCGGCAATCGCGGCGGCAAGATCTCGGACGATCGATGCGTTTGTGTTGAATAAATCGTCTCGGGTCATTCCGGGCTTGCGGGGAACTCCGGCTGGGATAATGACGACCTGAAGCAGCGATAAAAAAATATAAATAAGCAACGAAGACGTTGGGCTTGATGAAAATCGAGAAATCAATTTTTTTACATTTGCCAAATTAAGTCGGAACTGTCGGTTTCAAAATTCAATAAAATTTGGTATAGTAGTGGATTGTGATAAGAAAAGATCGAGTCAAATTTTCAACAGGCTGCAGCAAACCAGAAAAACGATATTTGCATCGGTAATTTCATGAATGATTATAATTATCATCGATTTCATAGATTCCATTGTATTTTACGATGAAAACTGTGATTTCTGCCAACAATTGATAAGAATTCGTTATAAAATACAAAGAAAACTGAGATTTTTCATAAAACTCAATTAACTACCGATACAATGACTCTGAAGTTTGCAACGTTGAGATTCAACGAAAAATATTGTTTCTATCGATTGTTTCGTGAATTTTCGAAATCTTGGTTATTTTTCGTCGAGATTGAGGTTTTGGGACTCGAGAGACGATCGTTTAATTAGCCGAGACAAATATTGAATTATAATCATGAGCTTTGGTGAAGAAAAAACCGAATTTCGTTGCATTCCAACGATGCAAACTTCAACATCATCCAATACAAATATTTTCTTTCCGGTTCTCCGTAGCCTTTTGAAAATTTGACTGTATCTTTTTGTTTTATGAAAATTTTATCAAATTAAGTTTATTATTTGATTAATTTAATTGTTTTTATTATTATTTCATCCAAATTTCCATTATTTATGAAATTCAGTTTATTAATTGATTAATTTTATTGTTTTTATTATTATTTCATCCAAATTTTCATTATTTACCAAATCAAGTTTGTTATTTGATTAGTTTTATTGTTTTTATTATTATTTCATCCAAATTTCGATAATTTTATACCAAATTTTATTAAATTCGAACGGTAATTCCAAAATTTTGAAATTTTCTCTCCGTCCCTGAGCCAGCTTTCCAGCACATTGTGAAATTTTTGCCACCGATTGATTGGCAAATAAGCAAAAAATGTCTAATTAAACAAATTCAACGAATCCAAAATGCTTGCGGCTTTGGCAATTGAATGGAAAATTTTACCTGAGCTCCGCGCAGGGAATCCTTCAGCTGTTCGGGTCCGTTGAAGGCCTTGACCTTGGCCGGTGTGTCAATGTGAGACAAGTCGGCGGCGACGCCAGGAGTATTGACGATGTCGTAGAGAGACAATTCGGTAACGAGGGGAGAGTTTTTGAGGAGCATGGAAAGCGGCTGGCCGATTCCGCCGCTGGCGCCCATGACCGCGACCTTGGCATTTCGCTATTGAAAAATATGCCGCGGATAAAATAATTTTTCTCCGTTGTATTGTCAGATTAAAATTCTACGTCAAAGTTTTCGATCGAACGTTGAATTAATTTTGGAAAATGAAACGAAAATGAAATATCGTAATTGAAATACGAAAAAGAAAAAAAAATGGCGAATTTGAGGTTAATTAGTTATTTGGAATTGAAAATGATGAAAATTTCTATGGGGAATGGTAATTTGAGTGAATTAAAAAATACTCTGTTGTTGCCATGAGAGATGACAGGCCGAGTTTTTTTTTCCTTCCTGCAAGATGTAATCTTTCGAATGACTGAAGGCAGTTGCATAATAAGTTCGAAGTCTACGTCTCGTTGAATTTGGGATCGTCGGCTGCACGTAGCACATGATTTGTTAGCTCGGGATGCTGGTGGAGGAGAAGCGAAAAATGGTAGGAAGGAAAGTTTTGTTTTATATTTCGAGTTGAATAGACCCGAGGCTTGGGAGTTAATTCAGCAGGATATAGGAAACGTTTTGATTTAGTTGGAATGAAAAATGGCTCGATTTTCGTTCGGAATTCTCACCTGAGCACTCGTTGACAATTGCTTCGCGCCCTGCTGAACAGCGACGATCGTCGGTTTCACGAATCGTGGCAGCATGTTTGTTTTTTAATGATTTTTTATTCTTTTTCGGAGGGAAATAAAAGTGCGTGTCGATGTCGTCCGTTCGGTTACTCGGTCGTACGTGTAACTGGCACAAAAATCGCTGATAACCCCTCAATGACACTGTACGACCTTGTTCCACGTGCGCAAACGACATGCGCACTCGCCAAAAATCAGTTTTCGTGACATTGCCACGACGAACCGTCACGAAAAACCACGAGGGACTTTACGACGTGCGTACGCGCCGAGAGAAACGACTTCCGGAAAAACTTGCGAACCATGAAGTTTGGCTTCAAAGCGGCCATAAGAACCGTTCTTCTATATACCTATATACGTCTGAATTCGTTGGTATAGCCTCCGTGACGACTAATATGGCGCTGGGTTTTGTTGTTGTGATTTTTTACGAGCGCAATCGTAGTCTCTGTTTAGTTTAACTGTAATTCTAATCTGTACGAATAGCGTATGTCTAGAGACGCGGTAACGTCTTGGTCATAATCACCAAAAAGGTAAGGTAATCGCGCAAATCCCGGCGTATCGCGTTCTTTGACATTTTTTACGTCGCAGCGATCTTGACGTAATTCGAAAAATCGTACTATTCCGCTCGAATTGTTTGCCAAACATGGAAATTCATTTCTCGATCGAGCTTCTCGATAATCCGAATAATACGAACGTGACGTACAACATTTAAAAAACACCCCAAAATACTGATTTACCGGTAAACAACATAACCTACAAACGCCAAAGTTGTTGATTTCTGCGACTGCCATCAGCGACGAGATTTTCCCGCGAAATTTATCCAACACCGAAAAAAATGCAATTTTGAGCGAACGCGAACGAGACAGACTCAACAAATTTGGACATTTGTCCGTTGGTTTCTGATAAATAAAATATCGTTTTTTCGGTCCTGAATAAATATTTCATCAAAATCATGGAGAAATTCTAAGAAAACAGAAAAAACACAACATTTCTATTCATTTTTTGTTAAATTTCAAAAACCATGACAATTTTCTCGCCGATTTTATCTCTGGACCCCAAAACAAGATCGATTCATCGTCCCGACCGAATATTTCATAAGAATCTCGAGATCTGCTTGAAAAAAAACAGAATTTTGTTCAGAGCAAAGCATCTGAGAAATTCTGAGACAAAATTTTGAATTTTTTGACGCAGCAACGCAAAAACAATGTTCCGAAAACCAGTAAAAACGTACGAAAGAAAAAACCGACCTTTCAATTCCCATCCGGCATGCTCCGTGACAATTGCTCGTGAAGAAGTTCCTCCCGAGCGGACAATTGCACAGACACAAGTTGAGTCGCCGTCCAACGACGACGCGAGTCTGGATTACGATCCTTTCGACACGACCTTCGATCGAGTCGTCAAGGACGTTATGTAAGTTTGTTTTTTTGCAACTATCGTCGCCCTGGGGAAGGATATTTTTATGCTAATCGTGAAATTTGCCGTTTGACGCAGAGAACATCCCGTTCCGGCGGACCAAGTGTCCGAAGAATCGTACAGCGACAGCAGCACCGACGAGACGTCCAAGCGAAATAGGCTTGGCGACGAAAATGAGGATCCCTTGACGGAGGAATTGTTTTTGAGCCCTTTGCCGCAACCGCAAACAAGGGCGTTGACGAAAGTGGGCGAGAGGCCGAGAAAGACCGGACGAGGACGACGAGTGAGAAGAAAACGAGAGGACAATTTCAAGGACGAAAATTCAGAGCCCAATGCAAGAAACGCCGAGACGAAAAACTCCGGAATCAAGAAAAAAAACGTGCGGAAGAACGTGCGAGTTTTGCAGAAACGCTCGGTGGACGAAAAAGTCGAAACGTCCACCAAAAAGTTGAAATATCTCGATGATTTTAAAGTTCTTCGAGGATGCAGCGTCAATCTCGAACGCTTGAGTCTTCCCTTCGGCGCATCTTCGAGTTCTCACGATGGGAGGAGCAGGGACAGGAACAGCGAAGAAAATAATGAACCTCCGGAGGTTGCGTCGAGTTCCCAATCGACGGATTCTCCGGAGCGTGAATCGACAACTGAGAATTTCGAATCATCGGAGAATCTGGACGAAGGGAATGCCGGAATGTCTGAAAATCCTGTTGACCAGCTTTCCGAAGAATTTTCCATCGATAACGCGGACTCCGAAGAATGCCACGAGTTTGCCGTTGATGGAAAACGCACGGAGCATTTTCAAGAGTTTTCCGCGTCATTTTCGAGCGAGACTCCAAAAAACAACGAGCAACTCGGAGATTCTGTTGATTTTGAATACAAGGAAATGGACGAGAAACGAAAAAGAAAACTCGATGAAAAACGCGCTAAAGAGAATTTTCAACCAGGCGCGATTTTCGAAAACTCTGGCTCGCCAAAACTCGAAGCTGAACGCGAGAAAAAAGTACAAAATCCTTCGACGCTCGATGAAAAGTCTGTAGATTCCGGCGATTTCGGAGGATCCGACGAAAACGTGACAAGCCGGAAACCGAAGAGGACGAAACTTTTGAAAAAGCCTGTAGTAACGTTGTCAAGATTGAGTTTTCCGAAAAGAGTGGTGCGTCGTAATTTTTCCAGCAGCACGCCAATTTTCACGCGAGTCACTGAAGCGGCTAATTCGTTGCTTCGTTTGTCCCCGATCCAGAGCAACTTGGACGAGGATTTCGCAGAGCCTTTTGCTGCGGAGGCTCAAAGTTTTGCTCTCAAGTCCAATTCCCTGGCGGTTGATGCGGTATCGAGAAAAACAGCGAGCTCTCCGGCCGCGAGATTGGACGGAGAGGGAAAATCTGCGGGAGGTAAAAGTCGACCTGCACCTTTGAGCCTTTCACCGGATCCTGAGCCTTCGGGGTTGCTTTTCAGCGACGAGGAAGTCTCGGAAGTCTCGGCGAAGCTCGACAATTCTTCCGGGAACGGTGAAGCCTCGGCCGACGGTTTTTCCATCGAATTTCCGAAGGAATCCACGACTCGCGAAACGTCGCATATAATTTTCGAGAAAAGCGAAGAATCTTTTCATTTTACGAGCAGCATTTGCTCGCGCACCTCGTCAATTTGCTACGAGGAAACAACAGCGAGTCCGGGAGATTCGGGAAAAGATCCTTTCATGGGTTTCTCCGAGGAACGAGCAAAAGTTGCCGCGGAGGAAAGTTGCAGCGACAAGGCACGAAATGACGACGACGACGAGTGGATTACAATTTCGGGCTCGTTGAACGTTTCTCGCAGCAAAATTCTCTCGGAGACGCGTGAAAATTTCGAGCAATTGAGCTCGGGTGAGAATAATTCGAGCGACGAATTAACGGAGTTTGTTAAAGCGAACGAAAGCGCGAGCGATGAAATCCTCCCGAGCGACAACGAAGTTTCCGTCGAGCTCTCAAAAATCCAAATTTCCCACGGTCCGATCGAAGATTCCGAAAATTCTATCAAATTGAAGAAAAATGATTTTCAGGAAAAAAATCGACCCCTCGAACCCGTCGTTTTGTTGTCTCGTTTAACGAAAAGCAAAATCAACAAATTCACGACGAAAAACCACGGAATTGATCGAAATTTATCGCAAACGATTGAATCTTTGTCTCAATTGAACGTCGACGAGAATTTTCGCCCCGAAAAAAGCGTGGCAGGCTCGACAAGTTCCAACGAAACTTGGTCCGACCGTTTGGAAGGCTCGAAAGACCTCGAGGAAGCGCTCACCGAAATGGAAAGTTTGCGAGTCGATTACAGCAGCGAAAACCCGACCGAGGAATCCTCGATCGACGAAAAATCCGAGAGAAACTCGTGCCTTTCGAGGAATTCGGGTATTTCATTGGAAAATGTCGATAAAACTGAAGAATCGTCGCCGGAGCAAGAAATCTCGAATGCCTCGGAATTGAGGGATATTTCTCGAGCAGAAAACTCACAGAATCTCAGTAAAAATGACGAATCGCTCGGAGAGAAACGACGAGATTCGATGCAGCCAGTTGTTTTGTTGTCCCGGCTGAACGATCCGTACAGAATCACACGAAGACGAAAAGGGTATCGCGATCGAGGCTCAAATTTGAGCGCGATATCGGAGATCGAGGCCGAAAAAGTTTGCTCGAAGAATAAAAAGTCTGAGCGAGTCACGAGGGCGTCAAAAATGGACGATATTCAAGAAGAATTTTCACAATCAACGACCATCGACGTGGCCGCTGAAAACTCGCAAAATCTCCATGAAATTTCACAGAAATCTCAACAACTATGCAGCACTTCGTTGACCCCCAACACACTCAACGATTCTGTCAAGGAAGACAAAGTTGTTTACCTCAAACCTGGAAAATCTTGGGCGAGATCCTTATCCATTTTGAATCACGTTCACAGCCAAGAAGATCTGGAATTTCAGGCTCGGGGAAAAGGCAAAAAATGGAGGCAGAGCGTCCAAAATATTTTGGAAATGCAGCAAAGAGGTATCCAAATTTTTCATTGTATTACATTCCCAATAAAATTTCATGCATTTTCCGACGTCAGTCAAAAAACACGAAATTATAAAAATTCAATTGTCCGGATTTTTTTTCTCTTTGGAAAAAGAGAAAAAATTACGAACTTTTTATATGGATTTCCGCAGAAAATTTGGGATTCATTGATTTTCCTGCAAGAAAATGTCCACTCAAGTTTTCCACTGAAAAATATTACGAAAATGTCGAAAAGTTCGGTTTTTTCGAAACCAGAGAATTTTTTTAATCAAAAAAATTATTTCAAGAGTTTGCTCAAGTTTTGGAACGAAAATTGCGATAAAAAAAAGCAATTGAGAAAAAAAATGAAGATCCTTCGTGTCTGGCGTTGGAAAGACGTCGCGTAGGCGTTGCCGGCACAAAGACAATAGAACAAATTTGAAAGACGTAGGATCAAACAAAATTTTTCGTGCTTGAAACTTAACCCCGACACCGTTTTTCAAAAAGCTTTAACCTTTTAAATACGAATTACTTATTCGTACAATCGCGTGTTTTTATTTCATCTTTATACACAATTTAAAATTTCGTATTCTTCGGCATTCTCTGCAAATATTTTATTACTTTCTCCATCATTTTAAATCACAAGTATATAAAATGGAAAAGAAAAAATTGTTATAATTGGATCAAGATTATATGGAATCTTGTTGGTAAATGGGTGAGTTTTTTGACAAGTTGGCAACTTTTAAATTTAACGAAAATTACGTTTTTCCATTAATTGTTCAATTTATTCAAAACCATGCAAATTTTCGTATCGATTTTTTGTCCTCATTGAATATGGAACAAGAATCTTGAGCTCTGGTCAAGAAAAAAACAGAATTTCGTTGCATTCCAACCATTTCGTTGTAATCGACGCAGGGTCAAGTTTAAGATGAGAAATTTGTAATTTATTGTTGAAATTGATGGAAATTTGTTATTTTAGGACTGATACAAAGTTGCGTAAAGAAAAATGAGGACAGCAAGGAATTACCCTTGTTTACCGGACTACGGAATAGCACAGCATGGATCCCAGGGTCCAGTCAACCCGACACAAGCCGCTTGTTCGGTATCGCGAGCCCTGGACGATTTATCCGTCGCGTTTCGATCCGCGTCGTGCCCGACTGTAAGAGTTTTGACAACGTTAAAGACACTTCGTTCCTCGAAGTATACGGCATCAACGCGATTGAAAATAAACAAACGCCAACGCCGAGGAGTTCGTTGAAAGGTGAACCGAATTTCTCTCTTTTTCTGTTTTCTTAACGAGCTCTCATGGCGACGCTCTTACATAAAAAATCCTTTGCGAGACAAAGTTCATGGAAAAAAAAGTTTTTACAAAGTGACTAAAAAACAACGTACTCGAAAATTGCAACTTTTGACGCGCACTCTTATGAGACAAATAGCCGAAAGGTCTTAAAATTGGGCAATTATTAATTAATCAATTAATTCATTCATAAATCATAATGATTAATTAATTATTAATAATAATTAATTTGATTAAGTAATTATTAATTAATAATAATTAATTTTAATCAAAATTGGACATGACTATTTTCTTTGTGTGGTACAAATTTAAAGGAATTCTATCGATAGAAAACTTTGCATACAACGTCCTTAATGGAATGCATTAAAAATTCGGAAGAAAGTGGCTAATCCTTGATTTGATTACTTTTTACGATGACAGATTTGAGAAAAACTCTTGATGTCGTTCCAAAACCTCTGTCTAGCACAAAACCGAGGGACGTTGTACTCGCGCAGTGTGGGCAAAAATCAAGTTTGCCATTCGACGAGTGTTATCCGCGATCGTGAGTATTTAGCACTGAAAAATTCTCTCAACTCGAAAAGTTTTGATGTATCGAACTTGGTGAGTTTGCTTGTTGTTTAGATTTCTGGAAAACTGTCGAAAAATTGGTGAAGGAGTTTACGGCGAGGTATTCCTGTACGAAAAAGGGAAAGAGAAGAACGTGATAAAAATAATCCCGATCGAGGGAGAAATGAAAATAAACAGCGAGCGGCAAAAAAAATTTGACGAAATTCTCTCCGAGATCGTGATTGCCAAGTAAATAATAAAATAACCAAAACTTTGAGTCACATCAACCGGACCGGAAATATTCAAATGTTAATTTATTTCCTCCAGGGAGCTTCATAATTTGCGATTCGCCGATAAATCCACCACCAACTGTTTCGTCGAGGTGAAAAAAATCAGATGCGTCAAGGGCAAATATCCAAAAATGCTAATCGACCTGTGGAAAACATTCGACGAGGAGAAAAATTCTGAAAACGATTGTCCATCGATTTTCGAACAAGATCAGCTGTACATAGTTTTGGAACTAGGCCACGGCGGCGAAGATCTCGAAGCTTTTGTTTTTCAAAATGCCAGAGAAGCGCACGCTCTCTTTATGCAGGTAAACGTCAATGGAAACGAATCACTCATTAATTAATTAATTGATACAAATAGGGAAAGATAAAAATATAATTCTTAGTTTTGCAACGAATATTAAAAATTAATAACAATCAATTAATATTCAAAAATACAAATTATTGAATATTTTGAAAAATTGGAAATTTTTGTCAACTTTGGAGTTTCAATAATAAAAAGTAATAACAACAACAATATATTAATTATAATTAACAATAATAAAAATAATATTTAATAATAATAATAATAAATTGAGAAAAATAATAATTAATAATAATAATTGATTGATTAATTAATTAATTGATACAAATAGAAAAAGAAAAAAATATAATTCTTAGTTTTGTATAATGAATATTAAAAATTAATAACAATTTTGATTATTGAAATTTGTATAATTATTATATTTTTGCAATAATATTAGTAATTAATAACAATTAATCGATATTCGAAAATACGAATTATTGAATATTTTGAAAAATTTTGGGAATTTTTGTTAACTTTTGAGTACCGATCTCTCATTTTTGGAAATGATTCAGACTGCCTTGGCTCTCGCTGTCGCTGAGGATTCCATGGAGTTCGAACACCGCGATCTTCACTGGGGGAATTTGCTGATATCACGAACGGACGAGGCGCAAATTGACTTTAAACTCAACAACAAATCGCTCAGAGTGGCGAGCAGAGGGGTCAAAGTTTCCGTGATCGATTTCACTCTGTCACGCATGTCTTATCAAGGCTGCAGCATTTTCAACGATCTCTCCGTCGATGAAGATCTTTTCGTCGCCCAGGGCGAATATCAATTTGAAATTTACAGGCTCATGAGGAAAAAATTGGAGTAAGTTGATGCGAAATCGCTACGAAAAAATCGCAGACTCGACCCAAACTCGAACCTTCTTTTTACTTTTAATTCACGAGCATTTTTTTGCTTATTCTTTCACAGAAATAATTGGCAACGGTTCGAGCCCTACACCAACATCCTCTGGCTTCATTACGTCCTTGACAAAATGATCACCGCCGCGAGATATAGAAGAAAAAATACCAAAGTGCACAAAACTGGACTGGTCGATCTCGAAATGTTGAAAAACGAGATTCTCGAATACAACAGTGCTGTAGATTTCGTAACTAACTGTGATAAAGCTACTCGGCTGCAGGCAAGTCGGACCAGCGTCTCGACAGTTTCATCCACAACTTGAAACCTTATTTTCGCAGCATCAGATCTTACAAATAATTTATTCAACTTCGTCACTAATTAAATCTCGCCCAAGTCTGATTTAGTTTTTTTTTTCCTTAAGGATTTCCTCGTTTTTTTTCAAGAGTTTAATTAAACATAATACATTTTTTATCACGAGTTAGACAAAAGTTTTTTTGTTCCCGTCCACCAACCGAATCGCCACGTTTTTTATTCAATTCTCCTCGAAGTAAAGGGCGCATTGCCATTCGTGATTCACTCTGTAGGGTCTCACGTCCAAATGCTCTTGAATCAGGACTCCGGACAGCAACATTCGATTGATTATCTGAATCGAACGAAAAAAATGGATTTTTGTATGGACTAGACAATTTTCACCATCAAAAGGACGTGAAATCTTGAAAACCTTGAAATCTCTCTTGAGAGGATGCCGCAGTCACCTCGAATTTTCGAAATGAAAATTTTCCGGTCTCGGAAGATATTCAATTTCGAAAATTTCAGCTTTCTCGCACTCACATAGCGAGACCGCGACTGCTGCATCCTCTTAAATTGGACGTTGAGCCTGTCTCGAGACGTCTCGACGTTCGCTGGGATTTTTGTCGACGAAACAACCGAGAGAACGTCTCAAAAGTTAGCGAAGCGAGTCTTCGGATCGAGAAATCAAGAAATAACTTACCTTCGAGGATTCATGGCCGACGCAATTCCCAAACAGTTTCAAACTCTTTAGGCAAGGACTTTTCTTTAGAGTATCGAGAATCTCACGAATTCCAGAGTCCTCGATACGGTTGTAAGAAATATCGAGATGTTTGACTCTTGAAAACGGTAACCCACGACTCAGAGCCCTCATGCAAAAATTGTTCAATGCATAAATAATAATTCTTATCATTTTTTTATTGAATTTCTGGTCAAATTCTGGAAAATTGCAATTTGCTTAGAGATTGATGGGCGGGCTCGTGGATGGCTCAGCGCTCACCCATCCAAGTATTGGATTCTGAGTTCTGGATTATGTTTACCTTGCTCCCGTACTCGTGACGATATTGTGGGCTAATACGAGAACAGACAGTGCTGGTTTCTGTGCCAACCAATTGGAAAGATATTCTACTCCAAAATCGCCGACGTTGTTTCCACTCAAATCAAGAGTTCGGAGAGTTCTATTCAACTTTCCTTCCATGAGCATGAGCTCGATATCGTGGCATGAAAATCCAAATTTTTCGACGTGCAAATTTTCCAGACACGCGTTCGTCTACGCCGAAATAAAATTCACTCGAGATACACAAAACAATGATTTTATTCGTTCTTGGCACAAAAACTATAAAATTTCAATTTGCAAATTGCAATTGCAAATTTTCAATTTGCAATTCTTTATTTTCTCCATCCAAACGCGTGTAAAATCGAGTCACGTTTCGTTCAAAAGTTGCAAAAATCGAGTTACAAAAAAAAATGTGTTTAGGATTTTTTTTACAGATTGCCAGAGAGGCTACGGGTCGAAATTTTTTAAGAAAAATCCTAAACACATTCATTTGCAACTCATAAACGCGACGCGACTTGAATTTACACGCTTTTGGATGGGAAAAGTAACAAAATTGTAAATTAAATATCTCGCAAATTCTGAACGTCAGAAAATTTTCTTCATACGAGAAAATTGTTAGCTTTGCTGTCAAGAATGTTCATAAAAAATTATCAAAGAATCCTAAATTGACTTATTTTGAGATCGAAATTCACGAGACTGGATTATTTTGGTAAATAATTCGATGAATAATTACTCCGAGTAAAGATCCGATTAACGTAGCAAAATGAGCAGTATCGAAATAATAAAAACATGCTGGATGAGGGCTGCTGATATCGAGTGTTTTGAGAGTTTCGTTGTAGGAATCCTGATCGTGCCGAAGGACTGTGATAAAATAAACGAGGCTCGAGGCTGTTTGATCGACCTCTGCGACGTTCAATTCACGAAGACGTTGATTCTTCAGAAGCATCAACGCCAATTGCTTCGAGCTCTAAATCGAATATCGTGTTTTTTTCGAGCAATTAAAATAAATTATCAAATGTAAATATAATTTTGTACCTCCACGCCAAATTTGTTTCCATTCAGCCACAAAATTTCCAGCCTCAATGCCTCACCACACTCGCACAAGAAATCTACTCCCTTGCCTCCAATTTCGTTGTTTTGTAAATTGAGTTTCACGATTTGGTCGTGAGTCTAAAATGGATTTTGGTTTTAAACAAAAAATTTGGGGAGCTTTATTTTTTCCGATTATTACCGTAACGTAATTTATTATGTCGATAAAACCATCGCAATGAATTTCATTGAAAGGTAAATCGAGGTCAACGACCTCGGGAGTGTTTTGCAGAAAAATGAGCAACTCGGAAATATCCTCGTCCCTTAAACGTTTTCTGCAATTAAATTCTCTTCCATTAAGTTGCCACAGATTGATTGTGAATTTCGTTTCTCCCGAGGAATCGTGACGAACCCACGTCGAAGAAAAACGTCTTTGCCATGGAGAAAAAGTCTCTTTGTTCTATCGGATTTTTGTTGGACAAAATTAACAAAGTTTAAGGGGCCAATCAAATGTTTTTCCTCTGGCGACTCTGCTGGGTCGTTCGCGTCGTCGTCCTGGTTGCCATCTCGCGATCGATTATTCGGACCATCCTTAATTTCGACGATCAAATTACAATAATCGTCAACACTGATTTTATAAGCACATTTATCTTCGTCAATTGACGTTGTTTTTTCCTCCATATTTTTCCCAACCAACCTTTCTGGCTCGTTTACACAATCGTTATTGAAAATTTCTTTTGTTTCCTGATTCATGGCAAATTTCAAACTAATTGATTGGCAGAATGGTTCAAATTGCTCGTAATAATATGCAGGATTTTGGGGCACCGATAAAAAAGGCTGAACCGGAAGTTGTTCCTCTGAACACCATGTTCGAAGGTTTTTTCTCGATAAAATTCCTTTCTCACAAAATTCATGCTTCCTTCATCATTTTATCACAAAAACTGGATTAAATAATTCAATCAATTACAACAAATAAAATCGAGCATCAATTAATAATATTCATTTTTAAACCTTTGAAAAAATTGTAATTGAACATTAAACATTTCAATTTATCACTCATCATCAATTAATTAATTCACTCATTAAAATTAATTAATTAGAATTGATTAATTTATGAATTAATTGATAATAAAATTATTGAATAATTAATTTGACGGATGAATTCTGGGTTGGAAAAAATAATGAAACTTTTTTCGGACATTTGGGAATGCAGCGAATTAATTAATGTCCATTTAAATCTTAAAAAAAAGATGAAAAATCGGGAAAAATGTTAAACTTTGCAGCTTACTGCCGAATGGATCCTCTTTCGGACGCGAGGAAAGTAAATTTGTTGCCACTTTCTCAACTGAACGTGTGGTTAAGTTCGGCGCGGATTCTCGACATGTCTCGAGTGACAACGACGGACACGGGTTTGTCTTTTTTTAAATTTCGGAAGCGAGCGATATCGTACGAGGAGTTGCTCGTCTTCGTCAAGGATTTGACATCGACCAAGGGCCTCGATCTCGAGGATACGAAGAAAAAAATGCAGACGTGTGCAATTCCCGTACATCCGAGAGATTTCAAAGTCAAAACTGACAAGAAATAAAGAGACTCGTTAACGATTATTATTATTTCTATATATACAAGCTTTATTTCCAGGTTTAGCCTAAAGACACTCGCGACAATTTCGAATGACAAAATAATCACAAAATCTCATACTTTATCGGTCAATTCGCCATTTCTCTGAAATTTCAAATCGCCCTATGACGATAACTTTTAAACCCTGCAACACTTTTTTGCTCGATTCGAAATTTCCATCGTTGCAAACAAAAAAACAACATAAATATTATTTTCGACTCTTTGAATTGGGATTTTTCGAAGATCTCCCATTCATTTCTTTGGCTGAATTTCAATGGCCACAAAAAAAATAGATTTCGCGCAATTTAAACCAAGTTTTTGTTTTTTTTAATCCATCATTTTTTTTTTATTCGAGTTTATTTACGTCTCTGATCGCGAATCGAAAAAAGGGAGTTTCGTTGCGTTTCCCCGGACGCAAACTCGACCGTAATCGATGATTTGCGGTCGTCACACGATTTTGCAAAGAATTTTTCTTCTCCAAGTGGCATCACGAGCTCTCACGATCAATAGCAAAATTGAAGGGGTCGCGAAGACTTGAAAATATTCAAACCGAGTCGATTGATCGGCTGCCGTTGAAAATAATTTCCAAAATATTTAATAAATATGGTTAAAACGTTGACATTCAAGGCACTCGATAAGCGTGATAAGAAGAAAAAAAAGAAATAATTAGACTCAATATAGAATGGATTGCGCCGGAGAGAGCGATTTTGAGTGAAATTATTTCGACGCTTTTTCGAGAGTATAAAAAATATAGTGTGTATAACAATAATCTGCGTTTTTAATCGGTTTCGTTTTGTCCGATCAATACTTTTCAAGTTTCGTGGACTCGGATTCCCACGCGTTTCAATGCCCAGCGAGCGACGTTCGGACGCGTTTTTCGCGACTATAAACCCATGCACGCGCCCTTTGACTACCTCGTCATTACGAAACAAAAGCGAATCGACCAAAATCTCGACTCGTTGACCTCGAAATGAAAAACATTTCATACATTTTTTTGCAGCCATCTAAAACATTCTCTCACGTTTCCCAGCGTGACGCGACCGAGAAAACTTGCAATCAGCTGATATTCGGGCATCGTTCGACGACCGGACGAACGCGTCGATAACGATCTCGTGAAATTCTGCCGAGACCCACTCGCTCGACGTTCCTCGTTTCTCTCGCTATAATACAAAGCCTCAGGCCCTTGCATCGAATAAATATTTCGACCCTCGCACAGAACTTTCGTCGTCAAAGACAGCAGCCATTGGAGAATCTAAAAATCGTTATTTCCATTATTTTAATCCAATCATTTACACTAATAATCTCCAAAATTATTATTATTATTATATTATCAAAAAATTTTGTAAATTATTCTAAAAATAATGAATGATAAATAAATAAAATAAAAAGAATAGAAATATCGCGAGCTTCCAACCATAAATTGATTATTATTGAAAAATCAAATGAAAATGATTATAAATAATTGTTAAAATAATTATAAACATGATAAATGAAATATTCCGACTGTATCAGCAAATCCGCTCATTTTATCGCTTTATAACAATCTTTATGATAATGTGACGAGGCACGGTTCAGCAATAATTTATGATTATAATTGTTACAATTATTATAAATAATTATATGAATAACTATAAAAATAAGAAATCAATGAAATATAAATAAAGAAATAGCTCGAGCTTCGACTCACCTCGTTGCTGGAAGGAACTTGACTTTTGTTCCGGAGCCAGGAACTCGGAGCCCATAAGTACAATTGCATTATCGTTGCAGCCATTTCCGGCGAGAGCCGCTACGACCAAAAAATGAAATGAATTTTGGTCGGAGAGAAGAATTTTTTTTTTTTGTTTTTTTTTTTCGGAAAAAATTGAGGAAAAATACCTTGTGCAGGTTTCGGCTCAATATGTTTTTGACAAGCGCGACTATGACGTGCGGAACATCGTCGGGCAACGAGGGCAAATCATCTTCCGAGTAATTGTGATTTTTTAACGACGAAGCTTCGTTGTTGCGGGCGTAAAATGGATTTTTCAGTCCGAATATTTCGTAGGCTATCGTTCCCACTGTCCAGAGGTCGGCTTTCGTGTAATTTATACTCGTGAAAGGCCCCGGCTCCGCATTCACGATTTCCGGTGCCATTAGAGCCGCGTTCCCACCCTTGTCGAGGTCGTGGCTGTTGTACGGCAAATAAAGACCGTGCACTTTGTCGGCGAGACAACAACCGAAATCCGTTATAACCAGAGACGGACAATTGTCCAATACTTCCGAAATGTCGAGCAGGATGTTGTCGCTTTTTAAATCCCTGCAAATAATCAACAACCGGACACTCTTTCAGACATTTTTTTTAGCCACTTTGAATTTTCTTCAATGCGATGCTGCACGCGTTTTAGCCAAGTCACAATTTTCCATGGTCGTAGAAAATTAAATAATTCTATTTGACTATTTTTCCTTCTTTTATTTCGAAATTATATTTTTTTCTCTCGTTTTACACATTTTTGCATTTGCATAGAAAATTTGAAAAATTCTGTAGGACTATTTTTCCTTCTTATATTTTTTGATGCAATTTTTTTTCCAAATCGGTCATCGGGCATTTGGCAACGACGCACGATAGAAAAATGTTGCGATTTTCGCAAAATTACATTTTTGCATTCGCGTAGAGAATTCAAAAAAATTTATTTGCCTATTTTTTCTTCTATTTTCGCGCAGCAAAAAAATGGATGTTGCGTCGCGTTTCAACTCTCCGAACTTTGATACGACGACGTGGGAATATTATAATTAGCGCGTATCAATTGTCGCAATCGATATGGAATTTAATCGTGTCGGTGATACGAGAAAAAAATGACTTACAAATAAGACTTACCTGTGTGCGATACCGTGAGCATTCATGTGCGCTACACCCTCGAGCAATTGTGCGAGTAGAAGAATCGACTCTCGGATATTGACATCACGATCGATCATGTATTGTTTCAAGGTGACATCGTACCTGGAAAATAATCAAGCTATTTATTAATTTCTTGAGCAACCTTTCATTCGTCATTGTTTCGATGTCATCAGAACAAAAAATAAACATTTCGTCATCGTTTCTCGTCTCCCCAAACACGTTCTCCGTTTCAAACGAAACGAAACTTTGCAACTGAAGTTTGCAACGTTGGAATACAGCAAAAAATATTCCGAAATTTCTAGAATATTTCGTTTTCAACTTGAAAGAAGAAATTGGCAAATTTGTTGATTTTTTAAAATGGATTTTGAGGACGATACACGGCGACGATCAAATCCAAAGTTTTGTTTTCAATTTTTCATGAAAAAAAAAATTGTTACAAATTGACTAAAGAACAACATAATCTAAATTCATGATTGTCCGAGGCAATTTGTATTTTTTATATAACGACCAAAATTTCGAAAAAATTTGACGAACATTTTTTTTTGAAAAACTAAATAAAGCGGATGCAACGTTTTAAGAGGCTTCACCTAATATTTTATGATGAAAATTGCAACTTTCAACACGCGCTCTTACGAGAAACTACGGAAAATTGTAATTTTTATAAATAAATATCTCGACTTGTATATGGTGAAAGCTTCTTAAAATTGCGCGAGCTATTGAACATGACTATTCTTTTTGTGTGGCGCAAATTCAAAGGAATTCTATCGTCAGAAAATTCTGCATGCAACGTCCTTAATGCACTCGTTGCAATTTTTCAATTGAATTCAGTTTTTTCAATGGCAAAGAAGACCGAAGAGCTCAAGATTGTAATTCGATATTTGGCCGGGCCAATAAAACGATATTTTTTGAGTATCCGAGAAGAAAATCGATCCGAAAATTGGTCATGGTTTTAGAAATTGAAAAAACAATAAATAGAAAAACGTTTCGTGAATGGCAACTTCAAATGTTATGAAATAATTTCGTAAAGCTTTGTCCCCTGTGCGCCGGATGAGATCATCGAAGACGAAACAAACGTGTGTCACGTCTGCGGCGTCCTCAAGGAGCCACGGATTCGTTTGTATTTGCATTTTGGTCGTTGTTTGGAATTGTCGCCTGACTTACCTTTTCATGAGAAGAAAAAGGCTCATGTTTCGTCCAGATCCTTGTGGATTGAGTCTTGCAGGAAGAGCATCGGGATACATCCTCATAGAGGCTGGAAGGAAAGGTACACGATCCGCAAAAACGTAATACATCGCGACGATGTTGGGATGAGGAGGCAAAGCTCGCATATTTTCAGCCATTCGTAGCTCCCAATCGGCCAGTTGTTCGTTACGATCGTATTTTCTAGCTGGTACAGTTTCCCGATACATTGCCCGAAGGATCGACGAGGCGTTTGATTCCGCATCATAATTAAACATCATTTTTATAGCCAACGGAAAGCTCGCCATGTCTTGCGCGTTGTTCTCGATTTTAATGACGTCCTTGTCGATCGAGTCTGAAGAATCTTTCATACGGGCTGCGTAAACGACCGCCGAACATCCCTTCGCTATTGCCGGTCCAATCACGAAATCCTTTAGACTCGCAGCCTCTTCGTTTATCGCGGTCGTTTCGTAATTCGTATCGTTTTGCGGCTTGTTCCATTGGATTTTCGAAACTGCATCCTGCATGACCAGAAATTCGATTCGAAATTGGGAATAAAAAGATTTATACGATGTTGAGGTTTGCAGAGTCGAAATTCAACGAAATACTGTTTTTCGATCTTTTGACACGATCCAAACGAAAAATCGTTACGAAAATCGTCATATTTTACGAAATTGGCCAATAAAATTGATAGAAAACTTATTTTTCTTTTTAATAAGCAGTTCACGTTTGAAAAATTAACAAAATACGATGCTCCTACCCTGATTTCCCAACAAACTCCTTCCAATTCGTCGTCCTTGGTCAAGATTCCTGTGCCCGAAGCCAAGGACACGCCGACCAGAGCGAAGAAAGGCGCCGAATCTCCGAACAACAAACGACTGGCTGCTTTTCTGCGCAAATCGGCGGCCAAGCTGTTTGTCACTCTTTTCAAGATATTATCGACAAAGAGCTTGCGAGCCTGAGATCCCAGGAACCCAAGGTGCCTGCCAGTGGCACTGACATCACCGACGATTTTAGGCACAAGGCCCTGGGACTTGCCTGTCCAAACAAAAAAATCAGAAATCAAATTTCTGCATTCGTTTGTTGTTCCCAGATTTTTCAGTTATTCCAATTCTTCTCCCTGCAATCTTAAAAATCAACCGACGCCTTTTCCCGCTTTTGAAGCGCAATTAAAACTGCATTTGCAATGTAAATTTCAAAGCCAAATTTTTGTTGTCGTCATTTTTAATAATGACGCAAATTGATTTTCAACGACGAGTCTCAACGATGTTTTTGGCTAAGAAGAAAATCTCGACAAAATGAAAATCGACCGCGTTACTGGTTTTAGCGATAATTCCAGAAAAATTATTCGACGAGAAACCCTTCGAGTACACACTGGGTCAATTTGACCCGAGGCGTTTTTCCCAATCGTCGTATTCCGGTGAAAATTCAGTGGCAAAAACGTGGATTGCCCGTAAAATGCAAAACGGTCGGTGACATAAAATGGCTCGGGTCAAATTGACCCATGTGTGTACTCGAGGGTCAAACGTAGACGAAAAATGGATTTTTTGGCGGTGTAAAAAGTGGGGAACGAAAAAGATTGAATTTGCACGGAATTTCGCGAGGCTCGAGGGTTAATTTTAACTTGGCAAAGTGGAGAAAACGCACGAAAATGATTTTTTTTTTTTTTTTTTGGGTTTTTTTGAAAAATTGTCGACACGACGTCGAAATTTTGAGCGCGTTTGAAGGTTGAAAATGGATAAATAATCGTGGGTTAAAACTCACCTGCTTCCACAACGTGTATCTTGTTGAAATGTCCTCTGGCGTAGCAGCTCGAGTAGCGATTTTCGGGATTCCGTAACGAGCGTATGAGAACCCGACCATTTTGCACAAGACGTCGAGCCGCTGTCCTAATCGACATTTCTCCGGGCTCGTGGGCAGCGAGCGCCCACCGGGCAAGCCCAGATTCCCAGAAGAAGAACTTCACGATGGACAATTTTTATGACCGTTGAGAACAAAAAGAAAAAGCAAGAAAATCGGCAGGAAATACGCAGGAGAAGAGAAAACCGAACGCGACTCTTCTATGTCGAAACGATCACTGCTCTCGCCAACTGCGCAACAGCATCGCCCAGGCTCTGTATCTTTTGTCGATGACTGTACACGCTCTCGGGCCAGCAGACGACAGAGACGTCAAGTTGTCCCGCCCGCAAGTTTTTCTCCTCGATATTTAAAACGTCAATTTGTGCTTCCTTTCTAGACGCTCAAGTTTATTTCTTGTTGGTTTTTCGCTACAATTTCATCAGCAATTATAAAAAGTTCTGCTTGTCGATCAACGAGCAACGTTTTACCGACCGCGCACCCTCGGTGCGGAAACCGTGGAAACGGGTTCATCAAAATGTCGCCAGATGACGCTACTCGAGAATTCCAACTTTGAAATTATTCTAAATGCAAATACAAAAACCGATGCAAATCGAAGATTGAAAATTTTGCTTTCTCAAGATGCTCAAAGATTTTTCTATGTGGACTTTGAAATTAAATAATTTCCTCGCAGACGAAGATTTGAGCGTTTTCTTATTTCGTGTTTTATTTTCCAACATGCCAATATATATTTCGAATATTTCAAGTAGATTCCGAAGTGATGGAAAAGCCGAATAATGATGGTCGCGATAAGGAATTTTCAGCGTTCATCCAAACTGCGAAGGTGCCTAAAATTTTGCCCTCGTTTTAAAAATGAGCAATGAAAATTCAACGAAAAGTTTTATTGAAATATCAAGCGAAATCGGGTGCTCGAGTTCGCATTGAATGAAAAACATGCCACTAGTCTCTGCTGTGGAATAACCACCAACACAAATGCGACCAAGCGCGAGCAACGTGTGTGCGTAGCGTTCGTGGTAAGAAATGTAAACAAAAGCCGGAGCAGCGCGAAAGCCGCGCGCGTCGCGCGCCACCAGCCGCGGCGTCGGCAGTCGCTCGAACTAAATACGTTGCTTGAGAGGTCCCCGCGCGCCCCGCACGGATCACTTGTTGCGCCGCTGCCGTCCTGTCGTGTCGCGGCATACGAGGCTCTCTTGCAGTCGCGGCAAGACGAAAAATACTCAATATATATATGTACATCGATAGAACGAAGCGTCTCGAAGAAAAGACGCTGAACCAAATCGTTTTTCGTGACTTTTATTTTCAACATTGAACAGTCCCCAGTATTTTTTCATTATTTACATCGACTCTCTCGATTTTTGACCTTTATTTGTCCGACCGCGAGTTCCTCGAGTTAATCCTCGTGACACGTGTGTGCAGTGTTGTTTTTACTTTCGAAAAAGTGTGTGCGCGCGTGATTCTCGTATTCGTGTGCGCGATGAGTGAATTTTAACTTGGAAAAAATAAATCGACGTTGTTGCTCGATCCTCGGAATTCGCTTACGTCTTGTTTACTTCTCGCTTCATCAGCCTAAAACCATGGTAAGTTTTTACCTTTCTCGACACAAATCGTTCTCCTTTGCAACCCCTCGTTGTGTTACCTACAGGGCGTTTCGATTCAAATGACCTTTCACCAACATTTTCATCGACGTTTTTCTTTGTTTTTATTTCCCTTTTCACTCGCGATGTTTATTTCGATTCGTTTACTTTCTTCAGAAAACTTTTTTTTTTACTTTTCCCCAAGGGATTCGAGAGGTTTTGAAATTTTTTCTTTCGCGACTTGTAATTAGACGAGATGAGACCTAAACGATACGAAGATTAAAAGAGTCGAGCGTGCAGCGAGAGTTTCGGATCATCTCTCGAGATATCGTGCATCCGCGCAAAAATATAACGCTGCAGTTTTTTAAACTCGAGACGAATCCAGTTTTCTTGGAATATTATTTTAAATAGTATTCGAGAAAAATGGGAATTTATTTATTTAATGAGATCGCCAAATTTGACCTTGAAAATCCATCTTTTTTATAATTTCGCTGCAATCGAAATTTTTTAAATTTTATCGAAATTCATGCAACAAAGAAAAGTGCAATTTTCATTTTAACGGGAACGAAAATTTGTTGACATCGCGATAAGAAAAAACGATAAATTGTAAATTAAGTTTCATCGTAAATTTCGGGGCAATTTGCCAAAATCCTTTTTGTATAAATCAATTTATTTCGAAAACCATGAAAATTTTGTGTTTGGATCCTATAAAAATATCGTTTTATCGTCCTGATTCAATATCGAATGGGAATCCTGAGTTTTGCTCAAGAATAAACGGAATTTCGCTGCATCGCTAAATGCGATTTCAGCGAATTCTCAGTGCAGAAAAAATGCATACGCAAAAAATGAATTTGAAAATTACTTAATTAAATAAATTAATTAATTAAAAAACTTTGAACCGTCTTGACGTTTCGCGAGAATTCGTCAAAAGAAACGTTTTTAGCATGTGCAGCTGATAATAATTGAATGGAGAAGCGATTTTTTAGTCGAGATGGAAAAAATGTCTGGTCGCGTGTTCGAATTTCTGTTGGTTGCTTCGAAAAATGTCGTTCGTGCTTTGTTGCATGTTATAATAAAGAAGGAAGAAAAATTCTCTACGAAATCCATTCTGCTTGGTATCCTTGTATTTTGGGATTGTAGGTCGGTCGAAAGAGAGGCGGTCGGGGCCCGCACGTCACTCTTTTGTGCTGCGAAACCTTTCGGACCTTTATAGTGTTGCTCTTAACGGTGCATCCTGCGGCAGGTATATCTGTACCGCGGCTAAATCGCTATGGGCCGTTCAATGGCAAATGCCACGTCGAGTCAACTCTCTCGAAAAGCAAAATCATTTTTTTTGCCCGCCCCGAGCAAGTTCAGTTTAAGTCTCGTCGAAAAATCCAAATCAACAAAATGCAAAAAATTCTTTTGTTTCGAAAAACTTTATTTTCAGTTTTTTCCTACTTTGTTCTCACTTTTTTGAGTGCAACATTTTTGAAACTTGTTGAAAGTATCTTTCGATTATTATTTAAGACTCTCGTTCATTTTTTAAGTCCATTCGATTTTTTTTAATCCGTTTTTTTACTCCGACCATCATTTTTTTTCGTTTGCTCCCGATGAATGACTCTGAAGTTTGCATCGTTGGAATGCAACGAAATTCTTTAGCATCTTTGGCAAAATAATCGATTTTCGCCACCCGAAAAGCATATCGGTTCGAAAAATTTGGTTGACATTGAAAATTGAACGAATCATCGATAGATTGGAATATATTTTTCGTTGCATTCCAACGTTGCAAACTTCAGCATCGTTCCGATGGGTTTTTGAGAATTCATTTGGAACGTTCGTGTAACGTTAATGTTGGAATAACGGATCGTTGCATTGAAAAGGAAATTTTGTTGAAAAAGATCGATATTTAGTTGGATACGTCGAACTAAACGTTTTTTCGAAAAATCGCGAAAATTTTGTCATTCCAGCAAAAAACATTCTGGAAAATCGTTTTCGGAAAGTAAATTTTTGTCATTCCAATCGTAAATTTTGCCGACAGTTCCGTTACAATGAAAAATATTGTCGAAATAACGAAAATTTCGAAATGATCCAAAAATATTTAGTTGGCTGTATTCAACAAAATATCGACGTTTTTTGACAAAATTGAATTTTCAGTGTGGATAAAAAGAATGCAAGTCCCTTTTCATGGGGTTTTTATGGTCATTGGTGTGTTTTTTTTAAGTCTCTGGTAAGCTCTAAGGACTCTTGTTTGCATTACGAGTGCTTGTAAAGGCACATTGCGTATACGAGTCTTACAGGGCCCCTGCAAAATACTTTTTCCTCCTTCATTCTCATTCGATATATATATAGCTCGTCTTTTGTCGTACTATTCCACCAGGTTTTCATTTTTATTTCTCGTTTTTCTCTCGTTGCACATATTCTTCGCTTTTCTCTCTCCCTCATTCTTATCCTTTATATTCACGATTCCCTGGTTGCCGCGAGGCCTATATTCCGAACACTGTGCTCACTCGCCACAGAACGTTTTACCCAGGCAGTATCTCCTCCTTCACAGTTTCTCGCTCTCGAGCCTCCAAACCAGTTTCCAATGGGAATGCATTGTTTTTTCTTATTTTCTCGTACTTTTTCATCCTTTTTGTTTGGTTGTCGTTGTTGTTGTTGCTTTTTTGTTTTTTTTTTTCGTGGCTCAAACCCGCTCTATCGTTATACCTTCGCAGTTGTTGGATATTATGCATTCTCATAGTTCGCCTTTACACACTAACTGCAATCCAGCACGATCGCGCTGCTGTTCGAACTAGTTTCAACCAGTCTATAAGGACTTTTGTGTTTCATCATTCAATTCGTAAGGATTCAGGTTTTCTTTCGTTTTTCCAAAGCCCCGCAGCTCAATCTGAAAAATTGAACTTTTTTTTTTTTAATCTTTAAATTTTGACTTTACCAAAATCGCTGCAACTTTTTTTTTCCTACAAACTCGCGCTTCCCCGCTCAGTATCTTCGTTTTCGAATTGTCTTCGGTGATTAATCGGTTTCATTAATTAATTAATTTTATTGTCAATTAATAATTAATTAATTACAATTGGTAATGAGCGATTTTTGTTTTATCATCATTTTTTAGTCGCTTGGGAAGTTTGAAAGTGAAAAATGTGACGAAAAATGTGATTTTTCGGTTTGGGTTGCCAAAAAAAGAAAAAAAACAAATTATCGGAATGCAATACAGCCTGAAACTTGTTCTCATTCGGTCCTGCGGAAGATTCATCGAAATTGGTTCAGTGGTTTTTGCGTGAAAAGGGCACAAACACTATTTTTTTGTAGAATTTTTTGTATTTAGAAATTTCAATGAGTCTGAAGTTCGCATCGACGCAATGCCACGAATTTAAAAAAAAAATTCAACCCCCTGGACGGGGGTGTTTCGAAATGAATTAAAAAAAAAATTTAATATTTTTTCCTTCACTTTTTCGGACCTCACGAATCGATTCGTCAAATAAAAAAGTGACGAATGATTTTTTTTTTCCATTTCGTGGCATTGCGTCGATGCAAACTTCAGGCTCGTGAATTTCGTCGTTTGACTCGATGATTGGAATTGAATTTTATGGGATTATTGAGCCAAGACTCATCGTGCATGTTTCTCGACGGTTTCGGAGTGAGAAAGAGAGTTTTCTTGGCTCAGCACGTTCGTCAGTAACGAGAACGGAAGTTGATCGAGAATCGAGTTGCGTTTTCTTGGGCGTCTTTTGTACCACAACCTGGTTACAAGGAACACAGCAATCTTGTTCCTCTTGCTGTGTATACAACACGTTGTGGGAAAAACCATCGAGTATCGCTAAAAATAAATCTTCTCCCCTAACGAAAAGGAAATTGTTAGCGTCTGGACGAAAATACGCTTCTCGTGTCAAGATCCCGAGCGAGTCACAAAAAATACACGCCATGAGGATCTAAACACGTGCGCGCGTTGGAGAAATCAAAGGCACAGCCTCCCCCGCGCGACATATCCAAATCGGCATCGACCTTCACAACTGTCTATGCAAAATCCTGTTTACACGCGGGACTTGCAATCGCAATTGCTTCGTATTCGCTTTTTTTCGTCATTTTTTAAAAAAGTTTTCATGCCTCAATGTCGTGTGTCAATTCTAATCGATTCGATCGACTTTTCCGAAATATTTTTCAATATTTTATTACGCCAATTATTATCGATTGATTTTTCATGATTTTCATCATCATGACTCGATTGTTATTAATTTTGAATTACATAAAGTGAATTATTATTATTGAATGAATTTTTATTTAATGAATCAAATGAATTGGCCCACTTGATATGGAATTGCCCATAGATGTACATTTGGTTGATGAGAGTCTGAAATATATTTGTGTCAAGGCCCGGAGCTCTCTAACCGATATTCCACGATCTCGCAGATGTATAACTCGCATGTCCTCGATAATTACTGAGGATTATGACAATCGGGACAGTGGGGCACTTTGTGATGTTGACTACAAGACGTAACACACGTTTGTTTCGTCTTCGATTATCTCATCCGGCGCACAGGGGACAAAGCTTTACAAAATTATTTAATAACATTTAAAGTTGCCATTCACGAAACGTTTTTCTATTTATTGTTTTTTTTCAATTTCTAAAACCATGACCAACTTTCGGATCGATTTTCTTCTCGGATACTCAAAAAATATCGTTTTATTGGCCCGGCCAAATATCGAATTACAATCTTGAGCTCGTCGGTCTTCTTTGCCATTGAAAAAACTGAATTTAATTGAAAAATTGCAACGAGTGCATTAAGGACGTTGCATGCAAAATTTTCTGACGATAGAATTCCTTTGAATTTGCGCCACGCAAAAAGAATAGTCATGTTCAATAGCTCGGGCAATTTTAAGAAGGTTTCACCATGTACGAGTCGAGATATTTATTTATAAAAATTACAATTTTCCGTAGTTTCTCGTAAGAGCGCGTGTTGAAAGTTGCAATTTTCATCATAAAATATTAGGTGAAGCCTCTTAAAACTTTGCATCCGCTTTATTTAGTTTTTCAAAAAAAAAATGTTCGTCAAATTTTTTCGAAATTTTGGTTGTTATATAAAAAATACAAATTACCTCGGACAATCATGAATTTAGATTATGTTGTTCTTTAGTCAATAAGTAACAACTTTTTTTTCATGATCTTGGGCTCGCGAACCATTTTGTACGTGAGAAAAACTAAAAACAAACATTTAGATTCGAGCGTCGCCACAAAACGTCCTTAATTATTGAAATAATGAATAAAAATCAATTTTTCATTGTATTCCAACGATGCAAACTCGAGAGGGATGAAATATCATTATTGTACCTGAATAAACATTGTTTATAGTTTGCTACATATTTTATTAACATAGCATAATATTTATTCGATATTTGTATGCATCAAAATGGTCAAATGATTTAGTAGCAGCGAATATAATTAAACGAGCGCATCTCATGCGTCAGTGCGAGCATGTCGCGTCCATATATTTATTATATATACGCGTTGAACCAGTAAATAAGCAGCCTCATGAATATGCAAATTTCATTAACATGCACAAACATTTTAATCGACATGAAACATTTTTTCTTATAAATGTATAGCCGCGCAATATGAAATACACGGATGCGAATTTTCTTGTAATCGCAACACGATTTTAATCGAAATAATAAATTTGGGGAATTAAATGTTACGCTCTTTGTAAACAACGCCTTGGTGTTGATGCCGAAACGGAAATAGGTCTCAATTGACGATTTGCAACGCCCTCTCGCTCGCGTAATTCGTCGTTGACATTGCGTGAAGGCGCGATGTCAAAATTTTTCGACGATCAAATATCGCACTGCCGGCGGATATAACTCGTTTAAATTTGTAAATTCATAATGCTCGCGTGAGTTCCGAAGAACGAACGAGAGAATAATTTCCGATCCCCGGGGCCCCTCGTATGTGGGAACATTTTCGGGGCACAGCGAGAACAGGAAGGAAGAATTAAAGGAATTTGAAAATTTGTGAAAAATCCGAGAATCTTGCTCAACGTGGGCGGATCGAACTGCCACTTTTTTCGGAGAAGGAAAATCTCGGTTTCAATGAACGTACAAGTGGCAGATGGCACACAGCAGGTCAAAAATTTTTTCAGCATCGTCACAATAAAGACTTAAGACCTCCCCAGCAGTCCTGCGTCTTTGTACAGTTATAGAACGAATACTTTTGGTGCAGAAGCAACATTATAAATCATGCTGAAGTTTGCATCCTTGGAATACAACGAAAAATTGATTTTTTATTTATTATTTTGATCATTAAGGCCGTTGTATGGCGACGCTCAAATCTACATGTTTGTTTTTAGTTTTTTTTTACATACAAAATGCTTTGCGAGCCCAAGATCATGAAAAAAGTTGTTACTAATTGACTAAAGAACAAAATACTCTAAATTCAAGATTGTCCGAGGTAATTTGTATTTTTTATACAATAACCAAGATTTCGAACAAATTTTACGATCGATTTGTTTGAAAAACTTGATAAAACTTCTTCGATGTTACACAAAAGCGTGTGCAAAGTTTTAAGAGGCTTCGCCATTTAGAAACGGAAATATTTAATGGTCAAAATTGCAACTTTAACACGTGCTCTTATGAGAAACTACTGAAAATTGTGATTTTTATAAATAAATATCTCGACTCGTACATGGTAAAACCTCTTAAAATTGCGCGAGCTATTGGACATGACTATTCTCTTTGTGTGGTGCAAATTCAAAGGAATTCTATCGTCAGAAAATTTTGCATGCAACGTCCTTGATGCACTCGTTGCAATTTTTCAATTAAATTCAGTTTTTTCAATGGCAAAGAAGACCGACGAGCTCAAGATTGTAATTCGATATTTGGCCGGGCCAATAAAACGATATTTTTTGAGTATCCGAGAAGAAAATCGATCCGAAAGTTGGTCATGGTTTTAGAAATTGAAAAAACAATAAATAGAAAAACGTTTCGTGAATGGCAACGTTAAATGTTATTAAATAATTTTGTAAAGCTTTGTCCCCTGTGCGCCGGATGAGATAATCGAAGACGAAACAAAATTTTGCGAAAAAGAAACGAAATTTTTCTATTAAATTCAGTTTTTCAATGTCTGACTGTCCCATATGATCGTTGACGAATCCAGTACGAAAATTGAGTACTATGCAATTAAAAATGATGGATTTTCGTTGCATTCCAACGGTGCCAACTTTGACATGGAAAGGTCCATGGATATGTGGGTATACGTAAGATTTGGGATTGCTGAACAGCTCCGTACAGAGTTCTGACGAATATTCTTTCGGAAAGAAAAGAACGTCATGCGGTCGTAGCGACTCGGAACGCGTAGCAGTAAATGATCCTTTGACATCCAGCAGCTACACAGACCAATTTCATACCTGCTGCTTCACTCTCCCTCGCCCCCTCCCTCTCTCTCCCTCGTTTCTCGTTTCTGGAATTCGTAGTGCCTTTCCCGGTCACCCATGATCGCGGGCGTTGAAATTCTCGCTCCTTGATACTTTTGCAAAATTCTTGTCGTCCCTTCACCTCGCACAATTGAATTTTTTTTCTTTCGCATCAACGTTCGAAAAAACTGACAATCCTGCATTTTGTTCCCTGGACGAGCTTAACTGGTTGGAAAACAATGTATAAATTAATAAGACTTGCATCTTGTGTCTGCTCGACGACAGACCGGAAGCCGGTTAGGCTTTTTTTCCATGGAAAAGGAATAAATAATTCATGACTCTGTTCGACGATCCTGTTACCCCATCCAGGATACGATTTTTTTACCAATAGTTGGCTCGTACAATCTTGTCCAAAACTTATTGAATATTCTTGATGAGAGAAAATGAAAAATGCATTTTTCTTCATCATCATTTTGATTTTTTCCCACAAAATTTTCACGCAAATTCCAATTCTTTTTTTTTTCGATTTGTAGCATTTTTTTTTTACGAGAATTCGTCAATTTATCGAATCAACGATATGGACAATTTAATTGTTTGTTCAATTACAAAAATCATGACAGTTGTAACATTTATACGTATATTTTCCACAAAAAAAAAGAATTCGTCAATAATATTGTGAATAATTTAAGACACAATAATCATTTTATTTTTCATGCAAACTCTTTGGTTTATAATTTTCTTTCGTATCTTAAATTTAGTTCACACGCACGCACTCATAAATTCCACACATCCTTTCACTCTGATTCTTTTACAATTTCGATTTCTCTATTTCAATAAATCGTGCATTATTCGTTTTGTTGATTAAAAAAAATAAATTGACTTATCGCAATTCTGTGTAATGATCGTTGGCTCCTGCCCTGGGACTCGGAACGGCCACGAGGTATATTTGACGTCGATAATGTGATGTGGACTGGCCAGTCGTTACTTTAGATCGATTTCCTTTGGAGTTCCTGTTCCTTCGACGTCCCAGAGCACAGAGAGCGAGAATTAGCGATCATGGATCCCCCTGACCCATTATCCTTCCAAGAGTGGGGAAGAAAAGTTGAACAGCGACGTGGTGGCCAGAAATTAGTTGGCGCGAAATACGAGCGAGATTGAATGCTCTTACACAGTTTTTCGACCGATTTTGTGTTTGGAGCCTGTAAAAAAATGATTCTATTGTCCTGACCATAAATTTAATATAAAAATTAAAAATATATAAAAATGTAGGCCTCGAGCTGCGTCACGTGAACGCGAAATTTTAATCGAACGCTTCGTTAACTTTGCCAGTTGGTCAAGTAGTTTGATTCAACAAGAAACATGAGACGCTCAATCGCTCAGATGAAAAGTGGTTGAGTCGTACAAGTTGATATTGGAATGAAGAATACTTAATAATTTATAAGATTTGGTAAATGGTCGTTGAAGCAGCGGATGAATCTTTGGGCTCGGCCGTCTAGACTCTCCTCTCGTGTTCGGTATATCTTGGCGATGACACAGAGTCTCTCTATCCACAATCCTACCGCGTTAATATTTATGAGGATAAAATGAGCCATTGAGATACAGGAAGAAAAAAACGTCAGAATTATCCAACGTCCGACTTTTTTTTATTCCGAGTCTCTGAAACGAAAATAATTTAATGTCGCGTGTAGATTTTTTGGGATTTAATCGATGAATATTAATTTCAGAAGATTATTTTATTTCAATATTTATTTCATTTCATTTTCTTGCTCGCTCGCCTCGATCCTCCATTGGAATCGACGCTCGTCAACATTTCAAACGTAAACGTTGGCTTTTTGGCAAACCTTCGCGCGTTTTATGCACTCCCTGCTCCCGAGCATCGGTTTGAATATTTTAACAGTGATTCTTACGAAGGAAAAAAAACAAGGTTTCCGAGACACGCGTCAAGCATCGAATTCTTCGAGCCTCGCGACGACTCTCCATACTTTTGTCGGGTTTATCCAATGAGCATAGTTGATGCAACTATCCATCTTGGTAACACGTGTTTAACACACGAGAGCCTTCGCGTGCCAAACGAAAGTGCACGCTCAATCGATTCTCTCATTTGCTTGACCCTCATTTCCCTCAAATTTCGCATCGTTGCAATCCAACACTGAAAATTTTATTTTGTCAAAAAACGTCGATATTTTGTTGAATACGGCCAACTAAATATTTTCGGATTATTTCAAAATTTTCGTTATTTCGACAATATTTTTCATTGTAACGGAACTGTCAGCTAAATTTACGATTGGAATGACAAAAATTTACTTTCCGAAAACGATTTTCCAGAATGTTTTTTGCTGGAATGACAAAATTTTCGTGATTTTTCGAAACAAACGTTTAGTTTAACGTATCCAACAAAATATCCATCTTTTTCAACAAAATTTTCTTTTCAGTGAACAAAAATGAACTATAAGTGAAAATAATTGATTTGTTTTTAGCTCATTCTTGAAGAACTTGGTATGTAGTTGATTTTATTGAAATTTTCGTTTGTAGGTTGACCGAAAAAAAAAATTATGGGGCACCTAAAAATATCCATACGCCGGATTTAATAAAAAAATTCAATTTTAATGGTTGATTTGTATGGGAAATCGTTAATAGTTGTTGGCAGTTATTGAATTTCCGTTTTTGGTTAATTATTCACCATTTTTTCATTAGTTATAATTTTTTTTCTGAACCTTTGAAGGTTCGTAGTTGTAGTTTTTTTTTTCGAATCTAGTTTGAGTAAAACTCGCACTGAAAATAAAATTTTGTTGAAAAAGATGAATATTTTGTTGGATACGTTCAAATAAACATTTTTTCGAAATGTCACGAAAATTTTGTCATTCGAGCAAAAAACATGCTGGAAAATCGTTTTCGGAAAGTAAATTTTTGTCATTCCAATCGTAAATTTTACTGACAGTTCCGTTACAATGAAAAATATTGTCGAAATAAAGAAAATTTTGAAATCATATCCCAAAACATTTAGTTCGCGGTATTCAACAAAATATCCAAGTTTTTTTGACAAAATTGAATTTTCAGTGCGTTTTGAAGTGATTCCGAACGTTGTCTAGAGATTTTCCACGATTTTCTTCAGACGAAAATTTGCTGCGTCTCGTTGATAGTTGCGTACTGAATAATCACTTTTAGAATTGACTGCGCGCTGCTATAAATACGTTATCGATAACGGACCTCCGCCGCGTAGTCCTGGTCTGAGCAGCGTGCAGTCTCGACGTCCTCAAGCGCCCACCGCCGCGCGATATTGTTCCGGCTTTGTTCGAAAAAGCTCTTTCCGGTTAGACCATCCGTAAACGCGTGGAAAGCATAGTATCGGCAAACTGTCATGCCCGAGAGTTGCACCGAACTACACTCAATGATAAAGAGATGAAATTTTTTTTTTAAATAATAATAAAAATACGCGGCAGTTGTTTCTCAACTTCTCGCCCCCATTAACATTCAACTATATTTTATAGAAAAGCACACGCGCTTTTCAAAAATAGAGCTCGCGATTCTTATTTAATATTCAATCAAGAGGATAAGCGAATTTTTTTTTTTTTGGCATCCAAAGACAAAGAAAAAATAATTAATAGGAAAAGAATTTTTTATTCGTCATTTTCGTTTTTTTATTATCTTGATTTCTTGCTTTTTAGAAATTCGGTAATTCGGTTTTTTCTTGAGCAGAGCTCATGATTTTTATTTGATAATTAGTCAGGACACTGGAACGATATTTCTCCATTTGTTCCAATGCAACCAAGACAATAATCGGTTGAAATTTCTTTGGCTTCAAGTGATCGGATGATGCGCAAGTTTAGAGACAAAACGGTGAATGAGAAAAGTGTGACGTTTTTTTTTTCACGTTTTAAGGAGTCCGTTGCCGTGAGCCAGACAATGCCTTAATTGCATCCTTCTCCCGGTAGTTGCTTTGAGGGAGGATAAATGCCAGAGAAAAGGCGGATACGAAATAAGTGAAAATGCCGAGCACATCCCCCCCCCCCCCCCAACTCTCAGCCCCGGCTGCCGCCCTCGTTTCTCGTTGCCTCTTTCTGGTCATTTACCACAGTCTGTTGTGCGATCTTTTCTTTTTTTCTTATCCCCTATATCGACTTGGCCATTACTTCCGTTTTGTGCTCTTCGAACTAGAACGAGAATCGATAAGTTAGGCAACCTCAATCTCACGGACATTCGTACAACGATTCTCTGTTGTTCCGTCGATGCTTCGACAACTTTTCAACAAAATAATAATAATTTGCAAAATTTCGAAAAATTCAGGCGATTTTTCGGAAAATTCAAATTTTTGTAAAATTCGAAAAATCATAAAATTTCAACTGTTCGACCGATTTTTCCCAAATTTCATACCGACCTTCCTATTATGATACTCTATTTGTAAAAAAAAAATTAGTTATGAATCTTGAAATTTGCGGAAGTTAGAGCGATGACAGACTTTTTTGAAAATTTCAAAATGCCGTAGAATTCGTATTTTTTAAGCGATTCCGACAAAATTTGCAGAGAATCAAGAGCTTGTATGGATTGACATCTGTGCAAAACGGGAGTCTTGTAGCTCAAACCGTTCTCGAGTTATAAACGTTTGAATTTTACAGTGCCAGAACACACACACACACCGGAAATTTTTTCTAAATATGATTTTTCGATGGTTTGGGACATTTTAAGAACATTGACATTGAAAACTGAGGGAAAAAAAAAATTACCACCGTCGCATAGTTTGAGGAATGAATTGAAAGGAAAAATCTTGGAACGAGTGCGATAGTGATGGGAATAATGAATAGAAAATAGATTTTTCGTTGTGTTTTGCAACGATGCAAACTTCAGTAGCGTATGAAATAATCGTTATTCCATAATAATAGCCCGAGCACGTTGAGCATATTCGTATTCGCAACTGGAAACGATATCACGTGTAGTAGGTTGCGGCGGCGAGTTTGCCTTTATATTGTTGAAACGTGCCGACGTTCGATCGTCGCTTTCATTCGATCGTAAATCATCGGGGCAACAGTCTGGACCGTCGTGTGTTCCATGCAAGTCCTTTCCGGCTTTGTATAATTCTCCATCGCGTTTACTATCCCGCTCGAGTAATAAGAAGAAACATATTATTCTTGGGGTTTATCGTTGCAGCGAATAATCATTCGCGTTTTGCTGCCTTTTGCCAGGAGAAAGTGTGTTGCAACGCGATCTTACTTGTCCACTTTGTACTCTTTGTAGTTTCAAGTCCCCAACGACAACGGACACGATTTTCAAGTTTGTTTTTTCGAAAAATTAGCATAATTTTGAAAATTTATCAAATCGACGATGAAAAGGAATATTTTTTATTTTTATTATTTAATTGGATACGATCATGATGAGATGCTGCAATGAGACACTTATTGTGGACCGGAGACGATAATCTTGGCAAAAATGGACAACCTTTCATTACTTTTTGGCTGGTGATTAAATTAACATGAAAATTGTAATTTGGAGTAGATTTAACAGGTGGTTTGCTCAAATAATTGTATCACGTTGCGAGAGCGCCTTTTAGGACCTTTTGCAGCGCAGCACATTAAATCAGCGTAATTGAATCTTGCATAAAATTTCGTTGTAATGAGCACACAAAAGTCTCCTAATGGTTTCGATTAATTTCAAAGCTTTCGCTCATTTATATTTTCTTGCTGAGTGCTATTTACTGCAAACTTGTCGAATTTTATTCTCCACGAGTGTTTCGCATTTTCTCGGTCGGTATCGCACGCGCTTTTTACTGGAAAAATATTTCGAAACACTATTAATTATTAATTAGATTCACTAATTCAGAATTGATGAGATTAAGTAATTCATTTATTAATTACGCCACGAGTCACTTTTTTTTCTTATTCGTTGTCCGAATCTCTGGCAATTTTTTCTTGCGCAGAATTCTCCATTATCGACTCGCATTCGGTTTCAATATTTTCGCCATCTGACGAACGCTTTTGCCACTTTTCTCTCATGCCATGTCGTCGGCAATCCCGGCGGTTCGAGGTTTTGGAAAATTGTTATCGTTTTTTATGATCCAAAAACAAAATCGGTCGGAAAATGTTTATATTTTTTGAAGGTCAAGAAACAATAGAAAAATATTTTTTTTTTCATAAGAAAGTTGAAAATTTGGTTGAATTTTGTCAACGATTTTGGCGACGTTGAAAAAAAATGAAAATTCAGATTTTTGGCATATCGATAGATTTTTTTGCAAATAGTCGACGTTGCGTTTCCGATATTTTAAGGCTTGACACACACACACACTGTGCGAATTGTTGTAGTTTTTGGGCTCTGAATAAAGTCTCAATTGTTCTGGAATCGCGGGCGTTGAAACGTCCAAAACGTCGTGTCTGAGTTTACACAGCACAAAAGGAGTCTCGAAACCGTAAACTCTTTACTACGGCGTCCCAGAGTTTCGTCTCGTTCCGCGAGAGCCAGAACGTGACTCGTTGAAAAACATCTTCGTGTGCTCTATACTTGAAAAAAAATCAAATATAAAAATATAAAGCGAGCAGTTAAGATGCTGCGTTGTGCTTGAGGTAGAAAAAGAAAATTGCAGGAACGACGAAAAGGGCAAGGGTCAACAAGAGCCAACCGAATATCTTTTTTGTTCTTGCCTACTAATGAAACTCGAGAGCACAGAATTTTTTTTTTTATTTGTAGTTAATTTAAAAATTTCTAATTAGCGTTTGTATTTTCAAAATTTGTCAATAACTTGTGAGTTTTTTGGGCAATTCAACATTTTCCAATATGGGGCGAAACGAAATCGGCAGTTTTGAGTTTTTCACGTTTTTGATGCGCTCACGAAACTCTTTATTTTATTTAAATTTTGTATTTTTTGTTTTTTTTTTCAAATGAATGATTAAATTTTGTATGAAAAGGGTTTGACGCTATGCTGATTATTATTTTTTCCTACGTATGGGAAATTTGCCGCGAAAAGACTGATGCGGAGAAAAATTTGCTCTCGCGCGCTCGAGGATTTAATCAACCTCAGCCATTCATTGTCATTCGCGAACCCTTCGTGTATTTTTCTTTTGTTTCATCTTTTTTTTCCATGCTCCTTGCCATCGTAAAATAATATACATCCGAGGTCTAGAATCTCATTGTCCGTATATATTATACGATTTATCCTGTGGGCGTTACCACTCACGCCTCGAGGCGATTATACCACGAGAAAAGTCTCTCCCACTCTCTATGCTGCATCTTCCAAGTGCAAGGGAACAGCACACAACGTTTCCTCGCTGCATCCCTCAGCGTTGAGCTTGATTTCCACGAAAAATTTATTCATCTCGACGTGCACGAGTTTGTTCATTTTTATTTCAACAATTTTTCATTCCAAAATTGTCAAACACTCTTTATCATTTTTGTTAATTCAATTTTTCTCTTTTTTTGTTGTCATCATTCCTTGTGATTTTAGTTTTTCTTATTGAATGGCAAGTTTTTTTGGTACTCGACTTTGCATCGTCGAAATTCAACGAAAAATTGATTTTTGATTCATTATTTTTATAATTTTTGGACTCGTTTCAATTTTTCTAGTAAATTCAGTTTTCGAATGGACAAATTTATGGCACCGAAGTTTGCATCATTAAAATTCAATGGAAAATTGATTTTTTATTCATTATTTTTACAATTTTTGGACTTGTTTCAATTTTTCTAGTAAATTCAGTTTTCGAATGGACAAATTTATGGCACCGAAGTTTGCATCATTAAAATTCAATGAAAAATTGATTTTTTATTCATTATTTTTATAATTAATGGACTCGTTGAAATTTTTCGAGTAAATTGAGTTTTCGAATGGCCAAATTTATGACACCGAAGTTTGCATCATTAAAATTCAATGAAAAATTGATTTTTTATTCATTATTTTTATAATTTTTGGACTCGTTTCAATTTTTTTAGTAAATTTAGTTTTCGAATGGCCAAATTTATGACACCGAAGTTTGCATCGTTGAAATTCACCGAAAAATTGATTTTTTATTGATTATTTTTATAATTAATGGACTCGTTGGAATTTTTTTAGTAAATTGAGTTTTCGAATGGCCAAATTTATGACACCGAAGTTTGCATCGTTAAAATTCAATGAAAAATGGATTTTTTATTCATTATTTTTATAATTTTTGGACTCGTTTCAATTTTTCTAGTAAATTCAGTTTTCGTATGGACAAATTTATGGCACCGAAGTTTGCATCGTTAAAATTCAATGAAAAATTGATTTTTTATTCATTATTTTTATAATTAATGGACTCGTTGCAATTTTTCGGGTAAATTGAGTTTTCGAATGGCCAAATTTATGATACCGAAGTTTGCATCGTTGAAATTCACCGAAAAATTGATTTTTTATTCATTATTTTTATAATTAATGGACTCGTTGCAATTTTTCGAGTAAAGTGAGTTTTCGAATGGACAAATTTATGACACCGAAGTTTGCATCGTTGAAATTCACCGAAAAATTGATTTTTTATTCATTATTTTTATAATTAATGGACTCGTTGAAATTTTTCGAGTAAATTCAGTTTTCGAATGGCAAAAAAGACTGTCCCATTAACGCTGACAAATAATACTGTATGAAAATTCGGTGCTTTATTATAAAATAATTTTTTTTTAAATTAAAAATCTGGTTCGTATTGATGCGGGGCCAACTATTGATAAGAGATATCACGATTGTACTCGCTTATCGATGCTCCCTCTCCCGTGTGATCTCTGTTCCGGAAAATACACTTTAGTCTTTCAAATAAATCTTTTAAAACTATTTCATTATTTGATTTTTCTTGGAACTCGTAACGAGTGCGAGCAAATATGGCAAAGGTCTCTCTTTCATTTGATCTCTCTCTGAAATTTTCTCATCAAACATTCTCGTTTCTCTTTATGCTCGTGAGATCGTCCCGACTCGGACTTTTGTCGCACGCATCTTTATCAGGTTCGACAAATGATTCGACATTATAAAAAAAATTCTTTTCAATTCTCGGAAAATCAAGTGATTTTGAAATTTATGAGTTTTTCGGATTTGGTTTTTATTGATGTAAATGATTGTACGCGCTCTATATCTATTGACACTTTGTGCCTGCGACGATATCTTTTTTTATTATTATTTTTTTTTATCGTTGTGTGTCCTGATGCCGTTATTATGTCATTCGATTCAGGTACGAAGGTATTTCATGCGTTTGTTAAGTTACGCAAGACGTTGTTCACCTTGCAACATCATCGCGGCGTTATTTCCCTCTCTCTTCATTTTTGTCTGTTCTATAGAACAAAAAATTAGCCATCGCCTCGCACACGCGACATCGTATCAATTTCGATATTCCCTCTAGTGAATTATAAAAAAGATTTATTTATGCCTCGTATCGTTTTTATTAACGTATTACCACAAAATTACTCGATTTAAAATTCTTTCATTATTTTTTATCAACATTCTTGACACCAAAACTAAAAATTTTCTCCTGTGAAGAAAAATTGTTTGACTTTACGGATTTGACACATTTAATTTACAATTTTTGACTTTTCCCATCCAAACGCGTTTCGTCGACGAGTTGGAAAAAAATGTATTCAGGATTTTTCTTAAAAAATTACGGCTTTTCTGGCTATTTGCGAAAAAAAATCTTGAATACATTTTTTCAAATTCTAAACGTCAGAAAAATTATCTTTATAGAAAAAAAATTGTTGGTTTTTATGCCAATAACGTTTACAAAATATTTTCCGAAATATTTTTCGAACATCCGAGTCTTTTCAGAAGCAGCCTCGACGATGAAAACATGCAAATTATCCTCGATTTTTTATTTATATTCCAGTCGAAATGAAAAAAAAAAACGATACCAAGACTCGCTGCATCGTTGAAATTCACCGAAAAGTTTATTTTTCATCAATTATTTTGATGATCAGTGGACGCGTTGCAATTTTTCTAGTTAATTCAGTTTTCCCAAGGCAAACAAGATTGTCTCATTATCGTTCACAAATGCTGTATGAAAATGTTGTCCTCTGCTACTAAAAATAATGAACATTGTCCAAAAATGTGCAATTTCATTTCTGCTGGTCGTGGAAATTGATTCCAAGTTTATTTATATTTTTTCTTTCATGTCAACACTCAGTACGTGTGTGTTATATATATATATATATATATATATTGGAGCTTTGTTTCTTATCAAGAATAACTGAGTCATGTTAAGAGCATTCGCAACTTTTTGTCATCAGCAAGATAAGTTAAGCACACAGAAATAAAAAGCCTTCCTCGTGTAATAGCTCGACACAAATTTGTGTGAGTGTGTTTGTGTTTTTGCGTGTGAGTGTGCACAGTTTGTGTCAATTGCGAGGTTTTCCTTTGTTGGAGATTCCACAATGTGCACTGAAAATTCAATTTTGTCAAAAAAACGTCGATATTTTGTTGAATACGGCCAACTAAATATTTTGGGATGATTTCAAAATTTTTGTTATTTCGACAATATTTTTCATTTTAACGGAACTGTCAGCTAAATTTACGATTGGAATGACAAAAATTTACTTTCCGAAAACGATTTTCCAGAATGTTTTTTGCTGGAATGACAAAATTTTCGTGATTTTTCGAAAAAACGTTTAGTTTAACGTATCCAACGAAATATCGATTTTTTTAAACAAAATTTTATTTCCAGTGTGCGGTGACGAATGATTTTTCGGAACTTTCGTGAATCTAGTTGCAGGAATTGAAAAAAAATGGCGATTTTAATGGGGAATATTGTGGTGAAATGAAAAAAAAAAAAAATTTATTAAAATTTTTTCATTTTTTCTTTAGAATTGACGAAACACGAGCCTCGCTCAAATAGAGGAAAAAGTTTTGTGTTTTTTTAACGACGTTCCTGGGTGCGGTTACGTGTCGACTGACGAATCGGCCCGAAGCCAAATAAATACAAACTCGAGATTCAATCGCGCGAATAATTTATTCCAACGTGGAATTTAATTTGTGGTAAAAATGAAGGAGAAGAAATTTTTGTGTGATTCGCAGTTTGCGAAAAGTTGTCACGCCGGCTCGGCCATTTTGTCATTTGGCGATTAAATTTATTTTGAATTTTTTCAACATATGGATGAAATTTTTTTAATTTTTCGTTTTTATTACGATTCTCTCTTTACTTTGACTTTTTTATTCACTTTTTTAGTGCGCACTTTTTTGTTTATTGGCTTTAAAATTTGTGCAATGTTTGGGGGCTTGAGAACCTCTGCGCTGTGCGCGGTCCAGCCGATATGATATACTTGTAACTCGTTATCAAAGTTAACACAATGTGTTGCACTTACACAATCAAGCCTCGCAACCCAGCAATATTTATAATACCTGAAAGGAAAACATTTGTGGATACGCGGCACTCGATACCGAATTGCCTGCGTAACAAAATTACGACGCCGGAGTTTGCGTCGTTGGAATGCAACGAAATTCTGTTTTTTTTTTTTTTTGAGCAGAGCTCCATGATTCTTATTCAATTCTTTTGGTCAGGACAACAAATCGATCTTTATATTTAGAATCCAGAGACAAAATTGGTACGAAAATTGTCATGGTTCTTGAATTTTTGCGTTTTTTTTCTCTTTAAATCGTAATTTTCTGGTTTTCAGAAATTCAGAAATTCTTTTTTTCCTTGAACTTGACGATTTTTATTTAATATTTGGTCAGGACAATAAATCGATGTTTTTTTTACGATCCAGAGACAAAATCAGTACGAAAATTGTCATGGTTTTGGAATTGAACAAACAATTAAATAACAAAAGTATTTTTCGTTGGATTTCAACGTTGCAAATGTCAGTTTCATAAATTTTTATGTTTTTTCTTAAGATTCTGATTTTTTGCTTTTCCGGAATTCAGAAATTTGGCTCTTTTTTTCAGCAGAGCCCACGATTTTTATTAACAATGAAAAAGGATGTTTTTCGGGTTCGAATCCACAAAGCTGGTACGAAAATTGTCATGGATTTTAAAATCGAACGAGCGAGTGATGGAAAAAGAATTTTTCGTAAAGCCAAACGCGTTGCAAACTCGAGTGTCTCACACTGAAAATAAAATTTTGTTGAAAAAGATGGATATTTTGTTGGATACGTTAAACTAAACGTTTTTTCGAAAAATGACGAAAATTTTGTCATTCCAGCAAAAAACATTCTGGAAAATCGTTTTCGGAAAGTAAATTTTTGTCATTCCGATCGTAAATTTAGCTGACAGTTCCGTTATAATGAAAAACATTGTCGAAATAACGAAAATTTTGAAATCATCCCAAAATATTTAGTTGGCCGTATTCAACAAAATATCGACGTTTTTTGACAAAATTGAATTTTCAGTGCGTGGATTTGATCTGGAACGACCCATGTGCGTGGAGATATATTTGTATAGACACATGTATATGTTTATGAATGTATCCATAGAGTTGTAATACTCACAGGAGTAAACTCACGTGTATACCTTGGTCCGTACATGGTTCGTCCTCCACCTCTTTCGCGCCTCTTCCTCCTCTTCATTCTGTCTCGGTCTCGCCGCGAGTTTTAACAGCACCGCGCGGACCACCACGTTATATTCCTCCAGAGCCTCAGTCACTACAGAGACTCGGTTCACGAAACGTGTCTCCATCTTTTTTCCACTCGTTGCCACATTCCTATTCATTCGATCGCTTTATTTTTCCTCGTTTTTGGCATCAGAGCGTGAGACAGTCGCGAGGCTCGACGTCGATTCGGACGAAATGATGAAAAAATTTTCGTGCGCGATCCCATTCTCAATTGCCTTTGATCCGTTCGAAATTCCCGGCTGAACCGGAGCCGGCTTTTCGCGTGATTGTGACCTTGAACGCGTTTTAAACGAACCTCGTGATTTTCGTGTCTTTTTATCTTGATTTTTTTGGCTAATTCAGAATTTCGTTTCATTTTTCCTTTTTTTTTCTTTATCGCCACTACGGAGTGATTGTGATTATGTGATTGAGGATATTTTTCACGGCGGACACCGCAGCGTCATCTTCCGATGGTAAAGTCGTGTTTTCGATAAGGATCCAGTTTTTTGGTAATTTTTTTTCATTTTTTTTCCTTGGTTTCATTTTTTTTTCTTTCTTTCGTTCTTTCGATCCTGTAAAAAAGATTCAAATCCTTATTTGTGAAGTTTTTTTCGTTTATATTCCGAAATATTGGAATAATTGGGTCGATTGATTTTTTCTTACTTTTTTTCTCTCGTAGAGATCATTAAAAATATGGAAAAATGTTGGTCCTGGGCAAGTTTCTGTGAATTTTTAATTGGTCGACGTTTTTCAAAGTTCTTGCCAAAATAATTATTTCGCTGGAACGTCGTGCGAGCGAATATTGTTCGCTTAACCGAAATAACGAGCCTCAGTAATGAGTTTTTTTTCCATCGAGTTGCGCCAGTTGATTTAATACCGAAATTTAGAAAAAATATAAAAAAATTGTTAAAAATGTTTAGAAAAGCGATTATAGCGACTAGACGCGAGTGCGCATGCATTTGCCATCTAAGGTCACTGGCATCAGCGAACAATCGCTCCAATCAAATAATTTCCCAGTCAGTGCACATAGAAAGAGAATATTGTTGACTCTGCCAACTGTCAGGCAAACGTCAACTTCCAGAAGCCACAGAAATGCGCCCAACGAATTTCTATTCGGTTTACGAAAGAAATTTTTCCGAGTCACATTTTATTTTGTGTTTTTATTTTTTTATTTTTCTAAATCAAATTCAAGCAAATTGTTGGTCTCACTAGGAATCTGGAAATTTAGGGCGTCGACGATAAATATCAATGCGCAAATATTTTTGTATTCAACGTGGCGATAAAATTTATTGGAAAAATCGAAATTGTTGATTCGAACGTCATTTTTTCGATTTTTTATTTATTTTTTGATTTTATTTGATTTTCCTCGACTTTCACTTCTCAATCGTTTAAAATTTTTGAGTTTTTATGGTTTTATTGATTTTTTATGTAAATGGGAAAGTTATGGAGTGAAATTTTTTGTTGGGCTCATGGAAATGGATTGAGTGAATGCGATGACAATCCGAACTCGAGCAGCCAACGATTATTGGGGCAATTATAAACTCAATGCTCTTCTTATTAGCATGTCGCCCTGTCTCGCTGATAATGTTGAGCACCGCACGCTAATCCCATCTTGGCCTTGTCACGATTACGTTTTTTTTTCTAATGCAACGTTGCGGGGTCCAAATTATTATTCGATATTTGGGCCGGCCTATAAAACGATCGTCTCTTGCGACTTGGAAACGCAATCGAGACGAAAAATTTGCATAATTTTCAAAATTCAATAAACTATCAATGGGAAAAATATTTTTCGTTGAATCATCTCCTCAACGTTGCAAACTTCAGAGTCATACGAAAAATACGTTTTGCTACACTGAAAAGAAAATTTTGTTGAAAAAGATTGATATTTTTTTGGATACGTTAAATTAAACGTTTTTTTTTCGAAAAATCACGAAAATTTGGTCATTCCAGCAAAAAACATTCTGGAAAATCGTTTTCGGAAAGTAAATTTTTGTCATTCCAATGGTAAATTTTGCTGACAGTTCCGTTACAATGAAAAATATTTTCGAAATAACGAAAATTTAACGTATTCAACAAAATGTCGACGTTTTTTGACAAAATTGAATTTTCAGTGTAGTAATTGTTGAATTGAAATATCCTGCAATTTTTTTATCCGAATTTTGCTTGCCTATGATTTATTTTCTTTAGCCCGTAAATGGAACGCAAAGTTTTGCGTAACTCGGTGGCGGCAACGATGTCGCCTCTGAAATATTCCAACAGTCGCGCTTACTTACTTGTAATTATGTTACGTGTGGGTAAGATAATACCTCGAGACGTATCGATTCCTTATTCGCCAACGAATATTGCCTTTCTCGTTGCGACTAGAATTATCTCCTTGTGCATACGTTTTTCAGATGCACATGGATATGTATTTGGCAAGGTCGTTTTGCATCGTCGACGAATTTTTTCGCTAAAACGAATTCTCGTTGAAATTTCGTTAGGAAATTACCGAAATGATGATTTTTATGAATTTTCGCTGTCGATTTTGAGACTTTTTAATTTTTTTCATTTTTTTTTGTGCTTTTTGGCGTTTTTTTGTTTTAAAGGTTTTTGTTGCTGGATGAGAGTCTAGAGGATTGGTCGGGGAATTTGTAGAGAGGGTCAAGATGTGCCATCAGTACGTTGCACTCGGTTGATTAAACAATGCGAATTATGGGCGTTCCTCGAAAGGCTCGTCAATTCCGAGACCGATGGAACTGATAAAACAGCGTCCGCTTGATTATCTCGAAGAGTGGAGAGAGAGAAAGGGCGAGAGAGAAAGAGAGAGACTGACTTTGTTCTCGTCAACAATTCTGTCATTGCTTTTGTCCAGGAACGTGCTCGACAAAAGCCTCGCGTAAATGCTCGACTAATTAAAAAAGATTTGCACTTTTTTTTTTGATTAATTAATCCAAATTTTTCGGGGTCGATTATTTTTTTTATTTTTAAACGATTTTGGTCGATGATTTTGTAATTTTTGTCCCTTTTCGTGTATTATATTATTTGGCTCGATACGTTTTCGAGCAGGAACGAGCCGAACGAGAGCCTCTCGCTCTTTTCGCGTTTCCTGTCGATCGTGGAATCCGCGTGCTCGCGGTTATCGCCTCGCGGCTCTCCCGACCGGCAAGCCTCTCTCTCTCGCCATCGATTCTCTTCTCTTCCTCCCGTTACTCGCCGTTTCGCTCTTTCTCTCGCGAATCACGTTCTACCGTTATCTTTCGATTCGCAAATTTTAACTCACACACCTCGTGTCTCTCTCGTGGACCCCCTCTTTTTTTCTTCTCCGCGCGACTTGGATTTCTTCGGTTCTCGTGATTTTCGTGTCACTTTTTTTCCTCGTGTCTTTTTTTTCCACTCTACGATTCGATTTTTTTGCCACTGGATATTTATGGCGTTTGAGTTTTGCCAAATTCTCAACCAACTGCGACCCGACCAGTTTGCACTTTTATCTGAACGAAAATAACTCGAAAAAGCGAAAAAAATTGTTCGTTTCATCTGGAATTTGAGAAAAAAAAATTATTTTTCTGCTCACACGATTCGTTCGCCAGCGTGGTCTCCTCCGGGTTAAAAAAAAGAATCCAAAAATGTATTTGAAAAAAAAAAAATTGTTCATTTAAAAAATTTAGCTCAAAAAATTTGCTGTTTTGAGATTTTTCCGCTTATACGATTCGTTGGCCAGCGTGGCCTTCTCTGGGAGAAGAAAAAACCGGAAAATATATTTGGAAAAAAAAATCTGTGAATGGAAATTTTTTTTTCTTCTTTTCTTTGAAATGCGTACGAAAAATCTATGCGTTCAGGTTTTCCGGTCGAACGTTCCGAGGCGGTCTCTTTTCCGTCACCGAAATTTTGTGCAAAAACAACAAATTTCGAGGCGTTTTTATCTTTAGTCAACCAACTCGCAGCAGTTTTCTTTTTTTTCTCTCTCTCTCATATGGAGAAAATATTCGCGCGTTACGTTCGAATAAATACGGACATCGGTACTACAACGGGGAATCCGCTTTGGCTTCGGTTCAATGCGTCGCCTCGCCAGACCGAATAGAGCGAAATTAATTGCCGGACATTTATCCTACGCGATCTGGTTAATCGTTCGAAATGGGAAAAACCGAAAAAAAAACGACTCCGTTAGCTCCCGGAAAAATAATAACTCATTGCATTTCCCCCCGCCCCCCCCCCCCTCCGTTTTTCTGCTCTCTCGATATGCCACGAGCAAATAATAAGTGTCGATGTGATTTTTCTCGCACCAAATGTTACAAATTACTCTCCTTAATTGTCGCTGGCGCTGGACCCTCATTCTCGAGCGATCGATGTTGAGAACAGTTCGAGAAAAAAAAGGGACATTTCGTATCAAATAACCAATGGGTCTTGTTTCTTATTGATTTTTTCAAACTGTTTTGCGGTTTTGAAAGTTTTTACCTTGCCAAAGATTTTTTTTTTATGCCGATTGAATAAAAATTCTTCGTGTATTTATTTTGATGTTGGATTTTTGAAAATAATTTTTAATCAGAATTTTGAGAAAAAACCACAAAGATCGATGACGTTCGCAACTTTTTCTATTTTTTGTTCAATTTCAAAAACCGTGACAATTTTTGGACCGATTTTTTAGTTGGATCTTAAAAAAAAACTGTTTTTTTTTTATTCCGAAGAGAAAAATCAATTTCGTTGCATTTGGACGATTTTTATTCGACTTTTCATAATTTTATCAGATTTATTTACAAACAAAGAATAAATTTGTTTTTTATGACGACAGTGGAGATTTTTTAAATTGAGGAATTTTGTTTTTGTTGTTTTCCAGGCGTCTCAAGGAGGACTTCCGGTCTGGAAAGATGGAGGGCGCGTCAACAGTTCTTGACAGGCCCGAATCCGGTGAGGATCGAACGACAGTCAATGCGTCGAAAATATTGTCGAAATCTGCGGAAGACTTGGGTCAGGATGTGCGAATTTTGTCGGTCGATCGCGTTACCGTCGAAAAAATTGTGTTAGAAAACGGTGGGTCGCGCGAAGTTTTGTTGAGGAAAAGTGAAAGTTGGAAAAAATTGTCGGAACGAACGAGCAGACTTGGTGGAGCGTCGAAATCGCGCTCGTCTCTTTGGCGAAAACGATCGAGCAGCACCGACGAATTAGCATCGTCAGCTGCCTCGAGAATTCAAAAATTAAAAGTTATCAATAATTTTGATTTTTCACTCGTCAACGATTCGTCGAAAAATCATTCTGCAGATTTTTCACACTTGCCTGATGGTAAAAAAACAACAACGAAGAACCAGCGTGAAAAACGCATAAGTCCCATAAAACTTACGAAAAGTTCGTCGATCGGTAGTCTCTCGAGACTTTATAGACCGGGCAAAGTTTGCAACGTCAAAATACGAAAAATCCCACCCAAAGTTCCGGCCAAACCGACCAAAAAATATCATGCCGATTTGACGAAAAATTCGGCGAGTTTGACTCACGTTGAAGAAAAAAGAGACTCGCACGAGGATGCAGCGACCGAGGCCAGCAAGGCTCACGAGATTTTAGAAAAGAGCCAATCGAAAATCGAGTCGCTTCAGAAAAATTTACAAACTCAAATAAATCTCGCGACAGCCGAAACTTATAAGAAAAATTTGCCCGGGCTCAGTTCCCTGAGAACGCCAACGATCGGCAATTTGGATCTCAATGAAAATATCACGAAAGTTGCTAATTTTGACAAAGATTTTTTAGAGCGACATAATTATGACACCAAGTTGAAAATCGAAGAGAAACGATTGCTCGAAACTGATATCGACGGCCTATCGGATACTGAGCTTAACGAGCATCTGTCGGAAAAACCGAGATACAGCAAAAAAGTGAGGGAAATTGAGAAAAGATGGTCCGGTGAATTTCTGGAAAATCACCCGGAACAAAACTCCTCGGAATCTTCGTACGTCGAGGAATTGGGCAGCTCTTCATCCCGCGAGAGCATCAAAATAGTTGAAACTAAAATCAAATTCAAGGAAGAGAAAAATCCTTCGGAACACGAGGAAGAGAGAGAAAACTCAAGAAAACACAGTAGTGATGAAATTTTTGAAGAAACCGTCAGTACCGTCGATTCGGACTCCTGCCTCGAGGACCGAATAAAAGCAATTGATGATGACGTAATCAGCGAATCCGTCAAGGACAATCAAGACGTTGAATCTGACGCGGCGTTCCAGTCGAAAAACGCGTGTCAATTAAATCGAAATTTGGACTCGTGTCCGGCGGATAATTCAAGGAAATTTGATAAATCGGCAAGTTCTAGTGGCGACGGTTACGCGAGCCTCATCAAAGAATTCACCATGGAAGGAAACTCGTCGAAAGGCCCGAAGGAAGAGAAGAAAAAAAAAAGTGGACTTCGTCGTCTTTTGCCTGGAATATTTTCCCCCAAGGAGTCTAGAAAAGAGTACAAAAGGGAGCAAAAGGAGAGAAAGAAAAGGGACGACAAACATTTTCATCAACATCAACAAAATGGCATTTTTACGAGATCCCCCGATTCGATGAATCTCAACGAAGATATAACCAGAAATGTAAAACTCGATACGAGCTTGAACAGCTCCATCATTGAGGAAAGACTCAATGAGATAAAGCAAGAATTGTTCCCTGAACAAGGCATGACGACCAGCACTCCAGATCACTTTTTACAAAACGATCCAACCCTCGCCCAAGATCCACGATCCGCGAGATCCTTCACAGTCAATTCTTCGCTCAGTTCGATAGCTCCTGAGGATAAATGGCTGGACCATAACATCATCAGCGGATCACCGGATATGAGAAAATTCAAACAAACTTTGCGCAACGATAATGAGATGAAATGCAGTCTGGAACGAAAGCACAGCCTGCAGGAATCGAATCAGCCTCGATTCCTGCGAAATCATGGTCCTTCGGGGCGTATTTCGGCACCCCCGAGCGAAAGATTTCTCATCCGACCCCGAGCAGTTCATCCGGTCGATCGTCCACTTCCTGCAATTCCCCAGAGAGTCGAAATGGCCAACTATGAAAATCACCAACAGATACGAAAATATCCGAATTATTTTCGAAGGCCTGAGAGAATCCAGCAATTAACTAATTACCCGAACAATCCTTATGGCCACGCTACTGGCAATGACAATTATATCAACGATCCGAGTCTTTATGAGAATGGCAATCACGTCGTGTGCGTCGATAAAACTGAAATTAACAGGAATCAAAGTGTCGATTCTGGATTCAATCTCACACCGGTTTCTGCACAAGTTAAGATAACACGACAGTTTATTGTTAATCAGAATCAAAAGGCACCTCTTGTAGGTCGTCGTTCACCAAAATACTCACCGAGCTCGAGCCAAAAATCCGGTGATTACGCCGATTCGAGCTACACGCCGAATTCCAGTCAGAAAAGTGAGTTTTCACCTGGCAGCTCCAAAAGTGGCGAGTATTATTTGAATTCACCGCGCAACAGTTGTCGCACCTCGCCGAACGACAGTTTCAATGAACGCAGAGATAACGAGCAAGAATTATCACAGAATGCGCCATATCCGGTTTCCCCTAAAATCAGAGTCGAATCGAAAGCCGAACGCGTTTACGACGTCGCTCCGATATCGCCGTTGCAGGAAATTCGCGTAGACAAACCATCGCCCAGTCCCCGGCAAATGATGGCCAATCAGCCTGGCGTTGCGCAGGATGTCCCTTACGGCACGCTCAAAGCCTCACCGAACATTCCATTGTCCACGAACTTGGCCAAGTTACGAGCCAACGTTGAAAACACCCGCAACGAGGCGTCTCAAAACACCGACGGCGAAGGCTCCATCAACGAGAACGAAGCGCGTGAACGATCCAGGATTACGTCGCCCGTTCCATCCTCTAGAGCTCTCGCTTCTCCATTACAATTCAGAGACTCGCCAACTCAATGTCAAACCAGAGACCAGCAACTTTCATCTCTTCATAATCTTCCCAGAACCATGTCCCCCTCCAGAATACAGAGAATAGCGTCACCTCTGACTGTTTTGACCCCGGCGAGTCCTTCGCCTGCTAATGTCAATCTGAACCTTTCACCCGCTCGATCTATGACCTCGCCTAAAAATATCCTACAAGAAAACAATTCTACACAGGATCCTCATAATCGTAGACAATCCAATCAATCGAGACCGCCCACTATGTCGGCCAACATGACTCAAAATAGAGGCACACCTCCCGGTGGTTCTCCTCATAGTCACCCGTCGTCCCTCAACTCACGAAGGGCCCAGCCCAACGATCAGATTCTCATTGCTTCACCAAAACGCGAAGCCAGCATGTACGAAAGCCAGAGCGGTCGTCATAACGGAACTGTCGAGTCCGGATGTCCCGATTCACCGGTCCCCATGGCCGAATCTCCCAGCCAGCTCATGATATCAAGGAGCCAAGCTTTTCGACAAAACTTGTCCGAACGCTCGCTATCTCCGCTTTCGGAAGGTCATTATTCGAGGGATCAGACGCGTCAAGCTCGAGATTCCGACCCATCGGTCCTCCATCGAGCCTCACCGAACGTTCGTGCAATGTCCCCAGCCATTGAGCCTCAACCAACGCAAAAGAACATTCCTAGACCCGAACCCATTTATTTGGGGCGACACTCCAGCCAGAGAACCTTGTCACCCATGACCATACAATCTGACTCGAGCAGAGGACACAGTCCTCTCGTTTGCTCCGGTGACAATCGATCCAACAGTCTCTTGGTCCAAGTCCAACCAGGAAATATTCGGAATCAAGCATCCGGCGTTGGTCCCAATCAACAGGATCAAAATATTCATAACGCGCCTAAACAATCGGTTGGTGGAAAAGCAGGCGAAAGCATTTACGTGGAAAGACGAGTTCAGTCTGCCTCAAGCACTCCACGTATGAATTCTCAAAGACCGGAAGTCATCTACGTCCAACGTGATCAAAGTTTGATTATTCCAAACGCCGAAACTAAGGGGGAGCTGGACTCGAGCTCAACTTTGGCGAATCAGCGCTCCACCAATCAGTCTCAACAAATTTCCGATTCGAGAAGAATTCGTCGGGCAAGCGAAAGCATTTATGAAGATGGCAAATCTGGTAAATGTCGGGATAGTCCGGTGAGCGAACATATTTATGGCATCCGACAGAATCAAGCGTCACCGGCTTCTCCAAGGTCGACGGAGCTGCCTCGCCCGAGACAGGACAGTCACACCGTCCAACTAAATCGGCCGACCCAGGCAACTTTGAGGCTTCCTCAACAGCATCAACAACAGATGCTGGACAATCAACAGCAAGAGATTTACGGACAAAGACAGTCGCTGAAACAACGCGAACCGATTTATGGGCAACGTTGTTCGGAACCGATTTACGGCCAACATCAAAATCGCCAATTGTCTCCATCGAAACGACAAATGTTGCAACATCTGGAAGCCTTTTATTGGCAACAGAAGGCTCTTGATGCACAAAGAAAATCAAGCGATTCTCCGACTCTAATAAATCGTGACGAGACTAAAATCGAATCGGCCGAAGTTCGCGAAGCCATTTATTGGCAACAGCTCAAGAAACTAGACGAGGAACAGCAGCGAAAACTCTTCGAGAATAATCAAATTGAAGAGAAAAGTGATCCTCTCTACTGCACAAGAAAAGTCGCCGGTTCCGGGAGTTTATCTCCCGTGGGGAATCAATCGCGGCACGGCTCGACGCCGAGCCTCGCTAATCAGAGTCTATCGGTGGCTTTGTCCCAGGACAATCATCAGCAAGTACCAGAAATTGAAAATCAACAGATTTACTGGCAGAACAAGCCGAACCACTCGAAAAGCCAAATACCGGTTGGCAAGCCCCCGATGATGGGTCAAAAAGGTCAGAACCAACCTGTACTCGTGGTCAGACCGCAACAGGCTGTCCGTGAATTGGACAGAACTTCCCATAGTGCCGGATACGATGAGGGCGACGGTGAGACTATGAGGCAAGACGGAATCAGATCAAAAAGTGCATCACCTCATTTCACACGTGGCGACGAACGTCGCAGTCTCAGTTTGCCCAGAAAGCCTGTCATGTTCAATCAAGAGCCTAGAACCAATGTCAAGCTCGTTCGCGGCGCAAACACTACCAGTTCCACGCGTAAATCTCAAACTCCACCCATTTATGAAGCTCAAGACATTGAAGCAATGGACAATGCGAAAAAACCTTTGGGTCCACCTCCCATTTTTAAACGTGGAAGCTTGATCAGCAACTCGAGCAGTTCCGTCGATTACGGTACCATGGGAACCAAACGCGTCAGCTTTTCTAATCAAGCCAACTCACCGGAAGTTGGCTCGGGCAATTGGCCAACCAAACACGGTATGGCGCCCGAACCACCGACTCGAAAACATCGCACGGAAGAGAAAAGCTCCCTCAACTCGGAAACAAACGATTCCGTTTATCTTCAGAATCATGAAGACAACAATGTTTATGGCAATATCAGCAAGTCCCCAAGTGTACAAAGTGACGATCGGACTTGTTCCCTCCTCGGACAAACCGATGTCCTGTACGAGACTGAATACGATGCTAAACCTTTGCCTCCACCTCCACGTGGCACTACGTGGATCCTCAAACGCAGCTCCAGCCTCAAGGACAGTTCCCTTAATTCGGCCAGAATCCCAAGGATCGAAATCCAACGCGCCAAAGTCCCTGCGAATCCTCGCAAGTGGCCCGGTGTCAGCGAAAGCGAAAGCGGCAGCGAAGCTGGCGAGGTCCAGAAGATTCTTCAACGGCGCAATGGTGAGTCCTTCTTCATTTTATATCCTCTTTCTACTTTACCGCAAACACATCAGGACTATGATGTTGTGCATTATACTGGATGCAACGAAAACTTAATTCACTTGGAACATTTAAACGAGCGCGTTAATTATCAAAATAATTAGTAAATATAATACTTTTGATTGTCGAATTGCAATCGACGAATTCGAATAGAATTCGTCGAATTTGTTTAGATGGGAAAAGTAGAAAATTGTAAAATAAATATTTGAAATTCTCGACGTCAGGAAATTTTTCTCCAAAGGAGAAAATTTTTAGTTTTAGTGTCGAGAATTTTCATACAAAATTATTACAGAATCCTGAATAATTGCGATTGGCTCAATTAGTCATCACTATTCACTCTACTGAGAAAAAATATTGAAACCTTTCTTAACTGGACGAAGCGAGTCCTTGGTCCGCTGTTTGTTGTCGTTGATGAAAATTTCTGTTATTTACCTTACTTTGCATGGGGCGCCGTGAAGATTAATCATGGTCGATATCGTTTTTCGCTGCTGGTTTGAAGAATCACATTAATTAAATCCGTTTGTACGTGAATTCATTGAATTCCTCGAGCTATACGGGGCTCTGGCTCTGTACCTCGGAGCACGAACTTGCTGTACAACAAAATGCAAACAGGCTTGTATGTGCCTGCGCATTTCAATGAAGCTCGTCTTGGGGCAGGCCCCAAAGGCAAGGGCACGTACACTCTTGACACTTTTGTCGAGAGATACGAGCTTTGCCCACTGTCTTGGCCATTGTTTCCATTCGTTGGTACCGGCAGCAACGTGTTGGATGCATCGTCCATCGCATTGCGAGTAGAAAAGGCACGATAAGGCCTGGCTAAAAAAATTCTTAACGTTCCGTCGTATTTTTCGAAAAATCGCGCGATTCGTTCAATTTAACGAAATCTCATTCATAGCTATAGTCGCAATGGGGGATTGGCGAGGCTAATCCTCTGGCTCGTGTCTCCCTTCGGTCCCGTCTCTCAAATAAATCCCCGAAACTGCAGGCTCCCATGGCGCAAGGAGCTCCTTTGGCGAAAATCGCTTTGATCCGCGGGGATGGCGCGCGCAACCGACGTCGTTGCAGCTATCTCAGCTGCAGCGGACGGAACATGCGCCCGAGCTGCAGTTATGTCACACGAGGGTTCAAAAGCCTCGGAACCCTATAAAAAGTAACATCCCTGCACTCGGCAAGCGCGCGCGCGGCCAGGCGTTCCTTGACTCTTGTCCCTGAAGAAGCCAAATCTTTCCTAATCCGATTTGGTCTCTCTCGGCGCGTCTGCTTAATTGTTTAACCAAATTTTCCGCTAATTATACACGCGGAAGGACTTTTGTTTTTCCATTGCCGCAAACTTCTAAGGAGACGGCACGCAGCTATTAGGAAATAATTCAAAGACGTTGTATGCAACATTTTCTATCGATAGAATTCCGTCAAATTTCTACCGCACAAAGAGAATTTTTCAAAAGTTGCTATTTTTAACATTCAATATTTCGATTTCTAAACGGTGAAGCCTCTTGAAACTTTGCATACGCCTTAATGCAACGTCGAAGAAGCTTTATTTAGTTTTTCAAAAAAATCGATCGTAAAATTTTTTCGAAATTTTGGTTATTGTATAAAAAATACAAATTACCTCGGACAATCTTGAATTTAGAGTATTTCGTTCTTTGGTCAATTAGTAACAACTTTTTCCATGAACTTGGGCTCGCAAACCATTTTGTATGTAAGAAAAACTAAGAACAAAAATTTAGATTTGACTTTCGGAATTCATTTACCTCTCGTACAATTTTTATGGAAAAAAACAACGAGTTCCAGAATAATTTTGAGTCCGGAACGCGACGGCGTAAAATAAAGTGTTTAATTAAGTTAATTTTGTTAATTAATAATGCAACATCGAAGAAGCTTTATTTAGTTTTTCAAAAAAATCGATCGTAAAATTTTTTCGAAATTTTGGTTATTGTATAAAAAATACAAATTACCTCGGACAATCTTGAATTTAGAGTATTTCGTTCTTTGGTCAATTAGTAACAACTTTTTCCATGAACTTGGGCTCGCAAACCATTTTGTATGTAAGAATAACTGAAAACAAACATTTAGCTTTCATCGCGTCGCCGTAGAACGTCCATAGAGTTTCGTCAATGCGACTTTATGGAGCTCCCATGTCCGGAGAAACATTTTTCGAGTGGATCGTAACAATTGAGCTCGAATATTGCCTCTGTACACGTACGAAAGTTGCTCGCGGCTCTTCAGTCGTCCAAACTTGCCGCAAGGATCTTTGCTTATCGCTCGCTCGCGAGTGAACAAACGTCCGCGCGCACTGCCAACAGAGACGAAAGAACGTACCACTTTGAGATAAAGTCTCGTACGTGTTTCTCCCATTAACCTGAATATATAGACGTTATACATGGAACCATGTGCTCGCGTCTCTGGAACCGGATACGCGAATAAACTTTTGTCCGAAAGACTCGCCTCTCGAGATGATGGACGAAAAAGAAAACAAAAATACACGTTTTTTTTTCTTCTCACTGTCAAACTCGTCTTTCGGACGAAAAATAAATTGACAACAAAAAAAAAGAAAAAAGGAAGCATTTGCTCGGAAAAAATGTCTTAATTAGGCAATAAATTGAATTTAATTTTCTAACATTTGAACAAAGACAACGGCAGCGTAAAAATAAAACGCCCACGGACTTCCGGCTGATTAAAATTCGCGCCCCAACGCATTCGTCGTCCTTAACCTTAAATTTTTCATTATCAACTTTTCTCATCTCCTTCTTGCTCGTTGTTTTTTTTCTTTCTCGTCGCATTTATAGTCCAACGTGTTGATGTAACGCGTGCTGAAAATAATGACATTGCGTGGGTCTTTGAGCAGGCACTATAGTCGCTTAATCGCTCAATCGTAGGACGATGAACTTTCGCGATCAACGCCGAGGTGCAGCGTCGCTTATTTTTTGCATTTTTTCGTACGTTGTGAATTTCTGGTCCAGATGATCGCCGAAATTTTTTTTTTCCTCCCTGAAACGAAGCGACGTTTTTTTTTCTAATATTCTTCGATGAATTTATGGGAATCTTTTTTTTCCAAATTAAAAGGAGAATTTTCCTGGTAGAGAAAAATTTGAAGGATCCGGAAATGAAAAGGTAACTTTTTTTTCGATTTTTCCCATATCGGGTATTTTCATTACCTACTTTTAGTAATGAAGCCACGAGCTGATAACGAACCTTGAGGATGGCAGAAAACTGTGTACCATTGGAACGTTGCCTCGTCGTTGAGTTGCTCAGCGTTCAACGTTTCTTTCCCACAGATGGAGCGGCTGCTCAGCCACCGCCTTTACTACTTGCATTTTTTATCAGCAGGCCAGCAAAGGTGTGGCACTTGCAGTAACGAACAATTATCCATCGGATTCGCTCGATGTTTCGTACAATTTCTTTTTGTCGGTTTGCGAGTCCTTTTCGTATTTTTTTCGAAAATTTATAATTTTCCTTCGTCTCTACAAAAACTCACGAGACTTTGGCTGCGTGGATTTTCACAGGATAGAGCATTTTTTGTTGTCGTTTGTTTTGTTTTTTTGGAAATTTGATATTTCAATGGTGTCCAGGGAAATAAAAGGTTCCATGTCGAATGGCTTTTTTCCTGTGGATTACAATGAAATATTTTATGTCCTGTTTGCGCCAAAGATGGATAAAGGAATATCTTATGGCGGAGGATCGAATGTCTGCGAATGGGCGACGTTTCCGTCGCTTCTCAGCAATATATATGCAGATTAGCCAGCCCGAGATGCGGCCGATTCTATACACGATGCGAACTTGGACGTTACTTGGAATAAAATATAATCGTACGAGATCCCAGCGAGACTTTTCTCGATCTAGGATTTTTGCATCTTTATTTATTCGTTTTTATTACGAAGCAGGTTGAAAATTCCGACATTGTTTCTCTTTCTTATTTTTTCCTTCGTCATTTTCTGCCGCGGGGAGAAGGAAAAAATTGTATCGAGTTGGCCAAAACCAGGACAAAAAATTTTTTTTCGTCCTCGCAACGTCAAATTCTCACTCGATTCTGAGCGAGTAAATTTCCGTTGCTTTCGCGTTGAACGTTCGAAAACCTCCCGCGTCTCGTGTCTGACCATGCACTCGCTGTTACTACTGCGCGATGTTTCGACGAGCGACACAGACGTCCAGCGTTTTTATTGAATGACAATTCAATTTTTCTCATTTCCACCATTTCCTTCGATAATCCTTGCTCATCATTATTTTTCTGTCTCGTAATAAAAAAAAGTTTAATTTTAAATTCATAAAATTATACCAATACAAATATTTTTTTTCTGGCTCTTTGTATAGCCTCTTGAACATTTGACTCGATCTTTTTCTCATCATAATTTACAACTGTATCAAATTTTATTAAACTCTGAACGTCAATTCCAAAACCGACGGTACTCCCCCTTAATTACTAAATTACAAAATTAGTAAATTAGAGAAAAGAATTTTATTTTTACTGTGTTTTTTTACTTGACGTTGAAAATTCAATTTTGTCAAAAAACGTCGATATTTTGTTGAATACGGCCAACTAAATATTTTGGGATGATTTCAAAATTTTCGTTATTTCGACAATATTTTTCATTGTAACGGAACTGTCAGCTAAATTTACGATTGGAATGACAAAAATTTACTTTCCGAAAACGATTTTCCAGAATGTTTTTTGCTGGAATGTCAAAATTTTCGTGATTTTTCGAAAAAACGTTTAGTTGAACGTATCCAACAAAATATCGAGCTTTTTCAACAAAATTTTCTTTTCAGTGTTGTTTCTTGTTGTTTCTGTATCGAAGAAAGGCTCGAGAGTGAGGTATTTGGTCGCACGAATTGGGAAACAGGATGTGGGCTAAAGATATGCGCAGCGGATGAGAAGGGGAAGGGAGGGCGGAGGAGGGAGGGGGGGGGGGGTAGTTTTCGAAGTCGATGTTGGTGGCGTAGTGAGTGCAGAACGGAAGGAGGTTGTGCGTCGTCCGGGTGAGTCGAGGCTAGCCGGACGTTTTTAGTACGGAGAGTATCGCGCGATAGGGTTTTCGGGCTGGGGGTGGAATGGAGGGAGCACGCGGTGGTTCGGGGATCGATCCCCGACTCTAGTCCCGTGACGTCACGAGCCGGGATTCCGGCACGCCGCGCGCGGCGAGCTGGTGCGCGGGTTGCCTGCTCTCGCTCTGTTTTTTCTTTCTTTCGCGTCATGCCTTTCGGTCGGTCCTTTCGTCACTTGGAAAAGAAAGAAAAAATGATTTTTTTCTTCGTACTTTTCGGGCTTTTGGCGTGAAAATTCGGAAAATTCGCTCTCGCAAATTTGAATTAAACGAGCAAACGCGCGCGCACGTGGCTCCTCGTGGGTGTGTGTGTGTGTGTGTGTGTGAGTTTGCGCACATCAGTGTTGATTATTCCGTGTGCGTGGGTGCGTGTGGGCTGCCCTACCGGGAAACAACGAGATAAAGGTGCATGAAGAGAGGCTCAAAGGAGGACTCGCGAGGGGGTGCGGTGAACCTGCTAGTGCCGGTGGTGCTGCTGCTTGTGGGCCTCAATGCGATTCGCAGAGAGTTGTGCGGCATCGCGACAAGACGACACGTCGCGTATACACCACACGAAAAGCCCGGGCAACTTTTCGTTTATTCAACGTGTGTGTGTGTGTCTCTCTCTCTCTCTCTCTCTCTCTCTCTCTCTCTCTCTCTCTCTCTCTCTCTCTCTCTCTCTCTCTCGTTGGTGTGTCGAGCATCGCACTCTCGAAAATACGAATCGCACTTTTCATTTCTCGAGATCCTCCCCCTCGCAGCCTCCTCTTTACTCCCGATGGAGCGGCCCTTAAAGCCGGTTCGGATCGCTGCTGATCGAAAACAACGACGTCACGAGAAATAAATCGCTTGGCGCTAAATCGTTTCGATACCGACCCCGGATTTCGACGCTTTGTTTTCGTCGCCCGTTGCGTCAAGAAAAAACGCCATTTTTTGGTCGTTTTCGGGTTTTTCTTCCATTTTTATTGAAGCTCAACGTGTGAGTGTTTTTTATTTTTTATTCTTCGCGATATGCGAGCGCCAGTGGCCAACGGGCACGATTAAGGTGCGAAGGTTAGTTATGGATTCGACCCCACGAGCTCGCGCCCTTTTTCACGCACACAGGACCATTTTTTGATTTCTCAATTTTTTTTTTTTTTTGAGCTTCTTTTCCCTTTTGTACGAAACGGAGTTTACGAAATATCGTTCGGATTGGTTTACACGACGAAACGCAGTGTCCGGACGTTTTACTCGCTGCCCAGTTGTGTGCATTGTGTGCGCGATTACCTGCGTGTGTTTCCAAAACCCGTGTTACGTTTTTTAGGCTTCGATGTTGAGTCCTTGCAAAATAATCCATTTTTTTTCTTATTTTTTGGGGCTTTTCAATTATCAGGACGAACCGAACTTGTCTCGGGCTTTCTCATATTTTTGACCCTTAAATTCGCAGTCTTTCGCGGTGGATTTCGTCCGAGATTTTATTGGCGAAATCTGCGAAATAATCGAATTCCAAATGGAAATGTAACGAGTCCATTTTCCCCCTAATTTTCCAGGATCTCTTGAGTAATTATTATTTTTGCTCATTTGATACAGTTCGTTTGCCCCAGAATCACGTGAGTTCTGAAGGTTTTCCAAAAACTCGACGGAATTGAGTGAAAAAAACTGGAATTTTTGTTTTTTTTTTTTTTCGATGGAGTTTGGTAGGAATTTCGAGTAATTTTATTTTTAGACATTTTTCTGGTCTGAATCGATGCCAGAAACTTTGTTGGCAAAAATCTCACGTGGATGGAAAAGTAAATTGCCGGTAAAGTCGTTGCTCCCTGCATTCATGAACATGAAACAGAATCCCAAGCAAACCTCCCCCTCCCACCCTCTCGTTTCTTTTTTATTCCTCAACAAGCCCTTTCCACCCTTTTTTGTTTCTCCATGAGCAATTTGTCACTTTAACGAATATTGCCAAGTGGAGCCGAGCCACGCTGTCACGTACTCGAATCAACGTGTTTGACTTTTTCGATACCATCTTGACTGAAGGGTCTGTTTTTTTTCCTCAGATTTTCTCACCTCTCGAATGGCACTTTCTGCCCCTTTTTTTAAGTGCATTTTCACCTCAATTCATATTTTCTTCCATTTTTCGTGTTCCACGTCCATTTAAATTCACAACTTCCCCGAATCATTTCGCATTTACTCGAAAACTAGATTTACTTCTGAAAACAACTGAGGATTTCGACTTTTTTTTGTTCTTGTGTCGTGTGCAAAAAAAAAAGAGAAAATTGACACGAATAATTCTGGCTTTTTGAATCGATCTAGACGAATTTCGTTGGTATTCCATCCAAACATTTTCACATGTGGCTCGTTTATAAGGACGTTCTATGGCGACGGTAACATCTATATTTTTGTTTTCAGTTTTTCTTACATGCAAAATGCCTTGCGAGCCCAAGTTCACGAAAAAAAGTTGTTACAAATTGACCAAAGAACAAAATACTCTAAATTCAAGATTGTCCGAGTTAATCTGTATTTTTTATATAGTAACCAAGATTTTGAAAAAATTTTACGACCGATTTTTTTGAAAAACTAAATAAAGCTTTTTCGATGGTGCATTATTAATTAACAAAATTAACTTAATTAAACACTTTATTTTACGCCGTCGCGTTCCGGACTCAAAATTATTCTGGAACTCGTTGTTTTTTTCCATAAAAATTGTACGAGAGATAAATGAATTCCGAAAGTCAAATCTAAATTTTTGTTTTCAGTTTTTCTTACATACAAAATGGTTTGCGAGCCCAAGTTCATGAAAAAAAGTTGTTACAAATTGACTAAAGAACAAAATACTCTAAATTCAAGATTGTCCGAGTTAATTTATATTTTTTATATAAAAACCAAAATTTCGAACAAATTTTACGACCGATTTTTTTGAAAAACTAAATAAAGCTTCTTCGATGTTGCATTAAAGCGTGCGCAAAGTTTTGAGAGGCTTCACCATTGAGAAATGGAAATATTTAATGTTGAAAATTGCAACTTTTAACACGTGCTCTTATGAGAAACTACAGAAAATTGTGATTTTTATAAATAAATATCTCGACTTGCACATGGTGAAACCTCTTAAAATTGCACGAGGCATAACTATTTTCTTTGTGTGGTGAAAATTTAAAGGAATTCTATCGATAGAAAATGTTGCATACAGCGTCCTTAAACACTTTCATGAATGTAACTCGATTATTTATCCCATTGCGGTTTGAAACGGTGCGAGAAATGAAACGAAGGAAGAGATAAATAGATGAAAACTGTGCGGGGGGACTTGGAGCTCGGGGGACGAAGAATCGTGACGATTTTGCGGAACCTCGCGCGGTTGAGAATAATGCGACTTGTTAAGTAGCCGGAATTCGATTGGAAGTGAGCGGGGCCAGGAACTAAGGCCGAGAGTTGTTCTCGGCTCCTCTTCGATTCTTGTTCACTCGCGACCATTGATATAAATATATATAGACGAAAATGAACATTCATAATCGACTTTCCGGCTTGCGAATTGTAGTGTCTTGTAAAATTCGTCAGAATTTTACACAATTTTACTCAATTGTTTTTTATTTTCTTCACGTTTTTTTTTCAATTACGAATCCCAAGAATTCGTGAAATTCGATTGACAAGGTTATCGCGCGCGATCTCTCGTTGCGTTTCGTCTGTTCTTGCGGCCGCGGAATTGGGCGGAAATGAGTTTATTTGGACAAAAAATATACAGCGGGGGCTCCGGCTGCATCGCACCCGAGACTTTTGACCTACAAATTCGATTCATCATGATTATTTCCTTCCTGCCTTTTCCCTTCTTCGCCCGAAAGCCTCGAGTATCTGGGCTGCCAGATGGCGCTTGCTTCGCACTGCGGCAAGCCTCTCGCCAGCCTCTCTAACATGCCCGTGCTCTTGATGTCAATGCATGTACCGAGCGTAGGCATGTAAACAGATGAATTTACATGCCTATATGTGCGACAGACCTCAGGATCGCCCTGAAAAATGGATCCTCCAGCCTGCATGTCTCTTGGCCTCACTCGACCGGTTAAGGACGTTGTATGCAACATTTTCTATCGATAGAATTCCTTCAAATTTGCACCACACTAAGAAAATAGTGATTTCTAACAACTCGTGCAATTTTAAGAGATTTCACCATGTACAAGTCGCGATATTTATTCATAAAAATCACTATTTTCAGTCATTTCTCTCAAGAGCACGTGTTAAAAGTTGACTGAAAATTGAATTTTGTCAAAAAACGTCGATATTTTGTTGAATACAGCCAACTAAATATTTTGGGATGATTTAAAAATTTTCGTTATTTCGACAATATTTTTCATTGTAACGGAACTGTCAGCTAAATTTACGATTGGAATGACAAAAATTTACTTTCCGAAAACGATTTTCCAGAATGTTTCTTGCTGGAATGACAAAATTTCCGTGATTTTTCGAAACAAACGTTTAGTTGAACGTATCGAACAAAATATCGAGCTTTTTCAACAAAATTTTCTTTTCAGTGTTGCAATTTTCAACATAAAATATTTCCATTTCTAAATGGCGAAGCCTCCTAAAACTTTGCATACGCTTTTATGCAACATCGAAGAAGCTCGGTCGTAAAATTATTTCGAAATTTTGTTTATTGCATAAAAAATACAAATTAACTCTCGGACAATCTTGAATTTCGAGTAATTTGTTCTCTAGTCAATTAGTAACAACTTTTTTCATGAACTTGAGCTCGCGAAGCATTTTGCATGTAAGAAAAACTGAAAACAAACATTTAGATTTGACCGTCGCGCCATACAACGTCCTTAATAACTTTCGCGATGATGACTCGATTTCTGTTGTTTTAAAACACCATATTTTTTCGGTGTTATTTCCGGTGCGTTTATCGACGTTTCCTCATCGATGATGCTGCTGTGCACCGTCCCTTCATTATCCGCAACACATTGACTCGCGCGCTCCATTCCTCCTCCTCACGCCTCCATACCCATGCGAGAACGAACCTGCTGCTGCTGCAGCTCGTCGAAATTAGTGCAATTACGATCAGGATTGCCTCCGGGAATTCCGTTCGGAAAATCTGCACCTAATACCTTCCGAAATAACAGAAGGGCGCGTTCGTCGAGATTCACCATGTCCTCCACACTTCCTTCCAACTTGTGAGCCTGCCAGGACACAACAGAGCTTGTCACGCCCCGTTCAATGTTCGCTCTCCCTCATTAGTGACACGAGCATCGTTCCTCGTTGACGACCCACCTGATACACTGTTTCCCTCGTCAATAACACGTCATTACATTTTGTCACCCCATCGATGGCCCAATGACCTTGCATCGAATTATAGAAAACAAAAAAAAACAAAAAAAAATTTCCCATACCTCGTTCCAGGGATTTTTCAAAGATTTAGACATTCTTAAGGCAATTTTTCGATTCGAGCGAACTAGAGAAGAAAAAATCTCAATCTCATCGTCACATTCTCAATGTTGCATGAAAAAAGTTGAAATTACATTTTGTCTCGTCAGATTAAAGTTTGAACGATGAAAATCCCCGAGGATTTTGAATGTCCGAGAACGCAGGCGAGTTGGTTAGGCCGGAAATCGCGAACCAAGTTATTTCTCGTTACTAATTCGAGAGGACGTTGTTGCACTTTTTTATGAATTTCCGCCAACGAACAAAAGCCTCGCGTGTTGGTGAAAATGGAATCCGTACAGTGCAATAATGAAACTCTTGGTCGTTGATTGCGACAAGTGCCAACACTCGTAAAAAATAATACAAGAGAGACGAATAGAAATAAAATATTTAAAACAAACGGCACGAGATGCTCACGCGGTGGAAAAGCAAGGACAAAAGTTCATCCAAGAGCTCTTCCTCTAGCGGGAGCAAGAAGAAACGAAAATTCGGACGAGAAGGTAAGAAATTTGAAAATTAAATGGAATTTTACAAAATCAAAAATTGCTTTCGAATTTACACAAATGCCCCTTGAATAATTTAAAATTTGCAGTTTTGACTGCACCTAATAAATTTAATTGATTCATGCACTTGATAATCAATTTTAATTCCGTCTTGGTGTTGGTTTTTGCCTTTTTTCATGGGAAATTTGTATTTTATGGGGACGTAATTGAAAAAATTTCGTCCCCATCGAAAGTGACGTAATTTATGAAGTTTTTGAACATCGAGGAGCAACGTGTTGATTTTTGTGAAACGTTGCTCGATAAACTTTTAGCAAATTTTATCAACTCGCGTTTTTTGACTCGATTTTCGTTTTTTTCTGAATTTTTTTCTCTTCTCGTTCTCTGTGTTCCTCGCTCTCGTTTTTTTTTCCTTTTCTCAATCGCTCTCTCGTTTCTCCGGCTCCATTTCCTTTGCCTTTGGGTGGGATAGAAATTGTATGGACACGGAACGAGGCTAGTTGTGGCTCATTTGAAATGCACTGTCGGATATGTCGATGAATCGAAAAGCGGAAAGTAACGCGGGCAAGAAACGAAACGAGAAAAGGTAAAAAGTGCTCGTTCCTCTGTGAGAGATCGCGCGGGGAAATGGTGAGAAAGGGAGTCCGGAGCTGTGCACTTTTGTGCGATGTATATCGCGATTCAGGCCAATCGGAAGTCTCTCGTAACGTCTCGAAAAGTTGGCAATTTTGTGAATTCCGGTTCTCCCGATTTTATACCATCGTGTGCTTTTCCGCATTCAAAAATCGATGTTGAAATCTCTTTTACTTTGACTCACTGTTTGCAATCAATTTTGCTTACTCAGAGGCTTAATTTTCTTATTTTTCAGTTTTCAGTGTCAATGTTCTTGAAATGTCCCAAAACATCGAAAAATCATTTCTAGAAAAAATTTCCGGATGTGGGTCTGTGTTCTGGCACTGTAAAATTCAAACTTTCATAACTCGAGAACGGTTCGAGCTACAGCGTTCCCGTTTTGCACGGATGTTAATCCATACAAGCTCTTGATTCCCTGAAAATTTTGTCGGAATCGCTTAAAAAATACGAATCCTACGGCATTTTGAAATTTTCAAAAAAGTCTATCTCGCTCTAACTTCCGTGAATTTCAAGATTTATTACTAAATTTTTTTTAATAAATAGAGTGTAATAATGGGAAAGTTGATATTGAATTTGGGACAAATCGGTTGAACGGTTTAGATTTTATGATTTTCTGAATTTGAAAATAAAAAAATCATCTAACTGCTTTAATTTTTGCAATGATTTCGATTTTTCAAATAAATTCTTGGATTCTATTCAGACGCGAAGATTCACTGGCGAGTCCATATTGTATTGGAAGCTTGTCGTGTGTGTAGATATTGAATTCCCCGAGACAAAGGTCAGTGAACCTTCCTCAAGAAAAGCGAGTAAAGCTCATCAACATTGCTAGTTGGGTAGCTCGTTAGTAAAGAAGTTCTCGCTGTGTTTCTTCGCTGCGTCTATGACATATATATTCGCTTTCACGAGCTTTCTACTCAAGCGGAATATATACTCGAGTATTTATTCCACGGATATGATCTTTATACTCAATGAAATAACGACTAAATCTCTCATTTCCGTGCGGGGTGACGTATTGAGCAATAAAGGAACTAACACTCGCCGGCTATGCACTTTTGATATTTATTTTTCATTCTTTCTCGCCAACGTTAATGAGCACCGTCTATTTTTTTTCTCTGCAAAGAAATCTCGATTCACCGCCCCCTTTATCGCGTTCGACGTATAAAAAATTGCGACGAGTCTCAAGGACGTTTTTCTTACACACAAAATGGTTTGCGAGCCCAAGTTCACGGAAAAAAGTTGTTACAAATTGACTAAAGAACAAAATACTCTAAATTCAAGATTGTCCGAGTTAATCTGTATTTTTTATATAATAACCAAAATTTCGAACAAACTTTACGACCGATTTTTTTGAAAAACTAAATAAAACTTGTTCGATGTTGCATAAAAGCGTATGCAAAGTTTTGAGAGGCTTCACCATTTAGAAATGGAAATATTTAATGTTGAAAATTGCAACTTTTAACACGTGCTCTTATGAGAAACTACTGAAAATTGTGATTTTTATAAATAAATATCTCGACTTGTACGTGGTGAAACCTTTTGAAATTGCTCGAGCTATTAGACATTACTATTCTCTCCGTGTAGTGCAAATTTGAAGGAATTTTATCCATAGAAAATAGGTGGAAAAGTGAAAATGACGATTTTATTTTATTCATTTGTTATTTCCAGTATAAAATCTTTGAATTTTGGCTAAGCCTGTTGCTCCTGAAGGGAAATCTATAAAAGTGCGCACTCGTTGAAACGTTTCGAGTCCAACGAGCTGCTAGTCCAAGAGAGCAGGGATTGAGGGAAATCTACAAGGAGAAAAAGAGAAAAATGAATGGAGAAGAATCGTGAGGCTCGATTAAGTGCTTTTCAATGATAAGACACTCGCCCTAACGTTTCGTTCGATTGTTAGACATTTGATAGCACTTTTTTGTTTTTTTTTTCTCGTACTTTCTCATCCAGACTCTGCTCCAACGTTTTTGCTCTCGCTCGAGTTTTGCTATCCTTTCGGCATTTTTCTTATTCTATTCGATCGGGAATCCCGGGCAAACGTCTTGAAGGGCTCGATGGATAATTCATGAACTACTGCTCCGCATTCGGATTCAACGAGTTCTCTCGTTGTTGGTCTCTCGCCGAGCGGATACGTCAGGAATCTCAATTAAGATCGGGGATGCATAGCTCTCCTGATCCTGCGAGCATTTCGTCCTATATCGAGCCATGGAAACTTTTTCCTCAATATACCATTCTGCGAATCTTGTCTTTGCCGAGTTTAAACGTTTCCACTTGGCCCTTTTCCAATTTTCACTCGAGTCCTTTTTCTCATTCCCATGCATAGAAATTCGTCCTTGATTGCGAAACCAATTGATATTGAAATTTTTTTCGATTTTCGGATTCATTTAACGCTCGAAATTCGTCAACGTTTTTTTTTTCGTTCAATTTTTCATTCAATTATGTTTATTTATACGATTTTGATTTTTTTCCTCGTTCACCTGGCCAGACAACTTGCGTTGCCCCAGGCGACAGTTTCTGCGTTGCCTCGCTCCGTGTCGTTGAAGAAAAAGGTTATTAGAGATCGAAGCGCGCAGAGACAGTTTGAGATTTCCGAACGTTTTCCTCTCCTTGAGGGCTCTGTGTACTCTGCAATATTAAATAAATAAATAAACAAACACGATTGAATGGCATTTTGATGGGGAACAAAATATCCGAGCGGCGATATCGAAGAGCAACATTTAGTGCCCTCCGGGTGTGAAACAGTTTGCCAGCAGTCGCGCTTTATTCTCGCAGTTTGATCGCCCGACTTCGTCAATGTATAGGTGCGTGTGTTTGTCGGGACGAATACGTCAAAGACCCTGAGGCGATGTTTCACGAGCCGCAACCCTAAAGCCTCCATTTTTTTCTCCATTTTTCACTTCACTTGACGCTTTTCCTCATTTTTTTCTCTTTCGTCGTTCTTTCCGAATTAATAAACTCGACATTTTCATTGAAAATACATTGACGAAACCACGAAAACGTATTATTTACCGTAAATTTTTCAAATTTCGTCATTATTTCATGAAATGCTGACATTTTTTCGCCCTTCGGTTCAGCATATCACGATTACGATGTGCAAAAAATATTTACGGTTGCCCAAACTTTTGTTTCTCGCTGAATTTGGCGTCTCTAAAAATCGTTGAACTCCCAAAATTTGTTACAATTTTCATTTTCAGTTTTTCTAACATTCAAAATGGTTTGCGAGCCCAAGTTCATGAAAATAAAGTTGTTACAATTTGACTAAACAACAACATACTCCAAATTCAAGATTCTCTGAGACAATTTGTATTTTTTATATAATAACCAAAATTTCGCAAAAATTTTACGATCGATTTTTTTGAAAAACTAAATAAAGCTTCTTCGATGTTGCATTATTAATTAACAAAATTAACTTAATTAAACACTTTATTTTACGCCGTCGCGTTCCGGACTCAAAATTATCCTGAAACTCGTTGTTTTTTTCCATAAAAATTGTACGAGAGATAAATGAATCCCGAAAGTCAAATCTAAATTTTTGTTTTCAGTTTTTCTTACATACAAAATGGTTTGCGAGCCCAAGTTCATGAAAAAAAGTTGTTACAAATTGACTCAAGAACAACATACTCTAAATTCAAGATTGTCCGAGCTAATTTATATTTTTTATATAAAAACCAAAATTTCGGAAAAATTTTACGACCGATTTTTCTGAAAAACTAAATAAAGCTTCTTCGATGTTGCATTAAAGCGTGCGCAAATAGTTTTGAGAGGCTTCACCATTCAGAAATGGAAATATTTAATGTTGAAAATTGCAACTTTTAACACGTGCTCTTATGAGAAACTACTGAAAATTGTGATTTTTATAAATAAATATGTCGACTTGTACATGGTGAAACCTCTTGAAATTGCACGAGCTATTGGATGACAGTGATCTCCCTGCGTGGTATAAATTTCGTACAACATCCTTAATAACGCTTCCGCATAAAGAGAGTCTGTACGAGAGTTGGTGGCCCAGAGAATGTAAAAGCAATTGTCTCGAGATAATTGCAAAGTCAATCAATCTGGTCGAAATAAGGTGTCGCAAGGCTGTTGGCCTCGATAGAATCATTTACGCATTTATCGCGATGTATTTTGCACGTGTACATGTGTAAACTGCGGTTGGATACGTATATAGAGTAAAAGAGAGAAAAGAGATAGTCCCAAGAGGGTGAAAAAGCAGAGGCGTACACACGCGATCCTCACAGGACTTTGGGAAAAGCACTTTTGCCAAGCTCCTGCATATTCTCTGCTTCTGCGACTGCGCCCACCTGCTCCAGCCTCGCATTTCTCTCTCTCTCTCTCTCTTGAGCTTCTCGCACCAACACAAGTTACTAACCACCGCCTCGACGAGCGGCACAACACACCAAAAGCTCTCAGTACAGAGACTCTTTACTCAAGCTCGTTCGTACTGGGGGAGATGCTGATGGTTCTCGTCCTCTCGTCCACTCCAGGTGTGCCTCCTAGTGCCACCGGAGCTCGTCAAGCCGACGGTCCACACACACCGTCCCAAGCTGCTGGTGTCGCTGCTCGCGCGTGACAAGATCATTATCATTTATCCCTGGAATAAACACGCCAACCACCGGCTAAATTCGCCACAATTATCGAGACTCGATCCCCACGTAAAAAAACGTGCCACTTTTTTTTTGGCTCAATGAATCCCGAGAACAAAAAATGATGTGAAAATAATCGATAACCAAAAGTGTCATTCGACGTGACTGATGAGTTTTTCATCTCCAGCCCTCATCAAACAAATCGTTCATCAGCTGGAAACGTTTAAACCGGTGCATTTTATTTTTCGACACTTTTAATGGAAAATTTACGAGTGCGTCGGTTTTTAGAATTTTTTTTTGAGTTTTTATTTCATTTTAGTGAATTTTTATTGACCCGTTGATGCGATGCACTCTTGATGCACTTTTGCACGTGTGACGAAAATTCTAAATGTCGAAACGAACCGAGAGAATCGTAGAAACGAGATGAATTTTTTTTTTACGATCAATCGATCCTTTTTCGATACTCCACAATGAGCCTATAAGATTTTTGCGAATCTGAAAGAAAATTTAATAAAGATTTACACGATTTTTATTTATTTATCAGGTTAATACGTATTTGTGATTTAATTTATTAATTATTATTAAACAACAGTGCTGGAGCTCGTGCCACTAGAAAAATGTTGATCAAGTTGATTATTCGATCGAAACGAGTGAACCAAAAACATATGGTGACTTTTTTAGGCTTGTTAATTCGAGGGGGTTCTATGGGGTTTTATTAGCCCAAAAGTTTATTTTTGTTTGTACATTTTTTATGGAAACGTAAATGGATTATTGATTAACGGGAATAAAGCATTTTGCGATTGGTTTGTACGGATTTGTATAATTAACGATAATACGGTATCAGGATTACCGTACAAAACTCGCCTGAACACATGCTCAATTGGTACTTTAGAGGTTCGGATAATAATATTGAATTAATGTCGCGGACCTGTGCTGGCTGCAGGAACCGTCAAACGGATTAACATTCCGGCGTATTTATTGCTTCGTGTTTTAAATGTAATTTTGAAAAATCTTAATTAGGCTGCGCGTTGCTAATTAAAAATCGATCGCCGGCTTTTTAAACACACGTGAGTCTGTGATGAGTTTAATATACGCGTGATTATTTGTACGAATTTATTAAAACTTGAAGATTTTATCGATGTTTTGATACGCACTTGATAAATATTGGAGTGGGGGAAAAAATTGAGAGTGAAGTTTTATCGATACGACAGTTACGACAAAAAATGCGCATATTCGACTGGAAATACTGCGTTTCACTCGATGGTAAGCGTTTCATTTTTGGAGGATTGCATTTTTAAAATTATTTTCAAATTTGCATCGTTGGGATCCAACGAAATAATCAGCTGCCTCGAGCTTCCGGATTTTTATTGAATTGTTGGTCGAAAATCGGTAGGAAATGGTTTTTTAATTGAACAAACTATTAAGTAGTAGAAAAAGTCATTTTCGTTGGACCCCAACGTTGCGATCGTCCGTGTCATCAGTTTTTGATTTTTTTTTTCACAAAATTCTCATTAAATGTTTTTTTAATGTATTTTCTTGGAATTTTGATTTTCTGTTATTAAGGAACTCGCGAATTCGGTTTTTTCTTGAGCCGATTTCATGATTCTCATTCAATATTTGTCGAGAACGATAAAACGATTGTTTTTCATCATGGAAACACAAAAATGGTAGGAAAATTTTGATGGTTTTTGAAATTGAACAAACGGTTAGGGGAAAAATTAATTTTCGTCAATATCACGGAGCTTGATTAGTTTATTATTGGCCGTACCGAACGAGCTTGTTCGCCTCGGAGGGGCAAGACTAATTATTATTACAATCAGGATGGATAGTTGCTCATTAGTTGATAATCAACGTTTGAGGGCTGCGTCATTAACCCCATAAGAAGGACCATTTTTCGCAGGGCTTTTCGGCACGCCACTGCGCGCCCGAAACTTGTCAAAATGATGAAAACGTTTCTGCTCACAAATCTCAACATTTCTCATCATCGCGTTCTCGCTCCTCATTTCTGGTTTTTTTTTTTTTTTGCGTTTTTCGCTTCATTTACGCGGCAGCCGCGACTGTCATTACTGAATATCGGCCGCACGATCCAAATAGTCTCGCGCGAAAAACATAAACTGCTTTGAAAAAAAAAAAAAAAGAAAATAAAAAAACTTTTCGTGACATCGTTAAAGTTTCATAGAGAAAAGCTCGAACGTTTTTATTTCGAGAATACTGTGACGATGGGAACTCGGAATGGAAAAATCAATTTGTTTCATTTTTCAAAAAAGTGTGCAAATTTTTTTGATATTTTGGATAAAAATAATGAATTTTTGAGAGGTTTCCTGAGGGAAAATTAATGTATTCATTGCAATGAAACGGGCAGCGTCGAATTACCAAATCGCGGTAGGAAACCCCATGTGGCCGTATAATCAAGAAAACTTGATGCACGAGATAATAACAATGGGAAATGGAAAAAAGAGAAGTTTCCTAGGGAAAATTAATTTATTTTCATTGCAATCAAACGAGCAGCGTCGAATTACCAAATCGGTAGGAAACCCCATGTGGCCGTATCAAGAGTCGCGGTAGTGACTCGAGTCAAGCACGCACTTACAAAAGTCGCTTCAAGACACTTTTACACCAAGGACCGCGCCGCCAACGGTTTTAGAAAATTTTCGAAAATTGTTTCCAGAATATCTTATGAATTAGAGAATTTTGAAGAATATTCAAGATTCACGTATTTCTTCTTTTTTTGTTCTTTCGATCTTGACTATTTGTAACTCTGTAAAGCTATAACAGAGTTACAAATGTGTTTGGTAATCCAAAAAACTCGATGCACGAGATAAAAACAATGGGAATAAATGGAAAGAATCGAGTTTGCAATAACCGAGACTAAATATATAATAGAATTTGGGAAATTTAAATGGAAATGACTGCGAGCAGTGACGCGTGCGATGGGAACATTGCGTGGGCGATTGATAGAGAGATTTTTTGATAAAGCACTCGACCGATTGCGTTTAAATCTCGTTCGGTCACCTCGGCCAAACTGTTCGTTTAGCAATGCCGCGCGAACATCGAGTCTAAATAATTGTCACGTTTTACGCGATGTACTGGAATGAATAGAAAAAAAATTTATCGTTTTTGCGAGGTCGAAACCGACATTTTGTTTATCGTTGCATCGAAATCGGTCGCGAAATGAGCGAGAAATTTGTATTTTAATAATTTTTCGAAAAAAACTTTTTCTTCGTGGTTGGGAAACGAAATAATTGGAAAATTCAGTTTGGTCGTTGGGAATATGAATTTTTAGATATTCCAAACATTTAATCCAACATGGATAAATTTATTTGCATATTTTCAAGAGATTTTTAATATTTTTCACGACGTTTGTTGAGATCAAGTCATGCGGGTTTATGGGAATAAAAGAATATTGGTGAAAACCGATGGCAACACATATTGGTCGATTCCTTTGAGCAGGATGCTCGAGTTTCGTCAAAGCGCGCGAAGCAGCTAAGAAAGAAAGAGCAAGTCGTGGGGCGAGGGTGAAGAGTAAGCGAACGCTCTCGAAACGAAAACGCGGAAACGGAAATCGTTAGATTCCTGTCGTGACCTCGGAACACCCTCGTCGCTGGGTTTTGTTGGGCACACCAGCCTCTCTCTCTCTCTCTCTCTCTCCGTTTCCTAACCCTCTCAACATTTTTCTATACAGCTTGAAATATACATCATCCTGCTTTTTTTTTCACACACCTTTTCCACTGTATTCCTCGCGCTTTTATGCCCAAGAGTTATGGCAATTTCTCGTGCGTTGCTTCCACCCAAAATCCGCGAACGTTACGACGTATTTTCTGCTTCTCTCATTTCCACCTTCTCTGTACTCAATTTTAAGGATTACTGTCACAAAACGACTTTATTTAGGGCTCTTTCAACATTTTGTACTCACGTTCTTGGCACCAAAACTAAGTTTCCTTCTATAAACATTTTCTGACGTTTAAAATCTGAGATTTTTTTATTTTCTTCGTCTAAACGCCTGCAAAGTCACGTTTCGATAAAGAAATTGCAAAAAAACAATATATTTAGATTTTTTTTTTGCAGAGAGGCAGAAAGACTATGAACCGACATTTTTTTTAGGAAAAACCCCAAACACATTTTTTTTGCAACTCATAAACGTAACGGGACTCGAATTTACACGCGTTTGAATGGGGAAAAGTGAAAAATTGAAAATGAAATATCTCAAATTCTTGACATGAGAAAATTTGGTGTCAAAAATGTTGATCATACAAAAATTTCACCCAAAAACTCTTAATTTTTATTTTTTTCATAATTTTTTGTTCCTTTCTCCTTTTGCCATTCAAAGTTTTTCTGAATGAATAACGTTATTGCGTTCATCACCAATGAATTTTATATCGAACGATAGAAATGGGAAAAAAAAAATTAAATTGCAGGCTAACGATATTTCGAATAATAATTACGATGATTGTGAGGATAATTATAAAAGCAGTGGCAACATGACTGGAAGAAATATAAAACAAGAAGAAAATTAAGGTTAAAACAATTAGAATGAGGAGAGTCGGTGAATAAATATAAATCCGCGCGAGTATCACGTGAAAAAGTGCATCCCTTTAATCAGGTCAGCGCTCGCATTAATGACTTTCTCTTTCAAGCCAAGTGTATCGTGTATTCAAAGAGCGTTTCCTCGACTCGTTCGTTGCAAGTGTACGCACATTTCAGTTACATTTTATTTCTCTTTCTATTCAAGCCGTGCCACTGAAAATATTTTTATTTTTTTACAAAACTTTTTTTTTTACCACTCTTGTCTTGATTTTTTTTCTTGTTTTTTTTTTGGGAAAATGGAAATAAAAAAAATTGGGGCTTTTCGGAAGATGAAAAAACGTCGCTGCTGGTTGCTAAAAGATTCTCGTGTCGACTGTTTTCAGCAAAATGTTTATTTTTTATTTTTTCATTTATCCCTTGCACTTATGGCTTTTTTGCTCGTTTCTTGTTGGCCTCCCTGGCCATTTCTCCCGTGACCACGCAGCCTCCATGTCGACCATTACACTCTCGTGTTTTCCCCAAGATCCGAAGGTCTCATTCGACACCCACGCCCTCCCTGCTCCTGCTTTTAAAAGGAACGTTTCTTGAACGTTTCCTAATATTTCATCGCGAACAAGGCACGCGCATTTTCTTCCGGTGTTTTCCCCAATTTTTTTATCCAATCTACACTCACTTTTATCCCCTATTTTTCTTTCCCAATCACTACATCATTTATTAATTACTCACACTCATTTATTCTCCGCTCATCCAAACTCTCGAGGGTCTGAACAATGTTGACTTTTTCTACTTTGAAGAATAAACTTGCCCACGAATTTTCTCAACGAATATACTTTTTTTTTGTAGAGTTTTAAAAGTACATTTTTCGGGAAATTCTTTCGTTTGTCTTCGAGATTTTTCGTTCGGTCAGACTTCGTTATTTAAATCTCCAAAGTTCGCTCCTTTTTGTCGGGTATATTCAGTTACGATGCATTTTCGCTTTTTTGTATTGACTCGAGAGACACGAAAAATATCGCGTTCTCTCTCACGGGTCATTAAAGTTTTAACAAGTTTTTTTTACTTTCCATCTTGCTTTGCTTTGCTTGCTTTTCTCTTTATTGTCCAAAGTCTCATCCAGTTGCGACAGACTTGTAAAACTATTCTTTGCAAATAACGGACTGTGTAGTCTTTGAAACCTTTCTAGAAAGTTTCTCCGAAAAGTCAATTTTTGTCATTCCAATCCTAAATTTTGTTGACAGCTTCGTTATAAATAAAAAATATTTTCAAAATTACGAAAATTTTGGAATTATCCAAAAATCTTTAGTTTAGCGTGTTCAACAAAATATCGACGGTTTTTTTAACAAAATTTAATTATGAAAAAAGACAAAATCGGTGGGAAAATTGAAAAGATTTTCTTTTTTAATTAAATAAACAATTAATGACAAAAACATATTTTTTGAGAATTTCGTTGGACTGGAATTGTTGAGTTGAGGAAAAGTAGGAAAAATTTGAGTAGAAAATTATTGTGACGCTGAGTTGCTTCGAGAGTTTTGTTCAGTTTATTTCCATGCAGTTTTGTCACCTTCGGACTTGATTCCATCGGAAGAATATTTAAGGGAATCCAATTTTTTGTTATTCTGCATTTTGGAGAGAAAAAAAAAGCAGAAAGAGTTTAAAATTTGAAATTTCAATGGGAAAAGTTGAAGATAAAAAATGGAGTAGGGCCTCAGTCGGGAGAGATAAAAACTCACTTGGACGGGAGTGAAGCCAAGAAGAAAAGCTTATGCCAAGAGGTACATACTCGAGTTGAGCGGTTTTTACGTTTTTCTCTGTCTTGAAGCTCCTGCGTGCTTGAAACTCAAATATATAAGTACCCGGACACCGTATACGTCGGTTACACACAAAATACCGTGCCTCACTTATTCCTCAACTATTTCTACAGCCACTTTTCTTTTATTCCAATTTCCCATCGTTTTCTCTTTCATTTTCTTTGTCATTTTTATGCTCTTTGTATTTTTCTTACGCTCGCGCTTTTTTGTCCTGGTCTCTGCATCCAGCCACAGGGTCCAGCCTCGTACATTGCGAGAGAATGTAATTTTAAGAATCGTCGACTTGTTGCTATCACAAAATTATTTTATCCGGGATTCTTAAATATTTTCGTTAATAACGACGTTAAGAATCTTCACGAGAAAAATCTCGAGGGATAAATTGTTCGTTCTCGCAGAGATTCGTCGAGTTGGCTAATTTCGGTTCCTCCTCCTTTTTGAATATTCAACGGATTCATTTTGCAGATTGATGCACTCGTGTACACATGCGTCAAACTTGCAGATGCCACTTTTGATCCATCGTGTCGTCTGTATTTGTTGAGCAAACTCGATTCCAATGCAGCTCTCGCCAATCCAATTAACATTATTTTCAATATTATCATTGTTTAATCGAACAATTGAATAAGCCGAGTTAACGTTTGACTTGCATCGTAGGGAAATTGATGACGTTGAAAATTGCATCGTTGGAACGAAACAAAATTTTTTAAATTATATTATTTTCATTATTTTTCATTGAAATGCAGAATCGTCAATAGAAATGATTAATTTTCGATGACAGTTTGCACAAAATGGCTGCTCGGATCGTGGCTCGTGGAAAAAAACGTATGAATCCAGAGTCGTACGTTTTTGCAGAGTTAAAAACGATGATAAATCGAGAGGAAGATGAACGAGCTCGTCGAAGCGACTGAAACTGACTTTTAAGCACATTTTTATATCATTCGTATGAAAGGGAAGGAGAAAATATTTGAAAAAGCTCGTCGCGTGGGAGGAGTAATTTGAAAAATGTTTTGACAAGTTAATATTACACGAAAAATATTTATATTCTCGCGTTAGAATGAATTCGCGAGAGCGCAGCAGTTTTTACGTCGAAAGGACTTTTTTTTAAATAGTTTTCCATACGTTATACACTCGATTTAAATAACAAGCGGGCTCGTGGTGTTTCATGCTAATTCACAGCCACATTAATTCTTTCCATTCAACAGCACGAAACTTTTAACAACTACTACGCGAACCAAGCTCCAGGCAGAAAAAAAATGGAAAAAAATCTAGAGAATTTCCATTTTTCGTTGTCGTTGTTTTTCGACGAATCAGAACTGTCAATTTTCGAAATAAAATGAGAAATTATCAGCCAAAAGTTCACCAGAGACTTTTAAGGAGTTTCAAGGCGTTACCCTCACGAATGTTTGTCCATGTATGGGGATTATACTTGGCAGCGTTTTCTTGCTCGTGTGCACAATTAGTATCGATAGAGACTTTGCCCCAATTCTGGCATTACATTTACCCTCGTATCAACTGGTCCTTTTTGCCAGTCACGTACATATGTTGGAAACGTGACTGGTAGACTCGGCTCTATCCCCAAGTTTGCACGTTCATTGTCATGGTTTTCCATGATGAATAAACTTTTAGTTCGATCTCACCTTCATTCACTTTATTGGCGTAAAGTTTTCCACGTGACTCTTAAATGTATCGGCATAACGATCAGGCTCCGTGCGATTGGCATTTTATTTCCATGGGAATGATAGAAAACGTTTTTTCATTGTTTAATTATTGTTTGGAACACGAAACCGCGATTTTTTAGTTCTCTATGGCTTTTGGGAATGTTTTCCAAAATATAATATAAAAATATAAAATATAAACAAAAAAAATACATCAAATATAAAATACAAACTCCATTTTTTTTTCGTACGTTTATATTTCTGTTGAAATGAAAGAATGTTCGATTTTAGGCCCTCGGAAGACACACATGGGTCCGGGGTGCCCATTAAGCGAATATCGTGAATTTTTCATTTTTCGTATCGATTACCATTGAATAAAAATAGTAAAAAATATTTTTTACCCATCACCAAGTGCAGGCTATTTTTCTATAGATCCAAAACTACGTTTCTCAATTTTTTTCGATTTTTATAACCAGTCCTAGTACAGTAAAAAATGGTAGGGCGCCCCAGACCCATGTGTGCAATTTTTTTTGCAATTTTGGAAAAGGACAATCGGAGAGAAAAAATTATTCTCATGGCGTGTGCCTCAATTTTTGATTATTGGGGCTTCTGGTGATTTTTTTGAATATATCAATGAAGCAAACTGGCCTGATTATTCCAGGCCCATCAGAATTATTTGCGTTATATATAGAAAAGCTCGCTGCAACATTTTGTTACTGATTACAGAGACCACATGAATTATTTCGTTTCGGTTTGAGCCAACAATTTCAATTCTGGCCTCGACTTCTTTGGCTTGATCATTTTAATTAGAAATATTCATGCCAGAGTGCAACTCACGCAGACTTGCTTCGTCCAAGTATCAACTCGTGCGCGCGCTCATGTCGTATACACGTTGATAAATAATCTATGACGCGTCAAGCCCTCCACTCGCTCTCTGTAATGACCACACACAGCATCATCTTATCCCAACATCCGCCCTTGAATTATAAAGTTCACTTACCTAGTTAGATCTATAGAGACACGTGGCAAAGTCTCGGACTCGAGTATCGGAAAAACAAAATACTCGAAGCTTTTCATACTCGAGCAGGATCCTTTTTTTTCTCTCATGCTCCGATTTCAAGTTTGCAACTCAACTTTCTGCGACAATGTGGCGCTGCAAATTTTCTTTTTTTCTTTCAACCGTCACAAAATTACTTTATTTAGGGTTCTGCAATAATTTTGTATGAAAATTCTTGACACCAAAACTCAAAATTTTCTCTTATAAAGAAAAATTTTCTGACGTCAAGAATTTGAGATGTTCCATTTACAATTTTTAATTCTTCTTCACAGCTTTTCTGAAAATCTGCAAAAAAAATCCTAAATCCATTTTTTTTTGCAAATTTTAAGCGAAACTTGAATTGAATTTACACGAGTTTGGACGGAGAAAATAAAAAATTGCGAATTTTGAAGAAATCTCGACGCTTTTGTTCATTGAATCGAAATAATTTTAATTCATCTCCAGAGTCAAATAAGGGCCGAATATTCTCAAGCCGAACACAAATAATCTCTCGGCCACCAATTGACGCGTGTAATTAGCCCAGGTACAGCTATTGTGCGATGCAAGTTATTAACTCCATCCCCATTCAACGGAAACTCGGAATAATGGAAGCAAATCGTAACCCAGTTGTGAGCACATTGTTCGCTTTAACTCCATATCCTTGCTCCTCCAGATTTGATCCTTCCAAAGGGGCTTATCGCCTTGTTATTACGACCTATTTAATTTTTTCAAATATCCCTCATGCCCTGCTGTTCCCACGGACTCGATATATATCGATGTTTTTCCTTCTCAACTTTCTCCTCATATTTTTTTCCGCATTTTCTCTTGATCGTTTCGTCCTGTAAAAATCAGGCAAATACGAAATCTGGTGGGAAAATAAATCCTCGATTTGACCATTTTTTTTTATTATTTATTTGCGTAACGTAAAAAATTTACGTCGTTATAGATTTTTTTTTGTCGAAATGTATTAAAAAGTTCGTATTCGTTATGCGCAATGGAACAAATTAACGTGAAAAAGGGCATGGGTCAATAAAATATGTCACGCTGGCTGACCTCGCTAATATTAGCTCAGGCACAGATGCACTCTTGATGTCTTATCGATTCTTATTTCTCCTGGTGCTCGCGGTATGGACGTCAACATTAAAAAAAAAACTCGAATCTTGAGTCGTAGTTTAATCCGACGTTTCCATTAACTAATGGACTCTTCGTTTACAATTTGTCCGGTGAATTTATCATCTTGAGAAGGAGGAGAAGAAGCAGCAGCAGCAGGAAGTAATTGTCGGTTTCATCTTGAGCCAAGAACATAACGCAACTGCGGAGCACGAACTCTCGACTGCCGAGCTATTAAACGAGACAGACTGTCCAAATTGCCAGGACAGATAACACGATCCTTCTTGCTGCATTCTATGAGCTAAGGAAAATTGTCGAGTACCCCACAGTTTGCAGACATTTTCACCACGTAGCTTAGGTTGACTTATTTAGAAAAATTCGAACGTTTATGAGTTTCTTCAATCAATTGCGCCCCTTTTTTTATTTTTAAAAATAAATTCAGAAAGTCAATCATTGAATTTGACGTTTTACATCAACGTTTATTATGGCGGAGAAGATTTTCTTGACCTCCTTTTGTTGCGTTGTGAGGGTGAAACTTTTCCTTATTTTTCCCAGTTTTCAACGTCAATGTGCTCAAAATATCTCAAAACATGGAAAAATACAATCTAGAAAAAAAAAATTCTGGCACTGTAAAATTCAAACTTTTATAACTCGAGAACGGTTCGAGCTACGGGGCTCCCGTTTTGCACAGATGTTAATCCATCCAAGCTCTTGATTCTCTGCAAATTTTGTTCGAATCGCTCGAAAAATACGAATTCTACGTCATTTTAAAATTTTCAAAAAAGTCTGACATCGCTCTGACTTCCGCAAATTTCAAGATTCATAACTAATTTTTTTTTTATACATAGAGTATCATAATAGGAAGGTTGGTAATAAATTTGGTAGAAATCGGTTGAACGGTTTAGAGTTTATGATTTTTTGAATTTTACGAAAATTTGAGTTTTACGAAAAATCGTCTAATCGCTTTAATTTTTGAAAATTTTCTAAGATGTTGTGTAAAAGTCTTTATTTCCTCTTGATTTCCTAGAAAACCTGTCGAAATTATTTTAAAAAACATTGCAACGTGCAACCTTTTTTTTTTTAACTCTGCCGCAGTTACGAAATCGTAATAATCGAATAGAAAAATAATAGTGAGCAAGTTCAATGATGAAAGGCGGATTTTTCGGTGTATCCGAACGTCATTGTTGATTGAAAATTCGAATAGTTGCACCGGAGGTAAAGTTGCTCGGAGGAAAAGCGCACTCTGCCGTATCGACAGCTTCACTCATAGAGTTTCATCGCTCGTCTGACCACGTTCGGTTACTACTACTTGTCGCACTACTTGCGAGCCGCATTATCCGTTGCTCTCACGACGTAGCCAACAGTCGGATGACAATGATTGTACGAGCCAGGGCACTGTCTCATCGAGACAGGGTATTTCACGCTTATTTCTCACCCTGCTTTTTGGATTTGAAGGAGAAATTGCAAAATAAACGAAAAATTTGACCGAAAAATCGAGCAAATGAATCGATAAATTAAAATTTTAAGTGAAACTTTTTTTTCACATTATTTTCAAATATCCTCGTGATTCATTGCGGAGGATCAATAATTTTTTTTACGACTTTTTGAGAATTCGATTAATTTGTGAATTATTTTTACGTAATTACTGAAAAAATAGCGACGATTTAACACGAGGACGATGAAAAGGTCGACGAACGATGTCGATCAGTCTCATTTCGCCTGTGGCTTCAATCATTGCAAATCTTCTCCCTTGCATGCAACTTCCCTTTTAGGTCATCAGTCTCAACGACAACGACCAATACGACGACGACTGAGAAAACTGCATTCATTTTATAAGGCCAGAATGAAAATAGCTTCGTTACGAGTTACCCTTACCATTTCTCCTGCTTTATCTTAGTTTACAACAAAATTGTGTTTGTGCCCTTTTCATGCAAAAACCACTGAACCGATTTCGATGAATTTTTCACAAGAATGAAGCTCATGAATCCGATAATTTGTTTCTTTTTGTGCAACCCGAACCAAAAAATCACATTTTTCGTCACATTTTCCACTTTCAAACTTCCCAAGCAACTAAAAAATGACAATAAATCAAAAATCGCTAATTACCAATTCAAAGATTATTCGAGAACGAACATCATGAGCGTTAGCTCGAGTGCCAGTTTGTAAATGAAAAAAGTTGTAGCGATTTTCGTAAAATCAAAGTTTGAAAAATGCGAAAAAAAAATCTGCAACTCTTAGGCTAAATCGATATAAAATAAAATTTGAATGAAAGAGTTATCGGAAGAAATCGTGAGACGATATTAACATCGAATCTGAATTCGATTAAAATTCACCAAAAGCTCTGAGCCGATAAATTTTGTCCTAAATTTTATGAAAAAAGCAAGAAAATAACTCACACTCCCCAGGTCAAAGGTTTTTTTTTCATAAAGGAACGTGCCGAACGAACGACCAAAGAAACAAATACCGCGAGGCCTGCTGGGCGAGTGGAACGCTAATTACGAATAAGTAAAAACTCGGACGAGATTTTATTAAGTGCATAAATACGTTTCGCGAGCACGTCACAAAGTTGTCCTTATTGGGGTTGTGCACACAGCTTTACCTCGTCTGAATTCGTGATTAAAGTTCGATTATTCAACGAGAAGTAAGAGAGAGCCGCGCTGGTTCCAACAGCTCGGCTCGATCGAAAAGCGGATAATGCGGCGATGGGAAAAAGCGAGTTAACGAAGTTGATTCAATCACTAAAAAATAAAACTAAAAAATCACCCCAACAATTTACCTGCGGGATTTGAGCCAAATGAATTCACAGACTTTGTCTGCAACGCAGCGAAATTGAATGCAACGCAAATATGCATTACGAAAATGACGGAAAGAAAATTACGCAAAAATCATAAATTTTTTTCATCTCGTTTGTCAGTCTCGATTTTTCAATCGAAAACAATTCAATTCCAGTTTTTTTCCTAAATAATGATTTTGCCATTCAGAAGAAAAAAATATTGCAAGGTTAAAAAAAAAAACACAGATTTCTTGTTATAGAAAAGTGGGTCGATCCGTGATGAGTGAACTCGTCGTTACACACTGTAGCAAGCGCTATATAATCTGTTATCGGGGAATGCTCTCATCCACGGGCGAACGGTATCGTTATAGGGCTGCTTCACCACTCTTGGTGCGGCACACGGTCTTTAGAGATCCGGATCAGGGTCGTTTAACCCCCACGAGGCGAACCTCGTCAAGCTTGGTCGTCGTAGCGTATCGCAATTTCCATGCATTACCAACCGCGTATTTCATTTTTTCACTCGTCCTTGCCCTTCCCAAACTCATCAATGAAAAGATCGGGAACAAAATCAAGATTGTTTACAGTAAAAAAAAAAATAATTTCTTCTCCCATTTTATGAGCCACTTGATGTTGAAATTCGAGAAAAATTGATTAATTTGTATGTTGGAATGACAAAATGAAGAATTTATGGGATGATGAAGTTTGCATCGTTGGGATGCAACGAAATTCTGCTTTTTTCTCATCAGCGCGAGGCTCATAATTATTATTCAATATTTGGTAAATTCAATAAATAATCTCAACGTTGCAAGAGCTTCAGAGTCATTTTATGGAAATTTGATGGGACATTTATTTTAGACGTTACGTGCACTCTTTGTTGTGCGATCGAGTGAGCTTCTGACCTCTTGAACTTTGGGGGCAATTTCTAGAGACTCGTACAGCTGGTGGGAAAATGCTCATGGGAAAAAATACAAGATATGGAGAAAGGAAATAAGGATAATGGTGATAAATTTGCAGGGCTGTGTGGGTATGTGTTGGTGGGTGGATTAAAAATTTATGTAGCAGTAGGGAAAGGAAAATGGAAGCAGCAGCACTCAGAATGCACACGCTGAAAATGGAATTTGGTGAAAAAACGTGGATGATATTTTGTTGGACACGATAAAGTGAATATTTTTGGATAATTTCAAAATTTTCGTTATCTTGAAAATATTTCTTATTTCTAACGAAACTGTCAGCAAAATTTGCGATTGAAATGACGAAAATTGACTTTTCGGAGAGACTTTCTAGAATATTTCTTGCTGCAATGGCTAAATTTTTGTGATTTTGAAAGAAAAAAAAACGTTTCCAACAAAATATCGATATTTTCCAACAGAATTTCCAGTCCAAGCGAATGTGGGGAGCGTGCGATCTTGTGGCAAGAAACGCGCGTTCCACACAGATAGAGTGTGCCGAAGCGTGAGAACAAGCACGCGAGGCTGTGGCACTAGGATCTCGGTGGTCGAAGAGCAGGTGAGATGAGGACCGCACCCACCCCGAGTATCGACCCGAAGCAACGTCAACCCCTTAACTCGGCTTACCCCGAATATTTGACTCTTTACTCTCTGCCTCCGACGCAACTCTTTTTCTTCTGCTCGTCTCTCTTCGTCTTTTTAGATCCGTTCATTCGCGGCTCGTATATAATTATGCACACACGAGCCTTGTTAACTTTGTCGCATAATTAATTGCATCCACGCGTTGACGTGCTTGAAACTTTGTATTTGTTTTTCATTCTTTTTTCCTTTATTCGTGCGTATCTCTCGTATTCAATGCAATTCTCCCTAGTCAAAATTTCTCAGTGTAGTTTCTGTCCAAACTGCGTTCCAGTTTTTTTTTCAAAATCTTCAAACTTTGATTTTACGAAAATCGCTACAACTTTTTTCATTTACAAACTGGCACTCGAGCTAACGCTCATGACGTTCGTTTTCGAATTATCTTTGAATTGGTAATTAGCGATTTTTGATTTATTGTCATTTTTTAGTTGCTCGGCAAGTTTGAAAGTGGAAAATGTGACGAAAAATGTGATTTTTTGGTTCGGGTTGCCAAAAAAAAAACAAATTATCGGATTCATGAGCTTCATTCTTGCGAAAAATTCATCGAAATCGGTTCAGTGGTTTTTGCATGAAAAGGGCACAAACACAATTTTGTTGTAGAGTTTTATATATAGAGAAAATGCAACAAAAGATAAAAGTGTGCCGGAATTTTCGTATACATTTGAAAAGCTCCTCGACACGTGATCTCGTTGTTGCATTCCCTCGGCGGATTTTGTCACTTCATTTTATTTGCCACCTTCGAACACGAACGTTTTTTCCGTTCCCGTCTCATGTCGTTGCCGCACACGCGGATGAGCTCGTTACGCGATCTCCAGGGATTTCCACCTGCTCCGCGCTGAAGTTTATTCGATTCAACAAGAAAAATAGAGACTTTGCTGTCCAAATTCCAAAAGCGTCATGTATGAGTATCAAAAAACCCCTCAAAAAATCCAGTAAAACGATAAAAAACAACGGAGAACGAAGAGGAACGGAAATTTCAGCTAAAATTACGAATGGAATGACGAAAATTTGATTTTTGTAGAGACTTTTTGGAACATTTTTTGCTGCAATGACAACATTTTAGTGATTTTTCAAAAAAACGTTCAAGTCGTATCCAACAAAATGATTTTTTCAGTGCGTTTTCATGACAGTGTGGAAAAAACTCTCATTTCAAGCTCATTTCCATCTTTTAAGGCTGGAGAATGATGTTTAGAAAATTGTGCGACGATGAGAGTTTTTGAGCGGCCGAGGACAATGTATTCTCCGTTAATTTGGTCGTTTTAAAGCCGCACGTGAATCCGGGTCAAGATGCCGCATTTATACCTGTAAGAAATGATGCGTGCCACGTCGCAGAATCATGTGCTTAACGTGTACGATAACGCGGACGAGAATTGCGAGGGGGAATAACGAGAAAACGAGCTACTCGAAGAGAAAAAGCTCGAGGGATGGAAATCCTCGGAGAGGAGCTTTTTCAGTTATTTTGCGGAATTGAAGGCAGTAGGTGAGAGGAATCGTTGCGGTTGGTAGTGTTTTATAATCACGTCGCTGTGAGTTAAGCAATGCACTCTCTGTACGGATAAGCAACGAGGGCGGAGGAGAAGGATCGCGAGGAAGAAAAGAATGGGGAAAATAAGCGATAGCTGGCAACCAATAAAACGGGACTTAAAATCTCCAACTCGTTGACCTGCCTCGAGTCTCATATCCGTTGGAATATCAGCAACGATCAGTCACAGCTGCTTTTTCAGCTTTTGCATTATATGCATGCCTCGTCAATAAACAAGACCAACAAAAAACTGAGGATAAGCTTCGCGGGACGATAAGTTTTGTGGGAAAACCTGCAAACTTTTATTTTTCGAATACGCCCTTAAAAAAGAGACGTCGCGAGATGGTCCTAAATCGATATCACTTTCTGCTGGTCGACGAAAGTCTGACCGTATAAAATTTCGACACTTTTATTCACGTTTCTCTTGACTTTATTTGATACAGAAATGAAATGCCATTCAATTTCTTTAGCCATCAAAATCGGAGGACAATTTTTATCGCATTATAGATTTTTTTTTTTGGTTTTCTTATTGCGACTTCGTTTTTGCTACTGATGACAGGAGGCCAGGAGGATTTTCATGAGTCTCGGAATCGCATTTACCCCAATTAAGGTTTTTAATTATCGTTTAGAATTTGATAAAATTTGGCACAGTATAGGAGATTGTGATTAGAAAAAAATCCAGTTTAATTTTCACGAGGCTACAGAGAATCAGAAAAAAATATTCGCATTGGGAGTTTTATGCATTTAACATTGATTTTTATGATAAATCTCAGTTTTTATTGTATTTTGCAATAAATTCTTATGAATTCTCAGGAGAAATCAAAGTTTTAATTGTGAAATACAATAAAATGTATGAAATCGATGTTAAATTCATGAAATTACCAATGCGAATATATTTTTTTTGGTTCTCTGTAGCCTCTTGAAAATTTGACTGGATTTTTTTCGTATCATAATCCACAAGTGTACCAAATTTTATTAAATTCTGACGGCACGACCTTGATACACAAAATAATGAATAAAAAACGTATTTTTCCAGCTCGTAATTCGAGAGAATCTTCGGTTTTTAACGAAATTCAGAATTATCAACTTTGGCCACGAATTTAATCGGATTTTTGTTGTTTTCTTCGAGAAAAAATCAGTTTTTCATTTTTTTCAGGAGAAATCAAAGTTTTAATTGTAAAATACAATGAAATGCATGGAATCGATGTTAAATTCATGAAATTACCAATGCGAATATATTTTTTTTGGTTCTCTGTAGCCTCTTGAAAATTTGACTCGATTTTTTCTCATTATAATCCACTACTGTACCAAATTTAATTGAGTCTTGAACGGTTATTGTTGAACCGACGGTACTGCGTTTACTCGATTCTGTGATAATTTGATAATTAGGCTTAACGATTTCTCGAGAATTATACTCGACACAGTTTGTTTTGGCACAAAAATGACGTTTTATACACTTTTTATTCACAATTTCTTAGCGATCGGAATCTGCAATTGTGTTTTTTTGTTAATCATGAATTTTGTCTTTTTATGTTGCAGGTGAGTTTCAGAATTTCGTTGACCTCGGTCTCTCTCGAGTTATCCTGAGACGTAAGTGTGCATGCAAAAATATTGGGCGTCGTTATAATTAGACTAGTTTTTTATCGCGAGCAATCAAGAACTTGCGCCGCTTCATTTTTGGTCCGTCGTTTCTTTAAAAGCTCGTCGAAAAATGAAGAAAAAACATTGAATGTTCGTATAAATATCCGCACAGGAAAGTGCATTTTAGTTTCGTTACTGCGAAGCTTTAACGGAGACAAACGATTCGCCCGTTGAGCGCAGGCCGTGTGTACAGAGGCCCGCGATGGCTTGCCCGGTGGTGCATTCGCTGGTATTACTGCTCGAGCGCCAAGAGACGAGTCGAAGGATTTTCGTTGCTCCGCAGACAGTTGCGCGGCTCGCTCGTTGCAATTTCACAACCAGCGAGCTCGCTTCCTTTTCTTTTTCTGTGTCTGTGTCTGTGTGTGTGTGTTGGATGGATTTGTTTTGTGGCTGTAGAAGCTGCGGGTTCGAAAAGAGATCGCGGGCTTGCCGAATCGCGGACTGGATCTCGGTCCGCACATCCTCGCTAGATATATATATGGACAGCAACGTCGTTGCAACGTCCGCGAGGATCCCGAGGATTCGAGAGGTGGAACGTATCACTCGCGTGTACTTTGTACCTTTTTCTTTCATTCCGAATCCTCAAGCTTATATACGACGTGCTATTTCTTACGTCGAGCAAAGAATTGCACTGCCTCGAGATTGCCCTAAAAAATGACGAAAAAATCGATCGTTGCTATAAAGACTCTATACAGGAATTTGAAAATTACCAATTACGAAGATGGAGGTAGAATTTTACGAATTTGCAACCTTCCGGTTCAGGCAAAAATAATTTGTTCAATTTCAAAAATCTGCTCACACTGAAAATTCAATTTTGTCCAAAAACGTCGATATTTTGTTGAATACAGCCAACTAAATATTTTCGGATAATTTCCAAATTTTCGTTATTTCGACAATATTTTTCATGTGTAACGGAACTTTCAGCTAAATTTACGATTGGAATGACAAAAATTTACTTTCCGAAAACGATTTTCCAGAATGTTTTTTGCTGAAATGACAAAATTTTCGTGATTCTTCGAAAAAACTTTTAGTCAAACGTATCCAACAAAATATCCATGTTTTTCAACAAAATTCTCTTTTCAGTGCAAGGAAAAACAGAATTTCTGGATAGCAGGAAAAGGGAATTTCAAGAAAAGAAAAAAGAAAACACAACGTTTGAATTGGCAATTAGAATTTTCACTTCTGCACATGCGGACAAAGATTTCGTGCCATATGGACGTTGCTCTCGTGTGCAGCATCCTTTCGCGTCTATCACGCCCGGAGCCTCTTTATTCTTTTTCTCTTCTCTCAGCCCCAGACTATTACTCCGCCCTGCATTGACATACGGACATGGTTGTGGTGTTATGGAGGCTCGAAGCCGCTGCAACCGAACATGAAAATCTTGGCCAAGTTCCAAAGGATCTTCTCCGTGGCGAACAGACTCGGACCAAATGCTTCGCTATGCTCCTCTGACATTTTCGCCAACTTTATACGACGAGTGTCGTAGCGATCGTGACCGAAAACGGAGAAGACTCTGAAAATTGGCGAAAAATCCTTTCGCTATTTTTCTCCGGTTTGGAACTTTCGCTTTTGGCAAAAAAAAACTCTAAATTGTTCGAACTTTTCCAAGAAATATTTGGGCGAAATTAGTCAAAATCGTTGTCTCGAAATTTCGCCAAAAAACGTCGATATTTTGTTGAACACTGTGAACTTAATATTTTTGGATAATTTTAAAAATTATCGTGATTATGACATTTTTTTTCATTTGTGACGGAACTGCGACAACAAAATTTACGATTGGAATGACGAAATCTACAAAATTTTTGGGATTAAAGAAAAAAAAACGTTCAATCGAATCTATCCAACAAAATATCGATCTTTTCCAACGAAATTTTCCTTTCAGCTCGAGATACGCAGCTTTTGCTTGTTCGTAGACAGTTAAAAGCTCCGGTACATTATTAAAGCGAGTTACAGGTACGTTTTGGATATACAATAATTTGCTTAGTTGGAGTGTCGTGGCAGCAGCAATTGTCAAGTTTATTTCTCATGAATATGGTAATACGAGATGGGGCGGCGGCGGCGGAGAAATCTGTCGAGCAAGTTTTCAAGCCTCTCGCTGCTCCGGCATCTCCGCATGCACGTGAATTCTGCAAATCCTTCTTGAAATTCTCCCTTGTCTCTCATCCGTTTTTCAAACATTCGTAGTTGTTCGCCATTACAGGTGTAAAAAAGCTTCGGATTTGCTCGTTTTGACTGACGTATTGCTGGAACGACCAAAGGAACACAAATGTCCAGTTTCCAAGTTTGCAAATTGCAGATTTTCTCCCTGGTAGCTCGCTCAGGGAATTTCGCATCGGGTTTTGTCGATCGCCGATTCTTGACAGTGTTTGCGACGACCATTTTCTGACGTGGCATGGGCCTCATTTTTCTACAATCTTTTTTTCCCAGTTTTCAATGTCAATGTGCTCGAAATGTCCCGAAACGTGGAAAAATCATTTATAGAAAAAATTTCCGGATGTGTGTGTTCGTTCTGGGACTGTGAATTTCAAACTTTTATAACTCGAGAACGGTTCGAGCTACAGGGCTCCCGTTTTGCACGGATGTTAATCCATACAAACTCTTGATTCTCTGAAAATTTTGTCGGAATCGCTCGAAAAATACGAATTCTGGGGCATTTTGAAATTTTCAAAAAAGTCTGCCATCGCTCTAACTTCCGCAAATTTCAAGATTTAGTCCTAATTTTTTTTTTATAAATAGAGTATAGAAAAATTGGTTGGACGGTTTCGATTTTATGATTCTTCAAATATTTTGAAAATCCGCGAGTTTTTCAAAAAAATCGTCCCACCCCTTTTCGCAAATGTGCTCTTTAGTTTTTATTTTCTAGATGCTGCGAATTTCAGGATTCGCAGTCTCATTTGTCCCAAGAAAGCTTTACACCATGCTCGTAGCAAAATTTGTTCCATTTGGCATGACGAATTATTGCAATTTCCCATGAGGCATTGCTGGACCATAAAAAATGGTCGGCGCAATCGTTTAACGCGGAAAATCGAGGCGAATCATTGATTGGGCATTTAATTGTTTGACCTGTAAAGCAGTGTCGATCGATCGAATTTTTCTGGGTTGCATTTGATCGCGATTGGCAGTTACTGCCGGATTATCGCACCAACGAGAGCAACGACGATCCGTACAGCATCCAGAGAGAGTGAACCGCACTGTTACTTAACTCTGAGCCCTCGTATCGCCTTAGTATCGCAAGAATCATGATTATTTCTGTCCCTCGGAAGCTGCAAGGCGGTATCGACGCTCGAACCGCAGAAAAACCGCAGATTACTTTTTTCATCTCGTTCTCGAGGTGCTGCACGAATTGGAAACGTGAACTGCAAATACCGCGTGATCCTATACGCGGCTGGCTCTCTCGTAATTGGAGAACGTGTAGCATCAACGCTGCTGCCACCAACCTTAATGCGATTATTCAATCACACCAAAGATTGTATAAATCTCATTTTACGTATTACCAATGGCCACATCCATAAAAAACGTTTTTACAATGGACTTTCCCTCATTACCGCGTTGAACCAGACACGACGCTCATCAAATTTTATTCACTCATGCATGCGATTCAATTCTGGAAAATCTGTTTCATCCTGTTTTTCGAGATTGCCCATAAAAATGTCGTGTTAAAGCTTCGATCGTTGGGATGCAACGAAATTCTGGTTTTTCTTGAACAGAGCTCGTGATTTTTATTCAATATTTCGCTGGGACAATAAAATGATTGGGTTTTAGGATCCGGAGACGAAATCGGTACGAGAATTTTCGTGGTTTTTGAAATTGAACAAACAATTCATAGAAAAAGGATTTTTCATTGGACCCCGACGTGGCGAACGTCGGTCTAGTTTTCTGTCGTTTTTTATTTTTTTTTACTTTGATTTTCTGTTTTCGCAGAAATTCAGAAATTCTATTTTTTATAGGGCGGAACTCCAGGACACGTTTTTTTTTTTTTAATCACTAAAATGTTGTAATTGCAATGAGAAATATTCAAAAAAGTCTCTTCGAAAATGAAATTTTTGTCATTTGAATCGTAAATTTTGCTGTCAGTTCCGTCAGAAATAAAAAGTATAGTAAAAATGACGAAAATTTGGACGTTATTGAAAAATATTTAGTTGACCTCGTTCAACGAAATATTGTTTATGACAAAATTCAATTTTGAGTGCAGGATTTTGACTTTTTTTGCGTGCAACTAGCGTCAGGGAAGAAAAAGACGTTTCTGCTGAATTTCGCACATGCAAGTTGTCTTTACGCGGCAGTTTGTTAAACATTTGCTCTCTCGTGACCCCGGCGTATAGGCAGCGCGGATCAAAAAGCTAAGACTGCGAGAGCAGATACTCGACCCAGAATACACGTGTCTGCATCGCTGCTGACCGTGTCGCCCGGCGTTTGATGAAAAACTGGAAAATCTTTTGAGCCTCTTTTTTGTTCCATTTTATAAAGCTCTCGCCTTTTCCTGTTTATTATTTTATGGCTCGGGCTTTCTGGATGCTGTGAAAAAAGTGAAAAATCATAAATAAGCGTAGAAATTTCATGGGGAGCTTGGGGAGAGGCTTGGAAAGTTGCTAAAAGTGCTATTTATTGCTTGGACTTTTCCGCACCAACTTGCTTGCGTAAAACAAACGTTTTAAAAAAACTATTGGCCTCTCAATCACGTTGTTTCCTCGGCTCAAAGCTCCGCTTCCTGGAATACAATTTCTGCCTCGATTCCTTATTAAATAAACTTGGCCAACTCACCTTCTTTTTACGGACTTGGTGAAACGTCAAACAGAATTCCTCGTCCGGGCGTCATTTGACAATCTTTGCCGCGCTTCGTTTCGTTCCAATTCCTGAGTCAACTTTCAACGTTGTTTCTTCGAGTTTTCACTCTCAGAGTCGCAGGGTTAACGCTCAAGTTCGCAACGTTGGAATGAAGCAAAAAATATTCCTTTTCACTGGTGGGTTTTGTTGAATTTTTTTAATTTTACAAATTTCTCAAACCGATTTACTTTTTGGGTCCCAAAAACCGATCGATTTAAATTAAAGAAATTGAATGAATAAAATTAATAAATAAAATTAATAATGATAATAAAGAATAATAAATTAAATAAATTAAATTAAAAAAATTAATGAATAAAAAATAATAAATAAAATTAATAATGATAATAATAAATTGAATTAAAATAATGTAAAATATAATACAAAAAATTCTTTTTTATTGATGTTTTTTGTTAAATTTTCGAAAACTTTCGAGCCAAAGTGTTATTTGGGTCGCAAAAACCGATCGTTTTATCATCCCAATTACATTCTTCAATTGGATAATGAAATTTGAGCGAGGAAAAAAAGAATTTCGTTGCATTCGAACGATGCAAACTTGAACGTGACGGCAAGAGAGTCTCTTACATAAATATCATATATATATTGTAAATGCCTCGAGTGTCGTATCCACGTGAGCATGAGAAACTGCATGTTTCGCGTTACATTGGTAGGGGTTAGTTGGCGTGCACTTAACTCGTGTATTCGCGGTGCACTTGGGGCCTAGACTAACCGATGGAGGTTGAGCGAACAGCGAAGCCAAGACTCGTCTTGGCTTTCGCTGTATAAACTAAGACATGCACCAAGCATGCGGGCTAATACACCCCATTGACCCACAAGACTGCCAATGTACGAGACACTACGTTAATGCATTGACGCGGTGCATATGCGGGCGATTGCGTTCTTGCGCGACTCCCAGAAGCAGCTTTATCCTCTTGAACTTGCGGAAGCATTATCGCTCCAGGTGGCCGATGTGCATCGTGCAGGTATAAACGTAACGTGTCACTATCACAAAATTACTTCGCAATCATTTTGTTCCAACATTTTCCTTATACCAAAACTAACAATTTTCTGACGTTACGTGAGACATTCAATTTACAATTTTTAACTTTTTCCATCCTAAACGCGTGTAAATTCAAGTCGCGTTTCGTTTACCAGTTGCAAATGAATGTATTTAGGATTTTTCTTTAAAAAATTCCACCCACAGCCTTTCTGGCAATCTGTAAAAAAAATCCTAAATACATTTTTCTTTGCAACTTTTTAACGTCAAAGTGACTTTGATTCACACGCGTTGAGATAGGGAAAATAAAAAATTGAATATCTCAAATTCCAAAGGTCGGGAAAATTTTCTTTGTAGGAGAAAATTTAGTTTTGGTGCCAGAAACGTTTATTCAAAATTTTGGAAGAAGCCTCAATGAAGTAGTTTTTCAAAATAGACGCAGTTTTTGGATAATCTAAGATTATTTTATGCTTCCCTAAACTCAACATGGAAAATGAGACAGAAAAAAGATCGAAAAAGTTTCAATTCTTCGGTCTCGGACCGAATAGAGTGAAAAAAAAGAAAAGATGGCGCTGCTCTCGCGGAATCGTGAGGCGCGACCCAAGAAAGATAGCAAAAAACGGAATTCTCGTGATTACTTTAGATGCACGCGAGCGCAGTGTATAATTAGACTTGAATTTTGAATAGAATGACCAATTAACGAAGAAAATATGAGGTTGACCTGGCAGGATAACAAATCCTGTAGCCGACGCAGCCCCTGAGCTATTTTCGATGCCGCTCCGTTCTCTTGAGAAGCTCCGAGCGCGCAAAAGGTGTGCAGCCGGAGGCATTTTCGCAAACTTCGACTCCTTTCCTCGCTGCATCGACGACGAGCCTTGGCCTCTCTCTCTCTCTCTCTTCGGCACCTAAACATCCGCGGTATATGCGAATTTTCAAGTTAAGGGATGGGGTTGGCTTAGCTCGCTTTACCGTCGATCGCCGTGCCAGCCAACTGCACCTTCAGAAAGCTCCGAGCAAGAGAGACGAACAGAGAAAAGGTGGGGGCGAGGGTAAAGGGCGGGGGGGGGGGGGGGGGTGCATAGTGCACGGGGTACAAAGTGACGGCAAGAGCAACCAGCAGGGTCTGCGGCGTCGGTGGAGGGCGATCGCGGGGTGGGATAAGGCGCTCTATAAAATAGAGTGGGGGAATGGAATGGGCGGGGGAGGGGGGGGGGTGATAGGGGGAATAGTGCACCGAGGGCGAACGCGTCATGAGAGCAGTACGCACGCGGACACCGAGTCATTCACTCGCTTCCGGAAGTCGTTTTGGTTAACGCGCTAACCAATTCGACCCGCCGCTCAAATTAACCCGCCGTCGTCTTGTGCTTTTTTATTTTTCATCCGCCCAAGTCTTGGCCTCGATTTTCGTTCGTTTGCGATGTTTGTACAGGGAAAATTTAATTTTTGGAAAACGCTTGGAAATTTTGTTGAACACGGTCAACTAAATGTTTTTCGATAATTTGAAAATTTTCGTTATTTTGACAATATTTTTCATTTCCAACGCAACTGTCAACTAAATTTACGATTTTAATGATAAAAATTCACTTTTATAAGAGATTTTTTAGAATATTTCTTGTCGTAATAACAACATTTTTGGAATTTTCAAAAAAACCGTTTAGTCCAACTAAATATCCAGCGTTTTCAACAAAATTTTCTTTTCTGTGTACTTTGGTGCGATATTACTCTGGATTTATGTTTACGCAGATTTTTCATTATCAACGACGCAACAGTGTCTCTTTGACCGTCTTTGCAGTTGACGCTCGATTTTAAAAAATTACTTACTATTACTCTCATAAATGATCGGAATTCAGATTATTTAGTTTTTTTGAATTTTTTATTAAATTCTTTAGGATTTGGATTAAAGTTTTTGGGGCACGGAATTGTTTACATATGAGACTAAAGTTTGCATCATTGGAATGCAACAAATTTTTTTTTCCTTGACAGAAGTGATCGAGAAATTTTCTATTGGCCGATGAATCATTTGGGATCGTTGAATTTTATTTAATCAAAGAAGTTACAGTGCAAGCTGAAAAAAATAGGAGAAATTTTTTTTTATGGGGTTTTATGAAGATCTCGATTGATATATTTTGGGCAGTTTGGGGGCCAATTGTTTCGTTAATATTGGAGAAAAACAATGTGAGAAACGTAGGAAAAAGTTGAAACTGGCGGTGCAAGCAACTTTTTATTCCTCGGGCCACGAATGAAAAGATTTTGTTCAACTGTTGGCCAAGGAAACGAAAAAAGTTGGGGATAAAAGTTGAGAGTTTGCAAAAGTTTCTGGCAATCCTTAGGAAGTATTTTTTTTAAATGAAATTTCTTTAGAAAATGGTTTAAAAAACACCCGATGGCGGGCTCGTCGATTGCCTCGACGTATAGTTACGTTGAGCAGCTCCAAAAGTGCTCTCGCATCAGTGGAAAGTCCCATCAGCTGCATCAGCGTTTGTGGCTAACGATGCTGGATGAAAAGTTGGGCTTAGTTGAGGGCATGGAGCTGCTGGATCCATTGAGAGGCTCGTTTGACCCAGAGTTTCTGGTGATCCGTTTATACCTGACGAGACCAAGTCATAAATACAAAATCGTTGTGTACGAGCCTCACGTTCCAGGCCAAGACCGCTTGCAAAGTTTCCTGCTCTATTGACCTGTGCCGATGTCCTAAAACAGTTGGAAGCAAATTTTCCGTTGTTCGCTCGATCCACAGACTAAGAAATCAAATTCTACATTTTATTTGAACCGCGCACTGAAAAGGAAATTTTGTTGAATACGTCCGACTAAACATTTTTTGTGAAAAATCACAAAAATTATGTCATTGCAGCAAAAAATATTCCAGAAAGTCTCTTCGAAAAGTCAATTTTTGTCATTGCAATCGTAAATTTTGCTGTCAGTTTGAACTAAAAATATTTTCAAAATAACGAAAATTTTGTAATACAAAAAAAATTTCAACAAAATTTTATTTTCAGTGCATCCGCCTCCTTCGATCCTGCCGATTGAACTTTTGACCGGGTTGAAAATGAATTTTTCCTGCCCCCCTAAATCCTCGTATTTTTTTTTACCCATAAAAAAATTCATATCTCCGGTAAAATTGAACGAAAAGGCTCAAACTTGGGCTCATTATTTTCGTTTTTTAATGCAGAATCAAGCGAGCCTGGGGCATTTTCCCATAAAGTCAAGATTCTTATTCCTTTCAGGATCCAATGTGAAAATCGGTAGGAAAATTGTCCGAATTTTTAAAATTAAATAAAGTCTTTAGAAAATCTGGACATTAGTGTCATCTCGAGTGCTTGATTTCGAATGAATCTTTAGCTGCTGCTGGCAACCGCGTCGTGTGGCATGTAGCTCTTGGATGAAACGAAGCTGCATTATTGACATTGTTATGCTCGCATGAAAGCAGCATCAGGTACCCCTTGGGAAAGCCTCTTGGGGGAGAAGAGCTGATTGCGCCTGTTAGTGTAGGGAGAATCGTGTTCTCTTGGTCGGATTGTTGGTTGGCTATTAATCGAGAAGTAGGTGGAAGGAAAGTCCCCTCGCGTGCGAGTAGTTTTGCCACGAGTGAAGATTCTTGTTATATCTTTATCGATGTGAGTAGAGGTGACCGCAGTCGGGTAACGTAATAGCCATGCAGCCTCGGACATTCGATTAGATTGTTCCTTCGCTCGAAACGATCGCGCGGACCTCATCCCACAGGTGTCGTCGTCGTCATGCTGGATACTCACTCGGACGATGCAATACGCTGATGCTGAAGCAATCTTGTCGCTTTCAATGTGTTGTACAATCGGTGATCAAAGTTTGAGCCAATCGCCAGGCTAGAAATCGTTTCATTACTTTTTCATTAGATCGTTAAATTGCAGCCTCGTTGCTTCCTCAACAGGTCATGTCGCGTTTGAATAAAGCTCAAGTTAAAAACGTTGCAATGCAACCCAAAATATTTATTTTTATTGATTATTTGTTCGAATTTTCAAAATCGCTATTAAATTCTGCATTTTAAGATATTCCCATAAAAAATTGACTTTATTTTGAATTCTTTCAAAAAACTTTCCGTGTCTAGAATTTGAGATATTTAATTTCCAATTTTTCATTTTCCCCACTTCGATGAAAAGTCGCAATAATCGAATTGCAAAAAAAATTTAGTTGCACATAGCCAGAAAGGCCATCAGCCGAAATGTTTTTAAGTAAATCCTAAAATCATTTAAGGGCATCTTAAGGGCAGAAAATTTTTCTTTAACGAAGAGAATTGTTGGTTTTGGTGTCAAGAATATTGATCCAAAATTATTGAAGAATTCTGAATAGAGTGATTTTTTGATACGTCAATCTTTGTCAAAGAAAAAAATAATTTCGTTGCATTGCAACGAGATTTAAATTTCAACGCCATGACCTCTCGACACTTTTTTTTCCATTGATTCGCCAACTGCAACCGTTTCTACAAAAGTGCTAAGTCGTTAGATCGATAAAATTTATTTCGAGTCTCCGCATTGAATAATGAGCCAAATGTCAGCGTCAACGATTCGCCAGGGAGAGAAAAAAAACTCGTTGCATCATATTTGAGCAAGCTCTTGACGAAATGCTGGATAAATTTAGTGACGTCGCAAGCCAAATACAATAGCAGTTTGTCTGGTGGCAGAGTTGACGAGATGGAGCGCGTGCGTGTCGAGTTATTTTGATATTGTTGGAAAATCAGGCTGTCGCGACGAGCTGCATGTAAATAATAAAAAGGAGGAAGCCCAAAGCGTGTATTTAATAACGTCAGGCCGTGTGTAACACACACGTTAGGGCGGCGTGCATGTCTCTCGCGAGAGGGTTCCTTCTTTGCAGAGGAACGAACGAGGAGCAGGAAAATGCGTGGAGCAAGGTAGTTGCATGGAAACGTGTACGAGTAAAGAAAAAAAGACTGTGCTCGTGCACGCTCGATAGGAAAAGGTCTCGGGTGGAGTAAAAATAGGCGAATGTTGGAAAAAATAATTGCTCTCGGAGTATTGAAAAGCTTTGGGATTCACTTTGTCCTGTAAATTGAAACGCGCTCCTCGTTATGAATAAAAAAATGAGAAAAAAAAACACACAAAATAGTGCTGGGAATAAAAAGTTTGGTGAACGCGAAGATTCTCGGAGGCTGTGACAAGTTTTTATTAAGCGCTTTGCTCAAGGACACATGATTGTGTAATTTGTGTTTTTTAAAGTGCGTTTCCCAAGGATTCTGTCGAGGTACGGAGCAGCGAAAGCTGCACGACGTTCGTCATCGTTAAATTTACTCTTCTTATCTCTCGCGGTGCGCGGAATATCATTTCGCATTAATTTTCGTGAAGCACGTGGATTTATTCGCTGCGTCCCTTGCTCGCGTGCTTTCTTTCAACTATGTCTTTCCAGCCGGAGAGCCTTTTTGTATTGTCTGTACGACTGCGTTAATGACCTCTCGTGTACAACCCTCGGAGCTACCTCGAGGATATCGTGTCGTTGTGCCGTTGTTACATCCCGGAGACAATGAAAGTTGGGGCAAAAGTAACTCTTGAGTGGCCCTTTCGCTTCGTCGTCATCTTTTCTTCGCTCGCGCGTACATTTCTCATCGTAACGCTCACATTTTCGCTTTTTCCTCGATCAATTCCATTGGAAATTCCTTGATTATCGAAAACTTTCGTTTGGAGTTGGTCTCGAGTTCGGATCTTTGAGATCCAACGAAAAATAACTTTTCTCTCAATTTTTCGTTCAATTTCAAAACCTCGATTTATCGTCTTGAACGAATATTAAATCAGAATCTCAATAAAAAAAAAGAGTAAAAAACAGAATTGAAAGAGAAACGACAGTCGTGAGCTCTGCTGAAATAAAAAAAAACAGAATTTCGTTGCATTTCAACGATGCAATTGGAAGCATTTGAAGCTGGAATACGAAACCAAGTGAAAACGGTCGGGCATGGGAGTTTTTTCAGCGACAGATAAACTCGTAGAAATTTCGACCGATACAGTAGAGTCGAGCTCCGAAGAACGAGAAAATCATTTCAAAGGTTCTCAAATTAATGAGTTTTTGTTCTCGTAATATTAGCCAATTCATGCGGTTGAGTTAAAAATTAAATTTAAACCCATAAAATGCTGAAATTTGAAAAAAAAGATGGAGAACCAGAATTTTCTGTTCGCAACCACAAAGACAGACGATTATTCACTCGAATATGTATCGCAATTAAATAAATCATCAAGTGACTATCGATCTGCTCGGAAAGCGTTTTTCGTTTCCATCCGTTTTTCCTGTTTGTTTCTTTTTCCTCTTTCGTTTGTTTCTGCAACGTGTTGTCTTTTTCACACATTAATTATTCCGCAACTAATTACGAAGCTCACTTGGGTTTTCCACATTTATTCTCTCGCCTTTGTAGTTATTTTCCAACAAAGCATAATGGGCGGAGAGGAATATGAGGCTACGAGAGACAACTCGCGAAAATATCTCTTGAATAATTACTCGTGAAATGTTTTACTTTTATCACACGTATACCCAGTTTTCTACGACACTCAAGAGATTTTTGTATTATTTAATAACCGAGCAAGCAAGACGAACTGGTTGTTCGTACAACCCGAGAATTAGGTCGTCCGGTGGTGGTCGCTAAAAAATCTCTGATCGTATTGTACGTTCCAGTTTTTTGCTGAGCGCAATTAATACCTTTGCCTAAATAAACTGGAAACGTAAATTTGTAGCTCGACTCAAATTTCTCGAGAATTGACTGACGTCAATGATAAATGATGAGAAATAATTTTTCTATTAATTGCTTGTTCATTTTCGCAAATAATGACATTTATAAATTATATTAAATTATTATTATTTTATGAATTATTCAATTTATAATTTATGAATTAAAAAAATTTATTTTCCCGATCAAATTAACCATAAGAATCATGGCGAATTTCGGTTCCGTTGGAAAGCAGAAAACATTCGATCGGACTGTTCAGAATAACTTTTTAGTGATTCTCGCAGATTTTAGATAATTTACGAATTATTAAAAGGAATCAGTTGATTTTTGATGAATCGACAGAAAAATGACAAAGTTCTCTTTGAGTGTAGCGATAAAAAGGAACGAGGGTCGTTGGGAATCGACTAGATTGCGTGCATAATGGTACGACTGTTAAAACTGCAACTCGTCAAGGAGCCAATTAAAAAAATGTCTCGTTTCACGAGGTTCAAACGATCCGGGAATCACACGATGTCTTAGTCGTTAGTTTATTTATTTATTTTTCACAAGCAACAAAACTTCGTTGTCTGGAGATATTCTATGCAGAGAGAATGGTCTTGTGTTTTTGAGGGTGGCAGGAAAGACGACAAACGTCGGGCGCCATTCAGTCTTGTCTCGTTGTTATACGAAATACCATTCAACTTGGTTTTTACGGTCTTGGCTGTTAGCCCATATAAAACTCTCTTCCTCTCGGTTCCCCATATAATCCTCGTTGCTCTTATATTTTTATTTCTTCCCTCTGACTCGACTGGCGCGGTCAAATCCATTCAACAAATCCAACATTCAATGTTTCCATCATTTTCGTCACTCCGAACCGTTGCTCCGCCGCATCATCTGCCAAACGCGAACGCGAACGTTCAACTGATTTTTCCATTTTCCCCCATTTCTCTGCAAGGATATTGATCATTTTTCTCTGTCGCTGGAAGATCCGGAGGTCATCGTTACCAATATTCTAGAATTGACGAGACCAGCTACTCGGCAAAATTCCTGGACTGAGCCAATCGTTAGTTCCGGTGAGGATGAATTTTCAAAACGAGAAAAAAAGTTGAATTGTATGAAAAAAAAAATGAAATTCACTCGAGAATTTTTATGGCTACTATTGCAAAGATGAACGGAGTTTGTTGAACTACACCCCCTTGTTCAGCACTCGAAGCTAGAACCTCAAACAGAAACGCTTCAAGTTCCTGTTTGCTTTGATGAAAAACAAGAAAGCTTTTCGTTTATTTGTATCGCAATTGAGAAAATCTGTAAAAACCATTGGATCAATAGCTGGTTCGTTTTCATCATGAGTTAGAAATTGGCTGCGAACTTCTTGAGTGGCCATCACTGACCTGCGGATAATCTCACATTTTTCGTGTGACACGTGTGATGATATACGCGCAGCTGTCCGTGCACCTTTACAAATTAATTTGATAACTACGTCCCAGGGCTGTGTGGCTTGTGATGGCAAAGTAATGAGCACAATCAATTTATAAAGCTTGCAGTAGCCTCGCGTTGAGGGAGATTTGCCGGGGGTAAATTGCACGAATAGAAAAGTGAAAAATTTTCAGGCGAGTTCAATAAAAAAAAGAGCATTTTTAATGCCAGTTCGTTACTGACGTTTCACGAAGTATAAAATACTCGGAATCCATTCCAGTGTTAAAGAGCTCTCGCGATTCCATTGCCCACGATGGATCGGGGTCATGAGAATTCGGAATACCAATGAAACCCCCCCCCCCCCCTCTCCCATACATATGTATGTGAATAGAGTGTGATCGTGTCCTCGGAATTTCGTATTCTCTTGGAAAATACCCGAGTTCCAGGAACGAAGGGAGGACAAAGAGAAGGACGATGAATCCTGTCAGAGATTTGCGCCCGATCCATTAACGATTATTCCACAAATCGGCCACTCTTCAAGTCTATAAGTAACATTACATATACCTTTTGATTCTGCCGATAAGGTGATGGGACATTCTTGACTCTGCCGAGTCTCTTGATAGTCAAAAATTTGGCTACGTACGGAATACTGGAATGGAAACTATGATATATCTCCAGATGTTTATTCCATGACTACTGTAGTGGTAATCCCATTAGCAGCCAGGCTTTGATTCGCTTGGATGAAAACTTGATTGAGTATACGTTCCATGGAGTTGAATCAATCGAAATGCCATGCAAGATTCGTCGCACTAATGACTCTTCTCGTAGCTTTGCTACTTGACGATAAAATGTCGTCGCATAGACATGCAGTTGACTGCAAACAATTATAGGCCAAACGAGGCATCATAACTCGATGTGAATGATTACCCCGAATCATCAGATTTTGGTATGGAGTCAAGCAATGCAAGGCTGCACTCGTTGGAGTGAAGGAAAATTCAATTCGAAGATGACTGCGGCTTCAGGAATAACCACACAGTCTGAAATTTGCTTTGTTTCCATCGATGGTGCAGCTAAATTTCTCTTGGAAAACTATCAAACCATCGCGGCTCTCAAATTTTCATGCTTCCCGTGTCTTCTCGTGGTCCTCCAACGTAAACCACTGTTTTTATCGATGCCAGAGCGTCTCTGTTGCTCGTTCGATTCACCGAAACGAGATGAACAATAGAAACTGTTAGACATCAGTGAAGCTTCAGGTATTCTCCATATCAATGCTCGTGCCGTTTGTTTAAAGCCGATTGTGCATGCGGATAGCAAATACCTGACGCCTCGCATTATACTGTTGATGCAGGCATACATTTCTACATGATGCAGTGCGTGTACGTTGCTCTGTGCAAGAGGAAGCTCATGCTTCCATTAAACCGTAATGATACTCACTGGTTCAAATTCAAATACTCGTGCGAGTCTGTCGCCTTGAGGTATGACAAGCTTCGACCATCACCAAGTGTGCAATTTCCGGATCTCTGGTTTCGCTAGACTATATTTTCGTGTTTTGACTACATATTCGCATTCGAGAACGTTCGCTACGAGCCGATACTATCGAGACTGTTGTCAGCCATCCTCATTTGTGTCATTGAAATGGTGAAGACATGTCCCGGTTGAAATTGAATATTATTTAAATAATCAGAGATTGAGTATGCCGAATTTTTCGTAATAGTGTCCATGAGGCACTCTTGCTGAAATCTTGAAGTCTTGATAGGAAATGTCTCTGTATCCACGTGGAACAGTATCCACTGTTAAAAAGGTCTGAAAAAAGGTTCACATAATATCTGGAAACTTGATATTTACTGGTAATTCTATTAGTGGATTCGCTGAGTTTGGATTGGGATAAGTATTAATCGAGGCTGGTCTACTAACAGTCGTCAAGGAGCCACAGATATTCGAATTATCCAGGATTGCGCAGTAATGCCATGCCAAACGAGCCATTTGGTCGTTGGATTGGTGAGCGATGCTTGTAGTTTGAATGACCGCATTCCAGTGTGGTCATTCCATACAACGACAGATTGGACCAAATCCACAATTCTGTTTCGTTTAATCACCGCAGAAGGAATTTAGCGCTGTTGTTGGTTCTCCAAAGGTCGCTTATCCTGTCCGATATGTCAGTCACGTGATTGCATCGAATCCAAGAGTTGATTCATTCTTGTATATTATTCACTTGTTTTTTTTTTTTTATGTCCCTGGGCTAACTCGCTCGAGGGTGACATGAACTGCACGATGCTCGAATGCACCACTGTCAATCATTAATAGAGTATAACTTTACTGTCACTTTCGGATCCCAATGTGGTACGTTGCGATGCTCATGTACATCAGATCACATCTATGACCATGCATTGACAGGTTCATCCTATGACGTCGGTCTTTCTGTCGCTGCTCATCGGTCTATTCGTTCCTTGAATAAAAAATGGCACTGCAGTGCCCACTTCCGCCGAAGCACTCTCAGTACTCAGCGGAATTCAGGCTTCTCTATTGCAATCGGCCACGCAATTGAGGATACTTCAAATAGATGCCCTCAGTACCGATTATTGATCATCCGACATGTTATCTAAAAACTATGCTTCGCTAATCGAAATGAGAGAATTGACTACAAACACTTTTAAGCCTCTTTCCCCCATTGACCAAATCATGTCAGGATGGAATTTTGGATAGAGATATGAATCATGATAGATTCGCTCTCCCTGCCAGACGCAATACTATTGGACGTTTGATAATTCCTCCGTAACAGGAAGTGTCAATCCGCTTACGCCGATAGCACTTGAGTATGTAATCAAATGGACAGATAAACAGGGCGATTTGATCTCAACTGGACTGAATTGATTGGGTGTCTATGTGGGTGTCAACGCTTGTCGGTGGGCCCAAACACTGCTTCGTACATCTGTTTCGGAGCCTTTGATTCAGTTATTCTAGTTAATGATTACGCTGAAGAAACACATGCCGTTCGTAGAAGGTGTGGAAGACGTCGAAAGTTCTGATTCTGAATTCTTAAGTGATTATCAAACAGTATCTTTCAGTTCTAACAGTCAAAATGAAGTGACGTCATTTCGCAAAGTATTACGAGGCCCTCGTAAACCCTACCAATTGTAAGGTCTTCAACCTGTTTCACTTATTGCCATTCACCAGACATTTAACTGGCGTCTGGACGAATTTATCTTCAAACTTTTGCCAAGTGATGGGAGACTGTGAAGGAGATTCCAAAGTCACCTGGGGAAGAATGAATCGCGTTTAAAGTACTTTCCCAACTCGAACAATTACTTAAGGCACTTTATCACTTTACCGATCACTTCCGTTTATTTGCCACTGATACAGGAAAAAATGTAGAAGATACGACGTTGTTTCTGTGATAACGATGAATAGGTACAGGATGATGACATGAAAAAAAACTTTTTTTCTCTATAGTTAACTGTAGAATTTTGTTGGTGATCGCTGGAAATACTACGGGAACTTTGAACTTCCAGCGAACCGATGTCGCGTGAATAAACATGTTCCAGTGTGATCGGTTTCTCGTATCCCAGCTTTTCCTGAGTAGACTCAGTTTGAATGGAGCAAAGTAAACAATTGTTTTGGGGGACACCCAGTTTATCGTTGGTGACCCGATACAAAAACACGTTGTGTTATTTCTCCGACTACCCCAGGAGCATAGTTTCAAACATGTCCTGCCACCAACACTCATGACAATCCTTGAATGGCGACGCTACCGCAGATGTGGTTGGATTCGATACAGAGACCAATTTGGATAGAAATCGATTCAGCTTGGTCGAATCCATTCACCTCCATTTTGTAGTGCCAGCGGTGTCGACGCTTTTGAAAACAAAGTTGCTCTGAAATGTATAATAACTCAAAAATCGATTGAAAAGTTCACCTGGAGACCCTGGAGTTCTCATTTCATCAACAAAAACTCAAGCCCATCGTAATTTAGTTACAACCCACTTTGAGCCACGTGATTAGCTATAAGCTGCGTTGCATTACCGAGTGACAGAAGTTTAGATTTAAAGAGGGTTCATGTACTGCGTCAACGGTGTAATATCACTAGGAGGGTTACGCCTCTTTGACCCCGTGACCTTATGGCGCGCGCATCCTATCCCAACCACGTTCTGCTGTTCATCTCGGCATGCTTTATGTATGTGCGTACTACCAGCAATAGTACGTCCGTGTTATGCGCTTTTGCTCTAACGCTTTGTTTGCGCCTGCTCCACATTAGAAACGATTCAAGTCTCATTATCAGTTATTGGTTATCGGTATGAGGAATTGCAATAACGGATTCGTTTCCATTAGCTCAATGCGATCAACTTTTTTCATGAATTCTTCGTTCATTTGGTGCGATAGATCGTTGTGATCAAACAGTAATTCAAATTGTCTTTGGGTCGTGTCTGGCAAACGGCAGAAAGTCCGTTGATAAACATATTTTCATGGGGTTCGAGTTTGCGAAGTTGGTATGCAACGAAAAATATTTATTTTTGTTGATAATTTCATTCCAAAAATCATCATAATTTTTCATATTCTGTTGGGACTGCAAAAACTGACTTCATCATCGTAATTAGTACTAATAGTGACATTTTTCATGCATACCCTTTTCAGATTTTTACATGTTTCTTTTTTTATCGGCGCTGATTTTTATTCCATTATTTCCACCACTTGTTTTCCCACTCTACACACTGTGGACCTCCATTTTTTACGTGGTTTCCGAACCACAGAGAGTACAGTTTTTAAACACTTGGAAAAATTCATCGGTGTCGACGGGAATCGAAGCCGGGCTTACTGGTTGTGTGCCGGGCACATTATCCATCATCGTAATTACATTTCGGATTTAAATAATGGGCTTTGTCAAAAAAAAAAAGAATTTCGTTGCATTCCAACGATGAAAACGTTCACGTCATTGATTTTGATTGGATTTTTTCGATAAATCCCCGATCAACTTTGAACGTTCTTATCGAATAACCCAACACGCGTTATTTATTGAGGCTCTGGAGATCGAGATAACAGAAGAGAGGGGCAGGGAATGGCGAAAAGCTCGAGGATGACACGAGCCAAATTGCGTCTACATTCCTGGCAGAGTTGACCTCCGCCATATCGTCCTACACTCCGGCAACTGCGTGTTTGCATTATATTTGTTGTGCAGCATTAACAAGCCAGGACGTAAAACACGAGCAACTAGCACGCACTACGAGGAGTAACGGGAAGTCTATTCATACGCGGATTTCCCTGGCTACCGGGGGCTGCTGAATATGTCAAGCTGAAAATCGCCCCGGCCTGTTGTGCACAGCTGCCAGGAATATTCACTGAAAGTGCAACACTTTCTTTCTCCACCTTTTTTTTGCATCCACCGAGTGATGCATTTTCCGATTCACCTTCACCTTTTTATTTCCTGCCTCTGCTACTTTCTGCCCCACCATTCAAACGGACCAGTTTACGTAAATTTCTGCAACATCCCGTGCGTGTAATCCAGTGAACCAGAGAATTCAATTCTCATTCGTAATCTTTGAATCTTTTGTGGCCTTCGGGGGAAAAATGAATGAATACTTTTTTTTCAACCTTTGTCTACTCGTTCGTGCCAATAACGCGGTTCACCGGTTTTTCGGAGCCAAAGAACTTGACCCCGGAAAAGATATCCTATCATCGCTGCATTAGAAAATCGATGAAAGTTTTTTCTTTTCGAATTATTGCGAGAACGACGAAAAATACATTTTTCTATTAGCCGTTTGTTTGATCTTGAAAAACATCGTTTAATTGAGAAACGCAAACTGGCTTGTTTTCTAGCTCACAATTGTGCGGGGTTGCAATTTATTTCGGGCCATTGTCGAATCCCTTAATAATTGGTAGCCAATTAATTGGGGGTAAACAGTGTGCTATGATATTTTTCACTGGTTGCATATTATCAGAAGCTTCACTGTAGCATAAAAAAAGTACACAAAGGTAAAACAAGGCGAATGCACGGTGTGGATTCTTTGGGAATGGAACAAAAGCTCGCCTGGCCCCGTAGGATTGCATGTTTCTCTTTCTCCGCAATTCACTCGCTTTTTCACCAATTTTCAGCCAGCTCGCACGAGAATATTCTTCTCTTTGCTCTCCTATACGACGACGTTTTTGTTCGAGCCTTCATACAAAACATTCCTTTTGCGCCAACCGACCTCCTTCCCCCTCCCGGTTCTATTGCACAATACTCACACTGTCTTCGAATCTCCAGAGTTATGAAACGGGTGTGCCTATACAAAAATACAAATCCATACATTTTGTAGATACGTATGTTTGTCATGGTGATGCTAATCCAGTGTGGGAGTCCCGAAAATTCTGTCGGTCCACGAATCACTCTAATTGGGCTTATTATTCTCGTAATTATGCACGTTTCATGGCGACGGTCAATCTAAATGTTTGTTTTCAGTTTTTCTTCCATGCACAATGTTTTGCGAGCCCAAGTTCATGTAAAAAAGTTGTTACTAATTAACTAAAGAACAACACACTCTAAATTCAAGATTGTACGAGCTAATTTGCATTTTTTATATAATAACTAAAATTTCGAACAAATTTTACGACCGATTTTTTTGAAAAACTTAATAAAGCTTCTTCGATGTTGCATAAAAGCGTATGCAAAGTTTTAAGGGGCTTCACCATTTAGAAATGGAAATATTTTATGTTGAAAATTGCAACTTTCAACAGGTGCTCTTATGAGAATCTACTGAAAATTGTGATTTTTACAAATAAATATCTCAATTTGTACATGATGGAACCCCTTAAAATTCCGGGTGCAAATTTAACGGAATTCTATCGATAGAAAATTTTGCATGCCATATCCTTAAGTTTCCACATTTTCTAATTAGTTTGTTTATCAAGAAACGTGCAGAGTCTCTTGATCAGAAATGAAAAAATGTTGGATTGAAGACGAAAGTGAAAAAAATGCATTGAGTCCGCATGCAGTTGTGTCGAAAAATGAAAAGGAGTTTTTGAAATAGTTAGAAATCGAGATTGACACGGAATCTCGGTTTGCTCGAAATCAGCGACTCCCTTGACTGCACAATTTGAGTCTTACTTGCCGAAAGTGTCGTCGCGTTATAGTCCTCGTGCAGGCTGGCTCGCATCTCTTGGCGCGCGTTATCCGTTCTCATTTTTCACACTTGGTTTGGTCAGTCCCATGAGACCGTTGCACATCACGGTCCAGTTCCAACTGATTCGATTACCCCATGCGAAGCCTGGCGGCGGGAAAAATAGGGGCCGAGAATGAATATAAAAAGACGCGTTTAAACGCGCGATAGAATTTGTTTATTTTTCATGATAAATATAACAACAAAAACGAGAGTGAATCGGATCGCCTTGACGAATATTTTTTATGCCGATTCGTTTTGCCATCGTAAGAAGGGGGAAGAAAAACTCGTTGAGAGATTTTACGTCGTTCACGATTTTCGGAATGGAAAAAAATACAAATTTCACTAGATCCTGAAAAATTTAGGACCGAACTAAAAATTATGGCGTTTTTTAACAGTTTAACAATTCGACATCGAGTCGTACGAAGGATATTAATTATAAACTAACGGACTTGATCGATGTGTCGTTATATTGCCGAATCGAGTGAGTTTCGTCGCCTCTAAACTAAAAACACCGGAACAGAGAGTTAACGTGCCAATAAACAATGTGCAGCAAGTGCAGCGAGTGTTGTCAAGGTTCGAGGCACAGTGTCGACGCGAGCCCAACCCCGGGATCTGACTCGGAACCTTCAGGTAAACGCTGCAAATTCAATTTTTGGACGTTTCCAAATTTTTTATCGAAAATAATCCAACTCGTTATCATCAGAAAATATTTCTCAATCGAATTTCCAACGAAATGAATCGATTTTTAACCAAAAATACCAATTCAAAAACTTTTTTCACAAATTTTTTGTGATTTTTGCGATAATTTTTCGAATTTTGTCCACGAAAAATTCAGAACAGAAAAAAAATGACGTTGAAGTTTGCATCGTTGGAATGCAACGAAATTCTCTGATCGCTTTGGCAAAGTTCGTAATAAAAATGCAAAATGTAATTACGATGATAAAATTAGAAATTTTTAACAATTGAGCAAATCTTCAATAAAAATTAATATTTTTCGCTGAATTCCAACGTCGCGAACTTTAGGGTCATAAAAAAAACGATAGAGCTCTCGGTTATATATATGGAGAGTGCGAAATCGAGATGGTGTCGGAAATATTTCCAGATTGCATCGTCCGAATAGTTTGTAAAATGCATTGACGTGTATGTGACGCTCGAGACGTCTACGACATCGTGTAAACCACGATATGAAGGCACCAAAAGTTAATGCACTGAGCCATTGAACGCGGTGTGTTCGGAATCCGTTAAAAATTTATGACTCCAGACGTTGAATCGATCGACACATTCATATCGTCCCAAGATCTGTCGGTTGGTTTTATTTCCGTCATGGACAGCCATATCATCTCCCACAGCAATATTTTTCGTCTACCGTTCGGTAAATAGGCCGATGTTCGCTTTTACTTTTATGCTTGAGGTTCAAACGTCAATGATTATTAACTTGATTTCTATATAAAAATCCATCACTCGGTGCATCGAATTAATAAATCTACAACAAAATTGTGTTGGTGCCCTTTTCACGCCAAAACCACTGACCCAATTTCGATGAATCTTTCACAGGACTGAAGCTCATGAATCAGAATAAGTTTCAGGCTGTATTGCATTCCGATCAAATTCTATAATTTGAATGCAAATACAAAAAAAAAAAAAAACGCTGCAATTTTCAATTTCAAGTTTTTCAATTTTTTCTTTCAATTTCGGCATTTTCGTTCATTTTTGTTTCGAAAATCGTAATTTTTTTGTTTTTTTCGACAACCCGAACCAAAAAATCACATTTTTCGTCAAATTTTCCACTTCCAAACTTCACGAGCCATTAAAAAATGATAATAAATGAAAAATCGCTAATTACCAATTCAAAGATAATTCGAAAACGAAGATAATGAGGCCGGAAAGCCAGTTTGAAAAAAAAATCATGTGCATTTTTAAATGTATGCGATTTATAATTGAGCAAAAATTTTGGAAGAAAAAAGGAATGTTTGAGAATCACCTGGTGTGAGACATTATTTTAATGCGTTGGATACAAAACTGTGGGGCCGTTTGTGCATGTGCACAAACCAGGCGTGTCTTAATCTTGTCGGAGTACGCCACTTGTTATCCCACGTATAAATGGAGTTATACGAGTGGAAAAGGCAAAGAGCTTACTTAACCCCAACAAGTATCGTACGCTTTGGAAAAGCTGCTTGCAGAGCGAGCACACAAGCCTGCTCGTAACGCCTTAAGCAATACATATACTTAGCGCCGTTTACATGTTCCGTTAAGGGCAGAAACGTGGCGTTGTGTGTTCACAGCCTTTGCATCTCGCTACTCGAGTTTTTACGTGGCTTTCAAAATTTCTAACATCTTCACGTATTGGTGTCTTCAACGTTAACGAGTCTCGAGCCACGCGGCCTATTCAAGGGTTTTCCGCCCACGCAAATGCTTCAAAAACAAAAAAAAGGTTCATTGGTTTTGTACATCCAAAAAAGTCCATTTTTTCCTGGCAAATACTGCGAAAAACTGCTCCGATTCGAATCTCATCAACGATCGAGCCTTGTTTCAGTTTTTCTGTATTCATTTTTTTTCAACTGACGTTTTTTCTTTCATTTTGAAACTTATTTTCCCATCGCACACATATATTGCTTAATTCTCACTTTAGAGCAAGCAAATAATAAACGAATTCTAGACTCTTACGTATTTGAATGATTCGATAAATCCAAATTCATGGCCCGAACGTGACTCTTGGAATGTGAAACTACTCTCGTCAGTCTTGCTCAGAATATCCTAATAAATTCCTCTGCTTATCGTTCTCCCTGAGTGTGAACTCGGTCTTGAATTTCTTACTCCCAAAAGGTGAAGCCTCTCAGAGCTTCGCACACGCTTTTATGTAAGATCGAAGAAGCTTTATTGAGTTTTTCAATAAAATCGGTCGTAAAATTTTCTTCGAATATTGAATTTAGAATATTTCGTTCTTTAGTCAATTAGAAACAAATTTTTTTCATCAACTTGGGCTCGCCAACCATTTTGTTTGTGAGAACGTCCTTAATTATCAAAATAATGAATTTAAAAAATATTTATCGTTGTTTTCCAACGTTGCAAACTCGAGTATGAGGATTTATCGGTTTTTCTACCCCTAGAAAATGCACGAAATTGCTTTAAACTAAATAAACCCCCCATAGATGACTATCGTCCATATAAGGCATGCAGGACGAACATTAAAATATATTACGGTGCCATACATGCGGTGTGTACTCACGTGTCACATAAATAGCCGAGTCTCGCGACATGAATAGGCAAGAAGAAGAATGAGACAGACACCCGGAAGCACTATGATGCTATACCACATATTACAGGCAAGTTACGTCCCCCATAAGTTCACATGTTTCAAGACATTCTCCTCCCCGAAACTTGAACAATTTCCAACCCTACGTGGGTGCGCTTACGACGACAGTATACAAAATCCTCCGATTACATTGTTACGATCAACATTTTCGGGATTCCAATCGTTTTGGATATTGTTCATTAAGGAGACGAATATTTCGTTCACTGAAAATTCAAATTTGTCAAAAATGTCGATATTTTGTTGAATACGGCCAACTAAATATTTTCGGATGATTTCAAAATTTTCGTTATTTCGACAATATTTTTCATTGTAACGGAACTGTCAACAAAATTTACAATTGGAATGACAAAAATTTACTTTCCGAAAACGATTTTCCAGAATGTTTTTTGCTGGAGTGACAAAATTTTCGTGATTTTTCGAAAAACGTTTAGTTTAACGTATCCAACAAAATTTTATTTTCAGTGTAGCTCTCGCGCCAAGTTTATGGTGTTTTTTTTTTCTTTTCAGAGGAAGAGTGGAATCCTGGTGGCAAAGGTCGGCAGTCCAATGACACGGGTAAGCCACAAATTTGATCCCCGAATTGCATTTGAAACTTTCAATTTCCGAGTATAATTGCGAAAAAAATCAAAAAATGCGCATAATTTTTTGTAAATTTTCCGAATTACTAGATTTTTATTTTGAGCTCGCGCAATTCTTGGTCAAAATTTGGTCGAGACGATGAAACGATGTTTTTTTAGGATCCAAAGACACAATCGGTGCGGAAATTATCATCGTTCTTTTTTTTTTTATTGTTCCTCGCTCGTGCGTCAGAAACGATTAATATTTCCGGTAGAACCGATACTGTGTGACAAAACTTGCGTTTCTTTACAGGCCTTTAACAAAATTCTCATTTAATTTGAACGCTCTCAGGTCGTGGCATAATTTTTTTTCTCTCTCGCGGCCTTAATTATTCCCCCACGTAAATCACTCGCTATCTCATGGCGTTGTATTACTCGCTTACGTCCATCCTCTCTTTTACGTTGACACGGACACACGTTGCTCGCATAATGCGAGAGCGCGACGCGAAGACGTTTTTACCGACTTTTCTCCTTGTTTTGTCTCTCCCTCTCTCTCTCTCTTGCTCGCGTAATGCTTTCGTAATGATCCTCTTGGTTGTGCTGAAAGGCTTTTGTACCCGAAGGAACCAGCGTCGGAATATAAAAAGCGTCGAAATATAGAAAGAGAAAAACTTGAGCCACGTGCTTTTCGCGGGAGCAGGCTCTCAATCATTGACCGTCCCGCAGCTTTCTCGGGGAGTGCAATCCATTATTCACCGAGTTTTAATCACCGAAACCCTTTTTCCCATGTCGACACGAAAACGCGATTCAGCCAAGTCGCTCCCGCGATAGGCAAGCGCGCGCCGCGAAAAAACGCGAGAAAATATTAACGTCCGGCTCGCCCCCCGTTTATTAAATACTCGCAATTTGTGCCGGAGCCATTTTTTACTCGAAATCGATTCACCATTTTCTCTTCAAATAATCGAAAATGGAAATCTCGAGTTTTTGAAATTATCGAATTTTTTCACGATTTTTGTTATTTATCGTTTTGATACTCTCGTTTTTCGCCCACTGCAATTTTCCCCAATTCGTCCTGTCCCCGACATAAATATTCATTGCTCACGAGACTCACGAGTTTGTTACTTTCTCACTTTTTTCTCTCTTCAATTCCCATCACTCGTTTTTATCTCCCTTCGTACCGCTTTTCTCGTCAACGCGTTTCCAATGGCTTTTTCCGGCCTCCGCGTCATCGTATTTCCCAATCCTCTCGGGAAATATTCCCCACAGTCAAATTACATCCGATAGACGAGCAAAATTGAATGTCGCGATGTGCAATGTGTATATACAACTCATTCCATCTTGAGGTAGTTCATGGTCCAGATAATTCCTCTGAAATACAAATTTCAGAATCTCTCGACCTCGAGAATGTCTGGAATTTTTCGATTTGCCCTTAAAATCGAACATTCAATATAGAAATTCCAAATTTTCAGCAAATCGTTTTGTTTCTTCGTCGATTTATTCGCTTTTTTTACGTCGTATCTTGTTAGGAGATTTTTTTATATGCGATTAGTCGTGCGAATCGATCTATTTGTTTATCGTCGTATAAATATTTACATAAGGAATCGTGACTGGGGTCTCGAAAGCTGGACGATCGATTTTCGTCTTAGTCGCTGTCGCGTGCATACTCGAGACGGAACGAGAGTCGAGTAGAGGATCGATGAGTTTCAATGAGTATCAACGACTTTTCTCAGCGTATTGTGTAGAAAGAACGTGTCGTCGTTCACCCAACTCGGCAACATTAGTCACATCGTATACTTCCGAGTCAACCTTTATACAGCCATTGCATATTGATTGATTGTCGTTTCCCAATAAATTTCTATCCGTTTGACTGCAACAACAAAGTGTAATCACGTTTTACCTCGAACCTTCCATCATTATCGTAATCCCTCGATGAGTTATCATTCGCATTTTTGTCCAGCATCATTTTCCCTTTTGTTCAATACACTCGACATTTTGTGACGGTGGAAATTTTTTTTCTTCCAGTTTTCAATGTCAATGTGCTTAAAATGTCCCAAAACGTCGAAAAATCATATCTAGAAAAAATTTCCGGATGTGTGTGTGTGTTCTGGCACTGTAAAATTCAAACTTTCATAACTCGAGAACGGTTCGAGCTTCGGGGCTCCCGTTTTGCACAGATGTTAATCCATCCAAGCTCTTGATTCTCTGCAAATTTTGTCGGAATCGCTTAAAAAATACGAATTCTACGGCATTTTGAAATTTTCAAAAAAGTCTATCTCGCTCTAACTCTCGCAAATTTCAAGATTTATTACTAATTTTTTTTAAACAAATAGAGTGTCATAATGGGAAGGTTGGTATTGAATTTGGGAAAAATCGGTTGAACGGTTCAGATTTTATGATTTTTCGAATTTTACTAAAAATCGTTTAACCGTTTTAATTATTGCCATTTTTTTTTTTTTTACCATAACAAACAAATGGAGTGATGAATTTTCAATTCTCAAGCGCGCGACGTTCCTGACATTCGCACGAAACCACATGTCGATGGAAAAGTGATTAAAACGCTTTTACTTAACGAAAACCAATTCTTTTTCATTTCGATGCATTTCTTCGTGCCATATTCGAATGTCAGTTGCAGGAGAGTGTTTGGACATACTCACAGAACAACTGGCTAACCCCTTGACTTGAAATGGAACTGAGTTCGAGGTTTTTCGCGCTCGCGACCAACATATTTCCATTGGAATGCAAAGTTTTCCATTGGATTTGTTTGTTCTTGAATTGATTTTCATGGTTTTGTGAAAAATGCCAGGTTTTTCGATTTTTCTTCGTAACGGAGAGTTAGTCGAGCGGTTAAATTGAAATGATCTTGAGAAAAAAAAGAAAAAAGCTTCTTCGAGCAGTTAGCGAGGATTTTTTAAAGAAACTTCAGCCACGTTTGTTATTTGCATATCTCGTACTTTTGCGCAAAGTTATTCTTCACAGATAAGAACTAATTTTTGGGTCAAGGATTTTCAGATGGAAAGATATTTCTTTGGGAGATTCTTGAGGGAAAGATTGTCTCTGAGATCGTGGCCTTCAAGTGGGTGCATTATGAGCTTAAAGCGAGCCTTGGGTGCGAGGTTTTTGATGGGCTTCCAAGGGCAGGATTTAGTTTCACCTGCAGAGTTGCCAGTTACACTTTGAAATTGATACTCGACTGTACACGACGGATAAGCACATCAGCTCGAGACGATGGTCGCAGGTTTATTGTCTCGTCGTTTTGGCACCGTCGTCTTTTGCTCTCGACTATTCGCAGCAGTCACTGCCTTGGTGATTAGGAAACGACATTGAAGGACTTTGTATGCTAAATTTTCTATCGATACAATTCCTTCAAAGTCCCACCACACAAAGAGAATAGTAATGTCTAATAGCTCGCCCAATTTTAAGAGGTTAGACCATGTACAAGTCGAGATATTTATTTTAAAAATCACAATTTTCAGTAATTTCTCATAATAGCGCGTGTTGAAAGTTGAAATTTTCAACATTAAATATTTCCATTTCTAAATGGTGAAGCCTCTTAAAACTTTGCACACGCTTTTATGCAACATCGAAGAAGTTTTATTCAGTTTTTCAAAAAAATCGGTCGTAAAATTTTGTCGAAATTTTGGTTATTATATAAAAAATACAAATTACCTCGGACAATCTTGAATTTCGAGTCTTTAGTCAATTAATAACAACTTTTTTTCATGAACTTGGGCTCGCAAACCATTTTGTATGTAAGAAGAACTGAAAACAAAAATTTAGATTTGACCGTTTGGCTCATCCTTTTCCTCGATTTATAATTAAAAATCGGTTTAGTTATTTCAATCTCCAACAAATTAAAGTTCATTATTTCAAAGGCTTATAGAAAAATTGCCATAATTCTCGGCCCCACGAATCATTTCATCACGTATAGTGCAACTTGAAATTTGCCAAGCAAAAGTTATTCGCTTATTTTGGAAAGCCCGCGGTGATGGGTTGCTGTAAATATTTCATCAGGGCACCACCCTCAGGCAAGACAGCAGCGTGATTTACCGGCGTTCGGCATCTCGTGATAAAAGTGTATCGCGTCCCAACAAATGAAAACAAACGTGAGTCTGTGATCCGCGTGTTTCAACTATGAGAATTTCGTTTAAACAAATAAAAATGAACCGGCTCCCTTAAAATGTATTACTATCCCAAAATTACTCAAGATTCTTCAACGATTTTTTATCAACATTCTTAACAACAGAACTAACAATTTCTTACTATGAAGAAAAATTTTCTGACGTCAAGAATTTGACATATTTCATTAAATTATTACATTAGTAATAATAAAATTGAAATAAAATAATTAAATTACAATTATAAATTATAAATTATAAAAAAATAAATGAATTAAATTAAATTAAATAGTCTAAAAAAAAAAAAATTTTAATTAAAATAAAATGAATTAACAATAAAAATAATTGATAAATAAAATAAATTATTACAATGTTTAACTTTTCCATCCAAACGCGTGTAAATTAAACTCGCGTTTCGTTTATGAGTTGCAAAAAAATATGTTTAGGATTTTTCTCAAAAACATTTCGACTCACAGCCTTTCTGGCTATTTGCAAAAAAATCCTAAAGTCAGAAGATTTTTTTTCATAGGAGAAAACTTTGAGTTTAGTTGGCAAGAAAGTTTATAAAAAATGTTGAAAGGAACGTAAATAAAGTGATTTTGTAAATACTTTAAACGTCATTGCTCTCGAGGCGCGTTTAACCTCGCAGCTCCTTCAGGTACTTTATTTATTTTTCCGTCCAGAGTCTTTTGGACGAATTGAACAGCTTGCGGACATGAAAAGTTTATTCGGAAACATTATTTTTCCTCTGGTCGCATTTAACGACATGGCCAATGCACAAGAAACGAAAATAACTCAACAATAGAGTTTTTACATCGTAGCACAATATTTTTACAAGCTCCGCAGTGGCGGATGGATTCGTGCAGTTCCCCCATAAAATCCTCTTTTATATTTACTCCCCGGGGTCCCTCGGTCCGCGCATGCTGCTGCTGCGCTGCGGTCCACTTGAGACGAAGATCGTCTCTTCTCTCTCGCGCACTCTTCCCTGTACTTTCCATCTCTTTAGCCGCACCGCGCTGACAACGTCGCGAGTAAATTAGCGACTCTCTCGGTTTCTTTCTCCTCTCGAAGCATTTCTTGCCCCTTCGCATCGTACAAACAGAATTTACTAGACTTGTTGTTACTAAAATCAAATTTTTACGACGCTGGGGACTTTTCCACGTCCGGCAATCGCTCGCATTGCTCTGGTACACTTTTCCCTTGGCCGACGATCTCAAGTAATTATAATTCACATTAAAAACACATATTTTAATATAAATTATGTAATTAAATCGAAAATTTTATATAATTTTGAATTTTTTATAAAATACTTTGAAATGAGGATTTTTTAAATAAATACATTATAAATTTAATTAAAATCAATTTGAATTGCATACCGATCGCAAATCCCATTCTCCAGCAGCCAAGCTGTAGACTTTTTTCTTCGTCCTGTCGCTCGTCACTCATCCAGACGTTAATTAACGTATACCAAGCGTCGGGAAAGGAGGTTTTATCTCTTCGATAACACTTGGTTCTTTTACCAACCGCACTGTCAAATTATCCTCAAAGTAATGGAACTTGATACGCTCGAATTACCCAGGAAAAGTGGATTCAGGACTGCAGCCTTTCTAGAAACCGATGCTTAAGGACGTAGTATGGCGACGGTCAAATCTAAATGTTCGGTTTTAGTTATTCTTACATACAAAATGGTTTGCGAGTCAAAGTTCATAAAAAAAAATTGTTACTAATTGACTCGAAATTCAAGATTGTCCGAGGTAATTTGTATTTTTTATATAACAACCAAAATTTCGACAAATTTAACGACCGATTTTTTTGAAAAACTAAATAAAGTTTCTTCGATGTTGCATGAAAGCGGATGCAAAGTTTTAAGAGGCTTCACCATTTAGAAATGGAAATATTTAATGTTTAAAATTGCAACTTTTAACACATGCTCTTATGAGAAACTACTGAAAATTGTGATTTTTATACATAAATATCTCGACTTGTACATGGCGAAAACTCTTGAAATAGCGCGAGCTATAAGACACATTACTATTCTATTTGTTCGGTGGAAATTCGGATGAATTTTATCGGCAGAAAATGTTAGTTTGTGCATAATTCGTAATAAAACAGTTTGTATTTGATGGAGAAATTCAAGTTCAAAGATTCGCTATTAAAGATAATGGGAACACGTGACTCGATGATATTGAATTGTCCAAGCAATCTGAATCTTTTGTTTTCAATGGCTCTGACACGGAATGACCTCGATATGCAGTTTCTCTAAAGCGGTGAATGGGGGGGCGTTACACTTTGCTGCAGTTTTGGTAATCGATATTTGCAGTACAGCAGATTTCTGTAAAATTGAGCGCGTTACACTCGTTACCGTATGGACGAAGGTGATCCGCACGAACGAAGGGTTTAGGTCGTGGCTGATGATTTTTTCGTCATCTCTTCGCGTGGTAAAGCCCGGAGCCGCGAGTCGGTAAAGCCGATTCGTTGGACTTGTCTCGAAGCCAAAAACCCCGATCGAAACGTCACTAGAACGAACCAACGAGACTGATTTTTTTTTCGACCACGAAACGCCCGGACATTTGGGTCCCGGAAAATATGGACCAGCGATCGGTAAAGAAGGTCGTTGGAAAGATGAGAATTGTTGGATGCTGAAAGGGAACGTCAGATGGAGCAAAGTGTAGGTCGCAGCATCCTTTTGGCTCTCGTTCTGGTTGATGTTCGTTTAGGCTGAGCCTCTACCGGACGCCGGTCGAACTCAGAGGCAAAGCTCTGTTTTTAAAAAAGCTTCGGTGTCCGCCACACCCTGCCGTCGCGGCGGTTGTTGTCAAACTTGTCCGAGAGTGGGCGTTAAGCACGTTTGATGCTTGATAGTGTAACGTACGAGCATAAATCGGATAGGCAGAGTGAGTTGTGAAGGTGGAAAAGGCACGAGTGGATGAGACGTCGAGTCGTGTCGTGTAGTGAGTGTGGCGGGCGATGCGAACTGAGCTGGGGGGGGGTGTCAAATACGTGGAGCAAATTTTTCCCGTTCCCCTTTCAAGTTGGTCATTCGGGGGGTGCTGTAGTAACCGGCGAGTGATCCGGGCGGGTCCGGCGAAGCTTTGCGAAAGCCAAAGAGACGAATAAACCGTCGGCTTTGTCGTGGTTAAGTTTTTATTATTCTCGAGTGTGTTTAATCCTCCGATCGAAACATTGTGAATCTCAATTTTCATCCCCAATTCGAAATTTTCTACGAAAATCCCTTCAAGTCCGAGGGAAACGGCTCGAAATGAAGCGAATTTAGTTTAAAAAAAAAAAAAAACGTCTACGCGGTGACGTTACGCACTTTTGCTCTTTCCACCCACGCACGCTTTGGCCCAAGGGGTCGTGACCCTCTCATTGACACGGTGCGACACGTCGCGGAAACACTGACAACTAATATTGATTATAAAACCGGTGTACTGGCCTTTCCTTTCGCCCTTTTTTATTCTTTTTCTCAATAACGTCTCTCTGACCCTCCAACCCCTTTTTTCCACCTAAAATTCATTCGGCGCGACACGGTGCACGCGTTTTTCTCGCTTATACGACACGAACCGCCGACTCGAGCTGCCGGAGCTCGTAACCATGAAGGTCGGCGTTTAGAACAGTGATTCAAAAAAAAAATAAAAAGGGAAAAATTCGACAAAAGACACGATCGTGTCAACAGTTTCGATGAACCAATAACAATTACGTCGCGAGATAACGAGCTCGATCGTTTTTTCTCTTCGTTTATCTAGTTCGTTGTTCTTCACCCTCGAGCCAGTTACCAAGTAAACGCGATTCGGCATCGGATGGTGGTGAATCATGACTTTGACGTTTGTGCTTTTGTGCTATTTTTGTTTTATCTCTGCTCATTGAGTACTCGGCTGGGATAACTGACGAATAAAATGTGAGTAAATCCATCGCTTCCCTGTTTCATATTTCATTTTGTGTCCATGTTCACACCAATTTTTTTCTCCCCCAGTTTTCAATGTCAATGCGCTTAAAATGTCCCGAAACATCGGAAAATCGTATCTAGAAAAAATTTCCGGATGTGTGTGCGTGTTCTGGCACTCTAAAATTCAAACTTTTATAACTCGAGAACGGTTCGAGCTACGGGGCTCCCGTTTTGCACGAATGTTAATCCATACAAGCTCTTGATTCTCTGAAAATTTTGTCGGAATCGCTTAAAAAATACGAATTCTACGGCATTTTGAAATTTTCAAAAAAGTCTGTCATCGCTCTAACTTCCGCAAATTTCAAGATTTATTACTAATTTTTTTTTTTACAAATAGAGTATCACAATAGAAAGGTCGGTATTGAATTTGGGAAAAATCGGTTGAACGGTTAAAATTTTACGATTTTTTTTTTGCTATAAAACGAAATTTCTACGACAACTTTTTCTAGTTTTATAATCTGCTCGCGTCTCGCGAACTGGGCTGTCATACCCTTCGCGTTTCGCGAGCCTTATGAATCGAACTGTCTTTTCAATATCATCTCCGCCCTTGGCTTTTCTTTGGAATAATCGTCCCAAGTGCTCGATTGTCTGATTTTTTTTTTTTTGATTCTTTACCAATAAATTGAATATACGAATTTCATTTTTTTAAATTCATTCTATTGAATAAAAAATTCGTTTTTTTTTTTTAAATTTATTTATTAATTACGAATTTTTATTAGTTCGTAACGCACTCGCTGCCCATAACTTTTCGTTCGTAATGACAAAACTGTGAAACGCACTGTGAGACCCACTGTGAAAGTTTTGCCATAGACTGCGCGATCCCTACAGCAGGAAGCGAAGAAATCCGAGACGAGAATCAAGCCTTTTTGTGTTTTTTATTTTTGCCAGGCTCGCTAACGACTCAGGCACGGATCGCATTAAAAATTCTTTTGATCTGCGTCCACGTTCGAACGAAAAAAAAATTCTTCCGCCTGCAGTTTTAATCCGATATTTTTATTTTCATAATTCTCGTCATTATTGTCGAGTCAATGGACTTTTGGGGCGCGTCAGAGGATCGGGAAATGTCCGAGAAACTTGCAAGTCGTGAATTCGATCGAAAGTTACGGGGGAATGAAAAATTCAGCAACGAGACTCTCTTCTTTGCCCCAAAAAGAAAATTTTGTTGGACACGGTCAACTAAACGTTTTTTTTCTGAAAATTCACAAAGTTTTGTCGTTGCAGCAAGAAATATTCTAGAAAGTCTCTTCGAAAAGTCAATTTTTGTCATTCCAATGGTAATTTTTGCTGACAGTTCCGTTATAAATAAAAAATATTGTAAAAATGACGAAAATTTGGAAATTATCAAAAAATATTTAGTTAGCCGTGTTCAACAAAATCTTCAGGGCATAAGATCGATCGTCTCGAATGGCCGATGGAATCCTGATTGCCTATATGGCGGCTCCGGCATCACAATGTCGAATGTACGAACCGGAAGCCGATAAATCGATCGAGTGATTGGGTGCAATAGTCCAGCCAACATGGGCCGATCGGCCAGTTCCGAAATATGAACAATTGTTGGGCGGACGGCAGTTTGAATGGAATTTCCATGCGGAGGAGGTTGAAGCTGCTGGGTATCCTCGAGACTACGACAATAAACTCAGTGAGCTAATCATTATAGCGTCGGAAGCGACGAGCGAGATGACGTTGCAGTTTGCATCGTTGGAAAGCAACGAAATTCGTTTTTTTCATTAGCAAAGTTCATAATTTTTCGGTTTTTTATCGTTTTACCGCGTTTTCCACTGATTTTTCAACATCACGTGATTCTGCGTTGAAAAACGAGGAGAACGAGCCCAAATCGAACTCTTTTCGTTCAATTTTATCGAAACTATGAATTTTTCAAAATTCATAGTGATTTTGAGAGTTGAACAATTAAGCATTAATAAAAAGTAAAATTTTGCCGTTGCATCGGAACGTTGCGAACTCCAGCCTCATCGAGCGAGTACAAAAGTCCAGATTTTGTTGATTATCCAGGAAAGAAAACAGTCGACGAATTATTATTGCAAATAATTTTTGCATTTGACGTGCAACTATAAAGCCCGCAGGGCCCCGCAGCTCTGAGCGAATTTCCGGAATGAGAATAGCTGCCGCGCGGAGGTTTCTCGTTGAATTAGGCTTCTCATGTTAATGGAGCGACTTTATCGAGAAATTAAAATTCATGCTCACGTAACGTGTGTGCTATATGGATTATTTTATACGGAGGATATGAGCGCAGGAAGGCAAAAGTATGTTCTCAGGCTCTCGTTCGCGTCTAGATCGTAATACTCGCGGTCGCATGCTCGTGCACACTCGCCTTTTAGATTGGTATTTGCGCCATTTTTTTCCTTTTTTCCGAGGATGAAACGTTGAAAAGGGAATATGCAAGAGCGTGTAAATATGTATTATGGATATATGTATATGGATCCCGCATGTGCTTGGGCTATATATAGCGGCAGCCGGTCGTCGCGGGTCCATTCTATTCCCTCGAAATCTTCCAGGACCCTTCATCACAGCCAAAGTCCAACCCTCGGGCTCCACCACACCGGCGTCTCCCGCCCGCTGCTTCTTCTTTCTTTGTTTTTTTTTGTTTTATTGCGCTCGCGGGAATGAACTTGCATCACTTGCGGTTCGGGCGCGGCTCGATTAGAATCCTCCCCTCCATCGGGATGCTAATTTGCCGGCCAGAATTGATACGAGGCGGACTTATCCGCAGAATCGAAACAATTTCACATTTTTTTATCCCCTTCCAGTCTCGAAAAATTTTGGAAACGAAATTCCGATTCTTCTTGAGCTGCGATCTCGAGATTCTTATTCAATTTCTGGTCAGGACGATTAAACGATTTTTTTTTTTTGGATCTAAACACTAAATTGCGACGAAAATTGTCATGATCAAAATTTTCTATCGATAAAATTCCTTCAAATTTGCACTACACAAAGCTCGAGCAATTTTAAAAGGCTTCACCATGTACAAGTCGAGATATTTATTTATAAAAATCATGATTTTCAGTAGTTTCTCATAAGAGCGCGTGTTAAAAGTTTTGCAATTTTCAACATTAAATATTTCCGTTTCTAAATGGCGAAGCCTCTTAAAACTTTGCATACGCTTTTATGTAACATCGAAGAAGTTTTATCAAGTTTTTCAAAAAAATCGCTCGTTAAATTCTCTCAAAATTTTGGTTATTATATAAAAAATACAGATTTCCTTGGACAATCTTGAATTTAGAGTATTTTGTTCTTTAGTCAATTCGTAACAACGTTTTTGTTCATGAACTTGGGCTCGCAAACCATTTTGTATGTAAGAAAAAGTGAAAAAAGACAATTAAAAATTTAAACGTCGCCGCATACAACGGCCTTAATAGAAAAATTTGTAAAAACTGAAGGTTTTTCATTTTTTCATCAATTAGAAATTTGATTATCAGTTTTTTACCTTCCCTTGAGCGTCGCGAAGTTCTGAAGAGTTAGTTTTTTCTTGAAAACGTCAAATTCGTACAATTGTTCAGAATCCTCGTGAATCATTTCCTTCATGAAAATCCTGTCCAGGATTCTTCATCGAAAATTCTGTAGACAAGCATCCACGTGAAAAACCGTTGGCATTTCTTCAGGCTGCAATTCGTCGAGGCGATTTTCAGTCTCGCGGCATTGAAGCAAACGAGATCGTCGAGCACGATCGCATCGAAAAACCGCCGGGGTCTGTTTTCACGGGAGCAGCACGAAAACGTTTGAAGAAAAGCTTTTGTATCCGAGGAAATAAGTGACGCGACAGAAAGACGCGAGTGTCAGAGCCCTCGCTCGTTCTCAGTCGACGACTTATCGCTATATACTTCCGGCATGTATGTATATAAAATCGCTATAGCGAAGAGCTCGTCTTCATCGACGACACCCTAAGACCCAAGTTATCGCACCCTCGGAAGAAACGTCTTCATACACTTAAGCCGTACAGTACGTGCTCGTAACTTACGACCTCGCGCTTACCCTTTATCGCGACCGATTGCAAGCCATTTTATTCCCTTGATTCACTTCACTAAAGCAAATAACTGAAAAATTTCATTTTTTCAACGACGAACAAAAAAAACGAGAGGAATATGAATTTTAAATAAAAATCGCAACATTTTTTGGTAATTATTCGTTAAAGAGAAATGAAAATTCATTGACGGGGCAATTTTATGGAAAAAGAAAGGAAAGAAACGACACGAGGAGTAATTAAGAGAATTTGAATTGAAGAATTTGTATTAAGGAAGAGAATTTATCGAAAAAATTGCAACGAGTCCATTAATTATCAAAATAGTGAATTAAAAAAATCATTTCCGTCGATTTTCAACGTTGGCAACAATTTATCTGCAAACGGCTCGATAGTTAGTCCTGTCTGCATAATGCTCATTTTATTTGCTTAATTAACGTATAGAAAATTAAATTATAGCGTCGTTGCGTTCATTGGCTTCCATGCATGGACCGACATGTTGGCCCTGTACGTTGGTACAACGCAGACGATTGCTAGGACGTAGGATATCGATTACTGCGAAGCTGGCGAGAGAGAAAAGCCCCATGGTGGTCGATTCTATATACACCATGAATCCCCGCGTCAGTTGAAAAGGGACGAAGACGCGAGATTCCCTGCCATTGCGCGTCACAGTCTGTCTCGTTCGTGCACGGAAAAAAGACGCTGCAATGTCGAGTAATCGAGATTTCTTTCCCGACCCCACGAAATCACTTTATTTGGGGTTTTTTAATGAAAAAGTTCGAAAACCAGAGTCAAAAATCCATAAAATGAAGCAAAAAAAAAAAAAATGCTACGATCGAATACGAAATTTGGAAAAATTGGTTTCGTCAAATTTCCGCCTCGCTTTCTCTCACAATAATTTTTTAATCGGAAAACTTGTCAAACTCGTGCAAGACTTTTCAAGCCCCGTTACAGAAACTTTTGCTTTTTCTTGACGCCAACTTAAAAACTTGGCGACGTTCCGGATCCTCCGAATGTCACGCAGAATGCCTAAGAAAACTTTAGGATATTATTCGCCTCGGTCGTAAAGTGTGTTTGACAACAAACTCGTTGTGAAAAACAATCGCCGCCGAGACCCAATTGATAAGCCTCTGCTGCATATGTTGTTCGCCAATGAGGACCATCGACACTATTCAACCGAACACGCCGCGCATCTCGAATAAATATTGAGCCAAGAGTGACACTGCTAAAGATTGCCGGCCTTCTGATCAGTCGTTGGCAACAAATGCAAACAATGTGTCGAGTGAACGCGAAATAATATGAGCCTCATTGTTGGCATTAAATTGTCGAGGGTCTTGAGTCGATTCAACGTTTTTTTGTCGTTGGGACAAAACTTTTGAGAGCACGTGCTGATCGCCCTCGGGACTGGCTCGTTACGAAACTCGATACACGGACTGGCCTCCATATGCGGCACGTTTTCTTGCCGTGTCTCGTGAAGACTAGATCAGCGACGAGTTTTAACGAGAAATTGAAAAATCGTTAAACGATTATTTTTCAATTTTTGTTCTTGACTTTATTTCTATTTCAAAAAACATTCAATCGCAATTTCATTGGCCGAAGCGAAACTGTTTGGCAGGATCGTGAGAGGACAAGGCATGGAGAGCAGGAATGAAAAAAAAAATGGAGTACGGGACTGTCGCCCTTTGAAAATGTCTCAATTAGGCCCTTGGGAGGGCGCGCAATTTTTTAGAGCAAACACACGAACCGAATTGTACCCCGGCAGGACTGCCGGATATGGGAACAATTGTCGTTGACGCCTTGTCAAATTTCCTCCATTCTATAGACACGCGCACACATGCGCTTTATAAAATTGTGCGATATACTCGTACGCGCAGATATGAATCTTTGACAAACTCTCAGTGTGCGCAACTCGTCCGTGTGTCACATTCATTTCCCCCTGATTATTCCAGCCAGCATGACCTCCATAGTGTTAATACATCGTGCAGCTAAATCCCCGCAACACTTTATTGTATTTTCATCCCTCAATGAATTTTTTGGCTCTGCTCCATCGTCTTGAAACTTGAATTTATTTATACGAAATATCATCACTGGAGCACGCCATTTTCACATATTCATGGCTCAAGATAGTGACCGAATGAGATTTACGATTTTTTATAATTTTTTTTTTTTAATTTGTATAAATGTTTTTACAATTTTGAAAAAAATGTATTTGAGGGCGATTCAAATTTTTGTTGACCCATTACCATCACGAAACGACTTTATTTAGGGTTCTGTCAAAATTTTCAACAAACGTTCTTGGCACCGAAACTAAAAATTTTATCCTATGAAGAAAATTCTTCCAACTTTTAGAATTTTAGATATTTAATTTACAATTTTTTAGTTTGCCCACCTAAACGCGTGGAAATTCAAGTCACGTTTCGTTAAAATGTCGCAAAAATCGAGTTGCAGAAAAAAATGTGTTTAGGATTTTTTTTTGCAAATGGCCAGAAAGGCTGTGAGTTGAAATGTTTTTAAGAAAAATCCTAAACACATTTTTTTGCAACTCGTAAACGAAACGCGAGTTTAATTTACACGCGTTTGGATGGGAAAAGTTAAAAATTGTGATAATTCATTTTACTAATCAATTATTTCATTATTAATCAATTTTATTTTTTTTTAATTATTTAATTTAATTTATTTATTTTTTATAATTCATAATTTATAATTTAATTTTTTAATGAAATATCCCAAATTCTTGACGTCAGAAAATTTTTCTCTGTATGGAAAAATAGTGAGTTTTGGTGTCAAGAACGTTTTATAAAAAATTTCAGGAATATTTTGGTTTCATTTTCCTCTGCAAATTTCCTGAGGTTCGTTTTTGCTTCCAAAGCCAAAACGCGTTCGTGCTGAACGATCGTAAAGATTGGCTGCTTCCCATCGCCAAAATCAATTGCTTTTCCTGATGCTGCTTCGTGTCATTGACCTCTTGCGGAAAAAACTCGACATTGCTATCGTCAATATTAAATAAGCTTATTCTTGGTATCATTGCATTCAAACGTCTTGCCACTTAAATACGTTCGTGCAGAGACGAAACGTTTCTAACGTTTCAATCTAATGCAATATGCACATGGCAGATGAGATTTACTTGTGGCGTATACTCCGTGCTGCTCTATATCGTCCGGAAATACGTCGGCGCATAAAATATAGTCCATTCTGATTAATGTAGCTTATGCAGTATCATACATTTTGCATTGTACGAGACACTCGTTTTATCTAAAGTACTCTATAACAGATTGAATAGAAATTCAGAGAGTCGCGCGAGACAGGCCATTTTTCTATCGATGTAGCCTGCACGTAATGCTTTTTGTATTTAGACTTCCATGGGACAATTCAAAGGCATCGGTTCTCATGGAAAAACAACCAATAGGAAAAAAGCAATACAGTTTTTTTTATGGCTGAATTCGCAACATTGGAATACGTCGAAAAACTTTTTTTTATTATTGATTATTTATCTGTGTCGTGATGGACGAATCAAAATGTTTGTTTCCAGTTTTTCTTACATACAAAATGGTTTGCGAGCCCAAGTGCATGAAAAAAGTTGTTGCGAATTGACTAACGAAGAAAATACTCTAAATTCAAGATTGTCCGAGCTAATTTGTATTTTTTATATAAACACCAAAATTTCGGATAAATTTTACGACCGATTTAATTGAAAAACTAAATAAAAACTTCTCCGATGTTGCATTATTAATTAACAAAATTAACTTAATTAAACACTTTATTTTACGCCGTCGCATTCCGGACTCAAAATTATTCTGAAACTCGTTGTTTTTTTCCATAAAAATTGTACGAGAGATAAATGAATCCTGAAAGTCAAATCTACATTTTTGTTTTCAGTTTTTTTTACATACCAAATGGTTTGCGACCGCAAGTTCATGAAAAAATGTTGTTGTAAATTGACTAAAGGATAAAATACTCTGAATTCAAGATTGTCCGAGGTAATTTGTATTGTTTATATAAAAACCAAAATTTTGAACACATTTTACGACCGATTTTTTTGAAAAACTGAATAAAGCTTCTTCGATGTTACACAAAAGCGTGCGCAAAGTTTTAAGAGGCTTCACCATTTAGAAATCGAAATATTTAATGTTGAAATTTGCAACTTTTAACACGCGCTCTTATGAGAAACTGCTGAAAATTGTGATTTTTTATAAATAAATATCTCGACTTGTACGTGGTGAAGCCTCTTAAAATTGCGTGAGCTATTCGACATCACTATTTTTTTTTTTATGCATGCGCTGCAACTTTGAAGGAATTGAATGAAATCATTTTGAAAATATGACTCTGGAGTTTGCATCGTTGAAATGCAACGAAATTCGTTCTTTATCCTTATAAAAATAATAATTCAAGCGCAGAATGTAATTACGATGATAAAATGATCGATTTTTGCCACCCAAAAAGCATATTGGCTTGAAAATTTGAGATGACATTGAAAATTCAACGAATCATCAATAAATTTCAATATTTTCGTTGCATTTCAACGTTGCAGACTTCAGCATTATTTGAAAATGCTCGAGATTTGGAGTTTTTATTTTCCAATCGCGATACAATTTTTCTGAAAATTTGTTGCATACTATTTGTCATTAGTTTATGAGGTCAGAATATTTTGCTATATGCTCTCAAATATCTTGTTCAACAAAGCGTAGAGATTGCAGTTGGAATTCAGTATTCAAATTTTTTGGCACCACGGCCAATGCGGTGGTGAAAAACGATGGAAAATCCTTTCGTGAATTTCATGGTCTCTCCTCCACATCTGCACACAGTTTTCTCACTTTTTTCTCCCCCCCCCCCCCCCTCTTTCTCTCTTTTTCTCTGCCAGGAGCTCCATTATCTCTTCGCTGTCTTTTCCTATCTCGTGGCGTACGTTGTGTGCGCCAGACATTGATTTAAAACGGCGAATTATTAACGTCGGGACGCCTTTCACGCTGCTTCTCGTTTTGCCCAGCATGTTCGTCTCTCCCTCTCCGTCCCTCGGTCCGCACTCTTTCGTCATTCTTTCTCACTCGGCGATCCGAGAGAAAAAGCATTCTCCGCACACAGAGTTTTTTGAGCCTTCCAAATGCATGGACAAGATGCCACGCTCGTCGCTTTTCCATTACATAGAAAAATATTTCACTGAATTTTCCAGTTTTCTCTGGACGTTCATTTTTTTCGACTCGCGACTCGTACCGATGCTTTTTTCATAAACTGCTTAATCGTAACTCGGATTAAAAATCCGTGAGACTCTTTTCTCATTCAAGGATCGAAAATCGCAGCGATTGACACGTTAATAACTTTGTGTCAACATTCTTGACACCAAAACTGACAATTTAATTCACAAATTTTAACTTTCCACATGTAAATTCTCGTTTCGTTTATTCGTTGCAAAAAAATGTGTTTAGGATTTTTATTAAAAACATTTCGACCCAGAGCCTTTCTGGCAATCTGCAAAAAATATCCTAAAAACCTTTTTTTTGCAACGTTTTTAACGACAACGTGACTCGAATTTCCACGCGTTTGGATGGAGAAAATAAAAAATAGTGAATTAAATATCTCAAATTCTTTCGAGAACCCTTTAAGGTCGTTTTTCGATACCTTAACCATGTGCCAACCGCGTCTCGATTGACGCACTTAATTCCGAGCTCGACAGAAATGCAATAATGCTCCTCGAAGCTTTGAAATAAACAAAAAAAAGTAACAATTTTTTATGCATCAACCCGTGACGAAATGTTTGCGAACACGCGTGGGCATCGCTCCGAGTGCCGAAAACTTGAAAGTTCCTTACGAGGATTGAACAAGCATTGAGAAAAGTTGCAAAGAGGTGTTTCCTGTAGCTTTTGCACTCTCGTGCAGACTTATCATTTGTCTCCTCAACTCCGAATTCGTCCTCGCACATCGAGCTCCATCGAATGGACAAACTTAGTGAATTTCTATAGACAAGAAATTCTCTTTATATAGAAATATTTGAGCGAATGACAAAGATGGGAATGGAAAGGGCTCGAGAGCCACGAATCGTCGGCTCGCGCTGCGCCGATCGCGTCTTTTTGCTGGTTAACATATCGGGAAACACAAATATATACAGCGAAGCAGCTCATGCCTCTGTAGCGCACAGTCGTCGTCGTTTTTCCTCCCAACAGAAGACCCTGAATTGGACAGTGCAACTCCACGAACCTAAACTTGTTCTTGCTCTCGCATACGAAAGTGAATTTGGGCCTGAGTACAGCCAACTTCCGGGCTAACTTTATCGCCTTCCTGTCTCTCCAGGCTAGCTCTTCGGCGCTTCTCTTTTCGACCGAGAGGTCAGGTTAGCCCAACTTTTCTTCAAAACTCCATAAACACGCACGACCTTATACCGAACACTCGAAACTTTCGAGCTTTCGAGTTACACGAACCTTCAGTAAATGAGGCTTTCTTCCGTCGAGCTCGGAGACTAAAATCGAATAAGACTCCACACGTGGCTCTCTTCGAATTGCTTGCAAGTATCGCCAAGTTTCTTTGGCCATTGGATCGTTATTTTGTACACCACAGTTTCCTATTATTTCATGAGGAAACACAAAAGTTGCATTTCCACGTAAACTTTCGTTCTCTGCTCCAAAAAACTCATTACTTATTGATTTTTAAGAACATTCGAATGAAAATGAACCAACTATGCCAATTTCGTTGGTTTTTTCTTGAGCAGATCTCGTGATTCTTATTCAATATTTGGTCGGGACGATAAAACGATATTTTTTTGGAATCCAGAGACAAAATCGGTATGAAAATTTTTATGGATTTTTAAATTCAACGAAAAATTAATAGAAAAACGTATTTTTCGTTGGACTCCAACGTTGCGGACGTCAGTTTCTTGTATTTTTGTGTTTTTTCCTGTTTTTTTCTTGAAATTCTGATTTTGTGCTTTTTAGAGATGCAGAAATTTGGTTTTTCCTTGAGCGGAGCTCGTGATTCTCATTTAATGTTTGATATTAATAGTTTTCATGAAAAATTTGCATGGATTTTGAAATTGAACGAAAAATTAATGGAAAAACGTATTTTTCAATGGACTCCAACGTTGCGGACGTCAGTTTCTTGTATTTTTGTGTTTTTTCCTTTTTTTTTTTCTTAAAATTCTGATTTTGTGCTTTTTAGAGATGCAGAAATTTGGTTTTTTCTTGAGTGGAGCTCGTGATTGTCATTTAATATTTGATATTAATAGTTTTCATGAAAAATTTGCATTGATTTTGAAATTGAACGAAAAATTAATGGAAAAACGTATTTTTCAATGGACTCCAACGTTGCGGACGTCAGTTTCTTCTATTTTTGTGTTTTTTCCTGTTTCTTCTTGAAATTCTGATTTTATGCCTTTTAGAGATGGAGAAATTTGGTTTTTTCTTGAGCGGAGCTCGTGATTCTCATTTAATATTTGATATTAATAGTTTTCATGAAAAATTTGCATGGATTTTGAAATTGAACGAAAAATTAATGGAAAAACGTATTTTTCAATGGACTCCAACGTTGCGGACGTCAGTTTCTTCTATTTTTGTGTTTTTTCCTGTTTTTTTTTCTTGAAATTCTGATTTTGTGCTTTTTAGAGATGCAGAAATTTGGTTTTTTCTTGAGCGGAGATCGTGATTCTCATTGAATATTTGATATTAATAGTTTTCATGAAAAATTTGCATGGATTTTGAAATTGAACGAAAAATTAATGGAAAAACGTATTTTTCAATGGACTCCAACGTTGCGGACGTCAGTTTCTTGTATTTTTGTGTTTTTTCCTGTTTTTTTCTTGAAGTTCTGATTTTATGCCTTTTAGAGATGCAGAAATTTGGTTTTTTTTCGAGCGGAGCTCGTAATTCTCATTTAATATTTGATATTAATAGTTTTCATGAAAAATTTGCATGGATTTTGAAATTGAACGAAAAATTGATGGAAAAACGTTTTTTTTCGTTGGACCCCAAAGTATCGAACTTTGGAAAGTTTTTGATCACGAAAATGACTGAATTGTGAGGAATTGATGAATTTCACGAGTTTGTAGTCGTTAGGAAGAAAATTGACAGTTTTTTCGCTGTGATTAAGCGATTCGAGGAGCTTAATTAGAGAACGGAAACGTTAGGAACTTTGAGGTTTTGTCAAAGCGCGACGAATTCAGTGTCACGTGTCACGCGGAACAACAAATGTCTACCGAATCGAAGCGTATACGAGTCAAAAGTCAGGAACGAATCCGCAGACGCTGTGCAATACAATTACGAATCTTGTTGCGCTCGACAATTAGCAATTTGGCAATCTCGACTCGAACAGCATAGAGAAGTTCGATTTGGGCAAACAGTCTCGTGTTCAGAGATTCGAGTCAGCTCCGTCGCGTCATTCTGCAGGGGGCGAGGGGGGCTCGTGCCAACTCTGGTGGGTCTTGTTAGAGCGATAGGCAAGCACAAGGCATTAATAAATAAGCGTAATTAGCGGCAATTGAGGAGAGACTCGATCGTGATTGACGATTTAAATGAAATATTGCAAACCCCACGTGCACCTACGAATTACCCCTTGACGAGGAATTTCCCAACACAACAAATTACCACAGATTGACATTTATAAAAAATGATAAGCGATTTTTAGGGTGTAACAAAACGACTTGATTGAGGGTTTTTTCAAAATTTTCCATAAACGTTCTCGGCGCGAAAACTTAAAGTTTTCTGACGTTTACAATTTCGGATATTTAAATTGCAATTTTTTATTTTGCCCATTCAAAAATGGATTTGGGATTGTTTTTGCAGATTTTTTAGGAGCAAATCGTTCGGGTGAAATTTCCACACGAATTATTTGGCGTCTCGTGTCTCTCTCGCGTCTATATATTTCAGAACGAGCACCTGAACGCGAGTCTAACTAATCATCAGACACGTGATAGACTTTGCGAGCCAAGCTCATTACGGAACGGGGCGCGCGCCTCATTCTGGCAGCCTCGCTTCGTTATTCGTTATGCCAACTCCTGGAGGACCGGGTAATCAAGATTATCGAGTTATATGCGCGGTGTTCTCAAGAATTGTTAGTCTCATAGCTCTGCGTCTGATCCTGCTGCGCGTCTCGTCTCTTCTACCAAGCTGCACGCAAAGCATTCGACGCGAAAGCGATTCTCGCTGGAATTTCGTTGTCTGTACGAATGAAATTTTTTTTTTTTTAATTAATCCATTAATCGGCATATTTTTTCCGCATCCATTTAAAAAAATGCAGAATAAATGAAAAATCCCCGGCGAGCCTGGGCAGGAGTTTCAATTTCGTCTCTAAAAAAAGTTTCAGCTGCTTTCGTGAATCGGTAAAAAAAAAAGTTGAAGTTTTCCTCAATTTTTCAATTTCATTGAGTTTGATTCTTGTTTATTCATTCTAGAATAATTAGTTGCTGGATGCGATCAAATTTGTGCTCCATCTCGTGTTTTTGTGGTTTTTTTTTCATTCTCACTCTGAATTATTTTTATTCGTGCACATGTTCGTCATTCCCAGGATAAAAGTTGTTTTTTTTTCTTCTTTTATGATGACATTTTTGCTATACGTTCCGCAGACACTGTCGTGTTGATTAAAAAAATGTTGCTTTGTGCTGCCGCAGGTTCTCCAGTTATTTTCTTATCCCCATCGCCCATTGCACTCGGTTCACGAGCTTGCTCACTCCAGATAAAACGAGAGCGAGAGAAAATGCTGTGATGTTGCCTTTCTCCATTATTCTCGACGTTTCTCATTTAATCTTTCCGTAAATACTCATAGAAAATAGTGCATTCAACACAAATGCAACAAAAATGTTGGAAAAATCTTAAAGACTCGTTTAACGAATTTTTCAAATTGCTGGAAAGCAGCAATTTTAAAAATCCAGGATGAAAACTCGTCCGGAAACTTAATTCGCGTTTTCGGGATCGTTTTTTTATTAAAAAAGGGAGAAAAAAATTATTTTTATCCTTCACTGAGCGCAGGATTTTTTTCTATGGATCCGAATCTACTTGCCAGAATTTTTACCGATTTTTTAAACGACCTCAAGTACCGTAAAAACTTTGGGGCCTCCCGGACCCATGTGTGTCTACGGTGGGTCAATAATGAGAAAAATTTTAAAACTATTTTGCGCGATCGTGGAAATTCGCAGGTGCGACGGTAATTTCATAGAGAGCAAAATAACTTTGCCGGATGGAATTCTATGCGAGTTTTTCTCGCTAGCGAATTAACAACTTTGTTCAATTGAATCGTACGCGTTTGTATTCGCATGCATTTGGTTTGCGTCGATGCACACACATGAATCCATAATTCCTGGACCACGAATACGAAACTCTCAAACTTCGCGATATGCGAAGCCTCGAGCATGTGTTTGTGAAGACTGGTTATCCGATATAGCTGTCATAACAATTCGCTCTGTGCAACAATGTGGTCACGAAGCCTCGTGCAACATGATTGAACAAATTATTCGATGATAAGTTTAAGTTTTCATCCCGTTACAATGCAACGAAATTCCGTTCGTTTTTTTCAGCAGACGTGACTCGTGACCGAAAAACATAAAATCCACATAAAAAATTGTCGAAATTCCCTAAACTCTGACGAGCTGGATCGAGCACGTTTTATTATTTATTTTCCAGCCTCTAAAACAAATTATTTAGTTTTTGTATCAATTTTTTTCATTTTTCGATTAAAATTCATTTTCATTTTCATTTTCAATTTTCATTTTTCGATTAAAATTTTATACAAACGGTCTTGCCATCAAAATCATTAAAAGTTTTCTCCTATGGAGAAAAATTTTCTGACGTTTAGAGTTTGAGATATTTAGCTTCCGATTTTTCATTTTCTCCATCTAAACGCGTGGAAATCCAAGTCACGTCGTCGTTAAAAAGTTGCAAAAATCGAGTTGCAAAAAAAAATGTATTTAGGATTTAGGATGGGTCGAAATGTTTTTAAGAAAAATCCTAAACACATTTTTTTGCAACTAAAATGAAACGCGACTTGAATTTACACGCGGTTGGATGGGAAAAGTTGAAAATTGGAAATTCAATATCTCGAATTCTTGACGTCAGTAAATTTTTCTTCATAGGAGAAAATTGTAAGTTTTGGTGTCAAGAACTTTCATACAAAATTATTAGAATCGTGAATAAAGTAATTTTGTGATGGACGTTAACGAAAAATGCGTTGCTTTTATAGAATTATTTGAAACCAACGATTGCTAAATAGAAATTTTGATTTTTTGGTCTCGATCCCGATCGACGTTCCGTCTGGACCAAATTTTCCTTCACATAGTCAACAATTTACAGTATTTTCATGATAAATTCATCGAAATGAATCCACGGACTATCAATCTCGTATTTTTTCGTTGAAAAGTTGGAGCAAATGAGAAACTGTCCATTAGGGCGTAAAAAATAATTAGCGAGTGTTTAGCAAAGTGTGAGGCGGGCCTTTGCCTCGATTCTCGTAGACGCGAGGCTTCTCGGAAAAGCTTGAACTTGATAATAAGTAGATCGGATAATTGTCGCGTCAGACGCGATTCCCCGGGCGCACACGAGCGACCACGCCCTCTGTCTCGCTAAACAAGAAAATATATACGCGTGTGAATGGGGAATTTATTTCTATAATCTTTCTGCTCGAGTGTCCGAGACGAAACGCTGGCAAGCGATGCTCTTCATCTCTTGACCCGAGCACTAAAAAGATCAGACTTAACCGCGTGCTCGCGCATAACTTTGAGGGACTTTTGATGCGAAACTCTAGACTCTCATCACGAGAGCTGTATAGGTCCTACGTATTTCGTTATTGAGGTCAACGACCAGAACCACGTGGGCATCGAGCGAGCCTCGAGAGGATTCGAAAAAGTTCAATCTCCCTCGAAATCAAAATAACATTTTTCCGTCCTCATATGTAACGGTAAATTTTTTCTTTTTCCACCTTCCAATCTCAATGTGCTTGAAATGTCCCGAAACATCGGAAAATCATATTAAGAAAAAATTTTCCGATGTGTGTGTGTGTTCTGGCACTGTGAAATTCAAACTTTCATAACTCGAGAACGGTTCGAGCTTCGGGGCTCCCGTTTTGCACAGATGTTAATCCATCCAAGCTCTTGATTCTCTGTAAATTTTGTCGAAATCGCTTAAAAAATACGAATTTTACGGCATTTTGAAATTTTCAAAAAAGTCTGTCATCGCTCCAACTTCCGCAAATTTCAAGATTTATTCCTAATTTTTTTTTCATAAATAGAGTATCATAATAGGAAGGTTGGTATTGAATTTGGAAAATATTGGTCGAGCGGTTTAAATTTTATGATTTTTCGAATTTTACGAAAATTTGAGTTTTCCGAAAAATCGTCTAAACGCTTCAATTTTTTCCATTTTGTTTAAATCCCTTGCAGTAAAAAATGTTATTACTTGATATTGATGGACAAATTTCGAAAAATTGTGCCCCAGAAAATTCAAATTGCTCGAAAATGCATGAAATTTGAAAAATTGGACAACACGATTTTCTCCATAGGGACAAAACGCAGGAGAAAAATTGAATTTCGAAAAAATTATCCAATTTGTTCGATTTTTTAAATTTCATTCATTTTTTTATATTGTGTACAAGTCTGCAAAAAATAGTGTCTTCAATTTCAATCTGCAGCGTTTTTGAAATAATTTGGAAAAATTTTATAGAACGTAAAAATAAGGAACTTTTGCACAATATTTCTTGTTTTTTCTCAATGATTTATTGCCTGATAATAAAATAAGAAAATACTGAATCATGCTCGAAGGAAATGAGAATTTTCCACCAATTAAGCATGGCCGAACTGTTAATTAAAAAATTTCACCGATGAGAACGAACTCTGCTGAGTCGCAGCACGAATCTTGATCGTTTTTCTCTGGAGTCTTGGACGCCAAGAGTTGTTTTTACAGGCGAAAACCCTGTGAATACGAATCAAGAGTTTGGAGTCATATGGGAATGGTGGTGAGTTTGAAAATTTCAATTTCCTCGCCGCCTGTTGCACTCTTGCGCCCTCAATTCCGTAATAAGTCTCGTGCTGGGCCTTGGGGAGCATAGCGGCGGTCCGACTATTTCCGGCTTCTTCTCAGTAGAGATTATTCTCGTCGTCGAGTTTCTGCCAAATAGGCCGAGCGATTTAATGCCGGGCGTTGCCTTTATCCCCGCGTTCCCCCTAAAGCACACGCGTCCACAATAAGCAACACACTCGAGCAGAGTCATTAACAAACTTCTCGTTAATTCCGCTATTAAAATTTCTCTGTAGAAATAAAAAAACACTCGCTATTTTTAATTAAAATTATAATTAGATCGAATCTCATAAGTGACTTTTTGAAAATGTTCGAAATAACGTGCAAAAACGAAAAGTCTGTCTCACGATTTCACTTAATTTTCCAATTCCTGTATAAATTTGATTTTGAGTTTATTATTCAATTAAAATTGAACAAAATAAACTCAATTAAAAAATTTAATTTGAAACTCAAGTCAAATTTGATTTTTGGAGTTAAAATAAATTAATTTGAGTTGAATTAAATTGAATTATATGAAATTTGAGAGTTTGAAAGGAAAAAATGGCTGCTCGCGAGGTTTCTCATGCGAGGATGTTTATGGGTTGATTTCAGGTGGTTCCGGAAGGGCGGAGGGTGAGGGCGGCTCGAACGATCTCGTCGGTGGCCGGCGAGGAGGCGGCGGGAGCGGCGGAGTTTTGGGCGGCGGCCGGGGTTCCGGCACTTCCGGGAGCGGCGGTGGCGGTGCCGGGGGCCGTTCGAGAGACGAGCCAAGACGTCACACCCTCAGCGGCGACCATCAACCATCCCTTCATCACCAACAGTTTAATACCCCCCAACTTCATCCCCTTCATCCCCACCATCTTCCACCTACACACGGCCAGTACGGGACACCGCCGAATCGACACACAACCATGGATCTCGAGGTGAATAGACCGCGTAACATGTAAATATATTTTGCTTGTTTTTTTTTCTTTGTGTTTTTTTCTTTTTAATGCATTTTTTTCGGAAATTTCAATTTTTATTCCCTGTTTTGTGGATTTCTTTTTGGTTTTCAAAATTTGGACCAAAACTTGGGAAATAATTGACTAAAAATCAATTTTTTTTTTGAAACTTCAAATTTTTCGTCGAATACGCCATTTTTCGACAAAGTTATCGGCAAATTTTACGATTGGGACCAAAAACTTTTTGTTTTTACAACGAAATATCGGAATTGGTGAAAAAAAAATTGATTTTGAGGTCTCAATACCAAGTGCTCGTTTTTATCGATTTCAAAATGTCAAAAATCAAGCCTGAGTCCTTTGAGTTTTTGAGTTTTTCAGTTTTTCGATTATGGATTTCATGTTTTTTTTCATTTTTTAACAAGAGTTACTGAGTTTTTGGATTCGGCATGTTTCCTGGGAGTTTTTTGGATGCAAAAAAATGAACAGTCGTTATTTGGCAGTGGCAGGAATTTTGTAAACGAAGGAATAGAGTAATTCGTCGCCACTCCATGCAAGTTTTCCATAAACTCTGTACAGGTCAGGGAATTCAAAAGAAATTCGAGTTCAGATTCGAAAATCCTCGGGCATGACCGTCGAAGACCCTTAGAGAATATTTTTCGGTCGGTTTAAACTCGGGAGATTTTCCTTCTTGACGTGTATTTTCCTTTTTTCAATGGAAATTTCACTTTTTTCTGTATTTCCACGTTGAATTTTCTCGCATAGAAATTTGTCACTGAATTGTTGGAAATAAGAAATTTCGGGGGATTAAAATTGGATTAATTGGAAAGGACAAAGTTTTGTGGGTGGAAAAAGGGATTTACGATTGAGAGGCTGGAGAAGAATGTCGAACGTCGTCTCTGTGACTCTATTATGTGACTCTTGCCATTCCGAGGCCGGAAGATATTTAGAAAGATTGCTTTCGACCTCTCGGTTGCCCTCTTTCTAGTGGATCTTGTCGCCGGTTCAAAGTTTTATCAACCTCCGAAGGAATCTTTCAGCCTTTTGTTGCCGATCGCTTTGTATTTTTCTTTTTCTTTTTCGCTACGAAACGTCGCGACGATCTAATTCGTTTTCGTCGTGGAAAAATTTATTATCTTTGAGTCTCGTCGATCGATGCGATTATGAGAATTATCGAAGGATCATTTCTGCATTTTTTTTCCAGTTTTCATTGTCAATGTGCTCAAAATGTCCCGAAACATCGAAAAAATCAACTCTCGAAAAAATGTCCGGATGGCACTGTAAAATTCAAACTTTTATAACTCGAGAACGATTCGAGCTACGAGGCCCCGGTTTTGCACAGATGTTAATCCATACAAACTCTTGATTCTCTGAAAATTTCATCGGAATTGCTAAGAAAATCAAAATTCTACGTCATTTTGAAAATTTCAAAAAATTCTGTCATCGCTCTGACTTCCGCAAATTTCAAGATTTATTCCTAATTTTTTTTTTATGAATAGAGTATCATAATGGGAAGGTTGGTATTGAATTAGGAAAATATCGGTCGAACGGTTTAAATTTTATGATTTTTCGAATTTTACGAAAATTTGAGTTTTACGAAAAATTGTCTAACCGCTTGAATTTTCTAAGATATTTTCGTCTCCGCGTTGACGATGTAATCGATAATTTCATCTCTCGAAGGGGAATAGGGTTGCTGCATGCTCCATATCTGTATGTGCGTCGTTTTACCGATAATAATCGAGCGTCTCTCTGGGATTTGGTCCAGCGCTGTGACCTCGGGTGGAAAGCTCAATGACACATGAGCCCTTTGATGGAGAAACCGGTGGTTCGTTGTCCCACGAAATATTCCCATCGAAAATTCACATCCCCCTGCTGCTTCGGTTAACTCGACCGTTTTTTTTTTCGCTTTCGAGAATACGGTGATTCGTTAGGACTTTCTTCCCCACGAGCTTGAGCCGAAAGCACAAAGTGTGGAAATTACAGGCTCCGTAGACTCTTTTCCTCTTTAGGCAAAAATATCAGTCTCTACTTCGCTGGATCAATTTGGAAAAATCGTCGCGTTTTCTACGGAATTTTCTTGACTGGATAATTTTTTTTTTTTAATTCAGAAGAAACTTTTAGTATTTTTTTATTTTTTTTTAATAAAAATTTATGCAGTTTTCGGCTTTTTAAAAAAAATATTTACGATTTTTTACCAAATTTCCTTCACTGGATGATTTTTTTTAAAATAATTATTATTTGGTTTAATAAAAAAAAAATTGATGCAGTTTTTGCAGCTTCGATTTGAAGATATTTATGAGATTATTAACGAAATCGTAACTTTTGTCGGGCGCGTTTCGCTTCAGAAATGCACGAGGCGCTGAAAAATGTGAATTCGATGCAGTTTCGTGCTTTGGTCAGTTAATTGGACGTGTTGAAGTGTGTCCTTCGGTTACCTGCTCGTTTTTGGGCTTTTAATTGGACACGATATACGAGACGCGTGTCGTTCTCGTGTCGAACACGCGTCGCGGTTTCTCGTTGTGAGCTCAAAACCAACCGAATTTACGATCCGATGACTGATGAAATTAAACGGGAGCAACGTCGTGTATAATAACGTAGTGGAGATTTTTGGGAAAATATTAAAGGCTGAAATGCACTTGTGCATCGAGTGCATCGATATTGCGAACGCGCGAACACGCGAATCTAACGGAACAACTGGGATGAACACAATTCTGCTCGCTCTGACAAACACAAATGCGGAATCGCAATCGAATTCGTGCGATAGTTCGTGACGTCATTTTGATAAAGTTTTTTTTTTTTACGGATTTTTAACCGCAAATCGTTCATTTCCTTCAAACTCTGAGTAGCAGGTCGAATAGAATTCAAAAACAAAGAGAATGAGCCCTGGCAAGAGTTTCAATTCCGACCAGAAAAAAAGTTACAGCGATTTTTGTAAATTGATTGAAAAAACTGGAAAAATCTCGTAATTTCTTTTTTTTTTCTGTTGAACATTTTCTTTTCGTGAGTTATTCGACACTAAAATTCGAAATTGGGTTCCATGCTGTCGAGCCATTTTGACAACTTGTAGGGAACATTCTTGCTCCTTTAATTTTAATTCGATTGGAATGGGCAATTTAATTGATTGAGAATCTGAATGAATTTTGGATTTTTCTTCACATTCGATTGACTGAATTCGATAGTCCAGACTCTTTGGAGTCGCGCTAATGACGAGCCTGAACTCTTTCTCATTTTTTTTTTTTTTGATTAAAAAATAATCTGCAAAGTTTTATTCGCAATTATTTGGCATTTTTCATAATTCTGTCTGTTTTTTTTTTAATTTTTTTTCTTTAAGTATTTTCTCGTTAATTTTTGGATGCTTTTTATCATGAATTTCGCTTCAAAGTGTACAAATTTTCTTCATTTCATATTTTTGAGTGTCCCTCGATCAAATAGCTCGAGAATTTATTGGCCACAAATTGTAATTCGAACTTAATTAAAAATAATGATGTTTTTTCGAAAAATCTCTGCACACTCTTTTTCCATCGTCTACGTGCTTTTGCTCTCATGAATCCTGCTGAGTGTTCACCCCGAGCAACATTCCCCCATGACTGATTGAAAAAAAAAATTTTACCCTTTTTTACTTGAGTGTTTCTAACCTTTCTGTGTTTTTCGTGTTTTTTTTCCTGATTAACAGATGGGGACCAAGTCTCGCCAGAGAAAGGTAATTCACGATTTTATCTGTACCATTTTATTCTTGTGTTTTTGCATGACGCACGATTCGAGAAAAAAATCATTTTTATTCACAAAAATTATGAATTAAATGAAAAAAAAAAAATAACCATTCACAAAATAAATGAAAATTTGCAAAAAAGAAACAGAAATGCAGATAAAAATCAATTTCAGAGAAATCTTTGCAATCAGTCGGTCAAATTTATTGAAATTTAGCCTCAGAAAATTGCAAAAAAATCGAGGAATTGAAAATTCGTAAACCAAATCACAATTTCCAATAAAGAAACAGAAAATATAAATAAAAAAATCAATTTCAGAAAAATCTTTGCAATTAATCAGCCAAATTTATCGAACCTCATAAAATAAATTGGAAAAATTGCAAAAAATCGAGGAATTAAAATCTCGTAAATCAAATCACAATTTCCAATAGAGAAACAGAAAATATAAATAAAAAAATCTATTTCAGAAAAATCTCTGCAATTAATCAGCCAAATTTATCGAACCTCATAAAATAAATTGGAAAAATTGCAAAACCGAGGAATTAGAAGTTCGAAAAATTCAGAAATGCAATTTTTAATTTTAATTAATATGGAAAAAAATGTCGCAGTCGCCTCTGCCGAGGGGATATCCACCTCCCTCTTCGACGATGCTCTTCGATGACGACCCGGGCATCATGTCCGAGGTTGAGACATCGAGCACCGGATTCCGGAGAGGTGGAAAACAGAGAAGCAGTTTACCGGTCGTCAGGACACCCAGCAAAACTTTGGAGCGACCACTAGGTAAAGCAAACTCCGTAATTGAGCCTTACTAGACACACAAGGGTCTGGGATGCCCATAGAGCGAAAAGCGTAAATTTCTCGTTTTTCTTATCGATTAACATTCAATAAAAATAGTAAAAATTCACTTTTATCCATCACCCAGTGCAGCCTTTTTTTCCTATAGAACAAAAACTACTTTCCTGAAATTTTCACGATTTTTTTGACGAGTAACAGGAAATACGGAAGGGGGCCCCAGACCCATGTGTGTCTAGGGAGATGAGTTAATTGCAGTGTGAAATAATCTGTGAGATTGCGGCTTACATGGCTGATCCCAGCTGCTGAAATATTATTCCCCAAAAAACTTGACAAACATCGTTCGATTCCATTCACTCGCTTTTTTTTAACAGAGAATCCTGCAGCTTTTTATTTTGGTTCGTTATAAAATTAAAATTTCCTATAAATATTATTAAAATCGTGATAATTTATTTTTTCGTTCACCATTCATGGAAAAATTGATAAAAATTGTGCAACCAAGTTTTTTGAGCCATTTTTTGCAAATTTCGCATCCGAAGTGGGCGAATCTGGTTGGTCGATTCTTTTGCTCTTCCTGGACCAAAAGCATGTTCCTTGCCTCGCTGATCCAATGAAGCATTGCGTGTGCGAATGTCGTTTACCTGACAAAACAATGAATTTCTGTGGGCGGCTCCCTAGGTCAGGTGTTCCTGCAGTACAGGAACGAGACGAAGAGGGCGCTGTTGCCGAACGAAATAACGAGCATAGACACTGTCAAGGCCCTTTTCGTGAGGAGTTTTCCCAAACAACTTACGATGGAGTATCTTGACAGTCCTCATGTCAAAGTTTACATACACGACAGCACCAAAAACATGTTCTACGAGCTCGAGGATCTCAGGTGAGTCTCCAACACTGAAAATATCATTTTTCGCTTCCTCATAGAGCAACCTATGCAACGATCAACGTTTTTTTCCTCCAGTTTTCAATGTCAATCTGCTCAAAATGTCCCAAAACGTCGAAAAATCATATTAAGAAAAAATTTCCCGATGTGTGTGTGTGTTCTGGCACTGTGAAATTCAAACTTTCATAACTCGAGAACGGTTCGAGCTTCGGGGCTCCCGTTTTGCACAGATGTTAATCCATCCAAGCTCTTGATTCTCTGCAAATTTTGTCGAAATCGCTTAAAAAATACGAATTCTACGTCATTTTGAAATTTTCAAAAAAGTCTGTCATCGCTCCAACTTCCGCAAATTTCAAGATTTATTCCTAATTTTTTTTCATGAATAGAGTATCATAATAGGAAGGTTGGTATTGAATTTGGAAAATATTGGTCGAACGGTTGAAATTTTATGATTTTTCGAATTTTACGAAAATTTGAGTTTTACGAAAAATCGTCTAAACGCTTCAATTTTTTCCATTTTGTTGAAATTCCTTGCAGTAAAAAATTCTATTACTTGATATTGATGGACAAATTTCGAAAAATTGTGCCCCAGAAAATTCAAATTACTCGAAAATGCATGAAATTTGAAAAATTGGACAATACGATTTTCTCCATAGGGACAAAACGCAGGAGAAAAATTGAATTTCGAAAAAATTATCCAATTTATTCGACTTTTTAAATTTTATTTATTTATTTTTTTACTTTCTCAAGGTCTCATCTACGTGACATCAGGGATCGAAGCGTCTTACGTTTGTTCGAGAGTACAGACGGTGTTGCTGGGATGCCTGGACCAATGGGAGTGCCAGTTGGTGGAGCAGGACTGCCTGCCCATTGGGAGGATCAAAGTTACTTCAGCGAGCCCGAGTTCGACAGTGAATTTCAACATCAGCACATACACAAGAGCAAGGTAAGAGAGTCAAATTAGAGTTTTCAAAAATCCCCCAAAATCCAGGTCTCGAAAAAGAATTTTCCAGCACGAGGCTGGAAAAAAATGATCAGGGACTCGTTGATCGTTAATTTTCAATCGCGTACGATTGGGAAACCGAGAATTCGACGAAAAATGGAAAATTTTACTAATTTTCTAAAAACAGCTTCTTTTTTATTTCGCAGAGTTTTCATTGTACATTTTGAATTGACGTCAAAATAAAATTGACCGAACGTCGCACGTCGACAAAATATATTTCGCGTCAATTTCCAGCCATCGCTCGAACGACGAGCCGAGTTTCGTTTTTATTTAAAATATTAAATGGATAGAAAAATTTTAACTGTACATCGTGAGTCTGAGCAAGAGGCTAAGAGCTAAATATAAAAACAAAAGAATTAGCTAATCTTACGTTTAATAATACCCTAAGGCGATGAGGTCAGAATTCATCAATTTTTGACGTCATCGCTCGTTGAATAAGCTTGTCAAAATTCTGTACACTTTGCTCGTACATTTAACTATTGATTTAGAAAAATTCGTCTCGACAAAATCATTTTTTTCGTAACGACGTGTGTATTTTTTATTTTTTATTCTCGAGCTCGAGCCATTTCGTTGGGATCGAATTTCTCATGACGACAACAACATTTTCGTCATAATAAAAAAACAGAAAGGCACAGAATTGAGGAAAAACGATTTTTTTTCGTTTAATCGACTGATTTCATGAGGATAATTAGCTTAATTAATATTTGCTATGAAAAAATTAAACTCAAGCCTTTTTGTGCTTTTCCTTATGAAAAAAAAAACGTATAAAAATGAATGAATCGTAAAATTAATTGAAGAGGGAAATGAAGAAGCAAAAATGCATGAATCGCGACGATTGTGATCCGAAAAACGAGCGTTTGAGAAAAAAAAAACAAACGAATCGTTAAGGACGAGAAAATGTTGGGCGTAATGTCCTGAAAATGGCAAAAGTCGTTCCCTAAACACTCGACATTGAAACTAGAAAAACGAGATGGCGTTCGATTTCGAGAGAATTCAAACGATCGGACATTCTCCTCGTGGTCGTGAATAATTAAGCAAATTTTAACGAGCATTCGTTTTCTCGATATTGGAAAAAAAAAACAGACGGAAAACGATTTTATGCGGCCTGGACGAGTGGAAACGAAGCGAACGCTCGAAAAAACTTGTTGGAATGATATTTTGAGTTCTAGCACCCTCGTAAATCGTTTATACACGCTCGCATTTCTTTGCCTCGATCCAACGACATTAAAATGCAACGAATCGATCGCTAAATGCGATTCTAGCTGTGTGAAAAAAACTCGACAATTCAGGGTGAATATTTTTTTTCACCCTGACGAAACGCCAGGCCCGAAAATTGTATGAAAATCGATAGAGAAAAAAATAGGAGAGAATGAAAACGCAATAATTGCGGATTCGCAAAGTTTGTGGAAAAACTGAAATTTTTTTCGTTGTTTTTAATTCTTGTGCGTCATTTTTTGAGGCCATTTTCCATCGTCATTTCTGGCTCGAATGGGGAACGTGAAAATTGTTGTAATGAATCTGTTTCAAATGGACACGAGAAAGTTTGAAAATATTTGATGCCTCGGGAGATTGGCATTTTTGGAATTTTGGTGATCGATTAGAATGCTTTGCAGGCTGGCACTGCTGGCAAATAGAGAGCACCGGAATAGAGCTTTTTCGGGACGTTACGCCAACCGAATACAAGAGCTTTTGCGAATGGCTCGATCGCGCAACCATCGCATATGTCCATCACCAATTTAACTTCGCCCTCGGCTGGTTCTCGCTCGTCCTCCTTCGGGGCTTGTTTCGTTTGCTCACCAAAACTCGCCAAACCCGCGAAATAATCGTTATTCAATGTTTGTGGCACCAGGAAAGAGTCGTCGATCAACGAACCATCCCCCAATTGCACGAGCCCTCGTTTCTTCTTGTCAGACTCTCGCTTCACTATTTTCTTATCCTCCCCTTCGCTCGATTCCTCTCTCGGAATGAAGGAAACCTTTTGAAATCATAAACCAAAAAAAACTCAATCATTTTCCATAAAAATAATTAAAAGATAATTCATTTAACTTAATCGGGTTCTTTCAAGATTTTGTATAAACGTTTTTGCCACCAAAGATAAAAATTGTCCCCTATGAAGAACAATTTTCTGACTTTTCGAATTCGAAATATTGAATTTCCAATTTTTTATTTCCTCCACCTTAACGCGTGGAAATCCGAGTCACGCTTCGTCAAAAAGTTGCAAAACTCGAGTTGCAGTAAAAAAATGTACATTTGGGTCGAAATTTCTTAAGAAAAATCCTAAACACATTTTTTTGCAACTCATAAACGAAACGCGACTCGAATTTCCACGCGTTTGGATGGGAAAAGTTAAAAATTGGAAATTAAATGTCTGAAAATCTTCACGTCAGAAGATTTTGCTTCATAGGAGAAAATTTTTAGTTCCGGTGTCAAGAATGTTGGTGCAAAATTATTAAAAAATCCTAAATAAAGTAATTTTGTGATAAAATCACTAAAAAATATAAAAACAGGACAAGGACTGTGGGGAATTTCCAAAAATTCCCAAAACAACTGCCCAGATTCGAAATTTTGCTTGGCGTCGATGAAAATTTGACACAATTAAGAAAAATCTTGATATTTGAGGGAATTCGTGAAAATATTTGCCAAGACCCTAAACGTTTCGAATTCGAGTACGATTCAAAGACTTTATTGGGGTCAACGCACCTTACTATCGGAGGACGTGTCTCTCTTGACGATTTCTTTTTTCGACTCGAAATTCTCGAGGTCAGAAGAGACTGCAGCAGGCTCGTTGGAGGAGCTTTGTCTCTTGTGGTTTTTTTCCCTTTTGAAGAGATTGTGATATTGTCCATCGGTGAAACTGTAGCCATTGGCATTGCCAGGCAAACTGCTGCCGGTCGGTGCCTCCGCCAGTTCGGGTACACCGTTGTCAAAAAATTGCGAGGGTCTGTACGCGCTCGCGAACGAGGGCAGTGGCGAGGGTTGAGGTTGTCCAGGCGCAGGCTTAAAAGCGTCCGGATTAATCGGTGGAAAACTCATGATCGATGGACCAGGAGGAGGCAGACTAGGATGACGAAGTGTTACGCCATTCTGCACTAGTTGGAGGTCGGCCCCGGCATTTATTTTCACCTGCGAGTAAAGACGTTGTTAAAAAATAACAATAAAAATCGAATTTCACGTTGGCAAACGAAAAATTCAACTAAAAATCCATCTTTGACAATTGAATCTCAAAAATTCAATATTCACGTTAGAGACTGAATCGTAGGCAAAAAAAAACTGAAAAATTACTCAATTTAGGATTCTTTCATAATTTTCTATGAAAATTCTTCGCACGAAAACAACAAATTTTCTGACGTCAAGAATTTGAGACATTTAATTTCCAATTTTTAACTTTTCCCATCCAAACGCGTGGAAATTCGAGTCGCGTTTCATTTTTGAGTCGCAAAAACATGAGTTTATGATTTTTCTCAAAACATTTCGACCCTTAACCTTTCTGGCAACCTGCAAAAAAAATCCTAAATACATTTTTTCTTGCAACTCAATTTTCGCGACATTTTAACGAAACGTGACTCGAATTCCCACGCGTTTAGATGGGGAAAATAAAAAATTGTAAATGAAATATCTACAATTCTAAAACTCAGAAGAAATTCCTTCATAGGCGAAAAATTTTAGTTCCGATGCCAAGAACGTTTATAGAAAATTTCAAAAAAACCCTAAACAAAGTCATTTTGTGATGGTAATGGGTAAAAAAAAAATTAGAATCGCCCTCAATTAGCTCCATTTTGTTTTTCCTTACCCGATGGTTGATTTGTCCTCCGGTGAGGAATGGATTTCTGGGCAAGGGAGGTCCGGTGACTGGTGCTTGAGTTGTGGTTCTTGGTCTGTTGTTGGAGGTGTCATGTTCGTAGTGATGAGCATGATGATGTTTATGGTCCTTGTGAGCCTTGCCAGCGGTCAATGCGACGTTGTACAATTGCACCATAGTCAATTCCCCGAGCAAGCCTCCGGACCCTTGACAAAAAATCCCAAAAAATAGAGTCACCGAACTGGTCCATACAAAAAATAATGAAAACTCACAAATAAATCAAGTTTTTCTCTTTAACGAACCTTGTGGGGCTTCTGGGCCCTCGAGAAATCCACCACCGAGTTGTCTTTGCTCTTGACCCGAAATAGCGATCCCTCCGCCTTTGATTACGTGACCAACGAGCTGAATTCGACGTTGAAACAAAACCGATAAAAATGAATGAAAAACGAGCAAATAAATGTTCACGTCAATTTTTTCCATCGATTCTAAAAATCATTTTAATTAGAAAATCGTGTTTGTCCCCTTTTCACCCAAAAAGTTTTAGTTTCTATTGCATTCCGTAAATTTTTCTATTTTTCGTGAACCCGAACCAAAAAATCACATTTTTCGCCACATTTTCCACTTTCAAACTTCCCAATCGACTCAAAAAATGATAATAAATTAAAAATCGCTAATTAGCAATTCAAAAATAATTAGATAACGAAGATAATGAGCGCTAATTGAAGTGCCAATTGAAAAAAAAAAAAAATGGCAAAATTTATTAATTTTTTAAAAATCGAAGATAAAAAATAACATTGCGAGGACAAAAATTCTTATACGAGCAAAAGAAAACGACGGCTTTTCTCAATCTGTGGTTTCTGCATTGTCGAGCAGGTGGGAAAATAGGAGCACGTGCCCCTTCCACTGGGAATTTCTGGGATAGTGAATGAAAAAGACAAGAGAAAAAAATGGTTGAGGAAGTTTCACATGGGAGTATCGCGTGAAAAGATTCTCCACGCGTTTACGAAGATTGGCCCAACAATGGGACCGCGAATGGCGTCTGTTTCGTTGGGTGCCTCGCATTTATTAGCGAAAGAACCAACGTACAGGAGTCTCGAGAGTTTCGTGACCGAACGAAATTCCATTACAGAGTGCGATAGAGCCAAAGTGTCTTTTGTTATATCGTATCCATGTGCGCGCGATAATGAGTCGACTCACGAATGTACAAAGTCACGCGGCCCAAACGTACACTTTCGTTCCGGAAATTCACGTCGAGATTATACTTTCCAAAACTCTTATCGACAATCTCCGCAGCGTCCAATAGTATTACGAGCCTCATTAATTGACGCTTTCGCGAATTCTGGGCTACGATTGATTGATTCGCATTGAATCACAAAAAAAATCTTCCGGAATTAATGGCTTACCTGAAAAATCCTACGAAATCGATTGAAAATTTTGAAAAAATTCGTATCCCCGGTAAATTTCAACGAAAAGACTTCAACTTGGGCTCATTCTTTTCGTTTTTAATGCAGAATCTCGTGAGCCTGGAGCAATTGACGAAAAAATCAAAATTCATCGCAATTTTCCGGGCCAAAATGACATTTTTTTGGTTCTGCAGTCTCGATGAGTTTTTAAGGGGAATTTTCCGTTTCTCGTAGTGAGAAAATTCCTCCATTGCCGCGGACAAAAATTATTATTAAATATTTAATAATAATTATTATTCATTTGGATTTATTAATATTTATTATTATTTATTATTATTGAAAATATTTATTAATATTTATTTGCAATTAATAACTATTTTGATATGAATAAATATCAATTAATATTTGAATAATAATAAATTTTAATAAATATTTTAATAACAAAAAATATCGATAAATATTTTCATTATTATTAAAATATTTATTAAAATTTATGATTATTAAAATATTTATTGATATTTATTAATATCGAAATATTTATTGAAAATAATGAAAAAATGAAAATATAAATCTAATTGCAAATTAAAGTTTAGGTGTGAAAATATAGAATTCTAATGAATTACAAATAAATGGAGGAATTAATGGGAAAAAAAATAATAATTTCAATATGAAAAATTGAGAAAATAATTCTAATTAGATAAAATTGAATTGAAAAAGGTAAACGAAAACGAAAAAAAACGGTAAAAGGTAAAGGTGGTTGATTTTTTCTTGTATACATTTATAGTCAGAAGTTTTGATTTTATTAATTTTCTTACCCGGTTGTTAAAACCGCGACCCACGCGCTCGTCGTTGACCCAGATTTGCCATTCACCGGTACGACCGTTCCAGCTCTGGCAGGAGTGATACCACTTGTTCAATCTTAGTGGATAGTTGAGCCTGTAGAGATTATGACCGTCTATGTTCATCATGTAGTAAGAGCTTCTGGGCGTGTTTGCGATCCAGGACAAAATGCCTCGTGGCTGATCACCCACTGGAATTTTCAAACATTCTCATTTCCTCATAAAGTCCAACAGATACAAAAAAAACAACACAAAATCCATTTTAAAAATATTCATTATCGAATAATTTCATTTTTCTCCTCAACGTCGTTAAATTTCGAATGTTTTTTGCAGATTGTCGAGGAATTTCCCATTGAGTTTCCTTTGAGAACAACATGTAAAAGTTCTTGTTTCTCGCGAGAGTTTATTGTGCTCGGAATTTTCTTGAATTTCTTTGCTCGATCGTGGGAAAAAAATAGCGCCTCTTATCGATCGAATAAAAAGGAAGAAAAGGAGGAGATTGAGACGAGACAAATAAACAGATGATGGCAACTTTCTCAGCTGGTCTGTGCCAGCCACATGGACGAGACACTCTGATATCCTTTCTAACTTGGTAGCCGCAAAAACAAATACACACGTGCGTCTGGCAATATGAATAAGTGCAAAAATAACATGCGTATTTTTGCTATACCTTCGTAGAAAGTAGCAAACGATAAAACCGATTTAAGTACAGTCATTACGAACCAGCTCGACATGAATTCCATTCCAAACTTTTCATTCCTACTTTACAAAAGCAACAAAAATCATTTTTTACAAACCAAAATCACAACATTCCGTTGCTTTTCTGCAGAGTCACGTTGAAATTTATGGAAAATATTGATGGAAGGCAAAAATTATTAAAAAATCGAAATAATTCGGGACGGACAACGAAAACGATTTTTTTTTAAATCAAAATCACGACATTTCGTTGCTTTTTCTACAGAGTCACGTTGAAATTTATGGAAAATATTGATGGAAGTAAAAAATTATTAAAAAATCGAAACAATTCGGGACGGACAACGAAAACGATTTTTTTTTAAATCAAAATCACGACATTTCGTTGCTTTTTCTACAGAGTCACGTTGAAATTTATGGAAAATATTGATGGAAGGCAAAAATTATTAAAAAATCGAAATAATTCGGGACGGACAACGAAAACGATTTTTTTTAAATCAAAATCACAACATTTCGTTGCTTTTTCTACAGAGTCACGTTGAAATTTATGGAAAATATTGATGGAGGTCAAAAATGATTAAAAAATCGAAATTATTCGGTACGTTACCTGCGTAGGAAAATAATGGATGGTCGTTGGTGTGATTCGTGAACTTGGTCCACATGCACAGTGTGAATTCCTTGAGATCAGGCATATCGACCTTGTAGTGAATATACTGAAAGAAAAAACAGGCAAAAATAAAATCGATGCGTTTAGAAAATGAGGAAAAAGATTGAAAATATCGACAACATTAATTTTCTCCTCTGAAGAGAAATTTTCCCATCTAAACGCGTGTAAATTCGAGTCGCGCTTCGTTTATGCGTCGCAAAAAAATGTGTTTAGGATTTTTCTTGAAAAATTTCGACCCATAGCCTTTTTGGCAATCGGCAAAAAAAATCCTAAATAAATTTTTTTTCGCAACTCGATTTTTCCAAATTTTCACGCGTTTGAACGCCAGAAAACGTCAGAAATGAACGTCAGAAATTTTTCTAGGAGAAAACTGTTGGTTTTGGTGTCAAGAACGTTTGCATGAAATTTTGAAAGAATCCTAAATGATTGTCTCAAGTAATTATGCTCAAACCTAAAGTCTGGACGTTAAAAAACGTGGGGAAAAGTGTGAATATCGCCAGGAAATTTGTCCTTACGTGCTGGTGACTTTTTAACGCTTTAACTTTTAGCTCGAGTGTCTTTTTCACTTGTTTCGAGAGATAAACGTAGGAAGATGTCTATTAGGTGGATGACTCGAGCGATTATAGTTATTCGTGACAATAGTACGTGAGCATTGGCGTGAAATGCATAAAATGCATCTGCCGAAGGACGTTAACGGGCGAGGAAGTGCCGAAGCGGAAGCGGCAGAGTCCATCGCGGCTACGTACACGCAGGCGTTACCATCTCGGTAATCAGTGAAAGTTGCAGTCCGTTGTACAGCGTATTACCATACGAACGATACATGCATAAGCGAGTAAGAAAGTATGTTGGACTATCGTCAACATCCAGAGAAGAGAGACGCGCTTTGGCGATCGAGTTTTTCGTGTAGCGCCTCGGCAAACTGAGAAATCGTGTCCACGCTCGCAAACCCTTTCTCCAATTCTTTCTGTGCCAGGGAAGGGAGAACAAAAAACTGACAAAAAAGATTTATGAGAAAAATCATATTAAGGACGTTTGCCACATTTTCTATCGATAGAATTCCTTCAAATTTCCACCACACCAAGAGAATAGTCATGTCGAATAGCTCGCCTAATTTTAAGAGGTTTCACCATGTACAAGTCAAGATATTTATAAAAATCACAATTTTCAGTAATTTCTCATAAGAGCGCCTGTTAAAAGTTGCAATTTTCAACATTGAATATTTCCATTTCCAAATGGTGAAGCCTCTCAAAACTTTGCACACGCTTTTACGCAACATCGAAGAATCTTTATTGAGTTTTTCAAAAAAATCGGTCGTAAAATTTGTTTGAAATTTTGGTTATTATATAAAAAATACAGATTAACTCGGACAATCTTGAATTTAGAGTATTTTGTTCTTTAGTCAATTCGTAACAACTTTTTGTCAAGAACTTGGGCTCGCAAACCATTTTCTATGTAAGAAAAACTGAAAACAAAAATTTAGATTTAACTTTCGGGATTCATTTATCTCTCGTACAATTTTTATGGAAAAAAACAACGAGTTCCAGAATAATTTTGAGTCCGGAACGCGACGGCGTAAAATAAAGTGTTTAATTAAGTTAATTTTGTTAATTAATAATGCAACATCGAAGAAGCTTTTATTTAGTTTTTCAAAAAAATCGGTCGTTAAATTTGTTCGAAATTTAGGTTATCACATAAAAAATACAGATTTCCTCGGACAATCTTGAATTCAGAGTATTTTGTTCTTTAGTCAATTCGTAACAATTTTTTTTCATGAACGTGGGCTCGCGAAGCATTTTTTATGTAAGAAAAACTGAGAACAAACATTTATATTGGATCATCGCGATACAACGTCCTTAAAGGGGCATCGAACGCGAAAGACCCGAGGCTGAGGAAGAAATAAACTGTTATTAACGTTTTTTTTTTTTTTTCATCATTCCATACTCCGCGATTGTTGAACTCTCGAGCGAAACCGAAACTAATTTTTGCCTCGTGGTAAATTACGTTATAAAGATCGTAAGAATTCGCTCTACTTCAGCAACTCCCGGAACATTGATGAAAAAAAAATAATAATTGCATGGTTCGTTGTACACTCGCGTGTCCGAAACGAAACTCTGTCAATTTGACTGACCAGTCTCAACTTTTATGCAAAGACTTGGCTGTAATAAAGCTCAGGGAATTTTGCCAACATTTCCGAGTGGAAATTCATTCGGTTTCGATCGTTTTAGAGCCTCCCCGTCGACCTCGAATCCGTCCTGCGCTCTCGCAGCCACAAAATACTCGTTTCTTCTGCCAAATTCATACTTTCAAGTCCATCGCTTTTATCTTATCGCGAAAGCATAAGCGGCAGAGAAAGGCACGTGGTAATTGAACCGGAAATCATGAACGATGTTATGATTACCCGGGAGGAATGTTCGCCAGCTTTAACGTGTAATTTTTTAGGATTCTTTAATAATTTTGAATGAAAATTCTTGACACTAAATTTAACAATTTTCTCGTATAAAGAAAGATTTTCTGACGCCAAGAATTTGAGACATTTAATTTACAATTTTTAACTTTTCCCATCCAAACGCGTGTAAATTCAAGTCGCGTTTCGTTTATGATTTGCAAATAAATGTGTTTAGGACTTTTCTTAAAAACATTTCGACCCACAGCCTTTTTGGCAATCTGCAAAAAAAATCCTAAATACATTTTTTGTTTGCAACTCGAACTTTTGATTGAGAATAAAAAATTGGAAATTAAATATCTGAAATTTAAAAAAAACGTTGAATTCTAAATGCTTAAGAGGATTTTCCTCAAGTTGATATCGCGAGGCTGATAATTCGCGGTTTGAACTTGATGGCCAAGCTTCACACAAAAAGTTTGAATCCAATTTTCGTTTTCGGGTGGCTGCGGACGGAAATAATTGATAAACTTTTGACAGGACACACTTAATTATGGCAGGACTCGTATCGTCCATTCTCCAAGGTCCTTTGTCCTTCAGGAATTGGAGAAACTTTAGAGGAAACCGCAACCGGTAAAGCCATTGTCTTGCACTTTCGTTTATGCCTAACACTCGATTTTCTCGCTTTTGATACGTGCTCGTAAACTCGTAAATACTCCGATGCACTTGCACTTAGTGCAACTGAACGCACTTGCGCGCTCGGAGATGCAAATAATGCTGTTGCTTTCGAGCAGCCATGCGAGCGTGTGAAAAACTTGAAATACTTCGTTTCAACGTTGCAAACAACGAGTCGAGTCTTCTCGAGATTGCATCGAGCTCGTTGCGACACGTGAATGGCCTGCTCTTCGCGATGCCTGCATTCACCGAGTCGAAACGTTGCATGATATCGGTAGAGGATGATGAATTTGTAACCGGACACTCGCGTTCCAACTACGGAGCCGGCTAATCCACTGACTTTTATCGATCAATTATTTCATCTCCATATATGGCAAAGCAATTTATTCCTAAAATTGATTAACTTTACCGATCGCACTGATCCGCCAGTGATTTATCGATGTGAACCCCCAACTCGTGAGTCTTCTGACGTTGAACGTTTTTTTTCCACCAGTTTTCAATGTCGATGAGCTTAAAATGTCCCAAAACATCGAAAAATCATATCTAGAAAAAATTTCCGGATGTGTGTGTTCTGGCACTGCAAAATTCAAACGTTTATAACTCGAGAACGGTTCGAGCTACGAGGCCCCCGTTTCGCACGGATGTTAATCCATACAAGTTCTTGATTCTCTGAGAATTTTGTCGAAATCGCTCAAAAAATACGAATTCTACGGCATTTTGAAATTTTCAAAAAAGTCTGCTCATCGCTCCAACTTCCGCAAATTTCAAGATTCATTCCTAATTTTTTTTTTGTAAATAGAGTATCATAATAGGAAGGTTGGTATGAAATTTGGAAAATATCGGTCGAACGGTTTGAATTTTATGATTTTTCGATTTTTACGAAAATTTGAGTTTTGCGAAAAATCGTCTGGCCGCGTGAATTTTCGCGAATTTTGTACGATATTGTGTCCAAGTCTGTGCTAAATTTTTTCGTAGCTACGTGAGACCTTCAAGGTCATTCGTTGAAAATCCATTATGGATTTCCCGTTTTCTCTAGGCTTTTTGATGGGAAAATGATTTTGGTCAACGACAGGTTTTCGTGTTTGCGTTAAAAAATCGCTCCGACGATCGCGCCAGGTCGCAGTGAGAGTGAAAAATAGTTGAACTATTGAATCTCGATTAAAAACTGGTTATGCATCACAAAAGCAGTTTTTTACAGCTGAGCGAACATTGCGGAGCGAATAGCGTGTACGAAAGTCTCCGGGAGGTCTGTAACGATTGCGAAACTGGATGAGCTCGTCATTACACGGAAGTCCAAAGCCTCTTGCACGTCCTTAACGTTTTGTAACTTGAGCACACGCGCACCATATAGAAACGCCTGAATTCTCTAAATACTGAAACTCTCGCAAATTCCGGTTGCATGCGTCGAACGTTTCACGATTTTGACCCACTTCCGAAATTCCATTTCGCGAAAATTAACTTTTCCCGCCAAAAAAAAAATGTTCAGGAAAAAAATTCACAAAGACTCGTTTCCGGTTATTTTTTTTTATCGTACGAAATTTTTTTAGAAAATTCGATTTTTTATATCAAATTTTATGATGAATCTCAGTTTTCATTGTATTTTACAATAAATTCTTATCAATTTTTAGGAAAAATCGCAGTTTTTATTGCAAAATGCAATAAAATGTACGAAAATGTTGAATTAATGAAATTACCATTGCGAATATATTTTTTCTAGTTCTCTGTAGCCTCTTGAAAATCTGACTCGATTTTTTTCTCATGAGAAAAATGTTTAGAAAAAAAATTTACGAAGACTCGTTTCCGGTTATTTTTTTTTATCGTACGAAATTTTTTTAGAAAATTCAATTTTTTATATCGAATTTTATGATGAATCTCAGTTTTCGTTGTATTTTACAATAAATTCTTATCAATTTTTAGGAAAAATCGCAGTTTTTATTGCAAAATGCAATAAAATGTACGAAAATGTTGAATTAATGAAATTACCATTGCGAATATATTTTTTCTAGTTCTCTGTAGCCTCTTGAAAATCTGACTCGATTTTTTTCTCATAAGAAAAATGTTTAGAAAAAAAATTTACGAAGTCTCGTTTCCGGTTATTTTTCTTTATCGTACGAAATTTTTTCAGAAAATTCAATTGTTCATATCGAATTTTATGATGAATCTCAGTTTTCGTTGCATTTTACAATAAATTCTTATCCATTTTTAGGAAAAATCGCAGTTTTAATTGCAAAATACAATAAAATGTACGAAAATGTTGAATTAATGAAATTACCAATGCGAATATTTTTTTTCTAGTTCTCTGTAGCCTCTTGAAAATTTGACCCAGAGTCCTGCGTTAATAGGATCAAGTCGCGATCGCGATATTCCCAAGATTTGCAGCTTTTCCATGGCTCGGAACATAATACTACGATAAGTAGAGATTACGCGTGTGATGACGTAATTATTTATCTCTCGTCTCACGCAATTCTAAAAGTAAGTCAATGGCAATGTATTTTTTTGTTTGTTTTCTGGCGTTTGAGATAAAACTAATAAAAAAACGAACAAAACGTTCGGATATCGTAAAAGGCGAACACGCGAGCATTATGATTTTCTCAGGCCTCAGTATATTGTGCGTTTTTCTGCACTACATATGAGGCAGTTAATGTCTCTTGGTATTGGCCAGAATATTACGCTCGTTTACACGTTTGCGTAAGTCTACGAGACTCGCAGACTTTCCTTGGCATCTCATTATTCGCGGCTGCACGTAGTTCCCTGTGATCGGTATCACGAAATGAGCGAGTCTCGTAATTTTGTGCATTTTTTATCGAGTCGATTGTCCAAATCGTATCGCCTACATTTTTCCTTGACCGCGTTTCAAATTTCGCCAATTAATTGGGTCGATTTATCGACAGAGAAAATTAAATCTCGTCAAAAAACGTCGAGCAAGAAACTTTTTAGAAAATTTCTCGCTGCAGTGACAAATTTTTCGTAATCTTTCGACGAAAGTTGAGTCGAACTTTTTATTTTCAGTGCTCGAATGATTTCGTGGGAAACTCTCGATAATTTTTAATTTCTAGTATGAAATTTTAAATGTTAATTAAATTTAATGTTGAATTTTAAATTTTAAATTTGATTTTTAAATGAATTTCTTGATCATTTGCGATCGTTCCATTGAACGTCGTTTTGTATGGACGGAAATTACCGGAGGGATTTCCCAGACCAATATATCTCAGTTTCACGTGACAGAGACTCCGATCAATTGGTAGGCAAAGAGACCGACCGAGTCTGGAACTTCCGGTGCACCCTCGTTTTCTCGTAAACCCTGGAGTTGCCAGCTCCGGTTTGTAGAGCTCGCGCGACCAATGGAATCGAACAAAGCTCCTTGGTTCGAGTGAGCTACGGATCCGTTTTAGTTTCCGACCTGCAGGTTCGACCATTGAGCAAGCTTTTTCCTCCAAATATTCGAATTATTGGCCAAAGTGATTTAGACAAAGTTTACCAACTTTGACGTGAACAATTCTCCAAATAAATCATCGCCCACGTGACCAAAAACTGGATCGACATTTTCTTTTCGCCCCCCCATAGAATTTCGACGTGTTTTAAAAAAATTGACAAATTTACAAAATTTCAGAAACAGGCAACTCGAATTTGCTGTTGAAAAACGCGATTTTTTGACACGTTTTCATCAACAGCAATTTGCATTTTGACACTCGACTCGCTGACGCCTCGTGGTTCGGTAAATTATGCATCGGCTACAAGACAATCACGCTTTACACGTCGATCGAGTAATGTAAAGTTCAGATCGCGTTTGAACAAATTGTGTACACACGAACATAAAGTTAGTGTTTATTAGCGACTCGTGTGTATTTGCAGATTTTATCCGCGGGAATATAATGACGATCCGGACAGAATGAGATTTCACCGCGTACACACTCCCATAATAATGAACGCTGGTTTTTTTTTTTTACCTTTGTGGGTGCACACGATCTTTTTCAGAACGATTTTCCAAGTGCATTGGAAACGATCTACCGACGCGGTTATTGCACTACACGATTCCATTATCACATGCAGTTGCAATTGCAACAGCGCTTGTTGAAATTATTTGTGCCCCAACTTTCACGTATATATATCAATGCCCACGCGGAATTATTTATAGAGGGCGTTCAATCATTTACGAGACAGATTTTTCGAAACTGATTAGAAAAAAAATGTTTTTTTTTTTTTCAATTTGTTGCTAAATTCATTGTGGCCAAATGTCTTCCGGGGATTTCGGTCGATTTTGAAATTCTGCATTTACCAATTATTAAGGATTTTTTCAAAATTTTGTACAAACGTTCTTGCCGCCTAAACTAAAAGTTTTCTCCGGTGAAGGAAAATTTCCTGACGCTTAGAATTTGAGATATTTAATTTGCAATTTTTTATTTGCTCCATCCAAAATTTTTTATTTTCTCCATTCAAGTCGCGTTTCGTTGAAAAGTTGCAAAAAAAATGTATTTAAGATTTTTTTTGCAGATTCCCAAAAAGGCTATGGGTCGAAATTAAAAAAAAAACCCTCAACACATATTTTTGCAACTCATAAACGAAACGTGACTTAAATTTTCGCGCGTTTGGATGTGAAAGGTCAAAAATTGGAAATGAAATATCTCAAATTCTTAAAGGCCGAAAATTTTTCTTTATAGAAGAAAATTTTTAGTTTTGGTGTCAATAATGTTGGTGTCAAAATTATCAAAGAACCCTGAATTACGTAATTTTGTTGAAGCAACGATTTTGAGTATAAAAAATGTAAAAATATTTGTTTGGATTTCCGAGTCAGGAAAGTTTACAGCTTGGCGATTTTAAGGCAAAAGCCACGTGCGCTTGGATAAAATTCTGTCGGATGGAATGCTCGACGGCGGTTTGCAACAATTTTTCGAGTTCCTTTACATCAGCATTGAAGCGCAACTGTAAAATCACGCGGGCAACCGAGATACGTGACGAGGTCCTCGTGTGTGATTAAAATCGATGCGGATACCGTGTCATTATATTTGCCCACGCCTGAGCACACTTTTCAAGTCTTTTCGTGCACATTTTTCACTCATTTCATCGACAACGTGAATCGATTTTTTATTCTGGTTCCATAAAGCAATTTGTCCTCCCAATGCGACGCGACAGATTCGAATCAATATTCGTTTTTCTTTTTTGCTCCGGAAGGAGCAAAATTTGAATTTTTTTTTTTACTGTCGTTTCTTTTTTTATCCGAATAAAAAAAGAATTTGATTCGACTTTGAACTCGTTTCGCCCGCGTTCGCTTGATTTTCATCCCTCGAAAATGTCGGTTTTTGCAAAAACGAGAATTTTATTTCATAAAAAATGTGATTTTCAAAATTTTTCAATTGTTTTTCAAAAATGGAGATCTTTTTGTTTGTTAAGTGGAAAAATGCATGGAAATAGAGAAGGTCGAAGAATAATTTTGGGTTAAAATGACCCAGTTTAGAAACGAAAGGGTAAAATTTGTAAAAACTCACCTCGAAATACAATTGTTGGGTCATGGCGACTTTGTAGAGACCGCATTGATCTTCATCTTGTTGGGAATGAATTTGTTGGTGAACCAGAGGCGATTCGTTGATGTTGTAAGAGGGCAATGCCGCATCACCGTAAATAGCTTCTTGGTGTATAATGCTCGAGCTCAATTGAGCCGGAACGATCGGTCTCCAGGATGAGGAAATGGCTAAACTGGCGGGCAAAGTGATGCCCAGAAGGAACAACGTCACGTCAATTTGTCGCCCCATTCTTTCAGTTTCTGCAACAACCAAAAAATCCAATTAGTTGATGAACTTCATGCTCGATTTTGCGCTTTAATTAGGATTATTTAATAATTTTGCATCAACATTCTTTCTTAACCTTAAAAATAAATAATCGAAAAATAAAACGTTAAAAATAAAAATCGACAGACGGATTGATCGATTTGGTTTCTCATTGTGATAAATTACGCTTGAGGAAAAAAAGTTTCGACAGGCCCAACTGTGGCGAGCCTTTTGGAGCAGTTTTCAAAAAAAAAAAATCATACAAACGTTTTTTTTGGCCCATAGAGCCAGCGCGACCGGTACTGCAAATATTCCCATGAGAGAATAAAAGAAATGGGTTGCACTAAAACGTCGTAAACTCGTTTGTTATGAGTCGCTCGTTGCTCCCTGTCTCGTTTTTCTCATCGTCGATTCCATCGATAAAGAAATTGATGAAAATTTCAAAAACGTACGTTTTTCGGGCTAATTCAATTCCGAACTTCTGACGAGAATGGTCATTATGCAGTTTGTGCATCCACTGCAGTGCATCGCGACGTTAATTGAAATAAATAGAGAACGAACGCACCTTGATCGATGCTCATCGCCATTTATAGTGAATATCAGTCTCGTCGACGGCGAGTCCGAAAGGAAAATACCCGAGAACTCGTTGATTCAGAATTTCACGAGCTTCCAAGTGTTGCATCAAAAATTTAGGCCACTCCCTGTATAAGGCTCGCGTGTCGGACGGAAAACAGCACGAGCAGCTCGTTAAACATCGAAACGCGGCGTCGACGTGTAATTCCGAGATTTAACCCTATAGAACGAGCATTTTTTTACCCTGTTCCGTTCGTGGGGGTCAAAATGACCCAAATTTTGAAAAATTCATATCTCCCTTAAAAATTAACGAAAAGGGTTCATTTTGGGCTCATTCTTTTCGTCTTTTCATGCAGAATCACGTGAGCCTCGGGGCAATTTTGCTTGCAGGCAAAATGCCGGTCAAAAATTCGGTAAAACGATTTTCACATCGTCCGGGGTCGCTTTTGACCCCGGGTCAACGTTCAACTGGACATTTCCTTGATCCAGTGAAATTGCCCTCGCGCGATTATACGAATGTTGAGCAAAGCTGCTTGTCAGCGTCTTAATTGATTTCCCGTACGATCCCGTGTTTAAACGTCGTTCAATTAAGTTGACGCGGCTTTAAGCACAAAGAGGACTGACGTTTCGTTTCGTTACGTCTTTCTGGCGACTCTAAGTGCACCGTATTAAAGCAATTGCCTGCGGAACGCCTCGGAACCGCGAATACATCTTTGAGCTTATTGCCCCACACGCAAAGGTCGTGAAAAGTTTCAAACTTCTGAAAAACACTAAAGCAGTCTGTCCTTTTTGTGAGCAAGAAACGAGGAAATTCCGCGAGGAGCAAAAACGATTGCGAAATTCATTTTAAAAACTGGCAATTCATGCAGCTCGCTACGTTTCGAAATTATTGATCAATTCAATTTATTTAGGATTCTTTAATAATTTTTTTAGCAAATTCTTGACACCAAAACTGAAAATTTTCCTGCTGTGAAGAAAAATTTACTGACGTCAAGAATTTGAGACATTTAATTTCCAATTTTTAACTTTTCTCATCCAAACGCGTGTAAATTCAAGTCCCGTTTCGTTTATGCGTTGCAAAAAAATTTGTTTAGGATTTTTATTCAAAATTTTCGACTCATAGCCTTTCTGGCATTTTGCAAAAAGTATCCTAAATAGATTTTTTCTTGCAACGCGATTTTTGCAACTTTTTGACAACACGTGACTCGGATTCGCACGCGTTTAGATGGGAAAAATAAAAAATTGTCATTCAAATTTCTCAAATTCTGAACGTCAGTAGATTTTTAGTTCTTTTGGCAAAAATGTTTGTACAAAATCTAGAAAGAACCCTGAATAAAGTTATTTTGTGCAATAAATAGTTGAATTCTGAAAGTCCATCGTGCAGTGGCAATAAAAAAGTCTTTAATTGAACAGAAATTCCTCGTGCAATCAATATCAATTTGTTGAAGACTCAACTTTCATATTGAAAAGCCAATTTCCCGGGGAGCGTGATTCAATAAAATTTCCAAGAATCCAACTCGTTGAATTATTCGATTTTAATGAAATATCTTTTGGAATTTATCGCTAATTAATATCCGTAGCGAGCATTTTGAATGAGGCTAACGTCTCGCCGAGCAACTTATTACATGATTTTTTTTCGTCGACCAATCGAGCAGGGAAATGTTTGGTACGGAGCTCGTATGATTTGTGGCTATATTTTTATATCTATATGGCAAGACGTTCGAGCTATCGAGCTACTGGAATTCCAATCGATTCTAATTAGGTCGAGCTGCCCAAGAAGCTGGAGAGATTGGACAGCGCGTTGCTTCTCCAATGCACATTAGAACTTGCATCAACTTGCATGCAGTTTTTTTCTCCCCCATGCACCGAATTTCTAAGCCTCGAAAATTGAGGATCTGTCACAATAAATTCCAATCGTACATCAGGGTCGAAGGAATTGACGATTTTTCCGAACGTTCTGTGTCCAAAAGCCAATTTATTTATTCCCAGAAAAATTGAATTGAACTTTATGAGTTTTGGAGCCTCGAAAATGCAGGAAAATTCTCAAGTTTTTTCTTGACCAGATTTCAAGATTTTTATTCAATCGGCGCAATAAAATGATTTTTTTCGGCATCCAAACGCAGAATCGCAGATTTTTTGCACACGATTTTCTCGGTTACATAAAAATCAAATTAAATCCGCAACATGAAATGAGCGAGTGAATAATGAGACGGGTGGTGGAAAAAAAAACCGAAGAAAGTGACGAATGTTTATCATTTGAAAGGCATTATTTTACTTTTCAACAAAGCCTCATAAATCGAGTTAAAGTTTCACACGAATAATGTTGATGGTTGGCCCGATGGGCGGTGCTAATTTCGTCCCAATGAGTATAATCCCGTAATGTATAATATCCTTATAATACATGTTTCTTCGAAACAAGCCTCAGCGTGATTTCTGCGTGTACTTTCTCCGGTTGGTAATAAAATAAATGCGCGATAATGATTCTCGTTGTGCAACCCAATTTTTTTTATTCTCGGCAATATTTTCATATTATTTATACTTGTTTTTTAATTTTAATTCATTTATTGCACACATCAGGACGATGATCGCAACGACCGGACATTATTAAGTGTCACGCGGCCAGGAAAACGCAGGAACGTTTTCTATCAATTCAATTACATGCAAGTTCAGTATTTCATTTAAAAAAATAAAATAAAAAGCAATTATAACCAATTGTGCTAATTAAATAATTGCTACAGAGTTGAATGATGGAAATAAAAACAAAAATATTATCCAGGGGCTTTGTGAAATCGCTCATTTCTTGTGAATCTTTTCAAAATTCATTTTCCGTTTGAAAATTCATACAAAATTATAATAAAAATAAAAATTCCGCAATAATAAACAAAAAAATAATAAATTAATCATTTTCTACTCATAACAATATTTGAACGATGTTTATTAATAATTATTATCATAAATAAACAATGAATCATTATTATTAATAATTATTATTGATATTAAAACCAAAACCAATTATTAAAATGAACAAAATTGATTTTCTGTTTAGAAAATCATAACAAATTATGGTGAAAATAAAAATTCCGCAATAATAAACAAAAAAATAATAAATTAATCATTTTCTACTCATAACAATATTTGAACGATGTTTATTAATAATTATTATCATAAATAAACAATAAATCATTATTATTAATAATTACTATTGATATTAAAACCAAAACAAATTATTAAAATGAACAGAATTGATTTTCTGTTTAGAAAATCATAAATAATTATTAATATTGAAACCAAAACCAATTATTAAAATGACCAAAATTGAGATGAATTGAAAGTTTATCGCATATTATTATTAATAACAATTATTCGGTATTTATAATTATTATTGATAATAATATCGGATAAACTTGCGATTGATCCGAATTTTGGTCATTTTGATATTTCGGTTTTGGTTTTAATATTAATAATAATTATTCGATAATGTTAATTATTTATTAATAATAATGTTTTCGAGGAATCCGAGGAATTCGTTGGATGCAATTTTTTTTTCTCACTGGCTTGGAGATTCGAGCATTTCCATTCCAACTCTTATGCACATGCATAAGATATGCATTCGTAATATTTACAATATTGCGTAATTGATAGGGAATAATGACTCAAGGCCGCAAAGGCTTGAAAGATCGATTTCTAAATTTGCGAACTCGTTCACTCGGCTCGGAGGAACATAACTCCGTGTTAACGTCACACTTTTGTAGCATTGCGTGCATGTGCAGTTGAGAAAAATAGCGCAGAAATGAGCGAGTCTGTTTTAATGGTAACGGCGAGTCCGCTGGTGCGATTCAGTTAATAAAAAATCGCTTTGACGCCATGGACGACTGGATTTGTACGTATTTCGACATGCGACTCATTTTTCTAAATCAAATCGGAGCAATTTTTATTAAAATCGATAAATTTCCCATTAAATTTGATTCCGAACGTTTTTCCATGGGAAATCTCACGGAGAATGCCCGAAAAAGTTGCAACTGAATTCTTCAAAAGCATTTTTTGTTCACAATTTTTTCAATTTTTTTTCTCAATTATCGAGATGCCTCTGGAGCACGTTTTAATTTGCTCTAGTTTCTTCGCTGTGGAAAATACAAACAAGAACAACTCGTTATGCATCAACGGTCCTCTCACGAGATACCATCCTCTCTTGAGCGACCTTGTGCGACAAATAGACGTTCCGTTATATTGACAATCCCTTTCTGCATCCACGTGCAGAAGAATTCCGTTGCTTTGCATCAATTTTTTTATTTATTCTTTAAGTAATTCATTGCAACGTTGCTGTTCGTCATTTTCGCACGAAACTTTTTTACTCGACCAGAATCTAATCGGTGCAGCACGTTTTTGCAATGACTTTGAAGTTCAAATCGTTGGATTGCAACGAAATTATTTTTTTTCTCTGCCCAAATCGATAATTTGTATTAAGAATTTAATAAAATATTAATGAAAATTAATATTTTGTTAATATTTTCAAATTAATTAAGTAATTTTTTGAAAAATTAAAAATGATTAAAAATGAAAAATTATAAAATTAAAAAATATTAATTTGTTAATTAATTAATTAAAAAATTTTTTCGAATATTTGAAAAAAATATTAATTTTTTTTAATTTCATAATTTTTCATTTTTTATAATTTTTAATTTTGTTTAAAATTAATTAATCAATTTAAAAATATTCATTTTCATGAATATTTTATTAAATTATTATCAATCAAAAAATATTAACTTTTCCCTTTTAATCATTTTTCATTTTTTTCATTTTTAATCATTATAATGAAATAAATATGAATGAAAATGAATATTTTTCGTTGCATTCCAACGTCACCGATTTGAGCAAAGAAAATTTGATTTTCAGTGCAGAGCGAGACGTGAAAATAATCGATAGCATGTCACATTGTATTTGCTCATAAAATTTTTTCCTGCCTCGCTCTAAATTCTCCGCAGCAGCCACGACTTAGCAAACAAATTCATTGCGCCGACATATATCGATAGAGAATTTGATCGAGCGTGAAATTTAGCCTCTCGAAAATGTCAGACAACTCGTGTTTCCTTTCCGGCGTTTCTGACAATGGATTTGTTGCATGGTGCATCGTGCAAACTCGCAACGATGAAAGTCGCGATAACTCGAGCGTTAAAGAGACGCAGAAGATCGTGCAGTCATTGCAAAGACGAGAATTGTCGTTCTCGAGGAATTTTATGGGGTGTCGCGAAGCAGCTGCGGATTCAATTCACCCAATTACAACGCTAATTAGATCGATTTTATTAGCCAGCAAAAATTTATGCTCCTCAATGATTTTTTTTTTTTTTTTCAACTACAAGAATTGTCCATCGATTAGGATATTTTTTCATCGCCTTTATACAATCGAACAATAAAATGAGCATTTATTTTTTATGGCATTTTGTTATTCATGAAAATGATCCAGGCCGATTGTTGTTTATTATTAATATTAAAATATATTTAGCCGGTTATTATCGATAGGAAACAAACGGAGCGTGCAACGAGCGAGATAATGATTAAATAGCGTTTTTTTTTTATCAGGGACTGGAAATTAAAGACTGTCGGAACTTTTACTTGTCGAAACTGATATCGCGATTAATATTTATTAAGCAGAGTCTTTTTTTCAACAATTTGTAAAAGAGAATGTTCGGGTGGGACAGAATGATAAATAAATTATCAAGTTTATTGACGGTTCACACTTATCACGTTATTCTCGGGCGATAAACGTGCAGTCGATGCTTTGGTAGAAACTGCAGCAGCTTTTCAGTATTTTTTCGAGCACGTTGCCAAATTTTGTATAAACGCGTTCTTGAGAGATTTAAATTGCAATTATTTATTTAACTCATCTAATTGCGTGGAAATTCAAGTCAACGTCTCGTTAAAAAGCTGCAAAAATCGAGTTGCAAGGAAAATTGTTTTTACAAATTGCCAGAAAGACTTTGGGTCGAAATGTTTTTAAGAAAAATCCTAAACACATTTTTTTGCAACTCATAAACGAAACGGGACTCGGATTTACTCGCGTTTGGATGAGAAAAATTGAAAATTGGAAATTAATTGATTAAATTTTTCTTCATTGGAGGAAATTGTTAGTTTTGGTGTCAAGAATATTCGTACAAAATTATTGAAGGATCCCGAAAGAAGCGAGTGACAGTTTTTTGGGTGGAGCATTCGAGCAACGAGCTCAACATTGCTCGCGTTTATTTTTTTCGACCTTTTTCCTTTCAACTTGCGATACGTCTGCTTTACGAGCAGTTTGTACTTTCTACTCGAATTTTTACACAACAACAAACCCATACGAGCGTCGCGAAAGACTTTCCCCAAAACATCGAGAAACTGATAGAATTTTTCATCATTTTCGAATGCATTATGCATTTAAAAAAAAAAACTGATTCATTGTCTTTTGATCGAATAATAAGTTTTTATTTTTATTCAGTCTTTTATTTAACCTTCCGCGCTGCAGCAAGTTTTAGTGCGCCAAGGCGATCGTTTGACGCGTCGGCTTCGATTTTCGTCATTTATTTTACTGCCACGGGAAGTTGCACCGATTTCACTGCCTTTCGCGCGAAACACTCCAATAAATATATGAACTTGAACACTTTTCATTGTTTATTTGGAGTACAAGGAATTTTACAATGACACAGAGACCTTAATGGTGCTCCGGCCTCACCAACGCCACGTGCTTTTCCACGTGTACAGGGTCAGCCCCACGATCAAAATTCAATTAATCAAATCAATGATTTCTGGAACCATTTTCGATCTTTTTTTTCATTCGCGACCGAAATCTCGTTAAGAATTTTCATCACGAACCGAGAAAAACGAGAAAAACGAGTGGCCAATTGATAAATCGCAGAAAAATTGTTGCTAATAATTTCTACAGCAAAAATTCGGACGAAATGTCGAAAATTTATTTTTTTTCCTGAAAAATAATGTGGATTGCAATTATTTCGTAATCTGAAATGATGATAAAAAAAATCCAACGCGATTTTATGGATTTTTTGAATTGACTTTTGAAATAATAATTTTTTCTTTAAATAATCCGTGCAGAATTCTTGGTCGAGTTTTCAGGCTGAAAGTTGCTTAATTTCCGTTATAATTGCTTTGGGAAATGACTTGATTTTTCTTTCGATTCTCATGTTTCTTCTCGGTCAAACGAGAATGGGAAGTTTTGGAAAAAAGAAACTTTCGAAGGATGGAAATCCTTGGAGAAATGTTGGAACACTGGGAACGATCGGAAGCGAGTTGGCATCAGCGACTTTCGCAAAACTCGTGGAATAAACTTGTCACGGGCTCGATGTGATCATGGCGTAACATGATTGTCAATTTACTAATAGAGTCTAGCAACTTTGGCTCGAGTTTTCCGTGACCAATGGAGAGAAAAAAAGTATCACAAGAACTTTGTGTAATTCGGTGTGTTCCATAAATTTTATAGAAATTACGTAAAACTTAATGGAAATCAAATAATTATTCAAAGCCCAGGGAAACGAACATTTTCAGCCACTTTTCTCCAACTTTTCTCGACCTTTGCATCGTGGATTCTTTTTATCTTGAAAAAAAAAACATTTCTCTCGATAGGAAATGCACGAGTCGTTGAGATAATTATTCAAGATGAATTTTTATCTTTGAATATTTTATTATAATTGAGAGAAAAGGAGAATTAATTACGAAACACAACAAAACCAGCGACCAAGGAGAATTTTTAAATTGCACATTTCCCCAGGAGATTTTCCAAGGATTATGTATTTTCGAATCAATTTTTTTGCACCTCATCTCGATCTGGTTTTCGGCGGTTTTTAGGGTTTTTTTTTCGTTGCCTTGAATTTCTCACACACATTTGAATTTTTTAAAGAATTTCAAGCTCTTTTTCGAGGAAAAAAATAATTCTGTCAATTTTTTTTTGTTATTCGTGAGAAGAGAAAAAAATCAATTACGATACACGAAAAATTGTGTTCGACCCAACGAAACTCAATTTTTTTTATCTCGCGTAAATGGAGGGAAAAAAAATTGAAAAAAATTTGGAAAACTCTCGATTGATGGTTTTCCCTCAAGATAAAACGATTTGAAGCTCAGATTATCGAGAAAAAAGTCGTCGCTCGGGTCAAAAAGATCCAAACGGTCTGGGAATGCTCAATCGGAGATGAAAATGCATCGCCACTGGCTGCGTGTGTCGAAAGACAATGAAACGAGTCGGTGAAACTCACCGGTAACGAGAAATCCGAAACTCCGCGTTTTTGCCTGGGCTCAGGTGAGCGTCGCTTAGATCCTCGCGGTCTCGAAACAGAAAGGTAACTGTTGGTTCGCGATACTCGGAGCTGTATCTCGTAAGCTCACAGGGAATCACACGAGAAGGTACACAAATCTCTCCTTCCCATTTACCACGGTGAGAGACCCTCGCCTTCCTCTTCGATTCCGTCACAGTTACTGTCACTTTGTATGGAAAAACGTCGCCACGATTGACCCACTCAAGACCCAAAAAAACAAACGATAATTGCAACAACAAAAATCATAAAAAATAGTCCTCAAGTTGTCACGATGCTGCGTGACATTCCCAAATGAATCGGGGCCCCGAAAAGTTCCTGAAAATTTCAACTTTTACGAAATTTCAATGAAAAAACAAAAAAAAATTACTTGAAATTCCGAAAATTGAAAATTCCAGTAATTTCCATTCTATTTTTCAATTTGGAGTTTTGAAATATTGATTTTTCATCCATTAATAAGATTTTAATAAGATTTATTAAATAATTATAAATAAATTATAAAATTGAATAATTTTTCGAGTAAAAAATTTAAATTTCTAGAAATAAAATTTGAAATAAATTTTTCATATATTTATACAATTAGGAATTATCATTGGAATAAATTCACCTCGATTAATTTCCACTTTCAATAATTTAATTATTTATTTAGTTTTAATTGCAATTTTTCGTTTCAATTCAGTAATTTGATTAAATGATCATTCAAAGTATTAAAAAATCATTTTTTTTCCTGGTTGAGTTTGTTTTCGGTTGTTTTTTTTGGGTTCTAAGACGAACCTCACGAGAATCGAAGGCTGACAAAACTGTAAAAAAGTTTTTGAACTCTGGGCCAGATTTTCACGAACTTTATGTTCAGTCCGGACAATTTAAACGTGGCTCTGTTTCCATGATTTAGCGAGACGTATTCATTGAAGGAAAAACTCGTCCAACCATAATGGAACAATTATTTAGTGAAATCTTGGCGTGCGTGAAAAATGAGCGTATATTCTCGTGTACGGTTACGAGGAAATGAGATTGGACCGTTTGAGAATATCGTAAGCAGGTTGAGGAGAGATCCGGGGGCTCGAGCGGCCAAACGAGTCGATCGAGACGTTTATAATTTTTATTAGACACGCGATTATCCACGTTTTACGAACTTAATTATCAGCAGCACAATTTTTCACGATAGTTCGTGTGTTCCGGTTAGTTTGCTCGAAAATTTGTCACGAGAAAGGCCAAGGAAATGTCCGACGATTTTCATCGTGAAAAATTGAATTTCCAATCGAAATCCTTTTTTTTTTGTGATGATTGAAAAAAATGATGATTTTTTGGCGAAATCAACGTCTTTGGAGCATTTGATTCATTTTTTTTCATTTTATTCACATGCATCAATAAATATCGTGGGAATTAATATTCGACGCAGAAAAGATTGACACGAATCGGGAGTGGAATAGAGGCCATCGCGAGGCATTCACGTTCAGACGTTGTTGCATTCATTGAATTAATCTCGGGTCGACAAACCGCCGCCTGTAAAGTAATCCGATGTCGCTGCCTACGCAAATACTTGTCGAGCTATTAAAATAAAAGTGTCTAACTATAGTTCGGAGGTTGGTGCGTTGCGCCGACGTGCCGCGTAACCGTAACGTGCAGTAATAACGTCATAATGACGATTCGGATCGTGAAAACGAGGTCAATAGCGATTTCGTAATAGCGAAAATGAATCTTGGATTTTTCTTGCTTGGGGATCAATCAAAATGCTTCGAGTTCGAGGATCGTCGAGCCCGAAAACTCGCGTTACATATTCCGATTATTCAACGATAACGAAATAAAGGCGAATCGACATATTATTCGCAACGATCATTTTAATGCAGGAAAGAAAAAAAAACTGAAATTAACGTTTATTTTTATTATGACAAATTCACTTTATTTAGGATTCTTTCATAATTTCTTATCAACATTCTTGACGACAAAACTAACAATTTTGTCCTATGAAGAAAAATTTGCTGACGTCAAGAATTTGAGATGTTTCGTTTCCAATTTTTAACTTTTCCCATCTAAAGGCGTGGGAATTCGAGTCGCGTTTCGTTTGAGTTGCGAAAAAATGTGTTTTTAGAATTTTTTAAAAAGAAATTCGGCTCATAAACTTTTAGGCTGCAAAAAAATGCTGAATACATTTTTTTTCTCGAATCCTGCGGCTGATGATATAATTACTTTTTTTTTATTATTCATTTCGAATCAGCCGAATGACATAAGATCGACGAAGAACAAGTTTTTTATTCCTGGAATAAAAAATTGCATCCGTCACGTGTTAATCGGTCTCGGGATTGAAAAATTGTATAAATATTCTTCGAAACGATAGCGCTGACTTGGTTTTTTTTGGCTTTGGCATTGCGGACCTGGGACTGCTACGCGCGAGGTTCGAAACTTTCTCTCGGAACTTGGCAAAGTTTGTGGTGCGATCCTCTCGAAAATTGGGGCTCCGAAAGCCTCTGGATTACCGAACCGCCGGCGCGCCTCCTCGGTTCGTGTATCCGGACGCTGCGAATCTCGTCTCGCGTTTTGCACTCACGGATGCGTGTCCGCCGTATTTGTATTTGATTCGGCAGCAGGTAAAGGCGAATTAGGGCGGAATTATTGTGTTGATGTCTGGCCCATTGTTTGCGATATTCTTGGTGAACCCGAGCGACAATTTCGTGGGCGATCCTGCAGAAAAATCCTTCACCTCTCTAACCGATTGATCAGGCTGCGTGGTCCATATATTTACCACATTTTTTGTGCCTGGACCCGAGGGCCTTGTGGTCCATTCAACGACGAACAAAGTTTCGACAGCTCCTGGAGCAATTTTTCTTGGAATTTTAAATTCAAGCCAAAAGTGACTGCATTACGACAATATTTCGGTAAATTTAGCGAAGGCTTTCAATCGGTTCGTTCATAATACGCCAAATTTTTCGTCTCTTACGAAATGCATGGATTTGCTTTTTTTCTTGTTTTTTATTTGAAAATCCTCGTTAAGATGCATTTTATTTTTTTTAATGAGCAAATTGTTAAAATTTCGATCGTTTTTCTTTCGGAAAATGCTTTTTTTTTGTTTTTCATTGGAAAATCCTCGTTGAGAGGCATTTTTTGTTTTTAATGAGCAATTTGTCAAAATTTCGATCGTTTTCCTTTTGGAAAATGATTTTTTTTCGTTTTTTATTAGGAAAGTCTCGTTAAGCAACATTTTTTTAAATTTAATGAGCAATTTGTTAAAATTTCGATCGTTTTCCTTTTGGAAAATGATTTTTTTTCGTTTTTTATTAGGAAATTCTCATTAAGCAACATTTTTTTAAATTTAATGAGCAATTTGTTAAAATTTCGATCGTTTTCCTTTTGGGAAATGATTTTTTTTCGTTTTTTATTAGGAAATTCTCGTTAAGCAACATTTTTTTAAATTTAATGAGCAATTTGTTAAAATTTCGATCGTTTTGCTTTTGGAAAATGATTTTTTTTCGTGTTTTATTAGGAAATTCTCGTTAAGAAGCATTTTTTGTTTTTTTTAATGAGCAATTTGTTGAAATTTCGATCGTTTTGCTTTTGGAAAATGATTTTTTTTCGTGTTTTATTAGGAAATTCTCGTTAAGAAGCATTTTTTGTTTTTAATGAGCAATTTGTTTGAATTTCGATCGTAATGTCGCGTTTGGAACTCGAACGGAGATGACCTATGCTTCGTGGATTCGTGACTCGATCCAATTAATCGCGGTCCATTGATCACGACCTCAAGGCAGGAGGCGTTATCGCCTGGAACGAAAGTTTTACCGCTAATTCGATTCTTACACGACATTAGGAAATGACAATCAGTGTCGAGGATCTCGAGCAAATGGCGTTCGACGATTCAATCATCTAATTAGCATGTTTTTACAAGAGACAAATTGCAGGGGTGTGATGCTTTTGTTGTTGTAACGAAAAACAGTTCCTGAGGGGAATCGCCGGCCGAACTTTTTCCTGGAGTAAAAAATATTACGAAACTTGTAGTTCATTTTTTAAAAATCACATCGGAAACAAAAATGTGCCTCGCGTTCATGAAAATTCTTGTGACGTGGTCGACAGCGCCAAAAAAATGAACGTTCATTAATCGACCGTGGATAAAGCGATTAATTACATCGATCAAAAGCCCAAGATCCCATCACTCGATTAGAACAACAAGAAAGACTGAGGAGAAGAAAAAAAAATCGATTCGGCAAAATCAATAGCAGAAGGTCGTTGTTCGGTGTGAAACTTTTACGTTTCGTGACGTCATGCGAAGAATGTCCTTGGCTGGAATAATGACACGTGTTATTAATTTGAAATTTCAAGGATTTTTCAATTCTTTCGCTGTTTTTTTTATTTTCGTTTTTTTCCAATTGTTTTTTCAAGACCGAATAGTTGTTTGATTTTTATTCGATTAAGCGTGATTATCGAAATAAAAATACTTTTTTGAATAATTAGCGAAAAATGGTGATAATAATAATAATAATAATAATGGCAAAGTCTCGTGATTTGAAGAGTTACGCGAAGCGCAATGAATGCGATCAGCTTTATAAACTCTCGTTAGCCGGTTTGAATTAATTGTGCGTCCGACCGCGATCGCGTTCCTCAACTTTATTAACTATATAACACCTCCGCGCGCGTCCGCCTCAGAATCCGGGAGGAAGGAAAAATACGGGATCAACGAATTCCACAAATACTTGGTCAACTTTTTTTCCAAGTTTTGCCGTGACTTATTTTATTAAAGTCAGAAATAATCGCAGGTTTTTATAATCGTCGGTCATCGCTCCACTTTTTCGGAGTTTTTGGAATGGAATGCCTATTAATTTTTTGAAAAACTAAATAAAAGCTTCTTCGATGTTGCATTATCAATTAACAAAATTTACTCAATCAAACACTTTATTTTGCGCCGTCGCGTTTCGGACTCAAAATTATTCTGGAACTCGTTGTTTTTTTCCATAAAAATTGTACGAGAGATAAATGAATCCCGAAAGTCAAATCTAAATTTTTGTTTTCAGTTTTTCTTACATACAAAATGGTTTGCGAGCACAAGTTCATGAAAAAAGTGGTTACAAATTGACTAAAGAACAAAATACTCTAAATTCAAGATTGTCCGAGCTAATCTGTATTTTTTATATAATAACCAAAATTTCGAACAAACTTTGCGACCGATTTTTTTTGAAAAACTGAATAAAACTTGTTCGATGTTGCATAAAAGCGTGTGCAAAGTTTTAAGAGGCTCCATCATTTAGAAATGGAAATATTTAATGTTGAAAATTGCAACTTTTAACAGGCGCTCTTATGAGAAACGACTGAAAATTGTGATTTTTATGAATAAATATCTCGACTTGTGCATGGTGAAGCCTCTTAAAAGACTATTCTCTTTGTGTGGTGCAAATTTGAAGGAATTCTATCGATAGAAAATGTTGCATGCAACGTCCTTAAAGTCTCGCAGCCGAGAACTCGCTCGGGCTAAACTTTGGCCCACTCGTTGTGTTCTTGCAGCAAATTAGGGGAGTTGAGTGAACTGTGCAATCTGGGAGTACCGAGGCATCATCCTCTACGACCCTTAAAAAACTTTTGAAGCTGTTGCAAACTTCATAGCTCGGCCACGCCATCGAATAACAAGTTTAAGAGAAAAACAGGAAACGGAAAGGCTGAAATACAAAAAATGAAATGAAATCTCTTTCATAGTTTCTTTCGAAACTGGGAAATCCAATAATACGTGCAAGTCCCGATGTTTCATTCTGTATAAAAATATTTAATGGATCGCGAAACTTATTTTCGCCGTTTTTTTTGAAATCCATACAAATTCCACGTCCAGAGAAATTTTCTCTTGATAAATCAGCGTCAATTGCGTTTTCCCATCAACAAATGTCACTGACTTGATCAATTTTCATTTCCCCTAACAATCTGAAAGCTCGCAATCCAATTTTTCCGCAATTATTTTCGATAGATCGAAAGAAATGGAAATGGACTGTCAATAAAACCATGAAATTTTTATTTGTTTCAGGTGAGTCACAATTTTTAATCCTCCACTACAGAGACTCGGATAGGTGAGCGAAATTTTTTTTTTTATTCATCCCGTAGGATAAGAACGAGAATACGAAAAAAAAAACGTTTAAAATATCCTGAAATTACAAAACAACTCTCTATTTGGGGTTCTTCAAAATTTTGTGTAAACGTTCTTGCCACCAAAACTAAGAAATTTTCAAATTTTCTCATATAAAGACAAATTTTTAGACGTTTAGAATTTCAGATATTAAATTTGCATTTTTTTCATTTTCCTCCTCTAAACGCGTGTGAATTCAAGCCACGTTTCGTCTAAAAGTTGCAGAAATCGAGTTGCGAAAAAAAAAAATTACGATTTTTTTTACAGATTGCCAGAAAGGCTGTGAGCCGAATTTTTTGTCAGAAAATGTTTCTTCAACGGAGAAAAATGTCAGTTTTGGTGTCAAGAATGTTGATACAAAATTATTAGATAATCCCAGATAAAGTAATTCTGGGGAGTGCGTTAATTGATACTGTCGTCTCTCGTTCGTACATTTTTCGATCGAGGCGGCGAACAAGCCAAAGATTGAATTTTCCGAGCTGCTGCTATTCACATAGATCGTGAACAAGGTGCAGAATCGTTACGGTTTACTAATGAGTGCGGCGACGGTTATTCTTCGTGTACGTATTGTCGAGAGTAACTCGAGACGCGGAGATCGCTATTACAGATCGTTATAGAAAAATCGAGTTTAGTAGATGCACCAATGAAGCTTCCAATGCATAAAACGACTCGGCGATGTGGTAAAAAAGATTTATAATCGTTGCAGCTGGACTTTCCATCGCAAACTTATGTACACAACGCTTTATTTCCTTTATTTACAGCGCGCTCTTAATATTCTTTACACTCCTTCGTTATTTATTGATCCTGTTTACAAAACTTGGTTTCAGCTCCCAATATTTATTGCTCATTCAGTCTCAAAGTCGAGCCGAATAACAAATAAATAAATAAACAAACAAATGAACAAATAAATAAATAAATAAATAAATAAATAAATAAATAAATAAACAAATGAATGAATAAATAAATCAATAAATAAATGGATAAATGGATAAATAAATAAACAAATAAATAAATAAATAGATAAATAAATGAATAAACAAATGAATAAGTAAATAATCAGATAAATAAATGAATGGATAAATGGATAAATTAATAATTTAATAATTTAATAATTGAATAAATGAATAAATGAATAAATAAACGAATAAACAAACAAATAAATAAATAACGAATATGAAGGTCAAATAAATTTGATAATTGACAAGCAGACGACGGATTAGAGCGCCTCCCTGGACACACATGGGTCTGGGGCGTCCTGACGATTTTTTATTGTACTTGGATTTATAAAAAGAGAGGCTGCACTGAGTGATGGATAAAAATTCGTTTTTATTATTATTATTTAATGTCAATCGATACGAAAAATGAAAAATTCAAGCCACTCGCTAAATGGTCCAGACCCATGTGTGTCTACGGAGAGTTGATGCCGAAATCTTGACTCGAAGCAACTTTGGGATCGTGGGTAATTGTGTAACGTGGAAAAATTTGGAACGGTTGTCATTAATTGACATTTAAATAAAAAAGTGTAGGCAAGGACTTTCGCTCGGAATTTCAACGTCATTCAATTTATTTAGGCCACAATAATACATCCGGTTTCTCCGGTGCTCGTGATACTTTTCATTTCATGTTGATATTTCGTTCAACTCGTTGATGCGAGTGTCAAACATTGTTACACTCCGTTAGATCAATTTCTGAATACGTGCCATGTTTATTGAGCCGAATTCCATATTTTCAAGTCGAATCCGTTTCTTTAATTGCTGCTTCACATTCAGACACTAATTTGTATTATACTCTGGTCTCCAGACCTCGAGTCCGGTGCATTCTCAACAACTTTTATGTGTAAACATCTTTTGTACCTTCACTTTTACTCCTCGCGCTGGTTTATTCTCTCCAAACGATTTTTTTGTCGTTTTATTCACAATTCAGACTGCGTATTCGAGTGTGTTGAAGCATTCACGTTCACCTTCTCCCATCAAACTGTTGGCATGCAAAATCGTTAAATGTAGCATCGAAATAACATCGGAGCTCTTTTTACAGCCATTTTTCATCTTGGCCATCGAACGGTCTATTTTTTTCTCCCAGAACTTATCAGGACGAGGATTTCTATGGGAAATGATTGAAACTGGTTTCAAGTGCAGTGCGTGCCATAGAAAATGCACGAGATTTTTCATCGACCTTCCTGTCTGGGTTTCCAAATGATTTAATTTTTTTTCGCGTCTATTATTTCCAATTTTTTGCGAATTTCTTCAACTTGACTTTCAGCTTCAAGTTTTTTATTGTTTTATTTTGTCCAGGCTCAGACTTTCTTGGCGGTTTCTTGCCATCGATTTCCACTCGACTTTATCGGCAATCAGACAGGAAATTGCATCGAAATTGCACTCGTCGAGTTTTTTGGGCAAGTAGCCAAAGCTCTGTGAAGAAGTAGATAATGTGAATAAAATTAGTTGTGAATTGCACGGAAGTGTGGGCCACAAAGTTTGCATTTGCATTGCTGTGATGCGCGAAGAGAAAAAGAGTAGCGCGATCACGCAATCGTGATTAAATGGTTCAGGGCGTTACAAGAATTGGCAAAACTGCTATTCCGCAATCTCGTCTCACGCTCTTCCTTTCGATTCATATCAACACGCGAGCTGTACGAGCTGCTCGAGGATTTTTTTAGAAAATATGCTACGACGTCTCGTCATAGACATTTTACCAAAAATTCCATATATTCAGGACTAAATGTTTGCTTTCAGTTTTTCTCACTTACAAAATGATTTGCGAGCACAAGTTCGTGAAAAAAATTTGTTACAAATTGACTAAAGAAAAAAATACTCTAAATTCAAGATCGTCCGAGCTAATTTGTATTTTTTATATAATAACCAAAATTTCGAACAAATTTTACGACCGATTTTTTTGGAAAACTAAATAAAAGCTTCTTCGATGTTGCATTATTAATTAACAAAATTAACTTTATTAAACACTTTATTTTACGCCGTCACGTTCCGGACTCGAAATTATTCTGGAACTCGTTGTTTTTTCCCATAAAAATTGTACGAGAGATAAATGAATCCCGAAAATCAAATCTAAATTTTTGTTTTCAGTTTTTCTTACGTACAAAATGGTTTGCGAGCACAAGTTCATGAAAAAATGTTGTTACAAATTGACTAAAGACCAAAATACTCTGAATTCAAGATTGTCCGAGGTAATTTGTATTTTTTATATAAAAACCAAAATTTTGAACACATTTTACGACCGATTTTTTTGAAAAACTGAATAAAGCTTCTTCGATGTTACACAAAAGCGTGTGCAAAGTTTCCAGAGGCTTCACCATTTAGAAATGGAAATATTTAATGTTGAAAATTGAAACTTTTAGCACACGCTTTTATGAGAAACTCCTGAAAATTTTGATTTTTATAAATAAATATCTCGATCTGTACATGTCGAAATCTCTTAACGTTATTAAAAAAAAGTTTATCAGAGTCCCAAACATTTGCGGATCTCTGGCTCGAAGATTTGAAATCGTCCTATCAAGTTTATGATTCGTATCGAATGATTTCACACGTTAAACTCGAATTGACAGTCTCAATAATCCCCCGCGGTAGAAAACATCGAGAAATTTCATTATTTAGCCCGAAACTTGGGCGATAGTGTTTCCGAAAGGTTTCACGACGATCGTTAACTCTGCGAAAAGTTGCTAATTGTTTCGTGTCGTTTACCGAGCGCTATTTTTAACGCCTCGAGCATTGTTGGATGTGTTGCGTAAAGAACGTTTAATATTGTATGGCTGGGAGCTATACGAAACGAGGGAGATCCTGAAAACAAACGCGCCATCGTCGGACTGCCGGGTTCTGCCTTGCACGCCAATTTGACCGCCATTTTTTAATGATCGTTTATTTCGTAATTAAAATTAATACCAGCCCAATCATCAGAGCACCATAACGAATTCTACGAAAAATTTATTGCTCCCTCAGTGAGCAGCTTTTCCAATCTTTTGCGCACAGTTTTTACATTATTAAATTAACCTTTCGATCAGAAATTCCCGATATTTTCTTGCTCCAATGTCCCACTCGTGAACGTTCAAAAATATATCAGCAATCATGGTTTTTCTGTGGTAAAAAAAAAAATCATTCTCTGCTAATCCAATGGGATTTGCGAATCCGGGCACAAAGAGTATCAAAGTCTTCTAGAAGAATATCTCGTACGGTAGTTTCTAGTTTTTAATGTCATTGTGATTAAAATGTCCCAAAACATCGAAAAATCATATCTAAAAAAAATTTCCGGATTTGTGTGTGTTCTGGCACTGTAAAATTCAAACGTTTATAACTCGAGAACGGTTCGAGCTACGGGGCTCCCGTTTTGCACAGACGTTAATCCATACAAGCTCTCGATTCTCTGGAAATTTGGTCGGAATCGCTTGAAAAATACGAATTCTGGGGCATTTTGAAATTTTCAAAAAAGTCTGTCACCGCTCTAACTTCCGCAAATTTCAAGATTTATTACCAATTTTTTTTTTATAAACAGAGTATTATAATAGGAAGGTTCGTATTGAATTTGGGAAATATCGCTCGAACCGTTTAGATTTTATGATTTTTCGAAATTCACGAAAATCTGAGTTTTTTAAAAAATCGTCCAACCTTATTAATTGTTGCGAATTTTTTTCCTCTTAATTTTGATCCTTTAGAAGCTGAGGTCAATGGCACTCACGCAAGGAAAAACTTGTGGCTGAGACCGTCAGATGCCAAAAGTAGAATCGTTGCATTCGAATTGCACAAACTTTGTGCAATGAACTTGCAATTTTTTCCCTGCCAATTGGTTCGATGGATCTTTAACGAATTTCGTTCGACTGGGAAGCTCATAAAGCTGAAAAAAAACTCGAACAGATAATCAAAAGATTTTCGTAAAAAATTAATTTGACAAATTCTGAAAATTCAAATTGTCCGGATTGTTTTTGAAGAAACTTGCAAGAAGAATTGGAGTCTCGTGAAATCTTGAGTGTGTGAAGAGCTTAGATAATTACCGGAAAAGCTTTGGAGAAAAAATCGGTTTGGAATGCACGACGATCGATTACTTGGCATGCCATAACGTTTTATGGATTGACACACGAGTTCGGGATCGTATGGGGACGATCGTGCTAAACAGCAGCGACAATTCCGATCCGGGAGTCTCTTGCTCTCGCATAATCGATTGCTCAACCCTCAAGTTTCCTTAACAACGAGCCAACGCACATCGACAAACTCGTTCGACTAGTTCACGCCACTCGTTCCCATTTCTTTGCCTTTACGAGCAGCAGGGCCTTAATCGAAGGAAAGCACGAGAGTTTTGTACGAACAACACGATTCGCCCAAGGCGAACTTTTTTTTCGATTACGAATCTCGTCTGCACTACTCATTCTTCGGCGATTCCAATTAACCCGAGAATCTCATTTTTTTACCTATTCCGATGATCTGGGCTCATGAACGACCCGATTTTTCAGAAATTTGCTGGTTTCGAGATTTCGTGAAGTTTGGTCATGGATTTTCGAGGCTCAAAACTTTTGAAGGGTTGATAAAATCGCGTACGAGCTATGCGGAAACGATATTAATTGTTTATCGTATTGATCGTATTTTCGTGACAATTTTCCTCGATTAATTAGACCGAATTGAGTGGAGACGCACGCGATCGTGACTCTAAAAATTCTTGTCCCGATTCGCGGGCAATCGCACGGGGAGGACGTGAATGTTTAATATATTGAGAGACTATTTTCGAGTTGTCGAGGCAAAATTAATTGCGGGGAAGACGTCAAACGTCAATTTTATCGTTAATTAGCAATTTTGTATTTTTCTTATCGAAATTCGTGTAAATTCGAGTCACGTATCGTCAAAAAGTTGCAAAAAAAATGTATTTAGGATTTTTTTTGCAAATTGCCAGAAAGGGTCGAAATTTTTTGAGAAAAATCCTAAACACATTTTTTTGCAACTCGTAAACGAAACGCGACTTTACACGCGTTTGGATGGGAAAAGTTAAAAATTGTAAATAAAATATCGAAAATTCTGAAAATCAGAAAAATTTTCTTTATACGAGAAAATTGTTAGTTTTGATGTCGAGAATTTTTGTACAAAAAATCCTAAATAAAGTAATTCAAGACGATGAATTTGGAAGGATTCTGAGTTTCTAAGGCAAATCGGTCGTTCGAGAGAGACACGTGGGGGAAAAAATGCTAAAAAGGATTCCACGTGCTCTCAATAACAGACTCGGTTAAACGCGGATCGCCATCGGCACGTTTTATATTACGACAACGACATTTTTCGATGTCCTGAAGCGAATGGATTCGAGCACCGCCCTGCGTTGGAATTGAAAAAAATTCAAAGTAAATGATCGATTTGACGTGGAAAAATCAACACGAAATTTCTTCATTCGATATCGTTTGATTTAATCGTAGAAAAAAAATGTTTATTTTCTTCACCCACGTTATTGAATTTGCGTAAGTTTTTGATTGACACGATCTTGCCACGGATCGGCATAATAATGAAAGCGGGAGCGTGTGATTGGCAAATTACAGTAATCGCGACGTTACAAATACGCGTCACGAGGTGGACGTTCATGAAGAATTTTATTTATTAAACTCGCAACGAAATTTCGATCGTTTTGCTGACAGGATAAATCGGAAGATCAATCAGGTCGAATTTATGAAACTCGTGGATGCCGCATTGGCGCTTGCAATTGCTCTGCGATCGTGTCGAGAACACGATATGGCCTTGCGAAATATTTTCGTCGAATCGATTCGACACCATGGACAACTGAGCCAACGTAATTGACCGAATAATTGCCTCGGCCTTTGAGTCTATCTCGCAATCTTCCAAATTGTACGATCGATCACGACACTCTCGATTAGACCCTCAATTTTATCGATCTCCCCATTCTCCATCGAGAAACACAAACCGATCGAGCTGCAGCCATGCAGCTGTACCAGATCAAAAATCATTCCTTGTCAAAATATCTCACGAATCGTTCGAGTTCCAAGGGAGCACAAAAAATTGATAAATCTCTGTATACAAAAAATTCTACAACAAAATTGTATCGTGCCCTCTTGACGCAAAAACGACTGAACCAAATTCAATGAATCTTGCACAGAAATAAAGTTCACGAACGAAAATAATTTTGAGGCGAACCAAAAAATTACATTTTTCGTCAAATTTTCCACATTTAAACTTCACGAGCAACTAAAAAATAATAATAAATTAAAAATCGCTAATTACTGATTCAATAATTATTCTAAAACGAAGATAAAAAACAAAACAAAAAAGTTATGGCAATTTTCGGAAAATTGCAGTTGGAAGTTTTTCACATTTTATTTGTATTTTTTATTTGAGAAGGAAAATTTATTTTTTTATTGAAAAAATGACGCAATTTGAGTGTCGCACACCCTTAAGGGTCTCCAGCGAGTCTTCGGGCCGAGCGAATTCCGGAAATTTCCTCGATTTTTATGGGCAATCGTTTCTCATACGTTCACGAACATCGTGCCACCATCAGCATATGATCTCATTAGGAATTTATCTTTATGAATATTCGTTTACATATCCCACAGGTAAGCCGAGCCTTGCGGTTGCCCACGGGTGTGCCAAGTGATCCAGATGAATATTCACGTTCGAATTCTTATGGTAATGGTCAGAAGAGAAATTTACAAGGAAATTGTTTCTCCTAGAAAAAATATTTCAATGTTCTCTAACCCAATGGCCAATTATTATTTTTTTTTTCTGTAAAAATCCTCATAAAAATAATGAAAATTCGAAAAAGTGAATCGAGTTTGAAAAATATCGTTAAACCAGAATCTCTGGGATATTTAAACGCCAATTTTTCATTCACGCTTCGTTCAAAAGTTGCAGAAATCGAGTTGCAAAGAAAAATGTATTTAGGAGCCGAAACTTTTTGAGAAAAATCGTAAACACATTTTTTGCAACTCATAAACGAAACGCGACTCGAATTCACTCGCGTTTGGATGGGAAAAGTTAAAAAGTGGAAATTAAATATCGAAAATTCTTGACGTCACAATATTTTTCTTCATGGCAGAAAATTGTTAGTTTTAGTGTCAATAATGTTCATATAAAATTATCGAAGAATCTTAAATTGTGCCAGTAAAATGTTAAACTGTCATTTTATGGTTTTTTTTATGGACCATATCGCTCGGCTAATGATTTCGATAAATTTTCTCAATCGTTTTCGTGATTGATTGAATTTAAACGAATGAGAGCAAGAAATTGGTTTCGAGGTTATCGGAACTTGGGATCAATGTCGAGTTTATGAAATATTTTTCGAAGGGCACGAAATAAATGAAAAAAACGTTGCAATGAGTTATGAGCGAGAGACGTGGGGTTCAGAGAGCGAGGACACCGGAAAGGTCCTCTGCAGAATAGAATTAAAAAAACTTTCGAAATGTAATAAAAAATGAAAAACGTAAAATTCATTAATTCGCCCATTTTTTCAGTTGTATTCGGCAATTAATTTATCTAAAGTTATGGGACTCGCATGTGAGTCGTCGTTCTGTTGGACTATAAATCAAATTCTTGGTTCACATACTGCCTCGTTTAATGAGAGTTTCCGCAAACGTTTCAACATCCCAACGGCCATTAATATTTCTACCGCGTGCAGTAGCTCGAACGTAGAACTCTCGAGAGACAAAAAAAACGACGACGTAAAAATATCGCAGCCAAGTCATTGCTCATGAAATATTATGAATTAGTGTAAAAAGTGGCTTAAAAAACACAAAATCCGTTCACAAAATGATCGCGAAACCCTCACTAGACACACATGGGTCTCTGGTGCCCAGTTCATCCGGCGAACATCGTGAATTTTTCGTTTTTCTCATCGATTACCATTCAATAAAAATGAATTTTTATCCATCACCCAGTGCAGCCTCTTTTTTCTCTCAATTTTTTTTCAACCACACAAAAACGACGTGTATGGGAAATTATCTATCTATAGAATCCCTTCAAATTTGCACCACACAAAGAGAATAGTCGTATCCAATAGCTCGCGCAATTTTAAGAGGCTTCACCATGTACAAGTCGAGATATTTATTTTTAAACATCGCAATTTTCAGGAGTTTCTCGTAAGAGCGCGTGTTAAAAGTTGCAATTTTCAATATCAAATATTTCCATTTCTAAATGGTGAAGCCTCTCAAAACTTTGCACACGCTTTTACGCAACATCGAAGACCTTTTATTCAGTTTTTCAAAACAATCAGTCGTCAAATTTGTTCGAAATCTTGGTTATTATATAAAAAATACAGATTGACTCGGACAATCTTGAATTTAGAGTATTTTCATCTTTAGTCAATTTGTAACAATTTTTTTCATGAACTTGGGCTCGCAAACGATTTTGTATGTAAGAAAAACTGAAAACAAAAATTTAGATTTCACTTTCGGGATTCATTTATCTCTCGTACAATTTTTATGGAAAAAAACAACGAGTTCCAGAATAATTTTGAGTCCGGAACGCGACGGCGTAAAATAAAGTGCTTAATTAAGTTAATTTTGTTAATTAATAATGCAACATCGAAGAAGCTTTTATTTAGTTTTTCAAAAAAATCGGTCGTTAAATTTTTCCGAAATCTTGGTTATTGACTCGGACAATCTTGAATTTAGAGTATTTTAGTCAATTCGTAACAACTTTTTTTAATGAACTTAGGCTCGAAGACAATTTTGCATGTAAGAAAACTGAAAACAAACATTTAGATTCGATCATCGCCATACAACGTCCTCAAAAATGTAAGAAAAAGTGAATTTGGTTTATTGTGATGCTGAAAGGACTCTGAGCTGTGCAATAAGGACGCGGCTCCATCATTTATATAAGAGTTATATATGCGGGAGTGTCTGAACGTTATCCAGTCTCTTTTTTCTCAATACAGACAAACATATGCAACGGTAAACTTGGTGAAGTGATTTTTGGTGAAAGTAGCGAACGGCGTATACGAGAGAAGGAGAATTCTCGGGAGATGGAGAGCTGCGCAGCTCTCGCTGCGTTTCGCGTGCTGTGCTCTCCTGACCCACACACGCAGTTTCATTCTCGTGGGTGAGAAGCCCATGATCCATTTGTATAATGATGCATCCGTATTATTCCAAGTCCCAGGCTCGACGTCCACGTTTTTCAAGCCTACGAAATACACGTCCCCATAAAACTCGAGCTCTTCGCGGTTACGAAATAATGTTATCCGCAGCGGATCACGATTGCGTGTTGTCATTGCACGAAATCTCCATCCGTCACCTGTTACAGCCACTTGGAGCATAACTATATCGAGATTTCCTCTGCGTATGTGTTACACGACGATTTAAACGAGTTTACAAAATCCAGTAGTTCGTCAATGGGATCATCATTTAATCTCACGTTTTTTTATTAAAAACGTTTGTAAAAATTTTTACATCGTTTTACCGAATTTTCGACTAATATTTTGACTTCAAGCGAAATCGTCCCATAATCACGTGATTCTCTGCATTAAAAAACGAAAGGAACGAGCCCAATTTGAACCCTTTTCGTTAAATTTTACCGGAGATATAAATTTTTCAAAATTCGGGTCACTCAGACCCCCAGGTTACCGGAATAGGTAAACAAAAAAAGGTGACGAATGTCTCAGATAATAATTGACCGAATAATTCAATTTTTTTAAATTGTCCTCAATATATTTCGATTTTGCGTAATTAACGGATCGATCGAGGATCGCGATTCGGAACTTTATCGCAAGAGCAAAAGGATTAAAAAAGAAACTGTGATCTCTGCAACAAAATTAATTGAAAAATAAAAAAATAGTCTAAACTAAATAATTATTTAATAACATAAATATTTATAAATAATTTATAAATATTTTTTATAAAATATTCTAATAAATCATGAATAAATTAATAGAAGACACCGATTGAGAAGGAAAATGTGATCTCTGGAACAAAATTCGTCGAAAAATTAATCAATAATAATCTCAATTGAATAAATAAAAAATATTATAATAAATTATAAATGAATTAATAAAAGACACCGACGCAAGCAGCGGAATCTGATTTATGAGCTATTGGAGTTTCTTGCCACGAAATAATTCACGCAGTGTAGAGAATCTTGACAGGTGAAAGTCGAATCGACGTGGCTGTCGCGTTGCATTTTCACAATTTGTTAATTATTGAATAATATCTCATTGAAAAATAAATAAAAAAATTGCTTTTTTTTCATTCGAAATTTGACACTATTGAAAATTTTGATATTTTTTGAATTTCGTGATTGAATTCCATTGGCAAATAATTCGGTTTCGGAGGATGAATGACAGTCTCTTTTTGCTTTCGTCTCTTTTCCCGTTGCCTTGGACTTGAGGCGCGGAATTGCCCGCGGAAAACCTTGAACGCAATCACGAGAAATTCACGTCAAGCTCGGGCGATAAAAGAATCGGGGAAGAAAAAAATGAAACAGGTAAATTGACTGAAGGAAACGAAGGGCTGGGGATGGATTCGCGCGTTCAGGCCCCGAACCGTTTATGCAAATATCATTAAACACTATTTTTAATCGGGGAACCGAAGCATTAAGTTGGAAAGGCAAGTTTACCGATGAGAGTCATCGGAGCACGAAGTTGTCACGTTTTTTTTTCTTTTCGCTGTGCAAACACGAGGCGGTAACGAAAAAGTAAAAAAAATCGTACAATTCTCCGGATGACGTAAACGAACTGAATCGAATTTCAGGAAATTTGAACATTTCAAAAAAAAATGAAAAAATGTGTAAAAATTTGATTGAAAAATTGAAAAAAAATTCGACACCATGACTCGGTGCTGAAAAATGTTGGGAATCCTGGAAATTTTTCATTCCGACGGTTCTCGTTGGGAGAGGGAAGAAAAAAAAAGGATTGGAGCATTTTTCCAATCGTTCTCGTGGCTTGAACCAATTTTTACGATGCCAATCATGCGAGCATTAAAAATATATCAACGCAGATGAAATATCAAAGGGAATTTCTGTTGACGGGCGATCGTCACGGGTCGATAGTTGAACGCGAAATGTGTAATTATTGAGAGCTGCTGGGGCACGGAACTCGATGGAATTTCCATTCCATCGGATGTAGGAAAGACGGATGTAGAAATGAAAAAAATCCGCGTAGTATTTGCCTTGCGAAACTTGTTGAAAAAGAACGTTTATACGAATTTCCCTTTCCGTTTGTGGAGAAACTCCCTGCGAGCGTTCTCAAATGTCAAATGGATGTTCATCAATTCCTTTGAGATTTTTCCTCCAAGTTATCGATTTCCCTCCGCAGGATTCATTGCTGCGACGTTCCTTTAATTATCTGTATTGAATCCTTGCGAAAAGCGATAATCACGCAGGAAATGTGGATGCAAATATCTCAACAAAAATAGATACGAAAGGTTTTTTTTTTATTTTACAAATTGCACGATAAATAATTCGTGTATATACATGAGTCGTGTACATTTTTTTTCAATCGAGCTATCGATCTCTGGAATGCAACGAAAAACACTTTCAAGGACGTTCTATATGGTGACGGTTGACTAAAGAACAACATACTCCAAATTCAAGATCGTCCGAGCTAATTTGTATTTTTTATATAATAACCAAAATTTCGAACAAATATTACGACCGATTTTTTTGGAAAACTAAATAAAAGCTTCTTCGATGTTGCATTATTAATTAACAAAATTAACTTAATTAAACACTTTATTTTACGCCGTCACGTTCCGGACTCAAAATTATTCTGGAACTCGTTGTTTTTTCCCATAAAAATTGTACGAGGGATAAATGAATCCTGAAAATCAAATCTAAATTTTTGTTTTCAGTTTTTCTTACGTACAAAATGGCTTGCGAGCACAAGTTCATGAAAAACAGTTGTTACGAATTGACTAAAGAACAAAATACCCTAAATTTAAGATTGTCCGAGTTAATCTGTATTTTTTATATAATAACCAAAATTTCGAACAAATTTTGCGACCGATTTTTTTTGAAAAACTGAATAAAACTTGTTCGATGTTGCATAAAAGCGTGTGCAAAGTTTTAAGAGGCTCCACCATTTAGAAATGGAAATATTTAATGTTGAAAATTGCAACTTTTAACAGGCGCTCTTATGAGAAACGACTGAAAATAGTGATTTTTATAAATAAATATCTCGACTTGTACATGGTGAAACTTCTTAAAATTGCGCAAGCTATTGGGCATGACTATTCTCTTTGTGTGGTGCAAATTTGAAGGAATTCTATCGATAGAAAAAGTTGCTTACAACGTCCTTAATAAAATTCTGCATTTTAATAATGAAGTTTACTTCACGAAGTAGTGAATTTCGTTGCATTCCAACGATGCAGTTCAACGTCACATTTTTACATCATGGTGCATAAAAAAAATGGAGTCCTGAAAAAGGGCGAGGCTCGATAAACCAATAAACGTCCAAGTCTTCCGACCTGCTCGTTTCAATTGCGAGCTTAAAGTTTGCAGATTTTCTCACTCCCTCAGGACGGCCAGAGGCTGAGCATTCTTTCGTAAAATTACTGAAGCTTATTGATAACGAAATATGGCTATTCAACAAGATTGACACAAAGATCATTCGTTCCTTTAAAATTAATCAAACGGTCCACAATATTTTGCAATTATCGTCACGCGAGCTCCTTAAATTGACATGGCATTTACGACGCTGGACGAACGTCTCGCACGATCTGAAACGAGGAGGATTCTCTGTACGAGAAATAAAAATTTTCGGACCTCTGTTTTCGCAATAACCTCTGTTATCGTAATTTTCTCTTTTTTTTATTGCCAAGTTGCGATCATTTTGCACCGATGACGAAAAGCTCACAGACCACCAAAGGAAACGTGCGTTACTTTTAATATTTACAAGTGCGATACGAAGCGGTTCTGTCGCTGTTTCGAAAACAGAGGTCCGAGTCTTTTTTTCGGCGTAGAACTTTGCAGACACAGTAAAAATCATTTTCAACCGCATTGCGAACGAGAGAAACGATCCAGTCAAATTTTACAGCTCTGTAAAATTTGACTCGATACGAAACACTCTGTTCGGGCCTTGTTTGAGAACTGCTTTGTGATTTTTGTGAAAACCATCGGTGATTCATTGGAAATTGAGTATTCGTGAGTTTATTGAGCCTCGAGAGTCTCTCGATCGAGATCGAGGTTAGGATTTCCAAAACACTGAAGTTTGCATCGTGGAAAAACAACGAAAAATCTATTTTTCTTTCATTATTTTGATAATTAACCCAAAAACGGTTTTTCAAAATCTTTTTACCGCATGTTCATCTAATTTTCTTGCTTGAAGCAAAATTGCCTGAAGCTCGCGTAATCCTGCATTAAAAAACGAAAAAAATGAGCCCAAGTTGAACTGTTTTTGTTAAATTTTAACGGAGATATGAATTTTCTATAGTGAATCAAGTTTCCGGATGGAAAAAAAGTCCCATTCTCGTTAGTCTTGCGCTGTAGAGAAAAAAAAATGAATTTTCGTTGCATTTCAAGGATGCAAACCTCAAAATCGTGGATTTTTCGTCGTTTTTGTTATTTTCTAAAAATTGCCACAATCGTTATTGGCATTTTTGAGAATGGCGCCGCCAAAAACTTTGACGGGCGTTCTGGACCACGAGATGAGCATCAAATTTCCACCGATGTGTGGACTGGCTCGTCCTTGTTGACAGTGTTGAAAACTGATCTCGACGAGCTGTTGACCCAAAGGCTTCGACCTCGAGGTCGTACCGAAGGAATAATCGTTTTCCCAGTCGTCAGAAAAGTGCGATTTCCGTTTGATTCGAGATTCTTCAGTCGAGACGTTTCGACGACGAATTCTTCGCGATCTTTTGATCGCCCCGGACTCTCGACTGCGTAATCCAGGCAACGGAATTCCACCGAAAACCGGATGTTCGGGCGTGACTCGAGCGTAATATCGCGATGATTCATGGCTCGGCTGCCCTGGCAATCTTTCCCCGTAACCGATCGTATCCGTTTCACCATGAAGCCCAACCTCATCCACCTTGTTCCTTTCGAAAAACAACCTTGGCGAGTCGAAGGCCGATGACAGGAGCAAATTGAAGCCGAGCACTGCACCCTCGACGCCTTCTTCCAAACCCTTGTCGAAATCTGTGTATTCCTGGCCGAGCACAATGTCCCCGTTGCTCGGTATCACGTGACCTGACGTCTACGAAATCCATGTGGAGAAAATGACAATTTTCTTTATTCCATATTCGCATCGTATCAATTCGTTTGACGTTTCTTTTCGTTAGGACGAGGAAAAGCTTTTCAATTACAAAATGAATTTCGATTTTATTTTTATAAGAATTTTTTTTCATTGGTAACTCGCGGATTCGGTAAATTTCTTTGCGAACAGCAAGGGACATTGTAGGCATTCGCTACGGCTTAGGGAACGGGTAAATTCTTTTGTATAGACTCTACTCTTGAGATAGAAGCAGCACAGCTACCTGCATATCACTTCTTTCACTAGCTCTCACTGCCCCGACCACGCGAACCGTGCGGTCCACGATAATGTAGGAAACTGCGTTGGATCTATTCAGACTTGAGAAACTGGGACTTTGAAGATGTTTTACTTTTTTTTTTCCCAAATAGAGTATCATAATAGGGAGGTTGGTATTGAATTTGGGAAAAATCGGTCAAACAGTTTGAATTTTATGATTTTTCGAATTTTTCAAATTTTACGAAAATCTGAGTTTTTCGAAAAATCGTCTAAACTCATTAATTTTTGCAAATTTTATAAGAAATTGTGTGAAAGTCTGTACTTTTTCTTTGATTTCTAGAAAAGTTGTCAAAAGCATTTAAAAAAAAACGTAAAAAAATTTATAAATGGGTGAATTTTTTACGTTTTTTTATAGTTTTGACTTATTTTGAAAAAAAAACGTAAAAAATTGATAAATGGGTGAAAATTTTATTAAAAACTCTGCAGATTGGGAGTTGCAAATTACTCAAAATTTAGCACGATGCTCAAAGCTTTTTTGTGAGGAAGACGAAATTAAATATGAAGTCAATGATTTTTTGATGTCAATGATTTTTTCATAAAAAGACAAGGATTTCCGAAAACCTTTAATGAAGTTTTATTTGAAAGTTGATAATACCTTCGTGGCGTATCCATCGACCGCTTTCTGTCCATCGATCCAAAGGCCGTACCGTCCATTGACATTGGTCCAGCTCTGACAAATGTGGTACCATCGATGTTCTTCGATGAAAGTTGGATACGACAAAATCTCGCGATTATTTATTTCAAGATGAACGCTTTGCCCTTGCGACGATATCCAAGCTCGTACTAGTCTGTCCTTTTCGTCTTCTACGAGTGAAAAAAAAAAGTGTTTTTATTTTTTTTTCGTAAAATCGAGTCCAAGAGCGACGCATTGATTTGAACCAGTTGCTGGCAATGCTCGCAATCTCCTTGTAGAATGTTTCAAGTACGATCTAGTTGCGTAAGGGAAACTGCGTGCTCGAGTTGGACTATTTGAATGTATTTTTTCGACCTCGATTCGTGACGTCAGAGCTGGAAATTTCATTTACTTTTTGTGTGAATGCCATGTGAATGTAATTTCCCTTGGCAAATGGTTTTCACGATTTTAATGCTAATTTATGAATAATATGAACGGCCTGCAAATCGACGTAATTTTGCCTTCGATCGAGCTAGAAACGCGTAGGATTTCAATTGGGGAATAAAGAAAATGACGGATTTTGGAGCGTGACTAAAAAATGCGAGGCGGTTGTTACGACGCGGACGAACCCTCGAGCATTGCGAAATCTCTTGATTGCGGCGTGTACGAATGACACTAGACCGAGAAAGCGCAGTCGTGGCTCGTGCCAGAATTATTACCATCTTCGAGCAGCTAATTAATCAGCGATAATGAGAATTTTATGGAGTCTTGATTGGCTAACTGGTCCAGACAAGGAATATTAATCTTTATTTTGCCTCTTGTGTTGAATTCATCACGAGGCGACTAGTCTGCAGAATTTTTTCAATCATTTATAAACAGGTCGTTCGAATTTACATTTAAATCTCGTTTTTTCGTCTGCGACTCAAATCTTTTCGAACTTTTATTCGTTGTATAAGACATTTTTTATTAAGGACGTTGTATGCAACATTTTCTATCTATAGAATTCCTTCAAGTTTTCACCACACAAAGAAAATAGTGTTGTCTAATAGCTCGCGCAATTTGAAGAGGTTTCACCATGTACAAGTCGAGATATTTATTTATAAAAATCACTATTTTCAGTAATTTCTCGTAAGATCGCGTGTTAAAAGTTGCAATTTTCAACATTAAATATTTCCATTTCTAAATGGTGAAGCCTCTTGAAACTTTGCACACGCTTTAATGCAACATCGAAGAAGTTTTATTCAGTTTTTCAAAAAAATCGGTCGTAAAATTTTGTCGAAATATTGGTTATTATATAAAAAATACAGATTTCCTCGGACAATCTTAAATTTAGACTATTTTGTTCTTTAGTCAATTTGTAACAATTTTTTTTCATGAACTTGGGCTCGCAAACGATTTTTTACGTAAAAAAAACTGAAAACAAAAATTTAGATTTGACTTTCGGGATTCATTTATCTCTCGTACAATTTTTATGGAAAAAAACAACGAGGTCCAGAATAATTTTGAGTCCGAAACGCAACGGCGTAAAATAAAGTGTTTAATTAAGTTAATTTTGTTAATTAATGATGCAACATCGAAGAAGCTTTTATTTAGTTTTTCAAAAAAATCGGTCGTAAAATTTTTTCGAAATTTTGGTTATTATGTAAAAAATGCAGATTTCCTCGGACGATCTTTCATTTAGAGTATGTTGTTCTTTAGTAAATTTGTAACGACGTTTTTTTTTTCATGAACTTGGGCTCGAAAACCGTTTCGCATGTAAGAAAAACCGAAGCGTCGCCACAACGTCCTGTTTTATGTAATGAAGAGCGTAACCACTCGATAGATTCAGTCTGACCGATACACAGGACTGACCTAAATCTGAAATATTCCAATGGGACTAAAAATAAACTTGGCCGTATCGATAAATTCTTCACGTGTATGCTCCGATCTAAAATTACAGCCCTACGCGTTTTTTATCACACTGCACCGAACCGCTACAGACTTAATTACGTAGAAATCGCGTTACGTTTTGCACCGCATCTCATGGCAAATTCTCACGTAAGCCGGAACCTCGTTACTTCACCATACCATTTTCAATGCGTCACTCGATTATGGGAATTAGACGGTGAAACGCAAAAATAAAAACGCGTCACTAGACACAGAAGCTTGGAATCGCCTCGGTTTTCATTTCTTTGCTATTTTTGTCACGAACGATCGCTCAAATATGACGTTGAAGTTCGCATCCTTGGAGTGCAACGAAATTCTTCTTTTTTTTCCAGATTTAGATGGTTTTAGAAATTATTCAGAAATCAATATAAAAATAAATTCAAAAAAAACGAGAATTTAACAAAAAATCAATTTAAAAATTGAATGAAAAATCAATTTAAACATTGAATAAAAACTCAATTTAAAAATTGAATAAAAAATCAATTAAAAAATTGAATAAAAAACCAATTTCAAAATTGAATTGAAAATTAATTTTAATATTAATTTAATTCAATTTTAATTTTTCGCTGCAGTGCAACGTCGCGGACTTCCGCCTCAGACAATTATTGTGCATGAATATATTTTAGCACAATGTTATTTTTACTCCTAACAATGGGAATCAATTGCATGTGAAATTCTTCGATGTATGTCCGCCATTATATGGTCGTCGAGAGAGCAGTAAATATCGGAGTTGTCTCGGACACGACATGGAATATGCAAACCATTATTTTTCCCTCCGAATATAACTCAGTTTCGTTCTTATCTGTATAAACGATAGTGCACGTGACCGACGAGCTTGGAATTCGGAAATCGAGGCCATGCGAGATGTGTGCTTGTCTGAAACAAGTTGTCTGGCAGCGTACGGGTCGTTTCTACTTGAGACTTGAGCCTTAACAATCCTGTGGCGTGCAGGGACATAAAAAATTTAACTATTCGACCTTTACGTCGTTCTGAAACGAGTGCAGCGGAGAATGCCCTTTAGATTTTTCCTTTTTTCCGATTAAATTTCATAAATAATAATTTAATTATGATTTCAATTATTTAATCAAAATAATAAATTTAACGTTGGAATTAAATATCGAAAAAAACTTTTGAAACTTCATTTTTAAATGAAAAAAAATCGCACGAAGTACCCAAAATATCGAGATTCAAGAGATTTCTTTCATTAAATTAATGAAATTAATTGATTTTCGGATTTGGGCAGATTCTCATTGAATCAACCGAATCGATACGAACTTTTTTTCAATTCCTTTCGTCCCCAAGACCCTTCGAAGTTGAGAATGTAAAACGTTCTCGTGTCTGGTCTGAGCACACACGGTTCGTTACTACTTCGAACTTTTCGCCTCGTTCCTCGCGATGCTTTTTTCTCTCTGAGAAGCCTCTCTAATTATCGATCGTTATGATTAAATGACTGAATCGTTGAGGATCGATATGCAAAGGAAAATCCTTACGATACACGTTTCTAAAGCAACTCTAGCGTAAATCCGTGTCCCAAGAGTCATTCTTCCGGTTAAAAGTCAATCGCGCACCGAGTTGGTCGTCGACTTTCCACTTTGCTAGTGTATACGCGCGACCGAGCCGAATGGAACGTTCGGTGCTGCATTAATTGCTCGTGGGTCTTGAACTCGTACGTTCGAGTCGTACACACGACAAATTATTTGATTTCTCCATCTCGCAATGGGTTCGTATGCCTGGACAGCATTTGTCGCGCGATACTATGAAATTTTACTTTCAACGTGTCTTTGCTTACTCGAGTACGAGAAGATTGAATGCGGGTAGGTCAGGTTTGTAGACTTGACCCAGACGCAGAAAGTGAACTCTTCGATTTCCGGCACCGGTAATTCCCACCGTAGAAACTGCAAACACACATTTTTATTTTTTATTATCGAAATATTTACAGGATTCATTATTTTCGATTTATTTATGATTCTTTGATAATTTTGTATGAAAATTCTTGACACAAAAACAAACAATTTTCTCCCATAAAGAAAAATTCCCTGACTTTAACGATTTCAGATATTTAATTTACAATTTTCAACTTTTCCCATCTAAACGCGTGTAAATTCACGTCGCGTTTCGTTTATGAGTCGCAAAAATATTGGTTTCGGATTTTTCTTATGCTCTTTCTTTGCAACTCGATTTGAGCAACTTTTTAGCGAAACTTTGAATTGACATGCGTTTAGATGGAAAAAATAAAAAATTGCAAATCAAATATCTCAAATTCTAACCGTCAGAAAATTTTTCTCCACAGGAGGCACCGTTTATGGTTTTTGTGCAAAACGTTTATACAAAAATATTCTTAGTTGTTGCTATTTTCACAGGATTTTTCGGAGATATGAAAAAGTGGAAAAATTTACCTGGATGTAGCCTCGTTGCGTGAGCAAAGCTTTGTGTATTGGTGCAAAGTTTTTTGTCGGCGCGTTGATTACTGTACTGGATGGTTTTCGATCCAAAGTGCTGATGTGAAGAGGCTCAGCGAGTGTGACATGCAATGTAAACAACAAAATGGAAATCGTCGTCGCGAAGCTCAAGCCCGAAGTGCGTCGAGCCATTTTTAGCGTCAAACTCGTTTATGGGGTTTTATGGGGTTTTTATGGGGTTTTTATGGGGTTCCTATGGGGTTTCTATGGTTTTTTGTATTCGTCGACGGGATCGACGTTTTAGCGCTTGTTGCGCCCCCGCAATCTATTTATCGAATGGCACGTACGATCGTCGGTCACTCGCAGTTTTGTGCTCGCAAAATTTACGCTCCCATGGGGAGCCTGATTGGCCAGAGGGTGTTCGTACAGAAACGAAAAAAAAACCCACTAATCTCCTCGACCGTATATGATCGGAGCCTTTGCCGAAGCTCCAGTTTCGTAAAACGCCCGAAACGCAAATATTGTCACAAAATTGATGGAAAAAGCCACGGGGCTTTCTCGGTCCGAGCGTAAAGAACGAAGCCGCTATTTGGTCGACGCGCTCGCACTACCTCACGATTCACCTCTGGTAAAACTTAGTCACAGATCCGAGAGGGAACCCAATTCTTACGTCTCACCGCGCGATCCCTCCAAACGTTCGGTTCTGACCTCGCTTCGCCCCATAACCAGACCCCCCGGTCAAAATCCTATCACACTACTTTTCGCTCTCAATAACTATCGCAATTCTTTCCACAATTTTTCACACTGTTTCATAAATAACTCGCTGCACAGCGAAAAAAACAAAACATTTTTTTAACTCTACGTTTTACACGTCACTCTCTATATCTCGAGGGTTTTTCCTCTGGAGTGTTTACCAAACGTTAAAAACGTTGTATGCAACTTTTTCTATCGATAGATTTTTCTTAAATTTTCATCCCACAAAGAGAATAGTGTTGTCTAATAGCTCGAGCAATTTTAAGAGGTTTCACCATGTACCAGTCGAGATATTTATTTAGAAAAATCACAATTTTCAGTCGTTTCTCATAAGAGCGCCTGTTAAAAGTTGCAATTTTCAACATTAAATATTTCCATTTCTAAATGGTGGAGCCTCTTAAAACTTTGCACAAGCTTTTCTGCAACATCGAAGAAATTTTATTTAGTTTTTCAAAAAAATCGGTCGTAAAATTTGTTAGAAATTTTGGTTTTTATATAAAAAATACAAATTAGCTCGGACAATCTTAAATTTAGAGTATTTTGTTCTTTAGTCAATTTGTAACAACTTTTTTTCATGAACTTGTGCTCGCAAACCATTTTGTACGTAAGAAAAACTGAAAACAAAAATTTAGATTTGACTTTCGGAATTCATTCATCTCTCGTACAATTTTTATGGAAACAAACAACGAGTTCTAGAATAATTTTGAGTCCGGAACGCGACGGCGTAAAATAAAGTGTTTAATTAAGTAAATTTTGTTAATTAATAATGCAACATCGAAGAAGCTTTTATTTAGTTTTTCAAAAAAATCGGTCGTAAAATTAGTTCGAAATTTTGGTTATTATATAAAAAATACAGATTACGTCGGAGAATCTTGAATTTAGAGTATTTTGTTCTTTAGTCAACTTGTAACAACTTTTTAAAATGAATTCGGGCTCGTAAACGATTTAGTATGTAAGAAAAACTGAAAACAAAAATTTCGGGATTGATTTTTCTCTCGTACAATGTTTATGGAAAAAAACAACGAGTTCCCGGCTAATTTTGGGTCCGGAACGCGACGATGTAAAATACAGTGTTTAATTAAGTAAATTTTGTTAATTAATAATCCATCGAATTAACGGCTTTCGAAACTACGATTTTAATTCGTCACCTTCCACTATATGGTGGATTTTTGCTTCAACTATACGTTGACGTTATAATTTCCGACAAACTTGTCGCAGGGTTACGGCTAAGGTAATGACGACAATTCCGGTTATTGTACCGGCAACTTGCTAATTGCTCACGAATATACGGATCAGAGCACGAGTGTCCACTCCAAGTGTCGAATCACGAAAGAAATACGCCGTCTCGATGCTTTCACGAAATAACGAGAGTCTCGTAACTCCATAACTCACATTCTGCATCAACCAGACGTTCGCGATTATGCAGTGAGGAATAATTAATGAATAAAAAAAAAAAAAACATCGAAATCGAGACGAAGATTCAGAAGCACAAACTCGTGACGAGTTACCATCATAAAATTGCTTCATTTAAGATTCTTTCATACTTTTTTATAAACGTGAATATTCAATTTCCAATTTTTAACTTTTCCCATCCAAACGCGTGTAAATTAAAATCGCGTTTTATTTATGAGTCGCAGAAAAATGAGTTTAGGATTTTTCTCAAAAAATTTCGACTCACAGCATTCCTGGCAATCCGCAAAAAAGTCCTAAATACATTTTTGGATCAGGAAAGTAAAAATTTGCAAATAAAATGTCTCAAAAATCGAAAACGACAGAAAATTTTTCTTTATAGGCCAAAACTTTTTTGATACCTTGAAAATTTTCATGATTTCGTTTTTTTTTCGCCGCTGCAAGAATTTTCATGATTTCTTTTTTTTTGCCGCTGCAAAAATTTTCATGATTTCGTTTTTTTTCGCCGCTGCATCCTCAGTCTCGTTGACGACGTATCGATCCGGACAAGCACACCACCTACTTACACAGCACGCATGACACGTTTCACTTTACACACTCGCCCGTATCCACATACTTAACGTTCAACCGTGTCAACTTTTTATGCCAATGTGCACATTTCCCATGTATTTATGACTGTCCATTGATATACATGTATTTATTGTATAGCCGCGTGTGCAGTCTCTTTATGTTGACAATGCAAGCAGCAGTTGGTTCAGAGGCTGCACGAGTAAAGCCGCGTCGAGGCAAACGTTTGTTGCGAGTCTCTGGAAACGCGTGTGTAGCTTCTTCTTTCTTTATACGCGCGCGCGGTTCTCGCTTTCTTGTCCGGCAAGTGTTTATCGGAGAAAATTTAGCCAGGACTTCCGGTTTCTTGGCGAGCCCGATTCAATAATTTCCTCGCTCGCTCCGTCCCTTTCGTTTTTTTTTCCCGTTCGAGAAGTTTTCACAATTTTTACGTAATTCGCGTACGATCGCGCGTAAAATCGAATCGTCACGTCACGCGAATGTGCTCCACTTTTTTTGCTGTTTTTTTTAGTATTTTTTGATTTATTGAGCTGGCAGAAAAATTATGCGAATTGTTCGGCTCAAAATTGGGAAACGAAACTCTCGAGGATGTGAATAAAAAAAAAACTGTTGCGATCGAATTGATTGTGATTTGCTTGATGATTCGCGATTTCGTTCGGATCTTTGGAGCATCGTGAACTGTTTCGATTTAGTGAGAGTTGGTGCACGCAGCGATAAGCTTTGTGGGCGAGAGAGACATAAAATGGGAAATAAAAAAGAAAGGTGCGTGACTGAGAAAAAGGCGTGACTGCTTTATACGTGCGACAGGATTCGAACGAGGGAAACTAGTCGAACGAGTATCTTTTTATATGGAATCACCAACGAGTGCACTATGCGTGAAGATATGCTATCGGTATGCACACCAAAAAAAAAACAACGTCTAACACGAATTATTTCTTCTATTTCTGTTTCGCGTTTGTTCTCGGCGAAATTTCACCAAGTTCTGTTCGTTCTTGCCCCCAATTCATTTCTCAACAACACACTGAAAAGAAAATTTTGTTGAAAAAGATGGAAATTTTGTTGGATACGTTAAACTAAACGTTTTTTTCGAAAAATCACGAAAATTTTGTCATTCCAGCAAAAAACGTTCTGGAAAATCTTTTCGGAAAGTGAATTTTTGTCATTCCAATCGTAAATTTTGCTGACAGTTCCGTTACAATGAAAAATATTGTCGAAATAACGAAAATTTTGAAATCATCCCAAAATATTTAGTTGGCCGTATTCAACAAAATATCGACGTTTTTTGACAAAATTGAATTTTCAGTGCATAAATAAACTTGTCAAACAATTGCAACAACAACAAAACAATTTTATTTGCAATTTTTCATTTTCAATTAAGAACGAACGAAAACTTGACCGAATTTGTGAAATTTGACGTGCCCGACAACCTCGGGGCATATTTTGAACAGCGAGGATCACGGAAATGTGTCCAAGGCGGAAAAACAATTGTTGGAGCTCGACAGTGGTCCGAGTGGACGAGAAAATCGAGCATTATTTCTGTATCAACAGTATAGACCACAATATCTGATATCGATAGTTGGGGAAGAGCACGCACCGATTCAATTGATATGCGAGGTCACGTACTCGTAAACCTGGCAATTGCTTTACCATTTACCAGCTCACAGCGTTGTGTACACGCTGTATTTCGGGTCGTGATTGTAAGCGCCAAGTTTGCTCATCAAAGTGCATTTCTAATATGCATCGATTCCTATACGTGACGATACCCAAGTTATTTGTATATCGCGAGGCAGCGAAGACCAATGCGATTGAACTTTCATAATTGCCACGTGCGAAAAATTCCACCTGCTTTTTCTGAGCTCGACCAGCCCCTCGGGGTGACTGATGGATCGTGTTTATTCAAACGCTCAATTATTATGGAGCTGGACAATTATTATATTTAATTACGACGATCGAATTTGCATCGCTGGACGTTTAGAAAAAATTTATTTTATGTTCCTGGCCAAGTAATATTTAAAGAGAATCATGAGCTCTGCTGAGGGGAAAAAAAAATTGCAAAAATTAAAACGGTCAGGGAATTTTTCAAAAAAACTCAAATTTTCGCAAAATTCAAAAAATTATAAAATCTAAACCGTTCAACCGATTTTTCCCAAATTTAATACCAACCTTTCTATTGTGATACTCTATTTGTAAAAAAAAAATTAGTAATAAATCTTGAAATTTGCGGAAGTTAGAGCGTCGACAGACTTTTTTGAAAATTTCAAAATGCCCCAGAATTCGTATTTTTCGAGCGATTCCAACCAAATTTTAAGAGAATCAAGAGTTTGTATGGATTAACGTCTGTGCAAAACGGGAGCCCCGCAGCTCGAACCGTTCTCGAGTTATAAAAGTTTGAAATTTACAGTGCCAGACCCACACATGCGAAAATTTTTTCTAGATATGATTTTTCGATGTTTTGGGACATTTTAATCGCATCGACATTGAAAACTGGAAATTCCACCGTCGCACAGTTTTTTCTATGAGGAAGCAAAACATTTTGCATCGTTGCATTCCAACGATGCAAACTGCAACGTGGTACACAAAATGATATATTTTTCGTTGCATTCCAAGAGCTTCAACGTGATTCGAACTTGTATCTAAGATTTCGAACAACTCTCTTTAGCAGCTGAAGTTTAGCTGATCTACGTGCACCTCATCCGAATGCAAGAAGGCTCATTTAATTACAGCTCTTGCGTAAGAACTCGGGATACACCATGGGAAAAGTTTGCCATATTATTTCAAGTGGCTCGAGGTGCATTATCGTTGCTTGCATTTAATAACGATGCTTCGTTTATTATCCCGAGTCTCTCGTCCCCATAAATTCGAGCAATGAGTCTTGCATCAAGAAAAATTAACGAGACCATGAATAATTCTCGACTCTGTGAAAAGAGTCTCGACGTTTCTTTTTAGCTCGTGCTCTCATTTATTATTCGTTTTTTTTCTCATAATTTTTTGTGCGATCGTTAAAAGATTAGGAAACTCTCTCCTTCCAGTGTTAACGATCTTGTGTGTGTGTGGAGGCTCGAGACAATCAAATGGCACACGTTCAGCCCATTTCTGTCGCAAGAAAAACCGACAGTCTGCGCGAGCGAGAGCGTTTTACTCGAGCACTGGCCTCGCTGTCGATCAATTGAAATTCCACCTTGTTTACTAACTTCCTTCCAATTCACTTTCCACCGATGGACATTTCTCATTTGTTGCTGTTTCTAGTTTTTTTTTACGATTTTCTCTTTTCCCTCATCGCATCTTCCACGTAACGAGAGGCAATCGTCGAGAAAAACAGAAAATCACGATCAAATCGAAGGGATTATCGTTTGTTTTACAGAAACTGAGACTTTTTATCCTCAGCAACGAACTTTGACACTCGCAATGGAAAATTCAGTCGCTCGTAAAGATCGATTTTTTCTACGAGTTGCCTTTTTGCACAGAAAAGTTATTAATTCTCACAATTTTCTGCCATTTTGAATTTCAAATGTGCGCGACTGAATTCGAACGATTCTCAAATTTCGGTCCTCGTCATTGAAATGTCTTTGATGGTTGGAAAATTGGTCGAATTTCGATTTTGTTTTGCCAACGCCATGGGAATTCTAGAGAAAATCTCATCAACATAAAAATGACCGAAAATTGTTAATAATCGAAAATAAAATTCGATTCGTAAGTAAAATTCTTTGAAAATCTTTTTTTTTCGAATTTTTACGAATTCGAGATTCAAATTGAGCAAAATTTCGAAAAACGATAAAAAATTTGGACAGTTTTTTCTCCCGGAATTAGCAGCGATTGAAATAATAAGGAAAATTGAAAATTAAAAATAAAATTCCGGTTGAAAATCGTTGTTTTTCGGATTTCCAAAGAATTCGAGATTCGAGTCGAGACCAAACCGAAAAAATGATGGAAATTCGAAAACCTTGACAGCTTTTTTTTTAAATTGAATCAATTTTATTGAATTACGATGATTAATTAGTGAAAATAAAATTTCTTTCGTAAATCAAGTCGCGAAACTTTGACTAAAATGTTCCTTTGCAATTCTTGTTTTACAGACTTCGAAAAATTCGACATCAGGCAGTAATTATTACATGGGGGGCAGCAGTACATTGCCGAGAGGTGGTTCACTCATGCGGGCGTACAGCCCAGCAACCTCGTCCGTGGTGGCTGGACCGAACGCCACCCCAACGCAGCCCAAGACTCTTGGTACACCGGGTGAGAATTTTCCTCTTGTGTCTATAAATAAAGCCAGACATAACGGGGTGTCCGATGACGCAATAACCGTAAATGGAACAAAAAATCGATGGCAAAGTCTCGAAGTTACGAATGGAGTGACTGAAATTTTGGAAAACGTGGGTCGTTGAAATTTTTTTGACCAAAAAATCCAAGAAAACTGAACGTGAATTATTTTTTTTTTTATTCACTTCATTTTCAGCCAAATTTTTCATCGATTTTTTCTCCACCGAAATAAAAATGTCAATCAACAAAAAAAAGAGGATTGTAGTAAACGTTTTTTTTAACGCGCACAAAAAAATACAGGAAAATGCAAAATAAATGATAATTCCCTAGATCCCTGGCGATATAGCAATGCACAATTTGTAGAACGAGGCGTTTGCAATATTCAGAAGCGTGCAAGGGACTTGAGTTTGCTGCATGAATTAACAGACCATTTTAATTCCTTAATCGCTTTTCTTTTCGCAATAACTGCTTAATCGAGCATGTGAGTTTTTGTGAGTCTGTGAATTTTGTATATCGGAAAATTGAAGAATTTCCAACATCTCGATCGATTGGAAATGGTGGAAAAAAATAAGCAGAAAATGTTTAGAATTCGCATTTAAATGGAAATTTTCAATTTTTTGCGATGCAGTTTGAGTTTTTTTTTTTACTAGTTGCATGAAACTTCGTGGGTACGAATAATTTTCATTTTTTCCCCAATTCGGAGCATGCCACATCTTCATGTCATTTACCATTTCGCTTAATTCATTACCGACGTCCATAAACATCGAAATTGGCTACTAATTAGCAGATTATTAAAATGATCTTTTATCCCGTACATCGCTGACTATTTCAACCTTAGACGTACACGAAACGACTTTATTTAGGGTTCTTTCAAAATTCTGTGCAAACGTTCTCGGCATACGAACTAAAAGTTTTCTCCCATGAATAAAAATTTTCTGACGTTTCGAATTTGAGATATTTAATTCGCAATTTTTCATTTTCCCCATCCAAACGCGTGTCAAGTCACTTTTCGTTAAAAAGTTGCTAAAATCGAGTTGCAAAAAAAATGTATTTAGGATTTTTTTTTCAGATTTTAAAGAAAAATCCTAAACACATTTTTTTGCAACTCGTAAACGAAACCGCGAAATTATATACGTCAAACTCTTAACGTTAGAGAATTTTTCTTCATTGGAGAAAATTGTGAGTTTTGGTGTCGAGAATGTTGATAAAAAATTATCAGAGAATTCTGGATAAAGTAATTTTGTGAAAACAATACGTTGCCCCTGTAGGAACGATCGAGTTTTGAGCTTGTCGCTTAGTCGCAAACGCAAAAACCATTAAAAATGTCAAATAAATAAAAAAACGATTTTTTTTTGGCTTAGAATTCGTCAGTGCGAAATAATAATTGTGAAAATAAAAGCATGTGGGACGTTGAAGAGTGATTATGAAGAGTAACAAAAATTCTGCTTCCGTAATGATTTTCCCGACCAAAAAAAGTTGCATTTTTAGTCTCTTTATCGTAAAAAAAAAATGTCGAATCCCTGCGAGAATAAATTAACGAAAAAATCGTTTAAACGATGAAGAAAAGGATTTTTGGTGATTCTGGAAATAAAATAAAAAAGTGACACTCGCTTGGTGGGTCTGGGGACATGGTACATTGCTTTTGGTTTCGATGGTTGGATTAGGTGGTGGCGGTTCGGCACCAGCCAAGCCGCTTCGCAGTTACCAATGCAGTAAGAGTCCCCTCGGCAGCCTTGGGGGCTCGGCACGCTTCTCTAGAGACAGCTCGGTGTCCCTGTATAGTATACCAGGTCAGTAGAATCCTTAAGCCTAGGCGAAGCTGCGAGACTAATTTGCGGATGGAGAATTTCCTCAAACGACGATTAAAAAAAAATAATAATCAAAAAATTGAGGATAAAAATGCTGAGAGTACGAAAAACATAAATGATGAGGATCTGAATCATCTCCGCGTGTCACTTTCATCAATCATTCAATGCATCAGTCATTAAATTCATCACTCGACGTATGTACATAAAAAAAATGTGATCGAAGTAGAAAAAATCGTTCGTATTTATTGACCATCGAGTTTCCGTAGTGTCAATTACATTTAGTCCGTTCAGTCAGAATTATTTCGTCACGTTTTCAACAGTCGCTAACGAGATGCGATTTATTCAAGAATTTTAATGGAAAAACAATAAACTGTTGCAAAGGGATCGTTTTGGAGTCGCAGCATCAAACGCCGCACAATAATTCTGCCTGAACGAGTAGAGTTATTTGTCTGTTGAAAACAAAAAACGATGACGACTCGCGCCAAATGAGCATGTGTCAAAAAAAATATGGAATCGATAGAAAAATGTTGTTTCTCGGCGACGAGCAACAACATTCCGTAGTCGAGTAGCATTGAATTGGCATTTGGAACAAAATGGTTCATCAAATTTTTCAAAACTTTTTATCACGTTTTTGTTTCGTATTTATAGTGTCTTGATAATACGTTTTTATTTATATTCGGATCTTTTTCAGCCTGACAACGATTTTTCAAAATTATTCTGTAGTTTTCGGTTCGTCGATTTTTTTTTCACCAAAATCGTACATTTTTCTTTTCTTTTCATTTTTTTTCAGCAGATTCAGAAATTCTTTGCCATTCGGAAACTGAAGGCACCAAAAATTACGATCTTAAAGTTTGCATCGTTTAAATGGAAAGAAATTCTCTTTTTTCTTTAGCAGAGCCCATGATTTTAAATGAAAAGATTTTTTTAGATTCCAAAGTCAAAATCGGCACCAGATTTGTCGGGGTTTTCGAAATTGAACAAAAAATTAATAGAATTTTTGTGTTTATCCAGTTTTGCCTTGAAATTCTGATTTCTGCTTATTAGAAATTTATAAATTCTCTTTTTTCTTGAGCAGAGCCCATGAATTTCAATAAAAAGATTTTTTTAGAATGCAAAGTCAAAATCGGCACCAAATTTGTCGAGGTTTTCGAAATTGAACAAAAAATTGATAGAATTTTTGTGTTTTTCCCGTTTTTCCTTGAAATTTTGATTTCGGCTTTTCAGAATTTTAGAAATTCATAGAAATTCATAGAATTTTCGAGTTTTTTCTTGAAATTTTGATTTCTGCTTATCAGAAGTTTAGAAATTCTCTTTTTCCTTGAGCAGAGCCCATGATTTTGAATGAAAAGACTTTTTTAGAATCCAAAGTCAAAATCGGCTCCAAATTTGACGGGGTTTTTGAAACTGAACAAAAAATTGATAGAATTTTTGTGTTTATCCAGTTTTTTCCCAAAATTTGGATTTCTGCTTATCAGAAATTTAGAAATTCTCTTTTTTCTTGAGCAGAGCCCATGATTTTGAATAAAAAGATTGTTTTAGAATCCAAAGTCAAAATCGTCCCCAAATTTGTCGAGGTTTTCGAAATTGAACAAAAAATTCATAGAATTTTTGTGTTTTTCCAGTTTTTCCTCGAAATTTTCATTTCTGCTTTTCAGAAATTTTGAAATTCTCTTTTCTTCACGAGCCAAAGCGAAAATCGTCATAATTTTTAAAATTATCCAATCAATTAATAGGAAATCGTATTTTTCGGTCGCATGCAGAAAGTTTGGAACGAATTTAGGAAAAATAAAAAAAAGACTAAAAAACTGAATTTCTCGTTCGCCATTTCGACGATGCAAACTGGAGTATCGTAAATATTGAAATTTCAATCGAATATATAAAATATTTACGTATATTGAGGGGATCAAATGTTGCATAGCTCGAGGCTTGATCGTACGACTCGATTTTCAACGAATGAAGTATTGCGAAAAAAAATGCATAAATGAATAATTTGTCAGATCGACTACACGGTGAAAGCGGCTACATGAGCAGTCCGGAAAGAGGTGGAGGTGTTGGTTCAGGATCAGGACGATATCCTGGCGGTCCGTACAGCACTGGGAGCAGTTACGAGGAGCCTTATTATTCGCAATATTCGGGAACCGTGACACCTGTAATCGACGAGGAAGCGAGGTAAGGATAGTTCAAGAAATTCCACGAGCTAAAAGATCCAGACGTTGTTTTTTATTAACAACTTGATATTTCTTGGCTCTCGAGACATTTGTTGTGTAATAAATCGATGAAATATTCGTAATTGATCCTTTTTTAACTGTTATATTTCCCTGCGAGTAACGGCAGTCTCATTTTTTTGTTGGCTGTGAAAAGAATGTCGAATTTAATCCATTTGATCGACCTTGCTTTTTCGTTATTTCGTTTATCGATTTTCCTCACTTTAAAATCGTCCGCAACTCAAAAAGTCACAACAACTTACGATTCATCATTTTTCCATCAAAACACACATGCGAATCTCCAGATTTTCCGAAATAATAATTATTATAATTGCAAAAAAAAAATAATTGCACAATTTTTTTCAAATTCTCAAATAATATTTCGCCGATAAAAAAATTTGTACAAAATACGAAACGAAAATGTTTTTCAGCTTCAAAAGTGTGAAATTTTGGATTCAAAATTGATTGACGTGCATTATTGAAAAAATTTTGGATTTCTTTACGTAAATTTTTTTTTCACTCGAACTTGATTGATTAATTGTTGAAAATTGACGCGAATATTTGAAAATTACGATGAATAATAAATGCTCGAAGGCGAGTCCACCATGACAATAAATTCGAACATTGGATAGCTGATAGTGTGGGTGTGTGTGTTTGTTGTGGGTGGTGCAGCGATACGGAACTGTTGGAGGAATCGTACAGCCTTTATGGCGTTAAACCACCGGGCCGTCCACCTTCAGGTCCCCCGAGATCCCCATTTCCTCCAGGAGCTCCGGCTCTGCCTCCTGGCCAGCCGTACGACGTCACTCGGTATAAAGCAATTTCAATGAAAACGAAAGAAAAAAACCAAAAAAAAAAAAACAATTAAAATAAAATTAAAAGCTATTTAGAAAAGGAAAAAAAAAGAAAAATTAACGACGGAAATGAAATCACTGCTAAACGTACATAAGCATTGCCTGAAACCTGTAAACGTCATCTGTTTTGCTTCGTATCTCCTCGCATCGTTGACACTTTGCTTTCGCCTGAGCCCTTAATCCCCGTCAATCCCCGATCAACGTTGGAATGCAACAACATTTTTATTTTTTTTTCACGATTCGTTGAATTTTCAAGATTATCCAAATTTTTCGAGCCGAAATCGTTTTCGCTGAAATGCATTTTAACTCGTTCCGCTAAACCGGGGTCAAAATGACCCGAATTTTGAAAAATTCATATCTCTGGTAAAATTCAACGAATCGCGTTCAACTTGGGCTCATTTTTTTCGTTTTTTAATGCAGAATCACGTGAGCCTGGAGCGATTTTGCTTTGAAGCAAAAAAATGGTTGAAAATGCGGCAAAATTATTGAAAAAATGGGAAAACGATGGGGGAAAGGGCGCCAGAGGGAAAAAATAAATTTCGTTGCTTTCCAACGATGCGAACTTGAACGTAATTTTGGTCACTCATGCATATATTTAGTCATTTGCATTTTTTTTTTTTTTTCCATTACTTTTTGGCGAAACAGTATCAAAATCCATGAAATCCTTGGAATTTGCTTTATTTTTTATACCGATTCGCTTGAATAAATGTTCAACTCGGTTGCGCAATAGAATCGTTCGAAAGAATATTTTTCACGCTGTGGAATCGAACGTCGTTTCCCTGGAAACACGCTTTCGATCCAGTTGCAAACAATTCACCGTGCATGACCAACTTGCCTGTCGAATTCGCGCGCGAAACTCGTTATTCAAAAATAATATAATCTCTCGCTTTTCCACAGCGATTGTTTTATTGTTATTGTCGTTAAGCACATGATTTGTAATCGTGAAATATCTGCTTATGGAGTTTCTGGATACAAATTCATTTGGTTCGCGCCAGCACAACGGAATTCGTCTGAGACAAGCTCCATTTTTTATTCGCTCATTCCAGGAGCCGGAGAAATTTCTGCCAATAATTTCAATCTCGACAAAAAATATTCTCGTTTTCCAGAATAAAAACAAAACGAGTTTGGATCGTCGAGATGCGACGAAATTCTGGTTTTTCATGATTTTTGAAATTTCTCGTTGGAGCCAACTTTGCGAATTTCGGTGTCACATGGAAAATGAATTCTCGTTGTGTCTGGCATCGATTAAATGATTATGAGGCCTAAGAGCCGGTGCTTCTTGCCACGATTAGTAGAATGCAGCATGATTCATTTCATTATTTCGATTTTCAGTACCATTTGGATGAATAATTAATGAAATTTAGGAGTTTTATTCACATGAGGCCGATGTTATGTGACTGATAAATAAATATTAATGAACTGTAATGTCATAGTGCACTGTCCAACAGTCCCAAATACTTTTGACCAAACAAGATTGGTCAAGTTTGACGTATTTTTCCGAAATTATATTTACAGTACAAAAATCAGAACAATTCTTAAAGGACGTTGTATGGCGACGATTTTCTTACATACAAAATGGCTCGCGAGCCCGAGTTCATTGAAAAAAATTGTTACAAATCGACTAAAGAACAAAATACTCTAACTTAAAGATTCTCCGAGTTAATCTGTATTTTTTATATAATAACTGAAATTTCGAACAAATTTTACGACCGATTTCTTTGAAAAACTAAATAAAAGCTTCTCCGATGTTGCATTATTAATTAACAAAATTAACTTGATTAAACACTTTATTTTACGCCGTCACGTTCCGGACTCAAAATTATTCTGGAACTCGTTGTTTTTTCTCATAAAAATTGTACGAGAGATAAATGAATCCCGAAAGTCAAATCTAAATTTTTGTTTTCAGTTTTTCTTACGTACAAAATGGTTTGCGAGCACAAGTTCATGAAAAAAAGTTGTTACGAATTGACTAAAGAACAAAATACCCTAAATTCAAGATTGTCCGAGTTAATCTGTATTTTTTATATAATAACCGAAATTTCGAACAAACTTTGCGACCGATTTTTTTGAAAAACTAAATAAATCTTCTTCGATGTTGCATAAAAGCGTGTGCAAAGTTTTAAGAGGCTCCACCATTTAGAAATGGAAATATTTAATGTTGAAAATTGCAACTTTTAACAGGCGCTCTTATGAGAAACGACTGAAAATTGTGATTTTTATAAATAAATATCTCGACTTGTGCATGGTGAAGCCTCTTAAAATTGCGCGAGCTATTGGACATGACTATTCTCTTTGTGTGGTGCAAATTTGAAGGAATTCTATCGATAGAAAATGTTGCATACAACGTCCTCAAAGAAATGAGAAAAATGAAAATTTCAAGAATGAAAATGAATGCCTTGCACTTTTTACTATCGCAACTGATGATTAAATGAATTGAATTTCGTAACGATGCAAATTAGTGAGACTTGGATCGAGTGGCACTCGAAAATATGCACGAGCTATAGAAAAGGTTCGATGTTGTTTCGCTGTCGAATGTCTAACGTGTCGTAAAATATTGATGATGATATATAAAAAAAAAGGAATGCATAAAACTGGAAATATTGAGAAATGTGAGAAATGTTAATTGAACACGAAAAATTACTTTTCCTTTAGGATAAGGGTGGAACAGATGGAACGTCAGCTTGCTAATTTAACTGGTCTCGTGCAAAAGGCTCTAACTCATGCTCCACTGACGAGTCCTTCGCCCAGGGACTATTTGCAAGTCCCGGCAGGACGTGATCCGTACACAAGAACGACAGGTACCCCTAACGCTATTACAATTCACTATTTTCTATATTAATTCTCATAAGAAATTGTGCTGATAAAAAAAATGGTGTAAAAATCGTGACATATCGATAAATCATGATTATTTTATAACGATTACCAGAAAACTAACGAAATAACAAAAACGACGTGAAATTCTGACAAACATTGACGAGCTGCGTGACGAGCAGGACTCAATCGGCAACGAAAACTTTTCTGTTTCAGGAAATATAAAAAACCATTAGTAAATTGTAAACGTTAATTCTTGGGGATTCAAATAGAAAAAGAGGCACAAACGAACAGGCCGACGTGTGCACAGTCACTTTCAATTCAAACGATCAAAAAAGATTCTTTATTAATTTTGTATGAAAATTCTTGACACCAAAACTCACAGTTTTCTCCTATAAAGAAAAATGTTCTGACGTTAAGAATTTCAGATATTTAATTTCCAATTTTTAACTTTTCCGTTTCGTTCACGAGTTGCAAAAAAAAAAATTTTTCTTTAAAAACATTTCGGCCCCAAGCCTTTCTGGCTGTCTGCAAAAAAAATCCTAAATCCATTTTTTTTTTGCAACTCGGCAACTTTTTAACGAAACGTGACTTGAATTTACACGCGTTTGGATGAGGAAAAATTGCAAATGAAATATCTGAAATTCCACACGTCAGAAAAATTGTCTTCACGGGAGAAAATTGTTGGTTTTGGGGCCGAGAAAGTTTATACAAAATTTCGAAAAAGCCCTAAATGAACCTCAACAGACATTTTCGTCGTATTATCGTGCCAATAATCATTCTCATGATCATTATCATCAGCATCACTGTTTTTTGTAGTGCACGAAACTAAATTCGCGAATAACATCATAATCATAATTGGACCTAATAAATAGTTGACTAGTCGCTTCTGTAACTTGACGACGACGACGACGACGATGAACCTTTGCCCTTGTACAGCTGGAAATATATAAAAATGTATGCAGCAGAAGGGGGCAAAGCAAAACAGCCGGGAAAAGCTTTTCCACCAAAAGTGCAATTTTCATTTCTCCCAATCACTGAATTCCGAGTCTCTAAATAATCGAATTTTTGGGGATAAGAAAAAAAATGAAATTTCACCTTTTTTTTGTTGTTTCGATTTTCCTGGCTGGTCCGCGCTTCGTCCCTCTCGCTCTAATATTCTTTTCGATACAAATTCATATATCAGTGTGTATATATAATTAACACGCATTAATAGAAGGGACTCACATTTCCTTGGCTTCGAGAACGAAGTCGTTGCTTTATAATTATCACGTAGAGTATCCATAAATAGTGTAATTTATAGTTACGGATCAACGAGTGAAGTACCACGTGTGTGTTACGTTTAAACAAAATCTTATGTGACAGCCCGTAACGATTATTTTATTATTTACGAATTCTTACAAGACTGAAACGACTTTGCGTCAAGAATCCACGAGTCCGGGTCACGGCGTTATTTAACCTCGTTGCATAATAAGTATTTCGGTTTTGCCGACTTTTTTCGACAGATTTTTCCAAAATTTCATCGTCAAACTCCGCAAAAATTTGCTCGCCGGTTACTTGTCAAATTTTCTTCAAAAAAAATCTATTTCAAAAAGTTGTCGTTTCTAAAACTGTCCAAAATTTTACTTGAGCTGATTTTTTTTCGTGATTTCAATTTTTCTTCTGCTTCGTCAACCGTTTTCACTTTCACTCCAAAGTTGACTGGTCGATCGATCAAAAGCCGATTTGGCTCGACGCGGAATATCGAGAGGAACTTTTTTTCAATTAAAAAAAAAAATGGAATGAAATATTTTGATCGATTCTGCTTCATTTTGTAAACTCGCTGTAATGGAAAAAAAAAATACTTTCGATTTGGAGGGAGAAAAAATTGTGGATTAGTTTTTTGGAGCTCGGATTATTCGCTTTTTATAACTTTTGTAATTACTATTCAATATTTATCACGAGAACGTGGCTTAATGGTGCGGTGATGAATTCCGGAAGACTTTGTCGAAAAAGTGACACAATCCTGCAATTAATTCTTCATCAATTGTGACGAGACGTTCAATTCATTTCGTCGAATCAAAACACTCGCAAAGCAAGACGCAGTGTTTTTAAATTGAACCGAAATAACTATTAAATAGCCGGTGACTCGTCTCTGTTCAGAGCTTCATTAAAAATCGTTGTTTACGGAAGAAAAAATCGCAAAATATCGTATTTACGAATTATGGGAATCTTCTCCGTGTAACGGACGCAAAAACTGTCGATTTCACGGACCGACTCGAAAAATATCCGAAATAATGGAAAAAAAATGACCAATTTTCAAATTAAATTGCAAATTGATGAAAAATCAAAAATTTTAAATTTAAAAATTTGGATTTTGAATTTTGGAAATTTTGGATTTGGAAAAAATTGGATTTCGAATTGGATTTTGGAAAAAATTTAACCTTAACCTTAATTTAACCCTAATTAAACATTAAACTTTCAAAAAAGATTTTGAAAACTGGCACGTTTGTGAGAATTTTGATTTTTTGGTGCCATTTCACGCACTGGGAAGATTTTCCTGTGTTTTTGCTCACGAGATTGAAGAGTTTAGCGTAAAAAGAAAATACAATAAATTAGTACTCCGCTCCTGATCTGAATGTCCTTAATCATGCTGTAAACATGCTTTGTTATTTCGTCTAACCGCACACCAGGCGCCGGGGACGAGTTCGACAAACACTCTAGCTCCAGCTCCGCCTCATTGCCAGGTGTGTCACAATCTTTCTACTCTATACCACTATATACATATTTTATCTCTATTTTTCAATCCGTCTGTCTTTCTGCTAATAACCTCCGATAAATGAAGCCAATAAAAACAATTTTAACTCGGTATATTGAAATATTAGCCCTTAGTAGACACACATGGGTCTGGGATGCTCATTTAGCGAAAGGCTTAAATAACGATAATAAAAAATCTTTTTTGTCCATCACTCATAGACCCAGAAATACTTTCCTGAATTTTTTCGCACACTGAAAATAAAATTTTGTTCAAAAAGATCGATATTTTGTTGGAAACGTTCGACTGAACGTTTTTTTGAAAAATAACCAACATTTTGTCATTGCAGCAAGAAATATTCTAGAAAGTCTCTTTGAAAAGTAAATATTTGTCCTTTCAATCGTAAATTTTGCTGCAAGTTTCGTTACAAATGAAAAATATTGTCAAAATAACGAAAATTTTGAAATTATCTAAAAATATTTAGTTCACTGTGGTTGACAAAATTTAATTTTCAGTGCATTTTTTTAAGGACGTTGGATTGCGACGATCTAAATGTTTTTAGTTTTTCTAACATACAAAATGGTTTGCGAGCCCAAGTTCATGGAAAAAGTTGTTACAAATCGACCGAAGAACGACATTGTCCGAGTTGATCTGTATTTTTTATATAAAACCAAAATTTCGAACAAATTTTACGACCGATTTTTTAGAAAAACTAAATAAAACTTCTTCGATGTTGCTTAAAAGCGTGTGCAAAGTTTCAAAAGGCTTCACCATTTCAAAATCGAAATCTTTAATGTTGAAAATTGCAACTTTTCACACGCGCTCTTATGAGGAACGACTGAAAAGTGTGATTTTTATAAAAAAATATCTCGAATTGTACATGGTGAAGCCTCTCAAAATTGCGCGAGCCATTCTTTTTGTGCGGTGCGAATTTGAAGGAATTCTGTCGATAGAAAATGTTACATACAACGTCCTTAAAGAAAAACGAAAATTTCGAGAATTAAAATGAATGCCTTGCACTTTTTACTATTGCAACTTGTTTCGCTGTCCAATGTCTATCGTGTCGTAAAATATTGATAATATAAAAGAAAAGGATAGAAATTGTTGCATACAACGTCCTTAACGAGTTCGAGAAGAGTAAAAAACGACGGCCCAGAGCCATGTGTGTCTAGGGAGGTGCGTTAATAATTGTAGTGTGTCTACGGAGGATTAATAACGACGTATGAATAATTGTAATTGTGATGAATCACATATGACGTATTACAGATGACACATACTTAAGGACTGACGTAAAGCCACCGAAGTTAGGCAAAGGTGCGCTTGAAACTTTTCACCGATAGCACGAACATTCTGTACATTAATTGTATTTTTCTTCCGAGTTAGAAAATCTCATAAATCAATTAGGAGCAGTGTTTTTTTTTCGTTTTTGCACTTTTGCTCTGAGGAATCGTCTCGAGATCGTTTTTTTCGTTTCAATCGATCGCACTCGCAAACAAGCATGAGATTTTTTCTGCTTCTGCATAACACGAAAATCGAGCACGTTCAACGTCACTGAAAAAGTTTCATTTTTTTGGTTCGGCTAGAAAAAAAATTGGAAACAGTCAAAATTTTTTTAATTAATTGTCACTAACTCCATTTGCTTCATTCCCATTTTCGCACAATCGTGACGCTGATTTTTATTTTATCACGACGCACAGTGCCCCCCAAGCACTTTGATGTTTTTTCCTCTCGTTTTTCGATCTCTCGCGATCGATACCCAATGGAAAACCCAAAAATTCAATTTTATTTCAACCCAAAAATATTCACTTTTCACAGACAAGTCGGTGTCGTTCGAAAAATCAGTTTCCTTCAGTGACGAACCACCGGATATGAATTCCCCCAAACAACACTCCCCGCAACACGCAGGTAATCGAAATTTTCAACTCTTATGCAACTGAAATGTCAAAATATCATGGGATTTTCGAAATTTAATCGAATTTCAAAAAACTTATGAAAAAAAAAAACGATTTTGAAGTTTAGATCGTTGAAATGCAACGAAATTCTGTTTTTTCTTGATTTTCAACTCTTATGAAAGAAAAATGTCAAAATATCATGGAATTTTCGAAATGGTATCGAATTTCAAAAAAATAAGGAAAAAAAAACGATTTTGAAGTTTGGATCGTTGAAATGCAACGAAATTCTGTTTTTTCTTGATTTTCAACTCTTATGAAAGAAAAATGTCAAAATATCATGGAATTTTCGAAATGGTATCGAATTTCAAAAAATTGAGGAAAGAAAACGATTTTGAAGTTTGGATCGTTGAGATGCAACGAAATTCTCGTTTTTCTTGATCAGATCTCGAGATTCTTGTTCAATATTTGGTCAGGACAATAAAACGATATTTTTTATGGATCCAAAAATGAAAACGGTACAAAAATTGCCATGATTTTTTGAATTATACAGAAAATTAATGGAAAAAAGTGGATTTTTCGTTGGAGGCCAACGTTGCGAACTTGATTGTCACAGGAAAAACAGAAGATTTCATTTTTTCTGTATTTGGCATGTTAACGACTCTAATCGATCGAGAAATCGCTCTCGGTGGACTCGACAACTGATCATTGTCAAAATTGCATGCCGAGCACTCTCGTTAGCTAAACAAATATCCGATATTTTCGGGCGCTCAGAACCTTCACTATTTCCAACGCTTACTGCAATCAAAATAATTGTACGAGCTATTTGCACTAACATGCCAAACAGAATTATCCTATAATTGTCGAATTTGATGCTCATTAATATCTCGAGGCTTTCCCACAACGAAGTAAATGCGACCAAATATAATTCCGAAATTAATTTCCACTGTCAACTGCAAAGAGTGCAATTTTTTGAGTCCTCAAAGATAAATCGAAAAGAATTGATGAGTTTTTTGATGAAATTTGCTTGGGAAACTCGACTTTCAATTTTTCCGAGAGCTTTTCTCTATGCTCGACAACTTTTTAACAAATTTTCCATTTTTCATATACTTAAGGACGTTGTATGCGGCGACGGTCAAAGTTAAATGTTTGTTTTCAGTTTTTCTTACATACAAAATGGCTCGCGAGCCCAAGTTCATGAAAAAAAGTTGTTACGAATTGACTAAAGAACAAAATACTCTAAATTCAAGATTGTCCGAGGAAATCTGTATTTTTTATGTAATAACCAAAATTTCGAACAAATTCTACGACCGATTTTTTTGAAAAACTAAATAAAAGCTTCTTCGATGTTGCATTATTAATTAACAAAATTCACTTAATTAAACACTTTATTTTACGCCGTCGCGTTCCGGACTCAAAATTATTCTGGAACTCGTTGTTTTTTTTCCATAAAAATTGTACGAGAGATAAATGAATCCCGAAAGTCAAATCTAAATTTTTGTTTCCAGTTTTTCTTACGTACAAAATGGTTTGCGAGCACAAGTTCATGAAAAAAAGTTGTTACAAATTGACTAAAGAATAAAATACTCTAAATTCAAGATTGTCCGAGTTAATTTGTATTTTTTATATAATAACTAAAATTTTGGAAAAATGTCACGACCGATTTTTTTTGAAAAACTGAATAAAGATTCTTCGATTTTACATAAAAGCGTGTGCAAAGTTTCAAGAGGCTTCGCCATTTAGAAATGGAAATATTTAATGTTGAAAATTGCAGCTTTTAACACGCCCTCTTAGGAGAAACTACTGAAAATTGTGATTTTTATAAATAAATATCCTTGAACATGGTGAAACCTCTTAAAATTGCGCGAGCTATTAGACATCACAATTTTCTTTGTGTAGTGCAAATCGAAAGGAATTCTATAGACAGAAAATGTTGCATACACCGTCCTAAAGTCCTTGATAACTTTGCCCTGAAATTTTTCTTGAAAAAAATTAACCACCTTCTGTTACTAACACAATTGTGCAACTAGCGGATACAAAACCCACCAAACCAGCTATAAAATCCTCGACTTTGCCAAGGATGTCCTCGCAAGGTAAATTTTCTTCATCTCTTTTCCTCCTTCTTTCGGCCTTTGGTTAATTTTTCTAGGATAAAATCGAGCCTATTCATTCGATAGCCTTAGGAGCGTCGACGGAAAATCACGTTTCGTCTTGAATTTTCAATTTTTTTATTTTATTTTTAAATTTCATATCGTAGCAGGAACGTCGTCGATAAAAATCAGGAGAATCGATGATTTTAATGCAAATTCATAATTACAGAACGAGACAGACACAAACCCACACCGCCGCCGAAACCAGTGGCTTTAGCGGCTGGCCAATACGTGTACCGAGACTTGGCACTCACACCGGAAATGTACAATCAATTGAGAGGCTTACAAAAAAAAGCGAAAGATCTTCGTCAAGAAGTTCGTAACTTACGGCGTATGTCACAGACCCAGGCTCACACGGTTCGAGAGAGTATCAGAGACACTTTCATTACGATACGGTGAGTGCGAGACGCGAGACTTGCCATTGCAGCAAAATAGAGTGCGGTCGATTAAACCAATTAGTTTAATCGTGCAGACAATAATGAATTTGGTTAACCAAACTCATTCCTTCAAGCAGTTGGAGTGGTTTCACTCATTTGGTTAATTGGACTAATTACTTTTGTTGATTATTCAATTACAATCGAAATTCGATAATTAATTCACGTACTTGGATGAAAATTAAAATATCGGACAATTTAAATCTCAAAAAAGCTAATTATGTGGGCAAAAAAAATTTTGGAGCTTCGTAGAAATCTTTTTTTTCGTAATTTGGATTCTCTGTAAAAATCATGGCGCTGGATCATAATTTTTCGTTCACCATAATCAAGAACTGATTGAGTGGAAAAAAAACGAATTGGGAATTTTAAATTGTGGAAAATTTAGTCAATTGGATGGATTTGCTTGAATTTTCATATGGATTTACAGAGCGATGCTGATATCGGGCGGAGAAGCAGCTTGGGCAGCAGGTGACACAGAAAAAATGAGACTGAACCGCGAGGAAGACCTCTACAAGCAAGAAATGATTAGGCTGGAAAAAGATCTCACGTGAGTAGAAATCCAATGACTGATGATCAAACTCAATTCATTAATTTTTTTTCCAATTTATATTTTCATGCATTTTCACATTACAGCGAGCTCGAGAGTACAGTGGAGGAATTACGAGGCAATGTCATCAATCGTAAGACTCGTGTCAACATGTCCGATGTCGAGAGCATGGCTCTCGTCCTCAGCAAATCCAGGTAAAATTCATAATTACCAAATCTTTTTCGTAATTACTTTTCAATACTCGCAAATTCTCGTGAAAAACGTGATTTTGTTCATTCATTTGTTTATTTATTTATTCATTTATTTGTTTATTTATTCATTTATTTGTTTATAATGTTTATTGATTGAAAAACTTTATTTTCGACGAAAAGTATTTTCTCGCGATCCAATGACGTAATTTTCACAGTTTTTATTGCCCGAATTGGAATTTATTCGGAAGGTTGGAGTTTTGTGGGATAATGTGATAAATTGTGATTGAAATTGACAGCAAAACTGTAGCAGATCTGAAGGTGCGTTTTCCAAGCCTTCAGGAGGGTATGAAGGGTTTGCTGAGTTCCGAGATGGAGAAGGTCGTGAGAGAAGAAAAGTTTTTGAAGGAAGAGCCTGAACGTCTGGAATCAGCATTGAGAAGATGCAAGAAGCTGACTGGCACGCTCGTCACGCTCAAACGGTACTTCCTGATCCAACGATCGAACCTCTTTCAGTCGATCAACTCTACGTAATTTTTCCGACTATATTTTATATATTTAAAAAGCGAAAAAATCACGACAACTTGAAAATTGCTTGAAATTTGCGAAGAAAATGAACGAGAGTTAGAAGAAAAGAAAAAAAAACTGCTTGTGCTAGAAAAAAGCAGGAAAAGAATTGAGCGACGAAATTGATATTTGGAAAAATGTTAATTTAGCTTGGCGTCGGTGCAAGAGCAGCGATCACCAAATGCTGCGAGCGTAGATGCCGAAGAAACGCCCCCGATAACGCCAACCTCGGCCCAACATTCTAAGGTAAAAAGCCATTTCCACGCTACGTATTTATTTTTTCATTTTTTTTTCCAAAAGAAATATACATCATTTTTTTTCTCTGTCTCTCTCAAACTGTCTCACTATATCCTCGATATAATATCTATATAAATAGACATCGTACGATTCCCCGATCCTTGTGCGCTAAAAAACAACAACAATGCATGTTTCTTGATCCCCCAAACCTCCGAATTTCTTGCTTTAAAGATACGAATTAAAATCTTGGCTATTAAAGAGAAAAACAATGGAAATTCCCACCAAACGATTTGGTCGAATCTTCGCCAGGACGGACAAAAAAAATGCTTCGTTTCTCTCTTTCTCTCTCTCTCTCTCTCTCTCTTTCGACTTTTTGCATCGATCCACAATCTCCAGCAAATCTGTGCATAGTAAAAAGTTTATGAAATTTGGCGTAGTGTAAATTTGAACATAATTTTAGTGGTAACTTGTAAAGAAATGAAAAGATGAGAAAAACATGTGAGAAAACGCGATATCTTTGATACAAGCAAATAGGAGGTTCCCGCAATCAGTTTACTTCACAAATACGTGAGTAGTAAACACCAGGAATTTATATTAAATAGATAAATTATTAACATTACGTTTCCCTGGTCGATATTCTTCGTCGCAGTCAGTAGTTAGGCCACCAAATTTCTATGCTTCATAGAGAAATTGTGTGTTTGTTTTATTTTTTAATACTTTACTATAGAGTAACGTCAAAATTTGTTCCTCCAGTTGTGCTCGAGCAATGAGTAAACAAGACCAACAACACCAAACACTTTTGTGAAGTAATCTGAATTTAAATCGCTTCTCCTTCACCCAAAAATGCTAAGCGCATGCTAAAACTGCTAGAAATATACTAAAACAACAAAAAACGTGTGTGGATATTGATCCTCATGGATTAATATCCACGCATTATTAAAAACACTGACTTAATAATATTTTCAACCCTGGAACGATAATCTGGGGCTCGCAAATGAGCCGAATTTTGAAAAATTCATATCTCTGGTAAAATTCAACGAAAAACATTCGTCCGCGGCTCATTCTTTTCGTTTTTCAATGCAGCGACACGTGAGCCTGGGGTGATTTTGCTTGGAGTCAAAAAAATAGTGAAAAAGTCGGTCAAACGATATTCAAGTCGTCCGGGGGTCGTTTTTGAGCCCAGTTTAGCGTTCTGGGGCGAACTAAAATTGGAGCAACAAGAATAATACTTGTTTGAGATTAAGAAATTAATCCGAGTATGATCCCTCGTTAAAATGACGATTAATTAATAAATTTGGCATGTGCGGTCACCCTCTGAAAAGGAAAGGAAACTTCATCGAGTTAGTGACGTTCGGGTCTCGTCGAGTCGTCGTTTGATCGTTTCAAATCCCGTCTTTATTGTTAATTAATTCATTCAAAACTCTCTGATCATTTGCCATTTAAAACGACTTGAAAATATCGAAAATTCTTCTGGATTTTTTTACAAACTCGTCAATCGATCGCGTCAGACTCGATTAGATCCGAAAATCATTTCCCCACACGCCTCTTTCCTTTCCAACAATAACGATGCCACGTTTTCACGTCTTTTGTCGAGCACAAAATTTCATAATCTGTCTTGCGGCATTGCAAGCGATTTTTTTTCTTTTTTTTTCTTCAGATTTTGATGAAAGAATAAAAGTAAATTTTCATGCAAAATAGAAAAGTCAAAGTTTTTAAAGAAAATTGAGATTCGTTGCGATTTTGACGAGGTTTCCAGTCCGATGTAATTTTTTCTTCGTCATTAATCTTGAGAAAAAAAAAACAGAAAAATATTTTCGTGGAAAAAAATTGGAAGATTTGAAAAAAATAGTGGCAGGAAAAATTGGAGCAATTTGCACGGATTAAAAGGGACAAACTTCGGGGCAATGCAGCAAGACAGAAAAATTCGCGAGGGTAAAAAACCCAAACGAGACGATTGGCATAGATTGTGGTGCACCAGAATTCGGTTGGTTAAATGGTTGATGTCTCAAATGTACGTACAAAAAATCGATCAAGCACGCAAGAAAGAGAAAAAAAATAATTAGACGATTGATGAGAAATTCGAATTGTCTGAAATAAGAAATTCGGAGCCAAGTGTCATGGTAACAGATTAATTATCATTTTTTCAATCAATTTTTAGCACATTTTAAAATAAAACGAAAAATATATTTCAATAAATACGAAATCTAATGTAAACCTTCTTAGATTACCATGCGACCACATTTATTATAATTACTCCATTTTTTTTCTATTTTTTTTTCTACATTTTCAATAGTCCTGCAGAGAATGCAGATTTTTTTTTGAATCTGTATATGCTGGGGGCATATTCCGCGTAAACTGAGCGCGAACCTAGGATCTTAGTTTTTAGTCTCCACAAACAATATTGACATGTAGTCCATTTTAGTTGATGCTTTGCTCGCATTTTCTTTATCAATTTATCCTGTTAACGTGAATACACTGGAAACCAAACTCCGAATTCCGAGTTTATACCGAATAATCATAAAAATAATACGTAAATATAATAAATTTATAATTAAAATGCAAATAATGCGAAAGCAACTTTCCTCTTCACTTTTCGTCACTTTTAAAAGCCGGAAAAAATGATTATTACACTAATTATTTTCTGACACTGCAAAATTTCCCCCGAGTCATTTTTTTTCTTCAAAATTTTACATTTTTCCAAATTTCCACCGAATCGTGAATAGTTTTTTTCTCCTCAGACAAAATTTGACTTTGATTTTGATTTTTTCCGCATTTCTGAATTGATAATCCTTCGGAAAAAATCCTCAAAAGTGACGTAACTTGATTGACGTAATTATAATTTCTGGTTGGCGAAAAGTGACGTGAACGGTTGAAAAGGAAGATAAAGTTGAAAGCAAGAATAAAAATATCGTTCAAATCCTTAACACGTTTGAAAATGGCAAGTTTAATTGACCAATTTGAAAGATTTTTGTATCCGCGAAGAGAAGAATGTGGGGGTTTGAACATAAACATTGATCCAAATATTTTATCATGAAATATCCTTTTATTAAAAAAAAAAAAACAAACAAACAAAAACAGACCCGTGTCAAGATAAACAATATCCTGCAACTTGTGTGTCATTGAACGACCTATTTACCCACTTTACCTCAAACCCAAATCGGTGTTTGCTGTGTCCCGATAGAATAGATTAATATAAAATTTAGTCGACGATGTGACAAAACATTTTCTCTTATTTTCTTCTCATTCCTCCACCAAATGTTTGTTAACTCGTGAAAATCGAATCCGATGAAAAAAAGTGTCCAAAAATGAATGTTTTGTCAAATCATCTCTGTGTTAGCTGTAAAACCCACTGGGGCGAAAAAAAAAACAAGAAAAAAACGAACGAACGTGTGTGATGTCTTTTGGAGCGTTTGCTGAATGGCAAAAACACACGTTTGTCGCTAAAAATATAAATTTCGCCCACAAGCCCCGTGCCCGAGCCTCGAACTAGTTAAAAACTCGTCGAGAGAACGTCCAATTAACCATAAAACAAAATATCAATGATATTTCATGCAAATGCATGTGTGAAATATTGCAAAAACCTTCCAAACACACAACAAACACGAGCACATCTACGCAACAGATTTTCCCTCGAGATAAAACTTACAAAAAAATAATATTTAAAAAAAAAAAAAAACAGAAAAAAGACGACAAAATATACAAAAGTGAACGTATGAATATTAATTTTTATAGTATGGCTGGAAGTGGAGTACTAACTTCAAGGAGGCCATACAGACCAGTCACGAGTAATTTTTTCATCATATTAATTCATTATAATTATTATTCTATGCTGTTTTATATATATATACATAAATATATACATATATATACATAGATATATTATTATATATATATATATATATTCTTATCGTTCAATATGTCTATCTTCATGAGTTACGATCGAAATCATCTTCATCCATAGAGCTTAAACTATTCTGCAAAATGCATCAAAATAGAAATGAACTTTGAGAATATATCGAATCTGTTTTATTTAATTTTGTTTTTCTTGTGTTTAAAATTTCTTTTCCCCAAACATTTGCTTTATAAATGAAAAGATAAACAAAGAGCACTAATTATTGCAAGAGAATGGATCAACGTTGCTTGTAACTTGACGAAATTTGGTGAATCGTTGAGAGTATAAAAATGATTTTCGTTCAATATCGATTCTTACTGTATCGATAATCTCGTACAATTACACTAATGAGCTGGACCTCTTTGGTGCATGAGGAGCGAAAGAATTTTCACAAAAATGTGTGTTTTTTTTTTTTATTGAAATTCGCTCGAGACTATATCGTTTTTATTTTTCGTTTTTAAAATGGATTAATCGCTGAAATTTTCTATTGACATTTGGCAGAATATTTTGAGACTTTGACGATGAATATTTTTCCATCAAACGTGTTTTACAGTCGTCTCAGCATATATATATATTTTCATTCTTAATGCGTGCTTGTTCTGAAAATTCGTTTCATTCCATATTTCTGACGTTACTGTTTTATGTTTTATTTATGTTTTTTTTTTTTTTAATTCTTTAAATTCAATACTTTCTTTATTCCGTTGCTAGATTTTTGCCAATCGTTTTTTCTATAACGCACTGCTATTGAAAGAAAATGAAAATGAGGATATTCCTTGTGTACATAATTCGTATAAATATACACAGCGATGGGTGTTGTCGTTTAAATGAAATACATGCGTGACGAGTATGTATGTGAGATCCCTCGATAAAAAAAAAAAAGAAATTAAAAAAAGGAGAAAAAACTTGAGGATCGTGTTAAAAGGCAACATTTACGCTGAATTTTTCTTTAACCAGTTTTATTCCAGTGTGCATTCGATTAAGGCATTGATAATGTTCACGCACTCGTCATGTGATACGACCACCAAATAAATCCGTTCAATTTTGACGTGCAATTCTCTATAAACATAAAAAAAAAAACATCGCGAAAAAGAGAAAAAAAAATAGCTCGCTGCTGCTTTCTCGTTTACTCACTCCGAACTTATTCTCTTCTTGGCCTATCGCAAAATTTTCCTCTCTGAATTTCTGTCGCTCAACAAAAACTCTGTGACTTTTTTGTTAAGTCTCATTTTCAATGAATTTGTTAGTGATTTTTTTAAAAAATGGACAAGCAGTGATTCGCGATTACAGTTTTATTCATTTAATTCTTTTTTATCTTCGTTTTTTTCAATTTTTTATCAACAATCAGTTTAAACACGATGCGCAGCAAGCTCAATTTATCCGTTACTTTAATCACAAGACACACGCTCTCCAATCCACTTCTTATAGTAAGGTCGAATCCCGATGTTTCAAGGTTTACATTGGATTTCCCCAAGAATGAGAAAAAAAAGAAAAAAACAAAAATTCTATTAGTTATTGTTGTTAATAAATGATAAATTTTGTTAAAATATGATTATCGATGCGTTCGGATCTGTTGAACCAAAACTCTGTGTATTGGCCCTTGTCTGATCATCCATTATTCGTGTCTCCGTCATTTCGATTTATTAAAAACCCAAAAATACGAGATAAAGTAACCAAATTGGCATTGTTAACATGCGAATGTTAATAAAAACATTAACGTAGTTGGGTGACCAAGAGAAGTCTCGTCGTTCGATCCATCCAACGGAATTCCCACGATCCGAATAAAAATAACGAAATGGAAAAAAAAAATAGAAAAAAAAAACAAATTTAACGGTGACACTTCTCTTTGCCTCACACCCTTTGTACTAAAAAACAAAGCCTCTGACTATTTGTATATATATAAAATAAATGCCGTAGAGTAATAGCGTAAACGACTGTGATTTTAATGATTAAATAATGTGATCGATCTTAAAAGAATTTCTTTTCGTTTCCTCTTCAATATACCAATTGATTTGTATATTTTAGCTTTTTATGTCTGGGTTTTACAAATTATAATGTGTCCGACTTGATTAGTACGTAAATCCGTGACATTTCTCATCGTAATTTTTGTGTATACCATTATTTCGTAATTTATTGATTCCTTTTCGTTTTTTTTTTTCGTTTGTTCAGTTTTTTTTTTTCACGTCACCTTTCCACGTACAGTAACAGAAGTAAAAACTTTTTTTTTTGCTCTCGATACTCTACTCCTTTTTCTATCTAATTCCATTACTACTGCCTTACTATAAGGATTGGACTGAAGGTTTTGTCTTTGTATTTTTCATTGGCAGATTTTTGTTCATTTTTTTTTTCTTATCATCTCATTCTCTCCTTCTTTCACTCTCTGACTTTCTGTATTCTCATCACTGGAGAAATCTGCACGAATGGAAATTGCACGAGTGCATGTCTGTGTAATCCTTTTTTTTTGTCGTATCATCCAACGTAACTTTGCGATCGTTGTTTTTTTTTTTTTTGGCGTTTCATAGAAAACAATTTTCATGCATTTTCCTCTCGTCGACACGACCTTCTCGCGTGCTCACTCGTTTACTTCACGAGACCTTTGGGTTTTGTTGGAAATTTCAACAATTTTTTAATCTCATCCCTAAAATTTCGATTGCAAACACTTTTTTTTTCAATTCGTCCGAAATTATCGACTTTTATTTTTTCGAGCATCTCGCGAGAGACGTTACACGTGAATTGTTGCATCGGGAATCATTTTCCACGACGAATTGACTCAAGAAAAGATTTTTGTTGATTAAATTTTGTTTTTTAATTAAAATTGCGACCTCAGGAATGATTGAAAAGTTGAAAAGAAAGAATTAAAAAATATAATTTGGCTGAAATGTGACGCGGTCGTGTATAATTATCGTTTTGTTTTGTTGTTGTTGAATTTTGGATTTTTTTGCTTTTTTTTAAGTTGACTAATACCGGACAGGAAACGATGCCAAATGTAAAAGAGCCCCAAATGAGTACAGACTTGTAACATGCACAACACACATAAACGTATAACCGAAGACAGGTAATTATCTAACCGAATTTTATTTCATGGATTAAATTAAAATTTTTCTTTCGCCTTGTTTCGTCGAATTTTCGTTTGACACTTTTAATTATAATTTATTAGTTGATTACGATTGGGCGGCTCGTGCGTTTTCCCTCCATATAATTGGCATGCACGTATTGCACAATTGACATCGGCATGAAAGCAGCTAAAATAATATCGGCGCGTACATGAAAGATCGATGTGTGTAAATTATTATTTTCCTTCTTCTCAAATGTGCCAAAATTCTTGCAGTTTTGAATATCAACGAAAAAACCAATGACTGACACGATTTTACGTCGAATTTTCAGCAAATTAATTGACCCAATTGGACAAATAAAGCCATGAGAAAAGTCATACGAGAAAATATCGACGAAGCATTCATGTACGAGTCACGAAAACCAAAAAACAAAAAACCAATGAAAAAAAGCCAATTTTTCCATATCATTATTGTACATGGGCAAAATATCTTTCAAGCCTTCTCTTTCTTCTTCTCTCGCACCCAGCCAGTATCGATTAATGTGGAGTAACGATAAATATCTCGCTGTATCTCCCAACATTGAAATCTTTGGCTTTAACGTAGTTCTCGTTGAGATTAACGCCAGGTAGTTAGATCCATTTAATCGCTGAGTAAAAATCCTTTATAACGAAAGCCTCTTGAAACCCTAGAACGGTAACGTTATTTTTTTCCTATTCCGTTCCTCAAAATTGACCCAAATTTTGAAAACACCATATCTCCGTTAAAAATGAACGAAAAGCCTTCACCTTGGGCTCATTCTTTTCGTTTTTTAGTGCAGAATCACGTGATTTAGCTTAAGGTAAATAAATTAGTAAAGAAATGCACCAAAACGAAGAAAACAACGAGAGCGGGTCATTTTGACCCGAGTTTACCGTTCTAGGGTCAACAATTGAGGAAAAAAATCGATAAAGAGGCTTGAAAATGGAGTAAAAAAAAAGTTGGAAATGTAGAAGGCTCAGAGACGTTTTGGCTCATTATCGAATGATGTACATAAAAGTATATCACTCTGATTGTTGTTTTATAAAAAAACAATAATGAATAAATCGTTTAGTAATGTGAATTGCATAAAATCACGCATTAATCCATATTTTTTTTGCCTTGTTTTTTTTTTCGAAAAAAACACGAAAACACGAAAACAAACGAAAAACAGACAACTGCCCCTGTGCCAGCGGAACGCACTGTCGTGGGGCCAGCGGGCGTCATCGGGGGAGGGGCCCACGCTGTCGAGTCATCCACCCCAAATCAGCAGCGTCCGGAGAACGCACTCGACGCTCTGCTAGATGAGTTGCAAACGTTTTCGAGGCCGACGTCGCAGCTGAGCCAAGCCTCGGGTATGATGATGCTGGGACAATCGACGGCGGGGAATCACATGCCAAATTTGTCGGAAATGGGGAGATCCGCGAGCCAGATTGTCCAGAGCAGCGGGCGAGCTCCGAATATTTCGGACATTGGTCGCAAGGGGAGCATCGACTCGTCGACGAGTCTGGCGATCGTCACGCCCGGCCATACCAACACGCTGAGGCGTTTGCACTCGTATCCATCGAGCTCGGACACCGACACGTCGCCCCCGATAGCCAGACTCCAGATCTCTGACTCGGGGGCCATTTTGCCCCCTCAAAAACCTCCCGTTCCCGAACGCAACGCCGAACTCTTGCAATTGGCGACTTCTCGACGAGTTCCACCGCCCCCGCCTCCTCGGACCAGCTCCCGATCGCCTCTGGCTAGTCCAACGAGCCCCCAATTGCCTCCGAGAAATCCAACCGCCGGAACACTCCGACGAGGACGAAACAATCAGAAAGAAAGCGGAAAACCTCCGATGGCTTTACCACCAAACGCAAACAGCAACGACGAGACTTTGCCTCCAGCCAACAACAATATCCTCTCCGCCAGCAATTCCAGCTCCTGCGAGAGCATCAACTCCCAGGAAGGACTCCAGAACAAAAAAGGTCGCCAGGAACAATTGGAACAGAGACACCAAGAATTATTGCGCAAGCAAAAAGCCCTGCAAGAGCAATACGCTCGCTTGCAACAATTGCACAGAAACGCTTCCGGACTCGCGACCGTTCCACCAGCCCCGCCAGACTTGTTGAAAAAAACTGGTTCCGAGTCCAATCTCTTGGCCAAAATGGGCCTCGGCTTGAGCACCACCAGCTCGGGCTCGCTCACGAGCCTCGCGAGCAAAGCCGAAGCTGCTCCCTCGACCGGCCAAGTCCCCCAAGCACAGCAACAACCTCAACAACACGATTCAACAACCAGCCAAACTGTCAGCCAGACGACAACGAGCAAGATCTACGAGACTGACATTCTGTGACCGAGAAGTTGGCTATTCTTATCGAGCCTCGCAATCGATTCTCATCCAATGACGATTCTCGTCTCCAGCTAATCGCGATCGACCGTTTCGACGATTATAAAATCATGGTTGCTGCGAGCAAAGGCTTCGAGGCCTTTGCCAAAACTGGCGTTTGTTAAATTTGCATTTTTATTCAGTTCCAATAAACGTGCAAATTTTTTGGTTCGCGTTTAAAACAGCAAAAAGAAGGAAAACTTTCAGTTTGATTCGTGACTGAAAATCCTGGTCGAAAATTGCCCGAAATGTATGAAAATCGTAATTAAAATGAAGATAAAACGAAATTTTAACGTCGTTGAATATTTGATTCAAAATAAATGATAAAAAACTAACAAAAAATTAGCTAAATTTGTTTATTTGCCGTGTGTACGCGTTAACGGGCATGTGGATCTCGTTGATGAGATTTTAGGCATTTTTTAAAGTTGTTAGGTCGAGAATATTTACACATTACGTAGAGAGTGATTGAGAGTGAATGGAAAAAGTACGAGAAGCGAATCGACATAGAAAATTTGCTGAACCGAAAAGTAACGAGAATACGCACGAGTTACTGGGTCGATAAAAAAATAAATATAAACAACCGGAATAAAAATGAAAATCGAATATAAACAACGTAGTAATTAGAAGAGTCGTGAATATTAATGAAAAAAAAATGAAATAAGGGATACTCGATAATGAAAATGATGGAGAGAAAAAACGCGACGAATAAACTGAATAATTTTCAATGAGCTAATTAACGTTGCTCGCGGTCTTGGTTGTTAAATTGTTAGTCGGTATAAATGTAATCGCGAAGCAAAACGCTCCTGGGGTGTTGCTCGCGTAAAATAATTTCGTTCGAGTGTAAACTTGGCCAAACATTGAAATCCGAAATAAAAATTAAGGGAAAATACGAGGCTCGAAATGCGACGCATCAAATTATAGTTTGGCACTGTCGTATCGCTATAAATGATAGTAAAATAGAGAAGGAACAAAAATTCCCAAACCTATTTAAAAGCTAATGAGTATAAAAAAATAAACAAAAGTTTGTCCCGCGAGAAGAAACGCTGAAAAGTTTGTCGGAGCCAAAGCTCGGGCTCCTCACAAAATATTTCGATCAATTTTTATTTGCGCCACAAGTCGTCTCGGCGAATGATAATCATGCACGATCTATATCGATCTCGACTGAAGAAAAAAACGGGACAAAAAATATATATATATATAAAATATTAAAAGTTGAACTACAAAATTTCATTTTGAATCTGCCGAGAGAGATAAAAACGCCGAGTTATTTACAGTATTATTGAATGTACCGAAGGAGCGAACGGGGATGACCGAAAAATGGAAAAAAGCGATAAAAATCGTCGAAAATCCTCATCGTAAAAAGGATCTCGTATTAATATAACTCTGTAACTGAAACTTATCATTGATAACTACCGTTGACAAGGCAGAACGACGAATCAAGTGGATTAAAAGAAGAAAAAAATAAAAATCAACTCGGGAAACAAATCTAATGAATTTAGACGAGACTAAATAGTGAAAATATGACTAACGTGTGAATTCGAGAGTGAGAATGAAGTAAAAAAAGGACTGAATAAATAAAATCTGCATGGGACTGATACGAGCAGTTTCCATGTCTCCGAAGACACACACGGAAGCATAAAAAAAAGAAATTGAGAAGAAAAAAATGGGAAAAAAAATGTAATAAAAATGCGAAAAAAAAATCAACGGTCCACATTTAATCGCCTGTGCCAAGAAATTTGTAGTATAAATATTAATTAATATTAATTATCTATCATTTGACAGAAAGGTCAATTTATGACTTTTTATTTCTTCGTATTCGAAAGTTTTACGTGTCCCCGGGTACGTTATAATTGTAACAACTATTTACATTATTATCATATTAATATTATACATACCTATGTACACACAATATACAATTAAGCCGATAATTAAACGAGAAATAACTATTTAAAACGGATAAACATAAAAAAACAAACGAAACTTAATGTAAACGTATCACAAACGACTGAAATGTGTTTCGCGAAATTTGTCGCTGGACCGAGCTCGACATTTTGTCGAAATTGCATCAAAAATATATCGAGCATTTTATTGTTTGCGGAAAAACTTGAAATAAAAATTGAATTTTTTCAAATTTTTATATTTTCGTGACAACGCGACGGCGACGAATATTTGTTTAATCAATTTTCTCGAAATTTTCCATTTCCGATGCAATCTCATGAAAAATTACGATTCGAGAGAATACGGCGACAAATTGGGCGGCAAAAAAACCGGCAAAACACACGTGCGTGCAAGAAAAAAAAGAATAATAATAAAATTGCTCAAAGAAGAAAAAAAAGGTTAATGTCGCAAATATTATCAATAATAAACGGACTATACGTAAGATGTGCGAATTATGAGAGACGATAAATGGAGAGTCTAACCGATTCGTATGTGCGTTAAATAAATAAATAAATAAATAAAAAAGAATAAAATTTATCGACGTAATAATAACGATTAGATGAAATTTTCGAGTATCTTTAAAATTCCGTAAATTTTATTTAAGTCTCCATTTATTCATCGTATCCGCCGAATCAGGGATCCAAGGAATTTGAATATTCTTGAAAATATTGATTTATTGTCAATTATCATGACGACTGAAGCATCTAAAACACAGCACACCATGATTTTTGCATCATCTTCGAGTATCCCATGAAAAATCATTGAAATCGCAAATCGGGACCGAGTAGAATTTGAAAAACTTGAATTTCTACATTATTTTGAGTTTTTTGGTCAATTAGACGACAATAAGCAGGATCGACAGAGATTTTTTGAAAATTCGTCATTATTTAAAGTTTCCTTGAAATTCCAAGAGGATTGTGCGTCAAAAATCGAATTTACTTGATTCAAAATGGCCTAATAGTTCGTAGCGATACGAAAATGATTTTTTTTTGTGTTTTATGCGAATTTGGATTAGTGGCTCGTCATAATTTGCACATATTTACGAAACACACGCTAAAGGCACTTGATCGCGATAGAAAAATTGATAAGGATCGTTTAATTAAGCATTTTAAGTGTCAAATGAAATTTGTTCCTTTAGTTTGTTTCTTGAGGGTTGGAGCGAGGAGGAAACGATGATGTTTGGTTGCGGCGTTATTAATTGTATCTATGAAATAGGATTAAATTTGTACAAAGCTAATTTTTATGCATGAACGTTTTATTGAATCGAGATTACTTTTCTCATATAAATATTATATTGAATTACACACACATATATATATATATATATATATAGAGTGGTGTACTTCTCGTAATTATGGGCGATCGGCATATTTTACGAAGACGAATTGAATCTCATCCCTCAGGCCCCCCTGCGCGCGCGTTATAATCTTAATGAATGCACAGAGTGAAACACGCGGAAAGAGATATGTTGTATTTAGTAGCATTATGAATCATTAGTGTAATGTTTTTTCTGACAGTCCCTTGTACGCCAAATTGAATTGACTTGTTACATTTGTAAATGTTTGTAAGTAATTAAATAATAAATTAATCACGGTATTAATCGCTGAAATAACCAAACCTGACGAGCTTTTTTATTCAATTTCAAAGATGAAGAGGCGATCGTTCTTCTGCAACGAAATCTGGAGGATTTTGAAAATTAAACAAATCGTCAATTAAAAGTCGAATTTTTCGATGCATCCCCAACGTTGCCGACTTCAGCTTCATAGAATTCCAGTGATTATCGAATAATAACGAGGTTTCTTTGCTCACGTAATTGTTTCTCCATCTATGAATAAATTGACCGCGAAATTATGACGATTTTTAGGATGAGGAAGTTTTCCCAGTCGAAGGCAAGCTTCGGGATACGAAATTTGACGGATCTCGGCGGAAACGAACCGGAAGTCTGGGGCACACGCATCACCGCCTCTCCCGAGCTTTCGCTCAGACTCCCCACCAGCCTCCGAGTAAATGCCCATGGGATTTCTATAATTCCATCCCCAAAGTTATCATGAAACTCAAGTTCGCAACTTTGGGCTCCAACAAAAATGACTTTTCCCTCGATCGATCGTTCAATTTCAAAAATCATCACAATTTTCGTACCGATTTTCTCTTTCCATCGTAAAAAAGTATCGTTTTTTTGTCCGGAACAAATATTCCATAAGAATCATGCGCTCTGCTCATGGAAAAACCGAATTTCTGAATTTCTCAAAACCAAAAAATCAGAATTTCGACCTAAAAACATAAAATTTCACGTCACCGACGTTCCCAACCCTGGAGTTTGTTAAATTCACGAAACCATGAAAATTTCCATACAAATTTTGTTTCTGGATCCTAAAAAACGATCGTTTTATTGTCCTGACCAAATATTGAATGAAAATCGTCGACTCTACTCAAGAAAAAGCAGAATTTCTGAATTTCTGAACGCCAAAAAATCATAATTTCGAGTTAAAAACATAAAAATCCACGTCACCGACGTTCCCAACGCAGGAATTTGTTAAATTCACGAAACCATGAAGATTTTCGTACAGATTTTGTCTCTGGATCTTGAAAAACGATCGTTTTATTGTCCTGAGCAAATATTGAATGAGAATCATGAGCTCTGGTCAAGAAAAAAAAAGAATTCGTGCCTAAAAATCGAGTTTTTTGGATAATTTTATTCAATCGTAAAGTATAACATAATTTTACGAGCCATGAGCTTGTTTGACACCCTCCTCGACAGTTTCTCTAGCGTGTATAATTTCTTTCAAAACTTGTAACGCCATCGACAATTTTCCGTGTTTGGAGGGCTCGAGATCGATATATTGTTGAATGAATTTCAAGTGATCGCCTTCGTGTCGTAACTTGGCAGACACTGAATCCGGATTAATTTTGTTATACAACTTAATCAACAAAACAGCATCTTCGAGCCTTTCCGTTTTAATATTCTCGATGAGAAGATTCGTCATGTTGTTCGTCCAGGCGAGATGAAAAGCCAGTGGACCAAAGTGTCGTGTCGAACGCAAATGCTGGAAATGTTTTTCCTCGTTGACTCTCGAATAAACGATCTCCGTTATTCGATGGTATTCCGGATCGTTGGGATCGAACTGCAGACACGCTCGGTCCAGAACAAATTCATATTCTTCTCGATCCAAAAGATCCTGCGAACGTGTCAACGTTTTTTCAATTTTTGCTCAAAGGAAACGTCGATTTTTTTCGGTAGGTCAATTTTTTAACTTTTGCGCATAATTTTGACAATCTTGGATGGCAAATAAAGGATAATTTTTCCTTGACGTAATTTCCCGGGGAAACGACGACCATGAGCCGTAAATGGCACGTTTGAAAAGCCTCGGCAACGCGTTGCGACTCCCCGGAGCATTAATCCAGAAACCACAAACTTCGAAAATAAAAAAAAATGGATTTTATGAAGCTGAAGTTCGCAACGTTGGAATGCAACGAAAAATATTTAATTTTATTCACAATTTGTTTAATTTTCAAAATTTGTACAAATTTTTCGAGCCGATATTTCTTTTTCGGAGCAAAAACCGATCGTTTTATCGTCACAGTTAAATTCTGAATATAAATCATCAACTTTGACAGAGAAATCAAGAATTTCGTTGCATCCCAACGATGCAAACTTCAACGTCGCTCGAATTTGCTTCGCTGGAGCCTCACAAAATATCCTTTTCAATTATTTCCTCCAATTTTAAGGGACTTTCCTTGCAAATTCGGCCTTTACGGCAAAAACCGACCATCCGATCGTCGTAGAACAAAATTCATGCCAAAAACCGATCAATAAGTTTTTAATAAGAATTTTCGCTCCGCGACCTTGAGCGACGTCAAAAAAGGACGCAACGTCGATTTTGCAAACTGTATTTCCCAGTACACTGGATTTTTATGTCGCAAGACGATTTTCGGATCATCGTATATCAAAATTTTGGCCCAAAACCGATCAAAAAGTTGAATTTTTGTTCCACGACCTTGAACGACCTCAAAAAAAGGACGTAACGTCGATTTTGCAAACTTTATTTTCCGGTACACTGAGTTTTTTTGCGGTAAAACGATTTTTGGATCATCGTAAATCAAAATTTTGGCCCAAAACTGATCAAGAAGTTGAATTTTCGCTCCGCGACCTTGAGCGACGTCAAAAAAAGGATAAAACATCGATTTTGCAAACGGTATTTTCCAGTACACTGAATTTTTATGTCACAAGACAATTGTCGGATCGTCGAAGAGGAAAATTTTGGCCCGAAACTGATCAAAAAGTTGAATTTTCGCTCCGCGACCTTGAACGTCCTCAAAAAAGGATGAAACGTTGATTTTGTAAAGCGAAGTTTGTCCGCGGGTGTGAAATTGTGCGAGAGTAAAAAAAGTTACCTTGAGATATTCGTCCTGGAACATGCGAGGTGTACGGAGTTCACGGCCCTGGATGGGATAGTAAATCTGATTGAAACGTTGTCGTTCGTCCCACGTGGCGTGTCTGAGGGTGCCGTCGGTTTCTCTGACGACGATGAGTCGTTGATAATCGTTGGCGGGATAAGTGATATCGGTAAAAACATATTTGGCAGTGTCGTGACCTTGAATTGCGGGATCTTTGGAAACGATGCTGTGGATTTCGGCGCGTTTTTTAACGACGGGAGGCATTTGGAGGCGTTTGAGTCCGCGTTCTTGGGCCTGCTGAACGTGTTTTTTTAATTCTGCATCGGTCATGAATTTGTAGACAGCGTCTTCGATGGGTCTGCCGTCTTTGCGTTTTCGGAAAATCTTCTCGATATCGGGACGCGTCAGAGTTTTTAAGAGACTTTGTATTTCATCGTTGAAGAAATACGGAGCAGGATCTTTTTCTACTGTAATTATTTGCGACGATAAGAAAATGCTCAGCAGCCGCGATACTTGGCGGAGTTTGTGCGCGACATAACCTCAAAATTTCGCTCAATTGCGCCGATAAAACGTAAATTTTACTCACCTGATTCGTGCACACTCGTACTGTATTTTATCCTATTCGTTACAATGTTGTATTGACCGCGACGCAATGCCGAATATGAATTACGCGAAAACATTGTTTTTCCAGTCGATTGTATAACGTTAACTCCGATACCGGCCATGTTTTCGTAGCAGACAACAAGTCTCGCAGTTACAAGTCACATGCGCCACATATCGAGACAAAACTGACGCGATTGCGGTGAAAAAAAACATGCAGAAAATCGATTTTCCGCGAGATGGTTTTCGTGTGTCTGAAAATTCTCTCAAAATCGCTCTAATTCGGTATTTGTGTGAAACTTTTCGAATGAGAACGTTTTTTAGTTCATTTACGGAGCAGGTTATTCGAGAATTTATCATCATTCCCTACCGTACCGACGCGGTGATGGTGTTTTCCTGATTTTTCATTCGAGCTTCATGTATTTCTCAAGAGAGGACGTGAATGTCGTATTCACCGGCGTCGGCTCGATATAATTCGTTCATCTCGACTTTTTTCCAAGGTTTGTTTTTTATCGTAGAAATTGAATTATATAAATGGCTCCGAGTCGAAACAATTTTTAAGGTTGTGCCGTCGGTCTTAGAATTACCGTTTAGAATTTAATGAAATTCGATACAGTAATAGATCGTGATTGGAAAAAGATCCAGTCCAATTTTCAAGAGTCCACAGAGAACCAGAAAAAAACATATTCGCATTGGTAGTTTTGTACATTTAACATTGATTTTTATGATGAATCTCAGTTTTCATTGTATTTTGCAATAAATTCTTATCAATTCGCAGGAGAAATCAAAGTTTTAATTGTAAAATACAATGAAATGTATGAAATCTATGTTAAATTCATGAAATTACCAATGCGAATATATTTTTTTTGGTTCTCTGTAGCCTCTTGAAAATTTGACTGGATTTTTTTCGTATCATAATCCACAAGTGTACCAATTTTATTAAATTCTGACGGCACGACCTTGATACACAAAATAATGAATAAAAAAACGTTTTTTTCCAGCTCGTAATTCGAGAGAATCTTCGGTTTTTAACGAAATTCAGAATTATCAACTTTGGCCACGAAATTAATCGGATTTTTTTTGTTTTCTTCAAGAAAAAAAAATCAGTTTTTCATTTTTTTCAGGAGAAATCACAGTTTTAATTGTAAAATACAATGAAATGTATGAAATCGATGTTAAATTCATGAAATTACAAATGCGAATATATTTGTTCTGGTTCTGTGTAGCCTCTGGAAAATTTGACTGGACCGATCGTTTTTCTCATCATATGAGAAAAACGATCGATATACCGCTATAGCGTACAAAATTTTCTTAAATTCTAAACGGCCATTTCAAAACCGAAAGTTGAACTTGACATTTCACATTTTTCCCAAAGTTCATGTATTTTTGATATTCTTGTAATTGATAAAAATTCAAATCATCACATTTATTTCGTAACACACTGACCGAGATTTAAAAATTGCCTCGGAAGGCTAACTCGTGGACGTGATCGTATCGATTCGACTGCGTTCACGTGGAATTTCCAAATTTCCGCTAAACTCCGGGCCGGAGGAAATGCAATCGGAATCTGAGGCAAAAAAACCGCGTTTGCTTTCACGACAGTCGTAAAATCGTGTCGTTCGTTACGAGAGTCTGTGGCAACGATAGAAATCCCAAAACAATGCCCAATTTTTCCGCATCGACGTCAAATTTTGCAGCATTCCCATGGATTTTTCCATAACTACGAAAATTATGGGTAAAAAAAAGAAAATTCGACATTTTCACGACATAACCAATTTGCACGACGCGCGGTCAGTCATTTTTAGGGAATTTTCGGAACGCAACGATTTTCTTTAGCAAAAAATAATTCACAGTTTACCGCTGCCCAACGATTTCGTGCGATGGAAAAAATGAAGCGATCGCAGAGAAATAAGAGAGGGAGAGAGAGAGAGAGATATTGCTATTTGTGAAGTGAATACGTGTAAAAATCGGTCTGATGCTTTCTACTGTCCGGTGAACCCGACAATAGGCGTCATTCATTCCAATCAGCACATCCTCATTGGGCATCAGAGAGTCGCATTTACATGTATACATACCGATATGTGCGTATCTATATTTACACTGGGACGTTCTCTCGTGATTCTCATGCCCATATGTACCGTATGATAGAACAATTGTTTCACGAATTTGTCCTTTTACATACACGATGCATACGCGGGTCTCGACATATACATCAAACCTTCGATATAATTCATTCGCAATGTTATTTGTAATCTCTCACGTGCGATGGACGCGTGATGGATAGGAAGTAGAGCGCTTTGCACCATTTTCCCTGCGATTTCGATCGATTCGACGCGGCACATTTCGTTTTTTTTTTTTTCTATTTTGAAAAATTCATATCTCTGGTAAAATTCAACGAAAATCGTTCAACTTGGGCTCGTTTTTTTCGTTTTTTGATGCGGGATCACGTGGGCCTGGGGCCATTTAGCTCAGAGTCGAAAAAATCGTTTTTTTAATTGGAATTCTGCTTTTTCTTGAGCAGAGTTGACGATTTTCATTCAATATTTGGTCAGGACAATAAAACGATCGTTTTTTAGGATCCAGAAACAAAATTTGTATGGAAATTTTCATGGTTTCGTGAATTTAACAAACTCCAGGGTTGGGAACGTCGGTGACGTGAAATTTTATGTTTTTAGCTCGAAATTCTGATTTTTTGGTTTTGAGAAATTCAGAAATTCGGTTTTTCCATGAGCAGAGCGCATGATTCTTATGGAATATTTGTTCCGGACAAAAAAACGATACTTTTTTACGATGGAAAGAGAAAATCGGTACGAAAATTGTGATGGTTTTTGAAATTGAACGATCGATCGATGGAAAAAGTCATTTTTGTTGGAGCCCAAAGTTGCGAACTTGAGTTTCATGATAACTTTGGGGATGGAATTATAGAAATCCCATGGGCATTTACTCGGAGACTGGTGGTCTGAGCGAAAGCTCGGGAGAAGCGGTGATGCGTGTGCCCCAGACTTCCGGTTCGTTTCCGCCGAGATCCGTCAAATTTCGTATCCCGAAGCTTGCCTTCGACTGGGAAAACTTCCTCATCCTAAAAATCGTCATAATTTCGCGGTCAATTTATTCATAGATGGAGAAACAATTACGTGAGCAAAGAAATCTCGTTATTATTCGATAATCACTGGAATTCTATGGAGCTGAAGTTGGCAACGTTGGGATGCATCGAAAAATTCGACTTTTAATTGATGATTCGTTTAATTTTCAAAATCATCCCAATTTTTCGAGCCCATATACTTTTCGTCATCGAATCCGTGGGATTCGGTGGCGATATTCGATGGCATCAATTCCTCGGATGCGATAATTGCTTGCAATAATCCCCAACCACATTCGCGTCATTATATATAGGGAGAGAATAACTCAATACCAAGATTTCTACTTCTACGAGGCGGGCGAACGCGGACAGACACGATTCTTCGGGCAGCCATCGAGACGAGCTGCATCCACGAAATCAATGGGCAGAGGGTTCCAAACAATTAATCGTTTCATTCGATTTATCCACGACGATGACGCGCGATACTTCGTTATAATTCGTTATAAGAAAAAAATTAGAATTAGTTCCCATAATTTCTCCTCCCCACGACCCTCAATCGATTTATATTTTTTTCTGAATTATCAATACGAAGTTTATTCCGCGTCGAGCGCGAGATTTGCTTATGACGTCACAGAAATTTCCCACAACGAAACTTGAATTTTGTTAAAAAAAACGTCGATTTTTCGTTCAACACGGTAAACTAAATATTTTTTGATAATTTCAAAATTTTCTTCGTTTTGACAACATTTTTCATTTCTAACGGAACGGTCAGCAAAATTTACGATTGGAATGTCAAAAATGTACTTTTCGTTTCTCGATTTTTATCGTTTTACCGCATTTTTCATGAATTTTTTTTACTTCGAGCAAAATTTCCCCAGACTCACGTGATTCTGCGTTAAAAAAACGGAAAGAACGAGCCCAGGTTGAACGATTTTCATCAAACTTTACCGGAGATATGAATTTTTCAAAATTAGGGTCATTTTGACCCCGAGGTTAACGGAATCGGTGAAAAAAAAAAATTAAACTAATTTTCAGCGCAACCTGAGACTCCGTTTCTCCGGAATATCAAAAAATTGCATTCCGTTCTTCTGTAGGTAAAAATCGATTTTTCTCATCAGACTTCGTAAAAAGTAAACAATTGATCAACGAGGCTGACGAATCGGACTCGTACCCGCAAGTGCTGCTGCGAGATCAACGTCAACCGCGGGCGTCAACTCTCGAATCTCGAACGCGCGATCTTCGTTAATTTCCGTGTCTCGCATGCGTGCGGTGTAGCTCGGTCGGTAAAAAAAAAAACACGCCGCACGTTGTATCAATAACCGCGAGAGAGAAAGGGAGATCGTGTGAACGCAACACGAATCTGCGTGGCAAACCCTACGAGGCTCGATTAACAATGAGAATTAACAATTCGCAAGTTAATTGGAAGGAAAAATGTGCAACGCATGAGAATGAAGAATTGGGATGAATGGGATAAATTTACAGAGCAAATACGGGCCAAGGAAAATCGTAATTTCCATGTGATCTCGATGTTTTTTTTCCCTCGTACGACTCGAGGGCAAATTTCCGAGAGGCTATACGGAGGGAACCGGAAAAAAATATATTCGCATTGGTAATTTCATGAATTTAACATCGATTTCATACATTTCATTGTATTTTACAATTAAAACTTTGGTTTCTCCTGAAAAAAATGAAAAACTGATTTTTTTCTTGAAGAAAACAACGAAAATCCGATTAAATTCGTGGCCAAAGTTGATAATTCTGAATTTCGTTAAAAACCGAAGATTCTTTCGAATTACGAGCTGGAAAAATACGTTTTTTATTCATTATTTTGAGTATCAAGGTCGTGCCGTCAGAATTTAATAAAATTTGGTACACTTGTGGATTATGATACGAAAAAAATCCAGTCAAATTTTCAAGAGGCTACAGAGAACCAGAAAAAATATATTCGCATTGGTAATTTCACGAATTTAACATCGATTTCATACATTTCATTGTATTTTACAATTAAAACTTTGATTTCTCCTGAGAATTGATAAGAATTTATTGCAAAATACAATAAAAACTGAGATTCATCGTAAAAATCAATGTTAAATGTAGAAAATTCCCAATGCGAATATTTTTTTTCTAGTTCTCTGTAAACTCGTGAAAATTTGACTGGATTTTTTCTAATCACGATCTATTACTGTATCGAATTTCATTAAATTCTAAACGTAATGAAAAAAACCTCTACGAGAGCCTCAATTATCCTATAAGTAAATGAGGCGAAGACGCGGAAAAATGATATTGAAAGAAAAAAAGGCGGAGGAAAGTGTGTGGCTGCTGCGTCGAGGGGTGACGAAAGTGACAGGAAAAGAGAATCGGGTGGAAGAGAGTTTATTACGAAGCGGGATAACTCGCAACAAGGTCTAAATAAAATGGAATGAGCGTGGGGATAAAGAGAGGCGTGGCAGGGCAGCAGCAGCAGCAGCGGAGTACCGAGCGAAATTTCGTGGTAGTCTAGAGGGGAGTCGTTGCTAAGCAACGAGCGGCAACGTCGCAAACCGCGGCGTGGTCGTCGTCGTCGCCGTTGCTGTCGCTGTCGTCGTCAAGCGTGAAACGAGCGAGCGAAGCGCTCTCGTTTCGGGTGTGTCTGCTACAGGCGCGCCGCGCCCGCGCGCCGCTCAACAGCAACGTGCGGCCGCGGCGATAAAGCCGAAGAGCCGGCCGGCGGCTGAAGAACCGCCGAACCGGCGTTTTCACGTCCTCCTCGTACAACGCCCTTGGCGGCGTGCGAAATCATTGCGAATAAACATACAAATACCCCGCAATAAGCTAATGACGGCGGGGTGTGATAACTGCACGAACGAGCCTCGTACTTTATCGCTAAAATCCCCACAATTTCGAGCAGATTTTTTTTTCCCACCATTTTCGTTATTTTGGAGTGTGAAAATCCGCAGATTCCTCGAAAAATCCCAAAACGCGATGAAAATTTCGTAAAAAAACGAACGCAATGTTCGTGCTTTCGTTTTTTATCACGAGCAAGATTTCGGAGGCGACGCAATGAAATTGTGCCTAGCTTTCGGAGCGAAATTAAATGTAAAGAATTTGAGCGCGATGTTTGCGGAGTATCGGGGCGGGGGAGTAAAACGAGGGTGGTGAATTTTTATGAATTTTAGTCTGACCCCCGAAATAAGTGTGTTGGAGGATCTTTGGGCACGTTCGCTCGAGGCACGGAGGCGGTCCGGTTAGGAATTTGCAGGGTCTCGCGCGAAACTTGTATAGGGAAGAGGACCGATTGAGATAAAGAGAGAGAAAGAGGATAAAAGGAGGCCGAGAAGGACAAAGGACGCGGTGAACGGAGGAGCCGCGAATGCCTCGGGCGAGACTCGTTCTGGTCGCGAAAAAGCCTACGAAAAAGGCGAATAAAAAGAGCGGTCTGACGCAACGGGCGGGAGGATAAAAATGAGGGAATAGTGCGCGAACCTGGAGATTTCCTCGGGAATCCTGTTGGCGAGATGGATTTTCTTTCAATAAGAAACGAGCGATAAAGTACGCGCCGCGCGGTGTGTGTGACGACAAAGCGTCATCGTCGCACTGCTCGGCGTGTCTCGAGAGTGGGGGAACTTTTCGGCCGCGTTCGGCAGGATTCGGCGTAACGTCGTTCGCTCCCCCCCCCCTCCCTTCCCTTCGCTCCGCGAGCACGCACATCCTACGCTATCAATTGCGCATGCGCCCTCTTTCGCGCTCTCTCGATCATCCTTCGCGTCAGTCGATCTCGTTCCCACTCTCGCCGGCCCGATAAACGCCTCACAAGAGCGCCGACAGTCCAGGCGAAATCGTGCACTGCTACCAGTCGCAACGAAATATCCTACGAACAAAGTTGTACTAGACGCGAGAACCCCGCGACAGGAGCTCAACGCCACGGGAACAAACAAAAAAAACGTTGAAAAATATTTCTGCCTAAAATCACGAGGGATATTTTATTCTCGTACTAATTCCTAGGGATTAATCAAGCAAAGGAAAGAGACAAGTAGCTCGGGGTAGTTTAGCGAGAAAATAAAACGAGCCGGTCGATCGAAATTGCCCGAAAATTTGACAAAGATCGCAAGTGCGTCAACGACATTTTTCCTCGCCGAAGCCTCGCAAAACACTGACAAAATCCATCTCCGACAAGACAAAGGATACTCCAACATTTTCTTGGAATAAATAGCCCGAAAAAATCAGTTTATTGTTGATAAATATTGTTGAGCGAATTATAATGGCGGAAGAAAAGAACGAAACGAGTCCGGTTGTCGAAGGCGAGAAGACGCCGCAAGATGCCGGTACTCCGCCAAAGGGCGACGATAACGAAAGCACGAAGGAGCTGATTAAAGACAAATCGAACGTTGACGAGAAGGAGAAAAAGGTCGAAGAGAACGGTGAGAGCGAAAAACCGAAGGAAAACGGAGACGACAAGACACCGGAAGTCAAGGACATGCGTGCGATCGTACTTAACGGTTTTGGGGGACTCAAGAGTGTCAAAGCGTTGCGAAAGCCGGAGCCTCAGCTCGCCGAGGGTGAAGTGCTCATCCGGGTCAAAGCATGGTGAGTCTAAATTATTTCAAAAACCCCTAAAATCCATTTTTCCCCAAAAATCTTTTGCTGCTTCGTCCCCAAATTCGAAATTTTCTCCTTTTTTCGTTTCTTTCTACGAATCACGTGTTCGTCCCGTTTCCGCGGGGCGCGCGACGTCTTTGTTCCTCGAGGTTTGACCTTGAAGTGCCGCCAATGCCAAAATAACTCGAAAACATCGAAAACAAAGCAGAAAATTCTCAAACTTTTCGTTATTTCCAAGAATTTACGCGTCTCGCGTACAACGTAATGAAAATTATACGCGATACCGGATTTTCCCTTCGATCGCGATTACAAACTCGATCAACGCTTCGACGCACCATGAAATATTTATTTTCCGTGACCTTATCGCGATTTTTGACCTTGAACACGGTAAACTGAATATTTTCGGATAATTTCAAAATTTTCGTTATTTTGACAATATTTTTGAGTTCTAACGGCAAAATTTACGTTTAATTCAAAATTTAAATTCGTTTTACCGATTTTTCGACGATTTTTTTGACTCCGAGCAAAATCGCCCCAGGCTCACGCAATCCTGCGTTAAAGCGAAAAAAACGAGCCCAAGTTCGAACCTTTTCGTTGAATTTTGCGGGAGATACGAATTTTTCAAAATCCTGGTCATTTTGACCCCGGATTATCGGAATAAGCGAAAAAAAATGAGATTTTGAGTGAATTTCAAAAGGGGGAAAAAATGGACGTTCTCGCGATCGAACGCTCGGCGCATTTTTCAAAATTCGGGTCATTTTGACCGCGGATTATCGGAATAAGCGAAAAAAATGAGATTTTGAGTGAATTTTCGAAAGGGAAAAATGGACGTTCTCGCGATCGAACGCTCGTCGCGTCGTTCGCTCCGACTCGCCGGGCTGCTTCACCCACGAATCTCTTCTCCCCGTATAAAAGCATCTTTTCTCGTCCCTGTGTCAGGCTTTTTTCGCCCAACAAAAAACATGCCGCGCTTAACGAGCGATCTCGACGTTGAAATAATAAAAAAAAGGACCTTTTCACACATTTACACACGCATTTAAAGAACGTATAACAGTTATGTTGAGAAACTTGGGCGAAATCGCCGGCCAGAAAGACGAGCAGGAACGAAAAACTGCGCGCAAAATTTATATCGGCCCTGGCCGCCAAGCCGAGGTGCGGCTCTGCCGGAACATCCTTCCCCAATCCCTTGTCCATACACGCATGAGAGTCTCATACACACACGATCGTTCGTGGCCAACGAAACGACGTCGAAAACTTTCCAACGATCACGCGCGATCGCTTTATACCTGTTGAAACTAAATTCAACCTTTTTTTTCCCCTGCTCCCGAAGAATCTCCATTTTTTTTGGGTCTTTCAAAAATCTCGTCGAAATTCGTTGATGAAAAATAATTTCTCGATTTTTCCAAATTTTTACGGTAAAACGTTCGGAAAATCAAAATTCCTTCGAAATATTACGAAATTGTAATTTTTATCCAGAGAAAATAAGGAAAACAAACGAATTTTTTGATTTTATTTGAAAATTTTCATTTTCATGCCATAAAAATCGAGTTTTTGTGCAAAAAAAAATTCGTTTTCAATTTTCGTTGATTGAATGTCGATAAAATGTTGGCGGATGAAAAAGTCGATTCGAATTTCGTTGATGAAAAATAATTTACCGATTTTCCCAAATTTTCGGATTTTTGGGACTAATTTTCGAAATAACTCGCGCCACCTCACGATTTTTTATTTTATTCAAAAATTTTCATTTTTATGCCATAAAAATCGAGTTTTCGTGCAAATTAATTGCGTTTTCGATTTTCGTTGATTGAATGTCGATTAAATTTTCACAAATTCCGGAAAAATCGTTGAAAATTATGGAAATAAAGGAAAATTTGAGTTTTTGCGTGTTTTTTTATTTTTTATTATCGTGAGCTGGCAAAACGGAGACGGAAAAAGCGAAGGTGATAACGTCTCATGCGCCGTTGGCAATTACTTCGCGAAGCGTACGCGCTACAGTAATATCCGGACGAGAAATCCTCACGACGATTACGAGGAGCGAGACTGTCAAGCGCGAAACTCGCGTCGAGGAAAAACTGAGCGCGCGAGCCGAACAAAAGAAAATCATATTTTTTCCTCTTATCGTCGATTCACATGGCGATAAGAAAACGAAAAAAAAAGAAATAAATTAGAAAATCCGAAGGTTCGTAATAATTTTTGAAGTTTCGTCAAAAACCTCGATTTTTCGGCCACGAATTCTCGTTCCGCGTTCCATTTATTTATTTTTAAGTTTGCTAGCCAGAAAACCAAAAGTCGATACTGATTAAAGGAATTTTTCGAGTCGCGATCGAGCTTTTTTTCTCACGTTCCAATTGGCACTCGAAATAATTGAATCGAGGCACTTTTTACGTGTTGATTTCATGTTAACGAAGAGAAACAGCATTTTCGATACTTCGGTCTTTCTCTCGCTCGGATCCTCGCGATTTTCACAAAAAAACGTTTGCGATTGCGTACTCAATGTCATTCTGGATCGTTTTTTTGGAATTTTACTCCAAAACGTCAAGATCTACGACGTTCAAGTTCGAATCGTTGAAATGCAACCAAGACTCTTCGTTGCCTTTTGAAAACTTAATCAACTAGAAAAATTCGAACGAATTCATTAATTGAGGTCGATTTTAGAATTACCGTTCAGAATTTAATGACATTTGATACAGCAATAGATCGTGATTGGAAAAAGATCCAGTCCAATTTTCAAGAGTCCACAAAGAAGCAGAAAAAAAATATTCGCATTGGTAGTTTTGTACATTTAACATTGATTTTTATGACGAATCTCAGTTTTTATTGTATTTTGCAATAAATTCTTATCAATTCTCAGGAGAAATCAAAGTTTTAATTGTGAAATACAATGAAATGTATGAAATCGATGTTAAATTCATGAAATTACCAATGCGAATATATATTTTTTGGTTCTCTGTAGCCTCTTGAAAGTTTGACTGGATTTTTTTCGTATCATAATCCACAAGTGTATCAAATTTTATTAAATTCTGACGGCACGACCTTGATACACAAAATAATGAATAAAAAACGTATTTTTCCAGCTCGTAATTCGAGAGAATCTTCGGTTTTTAACGAAATTCAGAATTATCAACTTTGGCCACGAATTTAATCGGATTTTTGTTGTTTTCTTCAAGAAAAAAAATCAGTTTTTCATTTTTTTCAGGAGAAATCAAAGTTTTAATTGTAAAATACAATGAAATGCATGGAATCGATGTTAAATTCATGAAATTACCAATGCGAACATATTTTTTTTGGTTCTCTGTAGCCTCTTGAAAATTTGACTGGATTTTTGTCTTATCATGATCCACCGTACCAAATTTCATGAAATTCTGAACGATAATTCTAAAATCGAGCGTTAGAGAGGAATTTCGAGTTGGCTTTCTTTTGGCACGTACAGAAAATCCTTTGGAGTCGAAACATCAGCAGCTGTGTCGAGTAAACGAGCAGCCCAACGTTGCTTTCTCATGAATTATGTTTTCTTTTCCATCTCGTTTGCTTGGCCTTATTGTTATCGTTATTGACGATGATTATTATGATTCCAGTGTCAATGGCACTGGAAGCTTCAGTCTCTTTGTTTTCGAGTTTAAATTTGTCCCTTGTTCGCCGATTTACTTGGCGATTTGTCCACGAGATTTGTTGTTTCACGTGTTTCCATTTTTTTTTTTTCGTATTCTCGATACTTTGCTGGCTAGCGAGCTCGCCTGAGATTCAAAAAAAATACATTTTGTCGTTTCCACAACACAATCGATTCTCTTGCACTGTTGGCTTTGTTTTTCCTCCAGTATTTATTTCCACGTGGATTTTTCCTCCCCTCCCCTCCTACTTTCTTTATTCTTGACGTTCGTTATTCCAGAATAATTGGCTCGGTGGCCTGGAATTAGAAATTCGTTCTGTAGATTTCGTTTTGTAGATTTTTGTCATTTTTTCGTGTTTTTTTCTTTTTTCTCTTGTGTGTGATCGATTTGCATGTGAATATCGTAAATTCCGAGATTTCTGGTGCTCGAGGATTGAAAATGATGCATTTTTGGGTGTAACGACATCGCGGGTCTCCCAGACCCATGTTTTTTGCGGTTAAAATGAAAAATGTCCGAGCTGCGATGATTTTTCAATTTAGACTCGTTTTTGACGAGTAAAAAATTGATGAAAAATTGAAAATTATGAATTTTGTGGTCGTCGCGACATCGTGGGTCTCTCAGACCCATGTATTTTGCGATTAAAAATAAAGAAAACGTAGCCACGTTCTTAGGGACGAAAAAATGAGTGAAAATTTATAAAACCGACAAATTTTCTTAGCGAAAGTGCCAAATTTGCAAATAAAAACGAAAGGCCTGATTTAAACGGCCTTGAAACTCGGCGAACTTTGTTTCCAGTCGAAATAATTTGGCAGATCTCCAACTCTCGGCATGGACAAGTTTCAATGTCGAATGTTGAGAGAGAGAAAAAAGAGGAACGAGGCTCGTTACGATCCTCGAGCTGTACACAAAGATTCTCTCACGCGTGACTCACTATTCATAAAAGTTTGTGATCGCATTAACGAGCAAATGGGCCTTACGCCGCGGCCTTTCTTTCTCCAAACTCGAAGCCTCCTCGGGCCTTAACTCTAGTTCTTAAGAGACTCGAAAGAGAAATGGATAATTCGTCTTTCGTATTATTCTCTCACGGACATTCTCGCTGGATGCTGTGAATTCTTCTCGTGCTGGCCACAGCCTCGTGGATTAAGTCGTCGCCACGTCCACGTGCTGGCCTGCAATTCCTCGATCCCTCGCGTTACTCCAGTCTCTATTCTCTACGAGCAAAGCGGAAACAACTTCGGACCAGTGTGTTTATCCCACGTTTGCCAGTATCGTTGGAATGCGTAAACAGAACGCGCAGGAAAAACGTAAGAAAAGCGAAAAAACTCTCTTCCCCCTATCCTTTTCCAGTCTCTTAAGAAAACGAGCCATTTGCGTCTTTCCTCGAATAACGCCCAGTCGAAATTTGACACAAACCATTTTTTTTCACCCTAAATCCGTTGCTCCTTTTTCTCTCCAGCTCTTTTATCCTTTGTGAGGCTTGACTAAAAAATTTCCAACGGAGATTAGACGAGTTTTTGGAAGCCTCCGAAATGGACTAATCTTTTCGTGACTCGAGGAATTTCTAGTCGATTTACTTTCCAAAATCGTGACAATTTCGAAAAAATTTTTTTTTCAGTTTTTCTTTCATACAAAATGCTCTGCGAGGCCCAAGTTCGTGAAAAAAGTTGTTACGAAATGACTAAAGAACGAGATACTCTAAATTCAAGATTGTCCGAGTTAATCTTTATTTTTTATGTAATAACCAAAATTTCGACGAAATTTTACGAGGTCGTTTCGATTGAATTTTTCTGTATTTTTCGGACAATTTTTAAAATTCGCGTGATTTTCGGGAGTTTTGGAGAATTTTGTTTAGGAATTTTGTACTTTGAATGTTTTTTTTTTTTGGAAAAACTTATAAATTATTGGATTTTTGAAGGGATTTACATTTTATGGTAGTTTTCAAGTTTGTTTGGCTACGATCAGCCTCGAGAGGCTTCGAGAGGCCTCTCGGTCGTTGGACCAAGTGCACGTGCACCTATGAATGAACAGTTGAAAGATTCTTCGCGCTCTCGGTCACGCCGAACTCTCGAGACTTGATCCGGCCTCGCCTCTTTCTCTCACGAGCTTCCCTTCGTTCATTGGCTCTCTCGATACTTTACAATACAATCATGATCCAAGTGAATCATATTACAGAAGGTTATCGTCGTTGCGATCGTTTTTTGCGACCCGAAAAGAAAATCGACTGGAAAAATGAGGATGATTTTGAAAATTCAACAAATCATGAATAAAAAGAAATATTTTTCTTCGCATAATCGAGTAAATTGAGCAATCAAATTCTCGTAGGAATGCGAAATTAATTTTAAAGATTTATAAAAATCGATTAAAACTCAAAAATTCGAATAGCGTTTAAGTTTGCATCGTTAAAATGCAACGAAATTCTTTTTTGTTGGCAAAAGCTCATTATTCAAATGCAGAATTTAATTACGACGATAAAACGATCGGTTTTTGCGACTCGAAAAGAATATTGGCTTGAAAAATTAGGATGATTTTTAAAATGCAACAAATCATGAATAAAAATAAATACTTTTCTTCGCCCACCAACGTCACGAGCTTGAGTCTCAAAAATTCGCTTTCTCGAACGTTCCCATCGAAATCTCAAGGTTTCTTGCAATCAACCATCAATTTATCAGGTCGCAGCATAAAACTCGATGCCACTGAAGTTTGGATCGTTGAAAAACAAGGAAAAATATTTGATTTATTCATTATTTCGATAATTAATGGCACTCGGTCGAATTTTTCTAGTGAATCAAGTTTTCAAATGGCAAAGAAGACTGTCCCATTATCGTTGACGAATGCTGAATGAAAATGTTGCATTTCGTCGCGCATTCCAACCGAGCGAGCTTAAACATCGAAAAAAAAAGATTTTTCTCTAATTTTCAATCTTTCCACAATGAAATTTGTCCAGAATGTATTTTAATCGATTTCAACGATGCTATTTTTTTTTTCTTTGTCTCTCGCGATCCCTTTCACTTTCTATCTACAAATTTCCGAGCCAGTTTTATCTGCATTATGCAACAATGTAACGCAAGAAATAAAAATACGAAGAACGTCGTGGAATGTGATTAAATTGTCCGGTTCGATCGAAAATTTTCCTGTGACTCGATAATAACAAATTTGTTGCAAGAAGAAATTGATAGTGAAGTTTGCATCGAAAAATATTCATTTTTATTGCCAATTTGTTTATCTTGAGCGTCCAAACTTGTTGAGCTTGTATTAATTTTTTATACGATGTTGAAACGAACGAAAAATATTGAATTTTATTGACGATTTTGTTGATTTTTAATAATTATCGAAAATATTTTTCGGGCCTCGAAATCCGATCGTTTTATCGTCGCAATTTATTGCGAGCAACGAAAACAGATTTTTTTTACAGCAGAGAACAAAATTTGCATTAATTTTGAAAATGATGATTTTTTTTCATTTTCCTGACATCGGGAAGGAATTTGAGGGTTTTTTTTTTTTGTAAATTGGTCCACTCGAGCTCGGAGCGAGATTAAACAAGGTGGATCGTCGTTATACTCGCTTTATGGTGCTCGTGATGGTGGTTGTATTGATCGGACCACACCCGTGCTCTCCTGCCGACAGCGACAACTTTTCCTCTCTCTCTCTCGCTCGCGTTGGCCGTATGGCTGCGCGCAAGCCCCATAGATTGAAACGAAACACGTAAATCTCATGCTATGCGTTAAATTTTCGGGTACGCGCGCATTCGCAGCCTCCGGGCAAAAAACTCCGATGCTCGCGATCGTAGCTCGGTAAACAGGCAAATATTTACAATTAATTCTTAAGAATACGGTCCCGGAAAATCCACCGAGAAAAGAAAACTCGATCGCACGAAATTGTGACGGAAAAATGATCGAAATTCTTTTTGCGACTTCGAGATCCAACAAAAATCAAATTTTCTATCAATTTTTTGATCAGTTTCAAAAACCATGAGGATTTTTGTACCGATTTTCTGTCTCGATCGTAAAAAAATGTCGATTTATCGGCCTGCCCGAATATCGAGCCGGAATCTAAAAAAAAAACCGAATTTCACGAGACGAAAACGATTTTTTTTTTCAATTATTAATTATTCGTTCAATTTCAAAAATAATAAAAATTTTTTGACCCATTTTTTTGTCTTTGGATCCAAAAAATCGTTTTTTTTCCATTCGAGAACTAAATTTACTGGAAAAATTGCATCGAGTGCGCTAATTATTGAAATAATGAATAAAAAATATTTTTCGTTGTTTTTCACGATGGAAAGTTCCAAGTTTTCGAGAATTCAAGACAAATTTTAGGAAAGGAGGAAAAAAAACGTTTTGATGCCCCGCGAAACGATTTGGAATGCAGCTCATTATTTATTATTGCACTTTCCTCGTAAATCGGTTGTTGCGTTACCGAGCTTGAGTCTCAAAAATTCCATTTCTCGAACGTTCCCATCGAAATCTCAAGGTTTCTTGCAATCAGCCATCAATTTATTAGGTCGCAGCATAAAACTCGATGCCACTGAAGTTTGGATCGTTGAAAAACAAGGAAAAATATTTGATTTATTCATTATTTCGATAATTAATGGCACTCGTTCGAATTTTTCTAGTGAATCAAGTTTTCAAATGGCAAACAAGACTGTCCCATTATCGTTGACAAATGCTGAATGAAAATGTTGCATTTCGTCGCATTTTAACGATGCGAGCTAAAAAATATGAAAAAAACGTTTTGATGCCCCGCGAAATGATTCGGAACGCAGCTCATTATTTATTATCGCATTTTCCTCGTAAATCGGCTGTCCGTTACCGAGAATTGGACAGCCCTGGCCTAGGCCAACGTGACCCTTGGATTTTGCACCCTTATGCAACATTCGTCCCCTTATTCGTCAGCAGTGAGCAGGAGACGGCGGACAAACCCCATATCATTGAATAGGAAACTCCCCAACGTCGATCGTGCACGCAATTTTCACGATTCGCTGAAAAACGACTCAATTTTCTTACCGCACAATAAAAAATTCCCAAAGACTGTATTTTTATTGAAAAATGATAAAAAAATAACAGAAAGGCTGCAAAAATTCGATTTTTTTTTGGAATAATCGAAAAAGTTGCAGCGATTTTCGAGAAATTTGAGAAAATTTCGAGGTTTTTCTACTTTTTTTGAAAAATCCTGACAAATTAGTTGACGTTTTTTCTTTTTTTTCGACGATTCTTGTTTTTTCGAGATTTTTTTTTTACAGCGACTTTTTATCTCGCGGGTTCGTAGTGTCATGTTATTATTTGCGAATGCGTAATCAGAGTGTTTGACATTCACGCTTCGTCACTCTGATTCGCGCTCGAGCGCGCCTCAATAGACGCGCCAACGAAAGGAGCGAAAAGGAGAGACAGATTTTTCCCTTGATACCGTCTACGCGCGTTTATTCCGTTTCTCTATTATTGGCCTGCCAGCTATTGTCCACGTCCCAGTTTGCAATTAAAAAAATTTCTTTTTATTGACGATTTTTCTTTTATTCTCGAAATCTTCCGATTTTCCGAGACGATTTTTTCTTTTTGGCTCGCGGAATTTCATTCTGCATTGAATTGATGAATTTTGCGCAAGAAAACAGAAGAATTTCGTTGCAAATTTCAACGTCCCACGAAAAACATTAATTTTTATTGATGATTTGCTGGATTTTCAAAATTGACCAATTTTTTCTGACGATTTTTCTGTTTGGGTCGCAAAAATCGATCGTTTTATCGTCGAAATTTTTTTTTCTACATTGAAATCATGAGTTTTGTCGAAAGGAAAAGAATTTCGTTGCATTTCAACGATGCAAATTTCAAGGTCGCACGAAAAATATTCATTTTTATTGATGATTTGTTGAATTTTCAAAATCGACCAATTTTTCGAGCCGATTTTTCTGTTTGGGTCCCAAAAATCGATCGTTTCATCATCGAAATTTTATTCTGCAATTGAATAATGAGTTTTGTCGAAAGAAAAATAATTTCGTTGCATTTCAACGATGCGAATTTCAAGGTCGCACGAAAAATATTCATTTTTTATTGAGTTCTCAAAATTGACCAATTTTTTAAGCCAATTTTTCTGTTTGGGTTGCAATAATCGATCGTTTTATCATCGAAATTTTTTTCTGCATTGGAATAATGAGTTTTGTCGAAAAAAAAAGAATTTCGTTGCATTTCAACGAAATAGAAAGGCAAATTTCGGGAAAAATGTTGTCTCGTTTAAAAAAAATGAAAAAATAATTGACAATTGCGTCTCCTGGCGTTAAGGAGTAACGGAGTTCGAAATAGAGAAAAAAAAGTACATGTGGTCGAAGGTTCGAGGCGATGAGGCATTTCCTAAACTTTTCTTTTCAACCCTCGCGCACTCTTGTGTGTTTACGCCCTTTGCCTGTATTTATGGCGGCCCGTTCAGTCTCACTCTTCTGTCGAGTGTCCCTCGTGGCCCCTGTCACTCGACACACGCACTCGAACAACACCGGAAACCGATATTGGCATAAACTAAAAAATAAAAGGGAAAATTCTCGATCCAGAAAACCGAGTTTCGAATCGAGTTCAAAATTACGTCGTGCAACCGATTTTTTTTCGCTTTCTCGGCCCTTTGAATTCACTTTCCGAAAATTTCCCAAAAACGTACTCGATTTTGAAAAAAACATTCAAATTCAATCAAATTTATCGCTCCAGTCTCGAAAATCGAGACCGAATCAAATTTTTCACCAAAATAAACAATTAAAAATACAAAATGAATGTAAACGATAAATGAATCGATAAAAAATTAAATTTTTCAACATTTATTAATTTTTTCGCCTTTTTGGATACAAATTCATCAACCGAGAATGAAATTTTGTGAAAAAATCGTCGAAATTTTGTTGAACACCGTGAACTAAATATTTTTCGATATCTTGAAAATATTTTTGATAAGTGACAAAAATTGACGTTTCCAAGAAATTTTCCAGAAAATTTCTTGCTGTAATGACAATTTTTGTGATTTTTCGAAAAAAAAAAATGTTTAGACTAACAAAATATCGATTTTTTTCAACAAAATTAACTTTCCAGTGGATAATTGAATGATTCGCGACGTGAGTAACGCGTGTGAACAGCTTCCAGACAAGGTCACCAACCTCCTCTCTCTCGCTCTTTGGTTACAGTCCATTTTTATAATATTTACTCCCTCGCACTCTTGGAGCCTTTCATGGAAGCTCGACGACAGATTTTTCGCTCCTGGTTGCTTCGCCACGACAATTTCGGATCGTGTACCAAGCGTTGACTGTCCAGGGAGCGAGAGAGGGAGAGCCAGCTGTAGAAACTGGCATCTGGTGCGAGCTCCAACGCTCGGAAACACACAAACCGAGGCCCATGAGCGTTGAGACCTTTTACATGGCCTGAACCATGTGCACGTGAATTTTCGAACGATCTAAAAAACGTTTAAACAATAAATAAACAGACATTAAGTATCCGAACGTTTGGACTCGGTTTTTTCTCTTAAAGTAGCGACGACGACGTTTTTTTTGGGTTTCGTATCGATGCATTTTACTCGGGCCCTGCTTCTGGGCGTTTTGACAAGAAAAATGAAAAAAAAAGTTGGCAAATGTTGGACAGTTTTGGGGAAAAGAGTTTTCACGAGTTATTCATGTTGGAACGATTTTTTTTCCATCTAAATTCGACGGATAGGCGAGGCTTTGAATTGACGATGTTTGTTCCCATGAAATTGACTTGGTAATCGTTAATTTTAATATCAAAGTACGTGCGTGCATGAACAACGAAAAAAGTAGCAGAAAACTCGACTGACAAATGGAATTCGATTGATTATGACGTCAAGTTTGTGGTAGAACGAAGGAAACTTTTGCTGGACCAAAAAAAATCTACAGATTTTTTATTTTATCGCTCCATCCCCTTAATTTGCTGACTGAGACGAAAAATGTTTGCTATTCTAAAAAATATTGAAATTTAATGAAAAAAATGTGAAATTCTTCGCGACGTTTCGTTGACTCTGGAAATTTCATTTCCCAATGAGACAGAAATGCGAGGATTCGAAATTCTCGTTTTTCGTCATTTTCCTTTGAATTAATCAGCAAAAACAGTTTATCAACAAAATTCAATGTTTTTTCCCAGCCATCGCAATACTAAAATAGACTCTTCGATGTTTTTAGCGTCCTCACAATTTTTATTTAGTCCAAGAAAACTTTTTTATTCCCCCAAACTCGAATTACAACTTTTTCGTAACCATGAAAAAAGAAATGAAAATTATTTGTGAAGAACGTATAATTCGTGAGTGCGATATAAATAATTTATATCGTGTCGCCTGTCAACGTGATGGAACGAGGTATTGAAAAAATTTCCTAGTATCGTTACGGGGCGACGTGACTATCTGAAAAAATTTATAAAATTGGGTCATTTTGGGATTTCAGAAAGATTTTTAATCGCAAAGTATATAAAATGACTGAATTTTCATAAAAATCAATAATTTTCGGTCCAAATTAGCTTTTCAAAAGTCGAAATTTCATTTTTTTTCAAAAATTTTGCCAAATTTTCGAAAAATGCAATTTTCATAGCAACAAAAACGTTGACGAGTTTTTATATGAATGGAAAAATTAGTTGAAATTATTTTTTCGACTGTTTTTTCATCCAAAATTTGCTTTTCCAAGTCAAAATTTCATTATTTTCAAAAATTTTGCCAAACTTTCAAAAAATGCAATTTTTATAGGAAAAAAAACGTGGACGAGTTTTTGTATGGATGGAAAAATTAGTTGAAATTATTTTTTCGACCGTTTTTTCATCAAAAATTTGCTTTTCCAAGTCTAAATTTCATTATTTTCAAAATTTTTGCCAAATTAAAAAAAAAATCAATTTTTATAGGCACAAAAAAGTTGACGATTTTTTATATGAATGGAAAAAGTCGTTACAATTATTTTTTCATCCAAAATTTGCGTTTTCAAGTCCGAATTTCATTTTTTTCAAAAATTTAGCCAAATTTTCAAAAAATGCATTTTTTATAGCAACAAAAACGTTGACGAGTTTTTATACGACTGGAGAAAGCGGTTGCAACTATTTTTTTGACTCTCTTTTCATTTGTTTTTTGGTTTTTTTAAATATTTTTTTAATGCAACGAGTGCAACGTGAATTTGTTGGAAAAAAATGAATGAAGAGAGTAGACGGATGATATCCTGAGATAGCCTCTTTCCCTCGACATTCCTACGAGGAGTGCGAGCATCTGAGTCACAAAAAAACAATGGTAATCTATCGGGGGACTCACACAGCTGCTCTCTGCACGCTGATTCGCTTTCTCTCTCGCTCTTTCTCGTTCTCGCTGCATGGCAAACTCGTAGTACCTCGTTATGTTTTTTTTTCTTTCATTTCCTCCCCCTCCATCGGTGGCAACTGGCGTCGGGCGTGTGTACAGGGCGACGCAAAAGTTTTCGAAATAAATGTCAAAGGCTTGAAAACCGAGGCTGAAAATTTGTTTTTTTCTCGAAAAATCAATCGATCGATAAATTTTTCGACTTTTTTTTCTTTTTTTTCACGAAGGCGTGCTCGAGGCATTTGGAAATAATTTTGTTACGTGTAGGTTTCGAAAACTCGAGATCGAAAAAGTTGCTCGAACTTGACGTTATCGAGCAATGACATTTTTCAATCCTGATACCATGCAGCGATGCAATTCGCGCTTTTGCCACCACGGGAAAGTAATAACGAGCTATCTGAGGTCACAGGAGCATCGCTATATCACTTGCAATTCCAACCGTATCGCAATGGCCCAGCCAACTCAATGGTGCACCCGATGAAAACAAAAGACTCGATTGAAATATATTCTCGACAAATTTCATTGTGGAAAGATTGAAAATTAGAGAAAAATCTTTTTTTTTTCGATGTTTAAGCTCGCTCGGTTGGAATGCGCGACGAAATGCAACATTTTCATTCAGCATTTGTCAACGATAATGGGACAGTCTTCTTTGCCATCTGAAAACTTGATTCACTAGAAAAATTCGAACGAGTGCCATTAATTATCGAAATAATGAATAAATCAAATATTTTTCCTTGTTTTTCAACGATCCAAACTTCAGTGGCATCGTGTTTTATGCTGCGACCTAATAAATTGATGGTTAATTGCTAGAAACCTTGAGATTTTGATGGGAACGTTCGAGAAATCGAATTTTTGAGACTCAAGCTCGTGACGTTGATGGGCGAAGAAAAATATTTATTTTTATTCATGATTTGTTACATTTTAAAAATCATCCTAATTTTTCAAGCCAATATTCTTTTCGAGTCGCAAAAACCGATCGTTTTATCGTCGTAATTAAATTCTGCATTTGAATAATGAGCTTTTGCCAACAAAAAAGAATGTCGTTGCATTTCAACGATGCAAACTGATACGCCATTCGAATTTTTGAGTTTCAATCGATTTTTATAAATCTTTAAAATTAATTTCGCATTCCTACGAGAATTTGATTGCTCAATTTCCTTGATGATCGGATTAAAATGTATCAAAGTCGAATTAAAAAATTGCATTGCCACGATCCAGACTCATTACGAAATTAAATTCACTCCAAAAATGTCAAATTCTCATTAAGAAAAAGTCAATTAGTGAAGAAACGATAAAATCATTTAAAAAAAATTCCCAACACAGCCGGAAATGCAATAATTGCCTTATTAAAATAGAAAAAAACAATTCAATCGATTTTTGAATGAAAGAGGAGCGCGATTGTGCATCATCAGGTATTGCGAGAAAAGCGTCTAGCCAGTTGGTGCGTCTGGACGCGTTCGACGTTCGTACGTAGACGAGACGGAAAATCGATCCGCGCGCGACGACGACGACGACGCTGCTGCTGCTGCTGCTGCTGCTGCTGCGGCTGCTTTACTCGCTCAAACTTTAATCGAGATGATTCACAACGAGCATTTCGCGTACTCGGTGAATGAGTCACGTATTCCATCCCCCCCGCGACGCGGATGTCTAGTTTTTTTCTCTCCTCCTTTCCCTCATCCTCGTCCAACCACTGATAACCAACAACCGCGTAATTATATTTTTTCCTACTCAAAAGCGATGCGTTATCGATTATTCATTGCTTCAAATTTCAATATCGCATGACGCACCGCGTATGAATCACAAACGCTCTTGTCTACGTCGTGCGTTGCTGAAGCAACGACCGAATCATTTTTCTCAGCCGGACGCGATCGATTTTCGCAAAAATATTCAAATAATTATAATTTTCATGGAAAAATTTTTCATTTCCCAAAAAACTTTGTCGAAATTCGCGAATTTCTTTAAATTTCTCGAGACTGGAATTGGAGTTTTCTGATTCTTTTGGAATTGCCCAAAAAAATCGTTCACTCGAGGTGGAAAAAACGTCGCGACAGTTTTTCCATCGAAAAAAATGCATTTTTGTTTTTTTTTCGCGAATTCCATTTGTTTCTTTATGAGCCGCTGAGTGTAAATTAGACGTTTTTGCAAAAAATGGAATTTCTTGACGATAACGAAGCTGGAAAAAATAGGAAAATAATTTTTTTGCTAATTATTTTGATGATTTATGCAACTCGTTGCAATTTTTCTAATAAATTCAGTTTTCCAATGACGAAAAAGACTGTCTAATTAGTTTTCGGTGAAATTCAACGAAATTCTTAATTTCTCGGACCACGATTAAAATGCAGAATGAAATTTCGAGGACGATTTTGAAAATTCTATAAATTATCGATAAAACGAGGTTTTATGGGGATCAAACATAAAAATCGGTCAAAAAATTCTCGTCGTTTTTGAAATTGAAGGAAAAATGAATCAAAAATGGTTTTTTTTCGTTGAAAAATATTTTTCATGATGTTGCATCGTTGGAATGCAACGAAATTCGGTTTTTTCTTAATCAGATTTCAAGATTTTTATGAAATATTGAGTCAGGACGATAAAACGATTTTTTTTAAGGATCCAAAGAGAAAATCGGTCAAAAAATTCTCGTCGTTTTTGAAATTGAAGAAAAAATGAGTCGTAAAAGATTTTTTTTCGTTGAAATATATTTTTCCTGACGTTGCATCGTTGGAATGCAACGAAAATTTCAAGATTTTTATGAAATACTTGGTCAGGACGATAAAACGATTTTTTTGAGAATGCAAAGAGAAAATCGGTACGAAAATTGTCGTGATTTTGGAAATAGAACAAAAAATTGATAGAAAAATGTATTTTTCGTTGGATTCAAACGCTGCGAACTTCTGAGCCTCATTCGCTCGATTTTTTTACCGTATTATATATATTGAGTACAGAGCACACACGTGTAATCTGTAAAATTCGTGCAGCAAAGCCATAAAGCAGAAAATAGAGCTTTCTCTACTCCACTCTTGCTGTAGCTACAAATTGGCCTTCCCTTCTGAGTTTTTCCCCTCGATATTGGTCGCTGGGGCGCAAGTAGTTCACGTACAAATCCCCGAGGTCGCGATCGGTGTCGCCGGCCAGCGGGTGTCTCGGCTCACGCGACTAGAATCGCTGAACGTTCCACGTAAAGGGTGGCTCGCGAATGCTTCGTCGTGGGGGCCGCAAAATTTGTTCTGTCCCATAAAAAAAACGAGAATCCGGATAAAAAAGACGAAATTTTCAATTTATGAAATTTACATCGTTTGCTAATTGGTTCACGAGGCTCCGCACACTCTGGACAGCCAAATTCGAGTTTCTCGCTTTCCAGACATGCAGCAGACACTCGGGCTGTCCTACGAATATTATTGAAAGGTTGTTAGGTCTGTATGTTGAGAGGAGGGGCAAAGGAGGATGAGAATGAGCGTCGATGTGTCGGGCGCCTCACTGTCTCTGCGTGTTCCTTCTCTCCACTTTTCTCTTCGACTACTTTCCCCCCTGCGAACCGGCACACCGATCGATGCTTTTCCAACACAACCGTTGCATGCTCGCGGCCCAATTTACGCAAAGCAATTGAAAAAAATACATTGAGCCGTCACAAAACGTTCTTGCCACCTCAAACTTTTCGCCAATCAAGACAAATTTACGATTCGAGACAATTAATTTACAATTTTTCATTTTCTCCATCCAAACTCGTGGATATCCGAGTCACGTCGTCGTTAAAAAGTCGCAAAAAAAAATGTATTTAGGATTTTTTTTTGCAGATCGCCAGAAAGGCTACGAGTCGAAATTTTGAAAGAAAAATCCTAAAAAAAACTTTTTTGCAGCTCGTAAACGAAACGGGTCGAGAATTTGCACAAATTTGGATGGGAAAAAGTTTTAAAATTTCAAATTTGTGACGTTAGAGAATTTTTCTTCAGAGGAAGAAAATTTTGAGTTTTTTTTTGGCAGGAAAGTTAAAAAAAAATGATGAAAAAATCCGAAATAAAGTGATTTCGTGAAACGATGAGTAAAATTCCAATAAAATCTACAGTTCGTCGTGCTGTATTTGTGAAAAGTGAAAATTCATCATCGCTTTTGGATTAATGACGAAAAAACTTGTTTAATTACGTTTAAATTGTGAGAGATTGGAATAAAGTTTGAAAAACTCGAATTGGGGAATGGGAGGCTGCGAAGGAACTCCAGGGAATGAGGCGGAGAGGGATCTGGAGGGAAAAAATTGACGGGAAAAGGGACAAGCGAGTCGCTGCTGCTGCTGCTGCGGAGACACGATAACGTCTCGAGAAGCGAGAACTCGCGTTGCGTGTTGTCCGCCGACGCTCTTTCGTCTGACCAATTGACCGGACAAGAATAGAGAAAATTATTCTTCTCAATTCGACGCAATTTAAAGGAATTAAGCCGGACGCGATCTCTTTCCGTCTCTTTTTCTTTATCTCCACTCTCAACCTCATGGGAGAAACTTTCTTCTCATTTTATTCCCCCCCGCCGCCCTGTTTTCCGCTCTCTCGTAGATTCCTCTGCACACGTTTGCATTTTAATCTCGTTCAGTATTACAGGATGATTAATGTGACTCATTAAGGGGAAAAAACCCGACGTACGTAATTACGTTTCACATGACACTCGAGTTTGCATCGCTGGAATGCAACGAATTTGTTTTTTCTTGAGCAGAGCTCGAGATTTCGTGATTAAAATAAATCGATTCATTTTTTTACGATCCAAACTCGAAATCGGTACGAAAATTCGAAATATTTTTCATTCGGGAGCAACGAAGCGTTTTTTTTTCAATTTTTATACGTTTGAGTCGAGGACACTGGGTCGTTTTGACCCCAAAAATTTTCTTCCAACTTTTGCATTCAATGGCAAACAATTATTTTGGGATTCAATTGATGTTTTTGTGATAAAATCAAATTTGAAATTTTATTCACTCTTTTTTTTTTATTAATTTCGAATTCCATTTCATTGCTGCGATTTTTCGAATATTTTTGGCTCGAAAAAACAAATATTTGACCCTTGGAATGTACACTGGGTCGTTTTGACCCCAAAAATTTTCTTCCAACTTTTGCTTTCAATGGAAAACAATTATTTTGGGATTCAATTGATGTTTTTGTGATAAAATCAAATTTGAAATTTTAATCACTTTTTTTTTTTATTAATTTCGAATTCCATTTCATTGCTGCGATTTTTCGAATATTTTTGGCTCGAAAAAACAAATATTTGACCCTTGGAATGTACACTGGGTCGTTCTGACCCCAAAAATGTTCGGTCACCCATCGTTTTGTCATTTAATTTTCGTTTTTGTCAGAAAAATAGATTTCGGACCATAAAATATGAAAAATTTCGTAAACAAAAGAAAAAATGGCGAAATAAAACGATTTGAAAAACGCTCCGGGTCAGATTGACCCACATGCACTTGTCGATGATTTATTTAATTTTTAAAATCGAGCCATTTCGCCGGAGAAATAATGAATTTCGAAGAATCGAAGGAAAAAGTGAGAAAATTATGAAAGGAATTTTTTGGGGCGCGATTTAAATGCCGAGGATTACGAATTTTGGCTCGCGGATCAAACGCATTAAAATTCCTTTTTGCTAATCGTCTCCGGACGTCTTGATCCCGAGATGCAAAACAAATTAAATCGCCTTTTCGTGCGAGGCTCCCGGTAAAACTTGTCTGCAATATTTATCGAGTATTTGTTTACAATCGCTGTCACTGTTTTCAAGCGAATAAAAAATATCACGAGTTTCGCACTCGGTGTTAAGCTCTGGATTTTTTTTCTCCTCGCTATTCTCTAAGCCAGACTTATACGTTCGCGCGATAGCCGATTTAATTCCGTCCCTTCCCCTCCTCCGTTCCATTTTATTTCTCTTCCATTTCATTCGCTGATTAATATCCATTTTCCTTCTCTCCTACGTCATCGCAATAACAACTCGATATCAAATCGAACGTTCCTCTGAAAATAGAATCGACGCCGGTCCGTACGAGACACTCATTTTTTTTTTCTTCAGGAATTATTTACTTGTCCTCGCAACAACGTTACAGATTTTTGCTGTCGATCGATTTCATTCAATTTTTATCGTAACAACGATTCTCTCTGGTTCAGCCCATTCGGTGCTCAATGCAAAAATCCGCTTCATCGACTTTGCCTCAGCCGTGAGCAAACTGAAACGAAAAATTTATTTTTTATTCATTATTTTTGCTTTTAATGCGGTCGTTTCAATTTTTTCCCCAAATTCGGTTTGCAAATGGCAAATGAAATCGTCATCGTGAATTTTCAAGGGAAAATACTTTTTTTTTAAATTAATTTGGATAAAAACGGAATTTCTGAATTTGTGAAAGACAAAAAAGTCAAAATTTTAAGAAAAAATGTGAAAAAAAATAACAGAATCGTTGTCGCTGACGTTTTTCTATTAATTTGTTTGTTAATTTTCAAAAACCCTGACAATTTTCGTGAAAATTTTGTTTTTGGATCCTGAAAAACGATCGTTTTGTCGTCTTGACGGAAAATTGAAGAAAAATCTGAATTCCGTTGCATTAAAGTCGAAGACAAATTTATTTTTCCAATAAATTTGACATCGAGCTTTTTTTTTATTATTAATTATTCCACGTGCCAAATTATTGGCCAATTTTGCGCGAAACTCGAAGCCTGTCCTCGTTTTTCACATAATTATCGCTCTGTGGGTTTTAAAATTCTCGTCTATCGTGAAATCCACGACAAACTTCCGTTTACGTATGTCATAATAGATTGCAATTTTCTCGTTTATTTATCGTCGTCCAATTAGCGACTCTGGCGCTTGATCAGCTCCGGTTGAAGGTCGAGACCTTCGATGCGCAGTTTCGCAGCAAAATGCAACGTTTGCGTATGAAATTTTCCGAAAAGAATTAATAAACGCGATTCAGCAAGTTTTTCTCGTCCTTTGGGACATGAAAATCGATTTTTCTTGATTTTATGGCATCGGATTTGGTCGGCGAGACTTTTCGGGCTTATTCAGAGAAAAAGTCAAAATTTATTCGCCAACAACGACGAACGAGGACGAATGAAGAATTTTTCTTACAAATCGTAATTTCTAATACAATCATTTATTTTCTGTGTCACGAAGAAAACTCGGGGCAATCGCGTTTCGCACGAAACATATTTCCGAGCTATCTGCACCGGAACCGACCCCCCGATGTGCGCGTTTCCATTAGCCTCCACATTTTTTTCATTCGTTCAAGTTGGACGAAACTTTTGTTGACAGCCAGTAAAGAAAAAGGAAGAAAAAACGATGTGACGAAGTTGGAAAGGAATTTTCTTGAGTCAACGAAATGTTGCGAGGGAATTGAAATTTTTTAATTCAACTTTGATGCATTTTAATCCGATAATCAAGTAAATTGAGCAATCAAATTCTCGTAGGAATGCGAAATTAATTTTAAAGATTTATAAAAATCGATTAAAACTCAAAAATTCGAATGGCGTTTAAGTTTGCATCGTTGAAATGCAACGAAATTCTTTTTTGTTGGCAAAAGCTCATTATTCAAATGCAGAATTTAATTACGACGATAAAACGATCGGTTTTTGCGACTCGAAAAGAATATTGGCTTGAAAAATTAGGATGATTTTGGAAATGTAACAAATCATGAATAAAAATTAATACTTTTCTTCGCCCACCAACGTCACGAGCTTGAGTCTCAAAAATTCGCTTTCTCGAACGTTCCTATCGAAATCTCAAGGTTTCTTGCAATCAACCATCAATTTATCAGGTCGCAGCATAAAATACGATGCCACTGAAGTTTGGATCGTTGAAAAACAAGGAAAAATATTTGATTTATTCATTATTTCGATAATCAATGGCACTCGTTCGAATTTTTCTAGTGAATCAAGTTTCCAAATTGCAAAAAATTTTCGTTGACAAGTCAGTTTTTCCTCGCGTAGAAAAAAAAAAAAGATTTTCCACCGCTCGTAAGAAAATATCGCGCCTTCGATTAAATTTATCGTAATAATAATAAACCAGCATTCCAACGATTCTCCAGAGATGGAGAAAAAAAAAGTTTCACAAGTTCGTTGGGCCCTAAACGATTTGAATTTGCCAACAATATTTATCCGCTCGTCTCGGTTCGTGAGTTTCGTAAAAATCGTCAAATAATCGTGATAAAAAGAGGGCGAGGAGCGAAAGAAATTAAGACGTTATTACGATGGGTTGGAGCGCGCGCGGGAAAATGGTTAGATCATTGGGCGTGAATGGTCAGTATATTTCAGCACTCGAGACACTTTTATATATTTTTTCAAGCATATATTTCGCTGCTCGCAGCAACGCGATTCAACAAGCCATTAATCCCTTCGGATTCCTTGGTGTGATATTCACGTTTTTTGCCCCTTCTCCCTTCATTATTAATAGAGCATCAGCCAAGGATACAACTCGGCCCATTTATAAGAGTAACTGACTAATAAATCGAGACACGAGAGGATCAGACCGAGAGCGCAATATTTTATAAATAGATTCGCTCCACTGAGGGTTACGGTCACAATCTCAATCGCGCACATTCCGATCTCCATTCATCTAGTCCTTCCCCATCGTCTCCGATCGATGACGCGGTCAAACGAATTTTTCTCTCTTTTCGAAGCAGAAAAATCGCCATCTTTTCATTATTATTATCGTTTTCGTTCGATAAACGCGACGATTGTTGCAAACACGTACGAACGTCCGCATTTTTGTCCGCGAGCAAAAAAACTTTGTCGCGTGTCGTCACATTCTCGTGAAATAACGTGACGTTTATAATTACGAAGGTTTTTTGCTTGACCCTTCGACCGTTGACGAATAAATGTCTCGGGGCTGGTTCCCGCTTATCGATTCGCTCTCGTCCGGTGCGACGATCCGCAGTACCGATTTTTTTCACGATTCGAGTCTGGCTTCGCGAGAAATTATGGATTTTTATGGTTTTCATGTTTTCATCGTTGAAATGCAACGAAATTCTGGTTTTTTTTCAACAGAGTCCATGATTTTTGGTGAATATTTCGTTTGGGTTTTGAAAGGCACTTTTTTTAGGATCCAGGGGGAAAATCGGTAGGAAAATTGTCATGGTTTTTGAAATTTTTATTTTTCTCTTTCCAGAATCTCAGAAATTCTGTTTTTTCTTCACTATTCTTATTGAATATTTGGTCAGGACGATGAAAAGTTTTTTTTTTTTGACCCTAAGACGAAATCTGTACGAAAATTGTCCTGGTTTTTGAAATTTAACAAATAACGAATAAAAAAAACGCAATTTTCGTTGGACCACAACAATTTTTGTGTTTTTTCGTGAAAATCTGATTTTTTCTATTTCACAAATTCTGAAATTCCGTTTTTTTTCTCGAGCAGACAATAAAAAAATTTTAAAAATTTAAAAAATAATAATAATAGATAAATAAATAAATAAATAATAATTATAATAAGAAAATAATAATAATACAAATAAAAAAATAAAATAAAAAAAGCGAAACACTCAAAAAATCTTTTTGTTAGGATCGAAAGACGAAATCGGTACGAAAATTGTGCTGGTTTTTGAAATCAAACAAACGATCGAAAAAAATGAAAATTTTTCATTCGATTTTTGGGTCCGGAATTGTCGAAATTAATTGTAAAAATAAAAATCGGATAAAATGATCGAGCCCGCGTCGACCGTCGATGCAGAATAAAAACTCGATCGCCGAGATTTCCGATTGCATACGCAGTCGAGAATGAAATTGCACATTGCGAGCGTAATTTTCGCCATCGCCGCGTTCTCCGCTGCGAGTTTTGCGTGCGACGCCAAGCACGAGTCTCGTGTCTGGTCGTCGCGGCGCCTCCGACTTCACCCCTCGATGTACTGCGCGATCCGCCCTTGAGGTGCTCGACCATCGCGTCCCTTCGCGCTCCATACACAAACAGTAAACCGAGAGCATTGCGCGTACCGCGCTCGTTACTCCCGGAGATACGAAGGGGTGGGGATGAGGTCAAAATGCGAGGAGTCGAGGGCAAGCCAACTTCCTGGTTGCCATGTGGCAAAGTCTATTTTAACCCCCCCTTATTTTTCTTCCCTCTTCCGGCCCCACGTGCGCAATCTAAATGAGGCTGTCGATATTCCCCCCCGCAAGCCACAAATAAACGTCGTCACGTACGCGCTTCTTGGAAACTCACAAGCGAATCGAATTTTCCAACGCCGTTTACACGACCATTTTAGAACGAATTTTTGCCGATCTACGACGCCCCTTGACGACGGCCCCGAACGCACAATTTTCAAGAACGACAATCCTGACGTTTGTGTCGTTGGAATTGAACGAAAAATCATGATTTTCTACTTATTTTTTGTTCAATTTCTAAAATCATGACAATTTTCGTATCGATTTTGTGTCTGGATCCTAAAAAAATATCGTTTCATTGTCCTGGCGAAATATTTCATCAAAATTCTCAATAAAAAACACAATTTCGTTGCATTTCTACAATGCAAACATCGTTTTTTTATAGCAAAGCGTTTTTTTATTTTTCGTTTTTTATAGCGTTTCTTTGGATCCCAAAGAAAAATCTTGTTATCGTCCTGACCAAGATTCGATGAGAATCTCGAGCTCTGATCAAGAAAAAACAAGATTTCGTTGCATTCCAACGATGCAAACTTGAACGTCGTTAAAAATTGCAGTTTTCGTTGCATTCGAACGATGCAAACTTCAACAACATTTGAAAAATACGTTTGTCTATTAAGTTTATGGATGGTTTCAAAATCTATGGGAATTTTCGTACCGAATTTTTCTTTGGATCCCAAAGAAAAATCTTGTTGTCGTCCTGACCAAGATTCGATGAGAATCTCGAGCTCTGATCAAGAAAAAACAAGATTTCGTTGCATTCCAACGATGCAAACTTGAACGTCGTTAAAAATTGCAGTTTTCGTTGCATTCGAACGATGCAAACTTCAACGTCATATTGATCAAGGAATTTTGACATTTTTCGAATGACGAAAAAATGTAAAATTCGTAAAAAAATGTCATCCGATTGGGAATTCGTCTCGGAAGATTGAAATTTGATTTTGTTTTTTTAAATTCAATGTTACAGTGGCCTGAATTTCCAAGACCTCATGGCAAGGCAAGGAGTGATCGATTCGCCTCCGAAAACTCCGTTCATCATGGGCTCCGAGTGTTCCGGAGACATCGAAGCGGTCGGCGAGGGAGTGGAAAACTTCAAAGTACGTAAAAAACGATTTTTCAATATTTTTACACCTCGAAAATATCTTTGAAAGTAAAAAAAGTAAAAAAAAACAAAGTATCGTGAAAAATTTTCATCACGCGATCGAGACGAACGTTTTTTTCGTGTCTCGAGTCTCAACTCGTTATCGAATGCTAATGCCTTCGTAGGCGACACGCAATGACCTTGGAGAATCAAAGTCCTCACCGTTATTGCTACGTCATCCCTCAATTTTATCAACCGCCACATTTCCCTCATCCCCTTCCACCTCGAGACCACCCTCGACGAAATTACATTTCCTCGGAGAGCTTTACCGGCCCCACACTTTCGTAGACTCGAGCCAAACGTCCGGAAGCTTATGTTCTTCATCGTCCTGTTTTTTCCCTCCCACTTTCCGCACTCATCGTCGTTTTATTTCCAAAACAAACCAGAAAGAAGCAGAAAAGAAAAAAATTCTTTTTTTCATGACTTTCGTCCTTTTGACGCGCCTCGAAAAAGTCTCGCAAGTTTTTTCATCTTCCGGCAAACGTGCAGCAATTTTTTGTCCTCAGATCCAGTCATTTCGATTTTTCAAAAAAAAAAACACGATATGGACAAAAATGTGAAAACAGAAATTTCTGGTGTTGATGAAAAAAATTGGATTTTTTAGTTTGTTCAGATTTCGAAACTTTTTTTCGATTTTTTTACTCTCAGTAGACACACATGGGTCTGGGAGACCCATTTAGAGAATTCCGGGAATTTCTCGTTTTTCGTATCGATTTTCATTCAATGATGATGATAAAAAAAGAATTTTTCAACACCCAGTGCAGGCTCGTTTTCGTTACGTTCGGAACGACTTTGCTGCATTTTTTTGGATTTTTTTTAACGACTCTGAGCGCAGGAAAAAACGTCAGGACGGCCCAGACCCATGTGTGTCTAGGGAGGTGCGTTAATTAGAGTTTTTGTTTTATCGAGGTTTTATATAAATTGGGATTGTCCAAGAAATTTATCGAGTCGTCGGTCAAGATTGTTGCTCGAGTGAAATTATCTTGATGGAGACGTGGTTCACTTTCATTTGGTTATAAAAATAATTTCAGTGTCTAGATTGTGATAAAAACGACAATAACTCAATAAGTCTTGGCAGGATATCGAAGAGGGAGTGTCAGGCATCTTTTTCCATGTTCAATTCGACCCCGCGAGCTCGTGCGAGCCTCAGGGTCGCGGCCACCAACGTACACGTGTAAATGACCTGCTCGTCGGGGTGGTTGAACCTGCAGATCCCTCGAGAGGAGCAAACAGGGGTCGCAAACCTAAAAGCCTTTTTTTACGACTCCGTTCCAAGCCTCGCTCTTCTTTTTTCCATTCCTATTTTCTTCATCTTCGTCTTTTTCCTTTTCGTTCAATTTTCCAACTATCAAGCTCTACGTTTTTACTGAAAATTATTCAAAAGATTGAAGCTTGAAAAATTTACCACGTTTCAAATCGTTCGAATGCAACGAAATTCATTTTTTTTTTTTAAATTTGGATCGTTCAAAAATTCAACAAATCATCGATAAAAATTAATACTTTTGTCGCTTTCCAACTTTGCGAACTTGCGATTTTTTATTTTTACCGTTTGAGCGTTTTTTTTGGATAATAACAAAATTTTGGTCGTTCCAACAGTAAAACTTGGAAAAAGTCACGTCGAAAATGACATTTTTGTCATTTAAATCGCGATTACTTCAATATTTTTTTTGCAATCGTGAAAATTTCGATTTTTGTCGGTTTTTTTTGCTAGTCGATACGAAAAATGCGACCAGTTGCTTACAATTTTTGAGAATTTTGATTTTTATCATCGCCGAAATTTATTCAACGGTTCCTGGAAATTTGACACGTTTTTTTTTTTATAATAACGAGATTTCGGTAATTTTAACAGTAAAATTTGGAGAAAGTCTTATCGAAAACTAGATTTTTGTCATTGGAATCGCAAATTTTGTTGACAGGCTCTCGAGAACCTTGAAGATTTCGTTGCAGTTGTGAAAAATTTGATTTCTTCCTGCAAAAGATATTTTGAATCGGAAAATTTTTGATATTTAATGAAAATTTTCGTAAGATTCGATTTTATTTTTATTTTTCTGAAATCTGTTCATTTTTGCTTCGCTCGCCGTGATCAGGCGATTTTGGCACATCCGTTCTTGCGGTACAATTGAGAGTAAATGATTATTTTTTGTTGGTCTAGGTCGGTGATCGAGTTGTCGCTTTGCCGGACCACAAAGCTTGGTCCGAGCTTGTCGCGGTTCCGGCGACATCGGTTTTCGCTCTGCCAGAAGGTATGAGTTACTTGGACGCCGCAGCGATCACGATGAATTACACCGTCGCGTACATTTTGCTGTTCGACTTGACTTGTCTCACGCCTGGCAAGAGTCTTTTGCTGCACAGTGCCGGAGGCGGCGTGGTACGTATTTTCACGATATTCGCCATTTTTTCTCTGCAACTATCGTCAATAACCGTATGAAAAAAAAGAAAATACAAAAATTCAAAACTCATTTTTTTTTCTTGAAGAAAACAACAAAAATCCGATTAAATTCCCGGCTGAAGTTGATAATTTTGAATTTCGTTAAAAACCGAAGATTCTCCCGAATTGAGAGCTGGAAAAATACATTTTTTATTCATTATTTTGTGTATCCAGGTCGTGCCGTCAGAATTTAATAAAATTTGGTACTCTTGTGGATTATGATACGAAAAAAATCCAGTCAAATTTTCCAGAGGCTACAGAGAACCAGAAAAAATATATTCGCATTGGTAATTTCATGAATTTAACATCGATTTCATACATTTCATTGTATTTTACAATTAAAACTTTGGTTTCTCCTGAAAAAAATGAAAAACTGATTTTTTTCTTGAAGAAAACAAAAAAAATCCGATTAATTTCGTGGCCAAAGTTGATAATTCTGAATTTCGTTGAAAACCGAAGATTCTCTCGAATTACGAGCTGGAAAAATAGGTTTTTTATTCATTACTTTGTGTATCAAGGTCGTGCCGTCAGAATTTAATAAAATTGGTACACTTGTGGATTATGATACGAAAAAAATCCAGTCAAATTTTCCAGAGGCTACAGAGAACCAGAAAAAATATATTCGCATTGGTAATTTCATGAATTTAACATCGATTTCATACATTTCATTGTATTTTACAATTAAAACTTTGATTTCTCCTGAGAATTGATAAGAATTTATTGCAAAATACAATAAAAACTGAGATTCATCATAAAAATCAATGTTAAATGTACAAAACTACCAATGCGAATATTTTTTTTCTGCTTCTCTGTGGACTCTTGAAAATTGGACTGGATCTTTTTCCAATCACGATCTATTGCTGTATCGAATTTCATTAAATTCTAAACGGTAATTCTAAAACCGACCTCAATTAATGAACTCGTTCGAATTTTTCTAGTTAATTAAGTTTTCAAAAGGCAACGAAGAGTCTTGGTTGCATTTCAACGATTCGAACTTGAACGTCGTAGATCTTGACGTTTTGGAGTAAAATTCCAAAAAAAACGATCCAGAATGACATTGAGTACGCAATTGCAAAGGTTTTTTTGTGAAAATCACGAGGATCCGAGCGAGAGAGTGACCGAAGTATCGAAAATGCTGTTTTCGTTCGTCAACGACGAGTTAACAAACATTTTTTATATAAATGGCCGAGCACGATGCTTGCGTTTTCTTGTTTAGACAAATTTCTTCACACATTGGTCGTGCTCGCTCGAAAGCGAGTCTCACACGACACGATATTTCATTAAGGACATGGACGAGACAGAGAGGAAGAAGGATAGAAATAAAAGAATTGAAAGGGCGACGTCAATTGTCAGGGATTCGAAGTATGCGAACGAGCACGAGTGAGCGTCACATAGTCATGCTGTGAGTGCGCCCCGCGCCCGTACGTGTTGAAGGAGCACGCAACCAGCAAAGAGCGAGAGAAATTCAACGAGAGTACTATATTCGCTTCTCGTTTCACCACATGCCAGTCCTTAATTATCCAATGAAACTTAACGAGACGTGGCTAAGGGCACAAAAATCCCACGACAACTAGACAGCCGCATCGACTTGATACGTGTATTACAAACCCTCAAAAGCTTTTCATTCGACGAATCTCCATTCAAACCAAAATCCATTCAGAATCGTTGACGACCAACTAAAAACTTACACCTCAACAAAAAAATTCATTCCTCCGCCTCGCGAGCCGTTGCAATCGAAAAAATTATTCTCCATTGCGCGACATTCGAAATTCCGTCGAACCGACCCCAATTTTCAAAAAAGTTGATCCGAAAACCGATTTTTTTGGAAAATCTCCCGAAAAATCAAATTTTTTTCGTGCCTGCCGGAAAAAAACTTTTACCTTCGCCTCGCCCGCCGTTGCAATCGAAAAAAATATTCTCCGTTGCGCGACATTCAAAATTCCGTCAAACTGACCCCAATTTTCGAAAAAGTTGATCCGAAAATCAGTTTTTTTTCGAAAATGTTGCGAAATATCAAATTTTTTCGTGCCTGCCACAAAATTTGATCAAAGGCTCTCTGAATAATTTATTATTCCGTCGAAATTTTCATAGTTTTCGAAATAATTCACGGAATTCATTTCTTTGACGAGGAAAAAAATGAAAAATTCGGCAAAATTCAAGATTTTTGAAATATCTCGAAAAAAAAACTTTGAAATTTGGTTTTGTATTTTTTTTTTCGATTTAAAATGATGTTTTTGGAAGTTTTTGATGAAATTTCGTGAAGAAATTCAGTCGACGAAGAATTTCCTTGACGATCAGCGTGTCAAAACGTGAAAATGCAATATTGTTCGAAAATCTGGAAAGAAAAAGCTTGAAATTTGATCAGGAATTTTTTTTTCGTGTAAAAAACTTTCTAGTTCGATTTGAAACGATGTTTTTGGTAGTTTGTTTTTATTTTTGTAGAGATTCGATAAAGTTTTGTGAAAGAATTGAGTCGCGGAGGAATTTGTGTGACGATTAGTTGGTCGGTAAATTCAACTTGGCGAGCCGGCATCGCCCAAGATTCGGCCGGAGCGATCAATACTGTTCAACAGGTTTATACGCGTACTCTCGCTGGCCTCCCCCCGCGAGGCCACCCGTCGGGCGAATCGCTCGCCGAGTCTGCCAACGGAAGTTGGAAAAATGGAAAAACGCAACTCCTACCCTCTGAGTGAGTGTCGGAGAGGGTGGCTCGCCGGGATAAGGGATGCTGAGCCGCGGTCCTCACTAGCGCCGCCACCGAACCAAACGCTCTATTCGTGCTGACTTTCCCGTTGCCTGGCAACTCGCTATTCTCAACCTACGCCCAACGTCTCCAACTATTTTACGCCCTATAGATCTTTGCCTCGACATTCCCCTCCGTTTAACAATTTTTTGTGCACTTTTTTCACGCCAAAACTAAACATTTCTGCGACGTCAAGAATTTTAGACATTTGATTTACAATTTTTCACTTTCCCCATCCAAACGCGTGGAAATTCATTCATTTGCCTCCGTTTAACAATTTTTTATGCACATTTTTTACGCGAAAACTAAAAATTCTTGCGACGTCAGGAATTCGAGATATTCAATTCACGATTTTTCACTTTTTCCATCCAAACGCGTGGAAATTCATTCATTTGCCTCCGTTTAACAATTTTTTATGCACATTTTAGACGCCAAAACTAAAAATTTCTGCGACGTCAAGAATTTTAGACATTTGATTTACAATTTTTCATTTTCCCCATCCAAACGCGTGGAAATTCATTCATTTGCCTCCGTTTAACAATTTTTTATGCACATTTTTTACGCGAAAACTAAAAATTCTTGCGACGTCAAGAATTTGCGATATTCAATTCACGATTTTTCACTTTTTCCATCCAAACGCGTGGAAATTCATTCATTTGCCTCCGTTTAACAATTTTTTATGCACATTTTAGACGCCAAAACTAAAAATTTCTGCGACGTCAAGAATTTTAGACATTTGATTTACAATTTTTCACTTTCCCCATCCAAACGCGTGGAAATTCATTCATTTGCCTCCGTTTAACAATTTTTTATGCACATTTTTTACGCGAAAACTAAAAATTCTTGCGACGTCAAGAATTTGCGATATTCAATTCACGATTTTTCACTTTTTCCGTCCAAACGCGTGGAAATTCATTCATTTGCCTCCGTTTAACAATTTTTTATGCACATTTTAGACGCCAAAACTAAAAATTTCTGCGACGTCAAGAATTTTAGACATTTGATTTACAATTTTTCATTTTCCCCATCCAAACGTGTGGAAATTCATTCATTTGCCTCCGTTTAACAATTTTTTATGCACATTTTTGAGGCCAAAACTAAAAATTTCTGCGACGTCAGGAATTCGAGATATTTCATTCACGATTTTTCACTTTTCCAACTCGATTTGTGGGCAAATTAATTAAAAAATTGCGAATTAAATATGAAAATTCGTACAGATCCGCGAGCTCGTCCATGTGGACACGAACGTGTGAATTTTCATGGGATTCCCATTGATTCGATGGTGCGATCTATATAGAGCATGGTCATCGACCATTATCCGCCGTGGTACTCGACCGCGCCCGTCTGAGCCGAGCTTTTCCGTTCGCCCAACCCACCACGTGCCGCTCGAGCCAACATTTTCACAATGCCAACAAGTTTTTTCGACTTTATTCAAAAACTTGACGAGGAAAAACGAAGAAATTGAGTTTTTTCCGCTTTTGCTGATTTTTTTTCGTCAGAAAACGAAAATTTTCTTTGCTCCGTTCTCTCGATTCGAACGACTCGAGATCGGGGCCAATTCACACTGACAAAACCCTCGAGCGAGTATCTTCTTGGAAATAATGAATGGCTACTTGTCTCGTGAATTCTCGAAAGGTTCGTTTTTCCCTTAATCTTCGTCTCCCTTCAGAATCTTTATCTTTTTAGAGCTGGACCAAGACCACACAGACTCCAGACTGTCCGCGCTCCGCTTGTGAACTTATAAAACCGTCTTTATGAATGAAGAACGACGATTCGTGTTTCCTCCTCCGGCCACGAGTTTAATTACATTTTAATCAGCAACTCTCATATCGATCGAATATTTTCTAAAATCATCAATCACCCAGATCGTTCCTTTAAAAACGTCCATTTAATTACTTATCGCATAAAATTTCATGGACGTTACGACACGATCCAAGAAAAGTGTCCAATTATTTAATTTCTTCGATCAAATAAAAATAAACCGATTTCAAGATCGTAGAAATGTTCGAAAAATCGTCGAATTGCGAGTTTCAGCGTTGGGATTCGTTGGATTTTTTTTTTCTCCAAAAATTAACGATGAAAATTGTTTAACCGGAAATTAAATTGCCCCTGGAACGGTAATTTTTTTTATTTTTTACCTTTCCCGCCATCCTGGGGTCATAAATGGGCCAAATTTTCAAAAATTCATATTTTCGGTAAAATTCAACGAAAAGCGTTCCAAAAATTAGTCAAAAATCGCGGTAAAACGATAAAAAAAAAACGGGAGAACGAAGGGCGCAAGATTTAAATGCTGGAAAAGTTGAAAATAAATTTTTCCTGTACTCGACGATATATTTTTACAGTTTTCACGATTTTTTCGTGGCTTTCATGAGGAAAACTCGAAAAAACTGGCAAATTCGGATTTTAGCTTGCGGAGTCACGTGGCTTGATCGTTTTCGTGCGTTTTTGATGATTGCAGGGTCAGGCGGTCGTCCAATTGGCAAAGACCGTTGAAGACGTCACGATTTTTGGAGTTTGCAGCAAATCGAAGCACGAGGAGCTCAAAGCGGTCGGTACGATTGACCATCTTCTTGAGCGTGGCAGCGACTACAGTCACGAAGTCAGAAAGTGAGTTTTCCAGAACGCGCGACGCTGCGTCATTTGCTTGGAAAAATCTTGAATTTTATTTTTCGTTATTGACGTTTTTTCCCCCGAATCTGCAAATTCTCGACAGATTTTCCTCATCATTCGCCTCGTTTTTTTCTCCATTTCCAGAGTCTCTCCCGAGGGTGTTGACATTGTTCTCGACTGTGTCGGTGGCGAGGAATGGAACAGAGGATTTGCCTTATTGAAACCCATGGGAAAATACGTTCTTTACGGGTCAAGCAACGTCGTGACTGGCGAAACCAAGAGTTTCTTCTCCGTTGCCCGATACGTAAGTAGAAAATAAAAAAAAAAACGAGATAACATTAAAATTTGCAAATTTTTTATTAAATTTCAAGTTTCATCATCGCAATTCCGTTCTGCAATTAATTAATGAGACGTGGCAAAGAAAAAAAAACGAATTTCGTTGCATTTCATCGATGGCCACGTCACAAAGTTGGATGATCGAATAAAAAAATGTTCTTGAGGTTTCCATCCTCGAAATACAACGAAGAAAAAACATTTTTTATTCATTATTTTGATAATTACATTCACTTTTTTTTTTTGAACAATTCACCAAGTGAAAATTGCATATTTCTGCAATAAATAAAATTTTTTACGATAATGAAGTTTGCATCGTCGAAAAAACTCAAAAAAGTTTTTTTTCCTCATTATTTTGATAATTATTGGGCTCGTCGCAATTTTCCTGGTAAATTCCGTTTCAAAATGACAAAAAAAAGTGATTTTGTCGCGTTCTATAAAAAATGATCGATTTTCGTTGGATTGGGACGATGCGAACTTGAAAATCGTGAAAGATAAAATGGCCACGAGTCTGACGTAAAGTTTTCTGACAATTATGAATTTTTTCGGTGCTCAGTGGTGGACGATGGACAAAGTTTCGCCGATAAAGTTGTTCGAGGACAACAAAACTTTGTCGGGACTGAATCTGCGTCGATTGATGCATCAGCACGGGGCTCACGCTTTCGTGAGGCGAGCAGTGAAGCAGGTTTATCAATTGTGGGCGGACGGAAAGATCAAGCCGCGTGTGGACTCGACGTGGGCACTGGAGGACGTACCGGAAGCGATGCAAAAGATGCACGACCGCAAGAACATTGGAAAAATCGTGCTGGACCCGAGCCTCGAGCCGAAACCAAAGCCAATGACACCCGCGAAAGGCAAAGGCAAGGACAAGAAGGCCGCGAATCAGGAGGACAAAAAAGCATCGAGCGTCGACTCTGAGGAGGGCGAGAAGAAAAAGGAACCGGAATTGACAAATGGAACGTCCGAGGACAAATCCGACAGCGGTACGTGTCCAAAATCGTCTCCCCAATTCATTTTTTTCTCATCCAATTGATTTTTTTGTCCCTTTTTGAATTTTGAATGAAAATCTCACAATTTCGTTGGAAAAAACCAAGAAAAGTCGTTTCGTTTCTTTACAGATTCGAAGGAAAAGGAATCGAGCTGAATTACCAACGGGGCTGAGAAGAATTAAACGCAAAGTCGAGGTCGTGATCGAGGCAAGAGCGTAGGGTATAAGAAAACAAAAGAAAAAAGAAAAGGTAAAACAAACCGAAAAGACACACGACACGGAGGAAAGAAAATTTGATATTTTTGTTTGTTTATATTTGTTCCGAGTGATTGTTTCGAGCTGTAAAGAAACAAGCAACAGGATTATATTTTCGCCGAGAAAACAAGAAACGCCCGAGCCTCGCGAGAATTAAAAGAAAAATTATGATTGAACCGGAAATAATGTCGAACAGCGTGTGGGAGCTAAGATAAGTAATCAACCAAATAAATATCAATTTTGACGTGGTCCACAATAGTAGTTTGCAGTTGACAAGATTAGAACGGAAACAAGAAAAAATACAACACGTTTGAAAAGTAAACGAGAACAAAACGCGATTTTATTTTTAATACCATGAGTGCGATGAGCCAAACGACCGGATATGCAAATGTCACTTTTATTTTTCATCCAACTAATGCGATTGGCCCATGATGATGATGATTTAAACAAATAATTGTAACAATTATTATACCTGAACAAAAAATTTCATCGAAAATATCGATTTACCGACTCGCAAATATATATCGAAGAAAAAAAAACTAAAAAGGACGAAAATACGGAAAATATTTAGGAAAAAAGATCCTTTTGCGAAAAATTGCGGAAAATGGAGAAAATTCGACTGAAAAATGGCGGAAAATTCAGATTGTTCGACGCGGAAGGATCTTTTGTTAATATTTACCGGAAATAACTGTACGACCTTTTTATCAGGAATTATTCGTCACACGAGGAGGGGGACAAAATAAATTTCTTTAAATCTATTAATCGCTCTTCGACTAAATCCAATAATCGCTATTTCTACTATGAAAATATAACGCCTGCGATCGCTAAATAATAATAACGCTGCTGAAAAGAAAAAAATGAAAAAAGCCTCGTCAGATAAATTTGTATATTTTTTTAAAAATAAAAATCATTATTTAATTCGCCTCACGACGAACGCACATCGAAAACCGACAAAATTCACTCAATTTTTAAAGCATTTTTTAACTATCACGCCCAAACCACAATAACGTTTGTACGGATTTCAAGAAAAAGGCCTTCGTGAAAGTATGAAATAAACAACAACAAAAAAACATAATTAACGAGGATCCTCGTATTTTCCGCTCACTTTTTTCACTTTAAAAAGCAAAATATATCGAGCATTTGACAAATTCGTGCTTGACAGAGGCCTCGGAAACATTATTTTTAGATTTACTGCCAATTTTATCGTCGCCTAACGCTAAACAGTCAACGGTGAGACCAATTTTTTCTATTCCGAATTTTCACATATTGAAATCGGACTTATACATTTGACTATTTAAAACAGAACCAAACAAATACTTTTTTCGATATTGAGAAAATATTAAGACCACTGATGCATATCTCCTGTTGAGGAATTTCGTAAAATTATAGAATTAAATATCAACGTCGCTAGCGTCACGATGATTTTTTCATTTCCTCTTAATTTCATACGAGAAAAAACGTAAATTGCCATTTTTTAGATCGTGCGATGAAAATTCTACTCGATCGAGATAAAAACATTTTTTTTCTTGCCGCAAAACATTAATTATCCAATATGCACGTGGCTCGAAACGCAAAACGCACACAACCACAGAAAAACGTGTAAGAAACAAACGATTGCGCAGTTTTAAATAATAACGAGACACATTTAAAAAAAAACCAACACACCAACAAGACACTGTATATTTTACTTAAGGCTTTAAATGTTTCATCAAATAAGTATCTATTATATTATAATATATCTATATATTTGTATCGTCCATTTTGTCTCCTCTCCTCTTCCTCGCCCCCGGAAAAGCTTCCCGGTCCTCGGTAGAGAATCAAGCAGGCTGGCTACGCGCAACGACGTTGCCACGTTAAAGGCAAAGGCAAAAATTCTTAATGATTTGAATTTAATCAAATTTCTTGAGCCATTTTTTTTTCCATTTAATTCGAAAATACAATTTTTCGTGGATTTTTTTCTTCTGCATCGTTTTCGAGTCATTGAAAACTAGAGTTTGCATGCACGAGCATGGGATTCAGAAATATATTTTAAACTCGAATTGTTCGAGGATTATGTGGAGGAAAAATTTGGAGCAAATTTGTGTCGTCGTATTTGATGCTGAAGAATTTTTTCACAAGACTTTATTAAATTCTTATCGTATTGTCGGGCGTAGCCAACCTCCTGAACCCTTGGAGCGCACACCGCAAGTGCTACTTGGGTCAATTTGACCCGAGGCGTTTTTCTAATCGTTGGATTCTGGTAAATATGCATTTTTGTTGTTTTTTTTTTGTAGAAACGTTTTTTGTAGCGAATTATTCAGATTTTTTTGACGAAAATGGGTGATGGAACATTTTTTGGGGTCAAAATGACCCAGTGTGCACTCGAAGGGTTCAATGTTTGATTTTTCGAGCCAAAAAGATTGAAATAATCACAGGAATACGATGGAATTTGAAAGTAATGAAAAAAGGAGTGATTACGCTTATATTTTTTCGTTTTTTTCATCACCTCGTTTTCATCGCCGCTTCAGTTGGTTTTTTTTCAGAAGTTTTGTATAGATTTATGATTTTTTTGGTGGAATTTATTCGTCAACGAATCGCCAACGTTTTTGATTCTGCGTTTCTTCGTTTGTGACGAAAGTTGGTCTTTTTAGTGGCCCCGTGACTCGTACCAAAATCAACTATCGATCGTGGCCCAGCTAAACTTTCATTCCGTTCATTTTCGACGATTTTCAAGCCCGAAATTATTATTTAGGGCTTTTTCAAAAATTTTGTACAAACGTTTTTGGTACCGAAATTAACAGTTTTCTCCGATGAAGAAAATTTTTCCGACGTTTTTAGAATTTGAGATATTTGCTTCGCAATTTTTTATTTTTTCCATCCAAACGCGTGTGAATTCGAGTCACTTTTATTTAGGATTTTTTCTGCAGCTAGCCAAAAAGCCTGTGGCCCGAAATATTTTCAAGAAAAATCCTAAATACATTTTTTACACGCGTTTAGATGGGAAAAGTTAAAAATTGCAAATTAAAAATCTCAAATTCGTGAAGTCAGAAAACTATTCTTCACAGAACAAAATTGTTAGTTTCGTTGTCAAGAATGTGCATAAAAAATTATTAAAGAATCCTGAATAACGTGACAGTGATACGTAAATAAAAAAAACTCCGTTTTGTTTTTCTAACGGGTCGGAAAATTTCTCGCTCTCTCTCTCTCTCTGTCCAATTTAGCTTCAAGTGCATGAATGTCACGCGTACGTAACGAATTTCCATTCATAGTTTCTCCATAATTTGCTTTCATATTTATCTCCGCTTTTCACCGAAATATTAATTCTCGATTGGCTGATTTTTCGTATTGTAAAATAATCGTGCGACGAATTCAGACACACTGGATCGTTGTTCGCGTCAGTCTGAGGAGCGATTCATCGTTCAACACGTCGATGCCGCGTTTAATTTCGACCAATACGTCGTTTTCGTTTTAATTGTTTCTCTGGCTGCGAGCGCCCTTTGAAAAGCCTCCAAAAATCTCCAAGTTACACGTCTCGATCCCGAGAAGTTACGATTATTGATGAACGCGCGAGTCGTCGAAAAGCAAAGAAAAAACCGAAGAAACGAAGGAGGCGAAAAAAAATGAAATAAAAACGTAAACGGTATAAATAAAATAAAAAAATGCATACTATGAAAATTATGTGTAAAATTGTAAAATTTACTTCGCACGTCTTGCGGGAGAAAACGGTGCAACATGGACGAATGAATGTACAGAATGTCGTGCTACGAGTGATTGTGTGTGTGCGGGTCACGTGGTAGACCGGAAGTCGCAGGGAGCGAGCTCCAAAACGCGCTGAGGCAGAGAGAGAGAGAAAAAAACAAAAACGCGGCTGAAATGCGAGTAAAAAAAAAGTGAGAAGCGAGCTGTGGGTTTTGCGGGAGAAAATGAATTCCATTTGAATTCTCAGTCATTATCGATCAACTTTTTCATCAGTGCGGCAACATTTTTCCGAGCACCCCGGTGTGACGCATCATTATTATTATTATTACTAATCATTACACGCTATTGTGAAAATATGGAAATGAAGAGGCTGCAGAACGGGATTTTACGACGAAACTGAATAATCCCGACGATCCGACGAGTTTTTGCACCGAATCTCCCGCACCGCGACGCGGCTTGATATATAATAGATTGTATTTTTGGCTTATTATTGTAAGACTGACTATGTTGCTATATTAAAAGATTGCTTCGAATACAAAGATTCACCGTTTTATTCGAAAAAATTTGTATCCGCAACTTTTGACACTTTTTTCTGACTCTAAATCCCGCGCCTTTCGTTCACCCGTTTTTTTTTATCGTTTTACCGAATTTTCGACTGATTTTTGGGCTCGAAACACGAAGCGAACGAGCCCAAGTTGAGCGCTTTTCGTTGAATTTTACCGGAGATGGGAATTTTTGAAAATTCGGCCCAAATTGGAGTGGGAAATAAATTTACGACATTTTCTTGAGTTTTTATGATTTTTTTTTTCAAATTTGAGACTTGAAAATATTTTCATACATTTCACACGATTTTCGATTAAACTTTTTTTTCTTCTGTTTATGAGAAACGTCGGGCGGGCTCGCGCGCCTCTGCAGGCGAAATAATTCGAGAGAACTCTCTAGACCAGCGGATAACTCGCTGCACTCGCGATACCGCATCGGTTATTGTTGTTCCTTTGCATTTTTATGTATCCACCGATTCCCCATGATCCGCCCCAGCTGTTTTTCACGAGCCAGTAATCTTGGCCGTTCTCAGTTCCGTATCCAACGACCAATACTCCGTGATCCAAACTGTCGGGAGAGCAGTAATCCGGGTTGTACACACCCGATTCGTACATCTGGAAGTCCCACGACTGCGCGTCGATCGCTACAGCTATCGGTCCAACCGTCGCGACTGCAGCTTGCAAGTCCTTCTCATTGCTTCTCTCTATGTCAACGAACCCGTTGTCCGTGGCACCCCGCGTTTGGGGATTGTATCTGCGCAACCCACGTTCGGATTAATCGGCGAATTTTCGTAAATTCATCAATTTGATAATAAACGAATTAATCTATTTAGAATTCTTTGATAATTTTGTAATGAAAATTCTTGACATCAAAACTTGTGAAGAAAAATTCTCTCACGTCAAGAATTTGAGATATTTGAATTACAATTTTTGACTTTTCCCATCCAAATGCGTGTAAAGTCGCGTTTCGTTTATGAATCGCAAAAAAATGTGTTTAAGATTTTTCTTGAAAAAAAATTCTAAAAACAGTTTTTGTTTGAAATTCGATTTTGGCGACTTTTTAGCCACGACGTGAATTTAATTTCCACGCGTTTTGATGAGGAAAATAAAGAATGGGAATTAAATGTCTCAAATTCCATAAAGGTCAGAAAATGTTTCTTCACAAGTGTCAAATCAACAATGAAAATCGATGAAAACTGTGAGTTGAAAACGCACCTGCAACGACCGTCTCGGGCTTCGTACGGGTAAGACTGTTCGGTATCGATGCCGCCGTTGTCCCTGATGTATTCGAAAGCTTGATCCATCCAGCCACCGTTGCAGCCCTGATTACCGTATGATCCGGAACAGTCGACGAGATTTTGTTCACTCAGGGAAACGAGTCGCCCGGTGCTCCTGAAGTGTTGGCCTTCCAACGAGCCGACCTTAACACATTTTAATTGGGCGGATTAGACGATATTTTGGAGTAAAATCAAAATAGCGTTACAAATGCTCGAAAGGCGACGAAATTCTTCATTTTCCTTGGCAAAGTTCATCATTTAAATGCAAAATGTAATTACGACGATAAAACGATCGATTTTTTCGACCGGAAAAGAAAATCGGCTGAAAAAATGTCCATCATTTAGAAAATTCATTGAAATGTCAAAAAAATTTATTTCATTTTCCGTTGCATTATCATTCGTTTATTCTGCAAATACTTACAGCTGAGAATGCCCAACAAGAACCGCACTGTCCCTGGTCCTTAACTCCGGTAACAGCTCCACTTCGTCTCCAATCAACGCTTTCCGGAAGCTCGACATTCGCAGGCTTTATGAATTTGGAGCGTTTGGTCGTTTTCTCTAATCCCAGACGCGCGCCCGATGCTTTTTTGTAACCGTTCATCATTCGGACGAACTCTCCGTGCTCCTGTTTCACAAAATCAACGATGGAATTAATTAGCAATTTTATTCACTATTTTATTCATTCATTTATTTAATTGTTTGTTTACTTATTTGTTAATTTATTGATTTATTGAATTGTTTGTTCATTTATTTATTAAAAATAAGGCAGAGAATCGCTCGGTTTGGCTTCGAGTCACAATGCTGCGGTTTTTATGATTTTTTTTAAGCAACAGTCGAACTTACGATATCAGCGAATTTGTTGATTCCCAGTTTGTAGGACACGAGGCCAGCGTCGAACTTGCGATTGTGTTCAGCGATTTTTTCTTTGGCTGCCAGGAAGATTTTCATCCTGTATTCATCTTCGACGTGGCTCCCGTAAGTTTTGTTGTGCTCGGTCTGCAAAGAGTGAATTCACTTTAGGGCGTTCTCGAATTAAGATTTTGTCGATATTTCGGAGAGATTGAAGAATTTTTTTGATAATTAAAAAGAAAACGATGATGATTTTATGAAAAAGAGAGTTTGATTTAGAGAAGAAGGAAAAATGGAATCAAATGCCTGAATTTCTTTTCCATGTCACAATCGACGAGCAGATTTTTGTGTAAAAAGTATCTCGTAACTGCGACGTCACAATCTTCCGATAACCGGACAAATGCGCAATAGACAAAAAATCTCTCAACCGGTATTTTAGGCAGAGAGTTAAAAAATTGGAACGATTTTCAGCTCATGGAAGTTTATAAAAAATCTGGTGACCATTATTCCCAGTTTTCTCGATTACAATCCGCGAAATTGACTCCGTTACACATTTTTATGCATTTATTTTATTTCAGGTCGGTAAAAATCGGCTGGACATTTTTTCTTTTTACGACTCGATATTCCGGGGACAGACAAAAGTTTGACGAGTTTTCCTTCCATCGGAAATCATCAGCCGGTCGGAAATAACAATCTTGCCTGCTTTTGTCAATAAATTCCACAAAGCATGGCAAAACTATGGGAAAACTGAGGGTCTATGACGATGAGAAGAAAAATATACCTTGAAGGCTTTCCAATGGACTTGGGCAAGATCCAACATCGCGGAAGCCTGGGCTGCAGCGAAGATGGCCACGAACACAACCAGCAGAATCTTCATGGTTGCGTATTAATTGGTCCTGAAAAAAATCGTGGAAGAATTAACGACAAAACGCAATTTTTCGTGCACTTTGATCAGCTTTGATCGATTTAAAAAAAAAACAGTAACAATTCATTTGCAGCAACGATTTGGACATTGTTATGGATAAATTTAATTCCCAACAATAAAAAAAATGATTTTCAACACGTGTCACGATTTATCAGGCAAAAATCGATTGATTCATGTTTCCAGAGCGTGCTCACCTGACAGAAAGAAAAAAATCCGAAATCCTGGCTCGCAGAACGTTCGCTGAACACGAACTGTGATTTCGATCCCCGAAGAGTTGCTTTTTAAGGGTTTACCACCGCTCGCCTCGTTCCCTTTCCTTTTCGGCATATTTTTCTAATCAAAGTTTTTATCACTTTGGAGAAGATTCACGAGGACAGATCAAACTTACATAAACCCCATGTTCGGGGACCTGAAATACCGAATCAGAATAATCATATTTCCCGATACTTCCGTGAACACTTGCTCAAGAGCTGTAATCGCCCCAATCGCTCGATTTCTTCACATCGGCAGAGCCAAATTTCTATCGAATTCTGCGTCTCCATTTTTATCTGATTAAAATCAATCTCGAGCGATTATGGAAGTTTCAATGAGTTTGTATTATTTTACCGAGACGTCACGCACGTAGTGCGAAAAAAAAACCCAATTTCGTCATCTCATGTGATTCCAACATCCAAATCATTGCACACGAACTATTGCGCTCGATATTGATAAGATTTCGACCGGCTCATGGACGCGAAGCTATAAATATTGCCATCGACCATTTTTTTCTCCGAAAAAATAAACATTTTTTCTTCGAGTCTCATTTTTCGATTAAAAAATCGGGCTTGTCGTGCCAAATTTCGAAAACGCTGTACGGAAATGTTCACGAAATCTCTGGATTTTTTAATTTAACAAAAATTCAGTTTTCAAATTTAAATTTAATTTTTTTAATTAAATAATTAAATTCAAATTTGAATTTAATTTAAAAATAACAAATAAATTTCACAAAAAATCCCATTCAGCACTTTGGAATTCAATTTTAATTGAAATTTTCGTATTGGCAAAATATTTTTTTGTGGAATGAATTGAATTTTTTATTTCCAAAATGCCGGGCTTTGATTCCGATTCGAATTTTTCGATTTCCGGAGAATCAATCGTCGCAATAATTTCTAGGAACGAATCAAATGTTCGTAATGTTTGCCTAATCTTTTGAAACATTGCGAACATTCTTTCTCGCCTAATTTTAGAAAATTCTGGAGACTGATTGACAAACGATAATTAATATAATCACGGAAGACGATATGGATATTTGCTTGAGAATTGCTCAATATCGAGTGTCGCTGATTCGAGCTGGATAAGTCGGTCGAATTCTTTTTCGTCTATTTCTCGATCAAATCGCTGATAGGGCGTTATCGAAATCCTGTAAAAAACGTCGTTGAACGTCTCTGCATGCGAATGAAGAACTGAATCGATTGGGACGAATCCTCGAAAGGAAGAAAGTCAAAAAGTTGTGAAAATTCGAGGGTAATCGAAAAAATTGTTCGGCATCGAATTTTTTGGCATTTAATTTTCATTTTCCTCAAAATATTCATTCAGGCTCATAAAATATGGATAATTGACGAAAAAGAAAACACAAAAATCAAGTTGGGTCAAATTGACCCATGTGCCAAGGTTTTCTCCGAATCGGTGGTGCTTCCGAATATTTTCATCAATCAGACGATATGAAAATCGATCGTACGAAGATAATGAAGGTAAATGGGCCAAAAGTTTTGTTCCTCAACTTGGCCGAATGTTTTTCCACGAATTTCAAGTGAACGAGCTTACGGAATTCTCGAGATTTAACGATTGCTTGTCAATGAAATCGAATAATTTTTTGCTTCCTCGTTGTTGAAAATTCAACTTCCAAGATTTCTTTGCGTTGCGTCACAAATGCTTCGATTCTAAAACACTTCCGGGCCTTTTTAGGAATTTCCTCGACGAGAACGATCGAAAATTGAAAATTTTCATATTTTTCAACGAGTTTCGTGGCTCGTCGCTCGCGCTTCTTGAATCGAATGCGATAACTCATGTGCACTCCCCATAAAACTGCACATGGGTCAATTTGACCCCAGGCGTAAATATGACATTCATTTTGTTTGTTTTTTCCATGCAGAGACGTTTTTGCAGTAAATTGTCGATATTTGACGGCCCCAAATTTATTTTTTGACGAAAATGAGAATGAAATACCGAGCAATCGGTAAAGGAAATTCGTTTGGGTCAAAACGACCCAGAATTCGTTCGAAAGCTTGATCCGAATGGCCCTGAAGTTGGCAAAGTTTATTTTTATAGAAAATTTGATTAATTTTCAAAATCGTCCAATTTTTTCGAGCCAAAATACTCACCATTTTCATTTTCGCCCACCATTTTCTCAAATTTCTTCGTATTATCGAAAAAAGCGCGAATAAATTGAGAAAATATTCATCTGGAATGATTTTTCAGAGGAAAAACTAATGGACGGTAATGACGTACAAGGAAATTAAAAAATATAATGATTTATTGATAAAATTGACGAATCATCATCGTACATGTCGGCCGTCGTATAAACTAATGTCATCATAATTTGATCAAACTGTACGGGACGATAAAACGCCAAAGGAGCGTCCCTCGAGCAAATAATAAAAGAAACTTAAATACTACGTTTATATATTTTCAAAAAAATAATTTGTGACCATTGATTAGAATAAAAAATAAAAAAATGATAAAGCCGAGCAAAGACGAAAAGAATTTTCGTTGTATTTTTTTTTTTTTTGAATATTTTCATCACGAAATTAAAGCCCGTGTCGCCGAGAATTGGAAAATTTTTCATTGCCTCAAAATTAACTTGAAATGTCAAAATTTAAGAATCGAAACGAAAAAACAGGAAAAAATCGATTTTGTGATTGAAATTTAGATTTTTATCAGTTTTTTTTGGAATTTTCGTTTTTTTTTTGAATATTTTTATCACTTAATCAAAGCCCGTATCGACGAAAATTTGGAAATTCTTCTTTGCCTCAAAATTCACTTGAAATGTCAAAATTTAAGAATCGGAAAAGAAAAAACAGGAAAAAATCGATTTTGTGATTAAAATTTGGATTTTTATCAGTTTTTTTTGGAATTTTCGTATTTACACAAGTCAAACAGACTTGATAATCTCTCATGCGGCATGCTCACGGAATTTTTAGCTGCTCCGAGCCACAGCCGCCGTCAGGAATCTCTAGACGAGTGGATAACTCGCGGAACTTGCGATTCCACATTGATTGTCCTTGTTTCTGGACATTTTAATGTATCCCTTGAGACCCCAGCTGTCGCCCCAACTGTTTTTCACGAGCCAATAGTCGGTGCCGTCCTCTTCAGTTCCGTATCCGACGATCAAGACTCCGTGGTCGAGCTCGGTGCTCGAACACTCGGTCTCGTTGTACACGCCTTCGGAATAAAACTGGAAACTCTGTTGAGACGCGTCGATCGCAATGGAGATTGGACCAACGGTCGCGACTGCCGCTTTCAATTTCTCCTCGTCACCTTCCGGGATGTCGACGTAGCCGACGTCCTCGGCGCCGCTGTTTTTGGCGTTGTACCTGCGCCGCGTAAAAACGTCATTTTTCATTCAAATAATCTCGTTGACGCAGAGTTGATTGTTGAAAATGATTGTCCGCCAGTTTGCCGATTAATCGGGAAGGAAAAGACGCGAAAATTTCTCAAATCCTTTGTTTAGCAAGTTTTTATCTTAAAACTCGTTTCCTTGAATTGCCCGGATGAATTAAAACACCTGGACGATTGTTTTTGCCCTAAACTTTCCAGGAACATGATTTTTCGTCTCACAACCGCGGCTACGGAACGTCCTTGACCGTTATGGACAACAATAATCGTTTCGCGACTGCTCAAACGATCATTTCTCATTATAGACTCACGCGGGAGACGAAAAGTGAAGGAGAATTTCGTGCAAACATCGATCTGCCTTTAATTTTATGGTTTTCAAGTTTGCATCGTTGAAATTGAACGAAATTCTCGTTTTTATCGAGCAAACAATCTTTTTCAAATGACACTGAAGTTCGCAACGTTGAGATACAACGAAAAAAACTTGTCAATTAATTTTTTGTTGAATTTCAAAAACCATGACAACTTTCGTACCGATTTTGTGTTTCGTTCCTAAAGAATTATCGATTTATTGTCCGGGGAGAATATTTATCAGAATATCAATTTAGAAGAAAGTAAAAAAATAATTTCGTCGCATTCCAACGATGCAAACTTCAACGTTGTTTTTTCAAGAGTCCAAACACAAAATCAGTACGAAAATTGTCCTGGTTTTTGAAATTTAACGAACCAATTTAACTTTATTCAGGATTCTTTAATAATTTCGTTTCAATAATGAAGGAAAGTTTCCTGGAGGAATTGAGACATTTAATTTCCAATTTTTAACCTTTTCCCATCTGAATTTTCACTTTTGACGAATACAGCACGACGGACTGTAGATTTTATTGGAATCTTGTCATCGTATCACAAAATCACTTTATTTTCATCATTTTTTTTAATATTCTTGACAAAAAAAAAACTCAAAATTTATTCCTATGAAGAAAAACTCTGCGACCTCAAGAATTTACAATTTTTAACTTTTTCCCATCTGAACGCGTGTAAATTCGAGTCGCGTTTCGTTTATGAGTTGCAAAAACATGTGTTTAGGATTTTTCTCACAAAATTTCGGCTCGTAGACTTTCTGGCTGGCTGCAAAAAAAAATCCTGAATACATTTTTCTCCGGCAACTCGATTTTTGCGACTTTTTAACCCAAACGTGACTCGAATTTACACGCGTTTGGATGAGGAAAATGAAAAATCCCAAATTCTAAACGTCGGAAAAATTTTCTTCATAGTTTTCTATCAATTTTGGCACCAAGAAGATTTTTACAAAATTTAGAAAAAAAAATAAAAGGCTGTGACAAATTTTCGTGTTTTCTCGTGAATTTTTAGTTTTTAGAAATTCGGATATTATTTTTGTTTTCTTGAGCAATAAATTTTGGATTTTTGGTCCTGGAGGGAAAAGTTTGGCGAAAACTCACCTGCACTTGTCATCTTCGGCTTCGTAAGGATAAGACTTTTCGGTATCGAGGCCTTTGTTGTCTTTGATGTATTTAAAAGCTTGGTCCATGAGGCCGCCCTCGCAGCCATTGTTGCCGTATTTTCCAGAGCAATCGACGAGGTTTTGTTCGCTCAGGGAAACCAGGACGCCGGTCTGTCTGAAGTGTTGACCTTCCAACGCGCCAGTCTGGGAACGTTAATCGAGCTTGTTGGGTTTTATTCATGCCACATTAATTCATCAAACTACTGAAAGAGAAATTATACTTCTGCCTCGGGAAATACATCATGCGGGTCCCGATAAGTGAGTTTTATTGATAAACTACCAAGTTGTCTTCGTTGCAATCCAACCAAATTCTCTCTTGACAATAAAACGTTTTTTTTTAACGATCCAAAGACAGATTTGGTACGAAAATTATCATGATTTTCTAATTGAACGAACAATTCATAGAAAATTTGTTTTTTGTTGGACCCGAACGTTCAAAATTTAAATTTAATCAATTTTCAAGTTTTTTTTCTGTTTCTTCTTGAAATTTTCATTTTTCTTGAGCAGAGCTCGTGATTCTCATTCAAAATCTGATCAGGAAGGTGAAACGATTTTTCTTATGATCCAAGAACAAAATGGGTACGAAAATTGTCATATTTTTGAAAATTAAACAAAAAATTCATAGAAAATTTGTTTTTCGGTCGACCCGAACGTTCAAAAATTAAATTTAATCAATTTTTGAGTTTTTTTTTGTTTCTTCTTGAAATTCTGATTTTTCTTGAAAATTGTCATATTTTAAAAAATTAAATAAGCAATAAATAGAAAATTTGTTTTTCGTTGGAGCCCAACGTTGCAAAATTCAGTGTCATCAATTTTTGTGTATTTTTCTGTTTTTTTTCCTTGGAATTCTCATTTTTTGTCACGATTCTCATTAAAAATTTGGTCAAGACAACAAAACGATCTATTTTTGAGGATTTAAATACAAAATCGACGCGAAAATCGTCATTTTATTAAATTTTTGATACGAAATAAATCGAAAATGTGGATGTTTCGTGAGTCTCGTAATAAACTTACGGTTGAGAATGCCCAGCACGAGCCGCAGTGGCCCTGGTCCTTGACAGGCGTAACGGCGCCCGCTTTTCTCCAATCAACTTCCGCTGGAAGTTCAACATTTGCAGGCGCGATGAATTTCGCGCCGACTGGTCTGTGCTCCATTTTCAAATTCTTGCCCGATGGTTTTTTGAAACCGTTGAGGGTTCGGATGAATTCGTGATGAAGCTGTTGAACAAAATCGACCAATATTCATCCAAAATTGCTCAAACAAACCCAAACAAAAAATTGCAACGAGAAAAAACGATCGAGCAAACTATTGACTCAATTTTTTTCACTTTCTTGCCAGAAAATGGTCGAGCACTTTCGACAAGTCCGAATTTGTCAAAAATTCTTTCGAATTTTCTAAAATTCTTTCGAATTTCCCAAAATTTTGTCGAATTCTCTCAAAATTTTTTCGAATTTTCCAAAATTCTATCGAATTTTTCAAATTTTTTTCGAATTTTCCAAAATTCTCTGGAATTTCCCAAAATTCGGTCGATTTGGAAAAGTTTCAGGAAATTTTTCTAATTAAACTATTTTTGTCGTCGATTTTCTCTGCATTCTTCGGTAAAAAAATAAGCGATTTTTAAAATCGATTTACTCACCAGATCGGCGTACTTGTTGATACCGAGTTTGTAGGAAACGTGTCCAGCTCCGTATTTGCGATTGTGTTGAGCAATTTTATGTTTGTTTTCCATGAAAATTTTCATTCGGAATTTGTCTTCGATTTCGCTATTGTACGTTTTGTTGTGTTCGACCTACAAATAGTCATTTCGTTTGAGCACGTTCCACACACAATACGAAAGAAAATTTAAAAAAAAAAGTAAAAAATGAATAAAAATCAAAATGATAGAATAATTTCGAAAAACTAATAAAAATGAAATTAAAAAATGACAAAAATCATGAAAACCGACTTTTTAAAATAAAATTAAAAGTAAAAAATAAATAAAAAATGAAAATAATCAATCAATTTTGAAAAATTAATAAAAACGAAATAAAAAAATGACCAAAATCATGAAACCCGAATTTTTTTGTCCTCCCACAAAAAATCGATCGTGTCGGGATAATAAAAATAACAAAAACAAAGCAAGCATAAATTTAATCGTTACGAGAGACTCCATTTGACAAAATATGCTTAGGATTTCCGAATGGTCGAGCGAGCTTATCTGCGAGGGGTATCGCGTTACTAATTAATGAGACTCGTCCACCAAGTCAGACTGACTTGATAAGCAACGAAGCGAAGGAATCATTTTTCAAACACACAATTTCAAAAACAAACTTCTTGATGGTACGAATTTTGACTCATTTTTCAGGAAGTCAGATATCGAGTTGATTAAACACGAAAATGAGAAAAAATAAAGGACGAGGAATCATTTTTTCAAGATCCTTCGGAGCGATTTTGAAAATTCGAGCACGAAAATCTTTTTTTTCGATCTTTTTCATCATTTGGGCCATCAAAGTCGTGCAAGGATAGGAAATTAGTAATTGCGCGGATAATTGGAGTGGAAAATGGAATCTCCGAGAAATGGCGACGTCGAAATTGGAATATCGAGAAAATTAGCATGAAAAAGATCGCAGAATTGGTCCCGACTTTTTTCTTGATCTGAAGATTCGAAAAATCGTCGATTCTGAATTGATAAGGAAACGTAGACTGGGAAAACATGACGAATGTGAACAGATGTTTAATCTTTCTGTCGACATTTCATCAAAATGAAATAATGTCAATGTTTGAATTGATAAAACGAAAATCTTGAAAATTTGTCCTCAAATATTTGCAGAGGAATGTAAATGATTCTGGAATTTCAGTTTTTTACGACGTTCAAGTTTGCATCGTTAAAATGCAACGAAATTCTTTTTTTATCGGCCAAAGTTCATGATTTATATCGACGATTAAATTGTAACGATAAAACGATCGATTTTTGCCCAAAAAAAAAAAATATCGGCTCGGAAAATGTGACTGATTCAAAAACATTCAAAAAATTAATATTTTTCGTTCCAGAGCTATTGAAAAACAAGTTTTCAAGATTTTCGTCAATTTCATATGGAAATGGGATTTTTCATGTGTTCCAGTTCCTGCGATCAACACCCTCGAATTTTTCGCCCTTTTCACGACCCCGGCTTATCTCATTGAACCGACAAAGTGGGCGTTTTGGCTATCGCTCTCTCACAATCATCGAGCGTAGAATTTCCAAGAGAATTTTGTTCTTCCGGGCAAAACAATTGACCGCAATAGCTGCAAATTCTCCCACACCGTTTTCTTTCCCATAAATTTAACTTTGCCAGACAATAAACTGAAAAATTTGTTAAAATATTCACTGCAACTTGCTCAATCTTGGTTTTTTCTCCAAAAAATATCAACCGAGCACAAAAAACTGAATTTTTCCCATTCCCATAGACCAGAAAAGCAAAAAATTCGAAAAAAAAAACAAGAAATTCCCTTTTTTTTACGTTCCGCTTCAATTTCCATGAATCGTCATGATGAAAATTCATTAAATTGAAGAAAATGCATAATTTCGAGTCCGTATCACATTTAAAATGTTTTTTTTTGTCTGAATTTTCAATAAAATCGGGAATTTTGATGAAAATTCAGAATAAAAGAGACAATTTGGATTTTTCTTCCTAAATGAACGAAAAATATCAACCGAGCACAGAAAAATGAATTTTTTCCATTCCCATAGACCAGAAAAGCAAAAAATTCGAAAAAAAAAACAAGAAATTCCCTTTTTTTTACGTTCCGCTTCAATTTCCATGAATCGTCATGATGAAAATTCATTAAATTGAAGAAAATGCATAATTTCGAGTCCCTATTACATTTAAAATGTTTTTTTTTGTCTGAATTTTCAATAAAAACGCAAATTTTGATGAAAATACAGAATAAACGAGACAATTTGGATTTTTCTTCCTAAATGAACGAGGAAATACCTTGAAAGCTCCCCATTCCGATTCCACAAGATCCAGGAGAGTGACGGCGTGAGCGACGGCGAAAATAGCCACAAATGCAACAACGACGGCCTTCATAGTGGCTTATCTTGAGTCTGTCAAAAAAAATACGCATTTTCTGATCATTTATGACGTAAAAATGAGTCGGTGAATAATAGAGCGACTCAATCGAAGAAAATGCATGTTTATTATGGATTCTAGTCGTTAATTTAATCGGGATAAAGAAAAGTGTGTAAAACGCAGAGAGACGATTACGAAATTACTGATAAACGACTGGGAACTATTGACCCCAGTTTTGAGTCACTCAAGGATCAAAAATTTCAGTTCTGGACGTCCGTAATGACGAAACAAACAGTAAAATTACGAAATTACGAGTTTTTTCAATTAAAAAGTTTATTAAAATAGCGTTCGTAACGGAAAAGAGTTAAAAAAATATTTCGACGATATTTCCGAGCGAGAATTAATATAAATTGTCGCGGAACGTTTTGTCGCGATTTATTACGATTTTGACAGCATCGAACGAGCGTTTTTGTCCCGCGAGACCAAAACATCGCGACGAAAAATCGAAAGCTTGTAAAGTTTCGATAGAAAATGAATTTTTTCGCTCCATTTGCTGCGTGACACAAAGACAACATTGAGCAACGACTGATCGTGCGTATTTCGAAAGGAAGTTTCGTCCCAGCGTTCACGGTCAAACATTCTACGGCGATTGGTTCTCGAATCACGGTTGCAGCGTGAGAATTCAAGGTGACGTTGCCCACAGTAAACACGAGAGCTTCACTGTACACATCGCGTCATTTAGCTAGGAGAAAATCTGGATGATGAAATCTTACGGTCAAGCTGCGATACATCCGAAATAACAGAAATTCTGCAATTTTTCGTGCCCTCAAAACGCTTAAACGATTCGTGCTGTATCGCACAATACGACGACGATTAACGCTTTGCGAACGTGTGCACAATAACTGTGTACACTTCTTTGTTTGACAGGCAGTGCGCAGTGACTCACGAAAACGCATAGTCGCAATTACGAGAGGAAAGAAAAAATGAGATGCATTTTAAGTCGCGGTTTATTAGTTTTCCGGGTAATTCGAGGAAACGACGAGAAATCGGCGTGGAAATTTTATTGCTAATTACTCAATGACGCATCCGCGGACATTACGAATTTGTTTATTCGAATCGATCGGAAAATGTTTGGCGATATTTGGAATGTAACGATAAACAAACGAGACGTCAAAATACTTGATCACTGTCAAAAACAAATGGACTCACCGAGACAAAGGAAATGTAGTCACTTTTCGATGCGAGCGCGATGCACAACAATCTCTGAGGAGCGCTCGAGAGCTAATGAAACGAAGGATCGCGGAACGCGTAACTTTGATCCTCGACGAGTTGTGTTTCTAGCTTCACCGCCTCTCGCTCTCCCTCCCTTCTCGCTTTCTCTTACTCTCTCCCTCGCTGGGCAAATCTCCGCTTTCAAAGAGCGAGACGCGACAATGCACTACCACGTGAGTCATGCTTACACTTCGATCGCTCTTTTCGAGTTTGTATGTACACGCGTATTTACTTGTAATCACGAAAAAACGATGAGCGTATAAAAATCTTTATCGTGTCACGTGACATTTTTCCACCCCCATTGAACTGGTAACCCGAGAAAACAGTCACGTTTTTTTCATCAACTCAACTCTGGCTCATGTGACTGCGATAAATCAAAATATTACGTACTTCATTGTCCTCCCCCCATTTCTTATTTATATATAATGTGAGTACACATGGGCGTTTCAAAGCTGAATCACCGATCACTCAGAAACTTCGGAGAACAATGCATCCGATATTCGTACACGCGCGAACGTGCAAAATCCCAAATATTTCCATCAATTTCTTTCATTTTTCGGGACTTCAAACTTCGCATCGATCTGAATGTTTTTTTTAAATTATTTCCCAATTTCTTTCAATTATCATTCAGAGTTTTTGTACGTTTAGCGTTTTCGTCTAGAAAATAATTGGCGTCAATTTTTGTTTTATTTTAGCTCCAAATTTTTGAATTATTGCGTTTTCCCGCCAATTTTTCGTAAAAAGCCCTATAGGCATAGAATAAACATGGACGACGCGGGCGAGATGTTGTTTACGCCTTGATAGACGAGATAACAGTAAAAGTGTCAAGCCCTTTCATCCGTTGAATCGTTGGTCGAAATTTCATGCTCACGCGCAGTTTCGAATATCATCGAATACGCTGCTATTGAAATATTAGCTGAATCAGAGACTGTCCGTTGAAAAGTTTGTTTTTTCTATGCGTTTATGACGTCGTAGCAGGCGACTGCGTGATCGAAGATTGCGCAACGTCATGGTCGTGCTGGACAATTTAATATTCTACGAAAATCTTGTAAAGTCCATCGCGTTTGTTGGCCGCAGGTTCTCGCTTGCTCCCCTCGCCCCGCCTTCCCGCTCATATTCTCTTATTCTCGTTCTGCTCGTGTTTTATTACTGCGAAAGTAAACAAACCCCAAACGGAAGCAAAATTCTCATCGTTTCTGTGTGTGCCTCTGATTACAGCAAACACCTGTCAAACTTTTTCTCTAACTGCGTGTGTTATCGCATGAATGCTTTCGTGATAAGAAACCAAATAAAAACAAATTTCTTATCAATTCAGTTTTTTATCCTCATTGAAACTGGTTCAGAAAAATATTGACAGATTATTTACAAATGCCAATGAGCTTGTGTCATTTTTAGGTGCATACATCGATACTCTTGACAACGTGAATCAAGAATCATGCCCTTGACGTCAAATTCAAGCCTTTACAGAAACGTTTTTTTTTTAGAATATCTGGAGATCACTCGATTGCGTGAATAAAGATCCCACATTTTCGTACGCCTTCGTGATATTTTTAGGTTATTTCGGGGTCAATTTGACCCGAGACGTTTTTCAAATCGTCGTATTCCGTATTTTTTTTTATAGAGACGCTTTCTGCAGTTAATTGTCTACATTTTTATGATGCATAAACTAATTTTCTGATGGAGCAGGAAATTGTTGGGGTCAAATCGACCCAGTGAAAGAAAAAGCTTCTGAATCGAAAAAAAATACAACGAAATCGAGAAAATGTGGTAGCACGTAAAATGTAGAGATAAAAATTGTCTTGATTTCGATCAATTTTGTGTTTAAAGTTCAGTAAAGCAAATATTTCGAAATTCAACACGCATTTGAGTTGGAGAAGCGAGCGAATGTGCTGCTCTTTGACCGACAACTTCACGTGGCGGAATCGAGAACTATCGTCGCTTCGATACTCGGCAGTTTCATCAAACTCGAACGTTTTTTTCGGCTGCTGCGAATGTCTGTGTGAGACAACTGTGGTATTGAGTTTTGCGAGCTTTTCGGAGCGAAGACGGAACATGTCGAGCCCACAGGAAACTTACGATGTTTCGCCGACTCAAAAAAAGATTCTGCTAGCCCGAGCAGCCCGACGCGAAACTCTTCGTCGCTCTTATTTGGAAGAAATCGGTAATCCTTATCGTCCCGCCTCCGAAGGTGGTTCACTGGCAAGTGTTTTTTTCTGCTCTCCATTTACTAACCTCCAATTATCATCTGTTTTAATAAATCGACCGTCCCTCAAAGGTCATTGATTCAAACTGTACAATCTGTCATTCCCTGAGATCGCAAAACAACGACAATCAGCGATAATTCAATGAAATCAATCAACAATGTTTGTTCGTTGCATTTCGCAGTCAGTGACTTTTAGTGTTATGTAATTTTACATATTAAATCGTGCCGATTTGTTTTCGACTCTGAAAAAGTCTCACTTTGCCATTCAAACATTCGGAAATTCACAAAATCCTCTTATTCGCTATGGAAATTAAATAAAAATCGTCAATCGAACGTAAACAAAAAAATACAACTGTCAAAAATGCATTGAGACAGTTTTATGAACATTTTAACTCGATGATAGACTTTTCTTTCCATTTTTTTTCTCAGCAATAAATCGATACACGATTCTCAAACAGTTTCTCATTTTTCTCCAAAATTCTGTGATTTTATGACTTTTTCGGGATTTTTGAGGTTAGGAAAATCGAGTCCAGCGATTATTTCGATATTTTCAAATTCCACTCAATTTTTCAATGGTTTTTCTTTCGTTTTTCGACCAATGAACTTTTTCGGAGACATTGGAAACTTTTTGCACAAAGAATGTCGACTCGGCCGAAAAATCGATCGATTTGCACGCCAGCAAAAGACGAAAAAATGCAAATCGAATCGGAGCACAATCGGCTGTCATGTTTTTACGATTTCCAAGTCCGCGTCGTTGGGAAGCGACGAAAGTGACGATTTTTCATAGCGAAATATAGAAAAATATGTTTTTCGTTCGTTTTCCAAGGATGCGAACTTTGCAAGAAAAATTCGATCGCAGGGACCAAAACAAAGCGGCGTAATTTTTGTGATTATTTGGTTCTCGCACAGTTTGATGCCGGAGTGACACGTTTGCATGCGATGTCCGTCACCCAATCGGAATTCTTCAGACCCAACTGGAAATCCGGCTTGTACTACATAGGAGCTGTCGTTGTACCATTCGTCGCATACACTTTATTCATCGTCTCTACCAAAGTAAGCGCACAAAGGGAGAAAAAAATTGTTGGCTCTTCGTTAGGAGCAAAAATAATAATAAACGATCCTCGAATCGCGATTCTTTTAGTTTGGGTTCGACTTTTGGGGTCGTTTTGACTCCAGAAATTTTCTGTCCTCGATTTTCGCAGTTTTCTCAATTTTTTAAATTCATTTTTATTGATTTATTCTATTTTATTAATTGATTCGTTATTTTTTTATTTTTTTATGTGCATTTTTTGTTTTTTTTTTGTAGAGACGTATTTTATAGTAAATTCTTCACATTTTCATGGAAAAAAAATTCAAAAACATGTATATTTGGCGAAATACGGCGATTCGGAAAAGGGCTTGGGTCAAATTGACCCGAGAAGCATTTAAAGAACGTCTGCCCTCGAGGGGTTGAAAATGAGAAGAAAAAAATTCAATTCTCGCTTTGAAAATGCAGTCTGAAGATTCGCCATGAATTTTCATTCATAAATGGCGATTTTTAGAGTGCCTAAAAAAGTTTTTGAGGGTTTAGTTAGCAGAAAATGGATTGATCGATTATTGATGAATAATTCTCGCCTTTTACTGATTTTCAGGACAGTAAAGAACACGCTTATCGCACTGGACAAGTCAGTTACAGAGACAGAGAATTCAAATTCACATAAAGCTCAAAACTGAAGTTAAATTCTGGTAGAAAATGTCGATTCATCTTGAAAATGTAAATTGGAAATAAAGTGATACGAATAAATAATACAAACAACATAAAAATGATTTCTCCACTGGAAATCGTGACCGGCGAATCGTCATTTCATCGGCTACAGTCCTGCGTTGAGTTTTTATACAAAAATATGAGGAATCGTGGAAACTCGAGAATTTTCATGCATTTTGCAAGTTTACGATTTTCTTTAAAATACAGCTTCATGGTTTTTGTCCATCCTTCGAATACTTTGCCCCATTGTCCTGGGCCTGGCCCTGGTGCCACAATTTCGGTCTCAGGGTCGTAATTTACAAATTTTCGAACAATTAAAAATTACAGATTTCCCATAGAAAGAATTGTCCCGCAATCCCAATAAATAAATATCAATAAGTAATTAATAATAATAAATTAATAATTTATGAATAATTATAATTTATATAATTTATTAACAATTTATAAATAATTATAATTTATATGATTTATTAATAATTTATTAATAATTATAATTTACATAATTTATTAATAAATGATAAATAATTGATTTCTATAATTTATAATTTATATATTTATGAATAATTTATAAACAATAAATTAGGACCCCGAGACCAAAATTGCGGCACCAGGGCCAATTTTTATCTAAAAATTGAATGCTTGAACGATTGGTTTTTGCGAGCTGGAAGGAGCTCGAAAAATTTGAACGTTTTCGAGAATTAAACGAATGATTAATAAAAATAAATATTGATCGTTGTCATACTCTAATATTTGCACGATTACGAATCCCGATGTGTCATTGTCGAGTTGCCACGAGGGCTGTGAAGTTTCCAACATGAATGAGACGCGATTTGCATAATATTCGCTTTATTGATACTATTACAAATTATCCTTTTTATCGATCTTCCAATTGCTTGTCTCGGGCCACAACTGCGTCGTCAAATTTCACCATATACGTCGTGCCTTTGTGCCAATGGGCCGTCACCTTGGCAGGCTGAAAAAACAAACTCATTTGTACATCGTGCGAGTTTTAATCGACAAAATAGCAACGAAAAAACTCACGAATCCCGAGTCGCACAGCACGGCCTCGACGATTCCTGCCACGAACGAAGCGCAATTCAAACTTCCCTTGTCCTTCGGAACCGACACGAATTTATTCACCAGCGATTCTTTCTCGATTATGTAATAAGTTCGCTCGTCGTCGTTGGCGTGTTCCAATTTGTCGGCTTCACGACCAAACAGCGATTTCCACAAGGTACTTTTCACAAAGAGCAAAGCGTTCAATAATTTTATTTCACGCTTGCCACTTTTTTCTCTCACTACCAAAAGGTCCGTTATCCTGTGGCCGACCTCTGCGCCCATTTCAGCCAACCTGTCCCATTGTAAACGGCAATTTAAACTTTTTTTTCCCGTTTTAATTACTCGACGATTTTCTCGTTGCAAAAGCTCGCGGTTTTGATTCCGAATTCACGTGTCACGATAAAACGATCGCGAACGATATGAAAATATTTTTCGTTTCGTATTCCAACGTTTCCGGCTTCAGCATCATCGGATTATCGAGTAAAACGCTGAATACTTACTTGCTTTGCAATTCTGGCACTGTGTACACACGATTTTGACAATATTGGACCAGCTCCGAGAACAAAAGTGCATAACAACTCAAGCTAACCTCTCCTTTCCCTTTGCTCAATGGTTTGTCGAGGATACTTGTTCGCGAACGAACTGCAGATATTGTCATACTCGACATTTTGTCAAGAATCGACGCGTCGCTTTTTTCGGATTTTACAGTCGCAAGGATTTCAATGCGAGCCTCAAGTTTTCGGATTTCTTTCGTGTGTCAATCAGGTCGGTCTCTATATTTTGACAGTTTCTATATCAATAATAACAACAATCACACGTTCACGAAGAATCGATTATCGAGACGTTCGATAAATCGATATCTTCTCGTTCGAACGATATTCAAATGGAAATGTACAAAAATTCGTTGATTGCTCAATTTTCCTTCGATCAAATTGAAACTCGTTCAATCACGCAGTAAGAATTTGAATTTGCTCAATATTTCTGCATAATTTTTTGAATCCGTGAAGAAGATCGCGATCGCGTCTTGTTTTTTTTTTTTGAAAAGTCACGTGACCCGTGATTTTGTCGACGCTGCTGCCTCTAGCGGCGAATCGCCAAGTATTCTGCAAACTCGCCCCCAGAACCTCAAACTTTTGACACTTCCAGGACAAGAAATAAAAGAAAAATGTCAACGGCACCGCCTGTCAAGCCTCCTCGAGGAATAAAGCCAACGAAAGAGATCGTGAGTGAATTTAATAATCGAAAAAAATCCCGGCCAATCGTTAACGAACAATTTCAAACTCAAAGGTTATGAATTTTCCCTTTTCGTTTTCCTCCTCCGTATTTTTTCACTTTGCCACTCGATCTGCACGTTTGTTTGATCCACACAGAGTGGTTTGTTGATCTCTGTGATAAGAGCTTTGTCCGCGAGCGAAACGAACGAGCAGAGAGAAGTCGAAAAAGCGAAGCTCGAAAAAGAGTACAAAAGAAGCGATCAGCGTCTAGACGAGTTGGTGTCGCTGCACGAGCAAGATCTCACCGAAGTCATGAAAGTTTGTAGCCTCAAAAAACTCGTTCGAGATTTCTCCGAGACGCTCGAAATCGACGAAATAATCGAATTCACGAATCGCACGTTTCTAGATTTTCAGTACTTTGTCCGAACGAGTAACCGCGTCCCGAGAAAAGATTCACGCGGTAAAAGAGAATTTGAACGCGTGTAAACAGCTTTTGCGATGCAGGCGGGAAGAGCTCATGAAATTGTGGCTCGAAGGGATCGAGCACAAGCACGTTTTACAACTTTTAAACGACATGTAAGTCGCCCGTAACGTGTTTTTGATTTTCCCTGACCTTAGGGCCTTAGTTGATGCGTTTGTCGCGAAAAACGGGAATAAGCGTGCGATATTTCCACAGAGATCAGCTGCGGGACGTGCCGTCGCGTCTCAGCCATTATTTGAACAAAAAACTGTATTTGCACGCGACGCAACTGCTCGTTTCGTCGCTGGCCATGGGAGAAGGCAGCCTGGAGGGCGTCGAAGCACTGCGAGAAGTTCGAATGGAACTGGAAGCGAAAAAGCAACAGTTGCAAATGAAACTTTTGGAGGAGCTGAGCAGGCATTTGTACCACGAAAATATGAGAGAAGTTTTTCTCAAGAGACAAGGATCTGGCCGAGATTTTCAACGAGGCAATGAGTCTCGCAGCTCGAGAGGCAATAAAGTTAAACGCGCTCTTCTCGACGTCATGCCTGCTTATCCGGCGACACAGACTCCAAGGTGATGAACCAATTTGCTCAGAAAAACTTCAGAAAGTTCAGTCTGGAGGTTTCATTAATGATTAATTAATCAAATTAATCAAAATTATTATTTGAATTTATTCCTGAATAATAAATTACGTAAATCAATTGAATTTAATTAAATTTCATTGAATTTAATTAATTGTAATTAATTTTTCAAAATTCATCCTTTATTCGTGAAATTTTCAGAATCTTGTCGAATTTTTTATCGTTTATTGCACTCATTTCCAAATTTTGGAAGAGTTCGAACTTTTTTTTATCATTTTTTCCTATTTATTTATTGTTTATTTTTAAATTCTCGATTTATTCATTTTTTTGTTTTATTTTAGTTGATTTTCAGCTTTTTATTGACTTTTAAGACATTTTTTGAATTTCATTTTGATAAATTGAGAAAGATGCATTTGCAATTATTAATGATTAATTAATTTAATGAATTAAAATTATTATTTGAATTTATTCCTGGATAATAAATGACGTAAATTAATTGAATTTCATTAAAAATCCAACTAATCGTTTGGAGCATTGTCGAAAGAAAAATGAATTGTAATTTTTAGCGAGAACGAAGTGAACGATGAAAAATTTGAAAATTGGGAATTAATTAGCGCGTTTTTTTCCAGAGGAAACACGAACGTCAATTTGCAAGATTTGAGCAATATCATCGAGGACGAAAACTCGTCAAACCCGGAAGAAAATTCGGAACATTTCATCGCTATAATAATAGAGTGCCTTGCTTTGCTCAACAAAATACCTGAAGCTGTGGAGGTGCGTTGGAATCCCATGATGGAAATGAGAAAACTTTTTCGAGTGGAAAAATCGTGGTTGAGGAAAATTATTGATGAAAGTATGAAGAAAAAAAACGATTAATTTGGAAAAACGCAAATTTTCATAATGTTCCGGAATTTTCAAGCGACTTTTTTTGTACGATCGTTCGTTTCGTCCCTCGAGAGATTTTCAGCAAATTTAACGTCACAATTTTCTTCTGGGAGTCATCGATGCGAAATTATTTCGAAAATCACAAGCTCAAGAGAAAATTCTTCTATTTCTTGTTTTTTTTTTTTCAGGCAATAAAAGTTCAGATGCAAACCGAATTGTTGAACATAATTGCTCGCACCTCGGATCAGATAAAAAGAAACCACAACAAGCAAGCGACAACGAGTAAACAATTGTCTTTGCAAAACATGGAGATTTTAGTCGGTGGAGCAAACAATCCGACGGAAGGTCAAATATTGTTGTTGGAATTGCTCAATACTGTGTTCGATCAAATGAGATTAGTTGCTGCAGCTCATTCTATGGCGTTGCGCAGCTTTTCGCACGTTATCCAAAAGTATCATTTGCAAGTTCGTCTCTACGAAATGCCCGACGTGTGGAGCAGGATTCAAGCCGTTGTGAGTATTTTTTTCCACGCTCCCGAATCAATAATAATTATTTCCCTTGGTAATTAATTTTTCAAAATTCATCCGTTTTTTCATGAAATTTCCAGAATCTTGTCGAATTTTCAATCGTTCATTGACAGGAATTCGAAATTCGCTTATTTCCAGATTTCGAAACAGTTCGAACTCGTTTTACTTATTTATTTTGATTAATTTTTCAAAATTTAGATTCGTTATTTTTCATTTTTATCATTTTTTTTTCAATTTATTTATTGTTTATTTTTTAATTCTCGTTTTATTCATTTTTTCGTTCTATTTTAGTTCATTTTTAGCCGTTTATTGACTTTTAAGACATTTTTTGAATTTTATTTTGATAAATTGAGAAAATTGCGAAGAAAAATCTCAAGTCTCGAGTGAAGTCTTGAATGTTGTCGAATTTTTAATCGTTCATTGCCAGGAATTGGAAATTCGCTTATTTCCAGATTTCGAAACAGTTCGAACTCTTTTTAATTATTTATTTTTATGAATTTTTCAAAATTTAGATTTGTAATTTTTCATTTTTATCATTTTTTTGCAATTTATTTATTGTTTATTTTTTAATTCTCGATTTATTCATTTTTTTCTTCTATTTTAGTTCATTTTTAGCCTTTTATCGCTTTTATGAATTTTTTTGAAATTTATTTTGATAAATTGAGAAAATTGCAAAGAAAAATCTGAAGCAACGATTTCGTTGCAGCTGCAATTATTGCTGACGGAATATTTGGACATACAAAACATGGTTGACGGACCGTTTCACTCGACAACCGCTCTGAACGAGCCCACCAGCGACATCAACACATATTTCGCACGAAGGAAACCACAGAGACAAAAAACCGGTCGGCTCTTCAAGTTCGACTCCTCTTCACACCCGAAAGCTCTGAACAGTTATCTCAAAGAACATCGATACAGTAATTTCAGTTTGGTGGTAAATTACGATTTCATTTTCTCGTAGAAACTCACGATTTTTTGCTGTAAAAAGAAAAACGCGAAAAAACTGCTTTGCGGCTACAGAGCCGATTAAAAAATTCATTTTTCTCGAGCCACGTTGACGACCTGAACGTTTTTGCAAGAAAACGCTGAAAAAAAAGTTTTCCCGTTCTTTTGCTCAATTGAGCGCCAAGTTGGAAACGTCGTTTTGAAAATTTTCACAGTTTATGGAATGCACGATTTAGAAAATAAAAAAAATTGCTCAAACGAAAGTTTAAGGAAAAAAAATGGAAAATATTGGATTTTTTTCACAGGATCGCAAATGGGCGGGAAAAACATTTGAAAATTTTCATTAATCGAGCACGATTTTGAGTGAATTGCTAATTTTTTGTTCCCTTTTTCGTGACGTTGATTTTCTTTCGTTATTGTCGATTTTTTTTTCGCTCATCGTTATAGGAAAATGGACAAACGGTTGGGGACAAAAAACTCGTTTGCGAACCTGATCCAAAAAATATTACTTTTATATTCCGACCCATGATGCAATTTATCGAGGAGATCGAACGAGCTCTCGACTGCAAGCCAGGGTAAGATTTCTGGACTAAATTTTTTTTCATCACAAGCAAACGTACAATTTTTAAATCGTAAACTTTTTGGCTGCCATGAAAAATCCTTGAGGCTAAGATTTTTTCTCGATCTTTTGGAATTCATTTTTCATTATTTTTCTTTGACATTCGATCGTGAATGAAATTTCGTTTTCAGCTCTCCGTGCACTCTGAACAGTTTCATCGCTGATTACGTGAAAGAAATGTTCTTGGGGAAACATCACGTGATGGTTGCAACTACGATTGATACAGCGACGAAAGGTTCGGAGGCCTGGCGAGCGATCACTCCGCCTGAAGTGATGAAAGATCTTGGTTTGACGAGGCCCCTGTTGCAGGTAAAAATGGAACAAACTGTCCCTCACAGCAGAATATTCAATAATTTCAATCCCATGGAATGATTTTTTATTTTTATTTTTATTTTGGCTCTGATTTTGGCGAAATTCGAAAGAATTCCGTAGCTGTTCCAATAATTTTCAAAAATTATTGCAATTATGACAAAATAGCCCAAAAACCCATTTTTGGTGGAATTTCTTCTAATTTCGATGAATTTTCCGAATTGAATTGAATTTAATTCGGACGATTTTATTTTTATTACTTTCATTTCTATGCAATTTTTGTTTTTTCGTCTTCAACTAATCAAGTTTTCATTCTTTTGATTGAAATTTTCTTTTTTTTGAATTTTGAATGATTTTTCGAACGAAATTGAATTAATTCGGACGATTTTACTTTTATTACTTTCATTTCTATGCAATTTTTGTTTTTCCGTCTTCAACTAATGAAGTTTTAATTTTTTTGATTGAAATTTTCTTTTTTTTTGAATTTTAAATGATTTTTCGAACGAAATTGAATTTAATTGGGACGATTTTATTTTTATTACTCTCATTTCTATGCAAATTTTGTGTTTTTTTGTCTTCAACTAATGGAGTTTTGATTTTTTTGTTGGAAATTTTCTTTTTTTCCGAATTTCGAATGATTTTTCGAATTAAATGGAACTTAATTCGTATTTCTAAGACAATTTTTTCGGTGCAACTTTATTTTTCGTCGATTGATGAAGTTTTTATTGGAATCTGTAGAAAATAATGAATCCAATATTTCGCAGAGTACCGTTAAAGTCGAGCAATGCGTCGCAGAGTTGAGATCTTTGATAATCGCTCTGCCACTTCAGGGCGAACATTTTTGTACACTAGCGTTAAACGTGCTGCACAATTACCGAGAAACGTGTAACGCTGCATATCGCGGCATCATACAGCCGGACAGCGAAGACAAGCGAATATGTTCAGCCGCCTGGCTCAAAGACGACGACATCAGTAGATTTATCAAGTACGTAGACTCTCGATTGATTTTCAAAATGTCAATGTGCTTCAAATGTCCCAAAACATCGAAAAATCATGTCTGAAAAAAATTTCCACATGTGTGTGCGTTCTGGCACTGTAAAATTCAAACGTTCATAACTCGCGAACGGTTCGAGCTACAAATTTGTCGGAATCGCTTAAAAAATACGAATTCTACGGCATTTTGAAATTTTCAAAAAATTCTGTCATCGCTCTAATTTCCGCAAATTTCAAGATTTATTACTAATTTTTGTTTTTATAAATAGTAATAAATAATATAATAATGATAATAAATAATAAATTATTTTAAAAATTATAAATACAATAGAGTATCATAATGGAATTGGTATTGAATGTGGGAAAAATCGGTCGAACGGTTTGAATTTGATGATTTTTCGAATTTGGCGAAAATTCGAGTTGAAGGGAAATTGAAAAAATTGGAATTGACGGAATTTTTTTGTGGCATTTTGTCAGATCACTTCCAAATTGGGACAATCTGAAAAGCGAAACTTACAAAAAACCAGGAAAACAGACACGATGGCAAATGAGACGTCAAGAGACTCAAGACGAGGAGAGTCCCGAAGAAATACGTCAGCGGAATCTCCGAGAGGCTGAAATTTTGGCGAGCAATCTAGGCGAGGGTGGAATTAATTCTCACGAGATACTCTCCGACGTTGGGCAATTGAAAAGTTTGGCTTTGATGCAAGAGAGCATGGAGTGGTTCGCTCTTTCGACCAGAAATTTCATCGCTCAACTCCATCAGGCGAAAAGCGACGTCGATGGGCAAGCCCTTTTGCCTCCCATGCCTGTCTCGCTCATCGAATCGCTCCAACAAGTCGCCGACGAGTTCGAAGATCTCGCCGACACTTGTATCCTCGTTTTACATCTTGAGGTACTTTCAAAATCTCTCCAAAATCTACGATCACCTTAATTTCCACATTTTATCGAGTTTTATCTTCATTTTAACGTCGAGCAATTCGGGAATGTTGAAATTACTTGCTAGAGGTCACGAATCTTTGGAAAATTCCGCAGGTCCGAGTTCAATGCTTCCATTATCTCCTGCCCAAAGGAGAATACAGTCATTTGTGCGGTGGAGTCAAAGATCCCCAAGAGGCTGATCCAAGAGTCGAGGAACTCAGTCGAGTTCTGCAGAATATTGACGAAGCGTTACAGTCCACTTTGCACCCGAAGAAAACGAAGGTAAACGATTTCATTTGTTCAAAATCGGGCCAAAATTGCAAAAATGAACGATTGAAAATTCGACAAGATTCTGAAAATTTCATGAATAAAGGATGAATTTTGAAAAATTAATTACCAATGGGAATAATAATTCTTGGTTGATTAGGGAGCCTGGAAAAAAATACTCGATGCTTCAGATCTTTCTTCGCAATTTTGTCAATTTATCAAAATATAAATGATTGATCGGGCCTCAAGAAAATTTTGAAATTCTTCGTCGTGCAATGATTTCTATGGAGGGAAAAAAATACTGAAATTTTTTCAATTTTGCAATAAATTTCGAGAAAAAAAATGTTTTTTTAGGATTTCTTAACAATTTTTTACCAACGTTCTCGCTACCAAAACTGAATTTTGCATAATTCATTCACAATTTTTAACTTTTCTCATCCGAACGCGTGTAAATTCAAGTCCCGTCTCGTTTATGAGTTGCAAAAAAATGTTTTCAGGATTTTTCTTCAAAAAATGCGGCTCATTTTCTTGCAATCTGCAAAAAAAATACTAAATACATTTTTTTTGTCACTTTTCAACGAAACGCGACTCGATCGCTTACACGCGTTTGGATGGGGAAACTTAAAAATTGGAAATTCAATATCTCAAATTTTAAACGTCAAGAATTTTCTTCGTAGGAGAAAATTTTCAGTTTTTAATTTTGAAATAAATTCCCAAATACACGTCAAGATTAAAATTTCAAAAATAATAACGATCGACACGACAATTTTGTAATTTATTGGCGATTTTTTGGCGATTCCGCGTCGTGGAATAATTTTTGAACGTCAAAACGAAATTTTAGGAAAAAAAAATGTTTGACGCGATAATTTTAGTAATTTTTACGTAATGATTTCGTTTCGATTTTTGCGCAGTACATTTTCGAGGGTCTGGGCCACTTGATCGCAAAGATTCTGATAACCTCGGCGCAGTACATCGGCAAAATAGACGAAAGTGGTATCCAGAGAATGTGCAGAAACGTTTTTACTCTGCAACAAACATTGACCAACATAACGATGGCTCGTGAGCTCTCGCTCGATTACGCTCGTCAATACTTCGAACTTTTTTACGAAACTCCCGAGGGCATTCTCAACAACGTCCTCGAGAACGGAGCCCAATTTTCCGAGCTCGAGTACATGAACGCTTTCCAATTGATCGCGCGAAGTCAACAGCAATACACATCGATAGCAAAACACCTGGAAAAGCTGTCGGAAATACTCGGAGAAATTGGAGTCACAGTTTAGCAAAAATGCCCAAACTGAATAGAAGAAAAAAAATGGATTTTTTGCAATTTTCACTTTATTTGCAAATCTTTCGCAAACATTTTTTCCCATGAGCGAAATTCTGTCGGTTTTATCGTTTCCAACTTTTTCTCAGTTGGCTGCATCGAATTTTCAGTCTTTTTCGTGTCCCAGATTCGCAAGTCCACGACTAAATAGTGAAAACACTAATTGTGAAAATTCTGACAATAATTTCCTGAGCGAAAGTGCGAAAAACTTGTTTTTACTTTGAAATTTTCAATTAATTTCGCTCTACACTTTGAATTTTTCTTTTTTGCCATTTTTGACATGATTTTTCGGGCGAATTTGATTCGCGAGCCTGGGAGAACGCAAGAGAATTATGGGAAATGTAAAAATGAGAAATTTGGTCGAATTGTCGATCGGGAGAGGAAAAAAAATTCATGGAGGTTCGATATTGTGTAAAATACTTCGCGACGCCTAATTGTTATGCCAATTAAATGCGCACCCATGATGTTGAGATTGTGATCGAGTTTTAATAGCGAGTAAATGGAAATCGTCGAGGATTTCGTAGGAAATGAAGAAACTAAGAAAAAACCTTTGCATTTTTATTTCAAAACCCTTTTCCCTCACGTTTTGCTCATTTTAGGGATTATTTTTAATGAAAATTTGATAATTTCAATTATTTTAGTGATTATTGTTGGTTGCTTTATTGGTCACGAAAAATTAGGAACTTTGAACGAAGGATCAGAGAGTTTTTTTAATTATTTATTAGCATTTGTGGATCTCTTATTTTCGATTACGATCGGAAGGGGCGGAAATCGATTATTTTTCCTGTGGGATAGTTTGTTTAGTCCAAATTTCGTAACGGTGTTTCGATTTTTTGGCCATCGTCTCGGACGCAAGGGATTGTAGTACGGATCGTATTGAACCGCGGGATTTTGAATTTCCTGATTTTCCACTACGCTCAAACGTCGATCTACTGGAATTTCTTCAGGGAAATCCTTTTGACTCGGAGGCTTTTCCGCATTTTCCTGGGCGCCCGTAACTGGAGGAAACCAATTACGATGGAACGCATCAGTTTCCGGTTGCTCGATCGAACGTGAATTCGCTTCTGACAAATCAGCGTTTGATTTTTGCTCGTGGATCGGCAAACTCGAGGTTACGTCTGGGAGAATTTCCAAAGGATCGGAATCGCTTGTTTGAGTGCTTTTGGAAACAAATTCCTTCCTAAGCCTCGAGCGTTCTCTTCCCGTTTCCTCGCTCGTTAAGCTCTCTTTCAGCTCATCAATGAAAATACTATTTTTTTCAATTATTGTCAGACAAGAAAATTATCGCGTGGATAAATTGGATGGGAAAAATAGAGAGAATTAAGGAGGTTCCGTTAGTAGAGCGATAATTAGATTAATATCTGAAAACGGAATATTTTGTTATTTAGGCAGCAAACTTTAATCTCTTACAAAATCATCCTAGGTCGACGAAGTTTTACTGCAAATTTTCCAATTTGAAAGTCACTTGATTTAACATTCGCTTTACGGAAATTTCGTACCCTTATGAAATGAGAAAAATATTAAAAATACTTCGCGATCAGATAAAACGCGTATTAAAATCTCAATTTATAAAAAAAACTCCAAGGGTCCCGAATCAATGAAAAAATAGTGGGGTCAACGAATGTTTTGAGGAGATATTTCTAGTAAAAATCGACAGAATGCTCGGAAAATCTCATTTTTTAGGAGTTTCGCAACGGATCGCTTGCTAAACGAAAAGCAGATCGTCATTTTTTCTTGGCAATTGTGCCTCGAATTCGTTATTCCCTGCGCCATAACGGAACCTCCTTAAAAATTGCGGGAGAATTGATACCTGAGTCTCTTCATGTCTTCAGCCTGCTTCACGAGACTTTGCGAGTTCTCAGTTATTTTACGTTGCAGCATCGACAAGTCTGAATAACTTGGAGGAAAACGTTTTTTCAGCCAACGAGAATCGCTCTCGGAAGGATTTACAAAATTCTTTGCATTTTCCTTGCCTCCGTCGGATTTTCTCTCTGCATTTTTTTCTTTTTTAACGTTTCGCTCCTTTACTCGCGGCTCGCGATTTTCCAACTCGTTTCCAGGACGGACCATTCGTTCTTCAGATTCTTCCGTGTCCATCGGAGTCTGGAGTCTCTTTTCTCGAAAAACTTTTGTCCCAACGCGAGAATCATCGTTGTTCATGTTTTCTTTCGATTTTATTTGCACCGAAGCAGCAAAATCCTGTTGATTGCGCGGTAAACGAAATGCTGGCAAATTTAAAACCTCCTGAGCAACGATCTTTGGCTTTTTTTTCGGCACTTCCGGCGCGGTGTCCGTCGGTCCATTATTTTTGTCACGTTTCAGTGCCATTCCCAATGGTCCCAGCCATTCTAAGCGTTGGATCGGCTCGAGCAATGGATTTTGGACCTTCGAAACCATTTTTTCACGGTTCCCTGCTTTACCGACAGTTTGTGAGGACGTCTTTGACATCGATGCCTGGAATTTGACGATAAAACGCCAAAATTGATTCAATTGTTTGAATTTTGCGCAAGAAATCGCGTAAGAGCGTCAAAACCAGTTATTTTGATGGAAATGTCCGTAAAAATAAAAGTTTCGCTAGTTTTTGACGCACAGACACAAGAATCGATTGTAAAAAAGTCGATATTTTCAGTTTTTTTTTTAAGATTCAATTCCAACAGTTAAAATGCAGCGAAAACTCTTGATTTCCTGCAGCGGAGCAGAAAAACTTTGTACATTATTCTTTAAAAATAATTTTACACTTTTCTGCCATTCGAAAACTGTATTTACTGGAAAAAATGCCGCAATTGTCAAAATAATGAGATAAAAAATCTCCTTTTTGTTGCATTTCAACGATTTTTACTTTAGAATCGTTGTTAATTTGTTTTCAAGGTCAAAAATTCATTTTGCCTTCTTTTTTGCGATAATTTTCGTATAACGATGGAGCGATGATTGCTCTAAATATTTTCGTATAAAAATATTTATGAATTCATAATATTTGTGCGATATTTATAAATTTATAGTGATTAGTTTTTTATTCCAATCGATTTTTGCGATGTTTCGAATTTATTTATAAATATTCATAAGATTTATAGAATTTTTAAATCTTCAAATATAAGAATGTGTGTAAACGCATGAAAAAAAAAAAGAAAAACTTACTTGCGGCTGGTTTTTCGAGGATTCATCAAATTTGGATGGAATTCCGACATTTTTCGAACTTTCAATCAAATTTTGGTCCACGACTGAAAGCACCCGATCGATTATTGTTTGAGATAATTCTGGCAAGATGCCAATTTCGCAAGATATCGTTTGACTCATTCCAGGAAAGGAAGGAATCGTGGATTGCTGCAGCGATTTTTTGCGTTCGATAGATATTCCACGACATTGCGATCCATTGTTGTCGTCTGCTGGAATTCTCAGTTTCCACTGCCATTTTTCGTCTTTTTCGTGTTGACTTTTAACGGAATCAATTTTTTTGTTTTCCTCATTCACATTTTCCTCTGTTTTATCAAATGATTCGCGATGGGACGATAAATAATTGATTCCCGCCGTGACGTTGTTTATTTCCGGTAAAAGTGCAGCGGGGAATTTTTTTTCGATGTCGAAGGACGAAAAAATTTGGGTATCATCGAGTGACAAACTCGAGGAGAAATTTTCAAATGCATTTGCTTCGTTTTCTAATACGCAAAGTGTACAAAGACTCGACGCGTCCGTTTCGTACATTTTCGCGTTCACAGATTCTTCACGACTCGTTTTTCGAATTGTTTTCGGAAACTTTACTCGCGGTTCGGCAACACGGAGAGACGAAATCGCTACGTCGCAGCGGCAAGGACACGAATGTTTTGGTTCAAATCTTCCACGATCTTACGGAGGGGCGCGAAATTTTCGAGGCGAAAATATATAGATATAGCAGAGACAACAATACCGTACGAGTTTTGTTGGAAAGCTCGATAAAATGTAAAACAGATGGCGCGACAATGCAATTTTTCGAGCGGATTAATGTAACAAGTGTGCTCGCTATCTCCGTATGCTTTCCTCTCAGGCAAACAACCGGAACTCCTTTTCCCGAACTCCCAAAAGATCGATTTTATTTGATATTCGCGATCGAATGAAAAGCGTATAAAAAGCTTCTGGTCCTCTCAGATCTCGCGCAGTTTTCCGTCACGCAATTGACTGTCGAAGTGGCCGAAAAAAATCGTGATTGTCGCGAGTGCGGGCCAAAATTCGCCAGCTTTGTAGAAAAGAGTTACAAACGTTGCGCGTGTGTGTGTGTGTGAGTGTTCGTAATAACTGGGATTCGTGCAGACAGCAGTGTTGGAAAAATGTCAGGTCGCTGGCGCGGCTTCGGTTGACAATTACCAGCACCGAGACGCACACGCAGCTCTTGCTGACGGAATCATCGCGATTTTTCGGGCTCCCCAGGCTTCGATGATAATCCCCAAAAACTATTGATTAGCAAAAGTGCTGTCAATCGTAATCACACGTCATGGCATCCCGCAGGTGAGATTCTTAATATCATTTTTCGCATTCTCCATCATCTCGCTCCACGATGTCTAAAAGAGGAATGAAAAACACACACACACACACGCATCCCCTCTCCTCCGTCCCCCGACACCCCACCCATGTGTGCAATTATCATAACTCGGAAACTTTGCCGCGTTTAGTAGATTCACCTCGCTCCTTCGTAACGGACGACACACCTTTCGATTTTTTTTTGTTTTTCTCGTATTTACGCCGCAAACGAGCTAAAAACTGCTTCGTTGAAAATTCTCGAAATACACGACTGTACGAAGAATTTATTCGCGTATAGAAAGATTTCAACTGTTTTCATTGACTCGATCGAACAATCGCTCCGCAAAAATGAGTTTCGGATGAAAATTCTTGTCCATATTTGGAATTGACTCGTCAAATGCTCAATGTCATTATTTCACGATAGAAAAAAACTCTCCCGGTTATTTAGCCGGGGTGTGGCTCCGAGCTGTCAATTTTTTCTGTTCAAATATCGAAATTCCATCGACTTAAATTCGAAAAAGTTACTTTTTGGATTTTTTTCCGGGAGCTACGAAAATTCCATGTTCATCGCGATAATTAAACGTTTTCGGGCAAAAATTTTACTTTTCTATGTGACCTTGAGCAAGACAGGTTGCTGGATTCAAAGAAAAATCTTTGGCATGTTTTTTTCTACGTTCCGGAGCGATTTTCCGAAAAACGCGACATTCAATTTCAAACTCAAGTTCGCAACGTTGGAATCCAACGAAAAATACGATTTTCTATTCATTTTTTGTTAAATTGCAAAAACCATGACAATTTTCATACCGATTTTGTGTCTGGATCCTAAAAAAACAACGTTTCATTGTCCTGGCGCAATATTTGATCAAAATTCTCAATAAAAAAACAGAATTTCGTTGCGTTCCAACGACGCGAATATCAGAAGCGTGAATTTTGTTATTTTTCGTGTACAAAACTCTTGCGCGGATCCAAAGTCAAGAATTGGCTGAAAAAATGTAAACAGAATTCCGTAATTTCAATAACGAACAAAAAAAAAGTATTTTTCGTTAAATTGAAAGCACGGAAAATGCGAAATGATGGAGCAAACAGTGGGAAACGTAAATTTCAGTAATTAGTCATTTTTATTAAACTGAAACTAAAGAATTTTGTTATTTTTCGTGTACAAAACTCTTGCGCGGATCCAAAGTCAAGAATTGGCTGAAAAAATGTAAACGGAATTCCGTAATTTCAATAACGAACAAAAAAAAGTATTTTTCGTTAAATTGAGAGCACGGAAAATGCGAAATGATGGAGCGAACAGTAGGAAACGTAAATTTCAGTAATTAGTCATTTTTATCAAACTGAAAATAAAGATACACATAATAAGTACAAAACGAAAGAAAAAATGTAAATGTTAAAAATGGAATTTGGTAAAAAACAGAATTTCGTTGCATTCCAACGACGCAATCTTCAACAACGTTGATTTATTCACTTTTGCGCGTTTTTTGTTGTTGTGTAAAATTTTTTTTTATAGCTTAGACGTAACGTAAATGAATATTTCTATCACAGATGGTTTCATCCCAACATATCAGGTATAGAGGCGGAGCGACTTTTGTTGGAACGCGGTTACGACAGTTCGTTTTTGGCCCGTCCGAGTTCCTCTAATCCGGGTGACTTTACGCTGTCCGTAAGGTGAGAAAAAGACGAAGAAAGTTGGCGACAAGCAGCTGCGTCGATGGTTGACGGAGGTAACAAAAAAAAAGAAAGGGAAAAGTTGATTAACGAGACTGGGAAATTGTTCGCAGACGAAATAGCGAAGTGACGCACATAAAGATTCAGAACACGGGCGACTTTTACGATCTTTATGGAGGTGAAAAGTTTGCCACGCTTTCTGAGCTTGTCCAGTTTTACATGGAGAATGGTGGACAGTTGAGAGAAAAAAATGGGGAAGTTATAGAGCTCAGGTATCCTTTGAATTGCGCTGATCCGACCACCGAACGCTGGTTCCATGGACATTTGTCAGCCAAGGAAGCCGAGAGTCTGATGCTCGAACGTGGCAAGAACGGATCGTTTCTCGTCCGGGAGTCCCAAAGCAAACCCGGAGACTTTGTTCTGTCGGTCAGGACCGACGATCGCGTTACTCACGTTATGATACGCTCTCAGGTTCGAAATCAATCGGATTTCTCGATGATGCTAAAGTTTGCAACGTTGGAATGCAACGAAAAATATTGACTTTTGTTCACAATTTGTTTAATTTCAAAAATTAATCCAAATTGTTGCGAGCCGATATTTCTTTTTGGGAGCAAAAACCGATCGTTTTATCGTCACAATTAAATTCTCAATATAAATCATCAACTTTGCCAGAGAAATGAAGAATTTCGTTGCATTCCAACGATGCAAACTTCAAAGTCATAATTTCTCGTTCGAATGGCTTGGGGATTCGGGTAACGCTTCAAGTTTTATTTCAGGCCGAAAGATCGGTCGGATTTCAGGATCTGAAATACGACGTCGGTGGAGGCGAAAAGTTTGACAGCCTGAGCGACCTGATCGAGCATTACAAGAGAAATCCGATGGTTGAGACGAGCGGGAGCGTCGTCCATTTGAGGTGGGATTTTCGTAACGATTTTGTCTTTGGATGCTGAGAAAAAATCGTTTTATTGTGCTGAGCAAATATCGAGCGAAAATCGTCCGGAAAAAAACTCAACGTCGTCGTTTTTTTGCTCGTTTTTTCAGACAACCGTTCAATGCGACGCGCATAAACGCGAGCGGCATAGAAAGTCGAGTTAAACAATTGCACAAGGAAAATGGTTGTTCGAATGGTTGGCTGTGTTGGAACGGAGCAGCGGCCGACAGCGAGACGAGCGCAGGCCGGGCCAAAGGCAAGGCCGGATTCTGGGAAGAATTCGAATCTCTCCAGCAGCTGGAATGCCGTCATTTGTTCTCGAGAAAAGAGGGTCTCAGGACGGAAAATCGAGCAAAGAATCGTTACAAAAACATATTACCCTGTAATTATCGTAAATTACCGATTACAATACAAGTTTGCAACGTTGAGGTGCAACGGAAAATTCGTTTTTCTATCAATTGTTTGTTGATTTTGTCTTTGGGTCCTGAAAAAAATCGTTTTATTGTCTTAACTAAATATTGAACAAGAATCACGAGCTCTGCTCAAGGAAAAACCGAATGTCGTTGCATTCCAACGATGCAAACTTCAGCATCGTATTCCTGAATCCTTGAAAACTTTTGTACAGCTGCAAATTACGAGCCTTTTCTTTATTTCTTTATTCCAGTCGACCACACGAGGGTACGCTTGAAAGATGTGGATCCCAACGTCCCCGGGGCCGATTACATTAACGCTAATTATATTAAAGTGAGTCAATTAATTGTGAAAAATTCCCACTTTATCATTTTCATCTCGATCTACAAAAAAACGACCACAAAATCGTGTTTGTGCCCTTTTCACGCAAAAACCATTGAACCAATTTCGATGAAACTTTCTCAAAATAAATTTCAGGCTGCATTCCGAAAATTTTTCGTCTCCGAGGCCCCGAACCAAAAAATCACGTTTTTCTTCATATTTCCCACTTTCAACCTTCACTGGCGACTAAAAAAATTACAATAAATCAAAAATCGCTAATTACCAATTCAAAGATTAGTCGGAAACGAAGAAAACGAGTGGAAGATGCAAAAAAAAGTTGTAGCGAGTTTAGTAAAATCGAATTTTGAAGAGAAAATTTCAGTTTTTCGGATTAGGGGAGAAAAGATGGAAATAGTGAAAAAACGAAGATTTTGCGAAAATTTCAGTTTTTCGGATTAGGAGAGAAAAGATGGAAATATTGAAAAAACGGGCAATTATTGTCGATGTTTCAGAACGAGGAAGGGGAAGGAACGTGTACGGGCGTTACCGCTTCCGGGGACACCTGTATATTCAACAAATGTTACATAGCGACCCAAGGTTGTCTGCCTTATACGATAAAAGACTTTTGGCACATGGTTTACCAGGAGAATACTCAAGTTATTGTCATGACGACCAAAGAGATGGAAAGGGGAAAGGTGCGTCGCGTGAATCATTAAAAATTGGCATAAAAAATGTCTGAATCGTGCTGATTCCAATTTGACAATGATTTTTCGCATTTCACACTAAAATTCTCGGGTTTTATTCTCGTCTCGTAGAACAAGTGTGCACGCTACTGGCCGGAGGAGGGAGAAGTCGGCGAGTATGGTGGCGAATGGAAAGTGCGCGCACTCGGTCGCACTTCCACGGCCGATTATACTTTGCGGGAATTTATCCTTCAAGGAAAAAAGCCACAATTCTCGGAACCTCGACGGATTTATCACTATCATTTCCAAGTAATAAATTCATCATTATTCTTATCATTTTTTCCCTCACACGCTCAATACAAACCGTTGAAATATTCCGATGAAATTCAGCCTCCAAAATCCGTTTTCCACTAGAATTTCCAAAGAATCGAACAAATTTTATTTTTTTTAACCCCAGAACAGTGGTTTTACCGCTTTTTTGAATAGTTTTTCAACTTCAAACGAAATTGTCACGGACTCGCGTGATCCTGCATTTAAAAACGAAAAAAACGAGCCCAAGTTGATCTTTTTTCGTGAAATTTTACCGGAGATATGAATTTTTCAATTCTGCACCATTTTTTTCGTGAAAATGTGCAAAAAGTTGAATGCACTACGTAAATTTCCATCGTGGCGAGCCAAATAGTTTTACGGATCGAGCCCGATGTCGAGTAGCATCAAAATTTGAATGGGGACCATAAAAACGGATTCCTATTTCCATGAAAAATTGATTTCAGCCAAAAATTGTTTTTTTTTTTTGGTAATAAAATGTGGAAAAAGTTGAATTTCTATGGAATTGTAAGCAAAATTGTCAAATTTTCGATAGGCTTGGCCAGATCATGGGGTTCCATCGGATCCGGGTTGCGTTTTGAATTTCCTTCATGACGTAAATGCGCGACAAGAATCAATAGCCGCTGCAGCAAGTCCAGGCGGCTCAACAAATCAGTCGCCCACTGCGGTTGGTCCAATTCTCGTGCACTGTAGCGCCGGCATTGGAAGAACCGGGACTTTTATAGTAATCGATATGATTCTAGATCAAATAAAACGCCATGGTAAATTTTTCTTTTTTCCCTCTCAAAACGACACGCGATTCTCATTTTAATTAATGCCAATGATTGTTCTCAGGACTCGATTGCGAAATCGATATTCAACGGACGATTCAACGAGTTCGTTCGCAACGCTCCGGCATGGTGCAGACCGAAGCACAATACAAATTTGTTTATCTTGCTGTTTTGCACTACATCGATACCGTATCTCAGCGAAGACTCGCCGAGCAGGTGAGACTCAACGAAAAAAACCTCCTAATTTCGCAAATACACAAAAATCAAAATTTGTCGATCGATTGCCAATGAATTTTCATCTGAACGCGTGTAAATTGTGCATGCGAAAAAAATGTGTTTATGATTTATCCGGAAAAATTGAGCTCACGGCCTTTCTGGATTTTTAACGAATCGCGAGTTCAATTTGAACGCGCCTTATTTTTCGTATTTTTTTAGTTATAAAAATAACCAACGACCGTGCAGACGATTGCGACGATTCAGAGTTCTGACGATACCGTAAAAAACCGTTGAAATTAATTTGAAAAGCATGGAGAACTCAGTTTCGACGTGAAAATACTTTCAGGCACGTTTTATAAATAAAAGCTCGATTGCTCGGTGGTTGCTGAACTATCTTTGAGTCGAAAGAGTGCAAAGTGGGTTTAAAAGCGATACCGAGCTCCGAGAATATCAACGGAGTAACAAAGTGGTTGTGAATGAAAAGGAGAACAGCGTCGAGTTAACGCGTGAGGGAAAATGGATAGAAATGGAGCGGAAGCAAAATATTGGCTGTATGGAAAAGTTAAAGTTGAATGTTTTAATCTCGCCATTACTTGCTTGCCGTACGAGCAAGTGAACAAAGAACGTGGTTATTGATTTTTCATGCGTAAAGAAACGTGTCGCAATTTTCCCGGCTTCGTAATTCCGTTCACAACTTTTATGAATTAACTCTCCGGGAGAGAATCTAAAAAAAAAATTGTGGAATTCTCTACGTTTTCATTTTCATATAAAATAAAAAAAAGAGCATTTTAACAATTCTTTCGGAAATAAACGTCGATGGATCATGTTTTCGAACGTGTTTCAGAAATCTCTACAATTGGGTCGCGAATACACAAACATTCGTTACAAGAGCGAGAATGCAGCGTTGAGCGGAAGTGGGATCGGAGAAACGTCGAGCGTGACGGCGACTCCGACGTCCCTGATAGCGCCAGTGAATTTTGCATCGACCGGCAGTCTAAGGCCGAAATAATGATCGCAAATAAAATGGAAATTGGCACAGGTGAGCAGATTTTGGCCTATGGGTCGTCACCGGGCCCGTGGCTGCGGCTGATTGGGGACAAAAAATCTCAATTTCGCCAGAAAAAAGAGAAAAATGTATATTTATCGATAGGGAATGGCGATGAGGAAAATGGGACTCGGGGTGAAAAGGGTCAGGCGCATATTTCGGCAACGCTGTTGAGCCGGAGCCGCAATCTTGTCCCGAAATTTGTAAAATGTGTAAAATTTAAGTAGTGCCTCGTACTTTTCGAACGTTAAATCTTCGGGAACTGATTTATAAATAGATAAATATATTTTTTTTCGATTATTCCGGCACTACTGACCCGCGGTTGTCCACACGAGATCCATGACATAATGAGCGAGTACTTGAATTCATTTTATGCCTGATAACGTGAGCCGAAACGCTTTTTATGCCTGGCTAATTATTTCCAGCGCCCAATTATTTCGATAAACATATAAATGATTTTTTTCGTTCTTTTATACATTAAGAGGAGTGAGACTCCGAAAGCTTCGCTTTGCCTCACGAATTACGATCGATTCTGAATTGTGATTGAAAAACTGTACAAAAAACTCATTTCAAACGGTAACGAGTTCGATCCGCGTTTTTTGTATCGCAACCTCCAACTTTTTCTTCTTTTCTATACACTTTTTCTATGAATTTTTCTTGTTTTTTCTTGCTTTCGAGATTAATGAGCCACGTGATAGTTTTTACTTCGTGTATTTGGAGAATCTTGACGGCCTCGTCCAATTCCAAGAGACCGCCGTGCCGGGTTTCTATCCTCGTATGTAATGATCAAGTTTGCATCGTTGGAATGCAACGAAATGCTGTTTTTTCTTCGCCAGAACTCATAATTATTATTCAATATTTGGCCAGGACGAAACGATCGTCTCGTCAGTTCCAAAAACTCATTCAAGACGAAAAATAGTCACGATTTTCAAAATTCAATAAATAATGAACGGAAACTTCTTTTCTTCTTACGGAAACTTGTTTTTCTTCGTCAGAATTCATAATTATTATTCAATATTTGGCTGGGACACTAAAACGATCGTCTCGTCAGTTCCAAAAACTCATTCAAGACGAAAAATAGTCACGATTTTCAAAATTCAATAAATAATCAACGGAAACTTCTTTTCTTCTGACGGAAACTTGTTTTTCTTCGCCAGAATTCATAATTATTATTCAATATTTGGCTGGGACACTAAAACGATCGTCTCGTTAGTTCAAAAACTCATTCAAGACGAAAAATAGTCACGATTTTCAAAATTGGCTAAATAATTAACGGAAACGTTTCGTTGAATCTCAACGGTGCAAACTCCAGAGTCATTCGGACGTATCGCACTCGATAAGTTTAATTCTTGTAAACGTTGATATTGCCTTTAAAGTAAACAAAAAAACAAAGTGATCTATCGCGATACAGCATTGTATACATTCGCCGGAGACTTCTCGAGGCCGAGCCCTCCTTCGAGTTTCCTGTATTAATGTCACGAGATATTCAAAACACGTGATATATTTTTCAATCATATATAGATAGATATATTCACATCAAAGGTCAAATAGTGATGAATCCTGGCGAGAAATTCATCTCCAGATCATTTCGAACCTCCTTTCGGAAATTGACCATTTTTTTCTTCGTAATTTCAATCTTCGAGGATCAACGACTCGGATTTATTGACCAAACATTTCGGAGGACGCGATCTTTGCGGTTTGTTTCATTTTCACGAAATTTAACAACGAAAAAGCAAAAGTTTTTTTTATATACGGAATAAGTTTTTTTTATTCAACATCGAGAGTGGGAAAATCGAGTTTCTCGAATACCAACACCGGAAAAAGTCGTCCGAATGTTTTGTGAATCCTTTTTCGAGAATTTGTTCGTTTTTTCGGGTCCCTGAGTACGGAGATTTTTGGGGGACAACGTAATCGGTTGAAATGAGGAGAAAATGGCATAAGAATTTCTGAAAGTCGTTGATCAAGATCACTCAAAATTCAGAGGTCCATTTTTCCAGTGCAGAGTGACTCGAAAGCTTTTCTTTGCGAGTTGAGGGTCTGATGGATGCGGTAAAAACGCATCGACCAAGTGTATGACATCCCGGAGTATTTGCTATTTGACCTGTGATGCCAGAAACACGATACGTAAAATACTAGAGAGAAAAAGTTTATGTATTTGAGAGGCGCGATGAATGCAATTGTGATAATGTCTTAAAAAGCGAGATTTTTAAAATGGTAAAACTTTAAGTTAAAACTCGGGGATGAATGAGTAGGATGTGTAATAGAAACGATGCTGAAGTTTGCAACGTTGGAATGCAACGAAAAATATATTCGAATCTATTAATGATTCGTTCAATTTTCAATGTCAAGCCAATTTTTCGAACCGATATGATTTTCGGGTGGCAAAAATCGATCATTTCATCATCGTAATTACATTCTGCATTTAAATAATTATTTTTGCCAAAGATGCAAAAGAATTTCGTTGCATTCCAACGATGCAAACTTCAGTCATATGAAGCTGAAGTTCGCAACGTTGGAATGCAACGAAAAATATTAACTTTTATTCACAATTTGTTTAATTTTCAAAATTACTCCAAATTTTTCGAGCCGATATTTCTTTTTGGGAGCAAAAACCGATCGTTTTATCGTCACAATGAAATTCTCAATATAAATCATCAACTTTGCCAGAGAAATGAAGAATTTCGTTGCATTCCAACGATCCAAACTTTCAGAGTCATTAATAGAAATAAATTTGGGGACACGTTCTGATCGAGGAGGAGTTTTGAGTGCTCGAATCGTTCGCTCAAGTCGATTCCGAGTCTCGTTTTTTCTTCGGATAAGTGAAATCTTGTTATTTCGTCGAGTTCCTCTTTTGGGAATACACAAGAATTATATAAATAAATATTAAACGTGAAATGCTTATTATGAATATTAGAAAAATCGCAATGAATACCTGATGCATGAGAATAAAGTCACGAGGAAATAGATATTTGGAAAGAGTGAGAAAAAATGAATAAAAAAGGGAGTATATATTGATATTGAATTCCTCTCGTTCTATCAGGCATAATACCAATAAATCGTATCGTTAAAGCACAAGATTATTGATCCATCCGCAAGTTTGGCTCGCCGAGACATTCTGTAGAGGAGAATTTGTTTCGGGTGACAAACAGACACACAAACTCACATATTTATGGAAAAAGCCTGATTATATTATAGGGAGAAAAATAAAATGAATCTTTTTGTGTAAATCTTTGTTTTTTTTTCACATTCTGTTTTATTATCTTTAGCATTTTTCCCTTTAGTCATAACTATGATGCACGTGGAACTGTGTCGCTTATTTAATTGCGTAGTGTCGAAGGAACGTGAAATACGTTGATGTTTGTCGAATTCTCCGGTTCCAACGTGATTAGCTCGTCTCGTAGGTCGTCGGTTTGTTCGAAAGAGTGAAAAAAGTACGACGGGAAATCAACTTACAAACTATTTTGGTTGTTGTATTCTAAATCACCTTTCTTGTGTGCAACACCGAGTATCATTTGACGATCTTAACCCTATTGTGGAATACTTTTTCGAGAGGCTTAACTTCGCCGAATCTGGCTTTTCGCTTCTCTATTCGCGCCTCGCTCTCTGCCTTCTCCAAAATGCTTGATGCCGTCACGCCAAAACGTTCCGAACGTTTCTTCAAGACTTCGTAACTCACGTGCTAATAAATGGAACGAAAAAAATTCATTAATTATTCCATTTCTCGTATTATTCATATGGAGGCTTAAATAATATGCGACGAGCGGATTTCCCGAGGGCGGAGGGAACGCAATGAAATTCTGTTTTTTCTTGAGCAGATATCACGACGTTTGTTCAATATTCAATCAGGATAATGAAACGAACGTTTTTTGAGCTTCAAACATAAAATTCATACGAAAAATGTCATTTTTTTTTTTTAATTGAACGAAAAATGAAGAGAAAATATATTTTTCGTCGGACACCAACGTTGGGAACTTGAGTGTCATTAAAAGTGGCAAAGAACGTCGGTCAGAACTAAGTAAATTAAGAACGTTAAAGTCGACGATGAGAATAAAGGAGAATAACTTGGTGAAGTGGTAGTGGCGAAAAGAAACGGAGAACAAGTTGAGGCTCGTGAAACAAAGAAGATGCTGAGAAATCTAACGATAAGATAAGGATCCCGAGTCTGGAGTTTTGACTACGGGAAATATTGGACCGGATGCAAGGTATCCGGTATCAAAAGATTTCATACATAAGGTGATACCGTGGCGAATATAATCTTCGAAGAAATTCCAGAAAGTATGTTCGAGAAATAAATTTTTGTCATTCCAATCGTAAATTTTGCTATCAAAATGACAAAAATTTTCAAATTATCCAAAAATATTCAATTTTTGGATAATTCAATTTTAATTTAATTCATTTAATATTTAATTTTGGATAATTTCAAAATTTTCGTAATTTTTACGGCAAAAATTCACGATTGGAATGACCAAAATTACTTTCTCTAAGAGACTTTCTAGAATTTCTTCCTACAATGACAACATTTTTGTGATTTAAAAAAGAAAAAAACGGTTAGTCGAACGTATCCAACAAAATATTCTTCTTTTCCAACAAAATTTTCATTGTATGCAATTAATATAATAATTAATTATTGAATATTGTTTTTTTAATTAATTATTAATTGTCAATTATTATTAATTAGTAATTAATTATTAACTATTATTTCATTAATTAATTATTAATTATTATTTTATTAATTAATCATTATTGAATTATTTTTATTAATGATAATTACTCATGAAATAATTACTCATGATAATTTGGTGATATTTACCACAGGCGTTTTGACGGATGACGAAGAGTTGCCGCTCGAGTTGTTTGCATTGAATCTTGCAGACCTGGCTTCTTTTTTGGCAGCCTCGGAAAGCGGCATTCCAAATTTCTTGGCTCTCATTTCGAGCCGCTCTTTCACTCCCAGTTCGGACAACTTGATGACTTTCCTTTCCGGCTGAGAATCACTCGCCGCTTTCTCATCTTTGTCCTCGTCCTTTGCTTGATCGATCTTTACCTCTTCGATTATTGGATTGCGATTCAGCACTATTTTCTTGACGCTTCCGGAATTACTTTCCGTTGATAATTTTCGCTTCTCACCGATTTCTTGAGAATCTGGTTTGGTGGACAGTTCCTCTATTTCTTCATCCTTGACGGACAAAATAACGCAAAAATAAGTCTCGAGCGCAATCTCAAACACGACGTTTCTGAACCCGCGTCAACTTACCCCAAGAACCGCGTCCTCGTCGAGTATTTCGTCGTTTGTTTCGTCCAGGGACAGAGCCGAGTCTAAAGTCGAGAAAATCGAAAAATTTGTACGAAAAAAACGATTCTCGAAAGATAATTGTTTGTTTTTTATTCCAAAGTGACAAAATTGTTGATTTTGTTTCGTTTTTCGCGTGGATAAACTTTTGAAATTGACAAGTAATCGATTTTTCGCGGCTATCGAGAGTTTTCGGAATTTTTCGAATTCAAAACTGATGCTTTGGATTTTGGACGACCTTGAGGAATGGGTTCCGATTAATTGATAAAAGAATCGGATATTTTTTGATTGGATGCAAAAATAGTTTTATTCTTTACGAGAGCTCGAACGTACCTCCGTGCAGAGCAAGTTGAAGCCTCTCCACGAGTTCGTTTTTGTTTCCAGTGATCGGTAATCCCCGCTGCTTCAATTCGATCCTCAAATCGGCAACCTGCCAATGTCGTTTGATCGTTAGTAAACACGAAGGAGTGCGAGATACGAGAGGAAAGAAACGAAAGTCGTAACAAGTAGGCAGTGATGATAATGGAATTGGAGGTTAGGGCAAGCCGGAACGACGAGTTGGTCGGAATAGCCGACAACGCGGAAGCGATTTTTAAATCCACTCACTTTCATTTTCGAAAGCTCACTGAGCCCTTTTTCGTACGAAGAGTCTGCCATTGCACGGGCAGTTGATGCTTTGATTTACTTTTTTTTATTGCAGAACGTACACAAAAACGACCTGTCCTACTGTTAAGTTTGGAATGCTATGAGCATTGACTCCATTCGCGGATTCACGCAATCAGGCTTTGCGAGTACACACTCGTACGAAATTACCGACGCGCGACTGGTGGGCGAATTACGAACTAAAGTACAAACGTCGGCAAAATGGCACGAACGCTGGAAGGTCGTGCGACTGATAGTAAAATCACACAAAATAAGTGAAAAGTTCAAATATTTACGACCGAGCCGAGTGTCATTTATGAAATGCATTAGCTAATTGTTTACGCGGTTTACGCATTTGAAAAAACACACAAGAAAAAATAATTTGTGTCGTTTACTTGAAAAAAAACGCAAAAATTTCTGTTCAGGGCCCCCGATCGTGTCGGATTCAGTTTCAGCAGTGCAAGGAATTTATTCAGTTCGATTATTAATCGATCGTGTTTGATAAGAGTGTATAAAATATGAGTATAAACAAACCGCTATGGTTATTTCCGTGCTTAACCTCAAAAGTGATAGCGAAGTGAGTGAATAAATCGAGGCAATTGGCCAATTACGTTTAAAACAAAGTTCGCAAGAGCAAAAATGGACCTAACCTAAAAATAGATCGAACGATCAAGATCGAAAAGCTCTCATAATTAACAATCTATAACAAAAATAATAAAGAGCTAAAAAAAACTCATAACCAAAATGACTGGAAAAAAGTCGAGTTCGAAGAAGAAATCGGTGGTTCTGGACTTTTCTTCGGCGATAAAACTGTCGATGGGTAGTCAGATGACAACAGAGAGAGGGTTGATGGCAAAAAACGATGCTTGGCACAGAATCATGGTTATTAAAGGAGCGAAATACGACAGAGAAATGATATTACGAACAATTGTTTCCGCGGCAGAACCTGCAGATTTGATACCCGTGCGATATCAAGTCGTGGGCGAAGACGCGTATTTCATGGCGAGGAACTGCGGCGCAGCTTTGGAAACGCTATGCCGTTCGAATCTGATAATAACGATACCGAACGGAGATTCGATAATCCTGACGGTAACTCTGGCGTTTGCGTCGATTCACGAACTCAAAATAAACATCCAGCCGATAGTGCTGGCAGCTTTGACGAGAAGATACAACGCGCGTTTGAAATATTTGAATTTAGACAGTTTTCACAGAGACGCGGAGGTCGCGAAAACGGTTTATTGTCCGTTGTCGCAAACAAAGACTCTGGCGCATACGCTCAAGCTGGCAAAGACGACTCTCGGGCCGCTGGAACATCTGAGCTTGAAACGCAACGATTTGACGCACTTGACGGCGCTGGAAAATTCGAATTTGACGTCGCTCAAGAGTCTGGACATTCGGCACAACAATTTGTTGGTCATGAACGCTTTGGCTTCGTTGAAAAATTTCTCCATCGAGGAATTATGGCTGGACGGCAATCCGCTGTGCGAAAATTATGCCAACGCAAAAAGATACACGGAAGCGAGCAAGCTCTATTGCCCACGGTTGAGAAAACTGGACGGGGTCGATCTGGAGCTTCCCAAATTGCCAGTTTTTCGCGATAATTATTATCCGCAAGCAAGCGTCGCGCGAAAAATCGTCCAACAGTTTTTAACTCACTTTTTCGACTTGTACGATCACGAGGATCGTTCTCTGCTCTGTTCCCTTTATTCTGGCAATTCTCTTTACTCTCTGACTCTGGGAATCACTGCCGATTGTCAGAAACAAGTCGATTTCGGTGTTTTCTCCTCGGAAAACCGCAACTTGCTCGCCTGCCCTCGGGATTCGAGAAAATCCCGAAAATTGATCCATCGCGGGGGCCAAGACATTTCTGCTGCACTGAAAAAACTCCCAAAGACTCTTCACGACCGACAAACCTTTCGGTACGACGTCATGTGGGAAGATTATCGACGTCTGCTCTTCAACGTCGAAGGCATGTTCAAAACAACCTCCGACTCTTCCGTTCCAAATGGCATTTACGCTTTTTCACGCACTTTTCTTCTCGTCGGCCGAGAAAACAACGAGTACAATGTTCTCAACGATCAATATCATATTTCTGTTCCACATCCCCTCGCAATGCTGTTTATTGATTTTCATCAGTCGCCCTTGAGCCAATAAAACGTCAATAAAAATTCATATTTTTGAAAACTTTCTATTCTTCATTTCCGACTCCGAAAGTCAAACTGTGACCGAGCATTGCGTGGTCAAAATCGAAAAATTTTGCTCCGTTTATCGTATAAACAAAAAAAAAAGAGAAAAACATCAAAAAATTAATATCCGAAAAAGAAAAAAGCTCAATTTCGAAAATAAAGTCATTCTTGCTCAGTTTTTGCAACAATAAACGGATTTTTAGGGACACTGAAGTTCGCAACGTTGGAATCGAGTGAAAAATACCATTTTCTATTTATTTTTCGTTAAATTTCAAAAACCATGACAATTTCCATACCGATTTTGTGTCTAGATGCTAAAAAAAAATCGTTTCATTGTCCTGGCGAAATATCGAATGAAAATTCTCAATAAAAAACAGAATTTCGTTGCATTCCAACGATGCAAACATCAATACCGTGAATTTTGTTATTTTTCGTGTACAAAACTCTTGCGCAGATCCAAAATCAAGAATTGGCTGAAAAAATGTAAACAGAATTCCGTAATTTCAATAATGAACAAAAAAAAAGTATTTTTTGTTAAATTGAAAAGACGGAAAATGCGAAATGATGGAGCGAACAGTGGGAAACGTAAATTTCGGTAATTAGTCATTTTTATTAAACAGAAAACAAAGAATTTTGTTATTTTTCGTGTACAAAACTCTTGCGCGGATCCAAAGTCAAGAATTGGCTGAAAAAATGTAAACGGAATTCCGTAATTTCAATAATGAACAAAAAAAAAAGTATTTTTCGTTAAAATGAAAGCACGGAAAATGCGAAATGATGGAGCGAACAGTGGGAAACGTAAATTTCAGTAATTAGTCATTTTTATTAAACTGAAAATAAAGATACAGATAATAAGTACAAAACGAAAGAAAAAATGTCATAAGTACATGTTAAAAATGGATACTATACAAAAGTACAGAAGATTTCGATGAAAAAAGGGGAAAAAAACGATGACTGCATAAAGAAAAATGCATAAATAACGTTTAAAGGCGCGAAAAATCGATGGACGCGAACGATACGTAAATCCAGAATATATAAAATAAATATGGGTTTGTAAATGGTAATTGAGTCAGACTTTAGGCTATTCTATCGAAAATAATCAATTATTATCACATAATTAAGTGTCCGATGAATTGAAAGATTAGCACGTCGTTTCTTGTTGTTGCGAGCGATAGAAAAAGCCTCTTTCACCATTTTTCGTTAGAAACTAAAACGTAAATTGTTTATTAATGAAAAATAATGACGTATTTTTTGAACGATTCGTTCCTTCTCCACGCGTCGACGTTTTGGTGTCAAGTACCGAAATTCTAGCGAGAGAACAACAACGAGAAAAAGCTACTTGTAAGTCGTTGACTAAAATGTCGAGAGCACCAGCGTCTCCGCGCCGCAGTCGTTCCGAGATGGACTTTTCGTTTGCTGTTTCTTGCGTTCTCGGGGTCGCTAATTTTGGCGTAGCGATAAAATTATTATTTCAAGTCGAAAACGCCATTCTCGTTCATTTGTTTTTCATTCGTCCAACTTTCATTGTCGTAAGGCAAGCGAGAATCGTCAATTCCGCGTGGAGCTCTGGATCTACCGTATTATTTGTATCACATTATCGAGGTAGGATCTTTGCTGAATAATGAAATTTCTTGTTTCCTCATTTGTCTCTTGTTGACCGCGCGGATTTCTTATTGTTTCGTATTTTTAAAATAGAAAATATCGTAGCTCTTGGGTAGACTCGTGGACTCTGGGACGGAGTCGGCCTTCCGAAGGTCATTCTCATCTTTGATTTTTCTTGCCGTTTTACATACGTTTTTTCGTGGTTTTTTATCGATTGTATCCGGTCACTGGGAATCGCAATGCTCCGAGCAACCGGACGCGATCGGCACACACTTCCTCCTCAAGGGAAAGTCGTGAATTCAGTTCTAGATATTCTTGGCCGCATCTCTTCAATCCGTGTCGGAATCCTTCCTCTTGATTCCACTTCGCAATGGCTCGGATACCAACAACTTTTCTTTCAGGTATTGGTACTTTCTCAGTCTCGCTACCGCGTAATCCTGCAAACAAACCAAATCGACCAACTTCAAGTTCGCGTCGTTGGAATCCAACGAAAAATCCATTTTCTTTCAAAAATCGCACAAAAACGATTAAAAGACAGTCTTTCGATCCAATTTTCCGATGAATTATCCAAATAATCCAATTTTAAGCCCAATTTTCGAGATATTCATTAAATCCCAATTTTTAGTAGTTTTTCACAAGATTTTAGCCATTTTTATTCTAAATTCAGGAATTTTCGTTCTTTGCTCAATTCGAAACAACTTTTCGTGACGATTTCAGGCTCGCAAATCATTTTGTATGTAAGAAAAACCGGAGAAAACCAAAATTTAGATTTCAAAGTCGCATTACACCGTGCTTAACATAAAAATCATGTTAAATAAATGTCGAGGCAGTTTTTATTGATTAGCTCGTCCAATTTTCAAGCTATTCATTAAATCCCAATTTTTAGTAGTTTTTCACAAGATTTTAGACATTTTAATTCTAAATTCAGGAATTTTCGTTCTTTGCTCAATTCGAAACAACTTTTCGTGACAATTTCAGGCTCGCAAATCATTTTGTATGTAAGAAAAACTGAAGAAAACAAAAATTTAAATTTCACAGTCGCCTTAACACAAAAATCATTTAAAAAAAAAATGTCGAAGCAGTTTTTGCTTCGTCAACTCTGTGAATTCTCCAAAATTCCCAACTTTTTTCCCTCCAAACGTAAATTAAAATTTGACACAAATCTAAACGAATTACTGACCAAGTTTTCATTAATTTTCTCCAAATTATCATTTTAATTCGAAACACATTTCTGTGACGTTGCGAAAAGGTCAAAATCATCGATAAAAATTGTAAGTAATTTAAAAAAAAAAGGTTTTGGAGGAATTTGGCTGATTCTTACCCAGTATCCAAACGGAATTTGCGAGAGTGTGGTGTTGGCGATACTCCAAAGAGCCCAGAAGAGATGACTAGCGAGGGAGAATATTTTGATTTCTTCTAACAATCGTTCTTCCTCGACGGCGCTCTCCTTGCCAAGAGTCCTCAGATAATTCCTGATGAAGTGGAGCTAGCGAGAAAAATGAAGTTTGGTTAGAATTTCCTTCGCTCAGAGAAGAAAAAAAATCTTACAATTATCATCAATGTTGTAAATTTCTTTGGATAATGTTCTCGTTGCCGATAATACAAATGGATCAAGTCACTCGACAATTGAACATTTTTTAACGCATGAGCAACGATAATCATAGTTTTGTAATTACTAGTCTCATTGTGCGTGATTAATTGCGTTGTACAATCGCTTATTCGATTAGATATTAAATAATTTTCAGCGACAATAAAATACTAAACAATTCATAACAATAATATTCCTTCATTGTCGCGATAAGTTCCTAAACGAATCGAATGATTGCGATAATGTTGTTAAATAAACAAAACAATGATGAGGCTGATAATAAAATAAATAAAATCTGACAATTGCGTGTTATTCATTGAGTGGGGAAACTTTTTAAATAAATAAACAACAATATCTCTTTAGCGAAGATTGCAACAACAAAAATCCTATTCTCGGAGGCTCGGCAAATACAAGGAGCCTCGTTCTCTCGCTGTTGATCGATCGCTGTTGCGATTACACTATTTTTTAAACTTTATTCCCACCGAACGACACAATATTTAAAAAAAAAAACCAAACAAACCGTTTTTTCGATTTTTTTCTCAATTCTAATTCAATTTTAATTCTTTAATTTTCATTCCTTATCGAAACGTGCGAATCTCGTAAATTTGCAAGTTTCCTTTTGGAACGTCACAAAACTACCGAGTCGCGTATTTCGAGACGAAAAAAAAATGGACCGATCGTCAAAAAATGCTGAATCTCATTATTGGCGTTTGGCATTAATTTCCCACAATTGTCCGATCGAAAAATTTGCAATCTCGAGTGACATTGATGAAAACTCGAAAAATTTGAATCAATTTTTTCTGTGCCCGATTCGAATGATTTGCGAAATCGTCGCGTTTACTCGGCTCGGTAGCAGTTTTTTTTTTTTTATGGAATTTCCGATGAAATCCGAAAGATAAAAATTGAGTCTCGGTAAATGAGACGGAAAATTGGTAATTAATCGCATTTAGGTTTTAGAACGAGGCGGATCGATCATTTGGCACAGTGAGAGAGAGAGATAAATAAATAAAGAAAGAGAGAGAAGAGAGATTGCGTGTTGAGGTACTCTAGTGTTGTAGAGGCGTAGATCGCCGAGGAGGCGACTCTCTGGTCTTGTCCCCATGGTACACGATTGACCCCCGAGTCTCGGAAGCAGTGATCCAAAAGTTCGAGATCATCTGGGCAAGTCTGAACCGCGCAGGGAATGAATATCGTTGGATTGAGGCAGAGAGACACGGCCAGACTTTTCAACAGATAGCCTCAGCCTTCAGGTTAACGAGGGGCGCATCGTCTGAGAGTTTTCCGGTCCTGTGAAACTAACACATACACACGCAAGCCAAGGTGGCCTCTCCCCCGCCCGAGATACCTTAACGACAGTTTCCCTAGAGCGCAAACCTTCTCCCTTTTTTTCTTCTTCCCCTTGCGTACGCAAAAAGCGTAATTAATGAATAAAAATAAATAAAAATTACGAAAATACGTCACAAAAATGACGAAAAAACGAAAACAATAATCTCAAGTGCAATTTAAAGGAATGAATAAAAGTTACGAGCTTAGCGATGGAGAAAAATGAAAAAAGAGAGAATTAACGAGTCTTATTGAATGGATGAAATTTTTCTCTTACCCCCGGATAACTTGTCAAATTTTTTTTAATTCCTACGTTTTCCTTAAGCCCCCCCTATAACGTTACATACCTTTTGTTCGTCGGTTGGTCCAGAACCCGCACGCTCGTGGAAGAACGGATACTCCGCCGCTGTGTAATCGTACTGCCATTCGATAAAATGATTCGCTATGTCGAAGCCCCGGTAGTTGTACGAACAATACTCAAAGTCGATCACCACGAGCTCCCGCTTTCGTGAATTTTGTCGCAACAGAATATTTCCCTCTTGCATATCGTTGTGACAAAACACTACTGGATATTTTTGTTGTTTCACGAGAGACCTACAACAACGGATCAAAGAAAAATTCGTTTTAGCCAATAAAGAAAAAACCTCGGAACCAAACTTGAGCAGCGATTTCATTTTTACGACGCGGAGAATCAAAATCTCCTTCGGTCTCGATTTTATTTTTCGTAAATTCACGTTTGCAACGTTGGAATGCAACGAGAACGATATTTCTCGAGGCTTCGAACACGAAATCGTTAAAAAAAATGGTCAATTTTTAATACCTTTTGATTAATAATCACTAAATTAATTAAATAATAGTTAATTGATTAATTAGTAACTTAATTAGTAAATTAATTGAATATTAATTATTACTAATTCAATTAGTAATTACTAATTAGATTAATTAAATAATTAATATGCAATTAATTTAATTAGTTATTTAATTAATTACAATTAATTAAGAATTATTAAATTGAATAAACAATCAATAGAAAAACTCATTTTTCGGTGGATTTCGGGGTTGCGGGGTTTTATAATTTTGAAGGCCGAAAAACGCTCGAAATCCATGAAAACTGAGCTCAATGTTGGAAAAATCAAATTTGTATAAATCCGCTGATTTTGTAACGTTTTTGTCGAATCTCGCGATTATTTGGATTGAAAAATCAAGGATAATGATCGGTGGGAAAATAATATTGAAATCTCACCTCAACCATACGAGCTCCTGGGAGAATTGAATGGATTTGATGGCGTTGATATTGTCCATTTGTTTGATATCGACGTCCTCGACGTTTTTGAGTATCGTCGTAGCGGTGTCGAGCCACCTGGTCACGGTGTCCCAGAACCAAGTCGGTTCCTTGCTGATAGGAACTTGCATCATGTGGATTTGGGCCATTTTTTCGGCGGCCAATGCGCTCAATTCGGGATCAGCCAATTCCTTGGTTAGCAAAGGTCTCGCCGGAATATATTCTTCGATTCTACCGCCAGGAAAAACTCCGTGCAACTTCGGGCCGAGTCCTCGTTCCGAAAGGAGAGTAAAAATTACGGATTCTGTTATTAATCCTTCTACTGCTCTTTCCCCATGCACTTGGCCGTATATTCTCAGCAACACTTGGCGAGGCTCTCCACGCACGGGGGTTGTGTCTTCCGGCAGCTGGACATCGTACACCCAGTTGCTCAAACCCCCACTGTGTAAAAACCCATCATTATTATATAAAGAAACATTCATCAAGTTTGCCTCGTTGCAATGCAACGAAATTCTGTTTTTTCTTCGCCAGATTTCGTCATTTCAATGAAATATTTCGGCCAGACGATAAAACGATCGTCTCTCGAGTCCCAAAACCTCAACATGGACGAAAAATAGCAAAAACTTCAAAATTCAATAAATAATCGATGGAAACAATATTTTCCTTCGAATCTCAACGTTGCAAACTCCAGAATCATCGGAATTTTGCTTTCTCGGCAAATTTACAAAAATAACAAAATTCAACGGATTTTTCATCGGGCTCAAACGCTATCGAAACATTTGTTGAACTTTGCATCATTGCAATGCAACGAAATTCTTTTTTTTTCTCGAGCAATTTTCACGATTTTTTATTCACGATTTTTTCAGGCTCCAAACCCAAAAACGGTACGAAATTTCTAACGGTTTTTTGAATTCAACAAACGACTAATAGAAAAATTTTGGTATCAAAAAAAAAAAATTGATTGCCCGCATTTTTTCAACATTTCTCAAATTTTTACGTTTAATTTATGTAATTATTTAAAAAAATGAAAAGGAAGCGTCCAATGAGGTCGAATAATTTCCAAAATGTTGAGAAACGTCGGAGCAAAATGAATAAATTTAAAAAAATAGTCACGTGATAAAAAATTATGAGGCTGAAGTTTGCAACGTTGGAATGCAACGAAAAATATGAATTTTCATCGATAATTTGTTTAATTTAATAAAACATCGAAATCTTTCGAGTTAATATGCTTGATGGGCCGCAAAAATCGATCGTTTCATCATTGTAATGACATATTGTTCATTTTTGTTAAGAGTTTTGTCACAAAATTCATGAATTTCGTTGCATTCCAACGATGCAAACTTCAAGGTCATAAAAAATTGGAATTTCGAGGAATTCCTGCAAAAAAAATCGAGCCCTCGACAGTAAATCATGAAGAAACTTGGTAAAAACACGAATCAAGAAAAAAAAAGCACTGAATTATGACTTTGAAGTTTTGGAGACGTGCTCGAGTCGTTTAATTGATAAAAAACAAAAAAAATCGAACCTTATGCGCTTGAAAACGATATTCTCCGAGGTAACGTGTTTCCATACACCGTAGAGATAATCGCGACAGATACGTGCAGCGGTTGCTCTCATCTCGGGATTGTTATCGGACATCTGTACAAACGAGAAAAATAATGAATAAAATAATGGAGCAGAGATTGTTGGGGGGATGAAAATGTAAAGATTTCACGATGTTGAAGTTGGCATCGTTGGGAAGCAACGAAATTCCTTTTTTTCTTGAGCAGATCTCGAGATTCTTGGGAAATATTCGATCAGGCCAATAAAACGATATTGTTTTAGGCTCAAAATCCAAAATCGGTACGAAAACCGTCGGGGTTTTTGAAATTCAACGAAAAATTGATAGAGCAAGTATTTTTCGTTGCAGCCCAACGTTGCAAACTTCAACATCATAAGATTTCGATAATTCCGTAAGAAAAAGGTCGCAAGAATGAACACGAGAGGAGAAATGACGAAATAAAAAAAAAAAAGCAAAACTGAACGAAGTTTGCCAAGATTTTTATGCATCGACGTTGATTCGTCGTCGATTCTTTGCAAAAACGCTAACGATCCTTAATTCCAGTTGTTTAATTTGTTTTTTTGCTCTTTCGCTTGCTATTTACGTATAAATATTTTTAATATCCCATTCTACCTACACGTGGCGATAGAGATGCTGAGTATAATCGATGGACGAGGAGAAAAGGCGTTCTAATGATTGACGAGCGAAGGTACGATCGAAACAAGTATTTCATGTTTGTGTGTCTGTTTTTTCGAATGTTTTTCCCGAATTATTTCGATATCGTTCAATTCACGATCCTCGAATGCGCGAATATCGTGAATTTTATCTATTCTAAATAAAAGACAAAAATATATCAACGTCATAAATATAATAATGAACTAAAATTAAGATAATTGTGTTAATAATGTACGAATGGATTGGGCGATCGTGAAACGAGTTCGAAATTAAATCTCGAGAATATGGAAATGAGGCAAGTTTCGTTTTTTTTTTTTGCCTCGAAAAATCTCAACCGCGTAATTACACGAATTTCGCTCATTTCGATATCAAACACGATTTTACGTTGGTTTTTTCATTCGAAGAAATACAACGAGACGAAAAATTGCGAAGAAATGAGTGAATCGTTCGGGAGTAGGGAAAAAAGCTCGACACACGAATTTTGCTTCTTTTATATTGGGTTTTTGTTGTTTTTTCGAGTAAATGAGATAAGCTCGTGCAGCTGACGTGTCTCTCGCGTCCTCGTTTAATGCCAAGCAACGAGGAAGCCTCACCGAATCAACTATTGGACTTTGAGCTTCGAATCTCCTAAAATCGCGGAAAGCAGTCCTCGGGAAAGGAACGTTCGGTTCGTCTGATCGTTCGATCATCGTGGGTGAAAAATCCTCGCGCTAAATCGATTTATCAAGCGAATAATTGCGTGGAAATTATTTTCAATTCCCCAATATCGCTCGTCGAAATTTTTCAATGACAATCTTTTTTTTCGCGATTAAAATTGTCTGGCACGCGCGCCGTCACCGTTTTCGCAAGCGCGACTGAATTTCACACTATCCCTCAGACTCAGACGACTCTCGTCGTCGGTTCTGCGAGAGAGCTCGTGGCACGAACGAGCTTGCGCAAAAGGACGATCAATATTGAGCTCGCCTCGTCATACGAGCTTTTCACTCTCAAGGCTACGCGATCGCCCATTAAAACTGCATTTTCATATTTTCTTCCAAAAAATTCAACAAAGTACAGCAAAAATTAAATTTTGTCAAAAAACGTCGATATTTTGTGCAGAATTTCAAAATTTTCGTAATTTTGACAATTTTTTCCATTTCTAATGGAATTGTTTGCAAAATTTACGATAGCGATGATAAAAATGGACTTTACGAAGATTCTCTCTATTTTCTTGCAAAAAGTACAAAAAAGTACAGTGAAAATTAAATTTTGTCAAAAAACGCCGATATTTCTTGCAGAATTTCAAAATTTTCGTAATTTTGACAATTTTTTCCATTTCTAAGGAAACTGTTTGCAAAATTTACGATCGGGATGATAAAAATCAACTTTTCGAAAAGTCTTTCATGGATATTTCATGCTGCAAGGGCCAAACTTGGTTGATTTTTCAAAAAATCGTATAGTCGAACGAATCCAAAAAAAATATCGATTATTTCCAACAAAATTTTATTTTCCTAGTACAATTTTCCTACGAAGCCCGGAATATTGTTCAAAATCCAAAAATGTTGTCAAAAAAATGAATCGATCGCGAATTTTCGAGTCTCCACGATTTTTTTTTTGAAATATCGTCAAAATCCTGTTTTTTTTTCGCTCAAAAAAAATTAAAAAACGCTCGAACGAAAAAAACGGAACTGGAGCAAATTGAACAGAATTTTTGCATCGTTTTACCGAATTTTTGACTAATTTTTTGACTTTGAACAAAATTGCCGCAGGCTCACGTGATTCTGCATAAAAAAACGAAAAGAATGAGCTCCAGGTTGAACCCTTTTCGGTGAATTTTACCAGAGACATGGATTTTTCAAAATTAGGGTAATTTTTGACCCCAGATTACCGAAATACGTGTAAAAAAAAAAAAATACCGTTCCAGGGTTGAGAACTCGAGTCCGGCGAGTTTACAGGCGATCAGGTGACGAGGCGCGCGTCGAAAGTATCAAGAACAGTCGCGCATTGTGCACGAATGCACTTGTTCCGCGATATACGTTCGAGTCGATAACGGTTCGTTATGTATCGTACGTTTAGCATGACGCTGAAGTGTGCAACGTTGAAACGCAGCGCGAAATATTTCTTGTCATTGATGATTTGTTTGATTTACAAAATTATCGACATTTTTCGACGTTTATTATCGTAATTACGTTTTGCATTTTAATGATGAGCTTTTCCCGAGAAATAAACGAATTTCGTCGCGTTCCAACGATGCAAACTTCAACGTCGTACGTTGAGCACGTTCATAGATATCTCGAAACGCATGTATATGCGAGTCAAAGTGCCACCAAATGAGATTACGAGTTATGCAAGAAAAGTTTGCCTAGGAACGTGCTCGAATAATTTAATTTGACTGGACGGTTACGTATAAATTCGAATTGGACCATAAAAAAAACAGAAAAACATTGAAAACTTGATAAATTTATGACTCTGAAGTTTGCATCGTTACAATGCAACGAAATTCCTTTTTATATTTGGCAAAAATAATTATTTTAATGGAGAATTCAATTACGATGATAAAACGATCGATTTTTGCCACCCGAAAATCATATTGGCTCGAAAAATTTGGATGACATTGGAAATTTAACGAATCAACAATAAAATAAAATATTTTTCGTTGCATTCCAACGTTGCAAACTTCAGCATCATATGAATTTTGCAATTTCGCTGCAAATAATGTTCGAGAATCGATTTATGGAGACGCGGCGATAAAAAACATCTGAAACAATTCTCCAAGAAACTCTTAACGATTTGTTTATCGTTTTCCATAAATTCCTCGTAATTTATCGTGGAAAACGTGAAAAAAAAGTTGTCTGGTTGACGACTGATAATCGAGTCTCGTTCGATGACGAATCGGCGTCTCACGAGGAAAAAACTCGAGTTGGCACGATCCTGAAGTTACGATCGTTGGAAAAAAACGAAATCGAAATTATTTCAAACTCCACGTGTCCGAAAATTCGTATCCATCATTTTTATTCGTTTTTTTTTTTACATTTAGCAACATAAAAATAAAAGAGACACGTGGAGTTTGAAAAAAAAAAATTGAAAAAAACGAAAAATACTTCGAACCGTGACAATTTTCGTTCCAAAAAAACGTTCGAACGATGTAAAGGCGAAAATTGGGAAATTTTGGAAAAAAATACTTTGCGCTCGTCTTGGAATTCGCTCTTTGTAATTTTTTATTTACGTTTCAGTCAACGAGGGCCCGAACGATCGAGTAGAATGTTGACTAAAGATTTCCTCGTGATTTTTTTTTGCTTTTTGTGTTCGTCCGGTCGCGAAGCTCGAGCGCGTGTACCGAGCCTCCGTCTGAGACTCCGAAAGTGACTATATTTAGCGCCAACACCCGGGCGCACGCGAACCCAAAGAAAACAAGATTTTGGAATGCGCCGCAAGTCGCTAAGTTGACTCACACAAGCGTTTTCTCCGTGAGGCGTTGACGAGACACAATTATTTGAAAATTACGGAATGAAAACTCTAAAAGTCGGAGGAAAATTGTCGCGAGGACGAAAACGTCGTCTTTGTGCCAAGTTCTAATCGATTCTCTGCGGCCTCGATCTAATAATCGAGGCTCGATCGCCCGAACTTGGACTCATTAACACAAATAAGAATTAAAATAGAAAAAAAAATGTCCGGCATGAAAAACTTGGATGACGAAGCGAAAAATCGTTTCCACACGATGTTTCTAGCTTTTAAACGCGTCCGGCAAATTTATCGGAATTAAGAATCAAAAAACATGAGAAAAAACGAAATTCCGGAGAGAAAAACTGAAATGTACGTTTTCTTTCCGAGAACGGATTTAGGCTCGGCGATAAAAAGCCTGGTCGCCATTTTCCATTAGCACGCTCAGTCGTTAGCGACATTATTGCGACAGGTATGTAAATAAACTCGTCGAGAATGAATATAGTGAATGAAAGTTGTTTCGAGGACGTACCTTGTTGCTGACACCCATTGTGTTTCGAGTTGTTATAAATCGCTGGGTTCAATAGTCTGAAATGTGGACGGGATACACAATAGTGAGATTTCTATTTGACACTGAAGGCAGACTCTGGTATATTTGAATGCGTTCACTCTTTATTATCTTGTTCAAGAAAAAAGAATGAATGGTTGTTGTTATATTCGTAGATATAGGCCGAGCACAATAAAATCAACCTGTTGGATGGTAAACGAAGGTGCAATCAAGCGACTAGAATGTTTATTTAATTGGACGATCTTCGCGATCACTTGACACGATCGTGTGCGGCAAAAAACTGTGGGAGAAACGAGCGCGTCGACCTCACTGAATCAGCGAAAAGATAAAACTCGTTGTGTCTTTTTTATTTGCTAGGCGCTTTGTTCCACAAAACGTCGAGTATAGAAATAGCAGCGGAGAAACTAAAAAGAGCACAACGAGAGGAAAGGTTGCTTGAGAATAACTGAACGCGTGGTGGTCGTGCGGGCAATGCTGAGTCGACCTGTGCGTCTCGAGTGGGAGAAACTCTTGCGTGCTCGCTGCAGGAAGGGAGACAAGACACTGGCGCGGAGCCAATAAGGAGACGCGCCACTCGCGGCTCCTCCAATCGCGCTCGAGCTTTTCCCACCGTTCGACAATAACGCGTACACGTTGCAACGGCATTCCGCAAAGCGCCACCTGTCGGCTCATTTTTCCAACTTACATTTCGTCTCGATTCTCACACACACACAGACCTTTCGCGTCGTGCGCACGCTCGCAGGTAGTCGCGACCGAACGCGATTACGACTCGAATCGTTTGCTTCAAGACGCGCAGTTTTACTCTCTACGCGACATCCTTCCTGCATGCTTTCCTACGATTCTACACGTCGCTAGATTCTCTGCATGTATATCGATGACGATATTTTCTACGAGCATATTTAACCTTCTGCGTACGTGTTTGTCTCGTTTTTCGGGGCTAATGACTCGACCAATGCGTCACACACAAACCTTGAGCTGTGTGAAAACCAAACGCGAAGCGAAAACATCAACATCTCGCGCGAGATAAACAATTTATCGAGAAAAACACAGAATGGCCAAGTAAACGGCTGACATAAAATTCAGGAAAAATCCAAACAACTTTCAATTTCGATTCCATTGTCGCAATATCCGAAATAAAAGCAATTAAAAACGTAAATTGTTTTTTCACAAAATGGCGCTCGTTCTTTCCCAAACTTTTAACCTAAAAATTCGTTTATTCACTCGATTTTTTCAAGGTCATTGATAAAAACGACCTTCCGGAGGTCATTTGTCCATTTTTTCGTCTCTAGATGTGCAAATTTCGCAAAAAAAACTCAAACAGTTTGCACGTGTGACCTTGACAATGTTCGCGATACGAAACTGCATTTTCTGGACAAAAACATCGCTTGCTTAATAATTGTCGTTACAGAACACGAACCAGCACTTTTCGCGATCGACGTAATAACTACGACAAATATATTTGAATACGCGTGCGATAATCATTCATTTCGCGAGGCGAGCACATTCGGTGGGTAAACAAACCCAAACGTTTTAGGAAATGCCGGCGACGCCGCGCGTGTTTCTCTATTCTCGTACGCGAGTTACACGCAAATTTAGCTCGTTCCGCGAATCTCAAAGCTTTCCATATACTGCGGGACTCCGAAAAACAACATTATTTACGTCTCTCACTGAATAATACGCAGATTTGCGACATGATTATTAGATCGAATAGAAAATTATGAAAACAACGCGGTAAACAGACTTTCTGCCAAAAAAAAAACGCAAATCAACCCGAAAAATAAGAAAAAATTCGAAATCCCGTGAATTCTCGGTTATGGATCGAAATTTCGTGCTCGCCTCGAGACGACGAAATTAGCGAACGTGAATTTGCGAACAATCTCGTTAGAAATGAGAAATTTTGTCAAAATGACGAAAATTTTGAAATTTCCTTCAACAAAATGTCGACGGTTTCGAAATATATTGAATTTTCAGTCCCTGCGCTTTTCCGATCTCATCGAATCAGATTTTGGCACGATAAAATAAATACAATCCATTCCGTCTCATTTTCATTTTCCAAACTGCGACCACGTCGTAAATATTCCAAGATGGCGGCCACTGCGCCCAGACTTGTTGGGCTGATCGGGCCGATCGATCTCGACGTATGCACGTAAGAATGTCAACGCGGTTTCCATTCACGATAACGTATCATCGCGCGAGCTCAGCGAGCTGACGAAATATTTTTCGAATAGTTATTCGTGCGGCGCGTGTGTATGGAAACCAGATGAGAAAAAAAATTCGATCCTCTCGACGCGCAGCGCGCGGCGACGAATCATCGAATTTGTCGCGTTATTTATCGAAACTGATGACAAACGATTTTCATATCGCGTTTCGGAGTTCGTATCACGCGCTGGAATTTTAATTACCCGTTTCATTCAATCGACTAAAAAAAAAAACTATAGTCGCAGTCAAATTCTGCTTTTGGGGCAAACTGCCGTCAGGTTTCTAGGAAAAAACACTTTGTCGAAATAGACAAACGCGTCGGGGTTCGAGTTGCACGAATTTTCGACCATTTCTCAAAAATCCTCAGCCCCTTTAGCGTCGAATTACATTTACGCTTTTTTCGGATAAAAAATTCGCGAAATACCGGAAACGGGTTTTTTAATATTCAGAGAAATCGTTCATTTCTTTAATTAATCGATTTTGTTGATCAAATTATGTTTTCAAGGTCCCAAAACGACTTTATTCGAAATTCAAAATTTAAAATTCAAAATGCAAAAATCAAAATTCAAAATTCAAAATTTTGCTTCACAAAATCGTTTAGAATTTGAATTTTTTTAGTTTCCAATTTTTTATTTTGCCCACCTAAACGCGTGAAACGTCACGTTTGGTTGAAAAGTTGCAAAGATCGAGTAGCAAAAAAAATGTATTTAGGATTTTTTTTGCAGATTGCCAGGAATGCTGTGAGTCGAAATTTTTCGAGAAAAATCCTAAACTCATTTTTCTGCGACTGATAAACGAAAGGCGAATTGAATTTCCACGAGTTTGGACGAGAAAAGTTGAAAATTGACGTTAATTTTTCTTGTGCTGCGTTTTCTTGTTGATACGCACGAGTTTCGCGTTTCAAAACATTCGCCGCGAGCATAAATACAGGAAACGTATTGTTCGCTGGCTTCGCTGCTGATTGTACGACAAACGATGAGCGTGACACGCTCGACGACAGCGTCGGAAACACAAACTCGCGATGATCCAATTGTTCGGCAGCGGAAAGTGTTGAAAAAAAATGCGAATCGTGTTGGTCGTTGAATCTGCCGGCTCGATCGTTTGCTATCGATGTTTTTCAACTCGGAACGAGCTTCGCGGATTTTTTTTCTTCGAGGAATAACTCGCGACCATAAAGATCGTGTGTCAATTGGAAAAAAAAATAATTTTTCGTAATTCGTAGCTCAGAAAAATGCCAAAACGATTTTCGTCTCGTTTTTGTATCGATTTGCAATGGAAAATTACCGAGGACGAGGCTCGTGATTAAACAGCGAAAAATTCATTCGAATCTGGACAGATTCATCGATTTTATAAGAACTCGCGAAAATGCAATTAAACCGAGACGCTAAGAAAGAAAAAAAAAACACAAAATCAGATGAATTTCTTGCTCCTGGCCATCTCGAACGACTTAATCGCAAAAAATCGTCGCTTTTCGTTATCCCTCGGCCAAATAAGATAAGATTAAATCTCTAGGAACGATTTCGTAAACAAAATTCTCGTCGCTTTCTCGAGCTTGTTGATTGGACAAAAAGAAATATTTGCTTTTGAGAGAAAGAAAAATCGAGACAGTTTTTCGGTGCGAAAGTTCAGAGACGCGGGAATTTATGAATTTCGTCAAAATCGCCAACTGCTTAAAAAATCGTTAGGGAAAAAGTTTCGGGTGTTCGAGTCTATTATTTTGCTGTGCAGCGACTCGACGAAACTTTGTCAACGAAATGACAGCTGCACGAACCAACCCATGATCGCGACGATTATAAAAAATTCAAATTACTCGTGCGAGGTCGAATTATTTTTCTATGAATCACCGCGACTGCAAACACACAAGTTTTTGCTTTTCTTATCTTCGCGATAAAAGTTTGCGCCGAGATCAAATTTTGCTGATTCTCGAACGATCGTTTCGTTCTTTACGAGACACAGCATTTCGGTCTTTTTCTTGATTACGAGACACAGCATTCGGTTTTTTTCTTGATTTCCGGACCGAAAAGAAAATTTTGACGTTCCACCGAACATTTTTATAGAAAAATCCCAAAATCTTGTCATTGCAGCAGAAAATATTTTAGAAAGTCTCTTCGAGAAGTAAATTTTTATCATTCCAATGGTAAATTTTGCTGACAGTTCCGTTAGAAATGAAAAATCTTGTCAAAATAACGAAAATTTTGAAATTATCCAAAAATATTTAGTTTATCGCATTCAACAAAATATCGACGTTTTTTTTGACAAAATTTAACGTTTTCTGTTGCTTTTGAGAGATTCTCCATAAATTGCTCAACGCATTTTTGCGTTTTTTTCAAAAAATCACAAAAATGTCGTTATTGCAGCAAAAAATATTCTGGAAAGTCTCTTCGAGAAGTAAATTTTGATCATTCCAATGGTAAATTTCGCTGACAGTTCCGTTAAAAATGAAAATCTTGTCAAAATAACGAAAATTTTGAAATTATCCAAAAATATTTAGTTTATCGCGTTCAACAAAATATCGACGTTTTTTTGACAAAATTTAACGTTTTCTGTTGCTTTTGAGAGATTCTCCATAAATTGCTCGACCCATTTTTGCGTTTTTTTCAAAAAATCACAAAAATGTCGTTATTGCAGCAAAAAATATTCTGGAAAGTCTCTTCGAGAAGTAAATTTTGATAATTCCAATGGTAAATTTCGCTGACAGTTTCGTTAGAAATGAAAAATCTTGTCAAAATAACGAAAATTTTGAAATTATCCAAAAATATTTAGTTCACCGCGTTCAACAAAATATCGACGTTTTTTGACAACATTTAATTTTCCGTGCAAGAATTTTATCACCAAATTTGATCAAATCCCGATTATTTTCAAAATTTCACCGTCCCCGAGACGTGATTTTTATAAAAATTGTCGAATAATTCTCCAACGATGGTCGGGACAGTAAAGATTCAGTTTTCCGTGATTTTCTTGACGACACTGAAGTCCGCAAAGTTGGAATCTAAAAAAAAAACCGATTTTCTATTCATTTTTCGTTAAATTTCAAAACCATGACAATTTTCGTACCGATTTTGTGTCTGGATCCTAAAAAAATATCGTTTCAGTGTCCTGGCGAAATATTTCATGAAAATTCTCAATAAAAAACAGAATTTCGTTGCATTCCAACGATGCAAACTTCAACACCGTTTTTCTCGATGCATTTTTGCAACTTTTCGGGGGCAAAAATTCAACGTAATTTTTTTCGCTAAAAAAAACAATTTTTGTAGAGTATTTCGTCCAAAAAAATAAAAAACAATCATTTTTTATAATCAATTACCAAATAAATTTGAAATATTGAGAAAAATGATGAAAATTTGAATTCGAACGATATTTCGAGACTCAACGAATGGAGTTTTCGAATCTAAAGAGAATTAAGATCGTAGCAAATGAATTTATGATTGGATGATCCGATAGAGAATTGGTTTATAGCCAAAAGGAATAATTGGCGAAATTTGAGTGCCAAATTCGCAAAAGATTTTGTCGATAGAGCAGACCAAGTTAAAGTTGCAATTGGTGTTTACGTTGATCCGAAAAGACAGATGGCGTCTGGTAAATTCGATTTGTTGTGACCTTTGGCATAATGGTCGCGAGAGTGTGTTATTGAGGCAAACTTTAGTAAACTCTCTCGATAGGCGAGGAGTCAAGGTCGTCTCGTGTTGTTATAGGAAAAAGGCATGTAAAACGAATGCGCGCCGCAACGACGTCGGTGAAAACGTGCGATTGATCGTTGGCAGCTGCGAGAAATGAATAAAATTGTGATTAAAATGTGTCGAGAATTCTTCACAATTTCTTGCCATCGTTTTCTCGCGTTTCCGCGAGATAAAATTTCCAGCCTGCGCAATGATAACTTTTCCAGAACGAAGAATGGAAACTTTGCGAGCGATTTGCAACGAGATCGTTCGGGTAAATAATGAAAACATCTCGCGTCGACGAATCTTTTCATGAGATAAACAGCAAAAAGTCATCGGAGAGGCCAAGGAAATTGTTCAGCCAATCTTGGCTGCTCGGATTCTCGACGATGCGATCTTGAAAATCTTTGACGTCAAAATGTCCGGAACTGTGATCAAGACCCCAACGACACTATTTTCATTTTTTTTTCTCATCCTTCGAGATAATCGAGTCTCTCTATATTAATCTTGGGAAAAAATAAACGCAACAAAACAATGCCTACAAAAATAATAAATTATTCTCCCACTATCCCAAATTGCCATGATGCTCGAGGATTTATATATTAAGAATCCCCTTCACCGTGCCTTGCAACAGTTAAATCTTGGACAGTGTGTCTCCAGTTTTGAGCGCGAGGTCGAGTTTCAAGTCCAGGCTGCGTAGCTCGTAGCCATAAGTACGTTTTGTCAAAATGTTCAATTCAGCTGTGTTCTTCATGGTTTTTGCTCTGTTTAATGGGTGAGTCAGTAAGTTGACTAAATTTCGCGTTTATCGAACGTTCCAGGATGCAGTTCTTGCTCGCAATTGTTCTCTCCATTAATTTGCGATGCTGGGCGCAAGAAAAAGAAAATTTCGTTGCATTCCAACGGTGCACACTTGAACGTCATCGTTTTTCGTGTCGCACTGACGTTTTATAAATAAAACGTTTTATAAATTATTTATAAATTTATTTTTATCATTTGTAATAAATATTTTGATTAATTTCAATTAATATTCATTAATAAATTGATTTATAAATATAAAACGTGTGTGCGACACGAAAAACGATGACGTTCAAGTTTCCATCGCGATGGAGCGCAACGAAATTGTTTTTTCCTTTGCCAAAATTGTGACGCGATAAAACGATCGGTTGTTGTCACGAGAAAAGTCAATGGGCTCGGAAAAATTGGCAAATCGTCAATAAAAATTCCAAATTTCAACGACTAAATATTTTCGCTGACATTTTTCCAAGTGCAATCCGTGAATTTGGCGATTTCAATTGTTTGCATCGTTTTCTCTTGCTTTTGAGAGATTCTCCATAAATTGCTCGACCCATTTTTGCGTTTTTTTTTTCAAAAAATCACAAAAATATCGTCATTGCAGCGAAAAATATTCTGGAAAGTCTCTTCGAGAAGTAAATTTTGATCATTCCAATGGTAAATTTTGCTGACAGTTTCGTTAGAAATGAAAAATCTTGTCAAAATAACGAAAATTTTTAAATTATCCAAAAATATTTAGTTCAACGTGTTCAATAAAATATCGACGTTTTTTTTGACAAATTTTAACGTTTTCTGTTGCTTTTGAGAGATTCTCCATAAATTGCTCGACCCATTTTTGCGTTTTTTTCAAAAAATCACAAAAATATCGTCATTGCAGCGAAAAATATTCTGGAAAGTCTCTTCGAGAAGTAAATTTCTATCATTCAAATGGTAAATTTTGCTGACAGTTTCGTTAGAAATGAAAAATCTTGTCGCAAAATAACGAAAATTTTGAAATTATCCAAAAATATTTAGTTCACCGTGTCCAAAAAAATATGGACGTTTTTTTTGACGAAATTTAACTTTCGGTCGGTCAATGAAATCGTCACAGAAGAGTTCATCGCAATTTGTTTCGTCAAGGAAAAAAAAAACATCCTGTTGCGTTACGTAAGAACGCGTACAGTTGCTTCGAGCACTTGTGCCTTTTTATTGAAGAATTAGTACGACGAATGATAATTGTTTGTTAAGATAAAACAATGAGTTTGATTGGAGGAATAATTCGTTTCATTTCCTACGATGACGCAGTGGCAAATTTATCAGATCGAGCCTCATTTTGTATCGACTGTGAAATCACGAACAAAAAATCATCATTTTTCCTCAATTTGAAAAAAAATATAAACGACATCAAACTTTTTGCTTATGTCACTTACGACGCAGTTATCACATTATTGACGATGATTCACACGCTAGTCGTTGAATTTTCAAAACATTAGCGTGTTCCAGGAGATCGCGACGATCTCGCGAGTACGTAAACGCGTCAAACGCGAAAACAAATCTCAAGAACCGAGGCTGCTGAAGCGAAAAAACTATTCGGAATCAGTTTCAAACTTTGTGCTTCGCCGATCGCGAACTTTCGCTGGTTATCAAGTGGGAATTTTTCTTATCAGGTTCCTGGTGGAAATTTTTCGAAATTATGCGAAAAAAATACGAATGATTGGGAAAATCGACCGAGTTTTTTTATTCAAACTGGAGGACAACGAATAAATTCGTAAAAAGCAAAAAAATTTCCGAAAATCTCTCATTCCTACATTTTTTCATTACATTTTTCCGAAATTCTCACGAAGCATTTGAAAAAGCTGGAAAATGATGGGAAATTCTTAAGGAAAAGCAAAAAATCAGGAAAATGCGAAAAAGAACGAAATATTTGGGAAAATCGACCGAGTTTTTTTATTCAAACTGGAGGACAACGAATAAATTCGTAAAATGCAAAAAAAATTCCGAAAATCTCCTATTCCCATATTTTTTCATTACATTTTTCCGAAATTCGCACGAGGCATTTGAAAAAGCTGGAAAATTCTTAAGGAAAAGCAGAAAATCAGGAAAATGCGAAAAAGAACGAAATATTGGGGAAAATCGACCGAGTTTTTTTTATTCAAACTGGAGGACAACGAATAAATTCGTAAAAAGCAAGAATTTTTCCAAAAATCTCCTATTCCCATATTTTTTCATTACATTTTTCCGAAATTCGCACGAGGCATTTGAAAAAGCTGGAAAATAATGGGAAATTCTTAGGGAAAAGCAGAAAATCAGAAACATGCGAAAAGAACGAAATATTTGGGAAAATCGGCCAAATTTTCCGGTCAAAATTTCTCCTTTCTTTGCCGATTTCTTCAAAATTGGGTGAAAAGCGATAAAATGTGAGAATTTTGGAAAAAAAATCCTACCGAGGGATTTTTTTTCGAAAGAATTTACTTTTTTTTTGTTTTTTTTCTACGTCACGATGCGAATTAATGGAAATGTGAGATTTTTTAGAGTTCATTTCACTCTCTCTGTTTCCGATCCGCTGTCAAGGACGAGTATCGATTCGTCAAAAACTGCGATCGAGTCAATGTAGACATCGGGAGTATGGAAAAGCACTCGCACTAGCCGGCACGTAGTTTGCGCGATAAAAGTTATCTCACTCGTTATCACCGACGTTGTAAAATCGTTTCGAAGGAATTTTATGTCGCCTCAAGACGCGAGGAAACTCGTGAAAAATGTATGATCCAGGGAACGAATAATCCGCAGCTTAGTCTCGAAATCTCCTTTAAATTATTAGAGTCTCGATGAGGCAGACAATAAAATTTTACAAGAGTCACCCGGTGTTTGTTTTTCTGCTATCTTGCGACTCGAATTGCTCCGTAAAGCGTCGTTCCAGCTGTCACGAGAAAATCTCGTGCTACAGAGTCGAGCTGGACTCGAATTGACTAATTTTTCGAATCCGAACGAAATAACGAGCGAATTTAATTTCTTCGTGCAATTTTATGGTCCTAGCGAGTTTGCGGCGTGTAAAATTTACTCAAAATGGCGTCTCGATCATTAGAAAATGATGCAGCGCCCGTAAATTAGTTTTGAGGTTATGTCGACACGAGAATAACGCGCGTACGCGGCAAATTATGATTTTTCGAATCGTTTCGTTCAAAAAACACGATTTTTGGTCGACGAAAAGAATTTGGCGAGTGTTTAAAAGTTCGAAATGCTAATGCGAGATAAAAATCCGAACAAAATAACGAGCGAATATTATTTGTTCGTGCAATTTTATGGTCCTAGCGAGTTTGCGGCGTGTAAAGTTACTCAAAATGGCGTCTCGATCATTAGAAAATGATGCAGCGCCCGTAAATTAGTTTTGAGGTTATGTCGACACGAAAACAACGTTCGTACGCCGAAAATTCTGATATTTCGAATCGTTTCGTTCAAAAAACACGATTTTCGGTTGACGAAGAGAATTTTACGAGTCTTTGAAAGTCCGAAATGTTCGTAATCGTAACAAGCAACATCCGCTAATGCGAGAATATCGCCCCTCGACATATCTGACCAATTGTAGAGATAATGCAGTTTTGTCTGGTTAGATGGGATTGTTGGTTGTTGACATGGGGCTTGCCGCACCGTGAAATTGACCACGCGTCATGGACGAGCCTCGATTCGCTGGTCAGTTTAATGAGAAAATCGATTGCGATAAAGGGCAATAAAATATGCGACAAAAAAAAAGCGATGGAGCGATTTATTGGAGTGGCTTGTGTTGCGATGTCGGTGAGGGACTCGAAAGCTCGTACACAGGCGCTCGATACATGCAATAAAATGAGACGCCGAGACAGAGAGTTCTCGCTCGTCTCGCAGTGACATTATCGCGCCAACGGCAAGGCCAGTCTTTCCGTTTCGTTCTTACAGAACACTGTAAAATCGTTTTACCGCGATCTCCTCGAAAATTCTCTCGTTTCCTTCCAAACTCGGTAATTATTGACACTCATCACGTCGCGTTCATTAAATCATCGTAATCTTAATTAAAAAAACACAGAACTGGCTCGTATAAAGTTAATGATCGCGTAATTACGTAATCTTGCGGATCAATAATCCGCTAATCAGCAATCACATTTTATCACGCGTGAATCGTAATTCCCCCGTGCGTAATTGAGAATCTCGTTAATCGATAATCGCATCGTCACGTTCCGCGATCTGTATTCGTGTAATTAACGAATTGCCGCGTTTTACCGGAATTCCCAATTACTTTTCGAAATGATTCACGTTGAGCTTTTGGCGCGGCGACCAATGTCAAATTGGAAACGAAGAGAAAACTCTTCGTTTCTTCGATCGACCCGAAAAATTAAAAAAAAAAAAACAAATTTTTCAACAGAAAATTTACTTTCATCGAATTTTTAAATGAAAATCGAAACAAATTTTTTTGTCTCCATGATTTTTTATCGAAAAATCAATTTACTACTTTTTTCCCTAATTATTTTGCCTAAATTGATTATTTTCAAAAATAAACATTTTAGTCAATACAAATTTTTATCAATAACAATTATTTCCGCCAAACTAATTATTATTATTTATAAAAATCTCATTTTTTTTCAAAACTAGTAATTTTTACCAACAATAATTATTTTCGCTACAACGAATTATTTTTCTTAATAAAATTTTCATTTTCACCAAAATTAATAATTTTCGTCAATGAAAATTTTGTTTTTTCAAGATTAATTATTTTTCTAAATTAATTATTTTCCCTGAACTAATTATTTCGTCGTGTACAAATTTCACGACGATTAAAAAGCTAATTATCGAACGATCCTTAATTAATCAATTAATTCATTAATCCTTAATTAATTCTTTATTAATTAATTAATTGATTAATTAAGGATCGTTCGACAATTAGCTTTTTAATCGTTGTTTAATCGTTTTTAATTAATTTATTAATTAATTAATGGTTAATTGATTAATTGATTAATTGGTAATTGGTCAGATCAAGAATCATGGGATCTTCGGCGAATACTGTGGTCACCATGAAGCCATGGGGAACGTTGGAGGGTAAACAAGTAGAAATGTACACGATGAAGAACTCGAAGAACCAAGAAGTCGAATTATTGACTTATGGGGCGACGATCAGGAGCTTCAAGACACCGGACAAGGATGGAAAGATCGAGGACGTCGTGCTTGGTTTCGACAATATGGAAGGCAATTAAAATTTCTCTAATGCAATGAAATAATTATTTTCCTGTTGAAATTTTTCCTGAAAATGTTACTCTCTGTGCAATTTCGAACAATTCCGTACAAGAAAAAAACGTTTTCGAAAGGAGAAATTGTTTGTAATTGTCAACAGAATATCTTGCCTCTGAAAACTTGTGTTTCGGTGCAACGATCGGTCGCGTTGCAAACCGAATTCGTAACGGGCGTTTTACTCTGGACGGAGTTGAATACAATACTGGAAAAAATCGCATTACGTACACACTTCACGGTGGGCTGAAGGGATGGGGGGCGAAAGTTTGGTCTGCAAAAATCGTGGACGACAAGGTCGTCATGAGTCTCACGAGTCCAGACGGTGACGAGGGTTTCCCTGGTGAGGCAATGGCCACTGCGACCTTCAGTCTCGACGACCAAGGCAAACTGACCCTCGACATGAAAGTCACTGTGAGCAAAGCTTCGCCGATTAATCTGACCAATCACGTCTACTTCAACATCGCTGGACACGTAAGAAAAATCCTCTATTTTCATAATTCGTCAAACTCTGTTCCGAAGCTCCGTCTGCAACAAAATATTCCATGTTCTTCGTGAATCTTTAATTCAATTATTTAATTAATTCATCATTAATCAATTGATTATTCATGAATTTCTAATTAATAATTTATTTATTTATTATTAATCAATATTCCATCATTTTCGCGAATAAAATTCCATATTTTTCGTGAATCTTTATTTTAATTATTTCATTAATTAATAATTATTTGATTGATTAATTGTTGATTAATAATAAATAATTTATTAATTAATAATAAATAAGTGATTGATTAATTATTAATTAATTAACTAATTAATTAATGAAGATTCAATGAAATCTTTTGTTTTTCTTGCAATTTTTTCGAGTTTCGGTCCAAAAACCTTGCTCACATTATTTTTCTCGCAACTTTCGCGATTTTTCGCGTCACGAGAAAAAAATTCTTGGGATTTGACAAACGCCTGGGGTCAGATTGACCCCGTGCGAACTTGGGAGCTAAAATTTGTTCGTTTCTCGTACAAACGTGGATCTCAGAGGGAATGAATTTCAGGGGAAAAATGCGAGCGAGTTGTACAAGCAAACGGTGATGATAAATGCTGATCGATGGGCCGCGGTCGACGAGGAAAACATTCCGACCGGAGAATTGAAATCCGTGGCAAACACGGTGATGGATCTCAGGAACCCGGTCGTTCTGGGCGACGTTATCCACAAAGTTCCGGGCGGTGGTTACGACAACAACTTTTGTCTGCCGAATGACAATGCGGAGAAGAAAATGAGCCTCGTCTCGAAAGTCAAACATCCCGGCTCTGGCCGGTACCTCGAAATTCATTCGAATCAGCCAGGCGTACAATTCTACACGGCGCTCTTCTTGCCCGAGGAAAACACCCCCGGACTCAAGGGAAAAGATGGCGAAAAATATTTCAAACATGGCTCCATGTGCTTGGAAACCCAGAATTATCCCGACGCAGTGAATCACGTAAGTCGAGAAAAAACCGCCCGATCTGAATTAACAATGAAAATTCAATCCATTAGAGAAAATTCGATAAATTCAACACTTTGAATTCTCGATGAGTTTTTACTTGAAATATTTTCATTTACTGGTGATCGCGAAAGCAAATTTGTCATTTTTTTTCAGCCCAACTTCCCGGACAGCATTTTGAAACCGGGCCAAGAATATCATCACGTCGTGACTTACAAATTCGGAGTGGAGGCCTAAAAAACAGAAATCGAGTCTCTAACGAATTGGAATTTCTTTCTATTGTTCAGTTTTTTATTCAGCATTTTACACATTTCTCCGACGATATTTGATTTCTCGAAAATGCCACGTGTGAATCGTTACGAAGTTGCATAATTTGTGCAAGGAACGAGAAAACATCGCAATAAACCACGTCAACGAAATTGTCGTGTTTTTTCATGCACCCAAGTTTTCCAGTCCCCAATAATTCCTCTGACTCGAACTGACTAGACACACGTTTTGAAACCGACCGAAATCTTTAGTCTTATCAGTTTGCAACAAGCGTCAAATATTCCAGACTCTGCAAGGTCAAATTGAATGCAGATTCGTTTCTAAATACTGTGTGACGATGAGATAATTGTTCGAGAGACTCTCGTCGCTCTGTCAATCACGTTTCTAGCACTATCGCCAAAGCTGTACAAGTAAAAAACGAAAAAGTTACTTTCACGTTCGAAAAACTGTTCAGAATGGCACTGAAGTTCGTTTTTCCGTTAATTGTTCGTTCGAATTAAAAAACCATGACAATTATCGTACCGATTTTTACTTTGGATCGTCAAAAAATATCGTTTCATCATCCTGACCAAATATTCGATAAGAATCTCGAGATCTGCTCAATAAAAAACAGAATTTCGTTGCATCTCAACGATGCAAACTTCGACATCGTCCGGAACAAGCCCAAACGTTAGATTTTGGGTAAATATTACGTTTCCCTTGATCCTGAACGCATCGCGATAAAACGCTCGAAAGCAATTATGATTTTTCTCATAAATTGAAATAAATTAACAATTTTCCTGACCGAGTATCAAATCTCGAGATTTGCTCAATAAAAAACAGAATTTCGACGACGTTGAAGTTTGCATCGTTGGAATGCAACAAAATTCTCTATTTCTCTGCCAAAGTTGATGAATTTTATTCACAATTTAATTGTTAAATTAAATATAATTTAAAAATTTGATTAAATTTTGAAAATTAAACAAATTGTGAATAAAACTTGATATTTTTCGTTGCATTCCAACGTTGCGGGCTCCAGCTTCATGAATTTCGTTGCATTTCAACGATGCAATCTTCAACATCGTCCAAAACAAACTCAAACGTTAGTTTTGCGTAATTATTACGTTTCCCTTGATCCCCAACAAATCGCGATAAAACAGTCGATAATAATTATGATTTCTCTCATAAATTGGAATAAATCAACAATTTTCCTGACCGAGTATTAAATCTCGAGATTTGATCAAGAAAAAACGTAATTTCGTTGCATTGCAATTATCACAATTTTCCAAGGCAATTTTTCAATTATTCTCCATATAAATTATTTCTCGCCACAGTCGACCCATTTCCTAACGATCTCAACAAGAAATCGCCGTCGCCGTAAACCCTGAAAACTTTTCCATACGGAAAGATTTTTTAAGTACCTGGCCAAGAGCCGCGCCCCAGGCTCTCATAGACATTGCATAATTGGCGCAGAGGTAAACAGAATATTTGCAAAAATCTATAATTCCCAGACAGCCCGTTAAAACGATATAATTCCTATGAAAATGTATACATATGCGTACCGTTTGGACGGCTAATTTAGGAGGATAACGAAGGCGAAAGATTCACTTCCAGGGGATTGTGTTTTTTCCTCGTAATTGTAATATTGTCTATGTTCTCTAAAAATCGTTCTTCGCGCTGTTGCTTTATCGGCGCGGTGGGAGGAGTGTAGCGATCCGAGATCCAGCCCTCGATGTGATAACCGATATATCCGACGGCTCCGGCGACCGGAACAGTCACGTACGGAACATACCTCCGAAGTACACTCATCACGACCGCCCACATAATCTGCAATAACGATTCCAAAAAATGTCGCTAAGGCCATGGAATTGTCCAAAATATCGCTTAAAAAGTCCAGACTGGGTCTGGGAGACGCGAAAATTGTCGAGACTCGAGAAAACTGTAGATTGCGACATTGAGACGCACCAAAAAATACGATTTTCTATTAATTATTTGTTGAAAATCGACAACCATGAGAATTTTCGTACCGATTTTATTGTCCTGAATATTTAATCGGGATCTGTGTTTAAAAAAACGAGAATTTCGTTGCATTCTGATGCGAATTACTGCGAAACCGCGAGACTCGCGTTTAACCGAAAAAACTTGAACGATATTTGCGCGAAAAAACGGTCTGTACTTTTGGAGTTGGTGTCTCAAACACGGTCTTACATACAGGTCTTGCAAGAAAGCGAAATTTTAGTGGTGGGGGTGGTTCTCTTAATGTTACAAATTTTGCTTCCGCTGGCCACCACTGCGCGCTGCTGTTGCTAAGGATAAGCTTTTCACCAGCGACCATAGCCAGACATAACCTAAGACACCGTGTAAACAGTTTTTGTCGTGTTAAGTGGAGTAAAAAAATTTCGAGGTGCTCGTGTCTAAAACGTGACCGGTTAAAAAAAAAAATGCCGAAATCATGTGCGGTGCCGTCATGCGACACAGGGCGCAAAGCAACCGAAAAATGTTCGGTATTCAAAGTGCCGTCAAATCCCGAAATGCGGAGAAAGTGGATCGCAGCAATCCCGGGAATTTCTCATCTTTCGTCGTCACAATTCATTTGCGAAAAGCATTTCCACAAACACCAAGTTCGGAGGAGATGGGTCACGTATTCAGAAGGTCGAATTATAGCAGAAGTGAGTTTGTTGTTTAATTTGTAAAAAATCATCATTCTTATAATTTTCGGTCCATCGAACAGAACCATCATTCTTCTAATTCTCTGCCATGCTTTTGTTCAATTCAACGTGACCGTTTTTTAAAAATGTTTTTCTTTTTTCAAGGCACCATACGCACGTGCTCAACTTGATCGGTCCGCTGTTCCAGTCATATTTGACACGCTGAGTGACACGAACGTGAATTCCTCGGTGAATCCCTCAATAGAACAAGATATGAGCGTAGATCACAATTATTGTTCTATCAGCAAGTCCTCCTCCGACGAGCCGCAATGCCACATCCCAATGAATGCTCCAACGGAGACAGCGGTTGCTCATACAGACGATAGGGTCGCAACTCTAGTGGACACTCCGATGGATACACCGAGCATGGGTAGCGCAACTGACGTTGCGTATGATGATATGGAGAGAGCATCGCTCTGTCAAGGTATGTGTGGTTGAATTTAATTTGATTTAACTGGATATAATTTCGAATTTCAAAAAAGTCTCATCGCAGTAATATTTTTTTTACTGCTATTCAATTTTCTCAGGATAAACCCAGATCTACTGGTAATAATTTTATTTTTTCGTTAAGAAGGCATGAAAAGTCCTTGTGTATATGGTATAAATGGATTTCATATTACAGATATGGAAATTGACGAAAGCGCTCCAGCAGTCATTGAATTTGCAGAAGAAGAACAAGGAGAAACTCCTGCGACTCAAAACTGTCAACTTCACTGTAGTTTTGAGTTTTCAGATGTGACCTTTAGCTGTGAGTATGCCAATCTTTGTTGATATTATCTGCAATCATGAAAAGTGGAAAATATTGGTTTGGGGAAAAATAATTTTGGTTTTTTCTTGTGTTTCAACGGAATTTATCTTTCATGGACTAAATGTTTGGAGTTGTTATTGCATCCATTCGAGTTTTTACCATTGTTAAGTCTATAATAATTTTATATTGAGCTGAGAAAAGTAGATTCGGTTTTTTTCGTTTAAAACACAAGCGAAAAATTCTAAATTGCTTATTGTCACCAATTTATCAGTTCGTACATTCTCCAAAATTATCATGAATCTTTATTTGCAAAGGTACTACTGGGGGAACAACAGTGTCGACCGCGATACCACAGCCGTGGGCTGTGCAGAAGCTCGTTGCAGACAACGGGAATTTCCTGTTCTCGTATGCTGTAACAAAAAAGGAAAATGGCGATAATGTACCCGTCTACGAAAGGAGTGTTAAGCTTCAATTGAATGGAAGGCTCTCTTATTACGTGTACGGACGGACCGTAGATGTGAACGATACCAGTCTTCCTTCTGTCATGGTTACTATAGAGTCGCTACCGCAAACGTTACAAAGCTTCAAAAATATGAATCTTTGCAACGGTATCGGCACTGGAAATGATCAAAATCTTTCCTCTGATCGAGTGTTCAAAGATTCGACCAACCGATGGCGGGACAAAAATTGTACCCTCATTTCAAAGCGAAAGCGATGTCATAGCTGCCTGAAAACGAGGACAGCAGCTATAAGAAAAGACGCCAGATCAAAAACAAAAGAAGGGTTGAAGCGAATTGGTCGGGCTTGCAATCCGATCGATCAACGAAAATTGATAGCGCTGCGCAAAAGAACGATCCATGAACGACGGATGAAAAGAAGAGCAGAGGCACGTATCGGCTTTTTGGAACAACGATTACAAGAAACGGCAGACGAAATATCTTCGATTCGGAGTGAAACTTTAGCGGACAGATGTGCCAAATTGGAAATTCCGATGGCCCAACAGACTGTGCTCCGTCAGATAATCGCGGCTGCTGGTAAGGCGGATGGCAAGAATCGGCGTTACGGAGAGCAGTGGATCATGCTGTGTTTGTTAATGAACATAAGATCGCCGAGTACCTACGAGTTTCTGCGTAAAAATAACGTCCTGCCACTGCCCAGTTCTCGAACAATCCGCAATTACTTCTCATCGATAAGCATGAAGTGCGGATTTGACGAAGACTTCGCGAAATTGCTCACGAAACATTTCGAAAAAAAAACAGTTCTGCAACGACAGGGTGTACTTCTGTTGGACGAAATAAATCTGAGGAAATCAGTGGCCGTATGTTCAAAAAATTTGACCTATGTTGGGTTGACTGACCTTGGTGAAGACGGACCGCAATCTAGCGACCTCGAAGATCAAGCAACACACGGTCTAGTCCTCATGTTCCAGCCGCTTGCAGACTCTTATACACAACCAATAGCTGTTTTCGCCTCGAAAAATCCTGTCAAGGGTGAAGAACTCGCCAAGATAGTTATGAAAGCGATTTCATATTTGGAAAGGACTGGAGCAAAGATTCATGGCGTTATTTCCGATGGTGCATCGACAAATGCGAAAATGTGGTCATTGTTGGGGATCTCTGGTGGGATGGAAGATTTGAAAACTTGGTTCGTGCACCCTACTGATGAAAGTCGAAAAGTCTTCGTTTTCTCTGATATGCCTCATGTAATGAAAAATATTCGAAACAGGCTGTACAATAAGAAAAAATTGCGGGTGAGTGTTTGGAAATTTCTGTTATCGTCTAAAGTAAATAGTTGAATAATTAGAGCGTTGCAAAATGTTTTCACTGGCATGTCTTTGCCGTGGAACCTAAAAAGAAAAAAAAAACGTAACTTATAATTTTAAACAGTACTTACCGTTCTAATGCTCCAATTAATTATAGAAAAAGCTGAATGCATCTCTAGACAAAACTTTTTAATCCAATTAATACTTAGTATTACATTACATAAATTAGTTGACGAAAATAATTACCTTATTCTTGAACATTTGACATGAACAAAATTGAAATCGCAAATCATTATTTTGTCTTCAAATATATCATTACAAAATATCTTAATTTCTGTTTTCTCAGATCAAATCGTCGAAGAATTTCGTAGAATGGAAGCACATCGTTGAGTTATTCAACCTCGACACTCAACACGCTGGGAATGCGCGGGTATGTCCAAAATTGACGCAACGACACGTGACGCTGGACAATACATCGAAAATGCGCGTTCGCCTTGCGACACAGGTAATTTCCGCCCCATTTTTCCTTTTACTTTGTTACACACCAACGCTCAATAGTTTGGATACACTTGTCCAAATTTATTTTCGCACTTAAAGCTAGATAACTCTGCCAAAAAGGAAGATTCAAATTTCTGAAGCGGGGTTTCAAAAAGGATAAATCAGGTTTTGATTTGCCGCATTTTAATATTTAAAAAAATAAATTGCCCCAGTATGGTCTTTGGTTTTGTATCGTTTTTCGGTCTTTTTCCGACCCTCGCGAATCGGGCGCACAATTGAAGGAAATTTAATTTTTTTTTTTCACCATGAAAAACTCAAAAAAGACAGCAGAATCTCCATTTTCGTGTTTGGAAAAAAAATTTGCGATTTTGTTTTGCAAAGTTATCGTATTTTTCGTTAAAAACCATACATTCTGGAAAATTCAAAATAACTCAAGATCCATAGGGTGGAAGAAAAAATGGTAGGGATACGAAAAGTTGCAGATTTTTTTGATACAACGTCTGGAATTTTTTCAAAATTTTTCGAGGAATTTTTTTTTTTGAGTATTTTTTTTCATAAATCATTAGTGAAATTTTTTTTCTTCTCTCGATAGAATATTTGAAGGCACTCACGTAGTGAGTGGAGGTGAGTGCCTTCAAACATTTCTTTGAGAGAAGAAAAAAAATTTCACTAATGATTTATGAAAAAAAATTCATCGAAAAAATCTGAAAAAATTCCGGACGTTTTATCAAAAAAATCTGCAACTTTTTGTATCCCTACCATTTTTTCGTCCACCCTATGGATCTTGAGTTATTTTCAATTTTCCAGGATGTATCGTTTTTAACGAAAAATACGATAACTTTGCGAAAAAAAATCGCAAATTTTTTTCCAAAAACGAAAATGGAGATTTTGCTGTCCTTTTTGAGTTTCTCATGGTGAAAAAAAAAATTAAATTTCCTTCAATTGTGCGCCCGATTCGCGAGGGTCGGAAAAAGACCGAAAAACGATACAAAACCAAAGACCATACTGGGGCAATTTATTTTTTTAAATATTAAAATGCGGCAAATCAAAACCTGATTTATCCTTTTTGAAACCCCGCTTCAGAAATTTGAATATCTTTCTTTTTGGCAGTTATCTAACTTCAAGTGCGGAAAGAAATTTGGACAAGTGTATCCAAACTTATGAGTGGTAGTGTATGTATTGTCAATCATGGAAATAATGTTTTCTCTTCACAATTGCGCTCTAACAGGTGTTTAGTAATTCGGTAGTCCACGGATTACGTTTTTACCAATCCCACAACCCAGAGGGACCACTGAAAGAATGCGGAGAAACGATCGAGTTTTGTCAACGTATGAACGATATGTTCGATGCAATGAACCGCAAATCTCCAAACCAAGGACTCATCCCCGGAAATGATGATTTCAAGGTAATTGGATTTTTCTTTTATTACAAAAACCGTTTATTTCGAAACGCTCATTACAAAAACACCATCTGAACTACCGTAGTTTGTGTTTTGTTTTAATTACTTTCGCCACGATAAATAAAATGACGTTTTTTTCTTCATGTTCAACGGTAGATGTTAGAAGACTCTCTCGAATGGTTGAATGAGTGGGAGACGTCTATGAAAAAAGGTGACATAGCAGCTGAGGAATATCTAACACCAGAAACATCCAAAGCGTTACGAGTATCTCTCCGATCTACCTTGGATATGTGCATTTATCTGACCGAAAAATTTGGATTCCAATATCTCTTGACAGGAAAAGTTAATCAAGACAATTTGGAGGTATCTTTCATTATTCGCTCAGCTTCTATCAAAACGGTTATATGCAATAAATTAATTGACACCATTGACACGTTTTTATTTCAGAAATTCTTTGGAACTATTCGTCAAGCCGCGGGCTGTAACGACCATCCAAACGCCCCTACATTTTTGCAGCTGTACAAACTTCTGTCGGTCTACAGCATCTTGAAACCTCCGAAATACGGGAACTGTACCGTCTCCGGTCAACATTCGCCACAACTTCTGATAACCTTGGAGGATATTAAGGCAATCTACGGGCAGAAGCCCGAGAGTAAGTTTTCCAAATATCGAGAGGAACTCCAAGCGAAGCTGGACAGAATTCTCGAACAGCAGGATTGGGAGGCGGACGATGTCATAGAAATTAATCGCGATCACGACTATTCCCTGTCTCCTATCCTCGATTGCATTATCTACTATGTGACAGGTTTTTACTCCAACATTTTTTCTTCTTTCCTTGAGTAATCAGATGTAGGTATCATACCCACTCTTTTTTTTAATTTTTTTTTATCATCTTCACTAGAACCGCTATAGGATACGATAATCATTTTTCTAGACTCTTGGACTTCGTTGTCTTATGTTTTATTTAATTTTATCCTTTCATTTAGGCTTAAACATGTTATTGTGGATTCCTACAGGTTACCTTTGCAAGCAGGTGTTGAAAATGTACAGCGATTGCATGATTTGTCAAGAAGCGATTAAATCAGACTCTTCAACGACGGCTTCAGTGTCGCAATTGGTCGACCTGAAATCGAGAGGACGTTTGATTCACGCTAATTTGCGATTTTTCTCCCTAATCCGCCATGTTGAGACCTGCTTCGCTAAACACTCATCTCGGAGCGATGTTTTTAATCGCACACTTGATGAAGTTTTGGAGACGTTCCAGTTCACTTTCCCTTGTGCCGATCACGCCTCAAGCATCCTGTCCTATTCGATCATTTATTATATACGATTAAGGATGAGGCAGAGTGCCCATCAAGAAAATTTGAAAGCTACGAAGAAATTCGTCGTGAAAAAAAAATTGTCAAAATTGACCAATCAATAAAAACAACTATCGAAACAAATATTTGTTTTAATCTTTCGCCTTTTGCCTTGCTTGCACTAATTTTTTCATTCGGACGGCTGGTTAATTATGCTACATGGCCCTTGTCTGTGACTGCAACTGTATGGAAAATGCCAGAAGAATAATGATTAAAATAAACAAAGTGGAATATTTTAAATTTTTTCGAAAAATAAAGATTTTGTAGCTCATTTGAATTCTAGCTATTATTTATACTGTTCAAGAATTAAACCTGCGTGCCTGATAATTGATTCTTATTTTCTGAAAGTTTATTTTGGTTCCACTTATCCTACATGCAGGAATCTTTTGCGTGGCAAAAATAAAGTAGACAAATATTAAAATGGAACGTATACAATTATTCCAAATGTTTTCAAACTATCGAGTTACATTCTTCTTCGGAAAACTTAATATTCGATTCTCAAAATAGCACAAATTACACGAGTGGATGTATTTTTATAGATTGAATTACTAATTCTAGGCTTTTCAACATTTTCTCCTAAGGTTTCATTTAATTTTTCCTTCACGTTCACACCATGCACGCAATCATGAAGTCTCTGGATCTTACTAATTCATTTTTTCAATTACATAACAGTCCTTGTACTTTTTATTATCTTTTTGCATCCAAACTCATCTTTAATTGTTTGAAATGAAAAAAAAAAAATTGTATGGAAATAAAACGATTGCAAAAAAAAAAATAAGAGAGGCTCGATTTGAACCGCTTATAATGAGTTGACCCCATTATCGTTTTGGATTCTTAACCGCTAGACTACGGCGATATTGTTAATAAATTCGTTCAAAATCCATACCTACTCATCAGGGCGGCTTGATTTAAAAGGGTTTGAAGGGTTGAAAATCATGATTTTATTATTTTTCTTAACTATGGAGAATCATTTCTGTATGAAATGCATGATGGGAATATTCATTTCAATCTTGCATTTATTCCTATTATCGTAAAGTTTTTTTTCATCATCATCACCATGGGCATCATCACGCACATGGAAAAGATAGGTTAATTTTCTGACGCATGCGCTCCTCATACATATCCATAACACGGAGCGCCGCCCTCGTGGCTTCGATCTAAACTACTTGTTTTGGACGTTAGCGAAACTACCCCCACCACCTTCGTTGCAAGACCTGTATGTAAGACCGTGGTCTCAAAGACTCACAACGTGTACGTCGTACGATTCGGTGCGAAATAAATGTTTGTACTCCCAGTCAACGAGACACACAAAAACATCGATTCATAACCTCAAAATTTCTTGAAAATTGCGTTGGCGGACTGTACTCACGATGTAATTGGATCAACTCGATTGATTCTTCGGTTTATCAGCTCCTGAGTGCAATTTTTTAATTCCTTAACAACTTTGTCACACGATTACTGAAAATTTGTTTCACAATTTCGCGAAAGACCAGTTGCGGTGGCACTGTTGTGTGTTTCGATTTCGTACCGGTGTGATGGCCAAGCGTGACATCATTCGAAATCAGCTGATGGCAAAATTTGAACGCAGGACGAGTAAACGAGCGACGTTGAAGTTTGCATCGTTGGAATGCAACGAAATTCTTGATTTCTCTGCCAAAGTTGATGATTTATATTCAGAATTTAATTGTGAAGATAAAACGATCGGTTTTTGCTGCCAAAAAGAAATATCGGCTCGAAAAATTTGGATTAATTTTGAAAATTGAACAAATTGTGAATATAAAAGTAAATATTTTTCGTTGCATTCCAACGTTGCAAACTTCGAGCTTCATATATGAACGAAGCGATGTATCGTGATTCGTTTTTGTAAGAGGAAAAACCAAAATTGCATAATTCTGACGCAGCCTCGATCATTTTAAATGATTTTTTCAAGGTTTTCGATCTAAAAATCGGTGAAAAATGACAGCTCGTGAAATGTAGCTCTTCAGGAAACTTTTATGAAACTTTCGAATCGCTAGAATCTTTTTGTCGAGTTCCAAAACCGATAAATCGAGAAAAACACGAGACAAATGTTGCGGAGATTTCTTGTGATTCTGAAAGACGAGAAACGCCCATCAGTGGAGTGAACGATTTGAAAGTTTCACGAAAAGCACAAAAGATTTTCGACATGTGACAAAAAAATGAAACTTGTGTAATTTAAGTTAATTCACAGGAAATCACAGCGTGACTATTATGATTCGTTGGGAAAGCCTTATAAATTTCCATGGCAAAAAAATCTGATCGGCGAAGCACCATAGTCACGATAATCTCCTTGAAATTTTATTCACGAATAAAACTACAAGCACTGTTGTTAAGTTGTTTGTTGTATCGGTGGTTGCTGTTCAAGTTGATTGAGTTGTATTCGTTGAAACAAATATTCATTTATTTAATTAAGAGTTCATTGTTCGAATGGATTCACTCATTCAGTAGTCACGTATTCGCCTTTACTTCAATAATTTAATAATAAACTAACAATTATTACCCATAGACGTATCTGTTGACTTTTCTTTTCGCGATACTTAATAATTACAATAGCGTTTTTTTTTCCATTTTTTTTTCTTCGATTAAGTGTTATGTTTTGTTTTTTTTTTTCATTTTTTGTTGCTTTTTCTTTAATTGTATTACGAATTACGTGCCTTCGCTCCTTCAAAGATCCGAGAATTCCAACGTGGTTATTACACATTCACATGTACTGACGTAACGTTTTGTCTGTTTCTTCTTCTTATTCGTAGTATAATCGTATAGATCACAAAGCGGAGAAAATTTACTATGTATTAATAATAATTATTATTATTATTTAAGGGGTTATATACAGTTGGAAGAGCAAAAAAACTTGTTTGTTTACGAATTTTTTCTGGGCAGGGATTTCATTTGATGAATAAAAGGCAAAGGAATCAAATGTAGCCTCATCTTTCAACTCTCTTTCGCCATTTTTTATTTTCAAAAATATCGCTTCACATAGTTGCTGCAGTTAATCTCCTGTATGTTCTCCAAAAAAAAAGGCGTTTTGCGGTGAGCAAGACATCTCCGGTTTGGATCAGCTGAAATAAAAAAACCAAAGAGATTTGTTTAGTGGATACATGAGTCCAGGTATTCATCGAAGGAATAAGATATCCGAAATTGATTTCTATCTTTTTTGAACCATTGAATGAAAAAAATTTGGTCGAAAATTGAAATTTCATCTTTGAGGAGCCGCCGTTTTATCAAAATTCGGAATTTCAACTATTCCTTCGATGAAGACCTGGATTCATCTATCCACTAAACAAATCTCTTTGGTTTTTTTATTTCGGCTGATCCAAACCGGAGATTTCTTGCTCACCGCGAAATGCCTTTTTTTTAGAGTACACACGGGAGATCAACTGCAGGAGCTATGTGAAGCGATATTTATGAAAATAAAAAATGGCGATAGAGAGTTGAAAGATGAGGCTACATTTGAATCCTTTGCCTTTTATTCATCAAATGAAATCTCTATCCAGAAAAAAAATTCGTAAAAAAAACAATTTTTTTTTGGTCTTCCAACTGTATATAACCCCTTAATACATAAATATATATAAATATATATACAAATGAAGCGGCGTGTGTATATATATATTTATATATTTATATACTATAATATGGTAATTGTTGATCGTTAATTTGATCTGTAACTGATACTTGATATCGAGTCTCGATTACGGTTAGCGTAATATTATGATAATTATTATAAATATTATGTACAGGAACCTAAACGATGGTTTATTTTGTTCGGGCGGTTTACAGTCAACGGAATGCAACACTTGTTTCGACGTTTTCTTCGTTTTTCTACGTTAACAATTAATCGGATACGGGGGGTGGGGGGAGATTAGCTTTGCAATTAAATCGATGGCACTTACATTCGGATAAGCATCATTTAGTTGCTTCGATCGTTTTATTCATTCCTTTGAACTTGAGTTTATTTCATTATAATCCATTAAATCGCATTTATTTATATTCGAGTCTACATTTATATATTTTTTGTTACGGTGCAAACGACGCTAGAATTTTTCAATTGCAATAATTATGCTGAAAAGCTTTTGGCATACAAATTAATTTGTAGCTGGTTAATTGCACGTACTTTGCTGCTTTTTCTTTCTCTGTTTATTCTCATTGGAAGCGAATCAATGTACAGGCTACGGTCAAGTTCGTTCTTTGCCGCGTTTTCTCCTCGCGTAACAATACTGGTCAGTCGCTAATACAATAATAATAATAATAATAATGAATAATCGTTAGAATAAATATCATTAATTTGGCATACGGTAAAAATAGTTCATTTTAGACTCACTTTTGTCTCATGAGTGAGGTTCGTTCGTGTGAATATTGCACTAAAGCGGAAAGCTAGAGGTAAAAAAAAAAAACCGGATTGTAAAGCAGGTAAAAATGTAAATCGGCAATGTCGCGATAAACGACGCGAAAACACACAAAATAAACAATATCGTAGAGATAATTAATGATTAGGGAAGGAAATAATAAAAATAAGACACCGTTCGACCGGTAAGAAAGTTAAACTTGGTAGCACGTGTACATTTTTCTTCGGGTGACTAGATTTTGATTAGTTAAACGAACAAGTGTCAAAGTGCAATAATAAATAAGCTAATTATCGTTGGGCGCTGGGGCTCAGTTGTTTTTAATATATTTATTGAATTTATTGAAAATCGGCGACGAAACGTTCGTGTGCGTAAGCTCCATTTGCGGGCGCGTTTTTTTGTTATTTCTTCATGACAATTCAAAACGAGAAACAAGCAATAATTGTTTAACATCTACTAAATATTCATATTGCTATTTGCAATTCGTTTTTTTTTCGTTCCTCCGCCATTTTCCTCGTTTCTTCGTGTTTTTTTTTCATCGTTTTTTTTTGGTATATGTTTCAATTAATCAAGCGAAGAGTTTTGTTCCAAACTCTATCCTTCGAATACGATTAACCACGTTAGTTTGGTATATTACTTATAAAACTTGCGCTCATCCGCGCGTATTCATCTCAAAATTGCTTTTTTGTCCTTTCTCACGAATAAGCAATTGTTACAATTGTCGATTTGGATTATTGTGATGATGCGCACCTTGCGAAAGGGGGCGCGACTTTTTTCACGAGCTCTTTCAATTTGACTAGCGTCGCGTTGCTTGTCTCTCTCTCTCTCTCTCTTTTTGCTTTCCCCTCTCTGTCCGTACTTTACGAATTACATCATTCGACTACGTGTATCCCGATTTTATACATATATATATATATATTTATGTATTTTTGTTTGTTTTAAATAATCGTTACGTTACGTTTGTAACGTTTTTCGTCTTCTCGCTCCGTTAATGTCGAAACGCCGCTTGTTCCTGGACCCTACGGATAAATATGCGTTAGATCGAGCGGAGATCCAAAAATTGTTGCATTCTGTTGATCTTGACGGTGGGATCAGAGACTAGCATACTCGCCCATTTAATTATCATTTTCTTTCCCTTTTCTTCTCATTTTCCTCCTTTTTTTTAATAATTGCAAACTTTTCAAAGTACCTTACTTTTTTTTCTACCGGGTGAATCGCGTCGACCCGCCTCGTTTTAATAATATCGAACTGCAGTCAAGACTTTGGGAGATTTAAAATTATTTTCAAACCTTTTTTATTCCTCCTTCTCGCCGTTATTTCGATCCGAGCGAGAGCGAAACTTTCTCATCGTCTCACGCGCGGCATTTTTGTCTAAACTCTTTTTTTTTTTGTTAATATTTCTCACGCCCTAGTGCGAAATTTCGAGCCGAGCTTTCGCGTAAAAGAAAATCAACACTTCAGCGATCGAGTTGGCCCACCGAGTGTTTGTCAGTTGTTTTTTTTTTGTACAATCACCGTGAGAGAGCTTTTTGACAATAATAATAATAATAATAATAATAAACAGCCGTATAACGGGATTCACGATACTTGGTCGTGCGTCGTTACGATTTCTCGATCTTAAAGGCGAGAAAAAACAAATGGACAGATAATTGTTGGATTTCCTGAGTTCAGGCTGTCAAATTCGAGAGCAATTAAAAAACGTAGCTCGCTTCGTACAAGGATTATCGAGGATTTTCCTTGGGGCGTACTATTTGCCATAAATCAGATTCGCGTTACGCGCGGCTTAAACCACATCGATCGGTCGATCGCGCACCGTACAACGTACCACGATATTGTAAATGTATTTTAGTTCGTCTTTCGTGACTCTCCGGCAGGGAATCGTTCACAATTGGAAAGACTCGCCCCCCTCGAGTTGATTGACTCCTGGTCAGCATTATTTCATCTCGTTTTCTTGTTGTCTCGCTTCCCCGTGTCTTCCTTGTTGAATTTTCTCTTCGTCTTGTTTTGCAGTAACTAGAAAGGCTTCTATACTTATTTGATCCAAAAAGGTATCACATTCCTAGTTGGCTGTGGTAGAACATTGTTGATTGTAACGCGAACAGAGACTCTTGCAGAATCCGCTCGCTAAATCTCACGACTCTTTGCTGATTACCGCTGCGTCAGGGACTGGTCTGAATCTACGGCATCTGGAGCAACAAATAGTTCGCGATCCCTCAAGTTAATTGCCCTTAAAGTAATTCCAGAATAATTTCAATTTCTTATACAATTTTCGACATTTTTCCAAGCCATTAGTATTTTCCGAATCTTACCTGACACTTTGTTTTATCTTTTTTTTCAACTCTTGTTAAAAATATATTTTTGTTACATCGTAAAAGGCAGTAACTACGATTTTTCAAGTAAATCGAACTACATGCTTCAAAGATTAATTAATCGTTTCTAAGCTATTGTTAATTACACGCACGATGCAGTTAATAAAACGTAACCAACTGTCAGATTGTTTACAAACCTCACTGGTGTCAGTTTTACGCAAATAATAGAAAAACTTTGAAATAATATGTTAATTGTGAAAGATACGAACACGGGAGAACGCGACGATGAGTTGGGCTTTCGAAGGATCGTTAGCTCGCTCAATTTTCCATCGCATGCCGTTTTATTTCTATATTTATCTTTTCTTATCAAGCTAATCATTAACTTTTGTTTGTTCGCGTGAGAATCTCGTGAGATCGTTCCAACAACTACAGCAAAGAATTTCCACTCGTTAAACAAATCAATAGACTCGAAATTCCTACCGAGATCCAATTTTATCAAATTAATATTAATTATATATTAATTAGGACTTTAAGATCTTGGAAATTTTGCGAGAAATGTCTTTTCTAATTACGATGTCATGCAGGCTGTAAAGAATAATTACGTTCCGCCGAAAATTGTCTTTGTAAGCCCGAACAGGGGCTCGTGTAACAATAAAAAAATCTTTAGAGTTTTCAAACAAATTTGACGAAATAAAATAATTGGTGCGAGAATCTCGAATATTTTTCCACACACACATTGATTAAAAACGAACAAACTTGTCGATCGATCTGGCATTAGAATGAAAATGGCATTTTGGCTAAATTCTGCGTCGAGTTTGATATCGATGGGTTTTGTTTTGAGCCTACAGGGGGCGGCAGTGACGAAATAAAAATGCGTTTGGAATGCGACGAGAAAAAAGGTGAAAATGAATGAAAATTACGTTCCAGTTTGCATCGTTGGAATGCAACGAAATTTTGGAGTTTTTTTGGGCAAAGCTCATGATGAAAATGCATAATTTCGGACGTTTTTGCGAGCCGAAATGTGAAAAGAGTAAAAAAAAAAAAATGTTTGTACGATTCGTTGCATGGGAGCGGTGCGAACTTGAGCGCGATTGAAATGAGAGTGAAATCTACATGATGGAAAAAGGAATGATGATGAACTAGCATACCTAGCGTTATTCTCAGCCATGTGAGGCGGTAGCGACGAGGGTGGCGGGGGTGGTTGAGAGTTCGGTGGACCACTGCTGTCGGAGTCATTGTCACTGCTCTCCTCGGTTCGTTTACCTGAATCGAGTAGATAGGAGGGCACACCACGTGGATAAAATCTTGGTAATACCTCGGAGGTTGGTCGTCTCTGTGGTCTCTGGAATCGTAGATTGAGCTGAATAGCATCAGTGACGTATTTTTCAGACTGTCGTCGTCGTCGCAATGCGGGAGTGCAGCCAGTGAGATTTTCCTCTTCGGTTGAGCTCGTTGAAGTTAACGGGGGCGCATTGGGACGTGCGTCCGGTAAGGTCGCGCACCGTCTGAGAGTCGGAGCCTCCGTATGTACGGACAACGGTTTACCTTTGATGGCTAAAATTTACTGGTGTTAGTAACGCTAAGAAGCACCAAACAAACGATAATCGCCAAATCCAACTATAAAGGCAATCATAAAAATTATCCTGAGCCTCGTGATTCTCGTTTTTTCGAAATGACCCAAAAATTATAGAAACAATAAACCATTAAACCTTTCAACTACTTGGAACAATGATTTTTCTTTCAATGATTTCGATCGAGTGACATTACGAGCTAAAGTAACGATCGGCACAATCATTTGTTTGTTCATCGCTCATTTTAACTCTTCTTCGCGAGTTGTTACGCGTAATTCAGTACAGATCGAGAACGAGTCGAGACGAGCCGTTCGACTCTCTCCGAGCCACGTAGACTTTACTTATTAAGAAGGTTCCGTTATAACGCAGGGAATAACGAATCAAATGAGGCACAATTCCCAAGAAAAAATGACGATCTGCTTTTCGTTTAGCAAGCGATCCGTTCCCAAACTCCTAAAAAATGAAATGTTCCGAGCATTCTGTCGATTTCAACTAGAAATATCTCCTCCAAACATTCGTTGACCCCACTATTTTTTCATTGATTCGGAACCCTTGGAGTTTTTTTTTTTATAAATTGAGATTTTAATACGCGTTTTATCTAATCGCGAAGTATTTTCAATATTTTTATCATTTCATAAGGGTGAGAAATTTGCGTAAAGCGAATGTTAAATCAAGTGACTTTCGAGTTGGAAAATATGTAGTAAAACTTCGTTGACCTTAGGATGATTTTGAAAGAGATTAAAGATTGCTGCCCAAATAACAACATATTTCGTTTTCAGATTTTGATCTAATTATCGTTCTACTAACGGAGCCTCCTTAACGCGATAAATCCCTGCCGTCGAAGCGCATTTCCGTGTGATCCACGATCGCTTCGTCAATTTCAATTTTGAAAAAAGGAAAAACAACGCTAAAACGTGTCTCCGCGTCAACTTTTTGCTAGACCCTCTCGTCCTGTCCCCCATTTCCTTTCGCCTCACTTTCGACCGGTATCAAACAAAAATTGAATAGAATCCCTCGCTTGGAAGGGCGAGTCGCGACCAAATATTTTTCTTTTTTCGATCAATCGTAAAGGAAACGATGGCCAAGCGATCAACAGACAAATTCATGGTTTCATAAACATGACTAATGATTTTTCACATGGTGCAAATACTCTGAAGCATTATGCGGTACCAACGTGTGTGTACACAACTATTTTATGCTTGCAAACTCATTTTATCTCGACCGAGCGGCTCGGCAAAAGAAAAAGATTTGAAAAAGAGGTAAAAAATTGACAAAAAAATCTGGAAAAAACGGTAAAAGACTGTGAAAGAAACGAAATAAAGTAAAACAACTGACTAACCGATATCACGATCCTTCGATTGGACTATTTGAACCGGAGATTTCTCGATTTCACTCGCCGTACCGGTTTTTGTGTTTTGCGTCGTGTTCGTCTCCGGCGTTGATTCCGACAATGAGCAACGTGGACTCTTGACAGGGATTGGTATTTTGCTATGACTACTGTGCGCTTTGCTCGTCGTTGTCGTCGTTTCACGCTCTTTCGCGTCTTTTGACTCACGATGCGACAAAGCGTGAGAAATTGAAGGCGATCCGACCGTAACGCACGAGGCTGCTTTAGTCAAACTGTTGTTTCCAGTCGCTGGACGATTTTCCGTCGCGTCGTAATAAATCGAAGTCTCCTCCGCTCCGGGATTCGGACTCGCCGGACTTGCCGCGGTGCCGTTTGTCAATTTTTCTGTCAATCGTCCAACGATCAATATTTCATTAACAAAAGCGAGTAAAATCGTCGAAAAAAACGTGAATTTCGATTTTTTTGCTGTAAAATGAAACGCGAGACGAGTTTTGGGATTTGCTGGGCGGAATTTGAACGTACTTTGCAACGGCTCTTTGTCGGCACTCGTCTGGACAACCGTAGCGCCGCCCGTAGAGTCAACCACTCGGATTTCGAGTCTTCCCGCAACAGCCTGTTCCTCCTCGTCGGCAGCGACGGGCGTATTGGGAAGCGTTTTGGGACATGCGAACGCAACGGCCGGAACACTGGCTCGCCTCGGTGGCGGACTCGTCCTTGGCTCGTCGTGACGCGTCGCAACGTTTCTCATGACGTCGACCTCGTACAGCAAATCGTCGAACAGAGCTTGCTGGACCTGGAGACCGTAAACGCAGTCAGATTAAAATTCCAACGATTGTAATTTAATTATTTATCAATTATTAATTAAATTAATAACGATCAAATTAATAATTAAATTTGAATATTAATTTTAACTATACATTTTTTTTCAATTAATTATTGATCAATTATTAATTAATAATTAGTTCGTAATTAATGAATTATTAGTTAATTATCAATTAGGCAGAAATTTATTTCCGATAATTTCGAGAGGAGGGAGAAAAAAGGCTGAAAATTTGTAACTGACCAGCGGAGCTTCGAGATTGGCACGAACGTGTGGCGCCAGCGCCGGCACGCTCCATGCCCGTGGCAAAGCTTCTTGAATCTCTGGATATTTTTCTATCCCCGTTATGTTCAAACACCTGTGGCCTGCGATCCCGGTTCTCGGCGAGTCCTCGCTTATCCGAGAGAGAGGATTTTGTGCAGTTGCCGCCGCCACGCCCCCGCTCGTCGCCACTGTTATCAATTGCTGCTGAGAGACAATTGGCGTTACCGATATCGCCTGACTACCCGAAGATTTAACATCGGGACATCCGGTCGTCGGTGTGATCGTAGCTACAGCCTCACTACCAACTGTGGACTAGATAGCTCGTGTTTTTATTCCTGTCAACTTTATAAATCGGACCGACCCCGTCCCGAGCGAGTGCAAGCCAAAAAAAAATCATCAGCAGCCAAAAATCAATTCACAAAGCGTGCAGTCATGCTTGCGGACCAGAAAAAATATTTAAAATCCGTTTTTTTTTCCTGAACCAGAGAAATATATTATTATTATGATTTTTACAGGAAACTGTACAAGTTTTTACTCCGATAACATTTCACAAATTTTCGTGAGTTTTTTTTTTGTGTAGAGGAAAAGTCTCAGAAATTTTTCACGCGAAAAACTGGTTTTTCCGTGTTTTCCGATTTTTCATGGATTTTTTTTAGAAATTTAACAATTTTCTAGAGTTTTTTTCAATTGATTTTATGAAGGAAGAAAAAAAAATGATTTTTTGTCTTTGACAAAAGAGAGGATGAATCTTGATTGACGCTGGAATTACTGGAAAACAAAAATTCGAAATATTTCGATCTATTTTTAGGGGGAGGACAAAAATTGAGCTTGGAAATCTCTTGGCCAAGCAATCACGCGGGAAACTTGATTTTCAGGAAATTCCTGCTTGTTTGTAAAAGAAAAAAGTCATTTGCAGGAAAGCTACGAGCTATGACAAGCAGCGGGCGTTTTTGTAGCAAAAAAAGGGAGAAAAAGGGCTTGGGAGAAGAGAAAAGATGTGTAGACATTCGAAACTCATAGCGAAAGTGAGCGCGCAAGCATAAATTCGCAGCGGAACGCCTGGAAGTGAGGTACTCAAGCGAGGATCTTCATACAGGCCAGACGAGGCTAGAAAGTTAAATTAAGCTTTGTATAAATAAAAAAAAGCATGAAATACTGCATTTTTGTTCTTATGGACCTTGAAGATGACGAATTGCGGTTTGTTGTTGCTAAAGCAGTTTGGAAAGATGGCGAAATATGCAAAAAGCGAGACTCGTTTTCACGTTTTTCTTCTAAAAGTTGAAAATTTGGCCAAAAACATTTTATGGCATAAAAAAAGGGAAAAAATTGCTGGCAACTTGAATTTTTGCGGCCAGAGATTTGGATATTTCGCAAGCTTCCCAGTTGAAATAAATAAACAAGCCGGTATTTTCTACACGCGTCTGACCTTTGTCGAGAGTTTTATTCGAGCTTGAATTACCTGAGGAACTATGGATGGCGGATTCGCACCCTTGTGTTCGGGACTCTGAAGATTTTCTCCCTTCCATTCGTTGTCAGTTTCCTCGGAGTCGTCGAACTGCGATTTCCATTGCGAGGCGAGTGTCAAGCCACCGCCGCCTCGGGTAACTTGTTGCAAAGCTGACACGTTGTCATCGTCGATCTGAGCGAACTGCGTTATCGAACAGTCTCTCATTGCTGAACGACCGCTCTTCGATTGTTGCCTGTAGCCCGCGCGTCGTCGAGGTTCTCGGCTCAACGGTTCCCGTTGCTCGGTCACCTGCAATCGAGCGTAGTTGTTGTCACCCAAAATTCGATGAAAAACTCGAAATTTCTCAAATCCTTCCACATTTTCAAATATTTCAAAGTTCAACAAGTTTTTACTCGTGAATAACTGACGGAAATCGGACTGAAAACGAAAAACTCGTGTTCGATTGTATCGAATTTTCCTCCACCGAATTTCGTTCAATCAAAACGATTCAAGTTTTTCGGCAAAAAAATTTTAATTATTAAAATTGACGTTCATTTTTAATTATTAATTCAATTATTAATTTAATTAATAATAACCAAATTGATAATGAAAATAGAGTGTTAATTTTAATTATTAATTAATTGTAAATTAATTGTAAATTAATAATTATTTATAATGATTCATTAATTCCTAAAATTGATATTTAATTCTAAGTATTAATTTATATTTATTACTTGATAATTATCAATTTAATTAATAATTAAAGTGACTATCATGGCATCAAATCATGCGGAAATAATTAGTAACTCGGGGTGTGAAAAGGCTCGGAATAAGTTGGAGCCAAAATATGCAAATCCGGTTGTAAAAAATTGTCTAAATTTGTGCAAGACGTGAATTCGAAAGCGGCTCGACTTGAGCCCGGATTGGCTCGTTTTCTTTCGTTTACTCGAAGACTTGATTGGAGGACAATAAAAAAAAGCGAATAATTACCGGACTCTGGTTGCCGACGTGTTTGGTGTTGGTGACGTCGTAAGAGCAGTACGAGGCATCGACTTCGGTGTGTATTCTCGGACTGGGTGGTTCACCGGGTGTAGTTTCGGGCGGAGGAACGACGCGGAGTCTGGCAAAGGTCGCACCGCTGGCGGATTTGCGGAGAGGAGCCGAGGCGTTCGCCACGGTTTTGGATCGCGGCAGCTCCGATGCCGAACGCGCCGATGCCATGAGAGCGTCTCCCTCGTTGTCGATTTGTTTCTCGGCCGGTGGTGCCGGACTCTGCGCCTCCACGGCCATTGACACAGCCCGCCGTTTTTTTGGTGAACCTTGGAACGAATGCCATTCGTCAATTATCCACCGATTTATTTATTTTTTTCTCCGAAACCCATAAAAATAAGGAGATCAAGGAGGTTCCGTTAGCAGAGCGATAATTAGATCGAAATCTGAAGTCACTTGATTCAACATTCGCTTTACGCAAATTTCTTACCCTTATGAAATGAGAAAAATATTAAAAATACTTCGCGAGTAGATAAAACGCGTATCGAAATCTCAATTTATAAAAAAAACTCCAAGGGTTCCGAATCAATGAAAAAATAGTGGAGTCAACGAACGTTTGGAGGAGATATTTCTAGTTAAAATCGACAGAATGCTCGGAACATTTCATTTTTTAGGAGTTTCGCAACGGATCGCTTGCTAAACGAAAAGCAGATCGTCATTTTTTCTTGGGAATTGTGCCTGCAACTGCACCATAGCGGAACCTCCTTAAAAAAAAAAGAGAGAAGCTTTTTGCAAGGGGAAGGATTAAAATATCGACTGACCTTGCACCGGTGGCGTCGCGGCGACTTGCTGGCCTCCTTGCTGATGCGTGTTGTCCGTTATCTGTATGGTTGCATTGCAATTTTTGTCCCGGCCATGATTACTAATTGCTGACGTAAGTGGAACAGGAGATCCCTCCGTTCCCAATATAATTCTGCATAAACTTTCGTAATCTATCTTTCCCTGTGAACGACGATTAGGGAAATTAACTCTGAACAATTGTCTCGTTTCCCAATTCCGCGGCAAAATTGCGCATTAACGCGCCATCGTTTTCATCCATTTTCATTGTTTCTTTTCCATTTTTTTTTTTTAGTTTTTTTTTTCATATTCATACTTGAGGAATAAACGAAAAGAAGAAAAATCGTGAGAGATATTCAAACAGCCCGAGACTCACTTCTTTTCTGTTGTCCGGCTCGACATTTTCCTGATTGTTCGTATCGACGTTCGGCGTCGTTGGCGCCTGATTTATCGTCGTCGCTGTCGTCAGAGCCGGCGTCGCCGTCACCGTTGGCAACGATCTCGTCGTCGGAAGACCCTCGTTCGCCACCAACGGCCTCTCCCAATCGTACGGATCGCTCGCCTTCACACCCCGACGCTTCATACAACGCTCGAACAGACTCGCCAACATCGTGTAATCGGGCTTATCGGCGTATTGCAAACTCTGCGCCAATAAAAACAACGTGTCAGCCTCCGAAATTCCATTTTCAAAAACCCAACAAAATTAATCGAGACAGCTCAAGAATTTATTCAAAATAATAAATTTCGAGTCATTCGATTTTTATTTATTTCTTAAAATTGATTAATTTTTTTCCTGCCATTCGGCGCAAATTCAATTTTCAAAAACTCAACAAAATCAATCGAAGCAGCTCGAGAATTTATTAAAATGAATAAATTTCGATTCATTGAATTTTTATTTATTAATTAAAATTGATTAATTTTTTTCCTGGCAAAAAAACGGAGCAGAAAAAATGAAATTTCCGTCGGACAAATTTCTCGATCGCTTATTTCTGAAATAAAATCAAACAGTTTCAAGAAATTGCAGAGTTTCCTGAACCCTCGGAACTCTGTAACGCGATAAAATTACGAGTCTCCAGAGTTTCCTTTTTTTTATGGAAAATCAATACCAAGTTTCCACGTGACGTTAAGTCTGACGAGGTGCGAAAACCCTCGAATTTGACGTCTCACGTTTCAACCAGCCAGAACAATTGTCATTTAATTTGTCTTGTTATCGTACAAACAATGAAAATCGCACCGGAATCTAGTCGATTTCCATGGCAAATCGACTTTACTCGGGATTCTTTCAATATTTTGGCGTTTTTCACACCAAAACACTTTCCTCCCAGGGAGAAAATATTCCTGACGTTTAGAATTTGAGATTTGTAATTTTTTACTTTCCCCATCGAAACGCGTGAAAATCCGCGTCACGTTGTCGTTAAAAAGTTGCAAAAATCGAGTTGCAAATAAAAATGTATCAAGGATTTTTTTTGCAAATAGCCAAAAACGCCATGAGGCGAAATTTTTTTAAGAAAAATCCTAAACACATTGATTCGCAACTCATAAACGAAGCGCGACCAAATTTACACGCGTTTAGATGGGAAAAGTTGAAAATTGGAAAAGAAATATCTCAAATTCAGAAAATTTATCTTCATAGCAGAAAATTGTTAGTTTTAGTGTCAAAAATGTTGATAAAAAATCGTAAATTCACTCTTCGAGTGCACACTGGGTCAATCCGACCCCTGGCGTTTTCCAAATCGTTCTATTCCGGTAAATACGCATTTTTTTTATTTTGTAGTAAAAAATCGATATTTAATGGCCGTAAACGAATTCTATGACAAAAAGTGAAATTTCTGTGCGCCGATCGAGCGCAAAGCCCGCATGTCGGTGTCGAGGAGGACGAGAAAATCGTGGCTGCCCGCACGACGATGTAAATAATGATCCAGGACGTTATGAAACCGAACGGAATGGGATGAAGAGAAAAAATTCTTCCATGACGTGGATTTTCAATGCTAAGTATTATTATATACTTCCGGAAGACCTTGGCCCCTTTCGTAACATAGAATACAGTTTGAACGGTGGCCAAATAGTTCGCTAACATCTTCTTTCCCGAATTAACGTGCGTAGAGCGGCCACGAAACTTAATATTGCCATTTTTCACACGTACCACATTTCACTTTACGTTGCTAAGCATTTTTTTCGTTTCGTAAACGTCTCGAAGGAAAATCAAACTCGTAATATTCCTTTCAACGGTTTCCGCTTGAACGAATTCAAGTTTGACCTCTTTCGCTTTTACATTTTTCAAGGGACTATCATGATTCCGGAAATACCGACCAAAAACTGTTTTCAGGGCCAATTTTCCCGAGCAATTTCGAAAAATGTCATTTTTTCCAAAACGGAGAGAAAATAATGTAGAAAATTATTCGGGAATCACAGTTCCCTGGCATAATGTCGCGCCTTTAAGAAATTTTACCAAATACATCGAAATTTTTCAGCTGAAATTGCGCAAAAAGTGTCAAAATTTGCCAAAAAAGTCAAATTTTCCGCAATGTTTGAAAAATTTGCAAATGTTTATCATGCACTTGAATTTATTTTCAAAAATTTTTGCAAATTCAATTTATTATTTTTTAAGGGAGCGCCACAGTTTCCTGGCACCGTGTCCTTTGCCCCTCTAAGGAATTTTAGCAAAGACGTAATAATTTTATATGCATGTTCAACTGAAAAGAGCGGAAACTTTCCAAATTGAAATTTACTACGTATTTTTCTCTTACTATGTAATTTCCTCTCCGTGTAGTGTCAAAATTTGTCGAAATTCTCCGAAAAAGTCAAATTTTCCGCAATTTTTTAAACAATTTTCTTTTTTTTTCATTTTTAATTCATTTTTTTAATTTTCGCAAATTTAATCTAATATTTTTGAAAGAAGTTTCCTGGGACCATGTCCGTCGGCCCTCTAAGGAATTTTAGCAAAAATTTTATATTCGTGTTCAACTAAAAAAACCGGAAATTTTCAAATAAAAAATTACTACGTATTTTTCTCTCACTACGCAATTCCCTCTCCGCGTAGTTGAATTTTTAAGGATTCTGGATGATTTTTTTGTTCACCCAGGAAGGAGAACGAGCTCGTCATTTTTATTTCGACCTCTTTTTCCTTTCGGAAGTAAATAAAGACATTATTTCTCCGTGCTATGGTTGAGTGGCTCAGATTTGACAAAATTTCTTTCCATTTTGAGACAGACGGCGAGCTCGTTCCAAAGTTGTGATTAAAATTCGGATCTCAAGCGTTTTAGCATGCGCGAAACTTTGGAATTGCGTAAAAAAATCGTCAAGAGCCATGTGGACAATAAATATCATCGAGTTTTGTTGGTCGTTTGATTTTTTATCTGACTCTGAAGTTTGCATCGTTGGAATGCAACGAAATTCATTTTTATCGTTGACAAAAATAATAATTCAAATGCAGAATGTAATTACGATGATAAAATGCTCGATTTTTGCCATTCGAAGAGCATAGCGGCTCGAAAGATTTGGATGACATTGAAAATTGAACGAATCTTGAGTGAAATTAAATATTTTTCGATGCATCCCAACGTTGCAAACTTCAGCATCATTTTTTTATGGTTTTTTGTGGAATTTTTCGTGCAATACCTGAATGTGTTCGAGGAAGACACGAAGATCAGAAGGCAAATGTTTGAGGAGCAAACGATGATCGTACTTTTCCTTCAAAGTTCCCACCTGCATTAGTCGAGAATGAAGAATCGCTCGTTAATCGATAATTCTGCATAATCCGTGAAGAAAATTATTCGTCGAGATTTCACTCAAACCTGCTCTTTGTCCTTGATTTTTCGCCAAGGAAGTTGCCCGTTGACGAACTCGATGAGCATGTAAAACAACGACCAGAGATCGTCGTGTCTACCCATTTCTTTATTTTTGTGAGCATTCACGGAAGCGTATCGTACTGTGCCACGAAAACCAGCCGCAGCTCGTGGAGGTCGAACGTCACCAGTTCCCGTTGTGAATTGGCGGGCCAGACCGAAATCCAACATGTACACCATCCGAGTATTGTACGGGTGACGACCGATCGAGAAATTTGACTGAAAATTTCACATTTTTTAACTACGAGACTCGCAACTTTGCAATTATTGAGATTCTACGAAAAATACCAAATTTTTCGCTCATTTTCCAAATCCATCACAATTTTCGTACTTTTCGATCCTAAAACGTCGTTTTTTCGTCCTAATCAAATATCGAATAAAAATCGTGAACTCTGCTCAAGAAAAAACCGAATTTCGTTGCATTTCAACGATGCAAACTTCAACGTCGTTCTCCAGGCCCGAGCAAAAGCTGCGCAACAGTTTCGAACTTTGTGGAAGAATTTAAAAAAATTTATTTACTTTCTAATTATGAAAAGTCAAATTTAATAAAATTTCGATGCAAAAATCGCCCGAGGCTGCAGGAATTTCTGCCAATTGAGTCGATTCTAAACATTTTGTTAAATAAACATCTGCGCAGGATCATTCTCAGTTTTTGCGAAATCTGAATAATTTCGATACTTTTAACAAAAATCGATTTTTCAAAAGTTTTTTTTTCACGAAAATGTTTATTCCCGGAGCTGCATTTTGGTGATCATAAATGACAAATTATGCGAAATCCTGTGCTCATAATCGTGAATACGATGTTGAAGTTTGCTCTGTGGAACGAAATTCCGTTTTCGCTGGAGCGGATCTCAAGATTTTTATTCAATTTTTTATCAGGACGATAAAACGATAATTTTTCGGGATCCAAACCCAAAATCAGTGCGAAAATGGTGATGGTTTTGAAAATTTAAATCGGGAGCTGCGTAAATTCGTCTTTGTTCGCATTACGAAGGATTTTGTTTTGAAAAATCGAGCAGACACAGAAAAATCATGTGAACTATGAGATAAAATCTGTGAATCGTGAAAAATGGATTTTTTGTTAATTGAATTGAGGAAATTAATGGATCGGGACGATAAAACGACAATTTTTTTAGCTCTAAACCCAAAATCGGTGCAAAAATGGTGATGGTTTTTAAAATTTGAATTGGGAGTTGCGTAAATTGCTCTTTGTTCGCATTCCGAAGGATTTTGTTTTGAAAAATCGAGCAGACACAGAAAAATCATGTGAAATGTGAGACAAAATCTATGAATCGTGAAAAATGAAATTTTGGTTAATTAAGTTGAGGAAATTAATGGATTGGGACGATGAAACGACAATTTTTTAAGCTCCAAACCCAAAATTGGTGCGAAAATGGTAATTAAGAAGGATTTTGTTTTGAAAAATTGAGCAGACACAGAAAAATCATGTGAAATGTGAGACAAAATCTGTGAATCGTGAAAAATGAAATTTTGGTTAATTAAGTTGAGGAAATTAATGGATCGGGACGATAAAACGACAATTTTTTAAGCTCCAACCCCAAAATTGGTGCAAAAATGGTAATTAAGAAGGATTTTGTTTTGAAAAATTGAGCAGACACAGAAAAATCATGTGGAATGTGAGCGAAAATCTATGAATCGTGAAAAATGAAATTTTGGTTAATTAAGTTGTGGAAATTGATGGGAAACGATGAACTTACGGGCTTAATATCTCTGTGAAGGAAGCCCACTTGGTGTATACTCTCTATTGCTTTTAAAATTTGAAGACCAAGGCGCAGAGTAGTGGAGATAGAAAAGGCACCTCGTGGCTGAGCTCGTCGCAGCTCGGCCAAGTTTTTTCCCTGTAGTTGCATGACGACGTAATTGAATCGGTCGTTTCTGCCGCACCCGATAAAACGGCAGACGTGTTCTTTACCTGGAGAATTTGAGGGACGTATAAAAAAATTGGTAACGCGTAAAACACGCCTCTCGGCTGGAGGAATAAAATTCATAGTCAATTTAGTACCCTGAAGTTTTTTGAGGACGGCAACTTCCATTTTGAGGACTTGCTTGGGCTGCCTAGCCGACTCGACTTTGAGGGCGACTTGCTCTTTGGTCATGAGATCGAGACCTTCGTAAATTTCTCCGAAGCCGCCGCCACCGATTTTTCTCATCTGGAGGCGCGCGACAAATATAAATGGAAAAATGTCAATTGTTGGAATTTTAAAACATTTTAATTCGAAAGAAAAATCGAAGGAAATGAATGTCGTGGAGAAATTGGGGAAAAGCAGGCGAAAAAAAAACGTCAGCTGACACGATCGATTTTACGAGGAAACCGCTAAAATACGAGGAAAAAAAAAAAGACGTGAATTTTTTATCGCGGGACCGAGAAACGTCAACGAGACGATTAACTTGTCGAGGGAGTTGCGATTCCTCGAGATTTTCACTCGATTTCAAGTCGTAACTTGTTTTTGCCTTAAAAGGAATGAAAAAAAGGTAAAAGTTGAATAAAATGGTTCAACAATTTACTCACGACTTTCCATCGCTCTTTGACCACATGGCCAGGCTGCAATAAATCCTCGCTTGTCATCGTGATGTTGTTGTTCTGATCTGTACTCTCGTCGCCTACATGTCTCAACACCAATTTACCCGGATTATTAGGATGCCTGTTCGGAAAATTGAAAAGAAAAGGCAACCCTTTAGCGAACGAGACCAAGAGTCTGCCATGACACACACGATGTTACAAGGTGCGCGCTGCGCGCGCCCGCACACAGCACAGGGGCGCCTCCTCGTGTATTTTCCGAGTCAATCTCCGTCTCTCCGAGCGTATTGTCACGCACACACCGCTAATCTAGTCGATACAGTCAAACCTTCAAACTTTTTTTCTTTAAAACTTCTCGTGACAACAAATTACGGTGCATTCAAAAATCATCTATCGGAGAAAAGTATTTGGAAAGAAAATCCTACGGCAGCCTCAAATATTGTTGAAAAGTATTCGATCAAGCGCAACTTTGAAAGGTTTACATGGTAAAACCTTCATGAACGGATGAGAGTTCGATAAACTTGAGCATTTCGAAGGAATGTTAAAAATTTCAAAGAAAAAGTGGCCGCGATATAGAACTTGAAATTTCCACGAAAACCGTTCATAACCTAAAAATTCTCCATTATATTCTCAAAAGCTGATAAATTTTCGAAACGAACGTATAAAAATGGCATTTTCCAGCGACAAATGTGATTGAGGAATCAGAGTTTCAAGGTCATAATAATCGTGGGTAAAATAATCGTCCCTGCACCTCGAAAATGAATGGAAATCCGCGGAATCGTGACCAAAAAGTCAAAGATTTAGTTCTGTGAATTTTGCACGTTCTTGAAATAACGTTCGGAACGTTGGTTTTTGTGACGTTTGAAAATCCATCGCGGATGGTCGACGAGATTCGTATTTCGTGAGCGAGCGCCCTCAGATGCGAATCAGTCACCTCGAATTTTCGAAATGAAAATTCTCCGCTTTTGATTGACGAATGAGAAAAACGCTTCATCGGTGTACGGACGACGATGGCAAGAATGGACTGACGGAGGCTTTTTTTAATCGGTGAAATCGTATCAAAAATATTCGATTTCGCGGCGAGCAAGCGATGAGCGAGCAAGCTGCAATTTTCGAAATTGAATATTTTCGATACGAATTGACCAATCACGAAAAGCCCCCGTCAGTCCATTTTTGCCATCGTCGTGCGAACGCTGACGGAGTTTTTTTTGGATCCGTCAAACGACAACGGAGAATTTTCATTCGGAAAATTCGAGGTGACTCGAGGAAAGTTTGAGGACTTTCCACTGTACAACGGAATGGAGAGTGTCGTGGTGGTGGTAAAAGTGACGAACCGAGTTTTCCCGATAGCTTTACGTTCTCAACACGGTAACACACACCGGCGAACTGGTCCGATATTTAGTTTCGTTATTACGAACGTGTATAAAAATTCGGTCGCGATAGTAAAGAAAAAAAAACAAAGAGCCGAAAGACACGTTTCTTCGTTGTGAAATTCGATAAACTTGCCACAGACGACACAATAGTAGAGATTTCGAGTTAAATATTTCGTATGTACGAGGCCGAGACGGAAAATTGGTCAATAAACGCGAGGGCGCCCCCCGTGCTAGGCAGCCATTATTGCGTGCGAGCAAAGGGGTGCAGCCTGAGTTAGCGGGGTTGCGCCTGTACGTACGCACACACGGACAAGTCGCTTGTGTCGATGAGAAATAATTTTTGTTCTTTTTAAAGAGTGCGTTTGCCACGCTATTGGGGCCCTAGCCGAAAAAGCTCATTTCCCATTCGGTCATTCGAGCCGGAAATGAGCGCTTCGATCGTGCAATACACCCACTTGCCACCCACCTATATCGTGTTTAATATCGGTGTGAAAAATGAAAAACTCGCAGCGGAGGTTTTCCCGAAGGAAAATCGAGCGGAACGCGCGTTAGACTTTTTTCGTGTTAGTCACACATGGCGGATATTCGAAAAATTACACATCGCAGAAGAAACGATTAGCGAATTGACGATTTATGAAAATGCAATTAGCGCGATGTTTGTTGTCGCGCACGTTAAATAAAAGCCGAACACGCGCACTCACACTACACTCGAACAGAATATATATTAATTCGTGTAAAAAGTCTCCTTTGCCCCCTCCCCCTTGCTCGAGGATCCAAATATAATGACATTTTATTTTTACTAACAATGTCGTCTGCTAGAAGCTCAGATGGCCCGCTCCCCTATCGCCCTATCTCGCTCTCCCCCCTTCGTTTTTTCCTCTTACGATCTCTGTTCGCTGCTAAAAAGCTGTGAAGCTTTCGGAACAACGAAACATGTTGGTAACATTACTTTTTTCACGTTTATCCTTGCACTCGCTTGTGTTCACTCTCATCTCGACGACGCGAGTAATAATAATGTAATCCTCGAGCCCTCTCGCTCTCTTTTTATCGCAGCAGCTTTCTCTCTTGCCTCGCTTTGGCGCCCTCCGGCCTCTTTAAAATATTTACAGTGCCGAAGATTCAGTGGAGAATTATTATCTTGTTTTCTATCAAATTAATCGTACAGTTACGGACAATCGACAATTGTTTATTTGTTATTTTCGTTTTTTCTGCCTCCCCGTGAGGAATCGATCTATTCGCGAGACGTCGTGCTCGCAACCGCGGAAGCGCCGCACGAAAGCCCCTTGACGAACGGCGACGTCGTTTCGGCTGCTTCCTACCGCCGCAGCCATCTTTTTGTTTCCTAGTTCCCCCGCCCAGCCGCACGATGGCAGCACTCGTCGCGTTACAAACTGCGAATTGACAGTCTGCCCACGCGACTCTCTCGTTCTCGTCAAACCCAATCGATATGGAGAGCATTTCGAAAAATGTTAAAATAATTCTCGTCTTGCCGAGGCGAGCTTTGTCGAAAATTCTCCTCGCTCTGTACAAGAAATCTCGTTTCTTTTCCTTTATCCACAAAACATCGCGTCTCGACCTGCTGCGCGCGCTTTTCCCGCATGCACGCAATTCTACAAAATATATCGCGCATATATATTTTATCGACATGCCTGAATTATTATCGCTCGTTAAACTCGTATAATCCATTTTTTCTACCCTCCAATTACTCGCCAAGGGCAAATAGTTTACTTTTTACGAGTTCCCATTTCATGAATCATACAAAACGATGTTTTCCAACGACTTTTTCCACCGCGTACAAAAGTTCAAACGCGCATTATTGTTCGATCTGTCACGAAAACTGCACGCGACTTTCAAGACTTTTGAGGAGGTTCCGTTATGGCGCAGGGAATAACGAATTAAGTGAGGCACAATTCCCAAGAAAAAATGACGATCTGCTTTTCGTTTAGCAAGCGATCCGTTGCCAAACTCCTCAAAAATGAGATGTCCCAAGCATTTTGTCGATTTTAACTAGAAATATCTCCTCCAAACATTCGTTGACCCCACTATTTTTTCATTGATTCGAAACCCTTGGAGTTTTTTTTTTTATAAATTGAGATTTTAATACGCGTTTTATCTAATCGCGAAGTATTTTAAATATTTTTATCATTTCATAAGGGTGAGAAATTTCCGTAAAGCGAATGTTAAATCGAGTGACTTTCGACTTGGAAAATATGTAGTAAAACTTCGTTGACCTTAGGATGATTTTGAAAGAGATTAAAGTTTGCTGCCCAAATAACAACATATTTCGTTTTCAGATTTTAATCTAATTATCGTTCTACTAACGGAGCCTCCTTAACGCGATAAATCCCTGCCGTCGAAGCGCATTTCCGTGTGATCCACGATCGCTTCGTCAATTTCAATTTTGAAAAAAGGAAAAACAACGCTAAAACGTGTCTCCGCGTCAACTTTTTGCTAGACCCTCTCGTCCTGTCCCCGATTTCCATTCGCCTCACTTTCGACCGGTATCAAACAAAAATTAAATAGAATCTCTCGCTTGGAAGGGCGAGTCGCGACCAAATATTTTTCTTTTTTCGATCAATCGTAAAGGAAACGATGGCCAAGCGATCAACAGACAAATTCATGGCTTCATAAACATGACTAATGATTTTTCACATGGTGCAAATACTCTGAAGCGTTATGCGGTACCAACGTGTGTGTACACAACTATTTTATGCTTGAAAACTCATTTTATCCCGACCGAGCGGCTCGGCAAAAAAAAATATTTGAAAAAAAGGTAAAAAATTGAATTGAAATTGAATGAATCCTTAAAAACCACATAATCGGCATTACTTTCCCTTAAAAAAAAAAGTCCGACTGTCAAAAAAATGTCATGAAATAAACAAATCTGTCGTTTGCCAATCTCGTCACTATTCCCAAGTTCATTTGCCTTCCGCGCTCTATTTATTTTTCGTTCTCTCGAATCCGACTTTTACGAAGATCGCGCCGAGTCCGTCATGGCGGCGAATATCGTAAAAAAAATTGAGCGAGTTCATACACCATTCCCCCGGGTTATGAAAGCCACAAATTTAGTTACAGGCCGATTTCGCGATTAAAATAAACTCCTGCAATGTACGTTTATCGTTAAATCTCCGCGGACGATGAAAGTTTCAGAGATCGATGTACAAAATCGCCTGGAAATTCTCCACAGCCCGAAAAAAATTCAAACAAATTTTTTTCTCCAAAAAAATCAAGAAATTCGAAAAAAAAATCCCGATTCAAAAAATTGTTATTAAAAATTCGGAATTAAAAAAAAAAAACGAAGAAATTTCGAAAACGCTCCAGATTATTTGTCAGCGACAAGGAATTATTTTCAAAAGGGAAAAAAGCTCCAAAAAAATGGGAAATTTTTTGTTTTTTTTACAAATGGCGACTGTCAATCGATTTTACGAAATTTTCGAATGCCTCACGAGTTTATTTATTATTTGGTTTGATCGTTTTTTCGGGATATTCGTGAGCCGAGCTCAAAAATCGAATAATAAGCGATCAATTGATGGGCAAGTATTCGAGACTTTTGGTCTTGGAACATGGTCGTTTAAAATTAGATGCAATAACAATACGCGGTGAGGAGGCAAGAGTCAGCGAGCTGTGCGTCACTCGGGATCCCTCAAAGTTCAATGAAACGAGACATCTCGTAAATTGGCGCTCTCCTCATAAAAGTATAATCAAGCTCGGATATTTATAACTAAAGTACCTCAACGTTTTATCGCTTAATCGATATTTTATAACTTTTAGTCTCAACTATTGTTTACCAACACGAGAAGCCTAGCCTTTATCCTTTCAATGACTCTGAAGTTTGCAACGTTGAAATTCAACAAAAAACATTTTTTCTATTGATTATTTATTGAATTTTGAAAATCGTGGCAATTTTTCGAGTCGATTGAGTTTTTTGGTCGCAAGAGAGAATCGTTTTATTGGCCGGACCGAATATTCAATAATAATTATTGGCTCTGCTGAAGAAATAACAGAATTTCGTTGGATTTCGACGATGCAAACTTCGAAAATCGAAATTCATGACTCCGAAGTTCGCAACGTTGAGATTAAACGAAAAACATTTTTTCTATTGATTATTTATTGAATTTTGAAAATCGTGGCAATTTTTCGAGTCGATTGAGTTTTTTGGTCGCAAGACGGAATCGTTTTATTGGCCGGATCAAATATTCAATAATTATTGGCTCTGCTGAAGAAATAAGAGGATTTCGTTGCATTCCAACGATGCAAACTTCAGGATCGTGTCATTTCATGTTTTTTTTTTGTTTACGAACGCGCGCTCGTGACTCGTTTCTTCGTATTATTTTCTGCCATTTTTCGTGCAAGTGACAGCTGTCAATTCCCACGCTCAATTTTGTTTTATTCGTCACTGCATTGGGGTCATTTTGACCCCGAGAATTTTCTGGCATGTTCTGCCATTATTTGTGTCGTTTTCATCAAAAAAATCAATTTAGGCTCATGAAATTTGAATAATTTACTAAAAAAAATGAAAAAAAATGAAAATTCACAGGAATACGAGGATTTGGAAAACGTCTTGGGTCAGATTGACCCAATGTGCACTTACACCAGGCGTGTGTCCGTTTTTCTATGAACTCTTCGTTAAATTTCAATGATCGAAATTTCAGTTTCTATTCAATTTTCTATTAAATTAAAGTTTTCAGCTCGCGCAAATCGATAATCTGTGAGCTTGGGCTCATTCTCTTCATTTTTTAATATTTCAAGTCGAAAATTCAAGCAAAATTGCAAAAAGTGCATAATTTGCATAATTTTTCTATCAAATTTCAGTTTTTATTCAATTTTCTATTAAATTAAAGTTTTCAGCCCGCGCAAATCGATAATCTGTGAGCTTGGGCTCATTCTCTCCATTTTTTAATATTTCAAGTCGAAAATTCAAGCAAAATTGCAAAAAGTGCATAATTTGCATAATTTTTCTATCAAATTTCAGTTTCCATTCAATTTTCTATTAAATTCAAGTTTTCAGCTCGCGCAAATCGATAATCTGTGAGCTTGGGCTCATTCTCTTCATTTTTTAATATTTCAAGTCGAAAAATCAAGCAAAATTGCAAAAAGTGCATAATTTGCATAATTTTTCTATCAAATTTCAGTTTTTATTCAATTTTCTATTAAATTAAAGTTTTCAGCTCGCGCAAATCGATAATCTGTGAGCTTGGGCTCATTCTCTTCATTTTTTAATATTTCAAGTCGAAAATTCAAGAAAAATTGCAAAAAGTGCATAATTTGCATAATTTTTCTATCGAATTTCAGTTTCTATTCAATTTTCTATTAAATTCAAGTTTTCAGCCCGCAAACCGATAATCTGTGATTTGATAAAACCGTCTCAGCCCAAATCATCTCGATCGATTAGTCCAAACAAGCCACGTTCCTTTATATACGTAGTTTATTAATTTTTGCATGACAAGACGCATTCCATTGGTCGCAAAGCTTTCTCGTTGCCAGGGCAACTCTGTACGATATAAACTCGATAAATGAGGGAGCTAAAAATAGTAAATAATCCATCTAGCTCGACTTATATCGTGTATAAATAAATGTTACGAGAGCAGGAGCGTACATTGTTCTTGACAACGAAGCAGGAGCATCGATAACTCTCGAGTCAGCTGAGAGTGCGGCGTGCGAAGAAAAATGGGAGAGAAAGGAACGTGCGACAAAGAGAAACGCGAAGAGAGTGGCCGCGGTGGCCAGATGAAAATAAATGAAAATAAGTTTCGAGATATATTTTTTTTTTCGAAAATAGACGCGGCCGTTTTGGTTCACGCGAGACAAAAACGTGTGCACGCGAGACGAGAAATATCAGAGAAACGTCAGTGCGATTTTTCGTCACCTTTTTTTTTCTTCCGAGCCAAATCTTTTCGCAAAACGTATCGATTTTCATTCGCATGCGGAAAAATCTTGCGTCCATCACGGATTTTTATTCTTCTTTATACTTTTTGACAGAAAAATCGACCAGCTGATGCGAAATTTGAGACGTTTATTCTTGGTTCGTTCTCTCTTTCTCTCCCTCGCGGGCAGACACGCTCGAGAGTGACTCGAGATGCGACGTTTCCGGTCTTGCACCACACTCCAACCTTTTTATCACATTTGCTGCTTTAATTATTCCTCTTCGTAATCAAAACTCGCCCTGTCGCTGTTGCGGAAACATTTTCCGAAAGAAAAAACGAAAAATATTTCTTTTCATTGATAATTCGTTCAATTTTCAAAATAATCCAAATTTTTCGAGCCGATAGATTTTTCGGATCGCGATTTTTAAAAAAAGTTGCGAAAATCGAGTTGCAAGAAAAAATGCATTTCGGATTTTTCTGCAAATTGCCAGAAAGGCCAGGAGCCTAAATTTTTCAAGGAAAATCCTAAACACGCGTTTAGATGAGAAAATTTGAAATTTTTTAAAGAAATATCGCAAATTCTTGACGAGATAGGAAAATTTTCTTCATACCAGAAAATTTTTAGTTTCGATGTCAAGAATGTTCATAAAAAATTATCAAAAAATCCTAAATAAAGTAATTTTGTATAATTATGATTAATTACAATTAATTAAAACGATTAATTAACGAACTTGCGAAAGAATTTGAATCGTTAAAAATTTATCGAAGAGCGAAACCGATTTGAAAAATAAATTCAATGAAATTGAACAAAATTTTTGAATCGCTGTTAAAAATTGATTAAAAAGCGAAATTTGAAAAATTCAATTATTTTCCGTTTCGTTCTGTGTTTGTTTTCGTGTGTCAAAAACACTCGACGATGCCGGAACGAAAGAAAATTTTTTGACCCGGTCATCGACGCCGAGCGTTTCGATTTTAACAATAAAAGCGACAAATATTTCGTTGAATCGTAAAGAAAGTAGAAATTTCGATGCGTTTGGAAGGCACATGGTAATTTTATATAGAAATATTTCCACGTACTAATGACGCGAAGTTTATGACTGCGCGGCGGCGTCAAAGCGAATTTCTCGTGTGTGTTTGCGTGTCTCGACAAAACGACGATAGTTGGCGCGCGCGCCCGTTTATTTCGACTACACATTCGAATTTCCATCGTTGCGGACATGGAGACTATACGGAAGGAGTACAAGCTCGGTCCTCTGGCGTGGCCCCAAAAATGTCGCGGAGAGTTAGTTCCTCCAAGCAGCGCTGCTGTTTTAGGGACCCGTTGAGCATGCGCATAACGCTCAACAGTGTTCAAGGACACAAGTGTGGGCAAACCTCACTTCGAGTTTTCGAAATTAAAATTCTTTCATGTCTTTTGACACATCACGAAAAGTCTCTCCCAGCATACGTAGGACGATGACAAAAATCAGCTGACGGGGATTTTTTTGCAATCGATAAAACCGTATGACAGATTTGCTACTTCAAAAATTGCAGTAGCTTTCTCTCTCTCGCACTCACAGTACCGATCGAGGTACCGACTGATCCCTAACCTAATCATTTCAAATTAAATATTTCCAAAATTAACAGTGTTCTTCATAAATGAAACAAATAGTTAAAGCTCTACTTTGAACTTCTATCGGCGATGTAAAAAGCAAAAAAAAATCAATTTCTATCAATATTGAAAACCAGATACAATTTTTATACTGGTTTTAGTACTCATTATATCAATGTGCATGGATAGCCGCATGCGTAGCGTGCTGGAGTGTCGTGGCGGGGACAGGGCGATCGAGTCCTTCCGCTCATAATTTTTTATTTTTTTATTTATAATTTTTAGTACGCAATCAACGTAACCATTGCGTTCGATTATTACAGCCATGTGAATATAAGTAAAATCAAATGTATAGATGCGCATGGATTCGTTTTATTGGACCATGTCTTAAAAGGAATTTAATGTACCAGAACAAAATTTGTTTAAGAGAATGGAATAATTCTATTAGCGCGCGTTTATGCCTATACTCCTTATATTGACAAAGCAGTCATGATTAAATTCAATGGTGGGATTGATTTCACTATAAAAAAAAAAACGACATTAGACTTTTCGATATAATAAAAAATAAAATCAAAGAATCGATCATACGACCATAGCATCATCAATCCGACACGCTGCCCACCAGGCTACGCCATCATAATGTGTTTGATGTTTTAAAACTGGTACAAAAATTTTGAAATGGGTTTTTAATATTTGTAGATTTCCACTATGTTACTTTTAACATTCTCAATCCTCTTCAGCCAAATTTCAATCCCTACAAGTTAATTTTAGGGACCGTTCCCTCGCCATGACATTTAGTTTCCGGTTTTAATATTTTTACCCGCGCGAGGTCTTTGTCGCCGCCATGACGGTCAGTTTCATCGCGAAGTACCCGTATTATTACTATATATTCACGTTCTTAACTACAATGCGACGCCTGTCGGCCGTACTTGGAACTACCGTTCTGAGACAGATTTGGGCCGCTATCAATGCCAGCACGGTATAGGGAGCTTGGACTCCTTCTGTATAGTCTCCATGGTTGCGGAAATAGCCCAACCCGCGTGAAAAGCGCGCACACACACGCGCGCGATCATTCGCGTACGAATGTACGCGTTTTGCTCCCTCGGGCTCTCTCGCTGTCTCCTCGAGTGCAAAGATCTCTCTGGCGGAGGTTGAGTTAGCCCGCGCGCGATATAGTCACCTGGTTTTTGCCCGTTCGGCAAACGTTTCAGCTGCATAAAATCGCGCCCCGGTCACTCTCGAAATAACGTCCGAATCCATTTTTTCCTCATGGTGCATTTTATTTCTCGAAATATTCGAGTCAAGCAAGAATTTCAAACAAAATCAAAACAAAACTTTAAGGAGCTCGTTTCCGAGTCGGTGCGTGGCCGAAAAAGTGAAAACGCGATCATTTCCCGCGGACATTTTTCACTCGAGAGCGAATTAACGCGAAGGGAAAAAAAACATGCGAAGCATACGGAGAAAAAAGTAAACAAACAGCGAGAGCAGAAAAAAAGTTAGTAAAACGCGAAAAAACCGTTAAAAATCGATTTGAAAAAAACATGGCGGCCAAATCCGAAGCGAAAAAAATAAAATTTCTTTTCGTATGAAAAAAAACGCGTAATGGAAAATTTCGTTCGGTGCAAAAACGTTGACCCCGCGCGTCTTAGGGATAATAAATTTTCTCCATTTTGTCAATAGATCGCGCCCACCCTCGGCAGAAGCGAACTCAATAGCGAAACAATTTTTTTCGACACATTTTTCTCAACTCCCACATTTATCGAGCAATGAATTTAATCCGTGCGCCAAAATTCCGCACCGCGCGCACATATACACGATTATCGTCGGAATTTCACACTTTCATTTTTCTTCGGTATTTACTGGCTCAATTGTTTATTTATATCGTCTCAGGCTACCGTTTTATTTGGCAGTAATAACTGCCAAAATCAGCCAAATCGCGCCGATTCAAGGTTCATTAACATCGAATACACACTCGCGGCGAGACGCATAAAAATAATAGTTAAAAACCATAAACATCGAGTCTCAAGAGAAGCGAAAAACTACCAAAAGTGTACGAAATTTTCGACGAAAAAAAATGTCAAGAATTGTGTAGAAAAATGATTTGAAAAAAAAAAAATTTGACCTCCGAGAGCCAGTTTCTCCGAAAATTATCGCAAAATGCGAGTGAAAATCGAATTTTTCACGATTTTGTTTGTACCGAAAAGACTAAAAACATAAAAATGCTCGACGGAATGGAGTTTTTTCCTCGAAACATCGCGGGCTGCCGGAAATGAGTCGTTAATGGAGAATAAAATGATAAAGAATCATGAGCACGTACCACTTCATCGCAGGTACGAAAAAAATGACAGGAAAGAAAAATAATGAAAAGGGCGATCGTGAAGCTGCAGCAAAGTCAATGTTATCGTGGTTGGACGAATCGGACGTAAGGTGGCGTGACCGATCGCGTGTTTAACGCACAACTTGCGTTCAGCGTGAACCGCGAACACTCTGGCGGCCAAACGCGACACTAAAACGTGGCGAAATGTTGTCGATGTTTTTTCTCGATTATAAAGGAACAATCACGTAGCTCGTACACATAAATGTTGTTTTTATAATATTCGTTGACCGAAAAAAGTGCAACGAAAACGCCAATTGCCAGGGGCCAACGCGCAAGATATCGTCAAGTCTCTGATCTGCCTCTCGACGATAGACTAAGCCGCACAGTGCCAAGACGACTCGTGACTCTCTCAACCCTACCAATCGAATCCACGCCGCAGTCGTTCTACTGGCATTGGCCCGCTCACCACCGCGGACCAACAATTATATTACTATAACTATTTTTTTTCGTTTCTCGTTGAAAAATAAAAAGCAAGCGTCTCACTTTGTTTTTTTTTCACTCTCTGACTCGTTTCGCCCCACGATAAATTTATTTCATTGGTTTCTGACCTCCTGCGAGGATCGATTATCGATTTCGCAACGAATAATCGAAAGCGTTGTTGATATGCCTCAATAAATATGTAAAATATGTAAAATTTTTGTTTTTTTTTCCCACCAATCCGCAGTGACGAGGTCGTCAAACAAGATTCGAGACGATGAGTGCAAAATAAAAGTTCATACTTATCGGTTATTCGTGAGAATCGTCGAAGAGAAACTTGAAAAATGTCGAAACTCGTCAAATTCCATGTTTTCGTGAAAAATAAAGATTCATTTTGATAAAAAGACAAATTCAGGGAGAAAAACACTCGTTCGATAGGCTTCCGGTTGTCGAACTGCTGTTTTGTCGTCGAGACAAGTGCCCCGTGAATCTAGTGTCAAGAGCAGTGGCTAAAAATTGCATCATTTTCTATATTTTTCATCTTCCGAAAGACCGCGATCGGTCGAAATCTTATCAAAACTACTCGAGCGCGTTATCTCGCGAATACGCCAAAAATATCGTGCAAAATTGTCCGGAACTGATACACAAGGTGTTTTGAAGAAAACGAAAAAAGCGTAAAAACTACGAATCCGGTAAAATAGCCAAAAATAGAGACAACCGGTGCGTTCGAAAATGTAAACAATCGTTGGACGTGCTGCTGCGACGTGGCCCTTTATCGAGTGTCGAATCAATCGTCTTTGTTTTCGTTTCCAATATAATTTTGCGAAACTTTAGTTTTTCGGCTTTTCCGGCTACTTAACCGGATTTTTCAATTAATTTATTAACACGTTGATTTATTCGATGATTCTTTCGCTCGAGATCGTAGTCGCGTGCGCACGGCTCGCGACAAAACGCACAAAAACCCCCGATTCTGAATCATTCGCCTCGAGAATTTCGTGGCGAATCAATTCCTCGCTCGAATTTCGTTTCTGTTTGCCCAAAAATTGCGATAAAAAATGGCGTTCACGATCGTGACTTTTCTTGACAATCCCGAACCTTTTTGTTTGCTCCCCAGACCGAAGAATCGGATCGAACCCAAAGCGACAATCGCAAAACTCGATTCCGCGAGCTTTTCTCGATTTTTGAATAAATTCGTTTGTTTTTTTTTTATTCGACCTGTAAAAACGCGAATTTTCTATAAACTCGAGGCGAGTACGAATGAATAAGTTGAAAAAATGAGACGAATCGCGACGACACTTTGGACAGCGGATTTCGTGCGAATCTAGCGCCGCTCGTTATCGAGACTGTTGACCAAAAACTGGCGAGAGTCATATTAAAAATTACATAACGCTCGAGCTTTCGTACGTATGAAAATTATTGACTGTATTATCAAGTTGGTGAGAATAAATAAAAAGAAAAGTATAACGTGCGGTGCGCTTTTCCCCCTCAAAAACACTTGGCGATACACGAAAGTGGCTGGGCGTATCGCACTCGCCCCCGCATTTCACCAACACGTTTCGTCTATTTTCGTGACTACTTCGCGCCTCGAGTACCCGCGAGTATAAAACTCGCGAGTTCGAGAGTTCATCATGATCGTCAAGTGGTTTCATCATGAATTTTACCCAATTCGTCCAATTTTCCAGACTCGAAATAAAAAGTCTCAGTCGCGAACGTTTCTAAATGTTGCGAAAAACATTGTCGCCAATTCCTGACGTTCCCGACCATAAAACATGGCGGAAAAATGCGGGAAGCGCGAGAGAGCGTAACGATCGCATCGCGGCGATGATCCGCGACAAAAATCGACGTCACTGCGATAATAAATAACAAACTGGCGTGGTTGTCTCATTATTCCCATTTCTCTCTGGGATCGACGCGAAAATTGCAGAAAATTCATTTCGCACACACACACGCCTGAGTTTTCTTCACCCCCCCCCTTTTCCTTATTCTCCGCCATTCCTGCTTCTAGACACTTTGCGTTCACGTAATTATTCGCCCAAACTTGTTGATTTTGTTTATTTAAAAACACACACACACGCGCACGTGGCTTAGTGTTGATTGCACACACACAAGCGAGCGCACGAGGCTCGTCGCGTCATCTCGCTGCGTCGCGGCCATTCACACAAATCCTCTATTTTCTATTTGGCATTCGATCAACGAGACTCTGCCATTTTACAACGAGATTCACATAAATTAGCTCGCCACTCGCTCTCCTTACTTTTCGACTCGCGAAATTTCGACTCCGGCATCTCGCGCGATCGTTTTTTATGAATAATCAAAATCGGGACGACGCGCGTGACAACAAAATGTAAACAATTTGTTGGTTAACTTTATTATTTCCGCGCGGGACGTTAATATGAAAATTTGTGGCAATAAGTTTTCCGATCGTGTGACTTTTCGACACTAAAATCGTTTGTCGTCATCAAATTTTTCGTTTTTCAGTTAAATCATTTTATTGTTTCATTCATCTCGAGGCAAAGCTTGACGCAAATTTTGGGCACTTTGTTTTATCAAGATTGGCCCGATTTTGTGGTATTTTTGTTACGAAATGCTTGGAAATGTAAAGAAACATAAAAGACGAAGAAAAATGTATCGAAACGAAAAGATCGCGTTCGTAAATTCGAGCGGACGCGTCGAATTTTTCAAATTTTCAAGTTTTTGTGGAATTTGAAAGAAAATTCGTCGTTTTCGTTTCTTTCGGTGACGTTTTCATGAATATCGATGCATAACATTTTCCTACGATTGTTGCGGAGAGAAGTTTCGGTCCCAAAGTCGAAATTTGACCGATTTTTGGCGATTTTCAAGGAAAAAATCGTTCAATGGCCATTTCGCCACACGCATACGTTCTCGCTTTGTCACGTGACACGTACGGCGTGTGAATCGCGAGTCTTCCTGAACGTGTCCGTGACATGACAGACATTTTGGTGCGATCTCGTGTCACGTCCCAATTTTTCGCGGACCACGCGACAGAAACTTTTTCCACGTCACCGAAATTCGTATTTCATCTCATATTGCCGAAAATTCGTTTTTTTTTTAGGAAACGTACGAAGAAATGAGAGTTTTCCTCTTTTCGTAAAAGTCGCCCTCGCTCCGCGGAGTCTATAAAGATCTATTTTGAGTTTTTCGAGAAAAAACGAAGCGACAGAGAAAAAGTAGATCATGAGTTTCGTCTTATTTATTTTCTTTCCTTTCTTCACGAAAACAGAGACTGGGGATCGCCACTTGCTTTTCAATCTTTTTAATGTCAGGTCGAATTTTCTTAGTTTCAACTTTCCCTATTTTAAACTCCCGAGTGTCCCAGATAAACGCGCAGCTAATGTGCGCTTGGGATTCTCGAAATATATTGTCCCCGCGCGCGCGGGGTCTCGCTTTGTGTGACCGAGAGAATAGGAAGAAAAAAAACGGTCGTTTAGTTTTTTTCCGCTTTTTTTTTCAATGCGAAAACTTGATGCATTTGACAATTTTCAGACTCGACTGGCTCGCGTGGCTTCAAAATAGACGGATTCAAAAAAACGCCGCCCTGCTGGGTCGATTGCCAGCGATTGGTCGCACATGCCAATCGCGAAAACCAACACAATTGGCTCTCGGTTTACCTGAAGGGCTGGATGTTGACTTTTTGCAGACAAAATTTAGTTCCACTTTCCAGCTGTAGAGCGCGTGGCTCTGAAGTTCGCAACGTTGAGATTTAACGAAAAACATTTTTCCTATTGATTATTTATTGAATTTTGAAAATCGTGGAAATTTTTTGAGTCGATTGAATTTTTTGGTCGCAAGAGAGAATCGTTTTATTGGCCGGACCAAATATTCAATAATAATTATTGGCTCTGCTCATGAAATAACAGAATTTCGTTGCATTCCAACGATGCAAACTTCAGGATCATCGATTTCAAGGAAAATAGAAAAAATCTGGTCAGAATCGCCAGTTCGTGAAATTTTTTTCATCTGTAATTGAAAATGGGCCATTTTCCCTTTTTTTTTGCCTTTTAAATGCAATAAATTTACAAACTCTCGCGCAAGATTGATTCTTGCGGTTCCTGATTATGAACGGGCTTCATTGAGAACGGACTTTTCAGTTAATCTGAAACATGACAAGCATTTTCTTGGATAAATCCTCTCCCAACAGAATCACGAAGAAATCGTCTGGACACTGATGCATTGTGATGACAGAATTCTCTCAGCAAAGTGTTTCTCGTGGAATTATTTGGCGACAATCGAACCTTGACCTTACCCTGAACAAAGTACTGGAATTTTTTAAAATCACGAGTCAAAATATTGTAATAACAATGTCGTTTCGTGCCAAACGTTTTTGATCTCAATCTCGATGTTTCCCACGACCTCGACTGTGCACACAAACATTTTTTCCAGCCTGGACCTGAAAAAATAAATTCCTTATGGAAAAATCGAATAAATAATGACAATGGAATTAAAAAAAGTTGACGAAGTGGATGAATTTTATGATTCAATGAATTTTAAACGGAAATTCTCCCCTCGAGTGCAATCCGGATCGTTTTTACCCCAACAACGGAACGTTTTGGCATTTAATTATCGAGATCGTCGAAATATAAATTTGTGCCTATAAAATATCGATAATTTACCACAAAAATTAAAATTTACCACAAAAAACGTCTTTCGACGATCTGAAAAACGTTTGGGGTCAGATTGACCCGATACGCACTCAAGGAGAGTGTACACAAAAAGTTAAAACTCACTTTTGCATTCCGAGCGCTTGAATTTCTCCGTTTCTTTGCAAACAAATGGATGAGGCGACTCAAGGTCCAGGATTTTCCTAAACCCAAGTCCTTCGGCGTCTTGAATTGACAATTTCATTAGTTTTACAAATCAACGAGATCCGGCAATTCAAATTTTCATTTCTAGATCGAGCAATCGCGGATCCAGTTTTCCAGCGTTTTGAATAAAACTCAATCGAATTTTTGTGATCTTCAGAAAAATACGAACCAGGGTCACGATCTCCAGTTCTGCTTTTTCTTTCATTCTTATCGTGTCTCTCTGTCTTGGGTCACACGGTCGGTCGAATTTGCCGGAGACATTGCGTCAGGAAAATTTTGATTTTGCGTGAACTCGATGACGCAGCCCAAACGAAAAGCATTCGGAATTTGCGTTTCTGAAAAAGGGAAATTGATGTTTTTCCGATGTTATGAAGAAAGAATTTTCGTGGGAAAAATCGAATTGCGGATTGACAGGAAAATTTACGAAGAAAAATAATAAAATCGAGTACCTTTTGAGCTTTTGGTCATTTCGCTTCGTTTTCGTCACGAATTCTCTGTTTATTTTTTGCTGCGATTAGTCCTGGTTTGGATTCAGCATCGTCCTGTTGTCGCGACATCGCCAGCCCAGCGGGGCTTCGCAGGGTTTTTGTCATTGCCGAATTTTCTTTCGTTTTTGGTTAATTTTGGCTCGAAACTTTTTTAACGTGCTCGTTCGACGGTATTTTCCCATCTTGAAGGTCGATCGCTCTGTAAAGCAAGTCCGATACTTGGTTAGAGAAACAAACATTTTTATTCACTCGAAAAATATTGGTCGCACTTTATTCAAATGCTGCAAAAAGCTCGATCGATGGAAAATTATCGCGATCGTTTTTATTCGCTGAGGGTTGAATAGAAATCTCTACTAGTTTCGTGGAATATTCTGATCGGTTCCATTGGCATTGGCAAACGATAAAGAAACGCGTTTGATCGCCCGACCGATGCTACACGCGGCCGCTCTCCGCGCTGGCCGGTGGCCCACTGAGCCGCCGATCGGCCGATAAGCTCGTCGCGCTCTCCCCTCTCCGCGCCACTCTATTGGCTACTTGATTCGCCCCACCACCAGTTGCGCTTGGCTCGTGTACGGCGCTGCTGGCCTCGCTCTGCCTAGCGAGCGCGCGTAAAACGTAAACAAACCGGCGATTCCCAAACTTTAGCCGCAAACTGTTTCTCTTTCCTGTTAAATTGAAAAGTCAATTCAATGATTTTGGTATTTTGTGTGTTTGTAGTCGGCGAACGAATGCGACGACAAAATTTATTTAATCCTAGAAGAGTGACCTTATTTTTTTTACCTATTTCGGTAAACTTGGGGTCAGAAATGACCGCAATTTTGAAAAGTTCATATCGCTGGTGAAATTTAACGAAAAGCGTTCAACTTCGGCTCATTCTTTTCGTTTTTTAATGCAGGATCGCAGGAGCCTGGGGAAATTTTGCTTTGAAGTAGAAAAATCAATGAAAAATGTGGTAAAACGATAAAATGACCGCAATTTTGAAAAATTCATATCTCCGGTAAAATTTCACGAAAAGAGTTCAGTTCGGTCTCATTCTTTTCGTTTTTTCATCCAGGATCTCGTGAGCCTGGGGCAATTTTGCTTAAAGTAAAAAAATCAGTCAAAAATGTGGTAAAACGATAAAATCACCTGAATTTTGACAAATTCATATCTCTGATAAAATTTAACGAAAAGAGTTCAACTTGGGCTCATTCTTTGAGTTATTCAATGCAGGATCACGTGAGCCTGGGGTAATTTTGCTCAAAGTAAAAAAATCAGTCTAAAATGTGGTAAAACGATAAAATGACCTGAATTTTGAAAAATTCATATCTTTGAAAAAATTTCACGAAAAGCGTTCAACTTGGGCTCTTTGTTTTCGTTTTTCAATGCAGAATCATGTGAGTCTGGGACAATTTTGCTTGGATCCAGAAAATCAATATAAAATACGGTAAAACGATAAAAAACGATAAAAACGAAGAAAGTGTGCGCGGGATTGAATATATATCTCATAATTAAAAACGTTTAAATGATATTTTCCTTATAATCACGATCCCAAAGCCATGACGCAACCAACAAGAAAATTCAATCAAAATTCGAAGCGTGTTGCTAATTTTCTCATCTCGAGAAACGCGCGAAGCGATGATGGTTGATTGACCCCGCGCGCGCGGTGGCTCATTTAACATTTTCTCTGTTCCCCTCTGCCTTTCTCCCGAGCACACGAAACGGCTTTCTCAGCTTCACACACAAACACACGCAGCTCGTAAAGTACGAGAGAGAAGGGCGTAAGTGTCGGGCAATGTTAAAATGGTATATAGCTCTAGAAAGGCCGCGAACGTGCGATCTTGATTGAAATTCGCGTCACATGGACGATTTTGTAAATCGTGTCAAGGCTCGAGTTGGCCAATTATTTTGTTATCGTTAGGAGCCTCGTCGTTTCGTCACAATATTATTATTTACACTATCCGCATGAAAATCAATGATAAAATCGTCCACGATTTAATTTGTTGGATATTTTTTTTTATTGTCATTTTAATTTGCGAAAAATCGATCCGTTGGCCGGGACGAGGATCAAGTTTAATCGTTAACCTTCGAATCGTATCCTTTCCGGACTTTTACTCGGGCTGCTGCACTTCACGTGCGGCACTCGCTGCAGCACGTACAGCGCCAACACTCGTTTATACAGATATGTATATATTTTTGTGTCATCGAGAGTTTTGTGCAGCGCGAAATACTTCCGAGGTGAAGGAATGAAAAGTAAAAGCCAACCGGTCTGTGTGTACGCGACTTTCCCACATTTTTTATTCAACTAGCGCCAATTTTTTTTAGTCTCCGTGGCGTTGTAACAATTAGTTAAGAATTCATTCCATTCTGCGCGACTCTCTGAATATCACACCGGAGCTCCCGACGTTCGGGTCCAACGCAAAATACTTTTTTTTTCAATTTTGACCCTCGAATCGTAACCGGGGCTCAAAAACGACCTCGAACGAATTTCAATCTCGCGCCCTTTTTGCCTTCGTTCTCCTGGTTTTTTAACATCGTTTTACCGCATTTTTAACGAATTTCTTTGCAAACACGCAAAGAATGAGCCCGAGTTGAACTCTTTTCGTTGAATTTTACCGGAGATGTGAATTTTTCAAAATTCAGGTCATTTTATCGTTTTACCACATTTTTGACTGATTTTTTTACTTTGAGCAAAATTGCCCCAGGCTCACGTGATCCTGCATTGAATAACTCAAAAAATGAGCCCAAGTTGAACTCTTTTCGTTAAATTTTATCAGAGATATGAATTTTTTAAAATTCAGGTCATTTTATCGTTTTACCACATTTTGGACTGATTTTTTTACTTTGAGCAAAATTGCCCCAGGCTCACGGAGATCCTGGATGAAAAAACGAAAAGAATGAGACCGAACTGAACTCTTTTCGTGAAATTTTACCGGAGATATGAATTTTTCAAAATTGGGGTCATTTAATCACCGATTTACCACATTTTTGACTGAAAAAACAACCTCAATTTCTTGAAACTTTTGTTTTCAGCGTTCGCAGAATAATTTCAAATGTTACGTGAATACGTAGACAAAGTGTGTTCATCAGCTTTGCGAAATTGAAATTTTTTAGCTCGAATGAAAAGCCCAGGGTTACCACAACAAAGTTTCGCATACAAATGAGACTGGCTTGTTCCTTCTCGATGGGATCGACGTGCCCACCGGACCCGAATGTTCAAAACGTTTCCTGAATATTCGAGCCTTTGCAAATTTTATGAAAATCCGTTTTTATTCTTGAGGGAATTTGTGCAATTTCGACATAACTAGCAAAGAACAAATCGTTAAGTTGCTCTGGTGTTTTCTTCCGATTTTCTCGTCGTAAAAGTTTCAAGAACTTTGAAAAACAGGGCGAGCATTTTATAAGATTTTAGATAATTTATTCACATCCGCAGAGTCGTGCGGGAAATTCCATCGACACGACATATCGCGTAGGATCATCCTTGGATCGCGTATAATCCGCGAGTTTGTCGCGGATGACCCGAATTAATATCCACCTCTTTGCGGAATTTTATGGCAAACGTGAAGCGTCCATGTGTATATAAAAGTCCGGTATCCTTTTGCACAAGACACAGTGAGTTTTGTGATCAGCGTCAAAGAAAATCGTCCGCGTACACATTTTCTCCAAGATCAACTCGTAGAATTCGATTTCAAGAGATTCCCCATACATCATGGTAAAGACGCAGATAAAAAATAAAATTTAACTCCGTACCAGCTGTGCTCAGTTTTTCTTACACGAGACGCGAAACCGAATAATTTCATTTCATTTTCAATTCAATTTCCGATTGAATTTTGAATTTAATTTTCCATTCAAATTTTTATTTAATTTTCGATTCAATTTTCAATTGAATTTTCAATTGAATGATGAATTGAATTTTCAATTCAATTTTCAATTCAAATTTCAATCCAATTTTCGATTCAATTTTCACTTCATTTTTCAATTTAATTTTGAATTCCATTTTGAATTTAATTTTCAATTTTATTTTCAATTCAATTTTCAATTGAATTTTCAATTCAATTTTTCATTCCATTCGATTGATTTTCAATTTCGAATTAAATTAATTAAAGGAAATCAAATTTTTCAAAGTTAAAAACGTAGTTGATCGGTAGAAAATGTTCCGAAAGCAAATGCGATCGATGTGGCCAAAATTCCCGAGGTATTGTTGACGGAAAAAAATTCAAGACCCGTTACGTAAAATTGCAGAAATTCCCAGCGATCCTCGCGGCGGTAATGACAATAATCGGAATATTTGGAAAGGTTGCAAATTGTTACACGACATCAAGACCTCCACCATCGGGTGCAATAACGGCTTACCCGTTCCCGCAGCTGCCGTCGTACATAGCGATGGGCGGTTGGGTCTATCCGGAACAAATAGCTCCCGAGTCTTGAGCAGGCAAAATTAACATTTGGAGAGCATGACGATCGCCTGCGCAATAATTAACGAGCCTCGGATACCGCGATCGATCGTGAATTATCTCGCCGCGATATTCCGCGCGGGATCGAAGATTCTCGCCAATCCACTTGATCACGCACGTCGTCCAGCATCCCAAAGAGCAAAGCACCATTTTTTCCATTTTCCTTGTCCCCATCAATTCTCACAAGAAACATTTTTGACTCCTTGAAAATTGACGATTCGCATCTCGTTAAAATGCAGCGAAAACTTTTATTTTCTGAATTTGTACGATTTCAACGGAAAAACCGATCGACGAAATTTTTTCAAATTGCATTTGAATTTTCTACGATTTTTCGTCTTCAAAATGGTTTTTGGTTCAAGAAAATCCGTTTGTTAAATCCAGAAAAATGTAACGTGTAAGATTTTGCTCGCGAGTTTCACGAACGATTTTATTTTCTTGGGTGCGATCGCCTGTACAGAAAATATATACGTGCGAGCCTATTTGCGCAAGCAGCACGATCATCAGACGCGGTCCAACTATTTGATAACACAAGTCACGGATTCTCTTTTGTTGTACACGCTACGAAAAATAACCGAGATGCTTTATTTTTTTCCTCTCCTTTCGCGATACACGTTTCGTCGAAATTTTTGCCTCAAATCTGTAAAACAAAGAGTTTTGTTGACGAATTGTCCATAATTGTCATTATTTTACGATTTTTCTGTTGTAAATTATATTTTCGTTCAATAAAACGTTTGGACACGAATGATTGTCAATTTTTCTTCATACCCAAACGAGTCGATTTTCTCGCAATCGTTCCGTTGGGCGATTCCCATTTTTTCTGAGATTCGCTAGACTTTTTAGTTTATTTTTGTATTTGGCAGGAATTTGGCCTGCAAAAAATAGAAATTTTCGTAAATTCTCGAGTTTGGCCTCACGAAACGCGACATTTTGACGAAATTTATAAATTTTTCTCCCATTTATTTCGAAGTAATTCTTCCCAGAACATCGAATTTGTCGGTGGAATGCAAAATCATTTGAAAATATAAAGAAGAAAAGGTAAACACGGATCTTCAATCAATACTTTCGCCTGCTGACGGAATTGCAATTACGTTTTCTACGATTACGGGGATTACGTGAGCCGCACAAGACACAGTGAGTTTTGTGATCAGCGTCAAAGAAAATCGTCCGCGTACACATTTTCTCCAAGATCAACTCGTAGAATTCGATTTCAAGGGATTTTCCATACATCATGGTAAAAACGCAGATAAAAAAATCAAATTTAACTCCGTACCGGCTGTGCTCAGTTTTTCTTACACGCGACGCGAAACCAAATAATTTCATTTCATTTTCAATTCAATTTTGAATTGAATTTTCAATTTAATTTTGAATTGAATTTTGAATTGAATTTTCAATTCAATTTTCAATTTAATTTTGAATTTTATTTTCAATTCAATTTTTAATTTTGTTTTGAATTTTATTCTGAATTCGATTTTCAATTTAATTTTGAATTTGAATTCGAATTTCATTTTGAATTTAAATTTGAATTCAATTTTCAATTCGATTGTGATTTCAATTTTCAATTGAATTTTCAATTCAATTTCCAATTCAATTGTCAATTCAATTTTCACTTAATTTCGAATTTAATTTTTAATTCAATCAATCAATTTAATTTTGAATTTTATTTTCAATTTTATTTTCAATTCAATTTTCGATTGAATTTTCAATTTTATTTTGAATTTTATTCTTAATTCAATTTTCAATTTAATTTTCAACGTGAGGTGACATCCAGCACGTGGATTTGTCGAGTGACCCGAAGAAATTGAGGAAAGCGACGAAAAAAAAACTGGAAACGAAAAATCCAAAGATGGGCGAATGGAATTGATTTTACGCCGTAGCGAAGCTGACGTGCTGGCTGTAAGGAAGAAAAAATTCACATCGTACACTCGGAATGTTGAATATATTTCCAAAGTTCAAAAATGTTGAGGAATGTTGAGATTTTTGCTCTCCGATCACCGGAGACGTCTCTGGAGAAAAAAAAAACGTTGGGCCAAGATTAATCAAGTGAGCAGACTATGGAAATGCATTTACTGCGATAAAACGAGATTTTAAGATGCGCAGGAAACTGTACGAAATGGACGACGTATTTTCTCAATTTATCTCTCTCAGGAATAATTTAAATGGTTACATGTGTTTTGCTCGTTCCACGAGAACGAACTTTGACCAAGGACTTGATGAGACTTGGAACAAGCAACGGTCACACGTCATTAGTCTCCCTAATTAACCAATACCAGCAAATACATCGTTGCACTCGTTAGAAATGATAGAAAAACAATTTTTCAATATTGCAGCAACAACATCTCGTCCGTCAAATAAATTCTGTCTGCACAATCCGCCGAGTCTCAAAAATGTGCCAAAATGCAATAATTTTGATAAAAAACGACAAAAAAAACTTTTTTTTTTCTTTGCGCACGATTCCGTGGAAATTTTCGAAAATATCGAAGTTTTGGAAAGAAAAAAAAAAATCCTAAAGTCTTCGACGTTAAAATGAAAAATAATTGATCGAAATGAAATTTCGTTTGGTCGATAAATTACGATTTTTTTTTGCTACAATTTTATTTACTCGCTTTTCTTTTACGATGTTTTGGTTACTTGCACTAAAAGGGACACACGCACGAAAACCGCGAGGATCGAACTCGACGTCGTACGTGAAAAGTGCATTTGCAATATGCAGGTGAAAAAGTATATGCAGCTGAGTAGGCTAGACGATCGTAATAACGATGAAATGCCGAGTCTGACTAACACACAAACAGAGAAATTGACATACCGCAATAATGCGGAGCGAAGGCCCGCGCTTTTTCATCCAACACCGCGCGCGAACGGGCCAGTCACTCTTCCTGCTCTTGGCACGAGCGGACGAGAACGATCTCGTCGGGCGATTAAATCGACTCGCACGCACGCGAGTCCTCAACAGTGTAAAAATTGGTAAATTTTTGTATTTCCGGAAAAATTTCCGGAGACGTCAGCAGTTTGGTGAATTTTATCGTTTCGTTTTCGATTCTTTGATTTTCTTCACTCCAGAATAATTAAAATTATTTTATTGCATTCTGCTGTGTTTGTGTTTTTTTTTTTTCAAAGTTTAATCGATCGATTTAACTATTATTCATTATTCTTTGCATTCCGAGTCCGCTCTGGAGATTTAATTGCAAAAGGTTCGTCAATCAATCTCGTGAAAAAGCCTCGCGATGAAGGTTCTCGATTTTCGACGTACTTCTCTCCTGCTCGTGCCTCTCTTCATCGGTTCCAACTTGAAATATGTCAATTCGCAACCCGCGCTTCAAGCCACTTCCTTTATCCTCGGTGGTCTTACAAATGCCGCCTCGTCAGCTGGCAATTTCCGTAAGTATCTCGATATAAACAATCTCCTCGCCTGCCACAGCTTTTTCAGCCTCGCACCGGAATTCCAGTGTCAATTTTTCATGGCCCTGCAGTTTGCGACGTTGAGGTGCAGCGAAAAATACGTTTTTCTATTAATTGTTTGTTTCAATTATAAAAACCATGACAATTTTGTGTCTGGATCCTAAAAAAAAATCGTTTCATTGTCCTGGCGAAATATCGAATGAAAATTCTCAATAAAAAACAGAATTTCGTTGCATTCCAACGATGCAAACTTCAACATCTGTTTTTTTCTAATCACTGCTGAGCTTCAATGTCGTGAATTTTGAGATCGCATGCCACGTTGTTTTTTTGTGATAATTGTCACTTTTTTTTTATCGTCTTCATTCGGCCATTTAATAGAAATCTATTTTTTTTCCCATTCGCTGCATCCACCCACACGTACATAACGCTCTGCTCGGCTCATATTGCAACATTCAAAATTATGGAGTCAAAACGCGCCACTTTGTACGCGCGCTCGAGTGTGCTGCATCGCCGGGCTCGAGGAAAGTATCGAGCACGCTAGCGTTTGATCGTGTCCTCGTACACAAATCGATACATCGCGTCGAACAACGAGTTTCGAATGCTGAAAAAAAATTGTCGATCGATAATTCGATCCAGTTGTCACTAGTTTTTTTTTTATTATGAATAAAACGGGCGAGGCGATTTTTTTTGGACGTTACGATGTTCCCAAAAGCTCGTGAACTTTCTTGTGCTTTTCACGCGAACAAAAATATTTTTTTTTTCGAAACTTAATGCAGAAACGCGATCGAAACTCGAAACCAGTCTTTCTGATCGCTTTTTCGAATTCATAAATGTTAATCATCTTGGAAAATCCTCTCGGGAGAAAAAAAAACGTGAAAAACAGTTTTTGCGGACGAAATGATTCACCGGAGAAAAAACTGCTCGTTCCATTGACGCGTGTGAATTCGTAATTTATCAATTTTCCTTGAGCCTTTGCTCATTGCTCTCGCAACTCCAAGTTGACGTTTTAGTCCACGGGAGATCGAAATTTTTGCTCCGGAGAATTCTGAGGCTCTTTAAATTTCATTTGATGCCAAAACCTGCGGAAAATTTCTCACTTTTCATGTTTTTCTCACTTTTTTTTTACATTTTACGTCTGAAAGTTTCTTGCAAATTACTCGATCGTCACGAGAGCGAAAAAAACGACTGGATCCATGACTCATTGCTCGATTTTTGTATAATTAAAATTCTCGATTGATTTTCCGTGATCCGAGTCGAGAAATTATCGATCGATTTAAATTATCGAGTCCCTGGACGATTTTTCATTTTTTTAAAACCCCCAAAGTGACTCAGTTCGTAAAATTGAAGGAAAATTTCGATTTTTTTGGACCAAAGTGTAAGGACCAGGTTTCTCGTCATTTAATTCTCGTCGATACTGTCAATTGAAAAAAATGCATGCGTGATGCTTTACATTAAATTATAAATTAGTCCGAAATTATATCGCACACACTTCCGGTTATGCTTTTTCCAGTATCCGGGGTCGTGCAACGACAAAAGGAATTCTTGCATCGTGTGACCGATACTGCAACCGATTACGGTATGCGCATATATTCATGGGGATTCAAATCGACGTTAAGGGCCTCCGTGCACCGAGACAAATGACGAAAAATTCCATTTTTCATCAAAATTTCGATTCCGCAGTCGCGCATTCTTCATAAATATTCATGAATAAATGTCACTAACACGTTTGTCATTTTTCGAATACATTGGCACGATGTTGATCATTTTTTTTTCTAAAAGTCTATAAAAATCCTTTTTGGGATGATCCTGAAGTTTCCATCGTTGGAATGCAACGAAATTCTGTTATTTCTTCAGCAGAGTCAATAATTATTATTGAATATTTGGTCCGGCCAATAAAACGATTCTCTCTTGCGACCAAAAAACTCAATCGACTCGAAAAATTGCCACGATATTCAAAATTCAACAAATAATCAATAGAAAAAATGTTTTTCGTTAAATCTCAACGTTGCGAACTTCAGAGTCATGAATTTCGTTTTTCGAAGTTTGCATCGTCGGAATCCAACGAAATTCTGTGATTTCTTCAGCAGAGCCAATAATTATTATTGAATACTTGGTCCGGCCAATAAAACGATTCCCTCTTGCGACAAAAAAACTCAATCGACTCGAAAAATTGCCACGATATTCAAAATTCAATAAATAATCAATAGAAAAAATATTTTTCGTTGAATCTCAACGTTGCAAACTTCAGAGTCATTTTTTGGGACGGTGTTCAGTTTTTTTATTAATGTCGCTTTTTGTGTAATTGCCCCAAGTGTTTTCGAATAAAACAAGACGATGCAGTTGTGTTTTTAAATTTGATGGAACTTCGAGAAAATAAAAATAAAACGGTTTCAAGTTTGCATCGTTGGAATGCGACGGAATTTTGTATTTTTCTTGAGCAGAGTTCACGATTCTCATTAAATATTTAATGAGGACGACGAAACGATTTTTTTTTAGGATCTAAAAACAAAATCGCAACGAAAATTGTCATGGTTTTTGAAATTCAACAAACAATTAATAGAAAAACGTATTTTTCGTTGAAGCCAAACTTTGCAAACTTGAGCGTGACAAAAAAAAACATTTTTTTTCTTCAAGATACGAAAAAATGGGATGGATTTTGTATAATTGAAATTTTCATGTCTTGTTGCATGTTCTCGTCGATTTTCAAGTGGCCAGCGCGGTCGAGATGCCGAGAAGTTTATTGATGAACGCAACCAAGATGACGACGAACTACAGTAAGTTGTATAATACAAAACACACGCGAATTAAGCAGCGCCATCAAGATTTCGTGACTCTGTGTAACTAATTCGAAAAAGGACAGTCGACAGCGCCGCATCGATTGGTCTCGATTTCAAGCTGAGGATGCTCCTGGAAAAGTTTCGATCTCGAATGCCATATGGATTTCCAGAGCTCGGTGTCCCTGTCCTCGAGCCACTGAAGCTTTACGATCTGAACCTCAAAACGCGTCACACAGAAATTGGCAAGTGAGTAAAGGCTCAAAATAATAAAAAAATCAGATCGACTAGATCGTCGAGTTTCAAAAAATCAATAAATTTTCAAGTAATTTGATCGAATTAATAAAAAAATTCAAAAAAACTTGATAGAAAAACTGAAAAACGAAAATAATTGAGATGCGAAAAGCTGCAGGTCGGCTCAGCATTTTTTCGTGCATAAAGGCGAAAAGGCGAAGACCAATAATTAAACGATCGAAAACGATACGCCGAGATTTATAATTACTAAGTCGAGTCCAATTGCATTCTCGCCACTTCCGGTTCGAGGATAATCATCAAGCCAGATAAATCGCATCGAAATAGCTTCAAACATAATTACGAGAAATTCACGAGGCGTATCAAAAATAAAAGTCCCGACGAGATAATTACTTGATTTAGGATTTTTGGATAATTTTCAATAAAAATTCTCGAGACCGAAACTAACTTTGAGAATTTCAGAGACATTTGACTTACAATTTTCAACTTTTCCTATCCAAACGCGTGTAAAATGACTCTGAAGTTTGCAATGTTGAGATTCAGCGATAAATATTTGTTTCATCAATTATTTATTAATTTTTGAACATCATGACAATTTTTCGGATCGATTCGATCTTTGGGTCGCAAAAAAGGATCGTTTTATCGTCCAGAACGAATATTGAATAATAATTGGGAGCTCTGGTGAATAAAAAATGCAATTTCGTTGCATTCCAACGATGCAAAATTCAAGTTGCAGAAAAATGTGTTTAGGATTTTTCTCAAAAACATTTGGGCTCATGGCCTTTTTGGCTATCTGGAAAAAAAATTCTAAATACATTTTTTTTTGCAACTCCATTTTTTCAACTTTTTAACGACACGTGATTTAGATTTTCACGCGTTTGGGTGGGGAAAATGAAAATTCTAAAAGTCAGAAAATTTTTCCTCGTGGAAAAATCCTGAATAAAGTTTTTTTGTAGTAAAATTAGTTTAAAATCAACCGGAAACGATGGCGAATTCTTTTCGATCGCGCACCGCAGACCCTGCGACAAATGTGGCATAAAAAATTATGAGTAATTGCGCGTTTTTTTCGACTAGAATTAAAAAACTTGTGCGCGGTATTTTTTGCAGGAAAATAGCAAAAAAAAAAATGGTCGCGTGCATGGCTTCGTAATATCGGGAGATTCTTGAAATGCGTTTGAAAAACGTTCACGTTCTCGTGATATATTCGCCAACAGCATATGGAAATCTATTCCGATGGCTTTGTCGCGATATGCAATAACAAAACGCACGGAATATTTTTTCCTGCGCAAAGTCCAGCAGAGATATTTCCTGATATTCTCTGTTACACATCTCTTTATCGTCCTTCATCTCATTATTCGCTTTTATGGTGAAGCACGTGCCGGTAGTTTGCCTTCTGCTGCGCCGCGCGCCACTGACGTCATTCATTTCCGTCCGCGAAATCGTAACGCGTCGATTTTTTCAAACTCTCGGAAATCAACCTTTTTTTTTGTTTAATTGCCAATTATGAATCTGCGGCTAATTAATGCTGCGATGATTTAAAAAAATAAATCCGATCCATGAACTTGAAATTTTTAGTTTTAGTAGTTAATTTATTTTTATTTATTAAAATTTATTTAGAATTTTTAGTAGTTAGTTACAGTCTCGTTACCGACCGTCGCAAATGTTACTCGAAACTTTTTGCCTTTCAGCGTCAGTCTCTATCTCGATAAAGTGACGATCGACCGGCTCTCGACGTTCAATATCGACCGAGCAAGGCTTTCCCTCATCGGACCGACGATCACCGTCAATTTGTCGGTCCCCATGGTACTGGTCAATGGTTACTACAATATTTCCGGAGTCATCGATCATTTGGTTCCCATCTTTGGCGCTGGCCATTTCGAAGCAGTTGCTTACGATTTTCTCATTTATTTCAAAACTGTACTGGGCTATTCACATGGCATGTACATGAAGAGCTTCGATCTCGACTTCTCCATGAGAGCCGTCGATCTTTCGGTCGAAAATTTCATGGGCGGCGACGAGAGTGGAACAATCTTGACTGGAGTGAGTTCAACTGCACGACAATAAGAAATTTCATGCACTGGAAATAAAATTTTGGTGGAAAAGGTCGATATTTTTTTGGATTCGTCCGACTGAACGACGTTTTTTTAAAAAATCACACAAATTTGTCATTGCAGCAAGAAATATTCTAGAAAGACTCGTCGAATCTTTTTTTGTCATTTTTTTTATTCATTTTTGTCATTTTTTTGGAAATTTGTAAATTTGTAAATTTTGTAAATTTTTGTCATTTCAATCGTTAATTTTGCTGACAGTTTCGTTAGAAATAAAAAATATTGTTAAGATGACAAAAATTTGGAAATTATCCAAAAATATTTAGTTCACCGTGTTCAACAAAATATCGACGTTTTTCGACTAAATTTCATTTTCCCTGTGACACTGAAGCTCGCAACGTTGTGGTCCAACAAAAAATACATTTTTCTATTAAATTTTCTGTTCAATTTCAAAATCCACGACGATTTTTTTTTTTTGGATACTAAAAAAAATCTGCTCAAGAAAAAACAGAAATCCCTTGAAACCCAACGATGCAAATTTGAAAATCGTGAAATTTCGAGACTCATTCATCCATCGAATTATCATTTGATGGCAACGAAAGAAAATTGACAACATTTTTCCACAGTCTCAATTTGTTTCAATACGAATTCCATTCGAAATTCAATTTTTTGTTGTTAAATTATTTCTTTCTCTCCATTTTTCGGAAGCGAAATTAGCGGATGATCGAGCTGCAGGAAAAATAACGAAACGATCGAGTCACCAAAGAATTTTGCGAAACGAAAAAAAAATAAATTGAGGCTGTTTTTTTTTTTATTCGACAAGAATGTTTTTTATGGCAATTTCGATTTTAATATCAATTGGAAATTTCCACAGGTATTGAAGGAGCTCATTCCACAGGCTGTGGAGATAATAAAGCCGGACATTTTGCCACCGATCCAGGACTTTATCGCTAGTCGAGCAAACGACACGATTTATCACTTGACCATGAGAGACGTGCTCGTATTTCTTGTTGGGGAAGGCGACCTACGGAATTATCCATTACCCTTGCCATAATAAATCATGTTTTGGGCATTCTTAATATTAGCTCGATATAAATATAGTCGGAAAAATTGAGAGGGTGCGAGATCTCGTCAGGGGACAAAATAATGAGCGGATGACAACTCGTGAGCATTTACGAGCATCTGAATTTATCCCGCTCGTCTCATTCCACAAATTCGATGAAATTTTTTATAGAACGCGAATGGTCGCGGCCGAACGTGAACCCAATTGCGTACGACCAAAGTTTTGTGTAGTGTTAATTAAATAAATAATTATCTTTTTATGGTTAAGTGAATTTTTTAAAAATCTCCGATCAACGATCGATTTTTTTATTTCATTGTTTTTTTTTACCCCGAGCACGATCGAATCGTCGTTCGCAGTTGAAGATGAAAAAATAAAATTGTAAAGAAAAAAAAAAAATTCATCGATTTATTGGTTTTTGGAAAATTGAAAAAAAATCGTTGAAAACTTGAATTTTTGACCCACATTTTTTCAACAAACATTTTCCTCACTCTATTGCAGAATTCTGAGCAACAAAAAAAAAGAATTAACGACGAGTCGAGCTCCATTTCGAATAAGAAAATGTGGGAGCACGAAAAATGGTTTTCATGAAAATATTCGCAACAAGAGATAGTCTCGATGTATCCGCGGCGCGAGGCTGAAAGAAAATAATCGAATTATGTACTGCACTGAACCAGATTGGGAATCGAATCACAATGAATGCTCCCGGTTGCCATGAACTTAATAGAATTAAATGCACTCCCTTTTCTCGATGTTTCGTCATCAAATTCGTCTGCGTTTCCATCGATACTCTGTTTCGAGAAATATTTTAGACGCAGATTTCCTTACAAATCTTTGGATTTCCTCAATTTTTTCATCTTTTCGCAACGTTTTTTCGATTTTTTTCAAATTTGACTAATTTTCACGATTTTTAACTAAATTTTATCGTTAAATTTTAGTTAAAATTTTATCGTCAAAATTTAGTTAAAATTTTATCGTTGAAATTTAGTTAAAATTTTATCCTTAACATTTGGTTGATTTTTCATTAAATTGAGTTAAAAATCGTTAATTTTTCCATCGTTTCGCAACGTTTTTTCGATTTTTTTAGTTAAAAATTGAAAAAACGTTGCGAAACGATGAAAAAATTGAAAAATTCAAAGATTTGTAGGAAAATTCACTCGAAGCAACGAAAACTCATAATTTTCAATATTAGAGAACAAAATTTTGATACAATATTCGTAAACGATAATGGGACAGTTTGATTTGCCATTTGAAAACTGAATTAACTAAAAAACTTAGATCGAGTGCATTAATTATCAAAATAATTGACAAAATATATTTTTCGTCGTTTTCGAACGATGCAAACGCGAGATTCATTGAATGCAACTTGATAATGGACGAAAATATGAGACTAATTAGCAACTTCCTCGTGACGTTGATTTCGGAAGGTTAACAAAAAAGTTTGAAACTTTTTACAAACGATTAAATTACGAGAGCAATTATTGTGAAGAAGTTCGAGTCCGATTTGACGGTTCACGGGATCCCCGACGACGAACAAGCAGGCAAGGAAACGAAAAGAAATTTATTGAAGCGAAAGGAAAGACTTTTGTTGGGTTGGCTAATTGTACGAGGCCCTGGATGCTCGTAGACAAGGTGAACGTGCCAAATTTTGGAAGCCTCGAAGCTCGTTGTCAATGTCGTTGGCTTTATCACTCAATTGATTATTTTCATCATGCTCGACTACGATCTACAGTGGCTGCGACGTCTTGAACAAAAGATGTCACAATTAAAGACCGTAATTCACCCTCGTAAGCGAGTCGGGCAAGCTGTTCGAGTTGAAAACTTCACGTAGGCTCATTGAACCTTTATCCCCTGCGGAGACACTTTCTTTTTGTCCTGGAGTGGCTTTCATCGAGACAAATGAGTCGACCACCTTCAATGAATTCTATTCTTTGTCTCTATATTTACTTTCATCCGAACAAACAAAAGTCAGACCGTGAGACGGACGATGAGGCTGAAGTTTGCAACGTTGGAAAGCAACGACAAATACATGATTTTCGTTGCATTCCAACGTTGCAAACGTCAGGCTCATTTTCTCCCTGGCAGCTGTTTGTGAAACTTGCATGCAGCATTTGCGAGAAGCGCAGCGTTATCAAGCAATTATCGACATTGGCAATCGATAAGAAACCTAAAAGTTTAGCTAGAAATTAAAACAGGAAAACTATTTTGAAAAAAAACGGCGATTCCTTTGGATTTTTTGCTAAAGCATATTTTTTCAACCGCTGTATTCGTACGATTTAGTTTTTCTCTCCTGAATGCGATACTCGACGAGCAATTGATTCGCACGTGCGATAAAAAAAAAACTACTGGCGGCCTTTTCCACACTTATTTCGCTATCGCTTTGGTCAAGTGTGAAGAAACGATTTTATCTGAATATGGCACGCAGTCGCATTTGATTCTATTGATAATTATTTAATAATCTCACGATTATCTAATTGTTTACATGCGATCGGATCCAATTGATATTTGTTTTGATAATGATTTTCTGTCCCACGGAAAGAGACACAAAAATACGCTGCAAAATTGTCGAGTTGATCGCCATCAAATGGGCAGGCGACTCGACATGGAAAAGACTCGCGCGTTTCGCCATAAAACATGGAGGACGTGAACAAAGTGTGTGTGTGTGTGTGTGTCTTCATCGATGACGTCGATAAAACGATACAAGTCAATAGAGAAACTCGAACAAGTGACTGTAAAAATGAACGAGTCCGAAACCCAATTTGATCGACCCTTTAGGCCGCTTAATTTGCCAGACGCGAACGAGGCCCGACAAAACGATGGGAATTCATGGGAACGGCCGATCGCCAGACTTTATTGGCAGCTTCAATGTCATAAACCTCTCGGGATGGACTTGCAGCATCGAAAACGCTCGCAACTCGTACATTTGTATATATATTGTATAGAGCGTATTCGGCGGCAGCCTGGAAGCTCCCGCGCGATGAGCTTGAAGCAACAGTTGAACGGAGAAGTGGAGGGATGCTTTGGCTAGGGAATTTGCCGGATATTCCAAGCTCGACAGTCGTTGGCGAGCGGCAGTGACGTTCAGCACCGCTTCCGGCAAAAAAGGAGAAAAACTTTTCCGAAAAACGACGATTTTCGGGATTGCGTAGTTTTATATAGAAAACCCCTATGGAATTCCCATGGGAAAAATTGTTTTCATTTCCATTAAAAGAAATATTTTCAAAGTTTCGGGATTGCAATGTTTTTTAAAAAAAACCCCATAAAATTCCCATGGGAAAAACTGTTTTTATTTCGATTGGAAGAAAAATCTGCAGAGTTTTCGGGATTGCAGCGTTTTTTTAGAAAAACCCCATAAAATTCCCATGGGAAAAATTGTTTTTATTTCAATTGGAAGAAAAATGTGCAGAGTTTTCGGGATTGCAACGTTTTGTTGAAAAACCCCATAAAATTCCCATGGGAAAAACTGCTTTTATTTCAATTGGAAGAAAAATCTGCAGAGTTTTCGGGATTGCAACGTTTTGTTGAAAAACCCCATAAAATTCCCATGGGAAAAACTGTTTTTATTTCGATTGGAAGAAAAATCTGGAGAGTTTTCGGGATCGCAACGTTTTGTTGAAAAACCCCATAAAATTCCCATGGGAAAAATTGTTTTTATTTCAATTGGAAGAAAAATCTGCAGAGTTTTCGGGATCGCAACGTTTTGTTGAAAAACCCCATAAAATTCCCATGGGAATAATTGTTTTCATTTCAATTGGAAGAAAAATCTGCAGAGTTTTCGGGATTGCAACGTTTTGTTGAAAAACCCCATAAAATTCCCATGGGAAAAACTGTTTTTATTTCGATTGGAAGAAAAATCTGGAGAGTTTTCGGGATCGCAACGTTTTGTTGAAAAACCCCATAAAATTCCCATGGGAAAAATTGTTTTTATTTCAATTGGAAGAAAAATCTGCAGAGTTTTCGGGATTGCAGCGTTTTTTTTAGAAAAACCCCATAAAATTCCCATGGGAAATTTTTTTTTCATTTCAATTGGAAGAAAAATCTGCAGAGTTTTCGGCATCGCAACGTTTCGTTGAAAAACCCCATAAAATTCACATGGGAAATATTGTTCTTCTTTCGATTGACAGAATAATTGACAGAGTTGACAGTTTGGACTCGACGATCTTGAAATACAAAAAGAAAAAGTTTTCAATGATAAAATTGCAAATGGGCGACAAGAATGAAAAAAAAAACAAATTCAAGGTTTGACATCGATATCGTGTCAATAGCTACAAGTTGTCAATGACTATGCGACGTTCGTTCGACCCATGAGGATGAACGAGACGACGATGAGATTACGAAGCGCCAGAGAATCGCGCATGGACATGCGTAAGATCCGGCGATATAGAGCGTCGGAGGAGCCCAGCGTCATTTAAACGACGACGGACAACGAGCGAGCGCGTATCGAGAATCTCAGAGAGAGTTTTTTTTTCTATCAATCACCTTAAAAGTCATAAAAACCAAGAAAAATAACGAATTCGCAGTTGCGAAGTAATTCGATCGCCAGAATCGACAACGACGCACAACGCGGGTCCAAAAAAATCACAATAAATAAATAACAAACTCGTGAGCGATTTGACAAATCAAAACCTCAACGACCAATCGCGTAAACACGAAACTTTAATAAAATCGAGTTGCCATGTCTAAAAAAAAAAGTCTATCAACTTCTCTAATTAGTCCAAACATTAAAGAGGAAATTCCCCATGTCGCATTGATCGGAATGTAAAAACAAGGAAAAAATAATATTTTTCTCGTGGAGATTGTGAATGACGAGCCAATCAGTTTTGTTCGAACAAAAATAACATTCAGTGCGACCAGAGTGATTCCGCGTGTGCTTCGTTAAAAGCTTTAGTCCCATAAAACCGTGTGCAAATTCACAGGAAAAAGTGACTTTAATCCCCACAACATTTCCCGGCCGGACCTGAAGCCGGACTAACGAGTTGCATCCATTGAAAAATCCCTGCGTTTCAAAAGTGCATTACGGACAGTGTAAGCCGTTTACAAAAAATTACTTTTTGAAATATTCACCGAAAATCATAGAGAGCAAAAATCGCTCGATTCGATCCTCCAGTGAATTCAATTTCGCACCGAAAAAATCGAATTCTAAATTTGGAATTTGCGGAGACACAAAATCGAAGCCTTAAATTTGCCTCGCAATCGGGTGAGTACAATTTTTGTTGTTTTGTATTTCTTGTCGATATTGTCGTCGACGTAATCACATGCGAAGCTTTATCCAACGTTCGGGGAGCAGAGGGCGGCGGTTTCCCTCAAGCAGCTTCCTCCTCGACTTACGAGTATTTATTACACACACACAGACACGAAAGCCCCATCGATCAAGGCGACTCTATACGGCATAGATTCAAGCGGATCATGGCAAAGCGTATGGGGTATTTTTCATGGTGAATTCTGTCGAGTCTATTTCAAAGGAGTTTTGTATTTTTTTAACATTTTTTCATGTTTTCATCTGTAAGCGATAGATCGTGAAATTTTCGGGAAATGAATGCAAATTTTCTACCGGGGATTTTCATGGGGTTTTTATGAGTGTTGGGGAAGAAAAACGAGAAATTTAAAGTCTGTAATTTTTTGCCTGAACTCTGTTTTGTTTTCGAATTTTTTTCAATCGAAATTCGGCAGATCGAAAGTCGAGACGAGTTCAAGTATTTTTTAAAGGGGAAATACGAGCTTGGAGAAAATTATGAAATTTTTTTAGAAAGCTAACGAATGCGGTAATCGATTTAGAGTATTTTACTCCGTGTCTGTATAAACTTGAGTGGATTCGGTGTTGGGATAAGTTATGAAGCTGAATCAACAGTGAGAAATGACGCTGAAGTTTGCAACGTTGGAATGCAACGAATAATATTTATTTTTATCGATGATTTCTGCAGTTTTCAAATTCACGGTAATTTTTCTATTTTCTAGAATATTTTTCTAGTCTAAGAAAAAATTATAAGAAAAATTTATAAGAAAACGAAAATTTTATCATGAATTTTTATAACTTTTATAAGTTTTTATAAAAAAAACTAAAAAAATTTTATAAATTTTATACTCTTCGGGTCGAACAAATCGATCGTTTTGTCATCGCAATTTCATTCTGCATTTTTATGATGAACTTTGCCAAAGAAACGATAAAATTTCGCGTTGCATTGCAACGATGCAACTTCAACGTCGAATGCACTCGAAGTTTTTCGAGTACGAATCAAACTCTGGCCTTTTTTTTCCTTTCTCATCGATTCTCGGAATTCCAATGTGCCAACAGACTCGAGCATTGCAAAAACTGCTTTTCAATGGTTTTTCCATATCTATGAAAAAATTTCTACTCCATCGATGATGGATACGTCGAGATTCATTGTATTCAAAAACAATATTTTCCATTTTCAAATAAAAAGCGAATTCCGAATGAAAAGTTTGAAGGTTTCGATGGATTGATCAAATTTCTGGTTATTTTATCAAAGAACCGACGCACGCGTGGATTTTGCTCAAATATTGTCTGAGAAGATGATAAAATATTGAATTTCTTGTGCATGCGTAGAGAAGGAAATGGTAAACAGAGACTTTGTGAGAAAATGGAAAATTTCATGTCGAATCGTGAGATTTTTCTTGGAGCTGAATTCCGCGTTTTCATTTTTCAGAATTTGATTCCGTTTTATCGATGAAAAATCGAGAGATTCGGTTTATCGAATGAAAATAATTGAAATTCAATAATGACGTCAAATCATTGTGATCGCGAAGCTGCAGTCAATAACGAAACAAGTAGGGCACGAGCCGTGTGTCGTAGATTTATTCCCAGATTATTGTGACGCTGAACGACGACGCCGATAAAAATAATGGCGTCGTGTTTATGCGTCGAAAAAATTGCACCTGTGGATCGTGAGCGCGAGGCGCGGGGTTGCCTCGCTGGCGCATGTGGCTCGGCCAGTTCTTGGGTCAAGCCGCTTCCGGAGAAGCTGCTGTTTGGATAGACGATCGTGCTATTTGCACATGAATTATATGCTGCGTCGCAAAGAGCCACTTTTACGAGTTTCCAAAGGTGTCAAAACCAAGCGATAAAAAAAATATATATATAGATATTCAAGTGGCTGAGAAGTACCTGAAAAAAATTAAAACGATTTTTAAATCAATTCAAACCGAGTGAATTTGATTGATTTTTCGACTCAAAACGAAGACAGTTCGGGCCAGTTAGCGCTGAAAAATCGCTTCGGGTCAATTTGACCCAGTGTGGCGACAAAGGCATAAACGACCGGAATTCATACAGCGCAGGCCATTTCGTTCATAGGAAATGTTTTTTTTTTATCATGATTAACAATATTCGATTCGACGGCGACTGCAACGAGCTGCATCCGCAACATCTGTGTGTACACAAGTGATTTATAAGAAAAGGGAGATGAAGCGAAGCGAGGTCGAAAAGTGAGAGCTCATTTAGAAAATTTATCGAGTTCGCTGCTGGACAATATTATGGAAATTCGGAAGCTCGTTCAGCTATGATAGAAATTGCGATAAACTTTAGAATCCGGTCGTTTATGTGCTTAAGATTTTCTACGATGTGAATATTTATGAGGCGAAGGAATGCTCAATCTATTTTGCATTTTCTGGCCAGGGAGCAGCCCTGACGACGCTTATGACACGCACTTGAAACATTTCAAAGACGAAATTCCGCATCGATACAAAAAACAAAAATTCACCTAAAACCTGAAATCTCACGTTTCAATAAAACGATAAAAAAAAATTTTGCAAATAAACAAACAATCGACAATGGTCCGGATAATTCTCGAATTCTCGATTTTCCAGGCCATTTTGTTGCCAATAAACAGCCAAGACAACTTCGACCAATCGATATCTACGAAGTGGCTTCGACGTCAAAGTTCAAAACCCTCAGAATCCCCCGTTCGTGACAAATTAATCAAGACGCATGACTCGCAACGGTCTTTCGTTTTGTTTCTCACTCCTTTAAGGATCTTGAGTCCGAAATGGCAAAAATGATGAGAAAGCTTGGAAAATTCGGTGTGTTTTTGTATGAAGAATTCAAGAGATCGTGTAAAAATTTCACGCTCATTAGGAAACTCATTATAAAACAATTAACAATAATTGATTAAATTTCGCCAAAAGTAGTTTTAAAAAAACTGTCATAACTTTTCGATATCTTTTTATTTTTGATCCGTCAATTTTTTATCATCCCAATAAACTCAAAGCATCGTAAATAAAACAAAATTAATTGATAATTTTTTTTCTGCATTCGTTAAAAAAATTCTTCTTAAAAAAATGTTAATTTTTCAACAACGAAATTTCCAATCATTCCGACATTTTTTCACGATCTTTTCAATACTTTATACAAAAATCTACTAAATGTTCAGAATTTTTTGCATGAGAGACAAATTTCGCGACGAAGTCATTTATTTTGAACAAGTAACATTAACAAGTTTTCTATGCACTCGAAATCCTTAAAGCTTGCGGATGAAATAAAAACTGGTTGAAAATTTAATTAGCCGAAAAAGTTGCGGCTCCAGAAACTTGGCAAAGCGGACAATTACGATGCTAAAGTTTGCAACGATGGAATGCAACGAAAAATATTGCAATTTATTGATGATTCGTTCAATTTTCAATGTCAACCAAATTTTTCGAACCGAAATGCTTTTCGGGTGGCGAAAATCCATTAATTTATCATCGTAATTTAATTCTGCATTTAAATAATCATTTTTGCCGAAGATGCAAAAGAATTTCGTTGCATTCCAACGATGCAAACTTCAGAGTCGTGCACAATTGGACAGAAACATCGCCGTCATTATAGCTGGACAGACAATTAGTCGTTCTTTCTTTATTAATAATCTTTCTCTGGGGTTTTTCTTGCGAAGGATGCTCCCGATTTCAGAAGAATCAACATCAACAGCTACTCGAGAGTCTCGAGAGTCTTATATTAACGATTTCTCGACGTTTCTCTGCTATCACGTACGTTCCAATGTGCACGAATATAATTATCAAAGAGAACCAGACACTCGCGTGAGCCAACTGTAAGGGAGAGAGCGAGAGGACTCGAGATGATGGGAAGGATTAGGAAAAGCAAACGACAAGAAACTCAGAATCTCAGAAGCAATCCCGGACTGAATGTTCATTTCTCATCTGCGTAGAGATTTAGCGAAGCCTCTTCTCGCAGTTCACTCTGTTTTCTACCAATTATCCAATTCCTGCTTATCTGTTTCCAAGCGAATACGCAGCAACTGATGAATCGATGCGTTCATCAAAAGCAAATAATATTGGATTACGACGAAGCAGGCGAAATGCAATGCGACGCTGCAGTTTGCAAAGTTGGGCTGCACCGAAAAATATTTGCTCTATTAATTTTTCATTCAATTTCAAAAATCATGACGATTTTCGTACCGATTTTGGGTTTTGATCCTAAAAAAAAATCGTTTTATTGTCCTGATGAAATATTTCATGAGAATCTTGAGATCTGCTCAAGAAAAAACGGAATTTCGTTGCATTCCAACGATGCAAACTTCAACATCGTGAAATGCCGAGGACGATTGCGTTGACGAAACTTAAGGCAAATATTCTCCAGAAAACTTTGGCCCTGGAACAGTAACTTGGGGTCGAAAACGACCCCAGACGACTGTCCCCTTCGTTCTCCCTTTTTTTGAATCGTTTTACCGCATTTTTCGCTCATTTTTTGACTTCGAGCAAAGGGAAAGAAAAAGCCCAAGTTGAATCCTTTTCGCTCAATTTTACCGGAATGAGTTGAAAAAAATTTGTGAACCGATGAGGTCGAAAGTTGCCAGGGTTCGTAGGCCAGGAAACTTGGCCTTTGAAAAAAAAAACTTTCAAGTATATTTGTCGTGGCGATGTTTCCTGAACTGCATGCGAAATTTCCAGGGACATACGTTGGCAGGAAAATCGACAGGAGTCCCCCATAAGACACCGAATTAGATTTTTGTTTTCTCTTGTTCGATTTTCTGCTGCAGACCCATAAATCCCATCAAACCCATAAGCGATTCACCCATCAAAAGACAAGTCCATACAGCTTATGGTGTAAGCCATAATACGAGCATGGCAAACGTCGAATCACGCCACGACTCTGACTATAACTTGGTCGCGGGATCGATACAGCTCAGCTGCTCCGTAGCTAATAATTTCGCTCGAATAATATCTATAATGAGATTGAATATTCATTAACGCGATTCTGACAAGTTTCTTAATGAAAATATTGCGTTTTGAAAATTTGAATGGATTGTTTTTTCGCGTGTTATAATTTGAGGCGTTTTGTTATTATTTTTCGACTAATACGCCACGTGAAATGAAGGTAAATGGAATTGTATGAGCGATTATCCATTACGCAGTAGATCGATCGATCTCGCTGTAAGATTTTCGTATCTTATCGCATGAATCTCAAAAACTGAAACTCGTACGAAATTCTAATCACTTGATAGGGCACACGATACGAGGGGACCAGCAGCAACTTTCGGCATCTCATCCGCGCGCGGCTCGTTCAATTCACATTGTTTTTAGTATTTATTTTCATTTTTTATCAGATTCCGCGAGCGTTTTATTGGAGAAAACCGAGCCGAAGGTTTCGAGGATCTCGAACGTCATCGTTTTCCAAAAGATATCAAAATATCGATTAATAACGAATCGATACCCAGGCGAAGTATCGACTCGATTTATAAATCGTGTCAATGTTGGTCCGATCGAGCCACGCGAATAATCTTGATTTTTTCTCTCAACAATTTATATCTAAAAAAAAACTCAACGATGGATACGGAAATAGAAAAAAATAATAAATAAATAAATAAAAATGAATGATAAATGAAAATTTTTAAAAAATTAAAAAAACGACGTCGGAGATTTTTCAAAACGTCGAGAAAGTTTGCGGATTTTTGTCGAAATTCTCGCGTTTATTCGAGAAACCGAGACCGCGCTCGATTCCTCGGGCACCGCGGAGACCGGACCTACGCGTTATCCCTTTATTCTATGATTTTCCAGACATTATTTAATCAGTAATAGTTAAGGACAGTTAACTAATATTAAGACTTAATAGAAGCGACGACGCGCTGCTCTCCGACATTCACTGCGACTGGATTCACATGCAAAAAGATGCAACTGCAATCGCGTTGAGCACGAAATTTTTCTTCTCGCGCTCATCAGGACACAGAATCAAGGATTTTGAGCCCAGAACGACAGCCTGGGGTCAAAAACGACCCCAGAAGAATTTAAATCGCGCGCCCTTTCTCTTTTTACCGTTTTCTCTACTTTGAGTCCAATTGTCCCAGGCCCACGTGATTCTGCAATGAGAAACGAAAAAAATGAGAGCAAGCTCAACGTTTTTCGTTAAATTTGACCGAGAATATGAATTTTTCAAAATTGGGGTCATTTTTGACTCCCGGTTAACGGAATAGGTGAAAAAAATAAGATTTATCGACGATTGCTGGATTCTCGTGATTTTTCCATCTGGAAATTGCCAATTTTTCCACATACGCGACTTAGAGACTCTGAATTCGTTGGGTCACATTCTCGGGACGGGTAAATCGGTGCTGGAAATCCAGCGACCCGTAGCAACGCCTACACGAGCCGGAGTAACAACATCGCTGTGCAAAAAAATGACGAGCGTGGCAGAGAAAAAAAAAAGTCATTGGGGAAAAGGAAATAAATGCAGAACCGGAAAATGCGAACACGTGGCAAGTTTGAAGGTTTCTTCTTGCTCTACGGGATAATAAAAGTAGCGGGAAATAAACACGCAAATGTTGGACGACCTTTGGATCGTTTGGATGCAACGAAATTCTTTTTCTTTCTTTGGCGAAGCTCGTTAACGTGTCGGCTCGGAAAATTGGGAGGATTTTTCTGTTTTCTCATCGTAATTGCATTCTGCATTCGAACGATGAGCTTTGCCAAAGAAAATGCAGAATTCCGTTGCATCCCAACGCTGCAAACTTGAACGCAGCCTCACATTTTGTTCGATAAATTTAGTCGACTCAATCAATTTCCCTTCTCGATGTAAAATCGTTTTCATTTCTTGGAACATGCGGTTCTTACTAGCCGGAAGCAAATTTTAATACGATGGTCCGTTACTGACATAAATCATCTCGAATATGCTGCAGAAGCTCGACCGACTTCATATGCGAAGGACACAGGCAAATAGAGTCTTCATCAGTTATGCTGCTCAGCAACATTCATACAAAGCTCAACGAAGCAGCGTATGCTCACCAGGAAAAGGCAAATTTGAATTTGACCCTGCAGCACGCTCGGTTCGAACTTGTTCTGGTGCTGCAAATTAGAAGGAACTATGTCGATAGAAAAATTTCCATATGAAGTCCTTAAAACCAACGGCTACTTGTGCGATTTCATTCTTTGGCCCAAAAGTCTTCTAACGGCAAAGAACCTCGTGCAATTATTCGGAAAACGGGCGAAGCCCCTTAAAAATGGAGAATGAGAGAACGAGCAGTGCTGGTGTTGGCTTTTTTCTTTTTTTTTTTTTACTATACTGGGCGTCGAAGCACTATCGCCTCTCTTGACCTATGAGAGTCAAGAACCAGCACCGGTAGAGCGGAAATTCTTCAACTCCTACCCACCTTCCTCGTTTATTATGGCCAGCCACGTTTCCCATAAAGCCACTTGGAAAATAAGTCCGCAATTCTGGAAAGCTCAACACGTTCTTTCTCGCGTTATTGACCAACCGCATCCGACGATTCTATCGACTTGACCAGCATCCAAGATCCGCACTCTTTTATTAAGTCGACTCAATTGACGAACTTTTGTTTATTCTTGAGCAGAATTCCATGATTTTCACTAAATCATTGGTCCGGACAATTGAGCGATATTTTTTTGATCCAAAAACTAAATCGGTACGAAAATTGTCATGGTTTTTGAAATTCGGCAAACAATTAAGGAGGTTCCGTTAGTAGAGCGATAATTAGATTAAAATCTGGAAACGAAATATGTTGTTATTTAAGCAGCAAACTTTAATCTCCTTCAAAATCATCCTAGGTCACCGAAATTTTACTGCAAATTTTCCAATTTGAAAGTCACTTGATTTAACATTCGCTTTACGGAAATTTCTCACCCTTATGAAATGAGAAAAATATTAAAAATACTTCGCGATTAGATGAAACGCGTATTAAAATCTCAATTTATAAAAAAAACTCCAAGGGTTCCGAATCAATGAGAAAATAGTGGGGTCAACGAATGTTTGGAGGAAATATTTCTAGTTAAAATCGACAGAATGCTCGGAACATCTCATTTTTTAGGAGTTTCGCAACGGATTGCTTGCTAAACGGAAAACAGATCGTCATTTTTTGTTGGGAATCGTGCTCCACTTTATTCGGTGTATTCCCTGCGCCATAGCGGAAGCTCCTTAACAGAAAAACGTATTTTTCGTTGGACACCCCGACGTCGGAAACTTCAGTGCGCCATACTGCGAAGGGATGAAAAGGAGCATCAAGTAGTACAGAAAGCAGAAATACTTCTCAGCAGGAAATTACCAAGTTTAACGAAAAACTAGACTCCGGTCGATGCGCAGGAAGTTCCTGACTAAATGAACGCCACGACCAGGATCGCTCGGTGTACAACAAAAAACGACGCATATTTCCGACATTCCAGAACTTTTGCTCTCCCAAGGCCTTTGATCGTAACCTCTGAATACCAATGACGTTTCGATGGCTACGGATCAAGGTCCATCAGATTGCCTGCAACATCATTTCCAGATGAAACAACATTGGGGATGGAATTAATTTGCATTTTGCTAGTAATGCAAATAATACGATACATCAGAATTGTAATGAGAATCGTGAAAGTCATATTTATTTCGATGACATCGATGCACCAACGTATTCCAACAAAATGGCTGCAGCATCGGAATCCCCCACGATCTTTCGAACTTGAACGGAAAATCCTTGACATTGGATCACCCGAAATGGTTCCGCACGAGCGAAAAATCAAATTTGCAAACATCCCTAATTCCGCTTATTCTGGAATCAGGAATAAGAGCGATTCCGAATTGCGACTAGACTTGATTAAACGTTTATCGAGTTTAGAGAAGAAAAAAGTATCGACGCGATGGCTTATCTAACGGGGGAATCGGGATCAGTAGCTTTAAGCCATCTCAGATTTTCTCGTCTCGGAGGATCTCGTTTAAGGACCTGCGCCATTAAAGCTCCTGATCCGGTTGATGTTCCCATCGTTATGTGGCACCGTTCGAGTCGACATTTCCATTTGACACACATGAGCCCATCGCGATCGATCTCACGAGTGTATGCCATTCGTGAAGCCGAAAAAAAACAACAGTGCCCAACTTTTTATTGAACATCGGACGCTGAAATGACAAGAAACTCTAAATGACAAAAAAAAATCGAGCTGAAAAGGTCGTAGAAATGGTAGCACGTGGTGCCGTTCAATAAATCGACTCCTGTCCAAATAGTTTCCCTACCGACCCTATGAGGGTGTGGATTAAATATTTAAAAAAATATTGGATGTCATGCGAGAATGCCGCGCGCCTCTGGAATGAGCTCGTATCGTTATAAACCGTTCCCCTCGGTCTGTCAGCGCGTGACGCGTTGATCAATGATTTTTTACGATCGCGGCATGATTCGATGATAAATTCACGGGCATCCTGTTCCCATTGTCACGATTAATTCCATGTTTCCCCGCTCAATTCCATTGGATTCGCAAATTTATTTGCTTCCAGTTTAATCCTCTCTTTGGTATAAAGATTAATCAACCTGAGTACGTGGAAATTTGTGATCTTCTCGTTCCAATAATGGACAGCAAAGCTGTGTCAGTTCATTCAACTCTCAGAACATCTTTATATACACGCCATCAAAATCAATCCCAGCGAATGTACTCGAGCAGATAATCTCATCGGAAATTTCGTGCCCGCAAATCAATCATTTCCGTCGAGTCGCAAAATGGCCCTTTTGCTTAATCATAGACGAAGCTGTGTGAAGCTAAAATCCCAGTTTTTAGTGTCAATGTGCTTAAAATCTCCTAAAACATCGAAAAATCATATCTAAAAAAAAAATTTCCGAATGTGTGTACGTGTTTTGGGACTGTAAAATTCAAACTTTTATAACTCGAGAACGGTTTGAGCTACAGGGCTCTCGTTTCGCATAGACGTTAATCCATCCAAATTCTTGATTCTCTGAAAATTTTGTCGCAATTGCTACAAAAATACGAAATTTACAGTATTTTGAAATTTTCCAAAAAGTCTGTCATCGCTCTAACTTCCCCAAATTTCAAGATTTATTACTAATTTTTTTTTTTATAAATAGAGCATCATAATACGAAGGTTGGTATCGAATTTGGAAAATATCGGTCGAACCGTTTGAATTTTATGATTTTTCGAATTTTGCGAAAATTCGAGTCACTCAAATCTTGAAAATTTCTGAATTTTTTGGGAATTTTTGAATTCTTTGGAACTTCTTGAATAATTTTTTTATTTGCCACCGATTTAAATGGAAAAATAATGAACCGGAAGTAGAAACTCGAGGCTCATCCGCGGACAGTCGCGGCACAACTTCCAGGACCTCATTGGCCTAATTAGCTGCGTCAATTTAATTGGGATAAAAATTCATTACTCCGCCACTTTATGGGGATGAAAATCCCGAGCAATTCCTGGCGTTTATGAAATGATTTTTTCATTAATTCTGCATATTGAATTTCCGAAAAGATTGGGATGAAGCATTGTTATCGGATTCGCCTGCTTTCATGTCAGAACCGCAGCCATGGGAATCCGAGGAAATATTTAATGCAATTGAATCACTAGAAGGCATGCCGGATGAGAGTTTTAAAAAGAAATCGTAAAAGTTACTGCGAGGCAAAGATTCAAAGCGCATCAAGGACATATCCGGCAGTATATTGAGTTGGAGTGATAATATGACGAAGCAGGCGATTGGTTCAAGTTGCTACCCCTGGGAATGGCACGAGTGGTTCAACATCTGAACGTGACTGGAATATAACGAGCCAGGGGATCGCGATGGGCGACGGGGCATCACCCCATCGGCTAGAATACTCCGGAAATTTCATTGCGGATACAAAAGCACGTGGAATTGCCCTTTAAATGCCAACTTTTGTTCGCCAGTCTGGTGGATGTTGTTGAATGACCGGGAGGCGGTGTGGTTTGCAAAAATTAGTGGCCATGCTGAAGGACGAGAAAAGTTTTGCATTCAGAAAAAAAAAGCAAGAAAAATACGCTTTTCTATTAATTGTTTGTGAAAATTTTAAAATCATGACCATTTTCGTACCGATTTTGTGTTGGGATCTGAAAAACAAAGAAAAAAGACGGGTTGGCTGAGTGAAGCAGGGAGGCAAATGAGCAGGGCTACTTCCGGGAACATGCGTTGGAGAGTATTCGCTCGAGTAAAAAGATGAATGAGAACAACAGGTAAAGTCTGGGGTTCGTCGTCAACGGCCCCAAGGCCTATACGAATTATGAGATCCTGCGAGCGGAGGATGTCGATGTGGGCGAAACACCTCGAAGGGATTCAGTCATTCTTACAAACTCACGAAGCAAACACAACTTTTTCAATAGCGTAAAAAGCTCTGTCAACTATGGAGCAAGCTTCAAATCTCCAGCGTCTATTCCATCGGCGAATCATGAAAGAGAACCACAGGCGACCGAACCAACTGGAAATATAAAGACATTGCAAGTTTGTTCGATTTTTATTGTGTCTTCGTTCCTTTCAATGGTTTCCTGGACATTGGATGACACTGGAGCTCGCAACGTTGGAATCCAACGAAAATGACTTTTTCTATTACTTTTGTTTGTTCGATTTTCAAAATCATGACAATTTTCGTACCGATTTTGTGTTTGGATCGTAAAAAAAAATCGTTTTATCATCCTGACCATATGTCGAATAAAAATCATGAGGTCTGCTCAAGAAAAAAGAGAATTTCCTTGGATTGCATCGACGCAAACTTCAACATCATTATTTCCTGGTGCGACTTAATTGCCACTTTCCATAAACCGAGAAGAGTGAAAAATCGTTGGAGAAAAATTAACGAGCAAAGTGGCCATCGGTGTTTTCCCAACAACTTCCCACAAAGTTCAGGTCATTAATAATTAAATCAGTCCTTTGGGCAAATGCCCATTATAGTCACGAGTCCGGAAATGATAAATATTGATTAGACGTGAAAAATACAGTTCGCGGCTCCGCCTTTTCATTTCTATCGCTCTCTCTACTTTTTTCCATTTTTTCCTGCCTACCAACGCCCGTAATTTCTAAATTAAATAACACTTGCCTTTTTTCGCCCTCGTGCCCGAAAAGTCAATATTAAAACCGACAAGATTTCGAAGTGCGATCCAACCATCGTTACATCGTAATTAGCACGTTCATAATATTTGTCCATCCCATTAAATTATCCCAAAAACATCGATGGACGTTTTTTCTCGCCATTTAAAATCTCCAATTTTAAATATTGTCACCCACGCTATTTGCCAATTAGGACGAATGGAAAAATCGTAGCAAAAAATAACTTTTGCGTTTTCAAGATAAAATGTGAAAGAAATTTCTCAAAATCGAAATCAAATTATCCCAAAAACATCGATGGACGTTTTTTCTCTCCATTTTAAATCTACAATTTCCAATATTTTCTCTTACGCTATTAGCCAATTAGGACGAATGTAAAAATCGTAGCAAAAAATATCGCATGTTTGCGCTTTCGAGATAAAGTGCGAAAGAATTTTTTTTTTTCTACAATTTTTCGAAATTCTCCTTCCAATTGATAATTGTGCGATCATTTTCCAAATATCGCTCAAAAAAATCGTTGGAGAAGGAATTTTCCTGAAAAACTTGTAAATGGACATAACGACAAAATATTTTTCACTGAAAATCTTCACATTGAGCTGCATCTAAGAATCGTCTGCAGACAGCCACGTGGCACATTAAAGTCTAAAAATAATAAACGTCACCTTCGAGACATTTAATATCGTGCAGCATCGGTGCAAAGAGATTATTTTGAAACTCGTGCACCACGTGTGGAGAGTCATCAGTCCGGTGATGGTGTCCACGCACGAGCTCATGCAGAGCTCGTTGCGACTAATGTCGATGGAGCAAAAATGTCCCGAAGGAAATTACAAACACTTTTATTTATTCTTCCCTTGGCAAGAAAAAACGTTTGCAATTTAAAAAATCTTGCGCACGTATTTTTTATTATTTGAGCAAATTAATTTTTTCCTCAATTCTTTTTTTTTTTCATTTTTCTGGCTCGAGCAGTTTTCAAAACTCTCCGCGGGTTGATTTATAAAATGTGAAAAATGTTAGAGTCGAAAATTCAGGCCCTGGGAATGTTTGTGCATAGGAAAAAGTTGCGAGTGTTTTGCACATCCCGGAGCGTTGGAAAACTCGAGCGTCGACTGTAAAACTCTGCATGCATGGACTGGACACGTTGCGAATCTCTTTTACAGATCGCGGTGCAGAGTAAATCCAATTTGACGGCTCTGTGGGCACGAGGGATTTCCATGCTCAAGTGAAATATGACTTGAGAGACCAAGATAAATACCAAGGCCAGAATAGTCTAGGAAAAACCGAAGCAAAGAGAAAATATCCGTCGCAAAAGATTATTTATTAAGGAATTAAAAAAAAAAATTTTAAGTGCGATCTCGTGGTCGCCATCGAGGTAAATCATTTTCCTGTTTAATTCAGACGAAGCCACTCTCGCGCCTTTCAGTGCCGCCACGCGAGAGCCTCGATTTTAAGTGAAAAGTTAATCAACGGAAGTTCGTGCGAGTGAAGGAACGAAATAGAGAGCTGCATTATGATTTGCACTTTCGAATCGTGCAGGAACGAACGAGCACACGAGAGGGCGAAGTAAATTGAGCTCAAAAACTTCAATTCTTAGAGCCTTTCATTTTCGTCAACAAAAATTGACCTGCTGCTAACAATTTCCAGCTCTGATGGCACAAATTCGTTTGGATGATTGATGACAATAATTTTTTATTCCAATGAGACGCTGCAATTTCCCTCGACCTTTGATTCGCCTTCCTGGCAACGCAAACCCTTCGACAAAGGATTGCACGGCGATAAAATGAAAATCCAATCACCAGAGACTTCCAAAAGAAACTCTTTGATCTTCACTTCGATATGGGAATTCGTTCAATTTCGATATCGAGGCGTACCGAGTGGAAAAATAAAAAAACAAGCGCATAAGAGCCATATCAGCAATTTCCCGTCTCGGAAACTCAAATCCCGAGTTTTATCACGCCAGGAATTATCACGATCGACTCGACGGTCACTTCATTCAGATTTGTCGATTTGCCAGCCAACCGCGGTCAGAAATTTCAATTACGTGTCAATAAAACAAATAATAACAATAAAAACTGCCGCGATTTCCGGTTAGAACCGAAAATGATAATTTTCTTGACAATTGAAAAATGATAAAATCTTGACAAAAGATAATTCTGACTAAATTCTCTCAGAGGAACTCAACTCGTAAAATTCCAGGAGCAAATGTGGCAAAAAATGATGTTGAAGTTTGCATCGTTGGAATGCAACGGAATTCCATTTTTTCTTGAGCAGAGCTCGCGATTTTTATTAACCCTTCGTGGTCACACTTCCGCCACCGATCTCGGTGGTCACACTGGGTTGATTCCACCCAGTCCATTTTCGAGCCCATATTGTGACCAATCTATCGGCGCGAAAATTCTCAAAAAATTACTGAACAACCCTTGCACATTTCAGTTTAGATACACAAAACTTTCCCGAAATAAATCCAAGGCTAACGAATTTTATTAAATGCAAAATGAAGAAACAAAACCGAAAAAAAAGTTTTTTCACTAAAATAATCGTCACTTGGTGGATTTTCAATATTTTTGCCTAAAATTTGGACCTGATATTCATCAGATCTGGTTCTTTTGTGAAAAAAATAGTAGGATGGCGCGCGTTTGAAAAAACATATTAATTCCGTTCTTGGAAGTGGGTTGATTTCAAAGTGGATGTTAGAGATTTAGCGTTAGCGGCGGTAATACTAATCGCCGCCCACGCGCAACGGACACTACAAACTGTCGTTAAAAGACGATTACAACCCCATTGATTACCGGGAACTAAGAGATATTTACGTCAGCAGTTGGTCACTGGGTGGATTCTACCCACAATGACCACGAACGGTTAAATATTCAGTCAAGACATTGAAACGCTGTTTTTTTGGGAGAAAAACTCAAAATCTGTACAAAAATGTTGGCGATTTTTGAAATTGGAGATATAAATGTATTTTTCGTTGGATCCCAACGTCAGGGCGTCCCATGGGATAATTTGGAAACGAGACACACGAGGAGTCTGAAGTCGTGAATAAATAGTTGGCAATTCGTGGTCATCCCTGTCAGGGCGTGAATTACGTGAGACAGGAGAGTAGCTCGGGGTTGTGCTCGTCAAGAGCGGACACGGGACTGAGGACAGGAGCGCGCCAGTGTGCATGGCGAACTTTATCGTTAATTTGAGGCAAATAGAGCACGTTCAAGTGTACACAAGCGCGGTGACCTTTAATTAAACTCCAGGTCCTTTCATACCTTTCGTGTAATTCATCGTCGGGGTGTGCAACTTTCGCTCCTGAAAATTTTACTCGCCGAGCTTTCATCAGTATGGTAAAAAAAAAGGCAAAAATCGGTGGACAGTGAACTCGTTTTTTTTTCTCCGCCTTGTCACACAGACTTTCGCTCTTGGACGTCCAACAGTGACGGAATTCCAGAGCCACGGGAGGAGTCAACTAATTAGTCGCCATTTTTTTCACACCTTCAATGTTCATTACGCGCGTCCCATTCCGTGTCATGTTTTCTCATCGATTTCAACATTGACGATCGCAAAAAAGGCACAAAGTCCTGACTGCTCGTATAATAAATTTATGACGTTGGAATGCAACGAAATCCTTTGATTCTTTTGGCAAAGCTCATCATTCAAATGCAGAGTGTAATTACGATGATAAAAAAATCGAAAAAATTTCAACGATTATGATAAGAAAAAAAAAATTTCGTTGGAATGCAACGAAATTCTCATTTTCTTTGCCAAATCTCATAATTTATGTTAAGAATTTAATTATGACGATAAATCGATCGGTTTTTGCTCCCAGAAAAATACGTCGGCTCAAAAAATTGGGCTGATTAAAAAAACTAAACAATTTTCAATAAAAATTCATATTGTTCTATGCATTTTCCAACGTTGCCAACTTCGGCATCATATTTCATGAATTTAACATCGATTTCATTCATTTTATTGTATTTCACAATCAAACTGTGATTTCTCCTGAAAATTGATAAGAAGTCAATGAAAACTGGGATTTATCATGAAACTCAATGTCAAATGTATGACAATACGAATATTTTCTTTCTGGTTTTCTATTTTATTAAATTCTGAACGTTAATTCTAAAACCGAGACCACTCCGTTAAAAAAAACGTCAATAAGAACGAAATTTTTTTCGTCGCATTTTTCAATATTCTCGAAAATCCATTTTTGACTCGATGTTATTTTTTTTGCCGCTGGCGTGACGTCAAGGAGAAAAATCCATCGAGAATTGTTGGAGCAGAAAATTCAGGGGTAGGCAGAGAGCCGTTTGTGGGGAAAAGGGAATTTTTGTAGCGTGCATGAAATGCTGAAAAGCTGTATTTGCGAAATTCTGCGCGTGGGTCATTTATTTTTATGAGGGACGAAGAATTTCAACTAATCGCAGGCCCTCGAGTTTTATTCTTCATGGACTCCCACTTCACCCTGTGAAGAAAATCTAGGACGATTATCGTCCGTGTATAGCCCATTTTTTTTGCCACATTAAAAGCACGCGTTTCCACATGATATTTATCCAGCACACTCGAGAAATACGAGACTCAAGGTCGAGAGGCTTCTAGCGGAAAAATAAAAATCTTTCCGACGATAATCCACCGTCAAGTGCAGCTATCGAAGCATTGTTTGCCTTCGTGTATGCGTTTTATACCGTCTAAACACGACTTAATAAAAAAACTTTCATGGATAAATCGAGCTTTATTGACGTTCGTGATTTTCGTACTCGTTTATTTTTTCTTCAATCACAAAACGAACGATGTTGAAGTTTGCATCGTTGGAATGCAACGAAATTATGTTTTTTATTGAGCAGAGCTCACGATTTTTATTCAATATTTAGTCAGGACAATGAAACGATCTGTTTTGAGGATAAAATCTAAAAATCGGTACGAAAATTGTAATGGATTTTGAAGATTAAATAAACAATTGATAGAAAACCGTAATTTCAGATTTTCAAAATTTCTCGTTTCTCATTTTCTCATTTTTTTACGATCACAACCCAAAATCGGTACGAAAATTGTCATGGTTTTTGAAGATTGAACAAACAATTAATATAGAAACGTAATTTTCAAATTTTCCGAATTTCTCATTTTCTGTTGTTCAGATATTTAAAGATTGTGTTTTTTCTTGAGCAGAGCTCATGATTCTCATTCGATATTTAATCAGGACACTAAAACTTTAAACTTTTAAAAACTTCTTTATTTAGGATCGAAACTCAAAATCGGTACGAAAATTGTCATGATTTTTGAAATAAAATAATAAACAATGAAGGAAAGTTCAACGCAGTGTCATATAACGAATGAAACACATCGATTTAATAATTTTCCTGGAAATGGTAACTCGAATGTTTATCGTGGCTAAAAATGCTTCGAGAGGTATGAATTTTGTGGTTAAAACTTTGTCGATCAGTAGAATGAAACTCCACGTTTTCATAGTTATATTTCCGTCGAAAAGTTGTCGACGATTCACGGAAAATTGAGACTTTTTTCAATAACGAAATCAAATAATGTTGAAGGAAGTTTTTCCAACGCACAGGAACGGATACGACACGATAATAAAAATGTGAACAGAACTTGTTGTTATTATTGCATGGAAAATAAACGCTCGCGAAAAAAAAAACATTTCGCCAGGAATCGAGTGAATCAATCGATGAACCTCGCGAGACTTGAGTTTCCTCCGTAGTAAAAAATTTATTTCAGAAGCTGATAAACGTCAAAATCGAATTTGATAACGATTCAAATGAGATAAACTGCAATTAGAATTCTTTTTTTTTATAACGATTGGCTGTAACGATTTCTGCAAACAAAATGGACGAAAAAGACTGCACGAAGGCAACAAAAATATTTTTTCTCGAGTCTAATCTCTTGATGATGCGACGCATTAAAAATAATACGAATGTGCGTCAATCTGTAATTACTATAGAAAACATCTGTGACCGTGACATTGTCGTTGGAGATCCAACGCGAGAAACGAAACGGCAAACACGTTGAAATACGTTTAATATAATTTTCGCATAGTTTTTTATGCTCCGAAAAACTGGAAAATTTCTGATAATCAAATAAATAAAAAATCCCATCGTTTTTATAGAAATTATATCGAAATTCCTTGATTTCTGGAGCTAAAGCTCGAAATTCCCATTCGATGTTTGGTCAGGACGATAAAACAATCTTTTTTAAGGATCAAAACGCAAAATCGATGAAATTCAAAAATCAATTGAAAAATGTATTTTTCCTCGGACCCCAACCTCGCGAACTTCATCGTCATCCTTTTTATTGTTCCTTTTGCGCGCATGACTTTTGGCGTCGTCAGGAATCGCTCGTTTGAAGTGGAGCGTTTAAAAATTACGATGAGAACGAGATAATTTTTTGTTATTGGTTTAAATTATCAGTGGGCCGTTGCGTGAATCGTGTCTCTATGAGATTGATGCTGAAAGTTGAAAAGCATCAAGTAGAAACGTCGAGAATGCTCGTAACCTGTATTTTAAGACTCAAGTACCTAATTCGTTGGGTAAATCTTGATTTCGCGCGATGCCCGCGAGAATCAGAACAAGCTTAGTCACATGTGCTTGAATAAATACGAAAAGGGTAAAGCTCAGCGAAACTCGAGAACGTTCCAAAGATTGCGAGATAAATTTTCGACTATATCCAGCGCGCGATTCACCCTGAAACGTGTGCGTCTATGTGAGCTGCGGAATCACGAACCGCAATCTACTCCGTATATAAAGCACCGCCAGGGCTTCTACGGTCAATTGAAGCTTCATTCAACTTCTGGGAGTTCACATTCCCGCCACGAATCTCGCCGCAGGAGAGCCATTTCGAAACTTGTCTCTATAATTTTCTCCATCATTTAGAAAAACCATCACGTCCATGAATCTTTGTTTAAATCTTTTTAAATTTTACCAGCTCGGAACTGCAAAGATTAGCCACGTCAACTCATCCATTTCGTCCCAAGTAATCGATCCAGAAAATAATCGAGTTATAGAAAAAATTCATCAAAAATCATAAAATTATAGAAAAAATTATAAAAATCGTAAAAATTATAGAAAATATAGAAAAAATTATAGAGATTGTAAAAAAACTATAGAAATTATAGAAAAAATTATAGAAATTGTTAAAATCATAGAAAAAATTGTAAAAATGATAGAAATTACAGAAAAAAATTGTGAAAATTGTAAAAACTATAGAAATTATAGAAAAAATTTTACAAATTGTGAAAATTATAAAAATCATAGGAAAAATTATGAAAATTGTAAAAATTATAGAAAAAATTGTGAAAATCATAGAAATTATAGAAAAAACTATGAAAATTGTAAAAATTATAGAAAACATTATAAAAATTGTAAAAATCATAGAAAAAAATATAAAAATTATAGAAATTATAGAAAAAATGATAGAAATTGTAAAAATCATAGAAAAAATTGTAAAAATTGTAAAAATGATAGAAATTACAGAAAAAAATTGTGAAAATTGTAAAAACTATAGAAATTATAGAAAAAATTATACAAATGGTAAAAATTATAGAAATTATAGGAAAAATTATGAAAATTGTAAAAATTATAGAAAAAATTGTAAAAATCATAGAAATTATAGAAAAAACTATGAAAATCGTAAAAATTATAGAAAACATTATAAAAATTGTAAAAATCATAGAAAAAAAAATAAAAATTATAGAAATTATAGAAAAAATGATAGAAATTGTGTAAATTATAGAAATTATGGAATAATTTCGGTTCAACAGCTGCACGAGAACAAATCGTGTGCATGAAATTTGTCCGATGTTGAAGAAATGTAGTGAAAAATTCAGGATAACCGCTGACGCGCGGAAATGCGAGGGCTGCTTGCGGAAAGATGTTCAAGACAAAAATAGAGAATTTTCTGGAGTACACGAGCGAAGGATTCAGCTCGATTTTTCATTACCGCACCCCAAGCTTTCCGCACGAGAAGAGAATCGGTGGTTGGACGACGTTGTCCTTTGACACTATGTTGGATATTAATTCGGAGCTTTGAAGTAGGTCACCGACCTCACATTCTACAGCTTTGAGCTTGAAAAATGATACTCGAATGAGTCTCAAGGAAATACAAACCAGTGGATCAGGGCCTCCCGACAATGACACGAAACTATTCTTCTTTTTCGCGTTTTCATCTCTCAAAGAGGTCGGTCCGACAGTTTTTTTTGCAGTTTATTTGTACATACCGAGGTGTGAATACTTTTCGCCCAAAAAATTATCGATTATATCTAATTATTCATTCGCTATTCATTCAATTGAATACACATTTAATTTAATTGAATAAAAATTTAATTAAATAAAAATTCAATTAAAAAAAGTCTGAATTCAATAAAAATAAAAAGTCTGAACAAAGGTGCACCAGAGTTTCGTAGAATTCTGAGTTCCTGGCGCGCATCGTGGTCGTCGATAATGATCTGGGAAAATGTACAAATAAAGTGTACAACGGTATCGGAAAGAACTAGGGGACGGAGACGTCGACAAGAGCGACGTCGAGTACCAAACATATATGACTATAGAACATGCTGTAGGGATCTTGACATCGACCTCGTTGACCTGCTAATACCGAACTAATGAAATGACAAACAGGGGAGTGCCATGTCGCCACCAATGTCTGGCAACAGTTTCTGCCCCTAGTCCGGACTGATGGCCATTCCAGAAATGGTCCTATCGTGATTTCAATGAAGAGTCCTATCCAATTATTGTTTCGCGAGCCCATACATCGGGCTTTTAACGGCCAATTACTAACTAAACGTAATTGAACTTTGTACCAACAGGCTCGATCCCAGAATTCTCCGCCAAAACGTCACACGAAAAAGATTCCATCATTTTTTCGGTCCTCCTTCCATTCCCCATGCCAGGCGGCCCCATAACAAATCTACGACAAGTTGGAAAGCCTGTCCAGGCTCTAAAATGCATTTAATATCAAAACTCAATGGACACGTGGGCATGGACTTCTGTTGGACGCGACTCTACGCACTGAGTAATTTTCAACTCAATTTCTCTCTGCATTGCCGTGCCAAAGCTTCGCTTTCATAAATGCGAAATTAAATCAAAAATTTTCATGCGATCGCCATTGGCCACGATTTTCTCTACGCCCAGATGGATCGCACGCTTGCATCAATTATTTCCAAACTTGATAATGAATCGATCATCAGTTTTAACGTTGTATCGACGTCCTAATCAGCCATGAAAGCATCGCTCGTACATCACGACCCAACTGAGTGATTAACCGAGTCGATTACTTCGACGCTTTTGAGAAAATGAAGGACTCGATCCGTAAACCATCAAAAATAGCCACTGATGGCTTTTCGATCGATAGTTTGCGACCTTCGGGTCCAACGATCGTTTGATCAATTTTTAGTTATATCGTAAACAATAACGAATTGCCCTCGGAATTGCCACAAAAAATTATGTAATTTTGACGTGACGAATTTTTTCGTCATTTTCCTCCATAAAACAAAACAACGCGATCTTTTCTCAAATAAATTTGAAATTTATTGTTTCAGGTCTCGGAAAACGTCGATGATCGAGGGATAAACATCTCGACTGGAGTTTAAAGTTAATAAAGACTGCGTCGTATCTTCCAGCAAAATGAGCTCTCACGTGAGTCCAATAATTCATCGATTTATCATCGACATTAATTGCATCTGAACGAATGACCACGGAATGCAACGAAATTCGTTTTTTTTTGCAAAGCTCATTAATTAATCAATTCTAATTTATTTATGAGCTTTTTATTGCCTTATTCATTTTCATTGCATTAATTAATTCATTAATTCATTAATTCTAATTCCAAAAAAAACGAATTTTGTTGCATTGTTAATATTCGTTGCATTAATTAATTAGAATTAATTAGAATCATTTAATTAATTAATGCAACGAATATTGATAATGCAATAAAATTCGTTTTTTTTATAATTAATTAGAATTAATTAATTAATTAATTAATTAATCGCCTCGAGAAATTAGGACGATTTTGAAAATTGAAAAAATCATGGATAAAAATAAATATTTTTCGTTGCATTTCAACGTTGCGAACTGCAGCGTCATTCTGCACACCCGAGTGCTTCATATGCACGACGTTATGCAACGCTCACTTAGCTTGATAGGAAAAAATCTGCAAGAGCGTACATGAATGAAAGGGTAAAACTTTTCATAATGAATATATGTGTAGAATGTTAAGTACGAGGGATTTTCATTGTCCATAATATCTTGCTTTTGTTGCTGGCATTCGTGCATGGGGATGACGTGTGTAGTTCCATTTATAAATTAGCACCAGACGCGTGCATGTTTTCCTTTACCTTTTTACCTGCTAAAATTCATTGGCTGTGAAACGAGATTTGTTGGTGCAACGATCCGTGATCGACTATGCACTCGCCATGCATCATTTCCTTTAAGGAAGACTGCGCTTTTATTTTCTATTTCAAGTCTCCGGTCATTCATTTCAACCCACTTGGATTTATTTATAGATGACATGATAAAATCGATTCTCCATCCCATAATCATATCAACGAGTCTTGCCATCCCCGGAAAATTAAGAGACAAGTTTTCTATTCAAATTTTGGAAAACCCAAAAAATGGTCGATCCTCGAATTTCCTTTTTTCGTCAATCCAGAGGAAACGAAAACTGACATTCTTAGCCTTTCAAGATGTGAAATGATGTTAAAACATGTTGACGATGCTAAAATATGTTGGCATTCGTAAGTTTCGATTATCAGGCTCTTTTTTTTCCTTTTCCTCGTAAAAATTGTCACGATTTGTGGAATTTTGTAATTTCATCAAAACGCAGGGTTTTTTTATTGGTATGTTTAATTAAATTTTGTTTAATTATTTACTCAGGTTGAGCAATTTCCAATTAATTCTTGCCGACCTCGAACTTCATGTGCACATGCACGATTCCTTTGAATTTTTTATATGGGGCGACTCATACGATGCTGAAGTTTGCAACGTTGGAATGCATCGAAAATATTTAATAATTTTATTGAAAATTCGTTCAATTTTCAATGTCATCCAAATTTTTCGAGCCGATATGCATTTCGAATGGCAAAAATCGATCATTTTATCATCGTAATTACATTTTGCATTTGAATTATTATTTTTGTCAAAGATAAAAATGAATTTCGTTGCATTCCAACGATGCAAACTTCAGAGTCATCCATTCAAACCCTAAGCTCACATGACTGGAAGCAAGAGCGAGAATTTCCCAGAACTGACGAAACACCTTGACAACTCGACTTTACAAGCATTTGAAATCACTTCACAGTTTCTATGCCGCCTCCCGGACGTTTCGTGACTCACCTGTTGAGCATAGTGACCCAAAAGCTCAACCTGCACAGAACTGCTGCGTCCAATAAGCTTTATATCTATGAAATCAAAGTTTTCATTCATGTTTCCATCTCCTACGATCTTATTGGAAGATTTTTGAATAGAATTCTGTTTATTTTTCTGCTGTCAAGGTGCGATCCAACTTTGATGCACACTGAAGGCAGTTCGTAGAATTTCAAAGAATTTGTCCAAGGAAATATACGTTTTTCTATTGATTGTTCGTTCCATTGGAAAAACCAAGACAATTTCCCTACCGATTTTGTGTTTCGATCCTAAAAAAAAACAAGATGCTCAAGATGCATGATGCTCAAAGCTTTCTCCATGATGATGCTGAAGTTTGCAACGTTGGAATGCAACGAAAAATGTGTATTTTTATTGATAATTTGTTTAATTTTATAAAACATCGAAATCTTTCGAGTTTATATACTTGTTGGGCCGCAAAAATCGATCGTTGAGTTTGCATCGTTGGAATGCACAAAAATTCTGTTTTTTTATTGAGAATTTTGATGAAATATTTCGCCAGGACAATGAAACGCGATTTTTTTAGGATCCAGGCACAAAATCAGTACGAAAATCGTCATGGTTTTTGGAATTCAACAAAAAATGAATAGAAAATCGTTTTTTTTTTGCTGGGCTGGAAAAATCGATCGTTTTATCATTGTAATCACATTGTACATTTTTGTTAAGAGTTTTGACACAAAATCAATGAATTTCGTTGCATTCCAACGATGCAAACTTCAACGTCATTCTCCATGAGGAAGCCTATAATTTTAATTTTAGCCATATTTTTAATTATGGCTTTCTCATGGAGGAAGCTTTGAGCATCATGCATCTTGAGCATCTTGAGGAAGCAATTTGCAAATGTCAATTTGCAACCTTTTCTTAATTTGCATCTTGATAATAAAATTTCGAGAACTTTTCCGGAAAGGAAAAAGTCAGTACAGATTTATTCCTAATATCTTACGAAATTTGCAAAAATTGAAGCCCCAGACGATTTTTCGGAAAACTAAAATTTTCGTAAAATTCAAAAATCCATAAAATTCAAACCGTTCAACCGATCATTTCCAAATTCAATACCAACCTTCCTATTATGATACTCTATTTATAAAAAAAAAAATTAATAATAAATCTTGAAATTTACGGAAGCTGGAGCGATTACGACATTTTTTTGAAAATTTCAATAGGCCGTAGTTTTCTATCAATTCCGACAAAATTCGCAATTGGTCGCATTCGTCGCAAGTTCGGACACTGCACGTGGGAGCTTTCGATGGTTTTGTGAAATGACCCTTTGGATTTAAATGATGAAAATTTATAATGAACTTTTCTCCTGCAATTTGCTACATTGGTTCGCAAAGTTTTATGATTGATCGAGTTTCGATCGTCAGTCTTGGATGTCTGATCCATATCCCACGAGAAATAAGTTGGATCTTATTTGCCAGTTTGAGAAAGTTTCAACGCAGCAGCAGCAAAGTCATTTATCAGAGCTGAGAAGTTAATAAAAATAGTAAAATGTATATTGCTAGATTAAATTGAAGGTTTCATGTTTGAGGGAGTAGCCAAACTCGTTTGTGTTTTATTGATGATAACGTCGAGGCGTGGCAGCGTTCCAGTGTTTGCTTAATCAACAAATTGGATGTACACGATGAGGTCAAGAGGGAGGAATCCGTTTTCACACGTCGATGATCCATTTTATGTGGAACCCTTACCCTTTCCGTAAACCTTCTTGACAACGAACCTGATAATCGAATTTGCCTGACGTTTACATCGTTACGACTGTCAATCGAGTGTATTTCTCGAACAAAAACCAAAAAAATCCACTCGAGACTTGTCAGCCAAAATCTGTCCGATCGATTTCGCTTTGTCCATGGCGATTGCCATCGAAATGACTGCAAACTCATTGAATTATTGAGGGATACACTAATTAAAAAGGGAGCGATACCGTTGACCATTTAATTAGTGGGTTATAAATTGGGAATATCCAGCGAGAAACGATCAAAAATCAACGACGAGTTTTCATCGTAAAAATCATGAAAAACCGAAATAATTTCATTAACTTCGACATTCGCTGCCGAATGATGAAACAGACTTTTAGGAAATCCATAATTCACATTTCGCTCCAAGCCTCCACGGACCATATCATTTTTTATGGCAAGCAAAAGTTATTGTTTGGGTCAAAAAGACCCACAGGATCCACGGATGGTTTAAAAATTGATCACATCTCGATATTGGTGTCAATTATTAGAATTTTCTAGCTCGATTTTCATCTGTCGGCGGATCATTTGGGTCCTTTTCGTCCGGCAACTCATATCTCGCGTATTTGAAGGGAGAAAAATGTGAAAAAATTCCGTAATACTCTCCATTATTTCCACTTTAAGGTTCAGACATTTTCCAGTCGTTGAATTCATTTTAGTGTTGAATAAAACGTTTTAAGGACCAAGATTTTTCAAAACAACTTTTTGCTTGCACCGGAAAAGGCCCACGCGATCCGGGAAGAGTAAAATCAAATGGATTCTCGGTCGAATTTAGAGACAAGTTGGTTTTCAAGACACACACGCCATTTATGTGCAACGTGGATTTGACTCAAAGCATGGAATCTGTTTGCTAGTCCATGTGCAAATATTCGTCCACTGGAAATTCATCAAACATGCAAAGTCGATTCACACGAATATTATATATGAATAAGCTGGATGCAACAAGTCAAACACACGGTAGACTGGCTCTTGATCATGACCGCAGACCTAGCATACGCACGTAAGCACAGGATGCATTGCCCTGGGCAGCAGACGTTCGATCAGCTGATGAAAATATGAAAATGAAATGTTTCGGGTCCATTTGTCGGTCCTATCGGATTTTTGGTAATTTTTTTGATAATGTAAATATAAAGATTAAGAGAATTATGAAGATAAAGATTTATATGAATATGAAGACAAAGATTCTCCGACCGAGGACTCAATCATGGATGACGTGGTGCAAAAACCTACGAAACTGAAGTTCGCAACGTTGGAATCTAACAAAGAAAAAAAAACGATTTTCTATTCATATTTTGTTGAATTCCAAAAACCATGACAATTTTCGTACTGATTTTGTGCCTGGATCCTAAAAAAATCTCGTTTCATTGTCCTGGCGAAATGTTTCATCAAAATTCTCAATAAAAAACAGAATTTTTGTGCATTCCAACGATGCAAACTCAACGATCGATTTTTGCGGCCCAGCAAGTATCTAAACTCGAAAGATTTCGATGTTTTATAAAATTAAACAAATTATCAATAAAAATACATATTTTTCGTTGCATTCCAACGTTGCAAGCTTCAGCCTCATAATTTGAGGGTGCAAACGTCGAATCTCGAAAAATACGATAATGATGGGTTTTTAATATTGAATTTTCAGGAGGATGTCGATTTCTACAGCCCCAGCGTTCAACAGGAGATGCTCAAGATGGAATCCCAGCGTTGCCACGACGGCCTTGTCGAGGCTCCAGGTGAGCTTCCCATAAATCTTGATACTTAAGCACATGATGCATGTATGAAATATATATGCACAAGCACAACATGACTGCGAGCTATGTACGCAGTATGATCGACGTATAAATTAGCAAGGCATTTTCGGCTCCGGTATCTCGGCCTACATAGCACAATTCCTACAATAATATTCGTGATGATCCTGAAGTTTGCATCGTTGGAATGCAACGAAATTCTGTTATTTCTTCAGCAGAGCCAATAATTATTATTGAATATTTGGTCCGGCCAATAAAACGATTCTCTCTTGCGACCAAAAAACTCAATCGACTCGAAAAATTGTCACGATTTTCAAAATTCAATAAATAATCAATAGAAAAAATGTTTTTCGTTAAATCTCAACGTTGCGAACTTCAGAGTCATGGATTTCGATTTTCGAAGTTTGCATCGTCGGAATCCAACGAAATTCTGTTATTTCTTCAGCAGAGCCAATAATTATTATTGAATATTTGGTCCGGCCAATAAAACGATTCTCTCTTGCGACCAAAAAACTCAATCGACTCGAAAAATTGTCACGATTTTCAAAATTCAATAAATAATCAATAGAAAAAATGTTTTTCGTTGAATCTCAACGTTGCAAACTTCAGAGTCCTTATTCGTGAAATGAGATGACTTTGAAGAAAAGTAGAGAAAAATGTATGATGATGAAGTTTGCATCGTTGAGCTGTAACAAAAAATACTTGCTCTGTTAATTTTTCGTTGAATTTCAAAAACCAGTACGATTTTCGTACCGATTTTGGGTTTTGATCCTAAAAAAATATCGTTTTATTGTCCTGATCAAATATTCCATGAGAATCTCGAGATCTGCTCAAGAAAAAAAACGGAATTTCGTTGCATTCCAACGATGCGAACTTTAACATCGTAAAAATGTATCATTCGCAATGAATTTGATTCTCAAACGAACGTGACATCAAAAATGCCAGCAACGAAAAATGAATGCGACGTGAAAAATACAAAATGATGGAGAATTTTCATGAAATTATGGAACTGCGTTGTGATTTGTGGAGACGTGTTCGCTCTGGAAAGCTCGAGGCATGGTTTTGACCAAGAAAAGTTGACCAAGATTCAAATTCACCATCCCAAATGATGACGATACAGTTTTCAATCGTCTAATTAGACGAGTCCACGATTCTCGTGCGTCTATTTTGCTCGTAAAGCATTTAGAAGTTAAACTGGACGAGTCCACGATCCTCGTGCGTCTTTTCGGCTTTGTTAACAAACAGACTGCTCGATGTATAAATAAAATACAAAAAATAGTTAAGAAGCTTGAATTCTGACAAAGCTTTCCTGGCGCCAAACGTTTTTGCTCATTACCAGTGATTCCGTAAAGCCCATGACATTATGGCCAAGGGCACATGAACCTCGTGCCACGTGTCGCAACGTTTTTTCAGGCCCCATAGAACAGCCACCAACTCTGAGATACATGAGCGGCTTATTCAAAGCATCTGTAATGGGCTTTTGACTTCTATCGTGGAAGAGAAAAGTTCCGTCAACCCACAATTTCCATTATGCTACGATTTCGTCGATGCATTTTGGTATTACGTTCTCGTTGTGTTCGTTCAATAACCTGAGAATCTTTTGCCCCTTAACTGAACCCAATGCTGGATAGTTTTTCGAGGTTTCTGATTGAAATAAACATTAGCAATCAGTAGCAAATTAATGCATAAGATTTTATGCATTGATTTAGCAAATTAATAATTTATAAGATTTTATGCAGAATTTAGAAAATTAATGCATAAAATCTTATGCATTAATAAAATACAAAAAATAGTTAAGGAGCTTGAATTCTGACAAAGCTTTCCTGGCTCATGGATTAATGCATAAAATCTTGGGCATTAATTTGCTACCCAAATCGTTGGAGTGATCGGAACCCTGGGAGGAGCTGAGCTTGCTGAACAAGACAGAAGCGCAGCAGTTGGCTCATTGCCCAAAAGTCATTTTTTTCAATAATTATAACGCAGGATTCAATATTTATACGATAGTCAAGTTTTGATCGTTGGAATGCAACGAAATTCTGTTTTTCTTGAAGAGAGCTCATGATTTATATTCGACATCTGGTCAGGACGATAAAACGATATTTTTTTACGATCCAGACACAAAATCGGTACGAAAATTGTCATGATTTTGAAAATCGAACAAACAAAAGTAATAGGAAAAGTCATTTTTGTTGGATCCCAACGTTGCGAGCTCCAGTGTCATCCAATGTCCAGGAAGCCACTGAAAGGAACGAAGACACGATAAAAATCAAACAAACTGGCAATGTCTTTATATTGCCAGTTGGTTCGTTCGCCTGTGATTCTCTTTCATGATTCGCCGATGGAATAGACGCTGGAGATTTGAAGCTTGCTCCATAGTTGACAGAGCTTTTTACGCTATTGAAAAAGTTGTGTTTGCTTCGTGAGTTGGTAAGAATGACTGAATCCCTTCGAGGTGTTTCGCCCACATTGACATCCTCCGCTCGCAGGATCTCATAGTTCGTATAGGCCTTCGGGCCGTTGACGACGAAGCCCAGACTTTACCTGTTGTTCTCATTCATCTTTTTACTCGAGCGAATACTCTCCAACGCATGTTCCCGGAAGTAGCTCTGCTCATTTGCCTCTCTGCTTCACTCAGCCAACTCGCCTACGGTTGCCTCAGGTCTCAAAGTCTCTCCCATTATATTATCTAGTTTCCCCGCGAATCTCCATGCATATATATTTAGAGACGCGGTAGCGTCTTGTTCTAACAAATTCTAAATAATCCTGACACGGACCATCTTTTTCGCCTGCCCTAAAGTGCATGCTGTCAAATCAAAATCTCACAATTTCTTAATCCAAAAAAACCCCAAAATCGTTACAAAATTGTCATGATTTTTGAAATTGAATAAACAATAGAAAAAGTTTCGGACATAATTAAGAATTTTTGCTGCTCATTTAAATTCAAATTTCCAGACGATTGTTCATCGAATGTAATTCTATAAATAATGAATCAAATAATTCAAATTAAATTCGTACTTTACCGTTAATTGATGTCTACGAAAAGTATTTCTGTATTCATTCCATTGCTCATGGCCAATAGGAATCCCTTGAGACCGCGTCACAGTCGCAGTATTATGGAAAATAGTGTACGGAAACTTGCTACGGTGTGGCGAGTTCGTAGGCGGGTTTACGCACCGGGAAATGTATACAAACTGGAAATGCTTCCTGCGAAAGCGTAGCCTTCATTATTATTATTATTATAATTATTCAAAGAGGTGAAACTCGTTGAACTTTTTCCTTGCATTCCCTATCGCAATGTGTTTGAAAATAAAGCGGACAAAACCGAATGAAACATCTTCCGGAGAAAATACAAAAGTCCGATAACTTGAGTCGACTGAGGAGACTCTTGGCATCAGGAGATTTTTAAACTCTGGCCAAGTCACGCTTGAAACAAAACAAAGGAATGTAAACCGACGTATACAACATCTGCAAATTTTGTCAGATAAGTTTTTGAGAGTTTCAAGATGAAACGAAGCGTGAGAGACGCTTTCAGTGGAGAATTGTAATTTAATTATACTTGCCGAGCTGTTGAGAGAATTCGCAGAAATAAACGGGAGAGAGAACTTTGCATTGGAAGGTTTACGATTAAATTACATAGTTTTGTGCCTCAATGAGGCGTCGGATGGGTTCGAACCCGCACTTGCGTTTCTTCATTTTCTCTGTGACGTTTACCAGCGATTCTTCGAATTGGTCAATCAATTTTCACTCATTTTTATTAGCAACTCGAAGAGAACTCACGGAACAAGGAAACTCATCAAATAAATTCTGCTTAAAATGGATGTTGGTTGTTTGCAGGCTGGTGTCCCGAGACGTGGGATGGTATTCATTGCTGGCATTCCACAGCGCCCGGGGAAATGTCAGTACAAGCTTGTCCCCATTACATCGCAGGATTCGACTTGCAGGTACGAACGTTATTCGAAGAAATTGAGATAGTACCGTCAGTTTTATAATTACTGTTCAGAATTTCATACGATATGAGTCTGAAGTTTGCATCGTTGGAATATGCAACGAAAATTCGTTTTTTATCTTTGACAAAAATAATTATTCAAATGCAGAATGTAATTACGATGATAAAATGAACGATTTTTGCCATTCGAAAAGCATATCGGCTCGAAAAATTTGGATGACATTGAAAATTGAACGAATCATCAATAAAATCAAATATTTTTCGTTGCATTCCAACGTTGCAAACTTCGGCCTCGTGTGGCTCATGATGAGCAAAAAATCCAGTCAAATTTACAAACGGGACGACAAAACCAGAAAAAAGATATTCGCATCGGTAATTTCATGAATTTGACATTAATTTCATACATTTTAATGTACTTTACAATGAAAATTGTGATTTCTCCTAAAAAATGATAAAAAGATTTTTTTTTCTAGTTCTCTGTAGCCTCTTGAAAATTTGACTGGATTTTCGTCTCGTCATAATCTACTGCGGTGCCAAATTTGATCGAATTCTGAACGTTGATTCTAAAACTGACGGAACTTTCGTCAACTATTGGCGCGTTGGAGAAAATTCAGATTTTCCAATTTATTCCATCATTTCCAGAATTCACTCCCATAGATTTCCAACTTTTTTACTGTATTGGACATGAAATTTGATTAAAAAATGATAATTAATTGTATGCTATCGATTCCGACAGGCGAACGCTTCGAAAACGTGTATGAACAGCGGCCAATGGTATTGGAGCCCTGAGATGAACAGTAGCTGGACTAATTACACACAGTGTTATCACGCACCTCTTGTCACGGTATTCATGGACTTTCCGGACAGTCAAACGGACAACGTGACTCTCATAGAGGTAAAGACCCATTGTAGATTAAAACGCAAGCTCAAATCCTGTCAATTTCATAAAGTACGTCGCAGTATACAAAAAAAAAAAAAAATTTCAAGGCTGCTCGCCATGGTTTTCGAACGAAAAAACTAATTTTTTGACATGAGGCTAAAAATTGCAACGTTGGAATGCAACGAAAAATATGTATTTTTATTGATAATCTGTTGAATTTTCTGCGCACTTGAAAAATAGTCGAGTAGCTCTTAAATTTGCTGTTCGGAAAATTTCGCAGCAGCGCAAATAAAAGCTTGTACGCCCATTTTTTATTTCATAAAAAGAAGTTTCATATTATATTAAAAAATGAAGCGTACAGCTGCGACTCGTTACCGCAACAATGTGCGAGGAGTTCTGCAGCCTGCCTGAGGCTGCAGCTTCATCAATCTGCAGCGATGGTTGGCTTCTCCATTCAATTATTTTTTTCTCCACCATGTTTTATTCTCATTTGATAAAATATGTATCGCAATAAAACATGAAAATACCTGCAGACTGGGATGGATTTTCCGAAATGCACTCGCTTGACAAATAAATTCTCGAGCTCATAAAAAATTGCATTCAAGTTTGCACCGTTGGAATGCAACGAAACTCGGTTTTTCTTCTTGCACAGGCCTGTCATGCTTTTTAAAATTGAACTTTAGTGTCGCATTTCGCTCAAACTTCTCAAAGAAACGATTTGGTACGAGGAAACTACGACGTCATAACAATTTTTGATGTTATGTATTTGCTTTCCGCGTAGAGAGAACGCTGGATCGATCGGAAGCAAAAATACCATTGAGCTTTTATCCAAACAAAATCCCAGCATGTTTTATACATTTTTAGTGTCCTTATAAAGAACTGAGCATCCGAATCAACACTCAGTTTTCGAGAAATGAATCTTTTGCGAGCAACTCGAACGAGTATTTATTCAGTAAGATCAACTACGAGAATATAATTGAAATAGATAAGTCATTAGCGAGAGTGACTAAGGGTTGTTCCTTATGAAAACATGTGTGCAAGGTAAAAATATGGCGAGAAAATGACTTTGAAGTTTGCATCGTTGGAATGCAACGAAATCATGTTTTTTCTTGAGCAAAGCTGACGATTTTTATTAAATATTTAGTCAGGACAATGAAACGATCTGTTTTGAGGATAAAAACTGAAAATCGGTACGAAAATTGTCATGGTTTTTCGAAGATTGAACAAACAATCAATGGAAAACCGTAATTTTCATATTTTCAAAATTTCTCGTCTCATTTTCTCATTTTTTTACGATCAAAACTCAAAATCGGTACGAAAATTGTCATGGTTTTTGAAGATTGAACAAACAATTAATAAAAATACGTATTTTTCAGAATTTCTCATTTTTTGTTGTTCAGATATTTAAAGATTGTGTTTTTTCTTGAGCAGATCATGATTCTCAGTCGATATTTAATTAGGACACTAAAACGATCTTCATTCAGGATCGAAACTCAAAATCGGTACGAAACTTGTCATGGTTTTTAAAAATTGAACAAACAATTAAAAAAAAAAACGTATTTTTCAGATTTTCTGATTTTTTGTTGTTCAGACGTTTGAAAATTGTGGTGAACAATGATTTGTGCTGGACAATGATCTGCTAAGTTCACTGACACGTAATTTCTTTCTTTCTTGAGCACATCTCGAGATTCTCATGAAATATTCGATCAGGACAATAAAACGATATTTTTTTAGGGTAAAAACCCAAAATCGGTACAAAAATGGTAATGGTTTTTGAAATTCAACAAAAAATTAATACAGCAAGTATTTTTCGTTGCATTTCAACGTTGCAAACTTGAGCCTCATGCCAGAAAATGTCCCAGGCATTGGTAATAATGCATAAAATCAAGTTTTCCCGTCGCAATTTCCGTTGCAAATGAATCGTTGAGTAGATAACAAGAAATCGTGAAAAAATGATAGTTAAAACTATAGATCGAAAATTTTCGAAAATCAGATTTATTGCATTTTCCTTCTTGTTCCAATTAAGCGAGAACGATTCGTTTTGCGTAATTCGTCCATGTCGCACGCCCAACACAGCAATTTATCGAAAACACGACTCTCGTTTTGCAAAACCTGTCGATCACAGTCTGTCCGCGACGCGTGCAATTCGATAGGACAGAGAGCGCTATAATATTTGTGGGGTGACGATCGCGAGCGTTCGGCATTGAAATTTTCCGCTCTCGTCGCTGGAAAATTCATTGGACCAATAAATCTCCGTACTTTTCATGTTCCCTTTGACGTAAATGAAAATGGAAGTGCCAAACGCGCACAAATTTGTTTTTTCCTGACTCTGTATAGAATTTCCATTCCGATACGGAATTCCCATGCAAAGGTAATGATAGTCATGCGATACGGCGCCCTCATTCGCTATTGGGGCGTTCGGATCATGAGGAATAATTTCCTTTTTTATCTGCGAATGAAACGCGTTTTTTTTTTTTTTTAAATCTTATTCCGTTTCTATTTCTCTCGTAATTCAAGCGGATTCGTAGAGATAAATTGTGTGTGACGTGGTCGATGGAAATTTCATTAAAACGTGTAGTATTTTATGAAATAAATTTTTATGCATAACGAGCTGTCCCTCCAAGTTCGTCTCGTTATTCAGTGAATGTCGTAAATTTCTCGTTTTTCGTATCCATTACCGTTAAATAACGATGATAAAAAAGAATTTTTATCCATCACCCAGGGCAGCCTTTTTTTCTATGAAGCTGAAGTTCGCAACGTTGGAATCGAGTGAAAAATACAATTTTCTATTCATTTTTTCTTCAATTTCAATAACCATGACAATTTTCTTACCGATTTTGTGTCTGGATCCTAAAAAAAGATCGTTTCATTGTCCTGGCGAAATATTTAATCAAAATTCTCAATAAAAAACAAAATTTCGTTGCATTCCAACGATGCAAACTTCAGTCATATGAAGCTGAAGTTCGCAACGTTGGAATGCACCGAAAAATATTAACTTTTATTCACAATTTGTTTAATTTTCAAAATTTTCCCAAATTTTTAGAGCCGATATTTCTTTTTGGGAGCAAAAACCGATCGTTTTATCGTCGCAATTAAATTCTGAATACAAATCATCAACTTTGGCAGAGTAAAGAATTTCGTTGCATTCCAACGATGCAAACTTCAACGTCGTTTTTTTCTTTACATCCAAAACAACTTTCCTGAATTATTTCAAATTTTTCAAACGTCTCAAACTACAGTAAAAATCATTTTTTGGTTTGACCACAAAATAAATGACCAATTTTCTCGAATCCAACGAAAAAATACGATTTTCTATCAATTGTTTGTTTAATTTCAAAAACCATGACAATTTTCGTACCGATTTTGTGTTTCGATTCTAAAAAAAAAAATGGTTTTATCGTGCTGACCAGAAATCGAAACAGAATCGGGAATTCTGATCAACAGAATTTCGTTCACCTGGAAATTACGAGCCTGGGAATTTTTCATTAAATAAATATTTCCTCATTGTTGCACTACAGAGTCGCAGTCCCCGTTTAATGCTCGCGCGCGTGTCTGTGTAGAAAGAATTCTATCGAATTTTATAACCACACTGAGTCTTTCTGGTGGAGACAATAAATACGGTGGGAAAACAAACATTTGATTATTTTCCAGCACCAGGACTGGCTGTGCAGTAAGCCAGAGTGCATTAATTTTGCCTTCACGAGTAAATATTCGTGGGAGTCGATTAAAGAGGAACTCGCGTTATCCATAAATAATAATCATGGGAGTTGCAATCCCCAACAATATCTGCGGGATTTTCACCCACGAATCCATTAGTTGCATAAATTTATAAATTTTGCTTCCTCATGGAGGAAGCTTTGTGACGGTGAAATTTTTTTTTCTCGAGTTTTCAATGTCAATGTTCTTAAAATGTCCCAAAACGTCCAAAAATCATATTTAGAAAAAATGTCCAGATGTGTGTGTGTGTGTATGTGCTGGCACTGTAAAATTCAAATTGTTACAACTCGAGAACGGTTTGAGCTACAAAGCTCTAGTTTTGCATAGATGTTAATCTATACTAGCTCTTCGTTTGCTGAGAATGTTGTTCGGATCGCTAGAAAAATTCGAATTCTACAGCATTTTGAAATGTTCAAAAATTGGTGTCACCGCTCTAACTTTCGCAAATTTTAAGATTTATTACTACATTTTTTTTTATAATTAGAGTATCATAATAGGAAGGTTGGTATTGAATTTGGGAAATATCGGTTGAGCGGTTTAAATTTTATGGGTTTTTGAATATTACGAAAATATTAGTTTTTCGAAAAATCGTTTCACCGTGCATCTCGAGCACCATGAGAAAGCAATTGGCAAATTTAAATTTGCAGCCTTTTTTTTAATCTTTAAATTTGTGTGAAGCAAAAAAATCTCAACCAACAAAAAAAAATAGTGAATGAGCGAAAAAAAAGCAGAAAAAATGGAAGAAAACAAAAACAAGCAGAAAAGGATGCGAAAAGAATTAATTTTTTAATTGAAAGTTCTGACTGGATTCTCGAGAGTTTGGGTCTGTGGAGTTGGCAAGTTTTCGAACAAGCTGCGAGATGAATTGACTGGGATCTCTGTTGCATAATTTGTATGGGCCAAGTTAGAGGAAAGTGAGGATTTGGAAAGAGCTTAGAGAGCAATTGAGTAGTTTGGAAAAGGATCAACGTTGCCTAATCTCCTCAAAGTTGTACGACCAACCGAGTGGCATTGATTGACGCGATGACGATTTTCTTTGTTTAATTTCCATTTCTCTTGGGTTTCGGTTCGAAAAAGCGTGGATACAAGAAAAAATTGATAGGGAACGTCGCTTTTGTCTGCCCGCGAGCCCAATTAAAAAGTTGGCATTAAAAAGGACTTTTTTTTCGATTTGAAAAGGCTCATGCGAAACGCCGATTCCATTATTGATTTTCATCAACAATGGAATCGACGAATTTGTATCAAAAGTCAGAATCACTGGCTGGAAAGCGGAGTTTTGTGAATTCGAATGATCGATCGTGGGCAGGAAACGCGAGTCGGGCTTAATAAAAAAAAGAAAAAGCTCCGATTCTGGTTTTTGTGGGATACGGAAAATTGTACAAAGAATTGGCTGCGAAATGGGAAACAAATTCGTGGCAGAATTTTGCGAGGCTCGTTAAAGTCGAGAATTTCATGGGAAAAACTGTCCACGTGGGTACGAATTTTTGTACGAGGAAAAATCATTGTCGAAATATTTGAGTAATGACGTTTACGATATCGCGTCGTTGCCGCGTGCACGGATCGTTTCAGGAGGGAATGTCAATGCGGTTTCGATCAGATTGCGCGTTGGATGGTCTGGGAACCCGAGGAAGAACGACGTGATGAATGGGCGGAGGAAAAAACGGTGGAAACAGGCAGAAAGATAAGAAAATATAAATAAAAAAAAAGGCAAACGGACGTGGGTCGTTCTGGACGAACGTTCGGATTCCGATAACATTGTGAACGGCCCTTTTCACCGTCTCCGGAAAAATCCTCGTTAACGAGACGTACGAAGCGCCACTTGGCTTTGACGCTCGTGCGTCTATTTATGGGACACTCCGATCAAATCACCCAGTACGAAGGGAGAATCGATCGATAACGTCTATTTGTTGCAACGTTTGTAGACAAGAGTCAATTACCTTTCGCTCGACATGTTGGCCTTTTCATTACATTCAATTTGTGTGAAATGTCGATGCTCCCAGGAAATATACGAGACTGACCATTTCTTTTTCAATACGATAGCGTCGATGTGACTTTTTCGTATTCTTGAGCATCGCTGCACCCTCCGCCATTTTCCCTTTCATTATCGACACACTTGTCACTATTTTGACGTCATTTCAAGATAATGACGATCCTCATTGATAAGGTTTAAGGGCATCGGAATATTCTTGCAATTAGCAGTTGACCTTGATTGTTATTCAATAGGAAAGCTTTGTATTGTGATGAGAATTCCATCGAGACGAAGCTTTTGGGCCTCTTTGTACGATTTCGAACATTTGAAAAAAGGAGAAGAATTTTTTTTCTTTCGTCTTTTTTTCAATTGTTAAGGTTTCATCATTTTTATCCCTTTCTTACAGAAATATCTGCCCATCATCAAGAAAATTTCTACAGTCGGTTACGCCGTCTCATTCTCAACCCTCGTCGTGGCTTTCCTAATCCTCGCAACCATCAAGTACGTATTTGCCACGATCCCGAAATTCGAAATCTATTCGAGTTCGAAAATCCCCATAAAATCAGGGCAATTATGTGATTATTATAATCAAATTGATGATTTTTTGACACACTGGGTCAATTTGACTCAACCCTTATGGCATTAGAAAATGAAATTCAAAAATTTCCATAAAATCGGAGCAACGATGTGATTATTATGATCAAATTGATGATTCTTTGACACACTGGGTCAATTTGACCCAACCCTTATGGCATTAGAAAATGAAATTCAAAAATTTCCATAAAATCGGAGCAACGATGTGATTATTATGATCAAATTGATGATTCTTTGACACACTGGGTCAATTTGACCCGGACCTTATGGCATTAGAAAATGAAATTCAAAAATTTCCATAAAATCAAAGCAATTATGTGATGATTATAATCAAATTAATGATTTTTTGACACACTGGGTCAATTTGACCCAACCCTTATGGCATTAGAAAATGAATTTTAAAAATTCCCATAAAATCAGAGCAATAATGTGATAATTATAATCAAATTAATGATTCTTTGACACACTGGGTCAATTTGACCCGGACCTTATGGCATTAGAAAATGAAATTCAAAAATTTCCATAAAATCAAAGCAATTATGTGATGATTATAATCAAATTAATGATTTTTTGACACACTGGGTCAATTTGACCCAACCCTTATGGCATTAGAAAATGAAATTCAAAAATGTCCATAAAATCAAAGCAATTATGTGATGATTATAATCAAATTGATGATTTTTTGACACACTGGGTCAATTTGACCCAACCCTTATTGCATTAGAAAATGAAATTCAAAAATTTCCATAAAATCGGAGCATTTATGTGATTATTATGATCAAATTGATGATTCTTTGACACACTGGGTCAATTTGACCCGGACCTACGCGTCACAATTCTCATAACTTATCGCAGAATTATAAAAAAAAACTCAAATTTCTCCAGCAAATTAACGATTCAACGTCGTGATTCCTGAATTTTCCTTCGACCGAAAGTACTCCGGGGTCAAATTGACCCAACGAGTCAATCAGCCCCCGAATTGATGCCCAAGCTAGATGCGTCACCATAGAAAACAATCTGAATGTCTAAATATTGTTTGTCTCGTTTTCAAAGGATAAAAAATAAAATTGACAAAATTGTGGGCTGAATTTCAGAAAGTTGCGATGTCCAAGAAATATTCTGCACATGCACCTGTTCGCTTCTTTCATGACCCGAGCATTTATGGCGCTCCTCAAAGAAGTGATATTCGTATCGGGAATTGGTTTGGCATCGGACGTTTTGATAAGAAACGGAGAGAGTTATTGGGTGGACAACAAGGTGGAGAGTAATTGGCAATGTAAAACGTTTACAAGTTTGTGGCAGTACTTCATATTAGCCAATTATTCGTGGATCCTGATGGAGGGTCTTTACCTTCACAATTTGGTATTCAACGCCCTTTTCACGGATTCAAACTCGAGCATAGCGGCTTACGCAGTTTTGGGATGGGGTGAGATTCCTTGCTCAAAAGACGAGCCAAAAATGAGGAGCTTGTTTTTTTTGTCAGCCTCATTCATGGGAAAATGTGTGAACGATTGTTCGATAGGTTTGCCTGCCATCTTCGTTCTGCCCTGGGTCATTATACGCGCCACCCTCGAAGACACTTATTGCTGGACCACCAACAACAATCCATTTCTTTTCTTGCCAATTCGGCTGCCCACCATTCTCTCAATTCTCGTAAGTCATCATTCATTTCTCTCCAGACTGTGGCTCGATTAGAAAAGCAATTTATCATAAATGGCTCATCTCGTTCTCTATCCTCAGATTAATTTCATCCTGTTCGTCAACATCGTCAGAGTCCTTTTGTCCAAGCTCAAATCTACCGTTTCCGAAGAGACTCAGCGCTACAAGTAAGAACTTTGAGCAAATTTACAAAAAAGAGTTTAAAAACGTTCGAGTTTGCATCGTCGAAATGCAACGAAATTCTGTAGAGATCATTTTTTTAAACTTGATAAAATACAAAAATTGTCAAGGATGATTAAAAATTTTGTACTTTTTGTTGGTGTTTAGGCGATGGGCCCGAAGTACCCTCGTGCTGGTGCCACTTTTTGGCGTCCATTACACCGTTTTCCTGGGCATGTCCTACAGCATGGGAGTCAATGAAAAAGTCGAACTAGTTTGGTTGTTTTGCGATCAGCTGTTCGCTTCGTTTCAGGTAAATCGATAATAATTGACATTAATCTTGAAATATCGTTATTTTTCAAGCCCTTGGCGGATCGTAACGACACCGAAGTTCGCAACGTTGGAATCGAGTGAAAAATACGATTTTTTATTCATTTTTTGTTCAATTTCAAAAACCATGACAATTTTGTGTCTGGATCCTAAAAAAAAAATCGTTTTATTGTCCTGGCAAAATGTTTAATCAAAATTCTCAATAAAAACAGAATTTCGTATGATGCTGAAGTTTGCAACGTTGGAATGCATCGAAAAATATTTAATTTTAACGATGTTGAAGTTTGCATCGTTGGAATGCAACGAAATTCTGTTCTTTATGGAGAATTTTTATTCAATATCTCGCCAGGATACTGAAACGATCTTTTTTTAGGATCCAGACACTAAATCGGTATGAAAATTGTCATGATTTTTTAAATTGAACTAAAAATTAATGGAAAATCGGATTTTTCGTTGCATTCCAACGTTGCGAACTTCAGCATCGTTAATTTTACTGAAGATTCGTTCAATTTTCAATGTCATCCAAATTTTTCGAGCCGATATGCTTTTCGAATGGCAAAAATCGATCATTTTATCATCGTAATTACATTCTGCATTTGAATAATTATTTTTGTCAAAGATAAAAATGGATTTCGTTGCATTCCAACGATGCAAACTTCAGAGTCATAATTCCGTTGCATTCCAACGATGCAAAAACATCAACACCGTGCATCCTATGGGTCTTTTAGACCCGATCAACAGCTTATTGTCGAAAAATGTTGTCTTTTAATACGTTAATTGAGGTATAACGTTGTCGATTTTAGAATCAACGTTGAGAATTCAATAAAATTTTGTACAGTTGTGAATTATGATGAGAAAAAGATGCAGCAAAATTTTCAAGAGACTACAGAGAGAGAGAGAGAGAAAAAATATTTCGATGACTCTGAAGTTTGAAACGTTGAGATTCAACGAAAAATATTGTTTCCATTAATTATTTATTGAATTTCAAAAATCATTTTTCGTCTCGATTGAGTTTTTGGGACTCGGGAGACGATCGTGTCCGGGTCAAATATTGAATAATAATTATGAGCTCTGCTGAATAAAAAACAGAATTTCGTTGCATTCCAACGATGCAAACTTCAGCGTCATATATTTTGTACATTTAACATCGAGTTTTATGATAAATCTCAATTTCCTTGTATTTTACAATGAATTTTCATCAATTTTAGGGACAAATCAAACTTTTCATTGTAAAATACAATGAAACGTATGAAATCGATGTTAAATTCATGAAATAACCAATGCGAATATATTTTTTCTGGTTCTCTGCAGCCTCTTGAAAATTTGACTGTTTTTTTTCCCCACAATCCACAACCGTACCAAATTCGATGAAAATCTGAACGATAATTCCAAAACCTCAAAATACCTCAAAAATGTAATGAATGGAGAAAATTCCAGAATTCGTTACCATATTTTTTTGCATCAAGTGGCGGGACGAGAAGAAAATTTGAAAAATCTTCTAGAAAAATGGTAAAACTATTGACGTGTCTGATTCAGGGTTTCTTCGTCGCGGTCCTTTACTGTTTCCTGAACGGCGAGGTACGAGCCGAAGTTTCGCGAGCGTTAAGAGGTCGAAGGTGGCCACGATTTCGTCAAGGACGTTGGCGTCAAAGGCCATCGGCGCATTCGAGCAGCACGTGCAGCTGCAACGGTGCCAAATTGGACAACAAATTAGAAAACTCTAAATGGTGGACCAGACCCTGGTTGTGTTTCTTTCACGATGGGGATGCTCATCGCTCGACTCACTCGATGGCGAGTACACAAGGTGTCTTCTTGATCCTCACCTTGAATCTCTCCGTTCGATGTCTGACGTCACTAATTGTCGCAAACGTCGACCATGCCAGAATGCCACAACATTTTTTTCGATATATATATATATATATATATATATATATAAATACGACACTAAAGTCCGCAACGTTGAAATCCAACAAAAAATACGATTTTCAATTCATTTTTTGTTCAATTTCATAAACCATGACAATTTTCATACCGATTTCGTGTCTGGATCGAAAAAAAAGATCGTTTCAGTGTCCTGGCGAAAAATTGAATCAAAATTCTCAATAAAAAACACAATTTCGTTGCATTCCAACGATGCAAACTTCAAGACCATACAAATCTGCGAGCTGCCAAGTGTAATTGTCTCGAAACATGACTCTCGAGTTCGCAACGTTGAAATGCAACGAAAAATTCTTTTATTTTGATCACCGATTTATTTTATTGTCAAAGTCGTTCAAATTTTGTCAAAAAAACGTAAAAAATTTCGTTGCATTTCAAAAGTTCAAACTTCAAAGTCGGTCCCGTCACTTTAATGCAAATTGAACAAAAAAAACGAGCCAAAAAGTTATTTCACGTGTTCAGAGAAAGTTTGTACGAAATAAAAACGAAGTATTTCCGTTTTTTGTTCTTTTGGAGAAAAAAATCCGGGAAATTGGGGAAAAGCCGACAAGACGAAAATTCTGATTCTCAAAAAAAAATGTATATATATATATATCGACGTAATAAACATAACCCATGGCTTTTCCAAACCGCAATTTCACAAGCTATCCACCCAAAACGGCTTACGTAAGAATCGCCTTGAAAACCCTTCTTGGATGTGCGGCGCCTGCACTTAAAACGTGTCATAATCGAATGCGTTTAAACTTGATTTAGATGCGGCAACGCGAGGCGGAAGTCTAGCGAGCAGTCGTGGCTATTTGGAAATCGTGAATCACGGTCCAAATATATCGGAATCGGAAAATCGCATTCCCAGAGCAATCCCTAATCATGCAATGTCCTCGGCATTGTGCAGCAAATATACGGATCAGTCGCTCCTGTCGTTTTACTCAAACGTAAGTATCGCCTCAAGAATCTCGAGTATCGATTCCCTGTTAACGCGGATGCTCCTGAAGTTTGCATCGTTGGAATGCAACGAAATTCTGTTATTTCTCCAGCAGAGCTAATAATTATCATTGAATATTCGGTCCGGCCAATAAAACGATTCTCTCTTGCTACCAAAAAAACTCAATCGACTCGAAAAATTGCCACGATTTTCAAAATTCAATAAATAATCAATAGAAATAATGTTTTTCGTTGAATCTCAACGTTGCGAACTTCAGAGTCATGAATTTCGATTTTCGAAGTTTGCATCGTCGGAATCCAACGAAATTCTGTTATTTCTTCAGCAGGGCCAATAATTATTATTGAATATTTGGTCCGGCCAATAAAACGACTCTCTCTTGCGACCAAAAAACTCAATCGACTCGAAAAATTGCCACGATTTTCAAAATTCAATAAATAATCAATAGATAAAAATGTTTTTCGTTAAATCTCAACGTTGCAAGCTTCAGATTCATTGTTAACGGTTCCCTGTCCCTCCGAGTCCCTCCGAGTGATTTGACCAAACACGAAATAATTTTTATGACACTGGAGAGCTCGCAACGTTCAAGTCCAACGAAAAATCCTTTTTTTCTATCAATTGTTTGTTCAATTTTCAAAACCATGACAATTTTCCTATCGATTTTGAGTTATGAACCCAAAAAAATAACGTTTTATCGTCCTGAATGGGACTCATGGAGCTCTGCTCAAGAAAAAACCGAATTTCGTTGCATTCCAACGATGCAAACTTTAAAATCGTTCATTTTTCATTTGAAAATGGTCGAATAATTAAAAATTTGGACGAAAAATATGAGTTTCCTTCAATTTCGATAAAAAAATAAATTAAAAATGCTGCAAATTGCTTCCCCAAGATGCTCAAGATTCACGAAGCTCAAATTTTCCTCTACGAGGGTTTATATTCCGATTTTTCGATGGTTTAGGACATTTTGAGCGCATTCAAATTGAAAACTAGAAGAAGAAAAAAATTTAACCGCCTAAAAAATTCATATTCGCTAAAATCCCTTAATGTGACGAGAAAAATTTGATGCCAGAGTAATTTTTGAGATATTATTTTTATGATACTGAAGTTCGCAACGTTGGAATGCAACGAAATTCGGTTTCTCATTGACAATTTTCTTAATTTTTCGATATTTTTTTCTGGAGCAAAAAACTGACGATTTCATCATCACAATTAAATTCTTAATTGGAATAATGAGATTTGTCGAAGAAAGAAACGAATTTCGTTGCATTCCAACGATGCAAACTTCAACGTCATTTATTTTCTCGCCCTATGCCCAGCGGAATTAGCGAAAACGCTGCAGCATCTCTAAATTCATTTTTTCAAGTTAAAATGAGCCTTTCCCAGAATTTTTCAATTTTTCAAGCCGTGAAATTGTTTCAGGCGTCCGAAAGCTCCATCCGTGCTCTACCGCTGAGCGAGCGTGTCGAGAGGATACAGAGCCAGCACAGATGGAGCGATTCGGAATGTTGCAGTTTGGCTTTCGAGTTGCAAAATCTGCAGCACCAGACGCTGCCTTGACTGGTGGCATTGCGTCGAGCGAACGATCGCTTGTGACAAAAGTCTGCGCAGCCCTCGATCGAGACGGTTTTGTGACTTTTCAGTGACCGACGACGAGAGTTTGTATCGTGAGGCTGGATCTGGATTCCCAGTCGCGAGTTGGCCGCAATAAACTTTGGAATTGGGCCATTCAAGTTCGATTGGAGATCGAATTTCATGGACGACTGTGCTGTCCATCCTAATTGCGTTGCTTTTATTGTTGATCAATAAGAAAACCGCATGTTCTGGATCAATTTCCTGAAAACTTTCACGAGACTCGAGAATCATTTGCTTTCCTTGTCAGAATAAACGAGGTCGAATCTTGCATCGTTGGAACGCAACGAAAACTAACGAATCCAACAAAAAATACGATTTTTCATACATTTTTTGGTCAATTTTAAAAACCATGAAAATTTTCATACCGATGTTGTGTCTGGGTCCTAAAAAAATATCGTTTCATTGTCCTGGCGAAATATTCAATCGAAATTCTCAATAAAAAACACAATTTCGTTGCATTCCAACGATGCAAACGAAAACTTGATTTTTTATAACAGATCAGCAGATTTTTATACAGTATTTGCGAAACGATAATGACAAAGTCTGGTTTGCCAACCGAGACCTGAATTCGCTAGAAAAATAGGACCGAATGCATTAATTGATAAAACAATGAATAAACAACAATTTATTTCGTTGTGTTAAAACGATGGAAGCTTCGGTACGACCCAGAATCGTGAAAATTAGGTCTGTGAGTATGAAATTATTGCGGGCAGTAATTCTGCTCATGGAAAACACACAAACTTATCGATACAATGAAGCTGAAGTTCGCAACGTTGGAATGCAACGAAAAATATCAAGTTTTATTCACAATTTGTTTAATTTTCAAAATTTATCCAAATATTTCGAGCCGATATTTCTTTTTGGGAGCAAAAACCGATCGTTTTATCGTCACAATTAAATTCTGAATCTAAATCATCAACTTTGCCAGAGAAATAAACAATTTCGTTGCATTCCAACGATGCAAACTTCAATGTCGCTCGATACATGGAGAGAAAAAGACGTGAGCATCGTTTCATCGATTGCGATTAATTCTTCGATATGAAAAATAAAAGAGTGCTCGAGAAATCCAAAATATTTTCGTCAACTCTAAAACTGTAAAAAAAAAATTTTATCATGTGCACAAAACTTAAAGTTCTCGCCTTTCGCACTCATGGCCAATCGGTCAGTCCGATTATTCAATTAAAAAAAAAAAAAACGTTGAATGCGCTGCCTCGGCCTTTTATTTGGGGTTTCTTTCAAAATTTTGTACACAAACCTTCTCGGCACCAAAACCAACAGTTTTACCTCATGAAGAACATTTTTCTGACAATGTTAGATATCAAATTTGCAATTTTTTCTTTTCGCATCTCGACGCGTGTAAATTAACGTCAGGTTGCGTTAAAAAGTAGCAAAAATCGAGTTGCACAAAAAATTTATTTGGAATTTTCTGCAACTCATAAACGAGACGCGACTCGAATTTACACGTGTTTGGATGGAAAAAGTTAAAAATGGCAAGTTCTCAAATTCTTAACGTCAGAAATTTTGTCTTCATCGGAGAAAATTGTAAGTTTTTGCGCCAAGAATACAAAATAATTAAAAAATCCTAAATAAAGTAATTTCGAGAATAAATTTTGTGAAAAAAAAAACGTTGAAAAAGCCGAAACGAATAATTTTCGGTAAAATTGATGGCGGCCGAGGCGGAGCGCGAATTGGCTCGCGCCAGCGCCACTTGATTCCGCGGAAAGCTCGATTTTCCCTCAAAAATCAAAACGTCTTTTCCATTTGAAAAAAAAGTGATGACCAAAAAATATCTCAATGTTGAAAAAATGCATAAAATGTGTCAAAAAAAAAAAAATGATAAATTCGCCGTGAATGTAAACAGCATCGATTATCTTTCCGGCTGTGATACTGAAGTGTGCAACGTTGGAATGCAACGAAATTCGGTTTTTCATTGACGATTTTCTTCATTTTTTCAATTGTCCACATTTTTTGAGCCGATTTTTTTTATCTGGAGCAAAAAACTGATGGTTTTATCATCACAATAAAATTCTCAATGAAAATAATGAGCTTTGGCGTCGAAAGAAACGAATTTCGTTGCATTCCAACGACGCAAACTTGAACGTCATTTTCGGCTCTCTTTTCCGCCATTTCTATGTACCGAAAAAAAGTCGATAAAAATTCGGCAATTTCTAACGATTAATGTTGAATGTTTAAACGATTGAAAAACAACGATGCATTATGTGGAGGAATTTTACTATACAATTAAAATACGAACAAATTGGGCGTTTACACTTTTTACATTTTGTTTGCATGAAACAATAAAAAAACATATGTAAATATATTGATATTGAAAAAATAGAAATCACGCTCATCGATGGTTTTGAATGAATCAATTGATTGGATATTGAGTAATTAATTAACCAAATGTATGAGGACTCACGTTGGTTTTTTATGGGAACTAAGGAACGGTTAAAAAACTTTCGTTTACGCCGGAGACTTGTTGCCGAAAGGCAACGGAGGCAGCCACGAGTCGTTCTTGATTTTGTCTAGTTTAGCTTTGTTGAGCATAATACTCATGACCATTTGGTCGACGGTTTGGGTCTGGCCGTAATAATCAACGAAAAGACCGTCCGGATCCACCAAGTACATAATTATGGTGTGATCGACCTGAAATAAAATGAATTTCGTTTTTATTCACAACCGGAGAACTTGAAAATCACGCCACTGGAGTTCGCAACGTTGGAATCCAAGAAAAATCCGATTTTCTATTCATTTTTTCTCAAAATTTAAAAACCATGACAATTTTCATTCCGATTTTGTGTCTGGATCCTAAAAAAATATCGTTTCAGTGTCCTGGCGAAATATTTGATCAAAATTCTCAATAAAGAACAGAATTTCGTTGCATTCCAACGATGCAAACTTTAGCCTCATCCAATTTATTGATAATTCGTTCAATTTTCAATGTCAAGCAAATTTTCCGAACCGACATGCTTTTTGGGTGGCGAAAATCGATTATTTTATCATCGCAATTAAATTCTGCATTAAAATAATCATTTTTGCCAAAGATGCAAAAGAATTTCGTTGCATTCCAACGATGCAAACTTGAGCCTCATCCAATTTATTGATGATTCGTTCAATTTTCAATGTCAAGCAAATTTTTCGAACCGACATGTTTTTTGGGTGGCGAAAATCGATTATTTTATCATCGTAATTAAATTCTGCATTAAAATAATTATTTTTGCCAAAGATGCAAAAGAATTTCGTTGCATTCCAACGATGCAATCTTCAGAATCATTGAATGAAAAGTGTCTGTACGAGGAGCAACAAACGTTCCTAAAGCAACTAAACTCACGAAATATTTTTTAATCCAATTTACAAAAACGTTCACTAATGCCGAAAAAATCGGTTGAAATACTGTCCGAAAAACCGACAATGACTCATTGAATTTCTTGTAATTTCATGAAAGTGTGCAAAAGCTTTTTTCAAATATAAACAAAATGAAAAATATTCTTTTAATGCCTTACGATGTAATCATTGTCGTTGTCCTTGGGGCCGCTGCTGAAATATACTCTGTAAGCTTTGCAAGCGGCAGCAACCTGTTCCTCGTTGCCGGTAAGTCCAATTATCTTGTCTGAAAATTCTTTGCAATATTTTCCCACGACGCTCGGCGTGTCTCGCGTGGGATCCACGCTGATGAATATTGGCTTAATCTTAAAATTGTGGTTTTTCTCTGAAAAAAACAAAAATAATCAACGATTCATCGATTAATTGGGATCGAATCGTTATCCAAAATTTTTTCACCATGAGCCAAACTATCCGTTCCGGTTTCCACGTCGTACGAGTGCGTATCGGGTCAACCTGACCCGGGCCACGTTTAAAATAATTTTCACGTACCAAATATGCGGCAAAATTTTTTTTTTTTGGCAAAAGCGAAAATTAAATGCCGTCCTGTGGCAAACGATCGGGAACAAAAAATCCTTCGGGTCAAAATGACCCGGAACGGCGCTCGGGCCATGGCAAATTTATTAATAAGCAGAATTAACGACCGAGACGTCGTTAAGTCTGACAAGTAAAAACCGCAGACTCGATATTTACCCAAAGCGTCGACAACGCCGACCATTTTTTCAATCTCGTCGGGACAAATGTCGGGACAATGCGTGAATCCAAAATAAATCATGACCCAGTTGCCGAGAAAGTCTTGCGACTTGACGAGTTTTCCTTCCGAGTCGACGAGTTCGAAATTCCCGCCTATCGCGGCTTTTCCCAAGTGACGTCTTCTCTCGCGAGCCAAAGCCAAATCTTTTTTTTCTCTCAGATAATACATATAGCCCAGGAACCCGGTACCCAGGACCGCCGATATGCCCAGATTTTTCCAAGACACTGGAGACGGCTTGAGTTTTGGTTCCGTCTGCGTCGGCGGATTTGCCGAGCGTGCCGACGAAATTCTAATATTTCTGGCCTGTGTTAATGGAAAATTATGCGCGAGCGAAAAAAAACGACAAATTACGTGGAAAAATCGTTGTTGCGATGAAATTTTAACAATATTTTCGTAACGCGATTGATCGATGCGAAAAAACGTCGGGATTTGACGTCAAACGCGATCTCAAGTTAATTGCAGAGGAAAAACACGAAAAATCGATTTTTCGACAATTCCAATTTTGATTCGCTGCAAAATGAGAAAAATTACGAGTATGAGGAGGAATTGGAACACGCGACATCGAATTGTTCAGGCGTGACTGCAATTAAAAATTGAAATTCTGGGAAATTGATTAAAAAGTGAGTTTCGTAAATTTGTAGTGACAAACGATTGAATTTGCGAGACACACACTCACCTTTGTTACGATCGGGCCAGGACACCTGCGAAACATTGCCAAACATCGCGAAACTAACGTAGACATTTTATAATTGTTATCTCTTCGAGGGTTTTGTTTGAATTAATGACGAACCGCTCACACGAAAGTGAGGTTAGAACGTCGATGGCATAACACGAGGAAAAGTCTCCGGCACTTGCGATAAATTGGGAAAAGCGTTGCAACACGAATCACCAGTTTTATTATTCGTCGTTGGTTGACATAACAAAATTAATTGTCGTCAATTAATTAATTCGCTACTTAATCCAACCGGTCACTCACATTCGTACACTTGCGAAGAAAAATACTCTCGGCGCGCTACTGTTATAGCTATATATAAATAGAATTTGCCCCGCACGACCTTGACTTTCGCCATTTTTTTAAATTCGTAACGATTGTTCGTCGATAGTTTGTCATTGTTAGATTAATTTAAACTTTTGTTGGATAATTTTGATTATCCGACAAATGAAACAAGAAAAAAGGGCAAAGTTGACCGCCATTTTTGAATATTTCGTGCAACTCGATTTTTTCGCGTGCCTAAATAGATTCGGAATCGTTTTTTGAATCATGCATACGAGAAATTTCAATAAGTTCTATCATTTCCTCCTAAGTTTTGTTATGGACGGTCGAAATTCATTTCGAAACCGTTTTTTTTCGTCGTCTCGCTTTCTGTCATGGTGAAAAGAAAAACGACGCGAAACTTCTTGTGATTGTTTTTAAGAAGGAACAGTCGAAATCGAACGAAATTTTGACATACCAAAACAAAGCCAAATAAATTGATGCGTTTTTACTCACGTTTACGATGCTCGTTGCAATGATCCAGCAGAGACGAGCCCCATACGTTGCAAAAACCTCTCGAGACTGCATTTTCGAACCAACCGCCGACACACAATAATCACTCAATCACTTTTCACTTCGTTTTATCAGATTCACTGAGATTTATAGATTGAACTTTAAAACCGCGGCCATGCAACGTTCCACTTGACATTGTACACGAAAAACTCAATAATTCGTTTCACGCACTTGTTGATATCACCAGCAGACAACTTTGCGGAGACGCGCACCATAAAATGACGCTAAAGTTCGCAACGTTCGAATTCAACGAAAAATATTCCTTTTCATTAATGATTTGTTGAATTTTAAAAATAATCTAAATTTTTTGAGCCGATATACTTCTTGGGTCGGAAAAATCGATCGTTTTGACCTCGTAATTACATTCTGCCTTTAATTAAATAATAAGCTCGCAGCCACAGAAAATGAAGAATTTCGTTGCCTTCCAACGATGCAAATTTCAACGTCGTCACCGAACGTTATTTTAGAAAACGAATTTAACGATTTATTTTATAATTTGCGATTGCAATATTGATTCGATATTAACGATTTAGTTATAAAAAATTGATAGAAATTAAATTATCAATATTATTCATTATTATTACGTAATGTTTAAATATAGACGGAATGAATATTTATAATATTATTTTAATTCGATCAGAAAATAAATTCAACAACCGAAAAAAAAAATTATTCAGTTCGCCGTTTTATAGACTGAAGATCGAGTAGAATTCTCCTCACTTTTGAGCACTCCGTTCACTTCACAATCACAATCTGCGCGACGACGAACGATAAAGTGACGCATTGAGCTGGCCAACCGACGCACACGTGGCGCTCTACACGCGGGCCGGCGCCCGACTGAATGTTCCGATAGCTCTCGCTTTGTCTCCCGTCCGCTCGCCCCTCTCTGCCGCGGCGATTGGCTCGCCCCCCTCCATCGCGCTTCTCCCGAGCGGCGCGCCCCACCCCAGTCAAGTCCCCGGCCGCTCTCCCCCCTCCGCCCAACAGGCTACTATAGCGATCGCGTCGAATACTCGGAACCGCAGAAAATGTAAACAAACCGCGTAGAACGCGATCAAAAGAAACGATTCACACCAAATATTCTCCAAAATATTCAATAAATATGCAATGAAATATATTTAAAATAAATGCCAGCAGAAATCGATTAATAAAATGTCATTCCATTTAAATTCGATACACAATGAATTCGATAAATTAATCGATAAACATTTTATCATGAAATATGTAATTTTATATGTTTCATAATAAATTTTATGTAACAAACGTTTGAATTAATCAAACAATCACTAACTGTCGACGAACAATCATTACGAATTTAAAAAAATGGCAAAAATCATAGTTGCGTGGCCAATTTTATGAAGCTGCTCAACGTGTTCCGTAATTTCGCGGAGAATTGACAAATGGGAGCGTCGCAGTCGCGTCTGTTGTACCGACTCGTTATCGATCGAGGACGCTACATGCACTCGAAACCACGACCACGCGGACCTGACGAAATGTTGTGTTTACATTTTATGCCCTATATACTTGTGTGTTGTGTATTTTCAAGAAGGACGAAAACTCGACACAGTGTCAATGGATTTCGCGAGCGGCAAAGGTAATTATTACGGAATGTTCGATCAAATAGACAAATGAGTTTTTTCATTCTCGCGTACATCGTACGTGAATAATTACAACGATTTGTTTACTGTCCGCGAAAGACCGTGACCTTGCTTTTTCGGGATGCGAAGATCCGCTGCTTTCCGATTGGTTGAAATGTATAAACGAAACGAATCGTGAATACAAACGAATAATCGAAGAAGGCGAACAATTTTGGATCCCGTTTATGGGTTCGTTTCAGATTCCTCGTAATTTCATTTTTTTAAAATACGAATCTTTGATTTTTCTCCAAACACTAAAAAATATTTCAACAAATAAAACGCAGCGATTCCTCCGCCCGTTGTCAAAGAGCTTTTCATGATAAGCGAGTCGTGCGATTTCACCCCAAACACCCGATACATCGCGTTGTATCTTTACGACAAATTCATGTGCAACACTTTTTGGGAGGCGTACACGAGCGAGAACGATGGTAAAGAAACTTCCATGAAAAGTCCGTGGGATTCGTGGGAAGAAACGTGCAGGAGAATTTCCGAGCAAGCGAAACTTCGTCTAATGTCGTGTTTACAAATTGCCAGTAAAATGGACACGCATTCGGCAGGTTTAAGGACAACACAGGTTCATATATTTCCCGAATATGTAAATAAACAAATCTGCGATCATCAACAATCGTTCGGGATCTTCGAAACTCGAAAATCTGTATAATTTCGTCTTTTTTTGTTCTTCCCAACTCGTTGACATATGAGAACTGACTTTGACGAAAAAAAAAACTCTTTTCCCCCACTTTTCATTCCTCCAAATTCAGGGACAAAAATTCTTCGTCTCTGGGCGAAAAAAATCGATATTTCGACTTTCCAAGAAACTCTTCGATTCCTCAGTAATTTTTCGCAATCTCTCCTTCTCTACGACGTCAGATTTTCATGTTTTTCAGGTAATTTCGATTCTCCGAGAAATCGACGAGAACCAAGAGTACACACTAAAAACGATACTGGCCTCGGAATTCAAAGTATTCAAAACAGTCGACTTCAAAGTCCCATTGGGAACTCCTTTAGATTGTGCTGGAATTTTGATCAAGGCTTTAGACCTCGAAAAAACTCCACAAATCATTGGAATCGTCGTAAATTTGTTGGATCTGTCTTTTCTCCAGGTACGAAAACAAAATTCATCATTTTTCCAACCATTTTGTCGATAATTGTCCAAAAATTGACAATAGAAATAATTAAAAATATACAAACAATTTTTAATCAATTTTCAATCAATTTAATCAATTGCATAAATGAATGAATTAATTAACTCAATCATGAGTTAATTAATTCATTCATTACTAATTAATTAATTAATAACTAATCAAATTAATTATTAATTAATTAATTAATTAATTAATTAATTAATTAATCAATTATTATAATCAATCAATTAATTAACTAATAAATCATTTTAATGAATAATCAAAAATTCTTCGAGGCTGGGAAAGTCTTTTTTTGGTAAAAATATTTTTTTTTAATTTCAAAATCGAGATCGAACGTTTCGGATTTCTTACGTGAGAATTCGACGACGTCAAGAAACTCCAAAACGTTTTTTCACGGTTTTGTATCGATTCAAACATTTTTGAAGTCCCGGGTGACCTTGAGGCCAAAACAAAACTCGCCATTGAGATTTTTCACGATAAATTCGTATAGAGAGTGTCGAAATATTTGCAGCATGACCAACTGTACACGAATCTTCAGTTGAAGAAAAACGGACGACGTGCTCGAACGGAAAAAGAAAAAAAGGAGTCCATGGCCATCGAAATAAACTCTTTGTATTTGGGAGCTTCTGTGCTTTTGTGTACTTCGTACTTGTTCTCCTGGACACCGAAAAAGTCTCGAAAGCTTGCCCGTAAACTTGCTGCTCTCGTTGACACTGACAAAAATGATCTTCGCCTGATGGCCGACGTTTTGTTCGCCATGGCCGTCCAAGTCGAAGACGAAAATTATTAAATTTGTTGCTTATCGTCACGTACGTCGGCCCAGGACATAAATTTCCTTCATTTATTTCAAAAAATATTTTTTTCGACGTTTATCCGTCGAAAAAATGAAAAATTGAGTAACTGGAAAAAAATTGAGATCAAATTTCGAAAAAATCGATAAAATGACATTGAGAAATGAAAAATTCGTCGAAATTTGTTTTTTTCAGTTGACACGACCTTTTTGTTGGACAATAAATCGTCAAAAATTCGATAAATTCGCCAAAAAATAAATGAAAAAAAAAAAACAGAGTCAAAAAAGGAACAAAATCCAAAAAAATCGAAAATAATCAAATTTCTCAACTGCACAGAGAAAAGAAAAATTCCTCAAAAATTGATTTTTCAATCGATTCGATCTTTTGTATTTATGATAAAAAATCAATAGATAAAAAATTATTTTCAGCTACAAAAATTCACGTGGACAAGAATTTTCGGGCTGCGATTTTCGAAAATCGCAAATTCGACGTTTTTTTTGGTTAAAATTAAGACTTTTCATTAACTTTGGGGCTTCGAATAAAAAATCGTAGAATTGTATTTTTGTACTCGAAAGAATAAAATTTACTCGAAAGAAAAAACCAAAAATGTTCGATCTTTATGTGTGAATTTTCGGTTTTCCGGTTCGTGGATTTTCGGCCAAGATTTTTCGCACAGAAATGAGGAAAAAAGAGAATCGAGTATCGAAACAAAAGCATGAGAAACGATTTGGGAAAAATTGCCTCACGTTGCGAAGGAAACAGAATTTCATTGATCGCGAATCGTTTTTTCTCATCGAGTCATTCTTCAAAATTCTCCGTGAGACGCGGTCGTGCGTTATTTTCAAATTTTTTCCACCCAAATCAAGATTAACGACAGAAACGACAAGGAAAAGAATATTTTTTATTAAACCCAGAATTATACGACAAAACATTCAAAATGGCAACGTTCGAGCAACAATTTGCGGCTTTTGCCAAATTTGGCGACACCGCGTCTGACGGTAAAGTGCTGAATCTCTCAAAAAGCGACAAATGGATGAAGCAGGCCAAAGTCTTCGACAAAAACTTGACCACCACCGACTCGGCGATAACGTTCAACAAATTCAAGTATTTTTTTCCATTCGACAATTCAACTTTAACCCTCCGCGGATCATGTCGAGAATCTTGTTTTTCAAAAACGATTAATTAACAAACAAAAAAAAATGCAACGAGTGTAAAGACTTTTAGAGCTCAAATTCCAACCATTGGAAGGAATTCCAGAATTGTTTTCGATTTTTTGTCTCGAAATACGTGAGATTTGTGTGGCGGGACGAAAAGGATCGATTTGCTGCGTCTCGATTTTTTCTCCGACGACTTTATTCCGAAACGTTGGGTGAATGAATTTTTTTTAGGAAGAAGACTATGACGCTTCCGGAATACAAACAATACGTGGAGGCTCTGGCCAAGGCCAAAGCCATGGATCCAAAAATTCTCTTTGACAAAATGACGTCCTGTGGAGCGCCTGGATTGTCCGGAGTAACGGTAAATCTTGTTCCCTCGAAAAGCAATCATTATTTTTACTCGCAGTCGAAAAATCCGTCCCAAATTTTCTTTGTCTCATTGAATATTGACAAAAAAATTCAATCCTGACAAAATTGACGTTTCAATTTTTACGATTTTTTCAAAATTCTTTTCTGAAATGAATCATTTCGGTTGTAATCATAATTTCATGAATTCGTCAAAATTATTTATCAATTATTTATCAATTACTTATCAATTATTTACCAATTATTTATCATATTATTTATAATATTATTTTTATCATTTTTATTATATTTATTTATCATAAATTGAATTATTTATCACGTATTTATTATTTTTTATTCATTTGTTATTTATTTATTTGTTTATTTCTCTATTTATTTGGTTATTAATTCATTTCTTCATTTGTTTATTTATTTTTTCGTTTTTTATTGAATTTTTGGGTTTTTTTCACAGCAAATTGAGATGAACGACGTAACTTCGAGGATGACCGATACGAGTAAATACACTGGCTCGCACAAGGAGCGATTCGACAAAGACGGTAAGGGCAAAGGCAAGGACGGACGGGAGTGAAAGGAAATTCCGCACGGGCCCAGAACTGGATTATCTTCATCAATGAAAGCAACGACGCGAACTTGAACAAAATAATGGCGAATCTTATATCGAGCAAGAAAATCAATGGAAAATAAAAGACCCGAGAAAATTGACTTGTAAACGAATAATAGAAAAAACTTTTCGCGTTTAATTCCTCGAACTTTCTTCTCGACTACGAACTTAACGAACTTGGTAACGCAAAAAACCGCCAACGACTTTGCCACGATCGACCTAGAAATTTTGCCCAAATCGCGATTTTTTCAAAAAATTCAGAAACGCTGATAAAAAATTAATATTTGCTGAATAATTGACGAAAAAATCCAGAATCGCAAGAATTCCGTAGCATGAAAATTCGACTCGTCGTTTAATTGCTTCAAAGTGTCATTCGCGACGACGTGAATCAAATCCTCCCTTCAGCAAACAACTTTTCGACGGAAATACAAGCGCGCACCAGAGACAACGAAGAATATGTCTCATTATTTTTCTACGAGGGCAAACAACATTTACGGTGAATTGCCCCGGGAATGTGCGGCTCGTTGCGAGAACACAATGTTCATTTTAACTTCTACACTGTGAGAAAAAATCTCATCGTGCAGATTAAAGTGCAGACAACTGCGTTTCGAGAAGCGGAAAAGAAAAATTCTCTGGGCGATTATAATTAATTACTCATTATGATCTGGATCGACGAAGAATTTCGTGTCTCACGAAATTCCGATTTTCATTTCTCCCCAACAACAAAAAAACGCGTATGCGAATTTGTGTGAATTTTCGCATCACTGACCACGAACCAAATGCCCACAGAGCGGTCACGTGGTGCGAGAAACGAACTGGAGAAAGTACAGTCCGGATTATCACATTTTTTCGATCGGCAGCTGAAGCCTCTGAATGTTCCATTTTGCCCCAACTCGTATTATTGAAAAAATCATTCGTCCGACTGGAAAGATCGCCAAGTTTGAAAAAGTTCCAGGATTGGAAAAATGAGAGTCGTGAGGGGAGCGCCAACTCGCGGGGAAATGGAGAAACAATGAACAAAAAGATTGACACGCGATTTTTCAATTCACTGGTCGAATCGACTTGTCATCGTCGCTAAATGGGTCACGAGCGAGATTATCAAGCACGAAAGTTTGTGCCGTGCAAGTGTCGACGAGAGAGAATGGCGGATTTTTATGCAAAGTTCTACTTTTTCCACTTGATTCTAGCCCGCGACAACGGGTACTTCGTATCTGGTTTTGGGAATCTCAAAATAGTATAAAGACGCAAGAATGAGCAAATTTATAAAGATTTGTGCGAAAGAATCGTCGGTAGGAAGAAAAACATTGAATCCAACTGTACGAGGAATAAAAATAAGATCAGACTCGCATTCCTACATTCCCGTAATTATCACTCGTCGTATGACGCTCCCCATATTCTCCCTCTCATTCTAAAAACTCCGCGCAAAGTTATTCGCTCTTATTTGCACGTGAAATTGTATGTGTACGCGGTCTACACATTCTCACTTCGATGCGAGTGTGAGTGTGCACAGAGGGAATAGGGCAAAGCGGGGGAGGTTACGTTTAAAATTTTAAATGAGACTCGTGTCCTGATGAACCCGCAACTCTCGAGGAAATATCCCGAAAACGGTACATTGCGGATGGTCAGACTCGAAAATCCTGAATCTCTTGAAAAAAAAACGTTTCTATTGGCGACGAAAAAATAAAAGATCGCGGGTCCGGAAGCTGTGTAACAACGCAAATATCGAGAGCATCTCAAAAACTCGTAAATTCGCGGATCTTGCCGACCGAAAATGATAATTAATGCGTGTGGGTGTGTAGAAAAAAAGAAATAGTGAAAAAAAAACAGACATTCTTCGTGAGACAACGATCTCGGAGTAAGCCACCTGCGTTAGCCGTGTTTATTGTTTTCGCACTGACACGCAGAGAGACACGCACACACGGACACGTGGTGAAGTGTGCCGGGCTGCCGCATTCTTTCGGTTTAACGAAGGCAGGGGGCGCGCATGCGCGCTTCGCTTCTCGTATTCGCGTACGAGCACATTCAAGATGGTGCGCGAGCACCGATCGTTTCTCCCATAAGGCTGTTGTAAACAATTGAGTGTTTTCGCGTGTGTGTGACGTTGTTTACCTCTCTTTACGAAATTCATTGTTGAGCGCGTCGTTACCTCAAATATGGCAAAGTCCATCTTGACCTCGGACACGCTCCCCAAAGCTGGACGAGTCAACGAAGGTAAGAAAGTCAATTCCAGCGAAAAACAACGACACGCAAAGCCCTGTCATCGTCTCTGCTCGCGCGTTCAAATCTCCACACTCATTTTTTATCTTCTCTCTACTTGTCAATTGACGCGATACGTTATTGCTAATTACAGTCTGTCGCGAGTGGCTCGTTCACGAGGACGGCGCATTAGCGTATCGACTACAGGATGAGGAAAGTACGTAATTCCGAATTTTATTGCCTTTCACTCAATTTTTTCAAACTTGCATCAAATTTTTTTACCTTTCGATCTATTCCACGCCCTTTTTTTATCAAGTCAAGGAACATTATACCGGCAACAAAGTTCGCAACGCTCAAGTCCGAGAGGATTTACCCAGAGCCCGCATCGAACAGGAACTGGAGGAAATTAAATACCAGTCCATCGTTCAGGAACAGTAAGAACCATTTTTCTTTGCTGGATATTTCAAGTTTTCATGAAAATTCATTTGCGTCATGACTCTGAAGATTGCAACGTTGAGATTTAACGAAAAACTTTGTTTTATTGATTATTTATTGAATTTTGAAAGTCGTGGCAATTTTTCGAGTCGATTGAGTTTTTTGGTCGCAAGAGAAAATTGTTTTATCGGCCGGATCAAATATTCAATAATAATGATTGGCTCTGCTGAAGAAATAACAGAATTTCGTTGCATTCCAACGATGCAAACTTCAGGATCATATTTGCGTCGCTAAAATTTCTATGACTTTGGAGTTTGCGTCGTTGAAACGCAACAAAATTTCTGTTTTTCTTTGCCAGAGCTCGTGATTTATATTTAGAATTCGTTTGTGACGACAAAACGATCGATTTTTGCTCCCAGAAAAATACGTCGGCTCGAAAAATTGGCCTAATTAAAAAAAACTGAACAATTTTCAATAAAAATTCCAATTTCTTAATGCGTTCCAACGATGCCAACTTCAGCATCATCATTTTTCTTTGCTGGATTTCAAAATTTTGCAAAATTTCTGTTTTTTTTGGCAAACCCCACGATTTTTATCCAGAAATCGTTTGTGACGATGAAACAATCGGTTTTTGCCCCCAGGAAAGGATATCGAGTCGAAAAATTTGGATAATTTTGCAAATTAAACAAATTATTAATAAAAATAAATATTTTTCGTTGCGAATTTTCTTGATATGCAAGTTTTTCAAAAAATATGTTCATCATTTTGATAATTAGGGAATTCAATGTCATTTTTTAATTAAATTCAGTTCTGGAACGGCGGGAAAAACATTGACAAATGCTGCACGAAAATTTTGGGCTCTGCGATAGAAAATGATGAGTTTTTGTCGCATTCCAACGATGCAAACTTCAAGATCGTTGTCTTTGCTCAAAAATTGGAATTTTTTAGTGAAAATTCAATTCCATGGCTGAAATTTTTCTGATTTTGGTGAATTTTGTTTTTTTTTTTCTTCAATTCTGCTGCAAAATGAATGGTGTGGAAATAATTTGGGGATAGTTGAATCGAAGAGACTTTCTCGGTCACTTGGAGAAATTTTTTAACGACCTCCTCATGGCAAAAATGTCTTTGAACTACGAAAATGTTGCGTTTTTCCTTTGAATAGGGAAGAAAGGGACGCCATGGTAGCGAGACGAGTCGCTCTCAATCTGGAGCGCGAGGAACGCCTTAAGGAGAGAAATCTGCACGAAAGAATGAGAAACCAATTGAGACTGGACGACGAAGCTGCCCAAATTGAAGCGCAACTGGAAATCCAGCGCAGGATACAGGAAGAAAAAGATCAAGTACGTAAAAAGACAAATTCAGCGAAATTCTTTTTTCGTTCTTTGGCAAGGCTCACTCTTGAAATGCAGAATCAAATTATGACGAAAAATTGTGATGATTTTGGAAATTAATCAAATTACGAGCGAAAATAAATATTTTTTGTCGCGTACCATCGTTAAAAACTCGAGACTTTTGCGAGAAATTTCTCATCTCTAGAAATTCAAAAACTCGAAAAATCAAATTGTTCAAAAAATTCGATTTTTCGCCAATTTTTTTTTTTTTATCCCTCACGTTGGCGTTTGGGTCGAAAAAAATCCATAAGGATTCCAAGAGGGTTGAAAAATTGCGAAAAAAAAACAAAATAAAAATTTTGATTCAGGAGCTCGCAAGAAAATTGCAACAGGAAGAAGAAGAATATTCGGTGGACACGAACGACGCACCGATCGACGATCAGCTGTCGCTGGACCGTAAGATAGCGATGGAGGCGCAGGACGCCGAACTGGCGCGAATGTTGCAAGAGAAAGAGCGAGCGAAAGCTCGTCGTGCGCGTGAACGAGCGAGGCAAAAAAAGCTCGAGCGTCAGCAAATGCAGCAATTGGAAGCGGAAGCGACATCGTCCGTGGAGAGCAGACCATCGAGACCGGACAAACTGGAGATTAGAGCGACTTACGATAAGCCAAGAACGAGGAATCAATCGCAATTCGAGGATCCCGAAGAGATTCAAGTGCTGGAAGAAACTAATGACGAGTCGCGAGAATTGTCCAACGTCGCCGCGATCATCGATCCAACTTACAACGGACACACGCATCGCAGCACGTCCAGCAGCTCCAGCAACACCGTCAGCCCGACTTATGCGCTCCCGACACCGCCACAAGAATTAATGCTCGACGACGCACCGTGTTACATGCCGATTCAGGGCCAACGACGAACACAAATCCAATTGCCCTCGCTGTCTCACGAGGAGAAGCAAAAACGGCGGGTCAAAGACGGCTGTAAGCAACAATAGAAAAAATCGTCAAGTTTGCATCGTTGGAAAGCAACCAAATTCCCAATTTTCCTCAGCAAAGCTCGAGATTCTTAATAAAAATTTTCTCGGGACGGAAAAACGATAAAAATCGGTACGAAAATTGTCATGATTTTTCAAATTCAACTAAAAATCAATAGAAAAACGTATTTCTCGTTGGATCCCAACGTTGCGAACTTCAGCGATTCATCGATTAATTCTTTGCACATATTCGACACTTTCCGGCCCTTCGAAATGAGCCCAACTCGGCCGTTTTTTATATTTCGCATAGAAACGCAATACGCAAGTATTTTTTCACGAAAACTAGACTAACTTTAGGTCAATTGCCTTTAATAACAATTTTACGCAGTTTCTCATCCCTCGATCAAATCAGCACGAAAGATTTTTTCCAATTTTTCATTTAACAGCTTTTTGGAAAATTCCGGAGAGCCAGATCAGCTGAAAATTTTTCGGCAACGAGGATAATCAAACTCGATAATCAAATACTTGGAAATTGCAATTAAAACGAATGCTCGGCTATGGATTTCCTCGTAGACAAAATATTTACAAAAAAAAAAAAGTGAAACGACGTTCGATAAAAATCAAAATATCTCGGAATCATCGTAGGATTCAATAAATTTTCAATCGATGAGTCAAAAAACTGCCTTAAATACAATTTAATGATAAATAATATACAAAATACCATTAAAAATGAATTAATAATAACAATTTACAAAACATGGAACGAAACTCCATGGGAATGTTTGTTAATCGAGAAAATTGGTGGAAAACGAATTGGGGCGTTTTCAGAAAACATTTTTTTCATTTTTTCAAGATGACGCTCTCATTCGACAATTTTGTGCAGATAATTTTCTCATATTTACAACAGAATCTCAATCGAGACCACAGAAATGCGCGTAATTCGTCAAAAGTATTTTTGTTATTATTTTTCGAAGGATTTTTTGGCAAGTGACGAATTTGCCAAGCGCTGAAAACGCCTGATTGTGGTTTTCGGATTTTGTGGATGTCGAGAATCTCCCGAACTGCCTTTAACCGAGTCCTTTTTTTTTTATAAATATATATTGTAAATTTTGACGAGATTTTTACATCGTCAGGAATCACACGCAAAGCAATATCATGGGATGCCATAGCGCTTGATAAATTTCTGAACATATCGTTCGGACGATTCGATCGTGTGCCTTTTTCGCAAAAGGCATTATTTGTATTTTATTTTTCAATGCTTCAGAAAGCTCAATCGAATGTCTCGATTTTATAGCGAGAAATATAAAAAAAACTAAATATTCCGGGCTCGATACCGCCATAGACTTTTCAAAGAATTCTCATCCCTCATTTGGCGACTGATTTGCACGAACGAGGGATCCCCATGACGCTCAAGTTTGCAACGTTCCAATGCAACGAAATTGACGATTCATTCAATCTTATAAATCGTCCAAAGCTTTTTTGAATCGTAAGATTTGCCAAAGATGGAAAAACATTTCGTTGCATTGCAACGATGCAAACTTCGGAGTCGTGGATCGTACGACCGATCACGAAAATGGCATCGACCTTGAAAAAACCTTCAAGGTCATTTGCAAGGTTAATTTCGAATCAGCCATCAGACGTTGTCAAATTTGGACGATATTTTCGTGGATTGTCTAAAATGGGACACCCTGTATGAGAAAATCGAGAGTTCGAGCAATCGATGAATTTTCAATTACATGTTACACGAGAATTATGGATTTCGGCAACAAGAACCAGGATTTCATTTTATTTCTATACCATTAAGAATTGAATTTTGCAATGTTAAGACAAAATTCGAAAAAAACGAATTATGGGGTAGCGAGGAACATTGCCAAAGATCGGAAACTTTAAACGTTTGGCTTTGTACCAGATCGGATCGAGTATTATAAACACGGTGAGCTGGAAAACGACGAAAATGAGAGTTTTTTCTCTTTTTCGTACAGCCGCCTGTACCAAATAATGTTGAGCCTGTCGCGGAATACTTGGAACGAGAATAATTATTAATGGAATGCGCGGAGGCGTTCGTTAGCAAAGTTGCACTTATTGCCCGTGGCGAACAATTAAGATTATAATTTTTTTCCATTTTTCTTGTTTTCCAAAGTAATGGGTATTGATAAAGTATTGGATGGTATTTATTTTGAGGATATAAGTAGAAACGACTGTACGGGACAGTTCGCCGTTGTTGGGCGATCAATTTTTTTCCATCACGAAGTTTGCGTCGTCGGAATGCAACGAAATTATTTTTATTCTTTAGCAAAGCTCATTAAAAAAAAAATATTGGGGCGAGAAATTTGGATGATTTTGAAAATTCAACAAAACATCGAGAAAAATCAAGATTTTTCGTTGCTTTGCCAACTCTAGCGTTATTTTTGGTTTTCTCCCTCACAAACTTCCGACCCGTACGATTGATTTCACGTACAGCATTCCGCCTAAGAAGCACGAAAGTTTGAGGCCTACGAAGACAGTTTATACTTAACAATAGAATTTATAAATTTATATAGAAATATATATATACAATAAATATATACGAACAATAAAGAAGAAAACATGTTGATTTATTTACCAAGTCCAGATTTTATGCCTTAATTCGGTTATAACGCTTCAAGCTCCTCGTGAACGAGAAATATTGTTGGCAAAGTCTAGTCTTCATTCTATTCCAACATCCAAGATGCTGACCGACTTATTTTGAAGTTTACAAGTGGCGTCGAGAGAAATCCAAAGGGTTTTCAGCAGTTCTCACAAATTTTCATTGAGTTTTATGCTTTTATTGCTTTTTTCATGGTAAATGTTGGTCCCTTCGTGCTAATTGCTCGACGCCTCGCTCATGCCACCCGGATATCAAAAAAGATGTTCGACGGCCTTCAAGGCACTTTTGGAAAACGAGAATTCAGCCGAAATCTCTTTGGTAGTGGGCGAGAACGATTTTTCAGGCCAAAAAGTGGTCACAGCGGCGTTTTCGAACAAGTGTTTGAATTGCTGAACCGGAAATTCGACGAAGATCGTTGAAGATTTCATACTCCGAGCTCAAAAATGGAGGAATTGAAAGTTTGAAAACTATTTGTGAAAATTCTGTGCTCGCTAAAATTTCCGAGCAAAATGTCATCGGATTTTTCATCATCGTCGACCGGCTTACTGCAGCGGACTCAGGATGCCATGATGAATTTCTAAATTGAGTTTCGATCGTAAATTGATCGAGATTGACAGTCGCTTTAAATTCGCCACGTTTATTTTTCTCATAACTGTGCAAAGTTGATGCTTTAAAGGTTTCGAAAAGCAATTATTTATTTAAAAAATTAGCCTAAAACGAAGCCTCGACCTTGCAACTCCATCGTAAATTCACTTTTTATATAAAATTATGTTTTATGTATATATGTATATATACTCTACAATTTTTAATAATAATCTCATGTATAAAACGTGTTGAAAATGTATTGTTTAGTGTATTCGTTCGACACGAGATTCGTCCAGTTTAATGATGAATGAGCTATCGTAAATTTTTAGCTTTCGGTTGTACAAGATGTTTGATAACCATCGGCAAATGTTTGAGTTTTTCTCTGATGGTGAAAGGAACTTGACTGGTTTGTTGATAATTTTGATTGTACCTCGTAACGATTCCGGTATTGCTCTCGTACATTATTCCGCCTCCAAAACTTTGCGGGCTGACCTGTAAATCGTGGAAAAATAAAACTCATTTTAATCGATTCCCTTCGTGCGGTACTTGACCCTCCCCAGACACGTGGGCCATTCAGCAAATGGCGTGAATTCCTCGTTTTTCGTACGCATTACCATTGAATAACTTTTTTTCCATGGATCCAAAACGACTTTTCGGAATTTTTTCAGACCTTTTAAACGACTCCAAGTGCAGGAAAAAACGGTAGGGCCCTCCAGACCCATGTGTGTCTAGGGAAACGCGCTAATTCTATTGTCTCAACGGAAGGTCATTGAAATATTATGACGGAAGGTCATTGAAATATTATAAATATTATGAAATATTATGAGGGTTTTCCTGTGACTCTGAAGTTCGCAACGTTGAGATTCAACGAAAAACATTTTTTCTATTGATTATGTATTGAATTTTGAAAATCGTGGCAATTTTTTCAGTCGATTGAGTTTTTTGGTCGCAAACGAGAATCGTTTTATTGGCCGGACCAAATATTCAATAATAATTATTGGCTCTGCTGAAGAAATAACAGGATTTCGTTGCATTCCAACGATGCAAACTTCAGGGTCATGTTTTCATGGGGTTTTATGGGATGGACAGTTTTCCCCCCTCTTTAATTTCATATGGAATACTTTTTTTTAACAATAATAATGATGACAAAAAAATTATTTGTATTGGCAAGTAAAAACTCACAGTAAGAGTGGAACCGTCTTTGTAATTAACTCGAACATCGCCAGATGGCAATTGGGTTGCGAAGCCAATTCCGGGAACTGCAACTTTGTTCATACTGCAGGCCGAGCCACGAACTGAATTTGAACGTCGAGATCTTGAGGTAGCGGTTGAGACGACGGAGCACGTACCATCGAACGAGGGCATCTGGATTTTAAACAGGTCCAAGAAACATGAATTCGAATCCACTTTATGTGCGAGTTTTTCTTTCATATTTAAAGCTAATCCTAGAACGGGACCCTGAGAGCAAATCCCGCGCCCTTTTTCCCTTCGTTCTCCCGTTTTGTCGCATTTTTGACCAATTTTTTTACTTCGAGCAAAAAGCGAAAAGAATGGGCCCAACTTGAAGCCTTTTCGTTAAATTTTACCAAAGATATGAATTTTTCAAAATTTTGGTCATTTTTTGCGCCAGGTTACCGTAAATAAAAAAGTTTACCGTTCCAGGGTCAAATGCCAAATGAACTCGAATGTGAAAACTTGATTTTTCGGATCTTTTACTTGGTATTTTGTTTTATAAATAAAAAGCAGCCTCACCACTGTCGGACTGTTTGTTGTTCGGGAAATGTTTTCTTTGCCCTCGCTGCAGGGTGTGGCGTTAAGGGCCGCGATTGGCCGGCGTCCTATGATTGCTGGAAAATAAGAATGTCCAGTTGCGGACTCGAGGGAAGCCAAACTCGATTCAAGGAGCAAGCAACGCTGATATATTTCTGTGTAATACGCGTGATATTCCTCCAGTTCACGAGGAACGTCGCCCTCGGTGTACGATCTGCCCGAGGTCCTTTCGGTTATTTTAATGACCGAATCAACTTGGGTTACCTGCAAAATTCAACATTCAGCCGCGTTCATTCGTTTTATCCCGTTTTTTTAAATTTATTTTTATAATTAATTATTCTAATCAATTCAAATTGATTAATCAAATTAATTCAATTAATAAAATTAATTAATTCGTGAATGAATGAATTAATCAATTCAATTAATTAAATTCAATTAATTCGATTGAAATAATTTAATTCAAATTCATAATAATAATAATTAGATTTTTATTTTTTGAGCCATTGACTTAATTAATTGATTAATCAATAAAATCAATCGTACCTTGACTTGATCGAAAAAATGTACTTCGCAGTCGGGATGCGGTCCGTTCTCCATAAACAAACATTTCGCTCTATTCGTGTAGAGCGTGAGTTTGGGAGTTTTGGCTCGTACGAGTTTGACGAATCGTGCTGCGTACAAATATTTTCTATGGTGTTTCACCGGCAGAGTCTCGTAAGAGTGGATCGCGTCTGCTCCACGAACCGGTAGCGGCGGAGGCTCGTCACTTACGCGTTGACTTTCCGTAGGCTTGTACAGTACGATTCGTAATCCGTCGCTCGATATTCGGCAAACCTCGCTCACGCGGTCCTGGCGAGGAGCATCAATATGAAAATTTGAGCTTCAGATTTTTTTAAATTATTCTTAACCTATGACAAAATTATTTAGGATTCTTCGATCATTTCGTATCAACATTCGTGACACCGAAACTAACAATTTCCGCTTATGAAAATAAATTTCCTGACGTTAAGAATTTGAGATATTTAATTTATAATTTTTGACTTTTTCAATTTACTCGTTAAATTAATTTAATAAATTTATTAATTAAGTAATTATCAAGTAATTAATTACTTAATTTAATAATTAATTAACTTCTAGATTCATTTTTGTTTGCAAATTTTTAACGAAACGTGACTCAAATTTCCACGCGTTAAGATGGGGAAAATAAAAAATTGGAATTTAAAAATCTGAAATTCGGTTGGTTTTGGTGTCAAGAACGTTTATACAAAATTTTGGCAGAATCCTAAATAAAGTCGTTTCGTGCGAGAGTAATTTGCAGCTCCATTAAAAAGATGAAAATGGGAAATGAAAGTTGTTGAAGATTCTTACCTCGCCGCCTTTTTTCTTGACGAATTCAATGCAAACTTCGCCGTTGTCGAGGATCGAAAGAATAGCGTTTTTCGTTCGATGTCTCGCAGCTTGGAGTCGAGTGGAATTCAAGGGAGGAATATCGAGTTTGGAATTGGCTTCGTTTTGGCAATCGAGGGCTTTTTCGGTGTCTCGCATTCTTTGTCGTTCAGCTCTGTGGCCGCTGGATTCTTCTCTATTTTCGTAATTGCTGTGCTGGGAAGTCTCGGAGAAAATGCGACTTCGAGGAGGTTTGGGAATGCCAAAAAGAATGGAATTGTCGTCCCGAGACTCGCGGGCTCCCCGTCGTTCGGCGTCTCGTTGATGTCGATTCACGTGGAGATGCCGAGAAATCGAGTCCGCAGTTGGCTCGCTGCGGGCGCTGAATTGAGGCCCCATAGCGGTGAGCAACGGAGCGGAAACGGCTCGCTCTTCCGAACGCGATCGTATCCTCGTCAATCGGCCGCAGGACGAAAGAGTTCGACCTAATCCCGAGTCGATAGTTCCTTCGCCCGACATTTCTTTTCCCATCCCCACTCGCTCCTGATAAGGACGATCTTTGTCCAACGAAGCGATAAACGGGTGTTTCGAAATCTCCCGCAATTTAATCCTCTCGCGAGGATTCTTTTTCAAAAGCTTGTCAATCAGATCTTTCGCGTTGTCCGACAAATGACTCGGCATCGCGTAATCGGCCATTACTACGCGCGTCAAAGTGCTTTTCACCGCGTCCGTGTCAAACGGTGGCTTTCCGATCAACAATGTATACAGCATGCAACCCAAACTCCAGACATCGGCTTCGAGGCCGTGGGAAGCTCTCGTCGCGACCTGGATGGGCGGAGGCAAAAATTCACATGAAAAAATGCTCGCTATCGAGAACTCGGCATTTCCCGAGCAAAATCAACAGGAAAAGCAACGAATCGATTTAACTTACTTCCGGTGATATGTAATTAGGCGTTCCGCACATCGTCAAGTGTTTTTCATCCGGGCGAGTCAGTTGGGTAGCTAATCCGAAATCAGCAATTTTCTGTTTGTTAAACATTCAGAATTCGTCAATATTGTGAGCCTCGATGACGAGAAAGTATCGCAAATTAAATTCTTGAGTTCGCGACGTTGGAAACCAACGAAAAATACGTTTTTCCATTCGTTTTTTGTTTAATTTCAAAAATCATGCAAATTTTCGTACCAGTTTTGTCTCTCGATTTGAACAAGAATCTCAATTTGAAAAAAAAAGCAGAATTTCGTTGGATTCTGACGTTAGAAACTTCGAAAATCGAAATTCATGACTCTGAAGTTCGCAACGTTGAGATTTAACGAAAAACATTTTTTCTATTGATTATTTATTGAATTTTGAGAATCGTGGCAATTTTCCGAGTCGATTGAGTTTTTTGGTTGCAAGAGAGAATCGTTTCATTGGCTGGACCAAATATTCAATAATAATTATTGGCTCTGCTGAAGAAATAACAGAATTTCGTTGGATTCCGAAGAAGCAAACTTTGAAAATCGAAATTCATGACTCTGAAGTTCGCAACGTTGAGATTCAACGAAAAACATTTTTTCTATTGATTATTTATTGAATTTTGAAAATCGTGGCAATTTTCCGAGTCGATTGAGTTTTTTGGTCGCAAGAGAGAATCGTTTTATTGGCCGGACCAAATATTCAATAATAATTATTAGCTCTGCTGAAGAAATAACAGAATTTCGTTGGATTCCGACGATGCAAACTTGGAAAATCAAAATTTACTCACCACTTGCATGTCTCGAGTGAGCAACAAATTCGAAAGAGACATGTCTCTGTGAAGAATCTGATGCGAATGCAAGTACAAGAGACCCTGAACGACTTGCCTCATGATACGTCCAGCTGCGAAAATTAAGTTTTTCCCACAAATTAAGTCACCAGAACTATGCGTTTAGATTTGTTACAAATTTGTTGATTAATTACAGAAAAATAAGAGAAAATCGAGAAATAATGAAAACCTTGTTCCTCCGGAAGAGCCAGCGAGCCTTGCGTCTTGAGAAATCTGTGAAGTTCTCCGTTGTGACATAACTCCAGTACGAGGTAAACGTAATTGGCGTCCTCAAAAAATGCGTACAATTCCAAAATTGCGGGATGCTTCAATCTCGAGTGAATCGCAACCTCTTGGTACACTCTACCCTCCATTCCGGCTGCTTGCGTGAGCTTTTTGTCGATCTGATCAAAACGAGGAGCAAAATTTCATTGGAAAGTGAACCGCGAGTGAAAAATGCTGCGAAACGACGTCGCCAAACTTTGCGACGTGGAACGGAGCGAAAAACATTCATTTTCATCGTCAATTTGCTTTATTTTCAAAATCATCTGAATTTTGGGAGCGGATTTCTCGGTGTCGAGGGGCTGGAGCCATTTTTTTTACTTCCGCATCATTTTTATGAAATTACAAATTGATTCTCGATGATTTTTGTGAGAAAAAGGGGTTTCGGACGCGTCTTTGACGATTGTGAATAGAGAACGAGTCATTTTTAATGTTGGGTGGAATTTTGGACGAAATTGTCGAGCGTAAAATTGGTCGTTGAAAGTGACGTGAAAATTGTGCAGCAACAAGTGCTCCTGCGATAATAATAACAGCCGGTAGTAAACTTAACCTCAAAAAAAGTAACGTACCATTTTGATGGCGACGTCCATTCCGGTTCGTAGACATTTTGCCCTGTAAACGCTGGCGAAGCCACCTTTTCCGAGTAGATTCAAGACTTGATATTCCTGGGTAAACGAAAGGAAAGTGAAAATAGATGAGGAGGTTGATGCAAGTTGTCAAAAGTTTCCAAGCCGCAACGGCGAATTCTCGTTTGAAATGCTAACCTCAATGTGTTCCCCGAATCCTCCAGAAAGTGGAGGCATTTTCCGAGACGATATTCACGACTGACGGCAACGATGCTCCTCATCCACCAAACACTTTTTTTTAATCCTTCAAGACATGCGATTCAACACCGAGGCACTATAAAAAATGCACTGAATTATAAAACTGCATCGCGTAAACAAGGCCCGTCAATTGGCAGCAAAATATTCAATTCCCGCCCGCGTCCCCCCCCCCCCCCTTGACTCGAGCCAGCAAGGCCGGACCTACTCGAAATTCGTCCCTACGCTTTTGTGATGATTTTGTTCAAAAAACTTTTCTACGCTAGTCGGTTCGTCGCTGTAGCGCGTTCGGTGGTGTTTGTTCGATTCATTCAGGCTTTTGCTCGAGGAAACGCGTGTTTACTGAGACGATCAAGGTTAGCGTAAACGTATCACAAAATTCACAAAATTACTCAATCTAGACACCGAAACTAACCATTTTCTCTTATGAAGAAGGAAAGGGAATGAATTTTAGAATGCAAAAAGTTTTCGTGGTCGATTTTACTTCATATTTTTTCTAATTTTTTCAAATCTTCATCCGTCCTGTGTAAGTATCGATCGCGTACATTTTCATCGATTTTCGCTCATTTTTCTGCAATGGCAGATGGAGCGAGATTTTCGTTTTGCCTGCAATTTTATAAAATATTTGATTTCGAATACAGTTTTTCACGGTCGTAGAAAACATTTTGTTTCGTGTAACTTTTGGTTTTTATTAACACGAAATAATTGTCAATAGTCATCGAGCTCCGGGTTCGGCCATTCTAGGCTGCTTGGACGATTGCTTTCTTGAGATCGTTCTTGTCCTGGTAGCGTCAGACTATAAATCTCTTCTACGAGGTTCGACAGCATTCCGGGTGGACAGTTTTCCTGATTATAGGATGAACCAATGTTATCAGTAACCAATAAACATTAGCGAACAATTCAAATAAATAATCAACGACCATATCAAAATTATCAATCGATAAAATGAAAATAAATGACTAAAAATGAGGACAGAATTAAATAATGAATTAATCGAAATAAGAAAATAAAAATTGGCAAACCATCAGAATTAGTTGACCAATAAACATTTGCAAACAATTCAAATAATTAATCGACGAAAATAAATAAATAAAAATCGTAATAGAATTAAATTGAAAAAAAAACCGAAATAAGAAAATAAAAAATATAAATTAGCACACCATCAGAATTAATTGACCAATAAACATTTGCAAATAATTAAAATTATTAATCGACCAAAATAAAAAAATAAAAAATAGAAATTAGTTAACCAATAAACGTGACTAACAAATAATAATAAATAAATAAATAAAAAATGCGTATTTGCAGGGATACAACGATTTGAAAAACGCTCCGGGTCAGATTGACCCAGTATGTACTTAAAAGACATTTTGTGCACTCGAACGCTTATAAAATTGCGAAACATTTCTAGACAAAGTTTCGGCTACGGATGCAAAAGTTAGGAAATTCTGTTGAATGGAATCGAAAGCTGAAGCAAAATCTGGTGTTTGGCGTGTTCTTACTTCGTCGTAGTCACTGGGAGGGTCTCCACCAGTTTTCAATTGATACAAAAGCTTCCGGAGACGCTGGCACGCATTGGCTGCTTCTGGCTCGTGTCCGACATAACCGACGAAACTTGCATTTCCTTCCGCCCCCATTATTTCCTCAAGCAGCGATCGCGGGCCCTCGTTTTCTACCGAGATCGATCGTGTTTTCGCCGCTCGCATTTCTTTCAATGCCTCAATAAGATTGTCTCTGTTTTCCATCAAAATAAAACAACGACAAACATGAATCAATGACTTTCCTCTGTAGGCAAAAATTCGTCATTTTGATTTCGCTGAATTTGCAAAAATCCCTCCGGAACCTGGGAGACGAACCTTTCTTTTTCCAAGTCCTTTGCATGATCGACAAACTTGTCACACTTTTCTTCAAGTGTCGAGATTTTGCGCTGAGCCTTTGCGAGAGCAACGTCATTCAGATGCAGTTTCTCTTGTAATCCGCGTAAGTCCTTCTTTAATCTTTCCTTTTGAGCGTAAGCGCGATCCAACTGGACGACCGAGTAAATTGAAGAAAAAAATTGTATTCGTTTCAATTCCAGAGGAAATTAAAGGTCATTTCGATGAATTGAAAAATTTCGTCACTTTTGACAATTTTTGAAAAAAAAAAAATGAAATTTGCAATTTAAAAACTGGGATTGACCTTGCCCTGGAGATCCTTGAAGTTGCTGCTACAATTTTTGAAGTCTATAGCCTCGAGGAGTCTTGTTTTTAGAAATTTGAACTGGACCATCGAATTCTCGGCCAGTTCGGCGCATTTTTTCCGCTGCTTTTCCAGCCTCGCATTTTCACTTGTCAATCTGGCGATCTCAAAATTTTCACTCCTCTTTCGCTTGATCGCATTATCGGTCTGTTTTCTCAGTCCCGCGTCTGCCTTTTCGCGAGCTTCCTTAAGATCGCTCACTTTCTCTTCGTATTCGTTTGTCACACTGATCAATTTCTGGGTCAGTGAGTTATTGATTCCATGGAGACGCTGCAACACAAGCAACGCAGGGAACGAATTTACGAAATGAAAATTCTAGAGAGAGGGAGAGGAAATATGCAGAAAAGGAAAAATGCTGGCTAAGGAATCGAGAATAATGACCGAAGAGCATAAAATCGAGCCTAAAAAAAGTATGAAAAAGGTGTACAAAATTAGTTGTAAAAAATTTTTTGTCTGCAGTTTTTCGCGTCATACTCGTAAAGTTTCTTTTTCTTTCGAGCACGTTTCGTATTCCGAGAAAAAACAAGAGTCACTCGTAATTCTCGTATGAAAAAAAAGAAGAATTTTCTTCACATTCCAGCACGCGATTAGGATGTGAGTGATTGTAAATGAACTCGAGAATTTATATGAAATCGTTACTTGGACGATGAAAAAATGGTGATTAACTTTTTTGTACCGCCGAAAATTTGTGCGATAAGCAAATTGCGTGATTTCCAAAAGTCGCGGGAATGATACAGAAGGAAAATAATAGCAATTAAACTGACCTCGAGTTGCGAATCGCGATCTCTCGTGATTTCGGATATTTCCGCAAGCAGTTGTGCATTTCTTTCCTGAAGAGTTTGGCACATAACGTCGTCCGGGAGGTCGGGAATACCTGGTGCCAACTCGTCGTCCAAATATTCCCCCGACATGTTAGTAAACTCTTCGTCATTCTCGGTCATGGCTCCGAGAGCGCGAGGCTGATATGAGTGCGAAAATTGAACAGCTCGAGATTTTACATGCAGCGGGTCGGAAAACTCCCCAGATAGCGGGAAGGGGGGAAGGGGACGGAAGGTTGTTCGTTGTATTTGAAATAATGCGGTCACTACCGACCACTGTGATTGGCTGGCGATCGCCCCGATGATGAGGCCTTGGAAAAAATATTCTAAACCTTTTTTTGTGGATTTAAATTATCACGTACACGAGCTCGAGAGTTGTGAAAAAAAAAGATTCGTACGACTTGGCAAATCTGCATTTTGGCTGCTTTTTGTTCAATATTTTTATTAAATAAATATATATGTGTCACAGTGCTGAGTCGAGATCGCGACGCAGCTCGACGGGTCGCGCACGTGTTACGATTGCTCGGATGTAACAAATATGTGATTGCCGAGCATGGCGTCGCATTATTACACATTATTCAACTATGGTAAATACCCTCTTTGCAAATATTCGCCGACATTAGACTTTTCGCTCTTTTGATGGTCGATTCCATGTTTTTCCTCCGTCTGCACGCGGATCCATCGAATAATGAAGAAACTCGAAAGCGAGGAATGAAATTGAGACAGAAAAAAATGGAATTTAAATCGAAAAATAATGATGACAAAATCGTTCGCCGATATTAGCAGGACACGCGCAATCTCGCACACATTTATTTCGTTGCCCAATCATTCTTCATATAAAAACCACAACGCAGAGGATTTTTCACGCGCATTTCAGACTCGTGTCGATAATGGATTCGAATTAACTTGGACAGCGCCTGGACGATGGACATAATAAAATGCGATTGTACAATCGCTCAATATCGAAATTAATGGAAAATAAAAAATCCTCAAGATCCACAACATCGAGGAAATTTGTCGACAACCAAAAATACTTTGTGTTTTCTTTTCTTCCGAAAATCATAACAAAAATTTCTACAATTTTTAGTTTTTGTGTGGAAAAATTTTCAGTACACGAATATCTACAGGGCGAGAATAAAAACCATAAAATTGTGATTATTACGAATGAAATTTCCATTGGCCCAGCCGATTGAGCGAATTTCGTGAATTTTTCGTTATTCGTATCGATTACCATAAAAAATCGATTTTATCCATCACCCAGTGCAGCTTTTTTTTCCACAGATCCAAAACAACTTTTCTCAATTTTGACCGATTTTTTAAACGACTCCAAAGACAGTAAAAACCCGATGGGGCGTCCCAGACCCATGTGTGTCCAGGGAGGTGGCCTGAAATCAAATTTCCCATGATTTTTCCACGAAACTCGATTCTGCTTGGCAATGATCGCGAAAATTCGACGTTGTCCCCATTTTCTAGTATCGCACGGTAATTTTTTTTAACGCTTTTTGCTTTGCAACTATTTCTACATATTTACAATATACATTAAGTACCAACGCACACTCACACACGCAAGAATAAATTTTTACTTCGTACGGCCACACTTAACACTCGTTCGGCAAAAAAATTCATTAGTATCGGACGGATAGAACGGGGGACGGCCTGCGACGGTCTATTCACAAGTGTCCATGCGACTGTAAATATTTCGCACGAAAATCTTTAAACTAAAAACACGCCTTATCGTATTTTTGCTAACAGTCGGACACAACGATTTTCAACATGATTAATATCATCGTTTTGTGATTAAATTACTATTTCCTTGATTAGACTCTCGATCGTGGGAGAATTTTCATTTTTTTCTTTTTTTCCATCCAGCAAACCGATATTTATGTGGGAACTTTAAATTTCCACATTTTTCTGAACGTTTTCATTGAAATTTCAAGATCAACATGAAAATTTGAATAAATAACGTGGAATTTTTATTTCGGCGATTTGCCACTTTGTTCCTCGTCGCGCGACGAAATTGAAAGAAAAAAAAACGAAAAAAAAGTCTTCGTATCGATTAAAATCGATTTTTTGAGAAGAATTTTCGTTTTTTCCTTTTTTTCCATCCAGCAAACCGAGATTTATGTGGGAACTTTAAATTTCCACATTTTTCTAAACGTTTTCCTTGAAATTTGAAGATCAACATGAAAATTTGAATAAATAACGTGGAATTTTGATTTCGGCGATTTGCCACTTTGTTCATCGTCGCGCGACGAAATTGAAAGAAAAAAAACGAAAAAAAAGTCTTCGTATCGATTAAAATCGATTTTTCGAGGAAAATTTTGGTTTTCAGGATGGGAAAAAAAGGAGAAAACGGAAATTCTTCGCTTAAGTACACACGTAACGAATAACAGTATAAATTATGTACAGAATGACGATTCTCGTGAGTAATAAAAGGAGGAGATGAGAAACGTCAAAACAGTTTCTCGAGAAATATTCTCTGGGAGATTCCGGTGAAGGATCGACGATGGTTGGTCGATAATTGGTAATGTAAAAAGTGGAATATTCGAATCTCCAAAAAGTGTGTAAATGAGAGGCGACGAATGATTTAAAAATGCGAATGTACGTCGCCCGATTAGCAAAATCATTGAGACGTTTTTTAAGTACGAGAGTCCGGGAAATGAGGCGATGACAATTGATTTTGTGAATCGATCAAAAGAGACCGAATCTTTTTTTGGAAGATCCGGTGCTTCTTTTTTTTCTAGCGGGCGCAGTAACTTCGGCGTTTTCGTTATTGCCGATGGTGACGTTTGTCGCTGGTGTTAATTTGCTCCTGACGTGTTCGTCGAGAAGCGCTTGCATGTCCATTTGCCACTGTTCGAGCTGTTGGCTCAGTTCGATTTTTTGCTGTATCGCTTCCATTAATTGACTGTTTGCTTGTAAAACGTCGATCCTCGTTCTGGCGAGCTCGACCTCGGCACGATTTTTTCTAGCGACCGCTTGATCCCGGACGGCGTAAGCTTGAGCCCGAACTTCGTCTTTCGTCAGTTCCGAATCTTCGATGTCTCCTCTCGCCCGATCTCGCTCTTCCCGAACTCCTCGAAGTTCCGCCTCGCAAACGCTCAGTTTACTCGTCGTATCGAGCAACGCGTCGCCACGGCGTTTCAACTCTTCTTGCACTTGTTTTAATTGCTGATTCGTACTGTCCAACTCTTCCGTTACCCGGTGCAGCTCCACAGCCAATCCCAATTCGCTCGGTGCACCTCGGCCCGATAACGCCAGACTGAAAACCTCCTCGACCAGATCCGATAGCGTTCCGGGTGGACAGTTTCCCTGGGCAACCGAACAAGACAAACAAATGTGATCGAGTTCAACTTTTAGCAACAAAAAAAAACATTCCGATTTTTTAAACGACTCCGGGGACAGTCAAAACCCGATAGGGCGTCCCAGACCCATGTGTGTCTAGGGCGGTGGCCTAAAATCAAGTTTCCAATCATTTTTCCACGAAACTCGATTATGCTTAGTAATTATCGCGAAAATTCAACGCAAAAAAAAACATTCCAGGCCGCAAAAAAGTTGTAAATGGCAAAAATAAACATTTTTTTTGTAACTACAAATTTTTAAAACGGTGAAAAATTAAGGGAGTAGTGTCGTTCATAGAACTACCGTTCAGAATTTAATAGAATATTTGGAACAATTGTGGATTATTATGAGAAAAATATCGAGTCGAATTTTCAAGAGACTACAGAGAACCGGAAAAAATGTATTCGCATTGGTTTCGTACATTAAACATCGAGTTTTATGATAAATCTCAGTTTTATTGATTTTTACAGTGAATTCTTATCAATTTTTAGGCCAAATCGCACTTTCCATTGTAAAATTCAATGAAATGTATGGAATGAATGTTAAATTCATGAAATTATCAATGCGAATATGATTTTTCCGGTTCTCTGAAGCCTTTTGAAAATTTGACTCGATCTTTTTTTCGTCAAAATCTACGACTGTACGAAATTTCATTACATTCTTAACGGTAATTCCAAAACCGAAAGTATTTACAGATTTATTGACTGAATTCAGAGCGAATTGATCGATTTTTCAGGAACTCGTCGCGAGGGTTGAAAAATTATCGAAAAAAATATATTCGCATCGGTAGTTTTGTACATTTAACATCGAGTTTTATGATGAATCTCAGTTTTCATTGTATTTTGCAACGAATTCTTATCAATTCTTACGAAAAATCGCACTTTTCATTGCAAAATACAATAAAATGTCTGAAATCAATGTCAAATTCATGAAATTACCAATGCGAATATATTTTTTCCGATTCTCCGTAGACTTTCGAAAATTTGACTCGATCTTTTTCTCGTCATAATCTACAACTGTACGAAATTTCATTAAATTCTGAACGGTAATTCCGAGACCGACAGTATTTACAGACTGAATTGACTGAATTGAGAGCGAATTGATCGATTTTTTAAGAAAATTAAACTGGATTTTTGTTTCTCATAATCTACCAACCAAATTTTATTAAATTCTGACCGGATTCCAAATTTTCTCATGACTGCGAGTTCAACGACGTCAGAACATGATTTTTTTTTCTTCTGGTTTTCTCACTCACTGGCCGCAGAATTTAAGCAGAAAGTTGCTGCGAAAAAACACTATAAAATGATTTTCCAAACGCAAGCTTCGTCCCTGGGCCCAGCCAAATTTTCCAGAGACGAAATTCACTTGCTGGGAGTGAAAAAAACTGAGAGAATCAAGAAAAAGCTAAACTCACGTGTTCGGCGGTTTCTCCTGCGTTGCCAATGAGGAGCATGGATTCGTCGCAGTCACTTTGAAGCCCAGAGTCATCCTCGCCTCGTCTCAAATGTGACACTAGCTCGCGGAGACGTTTGCACGCTCTCGCTATTTCCGTTCTGGGCTCCTGTTCGGCATCCCCGAGAGAACTTCCGCTCACTTCGCACTCCATTTCCGCGAGCAGTGATCTCGGTGGCTTCTGTATCGAGCCTGATCTTGCTCTCCTCTCAGCCTCAATCGCTGCCAATTGAGTCGCCAGTTCATCTCTTTTCAATATTCAAAAAAAAACTCAAATTAACAACAATTTTAACTTAAACAATAACAAAGTCGATTTTCCGTTCTATTGAGTTTCAAAATCGTCTCGATCCTCGTTGCTCTAATTTATTATCAATTATTACTTAATTATCAATAATAATTAATAATAATAATTAATAATAAACAATAGTCATTATTAATTATAATTAGGTAATTTATTAATTAGTTAATTAATTAATAATTAATTACGAATGATTTATTAATTTATTATTGCAATTATTTACTCTCAAAATTCCGGAAAATCGTTTTTTTCCGTATAATTAAATTTGAGAAATCCGAACGTGTAAATTTTATTGATTTTGATAATTCTTCGCAAAAAAAAATTGTTAAAAATTATGCAAATAAAACTCTGTTGATTTATGAATTTGAATAATTTAATTACATTCATTATTTATTAAAATTAAATGAAATTTTTTATTAAATGTATGAAAATTATATCGAAAAGTGCGAAAAGCGAAAAAGATTCTTCTGCCTGATGAATTTACCTGGACCAAGTTGACGTTTTCGAAAAAAAAAATCAAAGTCAATGTTGCTCCGTTTCCATCGGAAATCAAGGTGCAGGATTTGTTTTTATTGGAAAATCGAGCGTGTAGAAAAACTTGGTTCAGGAACGGAATTCGAGGACTCGTATTTTTGGCTTTGATCTCAAGAGTCTCGAAAAATAATCGTGCAGCTGAGAGTGCTGGCCATATGTTTCCTTACGCGCCTGGACGATTGAGGTCAATGCCTTTTTTTCGATATGGAAATTACGTGAATAGACGTGAAAGGATTGCGCAACGCCGACCTTTTTACACGCCGAGACGTGAAAGTATTTTTCAATATTAGCGAAACAAAAGTGAACAATTTTGATTTATTAGAAAATTGAAAATTTGGGGATTTTCTTTGAACCGGTCAATTTTTTCCGCATCATTATTATTTTTAAATTTTATTTATTTCTCCAATTTACTGCGAGAGATTCCATTTCTATTTTTTATTCTTTTTTCTAGGACAATGGAGTGAGCGAACCTTTCTTGTTCGGCCACTCTCGCCCGGTGATCCGCCTCGTGACTCAGTCTTTCAAGAGCCACGGCCCTCTCCTCAGCCTCCTCGAGAGCAGCAACTGCCCGGGCTCGTTCTTCGCGTAATTCGAGCGATCTCCTCTCGAGTTCCGTCCTCTGGGCGGAAACGAGTTGCACCTTGACCGAGTATAAGAATTAAAAATATCGTTAATCCATAAAATTTGGAAAAATTTGAAAAAAAACTGGAAAAATTTGAAAAAATCTGAAAATATTTGAAAAAATTTGGATAAATTTGGAAAACTTTGGAAAATTTTTACTTCAGTTTGGTCAAAATATTTTAGCAGCCGAATTATTTAAATGAATCGTTCGCACGATGTTTTTTTATGACGTAAAAGTGAAAAACGACAAATTCAGAAAATAAAAATAACAAAATTCCAAAAATGACGATGCGGTTTTTTTATTTTTTGTATTTGATAAAAAATAATTACCTCGTCTCTGAGGATTTCGAGACTGCTAACATGGTCTTGTAGGGTTGTACTCCGGACGTTGCATTTTTCTCTCAGGACTCTGAGCTCGATCAACAATTGTTCCTCCTGTTTGGCAGATTCTCTAAGTTGATCGGCCAGCCGAGTATTCTGCGCGGTCAGTTCAGCGACGAGAGTGGCTTGATCTCTTTCGGCTCTCCTCGCGCGATCGCCTTGTTCCTCTAGTTGCGACCTTAGGCTCTCGACGTCACTCTGAAGTTCCAAAGCCCTGGCCTCGCTCTCGCCTCGAGCCTCTTCCAGTCGCCGCCTGAGCAAATGTCTCTCTTGTTCGAGACTCTGCAACACGCAAAGACGTTAATTGAATTTTCATTCCAATAAATCGAAACAATTAATTTTCGATCAATTCCCATAGCTAAAATTTTTTTTCCGGCCGATTTTCGTCAGTTGTTACGACGCAGAGCGAGAATTTTCCTTAAAATATCGTGAGATTCGTATTTGCATAGTAAAAAAACACCAAAAACCAGGTCAAGGTCAATCTCTCTTCGTTTTTTCCCTCCACGAGACTTTGCTGCTTACAAATTTTTTTTCCCATCCTAAAATTGATTTTCAACTGATTTCGTAGTCAATTCGAATATCATCGACTCAGCAACTTGTACAATTTTTCCAATTTATGAAAAAAATGATTACAAAATGCGAAAAATTTTATTATCAAATAATAATAAAAATTAGATGCAATAAAATGATGGAATTATTATAGAAAAATTGTAGAATATAAAAAAAAAACTTTTAACTATAGAAAAGCAAAGTTTTTCCGTTCATTATCGATTACAATTCAAAAAGATTTCGTTTCCATCCATAAAAATGAAATGCAATCGGATAAAAGATCGAAATGCATTTGTTTCTGATTGCTACGACCTTTTTTCCACATGAAAACGACAAAATGTTCGAATTTCTGTAGAATATAAAAAAAAAACTTTTAACTATTAATAAAACAAAGTTTTTTCGTTTATTATCGATTACAATTCAAAAAGATTTCGTTTTCATTCATAAAAATGAAATGCAATCGGATAACAGATCGAAATGCATTCATTTCTTATTTTTACGACCTTTTTTCCACATGAAAACGACAAAATGTTCGAATTACTAATCGACGAAGAAATTCGTCAAAGAATGTGTTTTTTTTTTTTTTTGCTGAAAATGTGTTCATCACGGTGAACGAGTCATCGTTTCGCGACAGCCACAGTGTCGTCTATAAAGAAGCACGATGAATAATACTTGAATATAATTATCGGGGATGCGATCATCGCGATCTCACCGTGTCCCGGAACCAGGATCGTCAATAAAGAGAAGAAAAAAAAACTTTAGAGTCGATCGAAAGTATGCAGAGGCGTGGAAACCGATAAATTGTCAGCTCGACAAACATCGCCCAAGTTCGAGCATTCGGGCTAATGGCATTTCGCAATTTCCTTCGGTACGTGCTAAGAAAATCCACAAAATGAGGAAAAAACTAGAGACTCAATGGAAAAAAGTCGATCGAGGGCGAAATCGATCGTCCAATCAAAATTTTAGCTGAATTTTCAATTTTCCCGAAAGAAACAAAAAAAAAAGTTTGCTCGACATTCCTGAAACGTCGAACGAAGTCGCGGCCACAATTTTTACATAAAGACACAAAAAAAATGGATATTAATGTATTTTTACGGTTAGGAAATCTGAACAAAGTTCTACGATGTGATTTAATGATAAAAACAAAAAGTTGCGAGCATCAGCTACTCGAAGGATATGATTTTCACCTCCGGTACTTGAGCCATTTCGCAAGAGAATCTGACCGAATGAGCGCGCTTTAAACTTGTTACAAAAGAGCTGAATAGAGAGAGAGAGAGGAGCGTGCGCATTGTGTGTTTTTCTTGTTTTTCGCTGTCGTTTTTCTCCCTTTCCCGATTACTAATTGCATCGCAACCGTTATTATTCTCCGCGCTCTGACACATTCAACTTTTCCTTTTCTACTATACACACAACCTGCACCAGCTTCGTTGTTGTTATTTACTCTTTCGCGATATGCACCAGCTGCCAACGGCGATTGTGCAGATACACAAAGAGATAAACAAACACGCGTTGGCAAACAAAGGCCGAGCGCAATTGCGGGTTCACCGAAAAATCATAAATTAAAGACGAAAGATTGAAATTTCTATTCGTACTTGCAAGAGGATTGCATTTTGACGTAAACACGTGGGGCGTGTCTTTTATCGAATTCGGTCAAATTTTAAGGAGGTTCCGTTTTGGTGGAGCGATAATTAGATTAAAATCTGGAAACGAAATATGTTGTTATTCAGGCAGCAAACTTTAATCTCTTTCAAAATCATCCTAGGTCGACGAAGTTTTACTACAAATTTTCCAAGTCGAAAGTCACTTGATTCAACATTCGCTTTACGGAAATTTCTTACCCTTATGAAATGAGAAAAATATCAAAAATACTTCGCGATTAGATAAAACGCGTATTAAAATCTCAATTTATAAAAAAAACTCCAAGGGTTCCGAATCAATGAAAAAATAGTGGGGTCAACGAATGTTTGGAGGAGATATTTCTAGTTAAAATCGATAGAATGCTCGGGACATCTCATTTTTTAGGAGTTTGGCAACGGATCGCTTGCTAAAGGAAAAGCAGATCGTCATTTTTGCAATAATTTTGTATGAACATTCTTGACACCGAAACTACGAATTTTCTCCTATGAAAAGAAATTTTTTGACGTCAAGAATTTGAGATATTTCATTTCCAATTTTTAACTTTTCCCATCTAAACGCGTGTAAATTCAAGTCGCGCATCGTTTATGAGTCGCAGAAATGTGTGTTTGGGATTTTTCTTCAAAAATTTCGGCTCATAGACTTTCTGGTGATCTGCAAAAAAATCCTAAAGACATTTTTATTTTCAACTCAATTTTTGCAACTTTTTAACGAAACGTGATTTCAGTTTACACGCGTCCGGATGGGAAAAACGATAAATAATAGTCACTCGACTTAACATTCGCTTTACGGAAATTTCTTACCCTTATGAAATGAGAAAAATATTAAAAATACTTCGCGATTAGATAAAACGCGTATTAAAATCTCAATTTATAAAAAAAACTCCAAGCGTTCCGAATCAATGAAAAAATAGTGGGGTCAACGAATGTTTGGAGGAGATTTTTCCAGTTAAAATCGACAGAATTCTCGGAACATCTCATTTTTTAGAAGTTTGGCAACGGATCGCTTGCTAAACGAAAAGCAGATCGTCATTTTTACTTGGGAATCGTGCCTCACTTCATTAGTTATTCCCTGCGCCATAGCGAAACCTCCTTAATGCGCAATAGTTTTCGATTTTGTCGCTATGTCGCTGAGGTTCACGGTTCGATTTATTTTGCCAGTAAAATAATAACAACGTTGACGAAATCTTGAAAATATAAAAAAACGATAAGTGCGCTGGCGAAACTTTTGCAAAGTCGGTTGATGAGCGAGCGAGGGGCTGTTATAGGCTGGAACTGTGGCCTTGGGGTCTCCCGTGGTTACTCATCGACCAATTGCGTCATTTATCGGGCGCACAGATCGCGACCGAGTGAAAAAAACTGAAAATGCAAAAAAGAAAAGCCAAGACCGTGAAAGTGAATTATCCCGAGGGAAAAAATGGAGTGCAGCGCGTACTCGATCATTCTTGATTACGAGACAAGCGGACAGTGTCAATGTGCAATAAGAAAAAACGTAGAAAAACGAGAATCGTTAAGAAAAAACTCGCGCGGTGTGTTGAGTAGTTTATAATTCGATTCCCGCTATTATTAGATCCCGGAGTTCCTTCGCCCGTAATGCTGCATAACAACCTCCTCCTACTTTCACTCTTTTGCTCGCGTTCAACGTTCGATCCCGCGCGTTTGCGATCAAACAGCCAAGTTACGAATTAAAATTCCCGTTCGATCTCAAATTCCGTTTTTTATCTTCCGCTACCTTGTACGCACGTCAACCGATTCCGAGGTATAAAAAGTGTGGAGCCTTCGGGGCGAGAATTACAAGGCGAACGTTCTAAATTGTGTGACCTTAGGCTTGGGCGTCGAGTTTATTGCTTTCCGAGACCAAAAAATTAGAAATATATTTCGAAAACAAATTTACACGGTGACCGTGGGCATTCTAGCGATTCGATTTGACTTTTTCGGAAACGAATTATTCAAATTACGAAAACCCGGATGCAGAAATGATGGAAAACACCGCGGGGACGTGAGTCATGCGAAATGACGTTATCCGCACGATCGCGATGTATGATTCTCGTGCTGTTATGGTATCAGGACTTTTGAAAGGATCTAAAGACTCCACAATCGATTATTTAGGCCAAACTAGTTTTGACTGACGGATTTTCAGGCCAAACTAGTTTTGCCTAGTCGATTCTGCGAAAAATCCAGAGTTCGATAACGGTTTTCAGGACAAACTAGTTTTGACTGGCCAATTCACTGGACAAACTAGTTTTGACTGGCCAATTTACAGGCCAAACTAGTTTTGACTTGCGAATTTACAGGCCAAACTAGTTTCGCCTGGGAAATACTTCGATTGAAGAAAAAAATCAAGACGGAAAGTCTTTTTTTTTAATTTCAGAAGATCGAGTGACTTAATTTTTTATCACTGTCGTTTTTGAGGTTCAATATACAAATTAAAAAAAAACGTTATCAATTTTTTTTTAATTCCCTTGTTCAAGTCGTGCGTTATCTTTATGGAGGTTTTCAATGCCAACGTCATCAATTGATGCCGCGCACAGTCTGATCTAATGATCAAGTACGACAATCTTCATTTCTACACTCGTACTCGGCCTCATATTTTTTTCCAAAAGATTATAATTTCCATTATCACGTGAAACCAAAAAAAATGATTATCGCGTAAAAAAATGGCCGAGAAATGAAATTTTTTTTTTCTTAATAAATCAGACGCACTTTGTGTGTTTTTAGAATTTTTCAATCTTTTAAACCGATTATTATTTCAGAATGCGACCGAAATTCCTTATTCGATATTTGGTCACGACAAAAAAAAAACGATTTTTTAGGATAAAAACAGCAAATCGGTACGAAAATTGTCATGGACATTGAAAATGAAGAAAAAATTGATGGAAAAACGTATTTTTCGATGTTTTGTACCGTTGCGGACTTGAGTGTCATTGAATGAGTTGAAATTAACAAAGAAAGAAGGAGGCGAGACATTTAGTTTGATTAATTGAAATACGTTGGCTAGAAAGCATTAGCAGCAAAAGCAAACTCGATAAAATCGAACGGTGACTCATGGCAAGAAGAAAAAGGAAGGAATGAGAAAATGTGAACGGGCTACAAAGTGTCGTTCGCGCGGTGTAGAGTGGCGCACGTCAGTTTGCATAGAGAAAAAATATAGCACGAGCGATGAGGATGAAGCCAAAGAGCTCGTTGCTCTTGCGGTTGCATAATCGTTGAGAGTTAATTGTCGAACGAACGAGAGGGATCGGGCGAGGGAATAAACTTGGATATGTGCGGATGGATTTGTAAAGGACGGAATATGCCATTGGAGCCTCGCAGACAGTGACAGTGACCCAGATTTGCATCACCGGTAAAGTCGCGGCGCATCATTCGAGCGATGAATCGAGACGTTATCGCGTGTACGTGATGGAAACGTAATTTTCTGCAGCACCGCGACCAACAAAAGTTTTTATTATTCATTATTATTTTCCCTGCAATATCCTTGTTGTTTGACTTTCCCTCGGACACGTGTGCGTATGGACACGATGTATATGTAACACGCAGCCAGTCCGTTTCGATGGATCGTGTGTCCAGATAAAATTCGATCCAAGATCCACGCAACGACGATTTTTTCGCCATATTTTACAATTTTTCTACTTTTATGATTCTGAAGTTCGCAACGTTAAGATTCAACAAAAAAACATTTTTTCTATTGATTATTTATTGAATTTTGAAATTCGTGGCGATTTTTCCAGTCGATTGAGTTTTTTGGTCGCAAGAGAGAATCGTTTTATTGGCCGGACCGAATATTCAATAATAATTATTGGCTCTGCTGAAGAAATAACAGAATTTCGTTGGATTTCGACGATGCAAACTTCGAAAATCGAAATTCATGACTCTGAAGTTTGCAACGTTGAGATTTAACGAAAAACATTTTTTTCTATTGATTATTTATTGAATTTTGAAAATCGTGGCAATTTTTCGAGTCGATTGAGTTTTTTCGTCGCAAGCGAGAATCGTTCTATTGGCCGGACCAAATATTCAATAATAATTATTGACTCTGCTGAAGAAATAACAGAATTTCGTTGCATTCCAACGATGCAAACTTCAGCATCGTAGTATGCGAAATAAAATGACGTTGAAATGCAACGAAATTTTGTTAGAGCTCATAATAATTCAATAAAAACTCAATCCAGACGAATAATGTTTTCAAAATTCAATAAATAATTAACGGATAAAATACTTTTCGTTAAATCTCAACTTTGCAAACTTCAGAGTCATGAAATAAAACAATTGAGATAAAAACATTTGAGTACGAGAGATTTCGCCAAATTGTGGGAAAACGAACTGACCAAAACCGAACAATTGGAGCATTTGCCCTTTTCCATGACGTTTGTCGAGGCCAACGACGAATAATTGAGGAAAATGACAAAACGGATTGAAATCTCTCGGTAACGAAGCATCGAGTTTTTGTTGTCAAAAAAACCGGCTGCTCCGACCTTTCGCTGCGTTTTGGAGTGTCGAGACAAGTTGGAGGAGCGACAAGTAAATTCTATACGCATGTTTGCGTTTCGGCTGGTTCGTTTCGAAAGTTGGTCCAAGATCGGTTTCAATCTCGTTTGCTCTCGAGGGGCTGAAAGTATCGAATTGAATAATCGAATTTTTCGTCAAACGAGTCCGTGTCGAGTGTTGGATAATTATTTAGTCGCATGCGGTGAAAATGGAAATTCGATCGAATACGAAATGGACTGGCAATGAGTTTCTAGAGCCCATGACTCTTTCTTTCTGTCTCCCGATGTGCAGTGATTCTCGGTCATCCAACCGGAACGTTGCATACACATATAATCCCGAGAAGCTCTTTTTACTATCGTAACGATGGCCAACAATCGCGATGGAAAGTAAAAGGCGGTAGAAGAGCTCCTGCTGTTACCTTTATCGGTGTATGCGTTCGTATGCTTTGCTCTGGCTCTGTTTATCTTCCCAATGGCTTCCAGAGCATGCAGCAATGACTGTATATATTGCTGCATCGGAGCGTAAAATACGCGCAGCCGAGATACGCGGAGGAATGTTTTGTTTTTCTCCTCTCCGCGTTATCACCTTTCAATTAATCTCATTACAATTGCAATTATTTTGACAATGTGCAAACAGCTTCTCGAACAAAATCGAATGATGCTGAAGTTTGCATCGTTGGAATGCATCGAGAAATATTGAATTTTATTGATAATTCGTTCAATTTTCAATGTCATCCAAATTGTTCGTCCCGATATGGCAAAAATTGATTATTTTATCATCGTATTACATTCTGAAATTGAATTATTATTTTTTTCAAAGATAAAAATGAATTTCGTTGCATTCCAACGTTGCAAACTTCAGCATCGTCAAAATCGACGCGAATAATGACGTTGAAGTTTGCATCGTTGTGAAGCAACGAAATTCATAAATTTTGTAACAAAACTCTTTACAAAAATGTACAATTTTATTACAATGATGAAACGATCGATTTTTGCGGCCTAGCAAGTATATAAACTCGAAAGATTTCCATGTTTTATTAAATTAAACAAATTATCAATAAAAATACATTTTTTTCGTTGCATTCCAACGTTGCAAACTTCAGGCTCATGCGAATTTACTATTGCAAAAAAAGGAATGACCCTGCGACGTCGGTATAGAATGAAAAATGTTTTAAAAATTATTCTGCACTTTTGTATATTTTACGAATTGAAAAATTCCTTCAGGAACACTCAAGGACTTGAATTTTTTTTCGTTCGCACTGAAAATTGAATTTTGTCAAAAAAACGTCGATATTTTTTCATTTGGATGATTCCAAAATTTTCGAAATTATGACAATATTTATCATTTCCCACGAAACCGTCAGCAAAACTTGCGATTGAAATGATTAAAGTTTGCTTTTCGGGGAGACTTTCCAGAATATTTCTTGCTGGAATGATAAAATTTTCGTATCCACCAAAATTTCCTTTTCAGTCCGAAGTCAAAAATGACCCCGAGTTTGAAAAAATTCATATCTCCGGTAAAATTTAACGAAAAGAGTCCAATTTGGGCTCATTCTTTTCGTTTTTTAATGCAGAATCACGCGAGCCTGGTGAAATTTCGATCAAAGTAGAAAAAATGAACGAAAATGCCGTAAAACCATAAAAAATGGGCGAACGAAGGGAAAAACGAAATTTATAATCGCCTTTGATCGTTTTTGACCCCAGATTATGGTTCCAGGGTCAATGGCTATGGCGATTCTCCATTTTATTATTGGACGAGCTGGTCCATGATGCTTCGCTTTGCAAAAATACTTTTAACTGCATTAAAGCCTCAAAGTGTCGATGAAAATGTGAAAAACGTAGCGATTAACAGCGGAAGAATAAAAACTGGGCAAGAATATCGCTTTCGTTGTCGTCGCGAGACTCCATGCACTTTCGCTCGTCCAGAACTCGCGTTTGTTGAGATTTGAGAAAAAAGTTAAAGAATAATAAAGCAACAAAATGAGTGGCGAGTGTCCCCGTGCGAAGCGTCGCGTAAAATAACGGGAGAAGAGCCCGCTGCTTGCTGGGGCGACTAAAAAAGTGGGAAGAACGAATAAGCTGGCCGTGAGGTTTGCAACATTCTAACTGCTCGTAACTGCGACAGTTATTTCGATCTAGAAATTTCCGTGAGAGTTACGCTAACAACGGACGAATTAATGACACTATTTGAAACAACAAGAAACGTCGAGTCATCGGCCGAGAATTATACGTCCGAAGATTTTTCAGAACGGACCAAAAACGGCCAATTTGACCCTCCGTAGACACACATGGGTCTGGGGGACCCATTCAGCGAATCGCGTCAATTTTTCGTTTTTCGTATCGATTTCTATTAAATAACAATTTAAAAAAAATGAAATTTTTATCCAAAACGACTTTCCTGAATTTTTTCCGATTTTTTTTTAGTCTAAATACGGTAAAAAAAATTGTCGGGTCCCCCAGACCCATGTGTGTCTAGGGGGGTGCGTTGCTTGTAGTTTTTCTTGAGAAAATTTGATGATAAATGACGATAAAGAATTGAGAAACTTTTTTCGCGACGTGTAAAAGGAAACGAAGAGGTTTGAGTGTTTTAAAAAAATTATTAAGTCATTTGATACAGCCGAAAGCTTGAGTAAGAAAATTTTCCTCCTCATTAACGCTCAATAGCTGTATCGATGATTCTTGGAAAGTCCAAGAGTCGGAACAGAGTTTATTGTGGCAGAACGAAAAGACGATTGACGCGGCAATAAAATAATAAATAATAATAACGCGGGGTTAATAATAATAAAAATAGTAAAAATATAAAAGTTTGCGGAAATGCGCAATTTTCGCGCGGCGACTTCCGCCCAAGTGAATTGTATTAAATATAAAGATACATTCAGCGACATGAAAGGACTTGGGGACACGCGATGGCTTTGCTTTTTTTTCTTTTTTTTATCATTCGTCACGTTTCACTCACGTATGCAAAAGAGAAATAAATTTACTGAAATTTTCTCGGTACAGCGAGACTCGGAACGTGGCCCTGACTTCTTTTTATTCAAACTGCGATTTTTGTTTTTGTTTAAATAATTTTGGACACTCCAGCGCTGAATATGCTCGCGCAATTGTTTTTTTCTGTTTTTCGGTCTACGCTCTCGGCCTTTCCCCACCTTTTTTCCCGCTGCATTGCAAGAAAAATGACCAAATATTATTGCTTCAATATCCTTCCCGAAACATTAATAAAAGTTGAAAATAAAAATGCGGGCATTCGTCATTAGTTAATTACAGAAACGCCAAATACAAGGGCGAAGTAAAATTTCCGAAAAAAAGAAAAAAATTGATGTGAATTAGCAAAGAAATTTGGTGAGCGAAGTTGGACAATTTATTCATAAATTATAAATAAATGAATTTATTCATAATAAATTTACTATAAATAATTAAACCGAATAACTAAAAACATTATTTATAAAAAAAAATGGTAACAGCTAATAATATTATTTATAATAAATAAATAAATAATTTTATTTATTCAAATTGTTTATAATTGATTAAGAATTTATAAATAAATTGATTCATTTATTTGTTTATAACTTTATTTATAATAATTATTATTGTTATATGATAATTATTTATTCAAAAATTTATAAATTATGAATTATAAATATTATTTACAAATAATGTTATTTGTTTATAATAAATCTACTATAAATAATAAATTTACTGATAAATAAATTGGTTTGTTGATTGAAATGAAAAATTCATTCATTTCTAAAAATGGCCATCGTTATGAATAAATTGATCGATTCAATGATGAATAATTACATAAATAAATAAATTAATTTATAATAAATCCAATATTTCAATAAAAATTCAATATATTTATATATAAATGAATATTATAAATGAATTTATTTATTTACAACGTTATGTTTTTTAAACGCTGGAGATTCTCATGAAAAATGGATAACCTTGTAATAACGAGCGAAAAACAGCAAAACATAAATAAATCAAAAGACCTTAACAACTCAAACGTCCACATTAACGTGCGTGTGTGTTTGTAGGTTGTATACTTGAGTGTATATTAACGTCACGTGTAGAAATGACACCTGGAGTGCCACAAAGGTAACGTGCGAGTATAAATTACGTCTTTCCTTTGATTCCCAAAAAGGAACGGAAGAGAGAGCGCGCGGAGAATGAAAAATAGAGAAAAGAAAAAAGAGAAGGGAGATCGAGCGAGAGAGAAAGGGAAAGAAGAAATGAATGCGCGATAGTATCATCGAGGAGTTTTCTGCAAACAGGCGTATCCGGAAATTAGCGTGAGGAATAAAAGGAGCATTGTGGGCTTGTCTTGAGAAAATCGTAAACCCGGCAACGTTTGTATTGTATCAAATACGTAGAGAAATAAATACGTAACAGATGTGCGATGCGCAAGTGTGTAAAAAAATACGCAGAGAGCTCGGTGCGTCTAGCCCTGGTGGCCTGGTCCATATTTTTTTAAATGCCCAACCAGTTTCTCGCTTTTTTTACCGCTTCAAACCATTTCTTCCTCTTTCAGGAGTAAATTTGCGACAAGGGGCTCGTAACTCTAAAATTTCACTCAATTGCTCAATAAAATAACCAACTAAAATTAATAGAGTAATTAGAAAGCCGAAAAACGCATGGCAATGCATTTTCGACATTGTGGCACGATCGTGTGTATACGAAAACACGAAAAAGTAACGAAAATAATTTTTTTCCCAGCCAAAGCGAATGGCATTCAAAAAAAAACCAAAAAATCCGCACCTCACACACAATTTTTGTTTCCTCATCATTTTTTCTACTTTGACTTCCAGAAATATTTTTTTTTCCCCCATAATCAAAGTCTCGTTGGGAAATCCAATCTTGCAGGGAAAAAAAGGTCGAAAAACACTTTTCGTGTCTCTAAAAGTACGCGAGCCCTTGATCAACCCACTTTCGGCATAATCGATCGCAGTTATGGCATCGATTCGGGGCTTCGTCTAGCCCAAGCATGCAGAAAGGTATTCCACGATTTTTACGATTCCCAAGTAATCGCGAGACCCTTAAAAAAAAAAAACATCAAAATCGTCGTAGCTCGAGACTCCAAAAACAATCGTCACGTAAACAGAAACAAAATTCCATTTTTTCTCGCCCAGATCTCAAGATTCCGATGGAAAAAATTTGCCCAGGACGACAGATCGACGTTTTCCATGATCCAAAGAGCAAATAATCCCAAAAAATGACTGTAAAAACGTTTTTTCTCAGAAAGAAGCAAAAAAACACAAAGAAACATGATTTTCCAGCACACGATACTCACGTAAGAACTCGATAAACTTTTCTCTTCGTGTAGTTCGTATTTCTGATCAGTTTTCACTCATTTCAAGAATCTCAAAGTTTCTGATACGTAGTGCTGCACTCGTGATTGATTGTTTGAGCCAAAACACGATAATGTTGCGAAAATATTGAGCCTGAGTTGAAACGCGACTGGATCACGGTTTTTGTGGGTCTTTCGCCATAATTTGGGGTATGGAAAAGTAAATGACGATGTGTTTGTGTGGGAGAATTAATTAGATTGTGTAGGCCGGGGTCAAATGCGATAGGAGGTGACAGGTAAAAGCACGGAAAGGGAGGCAGAGCGTGATGCCGGGCATTGTCTGGTGTACGCGACTGGTACGTTGCTCAAGTGGTTTGTTTCCACGCTTTCGTGGCTTTCGGTAGAAGAACGAGCGCGTTCGCTGCACTGCGCGCTCTCGATCCGTCCTATACACACGCGGCGTTACGAGAACAAACACACGCCAACAATAAAACCAACACACACACGCGCGTCTATATGTTTATTTGTATTATGAATGTGTGAGCGAATGGAGAGAGACAAAGAGACGGAGAAGGAAAAAATTGAGGAGAGGAAAGACTAGAGCACACGCTTTATAACCGATGGTACATGCTCGCGCGTCAAGTAGACTGCGTATAAAATTTTATTGTAACAGTGGAACACGCGTGCGTCTCGGTATAATCTCGTTACACTAATGTACGTTATATATACATCGTTTATACAGGGTGAGCCGTTTTCGAGCAAGAAATTGAATGGTTAGGAACGCGAAAACTGGAAATGGGAATTTGAAATTGAAAAAAAATTGGTTTTCGTTGGCATGGAACGAAAAAAATTTCTTTGCGCTGATAATTTGTATATAATTGACGTAAATCCATCACGTCAATTCACACATTTACTTGTTAATTTTCAATCTTCAGGCAATTTTTCAATGGGATTTTATTCTTTGGCCATTCATTCGCATTTTTCGTGGTTTTTGACGATGCTGAAGTTTGCATCGTTGGAATGCAACAAAATTCGACTTTTCCTTGAACAGAGCTCGTGATGCTTATTCGATATTTCGTTAAGACGATAAAACGATTTTTTTTAGCACCCAAAAACAAGGTCAGCACGAAAATTGTCATGGTTTTTGTAATTGGAACGAACAATTAATAGAAAAACGTATTTTTCGTTGCACCTCAACGTTGCAAACTTCAGTGCCATTGGTTTTTGTTATTTTCAATGACCGTAAAGAGTTTCGTTCCGAATTAGTTGCCTCGCCGTGTATAAAAACGTATAAAGTGAATAAAAAATAATATCGGGATCGGAGATCGCGAAATTTCTTGTGCCTCGATGTTTACACACGAGAATCTCCATTATTTTCTTCATCTTTCTCTCCATCTTTAAGTAGGTCTATTTAATTGTTGTTACTAAATGTGGAACGTGCGATATTCCTCGCAAAGACTTCCAAGCACGTCCACGACTTGGATAAATTAACATTTAAGCTCGTAATACACTCGCATTAATTGTTTCTCTTGGCTCGATAGTTTTTTCCTTATTTTTGCTGGTTCGCGCTGCTGCTCGTTAATTCCTCGTCAATGGGAACCGACTCGGTCGGGGGCAGGGTAAAAAGAAGAGAAATGCATAAGAATTATGTCGCCCAAGTTCGCGACGTTTGAATGCAACAAAAAATATTGCATTTTAGTGACAATTTGTGCAATTTTCAAAATCATCCAATTTCTCGAGCCCAAAAACTTTTCGGCCCGAAAAAATCGATCGATTTTACATCGTGATTAAATTCTGCATTTGAATAGTGAGTTTTGCCAATTAAACGAAAGAATTTCGTTGCATTTCGACGATGCAAATTCCAACGTGATTAAAAATTTTATTTCCCCTCCGTCCGGGACACTCGTAATTTTCGTAATTCGAAAATTTCATCGCGAAAGTTGGAATTCATTTTTGTCCGAGTTTGCGCGCTTGTGGCAATAAAATAGAAACATAATTACGATGATTAATGAGCTCGGCTCGAATTTACGTGTAGAAATCATCGCGACTCGTGTCGGCGAGTACGAAAAAGAAAAAAAATTCACTCGTCTCGAAATTATCGAGTCAATTTTTTTTTCGGCGCTTTTTTTTCGAGTCTCCGTTCATGCAAATATCGAGTCGAGTACGAAACGTCGAAAAACTCGACATCATAGAAACTTTCTACGATAATCTCGACTGCACTTTCGTTTCGAAGGCAAAAAACCGAGCAAAAAATCATTTTGCAATCAAAGTTTTTAAAAAAAAATCAACGACACGTTATTGCGGCGCAGAAATGAATTTCGTAGAAATTCAAACTTGATTTATACGAAAATTCTACACCGTTTAAAAAAAAAGTTCAACTTTCTTGAAGAGACCGAGAGACCCGGATAAAAATATTTACTCGTTGGTTGTGTCAGCTGCGCACACATTGAATTATTTTCCAATATGCTCACTCGATGATTCTGTGATCAATTTTTTTTCAGACGCAATTTCTCGGCTTGATCGCGATTTTTCGAAACTCTTGACTCGTTCATTTCGCCATTTACTTTCTCTATTTTTTCGTGTACCCCAAAATTCACTTTGATCCGATCCTGCTCGTTTCAAAATTGCTCTAAAGCGTTTTTTTCGCCAAAGCTCTAAATTTCGCTTGGAAATAATTCCTTTATGATGGATGAGGAGATTTTTTTACGTAATTTCGGTCTCGATTGCGAGAAATCGAGCCCGGCGATTCTGCGACGTGAAACTTTGGATGACATCGCAAAATTTTTAAGGAGATTTCATTTTCGAACGATATATTTAATTTAAAATATTTGTATATTTGAAAAATTCAGAATTTAGTGCAATTGAATCGTGAACACTGATTTTTTTTTTTTTTTTATAGCAGAGAGTAAAATTTTGGTACAGTCTTTGTCAACGATAATGGGGCAGTCTCCTTGGCCAGTAGAAAACTGAATTTACTACGAAAAATTTGCACGAATGCCATCAAGGTAGTACCGTCGGTTTTAGAATTAACGTTAAGAATTTGAGAAAATTTGGTACACTAGTAGATTATGATAAGAAAAAGATCTCGTCAAATTTTCAAGAGGCCACAGAGAACTAGAAAAAATATATTCGTATCGGTAGTTTCGTACATTTAACATCGAGTTTTATGATGAATCTCAGTTTTCATTGTATTTTACAACGAATTCTTATCAATTCTTACGAAAAATCGCACTTTTCATTGTAAAATTTAATGAAATGTATGGAATGAATGTCAAATTCATGAAGTTACCAATGCGAATATATTTTTTCAGGTTCTCTGTAGCCTTTCGAAATTTTGACTCGATCTTTTTCTCGTCATAATCTACAACTGAACGAAATTTCATTAAATTCTGAACGGTAATTCCAAAACCGACGGTATTTGCAGATTTATTGACTAAATTCAGAGCGGAATTGATCGATTTTTCAGGAACTCGTCGTGAGCGTTGAAAAATTATCGAAAAAAATATATTCGCATCGGTAGTTTCGTACATTTAACATCGAGTTTTATGATGAATCTCAGTTTTCATTGTATTTTGCAACGAATTCTTATCAATTCTTACGGAAAATCGCACTTTTCATTGCAAAATACAATAAAATGTCTGATATCAATGTCAAATTCATGAAATTACCAATGCGAATATATTTTTTCCGGTTCTCTGTAGCCTTTTGAAAATTTGTCTCGATTTTTTTCTCGTCATAATCTACGACTGTACGAAATTTCATTAAATTCTGAACGGTAATTCCAAAACCGACAGTATTTGCAGATTTATTGACTAAATTCAGAGCGGAATTGATCGATTTTTCAGGAACTCGTCGTGAGCGTTGAAAAATGATGGAAAAAAAAATGTGTACGACGACGATTCGAAAAGCCCGCAGCGGCGAAATGGCAATCGAATAAAACTTAATAAAAAAAATGGCGATAAAAAACTAACCTCAACTTTGGAGGCGTATTCCTCGGTGAGAATTTCGCTCTGTCTGGTAAGTTCTTGATTCCTTTCGAGAAGAGCTTTGCCGAGTTCGGCAGCGAGAACGAGGTCTCGTTCGCGTTGTTTGAGTTGCTCGATTGGGTCGCCAGGGGAGTCTTCGTGATCGAGAGAGTTTCTTCTGGCTTGGAGATCGGAGATCATGTCTTCGAGAGCGTAGGGCTCGACGTTGTTGTCTTTTCGCGGTAGCATTATCGCGAGATCTCAAAATGAATAGTCTGTTAGTTCGTTCATACCGAAAATCGGTTGGAGAAATAGCGAGTGAATGAGAATGAGCGAGAAAGATAAAAAGGCGCGAGGGTAACGTAACAAGTGTCTCGGAATGTCGCGTCACGCGAAACAGGTGGCTTGTGTACGTAATTGAATTGGTGCGTCATGAATAATCGAAGCGTGGTCGGTTGCGTTGGCCATTTCACTCCCGCACAGTGTCAAAAAAGTGCTTGCACACGAGCGAATTATCGAGTGTCAGTGTAGAAAGACGATCGCGCACTCGGAGGAAAAAAAGGCAAAAGAATCGCGATAAATATTGACGCGGGCGCAGTGGAAAAGAGTTTCTCGATGATCGCGATTAAATTTGTGCGTATTGGTGAATTATCACGTAAGCTTATCGCGGGAAGCGAGATTATAGACATATATACATCGAACGCCGCGATCACAATGGTTTTCAAGCTGATGACGCGTGGCGACCTCTCGTGGCGAGTTTCAAACGAGATTCCAAAAAAAAAACAATAGAGACACTAACGGGCGACTCTGCCACGTGGGAAAGTTGGATCGTACAGCTGACTTTTCGTTCTTGCCCTCTGTGCGGCGGTCCTTTGGTCGAGGGTTATCGAGAGCCGTGAAAGAGTAAACTTGCGGTAACAAAGTTGTTGGTCTGCGTCCTTAGCGCGTCCTCGACTCGGCGATCGATCAAGCATTCCTATATATTTATCTTTGCGAAGCGAGCCGCACGTCGATTCTTCTTTTTATTTCAGCGGGCGAGCGTAAAATGAATAAATAAAGGCGCGCGAGACTCTTAAATTATGTTTGGTTGAAAATTCATTAGACTTTTTGTTCTCTTTATCTGTGTGTGTGTGTGTGATGGTCACGGTCTCGCGGTCTAGTCGCTCCGAATGTTGAGGATTTAGAGGGAAAATGGAGGATGAAAAAAAAAACAGAACGACGAAAGAGGAGAAATAAGGAGAGCGGAAGTCACGGGTAGTTTACGAACTCGGGTAAAGCCTGACGCCGGGGAGAGCTCGCGCCGCAGCGAACCTCTCGGGGGCTTATTCGCCGCGCTCTCGTTACGAGCCTCGTGCTCCTTCGATTAAATCCACGCGCATATACAAGGCGTTTTTAAATGTCGTTTGATACGTGTACGTCGCGCGAATAGACTCGCAATATTTATTATTCGCGCTCGGTGTATTTATATGTGGGAACGATCGAAATACAGACTGGGAGATTCGATCGGTGGGATCAATAAAAAAGCATGTTGGGTTGGCAGGCACAAGACGTTGTTGTTATTAACTCGTTGGACATCGAAAAACACGTATTCACAAGAATTCAATGTATTTATTGTACGTTTTATTAAATTGTTTAACAAGAACGTCGTCGGCGTCGACGACGCCGATCGTTTTTAATCCTCGTGAATTCGTCGTCGCTCTCTCTCGACTCAAAACACAAATATTCCATTATCGAACTGCAGCGGCACCGAAAACACACGCACTGCTTCGACGCACCTGCGGCTTTTAGTTGGATCGAAAATTGATAAACTCATCACGAACACACCCTAAAATTCACCCTCTATGCGTGTTTTTGTTCGAGCGCGACCAAAGCGAAAAGTTGAGGATATAAACACGGAGCGATACGCGCGCGACCAGCACCGCGCTCGGCCAGGTAGTGACTCACACGCGACTCGCGCCAAACACCGCGCGATCCCCCCGCGAGTTGGACTGGTGGGAAATAAATATTACGGAATAACTCGGCGTGCCCTGCTCCCGGAACGTTCCAATACTCTAACACCACGCCCCCCCACCACTTTTCTCGTATTCCAGGGAGAGAGAGAACGAAAACCCTCACTTTCCTTCTCTCGACTCACACACACGCGCTACACCTGTGTGCCGTTGCGGTAGATACGCGGCGCGCGACAATGGAAGGCTAATTTATTGTTCATAGCGCGGGATTGAAAAAAAGTTTGACGTCAAGTCTGCGCATCGTATGGAACAAAAGCTTAAACTTTCCCACACAGAAAACTGCTGTTATTCGTTTCTGCGGGCAATATTTTTAATCGAAATTTCAATCCGTTAACTGTGTTTATTATAATCGCGAATTGTTGCAATTCGGTAACAACGACGTTCCGCGTTTAATATAATGTGAATAGGAAATCTTCGGATGCCGTTAGAGGGGCTTTAGAAAAATCTGCTCAAGTTGTAATACGATTGACCGTTTTATTTTTCAACTCTATAACAAATTAAAATTCGTGCACGCGAGCGTCGAACGCTCGCAACGGCCGCGACCTCTCTGTCGGCCTCTCTCTCTCTCGCTCGCTCTTGCGAACCGCGTACCCCCTCCACCGGCCTGTCACGGCCGAACATTTCTCCCACTCCTTTGCCGCACTGAGGTGAGCTCGGAGCACCGTTCAGTGTGGAAGGGACTGGCCGCGCGAGGGTTGCTGGGTACGAAACGGATGAGAGCCGTCACGGCCCCCCTCCCCCTTCTTCTTCTAAAAATGTCGTCGTCGCAAAAACTCCATTTTTTGGCTCAAACGCGTCGATTTTTTTGATTTCAAAGATTTTTAATCAAAAGTTTTGTTCATTAACGACTTCGTAACGTAATTGGTGGAAATGATGAATTTATTTTAACACAATTCTGATAGCGTTCGAAATTGCGACGCGGATCTATTCGACTTTACGTAATTTTATAACGAAACTCTTGTGGTAATGAGTAATTGGCGCAATATCGTTTACTCCCCTCCTCATCGGAGCTCGCTCGTTCTTTTTCGCTGCTCCGCGTCTCTCTTTTGCTTGCAGCGATGACAAAATTCTCGGGCTTTTTCTTTGTTCCAAACTTTTCGCTCGGACATTGAAACAAGAACGATTCGCTCCGACAAACGCGAACTTCTGCTACGTTCGTTGGCTGCCAGGTGAACGTCACCGGCCAATACCCGTTCTGTTTACACACACACACGTACACACCTCGACTTTTACCTTTACATGAATATCGCACGCCCCCACTTCTCTGTACGTGTTCTTTGTTTTTCCATCCCCTTTACAAACGACGCGTGCATCGAAATTCTCTACTTGGAGACGAAAACTATCAACGCACACGCAGTTTCACATCGTTTTTTATGGTTGGCAAACTTTGAAGATGTTTCACGAGTTTGCTTTTATGTGGCGGACACAAAAGAAAAAAAAGAAACAATCGAAAGGAGCGTTGTGTCGCGGAGGGGGAAAAAGGAGTCGCAGCGTGTTCGGGCCGAGTGGCGAAAGTAGACCGGGAAGAAAAACAAAAGAGGAGTGAAAAAAAGGATCGAGTCGGCGACGCATCGCAAATTGAGCACGAGAAAGAAACGGATACGCAATTTCCCCGTGATATCGACGTCCATTTTAATATTGACATTTTCTGTCGTTTCATTTTCTTTCTTTCTTTTAAAAATTATTATTATTTGTAAAACGATCGAAGACTTAACGTAAAATTATACTACAAATCAGAAGTGGGATATACGCACGTGATATATAACCACTATCAAGGCGTGTTGTGTTTTTTTTTTTATTTGATTCCCTTCCGTCTCATTTATTGACACAAAAAAAAAAAATGGGAAATCGAAGCCGGTCGAGACATCGTGGACGTTCACGTGAACGCCACCGGTCTAGGGATCGGAGGAGACGAGATAGGCGAAGTGAACGATCGGAGACGAGGGTACGAGATTCGAGAAGTCGAAGTGTAAGTGTCGAGCGAGCAAGTGCGAGAAGCAAAGGCTCAGAAATAACGCAACTCGCCGAGGTGTTGACGGAGATCATGAACAATCGTCCCAGGCAGCTGAACCACGGCCATTATCTGAACGAGAAATTTCTACCTGAGTTCGATCCAGCTACGAAAACTATATCTGCTTCGGACTGGATTAAAAAAATCAACGACTGGGGTCGGATATACGATTGGGACGATAAGGTAAAGCTACATTTGTCAGGGTGCAGATTAAGGGGAAATGCGCAGTTGTGGTATGAGGGGCTTGCACGTACTTTCACAGAGTGGGAGGAATTTTCTCGCGAGTTAATAAAACAATTCCCGGGCGAAGAGAGTATTGGACGTTTGTTTAACGATGTAGCGGAATATAGAAGTAAACCTGGCCAAGATTTACAGGAATATTGTTTCGCTAAGCTACAAAAGATTAATAAGCTAAAATTCGACATTCCCGAAGACCAAAAGGTCGACCTTATCACTTACGGCATTCATGACGAGAATGTCCGAACAACTTTATTGACGGCGAGGTTGAGCACGATCGCGCAACTCAATCAGAGACTGAGTATCTTCCCAATAAGTACAAGGTCGCAGGGGTCGCCCCAGGGCACGAAACAGGAGGGATACAATCATTTCAGGCAAGCGGCCGTCAAGAGACCGGGAGATCGCGAAAATAAACAAAGGGACGCAATATTGTGTCACACGTGTAAAAAACCAGGCCATTTCAAACGTAACTGTCCAGGGCGAGTAGGTGAAAACATTCCCGACGCGACGCGCGAAAAAAATGACAGACCGGTAGTAAAATGTGCGTACTGTAAATTTACGGGTCACGAAGAGTCGAAATGCTTCAAAAAACGAGCTGCCGAGGCAGCGGGGAGAAAAAAATGACTAGAGGACGCAAAGCCGCATGTGCTAGAGGTCGATCGGGTCGGCGAGGCAGTAGTTGTGAAACCGCTAAAAAAATGTCTCATTAACGGCTTCGCAAGGGACTGTACGGTTGATTTGGGGAGTGATTGTTCGCTAATACGAGAAAGTGTGGCCCGCTCTATACACCTTAAGCCGGAAAAGACCGATAGTACCATGGTGGCTTTCAACAATACAGTGGTATTACCGATTGCACAAGCGCGAATAAAAGTCGAAATAGACGGCATCGGATACGAAACATATATTTACATACTACCGGATAGTCAGCTCAGCAAGGAGATTTTACTCGGGCGAGAGATTTTGAATGTGCCGAACGTGGCGGCGCTTTCCGACGCGCACGACATTGAATTTTTCATAAAACAGGGTCAGACAGAGAATCCACTCGAAGTAAATCTCATTACGCGCGAGAAAAGGCCTATCCGGGAGGACGACGTATGGTGCGAGGGACTTGCGTCGCGAGACGTTGACCGTTTGATAAAGATTTTAAATGTATTTCGCGAGAGCGTTTCACTCAGTATAGAGGAACTGGGGTGCGCGGATGTACCTGGCATGAAAATCGAACTACTCGACAGCGAACCCGTTGTTCGACGCCCGTATCGATTGTCGATAGCCGAGCGGGAAAAAGTAAAGCAAATGATAACGGAGCTAGAGTCGAGCGGAATCATTAGAGAGAGTTCATCGCCATATGCAAGTCCAATATTACTTGTAAAAAAGAAAACAGGCGAGGACAGAATGTGCGTGGATTACAGAGCCCTGAATAAAGTCACCAAACGCATGAAGTACCCGTTGCCGATAATCGATGACCAAATTGACCGTTTAGGAGGAAAGAAGTATTACATTTCTCTTGATTTGAAGTCTGGGTTTTACCAAATTCCCCTAGACCCGGACGCGGTCGAAAAAACTGCTTTCGTGACCCCAGACGGGCACTACGAGTTTTTACGCGTAGCATTCGGACTAGTTAACGCGCCGGAATATTTTCAAAGAACGATGATGTCGACCTTTAGAGGCACCGATTGCCATGTTTATATCGATGATATACTTCTCGCGTGCGAAAGTATAGAAGAAGGATTCGATCTCCTGACGAAAGCGTTGGAGGTACTGCAGAAAAAGAAATTTTCAATAAATATCTCCAAGTGCCGGTTCTTCCAGGAGAAGATAGATTATCTGGGGAGAGAGATATCGCAGATGGGCGTGCGACCGGGAGCACGAAAGGTCGACGCGTTGGTCAAAACAGAGTCCCCAAAGGACGTAAAACAAGTTCGACAGTTTCTCGGTTTAGCGGGGTACTTCCGAAAATTCATTAAGGATTTTGCCAAGATAGCCGCGCCCCTGACACAACTGCTACACAAGGACCGTACGTGGAAATGGGGGGCAGAGCAGGAAAGGGCTGTACAAGACATAAAAGAGTTGTTGTCGTCACGACCGATCCTAGCAATTTTCAACCCGGCATTGCAAACGGAAGTACACACGGATGCGAGCGCGATAGGACTCGGTGCTATATTGATTCAAAAAAATGAAGGGAAAATCCACGTAATCGCGTATCACAGCCGAAAAACGACGTCAACGGAACAGAGGTACCACTCGTACGACCTCGAGACGCTCGCGGTGGTCGACGCGTTAACAAAGTTTCGGGTTTATTTGATCGGTATTAAGTTTACGGTGGTGACGGACTGTAGCGCTGTTCGGGCCACGGCGACGAAAAAAGATCTAAATCCAAGGGTGGCTAGATGGTGGGTTTACCTGCAAGATTTCGATTTTGACGTGATATATCGACCGGGCAGTCAAATAGCACACGCTGACTATTTGAGTCGAAATCCCATACAATGCATGGCTGTTGATATCACTTCGTCGGAATGGATCAAGGTAGCCCAATTGCAAGACGACGAGATCAAGATTATTCAGGAAATACTCGCGTCCGGGGATGTTCAGCCCGACGTAAAGGAATACTTCGAAAAATACGACCTGAAAGGCGGAGTAGTGTTCCGCAAAACCGAAACGGGGAATAAATGGCTCGTTCCGAGAGCGGCACGATGGAATGTGGTCAAGATGTGCCACGACGACTCGGGTCACTTCGCCGTTGAGAAAACATTAGAGAAAATCAAGGAGCACTACTATTTCAAGGGGATGCGTAGGTTTGTCACGAAATATGTTAAGGGTTGTCTTAACTGCTTATATTATAAAACAACAGCGGGGAAAAAACCGGGATATCTGCACCCGATAGACAAGGTAGCTATACCGTTCCACACACTGCACCTCGACCACGTAGGCCCATTCAAATGTAGCGCACGTAAGAACACGCAGATCCTGACGCTCGTGGACGGGTTCACGAAGTTCTGCATTTTAGAGGCCGTGCGGAGTACAAAAACTAAATACGTGATAAAGTCGTTGATGACAGTTTTTGCGATTTTCGGCGTTCCTACGCGGATCATCACCGATCGCGGATCGGCGTTTACCTCTCACTCGTTCAAAGCATTCTGTAAGGAGTACGGGATAAAACATGTCCTGAATGCCGTCGCCACTCCTAGAGCCAATGGGCAGTGTGAGAGGGTGAACCGTACGCTATTGGATGCACTAGCGACGACTAGCGCAGGTGAACCGGAGGACGCGTGGGACGACTCGGTCAAGAAGGTTCAGAGCGCAATCAACAATACAACAAATCGCAGCACACGGAGCACACCGTCAATGTTGCTCTATGGGTTCAAGCCTCGTAGTATGGCCGATGCGGCACTGTTAGCCGCCATCCAGGACACCTTGGACCAGGTTGATCTCGCAGAGATGCGGGGGTTGGCAAGAGAGAACAACGCGGTCGAGCAGGGGAAGCAAAAGAAAATGTTCGACGCTAAAAGATTCAAACCCCCTCGGTATACGGTCGGCGACGTTGTGATGTGGAAGTCCAGCGCGGCGCCCGCCACCGGAGAGAGCCGGAAGTTAAATGCAAAGGCCAAGGGGCCGTTTAAGGTCAGGGCGATCCTACCAAATGATCGGTACGAGATCGAAGATCTGAGGGACATGAAGAAGACCCCAGGGCAACGAACGGTAGTGGCGGTGGACCAGCTGAGTCCGTGGATCATTTTTGATGGTGCGGCACAGTCTGGTAAGTTAAAAAAAAAATATATATATATAGGTGAACGATAGTAACCTGAGAGGCGAATGACAGTAGCCCGGATAACTTTGCCCGATGAATGATAGTAATCGAAGTAGGTGAACGATAGTAACCTGAGAGGCGAATGATAGTAGCCCGGCAATTTTTACTCGAAGAACGAAAGTAATCGAGGCAGGTGAATGACAGTAACCTTGGGGTGAGAGATGAATGAAAGTAGTCTGTCAACGAATCAAAGAACCTGAAAAGACTCTGATGGTGGCGAGAAGTGACCGAAACTCTGGGATCGGAATTGATCACTCCGATATCGGGTTGAACACCACGACTCGCCTACCGATGTCTTTTCCGCCGAAGTTTCTTGACATCTTATTAACTTCGCGTGGTGAACTTTAATTTACAGATTAAGAGATCGGAACACCACGACGAGGACGTCGTACATTCAGGAGGGCCGAATGTGGCGGACACAAAAGAAAAAAAAGAAACAATCGAAAGGAGCGTTGTGTCGCGGAGGGGGAAAAAGGAGTCGCAGCGTGTTCGGGCCGAGTGGCGAAAGTAGACCGGGAAGAAAAACAAAAGAGGAGTGAAAAAAAGGATCGAGTCGGCGACGCATCGCAAATTGAGCACGAGAAAGAAACGGATACGCAATTTCCCCGTGATATCGACGTCCATTTTAATATTGACATTTTCTGTCGTTTCATTTTCTTTCTTTCTTTTAAAAATTATTATTATTTGTAAAACGATCGAAGACTTAACGTAAAATTATACTACATTTACGAAAGTTTTATTCGATTGCAATTTCGACGCTGCGGGCTTTTCGAATCATCGTTTTATACATTTTTTAAGATAAATTTTTCAACGATCACGACGAGTTCCTGAAAAATCGATCAATTCGCTATGAATTCAGTCAATAAATCTGCAAATACTGTCGGTTTTGGAATTACCGTTCTGAATTTAATGAAATTTCGTACAGTTGTAGATTATGACGAGAAAAAGATCGAGTCAAATTTTCGAAAGTCTACGGAGAACCGGAAAAAATATATTCGCATTGGTAATTTCATGAATTTGACATTGATTTCATACATTTTATTGGATTTTGCAATGAAAAGTGTGATTTTTCGTAAGAATTGATAAGAATTCGTTGCAAAATACAACGAAAACTGAGATTTGTCATAAAACTCAATGTTAAATGTACGAAACTACCGATACGAATATATTTTTTCTAGTTCTCTGTGACCTCTTGAAAATTTGACGAGATCTTTTTCTTATCATAATCTACTAGTGTACCAAATTTTCTTAAATTCTTAACGTTAATTCTAAAACCGACGGTACTACCTTGATGGCACTCGTGCAAATTTTTCGTAGTAAATTCAGTTTTTTACTGGCCAAGAAGACTGTCCCATTCTCGTTGACAAAAACTGTACCAGAATTTTACACTCTGCTATAAAAAATATTCAGTTTTCACGATTTAATTACATATCGGAACGGTAATTCAAACACTGACAGTACTAAATAAAAAAAATCGATGTGCTATGATTGAAAAACATATATAGAATGCAACGATTTGTGACGAGCTTCGTTGTGCTGACTTTAACCTCCAAGACTGGCTTTTCAATGTCTGAATTTTGCTTCCCATTCGTCCCGAATTACGGAAAAGCAAGACCCGCGTTTTCTCGTATTTTATAATTATTATAAAAATCCAGAAGAATATAGAAATTTTCGATCGTTTTCTTCGACCAAGAATGTCGAATTTTAGGGCAAAGACATAACAAAGAAAAAATATCTATCGGAAAGCAAAAAAGTTCCGAGTAGGCAAAGTGGATGAGGGTCGTTGTCCCAGGCGACGAGAAAATACACAATCGCGACGAGCTGTGTATGGTGGGGCGAGGATAAAACAGCATGCAGCTTGGCTGTAAATGAGCGAGGCCAAAAGGACGAATTTCCGGAAGATTCATTAAAAGAGACGTAAAGAGATACGAGTTTCCGATCGTGCCTTGAATCGCGTTGAGCGGTAGTTCGAAGAGAAAAAAGAAACCGAGTATCGTGCGACGTTTTTATCGGGTGTTTTTCTTGTATTATTGGAACGCGACGTGTAGAGAGAGAGAGAGAGAGTAATTGAAACGACATGGCGTATCGTCAAGCACAGCCGGTGCAGGATGAGGTCGAGCTCGAGACGATGGCCGAGGCCGAGCTGTCAAGATTGAAAAGACAATATAGAATAATGGAGAACGACAGAGTAGCATACGCGGACGACGCAAAGCTGCAGCTTCGCAATCAGCAAAGCATGATCGTTCGCCTCGAGACCGAAAAGGCGGATCTAGTTTTGGCGATAAGCGCAGCCAAGTCGAGAAGTAACAGTCGTAAGGATGAAATGATGGACGAAAGGCTCAAGTGTCTTTTGGCAAAACGTACTAAATATATCGAAATGATTGAGAGCGAGAGACAGCAGATTCACGAATTGCAGGAGCAAATCGTTAAGGTGCGTGGATAACAAACGCGAAATTTTTATCGCCGTCGGTAAAACAGCGAGTGGAATTATCGACTGTCGGTAAGGTAGGTCGCGTAATTTTTAATTTCGTTTCACGCATTTTGGGCCTTGCGGTAGGTCTCAAAAGAAGTGACCGCTTCGCGAACATCGATTCGGACTGATTCCGAGTCCAAAGAAAAGACCACGAAACAGGAAAGTTTCGTTTCCACTCTGGAAAATCGTCTAGACATGTCGATCAAACGATTCAATCTTCTCGTTGCTGATAATGCTCGGCTGCGGAAAAAAATTGATAGTCTGCTGAAAGAACGAGCTCAGTTCAATGCTCAGTGGACGAAAATGATCGGTCAACTCAACACCGGGAAAATGATTATCAACGATCTCATCGAACAGGCTACCGTCACTTTCAACCAGAGGGACGAAGAACTCAACAAAATACATGCCCTTCGCGAAAGGTCAAACTTTATTGTAGTTTACTTTTCTGGCTTTTGTTTAGAACCGAAACCGACTTCACACTTTTTTCTTCTACTTAGGCACAATGTAGGATGTTTTTTTTTCTCGGAGTATCGGTTTTAGAATTATCGCTCAGAATTTAATAAAATTTGGTCCAGCTGTTGATTTTTTCAAGGGGCTACACAGAACCTGGAAAAAAGATTGACAATTTGACAATTTCATGAATTTAATACTTGACTAGGATTTGATAAATTTGGTTAACGAAACAGAGGAGCTCGAGATTTGAAGGCTCACACCTCGGAGATGTGCGAGCTGCAACGAACGTTAGACAACGAGCTTAAGCTCCAGGAATTTCTCGGTGTGAAAGGTCAGTATCGGCAAACGGCGGATTTGAATGCAAAAAAAGAGGCTGAGCGTCAGGCAAAGAAGGAGGAAGTGCGCAACAGCGTTTCCGTCTACACAAATATATTGGAACACGTAAAGCAATTCACCGGCAAGTTGAACTTTTCGTACTCTTTTCCTTTTCCCATTAATATTTACACGCGAAGGGGAGATTTTTCTAAATACACGAAATTATGCGATCCACAGGCGAGGAGGAAATCGATAAATTAACGTCGCACTTCGTCAAACAGGAAGAGGAGAATTTCGCTCTTTTCAACTACGTCAACGAACTCAATGACGAATTGGAGGGTCTGCAGTCAAGAGTCGCACAGTTGAGATCGGCCATTGACGAAGCTCGAGCTCTCAATGTTCACAGAGGCAATCAGCAGGCCGAAACGCTCGAGAAAATATCAAAACAACTTGAAGAACAGACTTCACTGGCAAACGAAGCCGAGAATAACCTGGCGGAGGTGATCATTAGCATTTTCATCGTTAATTTATCGAAAGTCTTGTCAAGAAACATCAGTAACTGGTAAAAAAAAAAACCCTGGGAACCGATATTTGACCTTGGGAAGGTCATTGTCCTGATTTATCCGAAAATTATATACAGGGTGTCCTAAAAGTGATTTCAGATTTCTGCACAGTTAGGTAGACTGTGCGATTCTGAACTAAAAAGTTCTGAGCCGTTTTCGCCTCCGACGCACGGTTGCGTAATTATCATTGACAAAGCTCGTACCACCGGGATTATCCTTAATCGTTAAATAACTAAGCAACGGTTGAGCGCACACAAAAATCGCTAAGGACTTTTCTTCTTGGAATGGTCCGTTCTATCCAACGGCGTTAAAATCCGACACGACTTTTCGGACACCCTGTAGATCGTTTTTCATTATCATTAAAAAATTAAGCAACGGTTGAGCGGACACAAAAATCGCTAAGGACTTTTCTTTTTGGAATTGCCCGTTCTATCCAACGGCGTTAAAATCCGACACGACTTTTCGGACACCCTGTAGATGGATTTTCATTATCATTGAATAACTAAGCAACGGTTGAGCGGACACAAAAATCGCTAAAGACTTTTCTTCTTGGAATTGTCCGTTGTATCCAACGGCATTAAAATCCGACACGACTTTTCGGACACCCTGTAGATCGATTTTCGATTTTTATCGATTTTGGCTCTAAATCATTGATAAAAATTGGATTATAAAAGTTTTCCAAGGACACGTGATTGATGTTTTCGTGATCAAAGAAAGAATTTTTCATGCATGAGGGATTTTCCATCCGTAAAAATCATTTTTTTCGTTCCAGTGCAATGACGTACTCCAAAAACTGCTAAAAGGTATCGAAACGCTGTTCAAAGCAGTGCGTTGCGATAATTCACCGATCCTCGATTTGCTCGGTGACAATTCGAACGTCACGATGAACAACGTCATGCTTTATCTTGGAATAATCGAGAAAAGAATCACCGACATGTTCAACAAAGTTCACTGGGTCGACTTTTCTACCAAGAGCGACACGATCCGTCTCGATGAAGAGAAAAAACCGCAACTTAAGGTCGCTCCGCTTCCTCTAATCGTCCCAAGCCAACCTTGCTCCCTGTGAGTCTTTTCCTCCAATTTTCCTCTTCCCATTCCATAATTCCAAAATATTTCGCATTTCTGATTCGTTCAAGTCCTTGCGATTCTCGAACTTTTGCGATTTAGAACTTTTACACATTTTTTTAAAACAATTTTTCATCATTTTTGATTATTTATCATTTTTCTACCTTCCATAATTATTAATTAATTATTCAATTATTAATTATTAATTAATTATCAATTAATTAATTAAATTAATTATTGATAAATTGAATTTAATCTTAATTAATCTTAATTAATTAATTTTTAATTAATTAATGAAATTCGAAATTTCATGAAGAATCTGGACGGAAAAGTTTTCGAAATCGCGCGTTTGGCAATCGAATGCAAAATCCTTCATATTTTTACTCATTCCTCGCTTTTCCGCCTTTTGGCATTTCCTAATTCGACGTTTGTTATTGAACTCGAGGTGCGTCGAAAAAGAAGAAATGCAATACGTTTCCGAGGGCCCGGAAGCTCCACTTACAAGAGACGAGGCTATCGCCAAGTTGGAAACAAGACTCACAGCGGATTGCTCCGAGCTCATTCATAATGTTTCCGGTTGTCATTTGCCTGCTGCTCGAAAAATCATCCAGAAACGATACCAGTAGCCACTCGATGTATTTTCAATATATTTATATTTACCAAACACTCGTAATTTAATGAAAACCCAAAAGAATGAAGGATAAGAAATTGGACCAGGTAAATTGAAAAACTACGGATTTGGGCTTTTATTTTTTTTATGAATTTCGAGATTTTTAGTGTTTTCCTGACGTTGAATTTCATTGAATTTACGAAACAGACGAATCCACCAACGCAGCTTTTTTTCTCGCTGCTTTGGTGATTTTTTTGAGTTCAACGATTGTTCGCTTAATATGGACCAGTTGATTCTCCACGTCATCCTGGCCAACTTCGATCGGATATCCTTTGCGTTTGCACAGCTGTTGGTACATGTTCCAACAGCAAAATTTCACTCGTGTCAGCTCGAGGTTCTTCGCAGCTGCTGTTGCTTTTATTCTCGAAACGATTGTTTGCCATCTCAGAGCTTCTGCCTTTGCACGTTCGTATCTTCCCTGCAGGAGGGCCAATTCGTTGTTCAGGTCGACGAGAATTTCACCCTTTTCCTCCGTCATGTGTTGCTGCAGAAAATTGAAAAATATTTTCAGGCTTTTACGTAATAATCCGCAGCACCGAAAATTTCAAATTCGCAGTGCTCAAAAATACTCAAAAAAAAGCTAAATTTTCGTTTGTCTCGATTTGTTTTTATTCCTATGAGCAAATACCAAGAATTGTACCATTTCGGTGCCGGTGAGTTCGAGCGCCTCAAGATTTTGATCCTGATGTTGAGCGAGGATGTTTCTTGCCTCCACGAGGCTTTCGTACCTGTTGAAAATCTCTCCGATGTTCTGAAACTCTGCGCTCGTCTCGTTTACCACAGAATCCAAATAATTCTGATATATTTTGTACTCTTGGACTTTTTCTTTCATCCGTTCCTTCACAGTTTCGATGTCCGCGATTTCTTTGGTTAACTCGTCGATCTAAGCATGTAAATAAATTCGTGAACAGCGCTAGTAAATAATAATAATAATAATAATATATCATAAAACTAATTAATGCTCTCAGGACAGTGAAGGATTTGACTAAAAATTGAAATTTTTTACACCTTGTACTCGTACTAGTTCCATCAATTAGTTAATTACTTAATTAATTAATTATATCAATTTTTATTGTAATTAGTTCACTTTTTATCTTTATCATCACTTAATTAATGATTGTTTAATCAAGTATTCATTAAATCATTTAATTAACTAATTAGTTGATTATTTTATTAATTAATTAGTTAATTATTTATTTGATTAATTATTTAATTAATTATTGAATTCCAATTAATTAATTAATTTGCTAATCAACTAATTAATCAATTTTTTAATCGAATCATTAATTAATTATTTAATTAATTATTGAATTCCAATTAATTAATTAGCTATTTAATAAATTAATTTTCTAATTAATTAATTAATTTGCTGTTTAATTAATTAATTTGCTAATCAACTAATCAATGTGCTAATTAATGAATTTGCTAATTAATTGATTGATTTTCTAATTGATTAATCAAATTTTCAAATGAAAGTTATTCGGGTGCTTGCTTGTTCGTGACACTTGGCACGACGTTCCTTCTCCTCAGCGATTTTGTGTTGAGCTCTCTCACGCTTTTCGTTATTTTCCTTGACGAATTTATTGAATTTAATGAGGGATTGTCGCAAAAGATCTTCTTTCCTTCGAAGATCGAGCCATTCCTTAGTCATAACGCTTCTTTTTTTTTCGCGTTCGAGCTTCTTTTCTCGGAGCTCGATTTCCGTGTGACTCAATTTTCGTTGACATTCCACCAGTTCTGCCGTTGGATTCACCCTCGCTACGTCCCATGGCGGATATTTCCTGCGCAGACATTATTCGCGTGTCCATGATTTTCTGGACACTCAACTCTCCCCCCGAGATCACGAATTTTCTTTACCTCAAACTAAGATTTTGCTGTTTCGAGGCGTAGAATTCCTTAACCAATTCTTCAGGATCTTCCGTTATTATTGGACGCTGAATGAAATTTTGCGATTTTTTCTTCGTCGGATTCATCTTCGCTCAAGAAACGAGTTTCGTCTCAGACGAAGTGCAAACTGCAAATGGCAATAAGCGCTGTAGATTGATCGATCAAACTTTTGCCGCCGGCCTGTTCCATATGTCACGCGCATGTAAACATTTTTCTGAGATGCACGCACATCGCATTTTTCAGACGCACGCACATCGCAGTAGTGCGTTGCGTGCACAGACCGATGGGGTCATGATAATTGATGCAGAAAACACCCATTTGTTTTCTTGTGTAAATATTTTTCATGTATTTGATGAAATTTTCAAATATAAAGTGGAAAAAAGGTCAAAATTTGAATGGCCGCTGCGCAGTCGTGCCAAACTCAACAACTGATAAAACTCCCTAGAATTCCCCACCGGTTTTCTGGGGACAAAACGACGAAAATTTCAAGTTGGAGGGTTTCCCGAACTGTGGATAATAAGAAAAAAAAATGGCGACACAGTTTATCTGCGGCTGCTACGCGAACTCGTAGTCGAGTTGAAGTCTCGGCTGCAATAAATAAATATCCGCGTAATTGCCTCGTTAACCATGTCATTTTTATGAAAGTTTTAAAAAACACTTCGGACTCGTGGATTGACTGACAGTGTTTTCCAAACCAATGGAGTTTCTTTCCCAATTTATCAAATAAACTCGCGTTTCTCTTCACTTGAAAGTCAAAGGGTTTCGTGCGCGTGTGTGTGTGTTTGTGGTATACGTTTCTGACAGCGTGTACGCAATGGCCGATGATTCCCCCACGGTGCCGAGAAGGCGTCAATTGGTAAACAAAGAATTTTTATTCCAAAATTCATTCATAACCTAAATCTTTGTACATAACCTCACATTTCCCCGAATTATTGTTTCGTTTGGAGAAATAAAAATCTTGTCAACATCTCGCGATTCGTCAAAAAGTCAAGTTGCAAAAATTTGACACGATTTAAATGAAAAATTCGATACGCGAGCGTATTGGGATCGATAAAAATCAAAATTTTCGCGGTTTCTCGATCGAAAAAACGGGACAAAAATGTTTAATCGTTAATTGAAAGTTAAAAATTATAATTTGAGACAAAAATCGATCTTTGCAGCGCGAACGTACGCGCAAATTGTATACCGATGACTGGACCATCGGAGACGAAGATATCGAGGGCAGGCGGAGTTTTCAACTGGATGAAAAAATCGAGTGCGAGAGATACAATCTTGAGAATTTTTCTGGACTCTTCAGAGAAATGAATGGACCCGAACTCAACCTCGCGTACCTTCAAAAACACGGCCTCGCTATTCCGCTGCTTTTCAGAGACAAGGCCGGTCTAGGCCTCCGAGTTCCTAGTCCCAATTTTACCGTTAACGATGTCAGGACTTGCGTCGGTAATTTCAATGTTTACTATTACAATTACGTTTGCATGGACGTGACATGAAAATGAAAAATTTACGGCAAGTTTGCGGAATCCAAAGGAAAATGGTTTTTCTATTCAACTTCAAAAACTGTGACAATTTTCGATGCCGTTGAAGTTTGCATCGTCGGAATGCAACGAAATTCTGTATTTCTATGCCGAATCTCATAATTTATGTTTAGAATTTAATTGTGACGATAAATCGATGCGGCATTTGGAAAAAAAAGAGATCGGATGACGATTTTTATGACGTTAAAGTTTGCATCGTTGGAATGCAACGAAATTCTGATTTTCTTAGCCAAATCTCATAATTCATGTTAAGAATTAAATTGTGACTATAAATCGATCGGTTTTTGCTACCAGAAAAATAGATCGGCTCGAAAAATTGGCCCGATTCAAAAAATTAAACTAATAATCAATAAAAATCAATATTTTCCGACGCATTCCAACGTTGCCAACTTGGGCATCATTAATTTTTTACGTTTCCTTGCCTCGTCATGTGAATTTACAATAATTTTCGAATTGCACAAAAAAAATCGTTGCCAAAGAATCAAACGAGCAAGAAAATGACGTTTTTGAAGTTTGCATCGTTGGAATGCAACGAAATTCTGTTTTTATTGAGATTCTGATTGGATATTTGGTCAGGACGATAAAACGATTTTTTTTTCGGATCCAAACCGAAAATCGGTGTGAAAATTGTAATGGTTTTTTAAAATTGGAAAAAAAACTGATAGAAAATGTGTTTTTCGTTGGATCGCAACGTTGCGAACTTGAGTGCCATAAGAAAATGTGGTGACTGAATAAAATATAATAAATTATCGTATTGTCAGGTTCCAAGAGAATTTTGGACGTGATGGACGTAAATACCCAAAAGAACGAGGACATGAGCATGAAGGAGTGGCAAAGATATTACGAGGATTTCAACAAGGATCGTTTGTTGAACGTAATATCGTTGGAATTTAGTCACACTAAATTGGAGAATTACGTGCAATCGCCAACGGTGGTGCGGCAAGTGGATTGGGTGGACGTAGTGTGGCCGCGGCACTTGAAAGAGGCGCAAGTCGAGGCGACCAACTTGCTCGAGGACATGATGTACCCAAAAGTCCAAAAATATTGTCTGATGTCGGTGAAGGGTTGTTACACAGATTTCCACGTTGATTTCGGTGGGACAAGCGTTTGGTATCACATTTTACGAGGCGGTAAAATATTCTGGCTCATACCGCCGACCGAGAAAAATCTCGCGCTCTACCAAGAGTGGGTTTTGAGTGGAAAACAATCGGACGTTTTTTTTGGGGACATGGTCGATCGTTGCGGCAGAATAAATCTCACTGCGGGCATGACGCTTTTCATTCCTACCGGCTGGATCCACGCCGTTTATACCCCCCAAGATTCCCTCGTTTTCGGCGGCAACTTTCTCCACAGCTTTGGCATCGAGAAACAGTTGAAAGTCGCTCAAGTCGAGGAACACACCAAAGTTCCCCAGAAATTCCGCTATCCTTTCTTCACGGAAATGCTGTGGTGGGTTTTTCCTTTTTTTTTTATTTTTCTCCGTTAACCATGTGCTTTTTTTTCTAAAAATCTAAAAATTTTCTAAAAATCTAAAAAAAAAAGAAAAAAAATTTCTAGAAATTCTAAAATTTTCTAAAATTTTCTTTTTTTTTCCAAAAATTTTCTAAAAATCTAAAAAATTTCTAGAAATTCTAAAAATTTCTAAAATTTTCTAAATTTTATGGAAATTAACGACGCCGAAGTTCGCTGCGTTGAGATGCAACGAAAAAAAAAGTTGTATCAATTTTTTGTTCAATTTCAAAAACCATGACAATTTTCGTACCGATTTTGTGTTTCGTTCCTGGAGAATTATCGATTTATTGTCCGGAGCGGATATTGAATCGAAATATCAATTCAGAAGAAAGTGAAAAAAGAATTTCGTTGCATTCCAACGATGCAAACTTCAGAGTGATGGAGCCGTCATAAAAAATTGCGTCGTCTCTGGAAAGTTAAGAATTGGCGATTTTTTCGTTGTCGTTGAATTTAGGTACGTCCTGGAAAGGTACGTTCACGTACTTCTGGGTCGGAGCCATTTGGACATCCCAGAAAATCAAAGGCAACACGCGACCATTGATACAAAGTCGGATTCTCATCTTCATTTGACACCTTTCGAGCTGCATGGCTTGAAATCCATCGTCATGTATCTCCACTCGTTGCCGTCGACGAAAAAAAACGTTCCTGAGTTGATACGCGATCCGGTCGCCTTGATCCACGACGTCCGGTGTCTGGTCGAGCAACACAGACACGACAGTCCTGAGGCAGCGGTCACGGGATCGCCCATTTTGCCGCCGCCCCCTCCGCTCACCATCGCCGAGCGCGTGAGTTTGAATTTTTTCCAAAAATCATCAAAACTCAAACTTTCTTCGGCGTCGCAACTGAATGAAAATATTCACACGTTTCAGGAACGATTACGAACGAATCCCAAGAAAAATTACACTAAGGCAATTAGCAACGCGAACGACAAAGCCGAAGGAGCAAAATCCAGTTTCCCAAGGCGAAGACGAACTCGGTGCAAAAAATGTGAAGCCTGCACGAGAACGGATTGCAGCGAGTGTGCTTATTGTCAGGACATGGTTAAATTCGGTGGAAGCGGTCGAGCCAAACAGACTTGCTTGATGCGACAGTGTCTCAGACCCATGTTGCCCGTTACTGCCGCATGTAAAGTCTGTCGTCTCGATGGTTGGGGCCAACAACCAGCATCTCTCATGGGTAACAATTTTCCTCGTATTTCACGCACTGGAATTGAAAATTTACCGAAAAAAATTAGATTTTCTGCAGTTACCGATAATTTCCATCTTTTTCCAACTCAAACAATCAATGAAAATAAAAAAAGAAACTTTATTCAGTTTTATATTTAGCCTTCGAGTGCATATTGGGTCGTTTTCATCCCAACAATTTTCTGTCACCGATTCTTTCGCTGGCAACGAATTTTTTGGCCATTAATTTTCGTTTTCGTCAAAATATTAATTCGCAGCCATAAAATATCGATAATTCACTACAAAAAACGTCTCGGCAAGAAAAAAAAAGAAAAAATGCAAATTTTTTGGAAATTAATTTTCGTTTTCGTCAAAATATTAATCCGCAGCCATAAAATATCGATAATTTACTACAAAAAACGTCTCGACAAGAAAAAAACCAAAAAATGCAAATTTTTTGGCCATTAATTTTCGTTTTCGCCAAAATATAAATTCAAGGCCATAAAATATTCGTAACTTGGTACAAAAAACGTCTCTGCAGAAAAAAAATGTAAATTCACCGGAAAATAGCGATTCGGAAACCGCCGCGGGTCGGAATGACCCAAAATTCCATTCGGTTGTTCGATGCGTAATGATTGATCGAATTGTCAGGTAAACCGACGCCCGGAACGCCATCGAGTTTGATGGAATGCTCCGTTTGTTTCGACATTGCTCATCCGGAATGCGTTGGCGTGGATTCGCAGAGTATTGCGGTGAGCGAAGACTTGCCAAACAGCTGGGAGTGTCCGGAATGTTGTGAGACTGGAAGAAACTTGGATTCCCGTTCGCGACAGGGCAAAGCTCGAGCCCGAAAAGTCTCGGTTTCGAGTGCAGCCTCCTCGGCTCCGACAACGGATTCCGAGAGGGCGACGACGCCGAGTAAGAGGCCGAGACCGGATCCCAATGAGGTCTGTCTAGAAACATTAATTAAGGGGGACAAACGTTGATCCGGGAGGTTTTTATTAATTTTCGCTGAAAAATTTATTCCCGCAGGGAAATTTAAAAAATTCACATCGACGATTCGATTTTTATCAAATTTTTCCATTATTTTTCTCGTTTTTTTTTAGCAAATTTTTGGCTGTTGCAAAATTTACACGGGGATAGAAAAAAGAAATAATGAAGCAAAGTAATGCCAGGATTTAGGCGAATTTATAAAAAGCTCCGGCCTTCCTTAGTCGTTTTTCTTTCGTCGTAACTTTTTCTCGGATTTGTAAGGCACAATTAATTGAATTATTGAGAGAAGATAAAATTGCAGACGTGGAACGAGCGAGAACCAGCGGAGGGAGAGCACCGAACGGCCTTGCGTAGCCAGTTGGCGGTCCAGTTGATCGGGTCGAGTAACAAAGCGCTGAAGAGACCGCACGTGGTAGTGAGACCGGCTCAGCTTCCGGTGCAGCGATCGGAGAACGTGGGTCAATCGTGGGCGCACGACAAGAGTACGATTTTGTCAATATTCCGATATCTCAATAGACAAGACTTGGCGAGATGCGCGTTGGTCTGTCGAGCTTGGGCACAGTACAGTATCGAGCCGAGTTTGTGGCGAAGATTGGACGTTTCTCACGTGCATTTGACGGCGTCCCATTTGACCGGAATCGCTCGACGACAGCCCGAGAGTCTCTGTCTCGATTGGTCGGACGTTACGAAGCGCCAATTGGCCTGGCTTCTCGGAAGATTGACGCAGCTTCGCAGCCTCTCGCTGCAAGGCTGTGCTTGGGCCAATATTTCGGTTCTCAGATCTTGCATTTGTCCGCCACTGCACAATCTCGACTTGAGTCACGTTTCCGGTTTGAACGATTTTAGCCTGAGAGAAATGTTGAGTCCTCCGACCGACTCGCGACCTGGACTCATCGACAAAACCTCCAGACTCAAGTATCTCAAAAGCCTTTCACTTGCCGGATGCGACGTCACTGACGTTGCTCTTCGATACATCGCTCAGCATTTGCCACACATTGAATCTCTCGATTTGTCCTCTTGCGGACGTCTCACCGACGCCGGTGTCGCGCAACTCACAACTTCGCCCGCACACGCCATCACCAATTTAGTCTCTCTCAATCTCGCCAGCTGTCGTCTCCTCACCGAAACCAGCCTCGATCATCTCGCCCGTTGCAAAGCCCTCAAACGTCTCGATCTCCGACACACCACTCAAGTCTCCACTCAAGGCGTCATCAAATTCGCCGCTCGTAGCATTCACAATCTCCACGTCACTGACGTCAAACTCGTGCAAGAAAAAATACCCAAGCACGATATTCGACCCACGTGAGACAATCGATTTTTCAAACTTCATTCAAACTCTTCGTCTCTGTACCTGCTTTACCCAATTTCCATTTTTATCATTCATCGCTTTTTCACTTTTTTTCAAATCACTCGAAACTCGCATCGTTCGCAATCAAAATTACCTCGTATCCATTTTTTTTCTTCTATTTATTCGTTCGTTCTGCCTCATTTTCCCATCCAAACTTTCATTTTCTCGTTGACGAGGCTTGTTCGAGGATTTTGGAGCGGAAATTGAGTTTTTCTCGTTGGCAGCAATTAAAATTCCAATCTTATCAGTTTTCGTCGTCAAATTATCATTTTTACAACCAATTTCTCGAGTTTGTCCAAATTTCCAAAAAAATCATCACCCAAAACGTCGAAAAATTCGAAATTCGTTGCTTTACGATTTGGGAAATTCAAACGATGTCGAATTATCATTTTTGCAACGAATTTCTCGAGTTTGTCCAAATTTCCAAAAAAATCATCACCCAAAACGTCGGTTTTCGTTCACGTTAACTTTTTAGTCCTTTTTATTTCTCATTCATCAAATTTCTGGCTAAAAATGATGAAAAAAATGTGACATTTGTCGAAAAATTCGAAATTCGTTGCTTTACGATTTGGGAAATTCGAACGACGTCGAAATTATTTACGGCCGTTTCGGGACTTTGATGAAAATTCTCGTTGCGGAGAATTTTCGCACAAGACCCCAAGCAATTTTTTCCTTTAAGCCAAACTCGTAGACTCCGGAACAGCTTGTTGTTGTTTTTTTTTTATTGATTTCCGTCTCGTTTCTCTTACACGCTAATTCCAACTTTGTTTCCTATTTAACGATTCGAGTCGCGTACGATTGGCCAACTCGATAGCTCCTCGGACAATGTGCAAATTGCTTTATCAGTTATGATTTTTTTTCAACATATTTATTTATTGAATCGCGAGTATTATTCGGTAGAGAGTTGAAACTTTTTACCCCCCAGAATTCTTCATTTTTCCAGCTTTTTTTTCCTTGTACTGTCGGTTTTAGAATTATTGTTCAGAATTTAATGAAATTTCGTACGGTTGTAGATTATGACGAGAAAAAGATCGAGTCAAAATTTCAAAAGGCTACTGAGAACCGGAAAAAATATATTCGTATTGGTAATTTCATGAATTTGACATTGATTTCATACATTTTATTGTATTTTGCAATGAAAAGTGTGATTCTTCGTAAGAATTGATAAGAATTCGTTGTAAAATACAATGAAAACTGAGATTCATCATAAAACTCAATGTTAAATGTACGAAACTACCGATGCGAATATATTTTTGTCGATAATTTTTCAACGCTCACGACGAGTTCCCGAAAAATCGATCAATTCGCTATGAATTTAGTCAATAAATCTTTAAATACTGTCGGTTTTGGAATTACCGTTCAGAATTTAATGAAATTTCGTACTGTTGTCGATTATGACGAGAAAAAGATCGAGGCAAATTTTCAAAAGGCTACAGAGAACCGGAAAAAATATATTCGTATTGGTAATTTCATGAATTTGAAATTGATTTCATACATTTCATTGGATTTTACAATGAAAAGTGTGATTTTTCGTGAGAATTGATAAGAATTCATTGTAAAATACAATAAAAACTGAGATTCATCATAAAACTCGATGTTGAATGTACAAAACTACCGACACGAATATTTTTTTTCTGGTTCTCTGCAGCCTCTTGAAAATTTGACTGGATCTTTTTCCAATCAGAATCTACGAGGGTAGAAAATTTTATTAAATTCTGAACGCCAATTCTAAAACTTTCGATACAATTTTAGGAGAAATTCGTAGAAAAAAATCGATTCGGTGATCGAAAAAGTGGTAAAAATTGACGAATGGCAACAATTTATTGATCGATCCTTTGATCCACGATTGCTTAACGATTAGACGAAAAACTATTCCGCCCAAAATGGGTAATTTTTGGAAAATTGTTTATATTATTGTGTTTTCAAAAATTTTTGTCCAAATCTGAAAAAAAACGTTCGATCGTTAATTAATTTTCATTTTCTTTGATGGCGGATCGAACTTTACATCCAAATCAAAAATCGGATAATTTGGAGGGTGGAAAAATTTAATCAGTTCGATGGAAAGCTACGAATCTTGGGGGAGTTGATTTTTTTTAGCTGGAATAAAGAATTCTTGTGCGCGGTGAGATAATTGAAATCGTGAGGAATGATGGAAGCGCCGGAAGAAAAAGAGACGCGCGCGTATGTATTGTGAAAGATTATACATAAAAAGGGCAGATTTAGAATCGTCTCGTAACGACGTTCCGTTTGGAGAGCGTTTGTTTTCGAGTGCAACTGTGATTAAGAAAAATTCGCATTGTGCGAATGAAATGAGCGAGAGCAATGGCAAAACCGAGATCGAGAAAACAATGACGAAAGGAATTACAAGTTTTATGTTTTAATTGTTTCATTGAACGATCGTTTTCGAGTATGCTCGCTGTCGCATCTTCGATACGGCGAAAACTCTTTGCTGTAAAAATATATAGTCTTACGATATTATGTAATTAAAGATCCCATGAAAACAAGAGCTATTCTCATTTGAAAATATAATTTTTCATTTCAACAAGAAAATTCGTATCTTTTCTTGCACTTGGCCTTCTATTTTTATCCGCAGCTTTTAGACTCTAAAAAACATCGAAAGCGAGAACCTTTTTTTCCCTAATCCGGTGACCTTGAGTCAAAAATTATTCAAATTTTGCAAAATTCATGTTTTTCATATATTTAATTTCTATTTTTATCAATTATTAATTCAATATATCAATCAACTGATTAATAATATTATTAATTAATTTATAATAATAAAATTAATTAATTCATATATTGAATAAATAATTAATAAAAAAAGAAATTAAATATATGAAAAATATTAATTAATTTATAATTAATTAATTAATTAATATATAATTCGTATATTTAACGAAAAGCGTTCAACTTGGGCTCATTCTTCGCGTTTTTTGATGCAGGCTCACGTGAGCCTGGGAAAAATTTACTCCAAATCGAAAAAAACCGCCAAAAATTGGGTAAAACAATAAAAATCGGGAAAACGTTCCAGGGAAATTTTATACGATTTTAAACTTCGCGGTTCGATCTCCCGATAAGGCGAAAAGCGCGAGTCAATTTTTTCGCGAAATACCATGCCTCGTTTTGCGATTCTTGCCTTTTTAGTGTATCGCAAGTAGAAATGGGAAATCAGCAGAAAACGACGGTTATAACGGGGATGCGAGAATGGAGAGGGAATATTAATCAAAAGATCGAGTCGGAAATTGCTCGAAATTATAAAACTTTATTTGCGTCTTATAATGTCGTAATAAACAATAAACGAAAGTTAATTTATAAATAAAAAGGATGTAAATAATAGTAAGAATAATAATAATACATAAAAATAATAACATGAGCAATGGTTGGCTGCACGAGTTGTAAATGGTTTTTAATTTGATGGGCGCAGTGACGAATTTGGGTCGCGAAAGCCGGGGCGTGATTATCCAATCGACACGCTTGATGTGACGCGCACGCGCATTGCGAGTAGGAAAAACCGCGGGTTCCGTTATCCCCACCATTTGCTTAAAATTATCGAATTTTATGAGCGATAGCGTTTGAAAGTCTTTGGCTTTATTCACGGTACGTAATAAAAGGAGGAGAAAAGACTTTTGTTCACTGAACTCGAGTTGTATCTCAAGTTGAGCGATGTTGTGGTGGGAAGGAAAATAGTGGGAGGGAAACGGAAGAGGAGGCGTCGAGAGGGCGCTGCGGTCGCGTCGCATTTGAAAAGCAACGACGCTTTTGGACGTACGCAGTGCGGCAAAACATCAAAATAAACAAAGAGCTCTGGAAAGCGGTTGGAAACGGTTGAAAAATATTCGAAATAACTTGTCGTTTGTTTGATATTTTGGGTCCAATAAAGTCTGTGTAGAAAAACAACAACGGGGCATGAAATTGGCGCGCTGAACTTTCATCGATTGTCAAACACACTGGGATAATCTTGCGCACTAGAAATTGTAGCAATATGTGAGTATCTCGCGTCTATTTATACGATTTACACCCCAGCATTTATATTTGCGACGCGAGTCTGCGTCTGACACGCACTACGCACCGCAGCTTTTATATCCCACGAAAACGCCGGCCGTGTGCCAAAACTTAACCTTCAAATATCGAAGAACGCCCGAATATAATCGAACAAGTAAGCTCTCGAATATTTTCCTACATTCCGCAAAGTATTTATTATTAAAAAATCTTACAAATTATACTCGTGACGAGGAATCCTCGTAATAATCGAGTCATTTCCAATTACCAATTCCTAATTACGCCGAGCCACGAAACCAATTTTTCTCGCTCTTTTTTCGTCGATCGTCAATTTTGAAACTCCCATTTCGGCTTTTCGCCCATAACAATCCTTCGAAACTTGTTCGAACGGAAAAAAAACTCCAAAATTGTCCATTTCAAATCAAAATCGATCTAATTATTCCCTCCCCCCCCCTTTTTTCATCGTGTTTTTCGTCTCGTGTGTGATTCGTGTACTATATATATAAATATAAACGCGTATTATTCCTCGTACCTCGTTGTCTGTGTATTTGTGTGGCAAAATATTTCAATCATATTTTTCGTCGTGTATTTAACTATCGAATGTTGAAAATCGCGCTAGCCGAGTTCCGCTAACACAGAATCCAAATCTTCCTGCAACGAAATACTCTCTTCTCGCTGCTTGACCAAATCGTCCTTCAGCCGGTCGACTTGCGCCTTCAACAAATAATTTCCCTTTTTCAACGCGGCCAATCGTCCCTCGTGCTTCTTTACCGTTCCCTGCAACGACAAAAAAATACAAATCGTATCAATAAAACGGAGTATCCAGAAGATTTTCCGTCTTGAAATCTTTTGTCGTTCCTTTTTTTTGTTTTTTTGTCTATTTCGACCATAAAATTCAATGTCCATGAAAGTTGCGCTAATTTTTGTCAAGTTTCTCTCGTCGCAGTTTTCTGGTCCGAACCTTTTCGCGGTATTCGCTCGTTTATTTTAATCTTTGAGGGTGCGGCAGACTTTTGACAATCCCGACAGTTTTTTTGTCGCTAATTCTTTTTTTTTGCTGTAACAATTCACTTTTTTTCGGGAATCAAAATTTGACGTTGCGTCGAGGGATTTTTGTTTGACGCACTGGAATTAGCGCACTTTGCTAGACACACATGGGTCTGGAGCGTCCTACGGTTTTTGACTTTACTTGGACTCGTTGAAAAAATTTGAAAAATTCAGGAACGGCGTTTTGGATCTATAGAAAAAGAGGCTGCGACGGGCGATGGATAGAAATTTTTTTTTATAATTGTTATTTAATGACACTGAAGTTGGCAACGTTGAGATGCAACGAAAAAAAACTTTTCTATTTATTTTTTGTTTAATTTCAATAATCATGACAATTTTCGTACCGATTTTGTGTTTCGTTCCTGAAGAATTATCGATTCATTGTCTGGACCGAATATTGAACGAGAATCTCAATTTAGAAGAAAGTGAAAAAAGAATTTCGTTGCATTCCAATGGTGCAAACTTCAACATCGTGTTATTTAATGCAAATCTATACGAAAAACGAGACATTCGAGCCATTTACTTAATGGGCCTACCAGACCCATGTGTGTCTTTGGAGGGTCACGTTTTTCTTGTGAGAATCGACATTTTGCTCAGTAGAAATTGGCTCATGTTCATGGTCCTGGCCCATGGACGTGTTTATCAATTACCAAGAATTATAATGAAAGAAACTGCGTGTGAGACGAGGCTAAAGTTGATACGGGCCGAAAAATATTTCGTTCTTATTGAATGATTTGTTTAATCATCAAAATGATGCAAATTTTCGGGGCCAAATACTTTTTGAGTGGCAAAAACCGATCGTTTCGTCGTCGTAATTGCATTTTGCATTTTTATAATGAGATTTGTTCAAATAAACAGGATTTTCGTTGCGTTTGAATGATGCAAGAAAAAATGCAGAAAAATATGAAAGTTGGAAAATTTGAGGTAAAAAAACAAACGATGTCCGTGAAATTCGTGATGGGCGTTTGTCGTTCTCACAAATTTATCAGTCACACGTGTGACATTCAAGACGATTAAAAAAACGTCCAAATTTTTCGGTTTTATGGAAACAAGCATTTCGAGATCGAATTAAAACATTAAATTAATCGGAATTGGAGAGAATCAAGGTTAGTTATTTAAAATCCGATTAATTGTCACGATCCCGGAACATTTTGTTTTATTCGGAATATTGGAAAATGCTATGGTAAGAAACGTTCGTCGTCGCCTCAAAGTCTCGAGGGTCGACAACCCATACGCAGGGGTTTACGCCAAAATCAATTTTTCATGTTCTCGAGTCGTCCCTGCACGGCCACGCTCGGATACACGAGCCTGGTAGGGTCGCCAAGGTCAGGTGAACCTGAATCGACGCCACTTGGGATTTTCCATTTTTTCATTGCAATTTCTATCAAAATCTTAGCGAAGGGAATTTTTTGTAGTCCACGACGTCGAAAAACTGACCGAAAAAAAATTATTCAACGAGCCAGAGAGTTTTTTTACGATGTTGAAGTTTGCATCGTCGCAATGCAACGAAATTCCATTTTTTTCTTGACCAGAGTTCACGATTCTCATTAAATATTCGTTTAAGACGATCAAACAATTTTCTTCAGGTTCAAAACTCAAAATTTGTCCATAAATTGTCATGGTTTTTGGAATTTAACAAAAAGTCAATAGAAAAATGCATTTTTCGTTGGATCTCAACGTCGTGAACGCAAATGTCATAATTTTTGCCTAGAAACGAAGAAAAGTTGCTCCTCGTTCGTCGTTCGAGCAAACTTATCGCGCAAAGTTGATTTTTCTGATAAACTGTGTCGGAGAAATTGTGGAACAGAATTTTTATCAACGACCGATCGATCGCCCTCATCCGGTATTTTTCCGTTCCCGTTCCGGCTCGAGAAACCGAAATTTAGGCGCGACGCAGTACGAATACCTCGCGCATGACTAGCGCGTAATACATACTACACACTCCTACGCACAACTTGGACCTCCGAAGGTCAAAATCAAGCCGGTTTCATTGTTTGTTAGAAAGTCTCATCGAAAGCAGTTGAGAGTGAACTTTTTTTTGCATCTCAATTCAAAAAGTTCGTCTTTCGAATTGAAAATTTACGGTGTCGAAGTTTGCATCGAAATTCTGTTTTTTATTGAGACTTCGATTCAATATTTCGCCAGGATAGTGAAACGATTTTTTTTTCGGATCCAGACACGAAATTGGTATGAAAATTGTCATGGTTTTTGAAATTGAACAAAGAATGAATAGAAAATCGTATTTTTCACTTGATTCCAACGTTGCGAACTTCAGTGTCGTGAAAATTTGAAAACTATGCGAAATATTTTGAGTTTATTCGATTTTTAGTCCAATTCTGATTTTATATAAAATATTATTAATTTGAGTTTAGTTTATTTTAGTTTGATACACACTTCGATCGCGCACTTGGCTGTGAGTGCATGTTGGGTCAATTTGACCCGAGACGTTTCTCGAATCGTTGTATTCCGAAAAATATGAATTTTTTTTATTTTTTTTGGAGTAAATTAATATTTTATGGGGGTGAATGAATTTTTGGAGGAAAATGAAATGGCAAAGAATCGGGGAAAGGAAATTGTTGGGGTCATGACGACCCAGTATGCACTCGGCGGGTTGATCATTCGAAATTTATGGTAAGGCACGAACCTGTAATTTGACACGACGTTTCTCCGGTGGATCGTCCTCGTCGTCAGAGTCCCAGACATCGTCGAGTTCGGAGTCGTCCGTTTCGGACTCTTCCTCGGACTCTGTTTCCTCGTCGTCGTCTTCCTCCTCCTGTTCGTTCTCTTCGCGTTCTTCGTCCTCGTCGTCGTCCGTGTCGCCCATTAGTTTAGCCATTTTGTCCACCTCCTTTTGCAAGTGTTTGAATTTCTTTTTCTCCTCTTTGAGCATTTTATTTTGTTGCTTGATTTGCTCCCTCAAGGCGTGTCGCTCTTTCTTGGCGTTTACCGCCTTGTCCCTGCACGCACAATCGTCAAATTATCACGAAAATTTAATTATTCAATTACGAGCGATAAAAAATTGACAGTATAAAATTTTTGAGTCATTTTTTGGCCAGATTTCGAAAAATATGCTCGAAAATGATTTCGTAGCGATTCAACGTTTAATAGTTTAAACAAATTTTTGTTGAAAACATACTTGAAATTTTTGATTTTTGTTTTGAGCAATTTGAATTCCCGAACGAGACGTTTTTCCGCAGCAGCTTCAGAATCTTCCTCTTCGTCCTCGTCCTCGGTGCTTTCCTCTTCCTCTTCTTCTTCCTCCTCCTCGTCCTGAGCCTGTGGCCCAGTTTGCATTTTGTCGGCCTTGTCCAAACTCTTTTGAGAGGCGATTCTCGCGACGTCCTTTGCACTGGGACATCCGGCAAGCGCCATTCCTGAAACATCGTACCACGATGCGTCGACGTTCTCATCCGGAAACAGTATTATCGGATCTCCGACCTCTATGCTCTCCCAATATTCTGCAAGCGAGCGTTAATCGAGAAAGAAACAAAGCGAAGCGTTAGCCAAAGCATAAATTATTATTTTGCGCAAATTCCAAGTTTTCGGCATTACGAAGCAACGAGAATTGTCCATTTTTGCGTCCGCGAGAACTTGACAGAATCAAATTTCGTATAAATTATACGATGTTGAAGTTTGCATCGTTGAAATGCAACGAAATTCAGTTTTTTCACGAGCATATCTCAAGATTCTTATTCAATATTTGGTCAGGCCGATAAAACGATTTTTTTAAAGCATCCAAACACTAAATCTGAACGAAAATTGTCATGGTTTTTGAAATTCAACAAACAATTGAGGGAAAAACGTTTTTTTCGTTCCACCCCAGCGTTGCAAACTTTACTATCAATTTTCGTCCTTATTTTTGTAAAAATTGGACCCCATGCAACGTTGCGACCAAAAGATTGCGGTAGTTCGTGTTTTCTGAAGCTTAAGGGTTTGTTCGACGTTGCCAGCTCGATGGAGAAGCGAGAAAAAATAAATTGCGAGTAAAGCAGCAGAAAACAGTTGATGGAGACAGCGAATGCGAGATTCGCTGCATAAAAAGCGTTTCAGGGTTACGAAGTTCTAGGAGCAAAATGATTAGTGCGTTTTGTAACGGCAAAAACGTTTCGATCTGTTAGTAAAAAATGTTAGTGGGCTTGGGCTGCATTAATAAAATGAATAGTGGAACGTGAAAGGCTGGCTCGTAGGTGTAAAAGACTGACCGGCCTTCATGCGTCTCTCGAGAGCTGCGTACATCCTCTTTAGTTCCTCGAGTTCGTTCTTCGCCTCGTCCCTCTCGTCGGCAACACGTGCAAAATCTTTTTCCAATCGCTCCGCGTCTTTTCTCGCCTCTTCGGCTTCTCTCTTCAACGACTCGGCCAATTGTTCGTCCTGTTGTTTGTGTTCCTGTACGTTCATCTGTGACTTTGTCCTTTCAACCTCGACCTCGAGATTCAGAATCCTCGCCTGGTAAAAAAAGACACTAATTATCGAAGAATTTAAAAAAAGTCGAAACGAATTTGTTTTTTTTTTTTCGAAATATGGAATTCAAAATTTTTCGAAAGTTCGTCTTTTTTATTCTTAATTTTTTTTTAAATTTAATTATTTATCAAATATAATTAATAATAATAATATGATAAATAATTGAATATAAATAACAAATAAATAAATGAATTTATTTTAAAATAATAATAATAATAATTAAATATTTGAAAAAAGTGGGAAATGATCAACTTTGACCCTTCGAGTGCATACTGGGTCGTTTTGACCCCAAAAATTGTCCGTCACAAATTTTTTGGCATTTAATTTTGGGTTTTGTCAAAAAATTAATTTAGATCCACAAAATATGCGGATAGTTTGATACAAAAAACGTCTCTACATAAAAAAAATGCATATTTACCGGAATTTAACGATTTGAAAAACGCCTCGGGTCAGATTGACCCAATATGCACTTGTAACGAATTTCGATCATTTAAAAAGTTCGATCGAGTGTCTTATTGTGAAAAATATTGAAAAAAAATGAAAAATCACAATTTTGAATTTAAAAAAAGTGTCTTTGGGGTTATTGGGGAAAAATGCCAATGACCTTGGGGAATTCTGACCTGCAATCTCTTGTTGTCTCTCTCAAGTGCCTCTTTGTTTCTCAATTCGAGAGCAAGCATTTGTTTGGTGCTCTGAAGGTCATCGCGTACGGCGTCAATGTCATCCAATTCGTCGGGAAGGACCTCATCGACCGAGGCTTTTTCGGCCTTTTGCATTTGTTCCTCGATCGTCAATTGTCGTCTGAACTTTCTCAAACCCTCGAGAACCGGCCTCGAACGATCGTTTGTTTTGACCGACTTCAACTTGACACCCGACTGAATTTGTTTCAGCAGCTGATTGTGCATATTCGACTTTTCCGACTCGAAGACAAAGTGAGCCTTGCCTGGGTGACGAAATAATAAACGATCAGGAGTACGATAAACATCTAAGACGCCCACGACAACAACCGCCTTCCGGCGATTCAACGACATCGCGATCTCCGCGTCGATCGGTAAGCCCAAAAAATCAATTCAAACATGAGATTCTCTCCAGCATTTCGTAATCCGTTAACGCGATTCCCCAAGCCCGTCCCCGGAAACGCCGAAAACCATCATGGGCAACATTTCAAAAATTAGCGTCGTAACCAACAAAATAAAATTGATAAAATAATTGATCTAAATCGAATCTAATTAATAAAAGAATTCAAAGCTAACGACTCGGGACGAAAAAATTCGCGATAATTGGGTCCTCGGTAGACACACATGGGTCTGGGATGCCCATTCAGCGAATGGCGCGAATTTCTCGTTTTTCGTATCGATTACCATGAATAACAATGATAAAAAATAATTTTTATCCATCGCCCGGTGCAGCCTCTTTTTCTACAGATCCAAAACTACGTTTCTGAATTTTTTCCCATTTTTTTAACGCGTCCAAGTAAGTTGAATGTAAAAAGAAAAAAGTGATTGGGACAGGAAATTTGAGAATAAGGGAAAGAAAAACATGGTCGAGGTTTATTTTGGGATTTTTTGTTTGTTACCTGCCGAATCGGCGGTGACTTTGTTGACTCTCTCGATAAGTGGCGCACTCCTGTCGTTGCACTGAACGTGTTTGAGTCTCCTGCCGCTCTCGACTTCCTTCATCATGCAGGCCCAATCAGGACGTTTCCTCGGTCTTGATTTAAGCATCTCGAGAGTCTTTTGTTGGGTTTCGGTCAGTTGTGGCAGATCCTTGAGGACGGTTCGACCAGGTGGTGGTGGCGGCGGCCTCGGCGGTGGCGGAGGCGGTATTGCAGCCCTCGAGGAACTTTTCGAGAGCGTTGGCGCACCTGCTCGCGTACAGTTTTAACAATAAATACGGAAGGGGAAGTGAGCCATCGACGTTTTACGTTTTATACCATCCCAACGGGGTCGCTATTCGACCGTCTCGATCATCGATCATCGATCCGCGATTGAGCCACTTCGCACTTTCGCGACAACGAGGACACGACACAAGATTAAAATAAACTTTTACACTCCCCTTGCCCCACGCGGTATTAACCCTTCGCAGTCCATTTTTTTTTCTTACATGCTAACATGCTCCGTTCCAATTCGATCTTGAGTACTGCTTGGTGCAGAATGTCACGGTGCTCGCGCCTCGTTCGCGATATACAACGACAACCTTTTTTTTTCACGATCTTTTTTCTCCGCTGAGGATCCCTTTGGTTAATTAGCAAAAATGTTCTTCTTTGAGACCGAAAAATTGGCTTTTGTTACAATCATGTTTGCCTGGTGACAATGAAACTTTGAGAAAACAAGAAAAACGATTTTTTACGGGAAAAAAAATGAGTTTCGAGTGCGCGAAGATTTAGTTTCGCATGAATTTTTTAAAATTGATGAATTTTTTCGAGATGGTTAAATTTCAAACCGAAATTTGCGTCAGTTCGCAACGAGTCTGGATCGCAAAGGGTCGCGTTTATGAAGAGAATTTTCGGCGATTGCGAAATTCGAATTCGTGCGAAAATTGACAAATCGTTTGAAAATCGTACCAAGAAAATAATTTAAACAGATTTTTAATCGCGAGCGTTTTATCAACGAAGCTGAAGTTTGCATCTTTGAAATGCAACGAAATTCCGTTTTTTTCTTGAGCGGATCTCAAGATTCTTGTTCGATATTTAGTCGGGATGATAAATAACCGATTTTTTTTAGGATTCAAAGTAAAAAACACAAAGACAAGATTTTTAAGCTTGTTGAATTCGTTCGAGATGGTTAAATATCAAACCGAAATGTGCGTCGGTTCGCAACGAGTCTGGACCGCAAAGGGTCGCGTTTATAAAGAGAATTTTCGTCGATTGCGAAATTCGAATTCGTGCGAAAATTGACAAATCGTTTGAAAATCGTACCAAGAAAATAATTTAAACAGATTTTTAATCGAGAGCGTTTTATCAACGATGGTGAAGTTTGCATCTTTGGAATGCAACGAAATTCCGTTTTTTCTTGAGCAGATCTCAAGATTCTTGTTCGATATTTAGTCAGGACAATAAACCGATTTTTTTTCAAGATCCATAGACAAAATCGGTACGAAAATTATCATGGTTTCTTTAAATTGAACGAACAATTAATAGAAAAATGTGGTTTTCGATAATTTAATAATTAAAGAGAAAAAAAGGAGCTTTCGTTGGATTTGAAGGACGAGGCGAATATATTTGTTGACCTCTTACCTGTCGTACTTTCGCTCTTTGAGAGCGCTGTATTGTCACTCCGTGACCTTGACTTTTCCACTCGCATCTGACGTTCGAGCTGTTGAGGTCTCTGAGAGGTGGAAACGGTGCGTCCATTTTCCCCTGTCTTTGCTGGCGCGGAACCTCCGGATTTTCCACTCTTTTCAACTTTGACACTCTTTTCCGTCTTTTCGGCCTTTGGCTGCGACGGAATTATCGTTATTTTACTCTGTTTTCTCGTCGAGGGTGGCGACGCCGCTGTTGGCTGTGGAGCCATCGCTTCCACCGGCTTTGGCACGCTCTGGATAATTAATGACAATTTTTTTCACTCTTCGGTGCATTCAGCATCGATACAAGTCGATTTTTCTTCAAGTTTCAAAAAAAAAACGTCAGAAACTTGATTTTGTCGATTTTCCCACGATAAAAACTCAATTTTCCTCATCAACGATTTTTTTTCATAAGTTTCGAGAAAAAGATTCAACAAAATCATTTTTAATCGTGACTTTCCTGAATTTTTTTTCGATCTTTTAAACGAGTCCGAGTACAGTAATCAATTTTGGGGTCCCTCAGACCCATGTGTGTCTACGGAGGGTTAAAAAAATGCCCAGAATCTCGATTGGAATTTTTTCCATTGAAAAGTTGGCTAAAAATAAAAATGAATGTAAATCGTTACCGAAAACTGCAGCTCGATTCGATTCCGGATCGATTTTCTCTCGATTTGAATATTTAAAAAACTCGTCATTATCGCGAGGGGAAATAATTACGAAGAAACATGATCAACGACACTGTTGCAACGAAAATTGGCGCGACGATGTATTAGTTTGGAACGTTATTGCCGAATTTAGAATTATGAATAATCGAGGATAAATCACAGAGGCAAATTTGCTCGTGTCGTCGAATGAAAAATCATTTATTTGCCACAGTCGTTTTGCTCGCACTGTTTAGTTGCCGAAGGGTGAAGAGATTAAAAGAATCGAGCGATCTACGAGGCTAATTCGCTTGGCTCGGTGCAGAGACTAATTTAAAAAAACACCCGATCGAAAAGTCAAAGTTTGCCTCTGCGACGAGTGACATCGAATCGACAGGAAAAAATATATGCGACTATACAATTATATCGTAACGAGTTTTGGCCCGTGTCGCCGATTCTCAAAGTCTCCGAAAACGAGCCAATAATTTTTCCATCATTTCTCCTTTATTTTGAAAATCAAACTGTTATTTTTGTTTTTTTTTTTTGGATTTATGATTAAAATCCCATCGGCCGCTCGAATCTTTGAGACTCTACAGTGCGCACTAGCGCACTCTTGCGTTCTTGTTTGCATTTTGGTACGTCTATTCCTGGCCCCGAGGATACGTTGACCGTCGTGCGCTGACGTACGACGTTCGACTCGTTAAAAATGCATAAACGCGTTACCATCTCTCGTAAACGAATATTTTTATTCGACTCTGAGTTTTATGAATCCTCGACGTGCCTACGAGAATTTCACGAGAAATCCACGAGCCTTACTTGCTATTTCCATGATTTATTGTTGCAAATTCCGCAATTACGATCCTCCAATTATCTATGACACTCAAGTTGGCAACGTTGAGATGCAACGAAAAAAACTTTTCTATTAATTTTTTGGTTAATTTCAAAAACCATGACAATTTTCGTACCGATTTTGTGTTTCGTTCCTGAAGAATTATCGATTTATTGTCTGGACCGAATATTGAACGAGAATCTCAATTTAGAAGAAAGTGAAAAAAGAATTTCGTTGCATTCCAACGACGCAAACTCCTGATTGGCCAAAAACTATCGAAAAACTAAATTTTTTTCATGACGTTCAAGTTTGCATCGTTGAAATGCAACGAAATCCTTTTTTTCGTTGCCGAAGTTCATGATTTTAATTCAGAATTTAATTATGATGCGCTAAAACGTTTTTGCCACGAGAAAAGTAAATTTGCTCGAAAAATATGAATGATTTTGAAAATTAAACAAATCGTCAACAAAAATCAATATTTTTCGTTGCACTCCAACGTTGCAAACTTCAGCATCATTTGTTTTCGCAAAATGAATCGTTCTAAAACGTTGTCAGCCCATTAAATCGACAATAATTAAAATTTCCGAGAAAAAATATCTCAATGCGCCATTTTTCATTTCATTCTTCATTTAATTGAAAAAATGTTGAATTACTAAATTCGTAGAACGAAAATATTTCAATATTTTCAAAAGTCCGGGGCGTACAAAAACACGTGAATTTTCGTCTTTAAAGAACGAACGATAAAAAATTGATTTTTTACGTTTTTATACAGGTTGGAGAAAGTTGGAAAAAAAATAAACGATAAAAAAACGGTTTTTGCTCGATCGAAAAATGTTTTTCGAGATCCTGTTGATTTCGCTGTCGCTGAATCGCCGGCAGGGAGTTGAAGAGTTTGCGGGGACAATATTTTTGTCGCAATGATTATTGAATTGTATTTTTTTATTTGACAACGTGAATTATTCAACGCAGTGCTCGGTAGGAGGAAAAAGAAGAGGAGAGAGAGAGAGAGAGAGCGAAAAGAGACGAAAGGCGCAGCTGCCTACACGGGACACATTCGAAATAGACGAGTGTCTTGAAATAATCGTGACCCAAAGGCGAGATATATGCGAGCCACTTTCCCGAGGCGTATATTCCTGCAGCTAACCGGCCTCCCCGCTTCCGCACTCTTCCGTTATTCCAGTTACGAGTTCTCATCACAAAAATGCAATTCTTCAATGAAACAGAAAAGCCTCGAGATTCGGCAGTGATTTTTTATTCCTAAATTGACCTGCAAGCCTTCAAAACCTTCGACGAAGTTTTGTTGTCACTTGCAAAAGATTCGAATTTCGAATCGAGTATTCGATGAATTTTCGAATCGAATATTCGTCGATTTTTCGAGTATTCGATAAATTTTCGAAAAATAGCGGATTTTCGCAAATCCTTTCGAAATGTTTTTCCGAATATTTTCGAAAAAAAATCCAACTTTCCAAAGAAAATCGAATATTCGAAGAAAAATCGAATACTCGAAAAAATGTCACATATTCAAAAACATCGAATATTCGGTTTGACATTGCAATCAAACAATTTTTTTGATTTGATGCCGCGAATATTGCAAGTTTTCAAATATTCGCACACCCCAAAAAAATCACGATAGTCAAATAATAATCGATCGATATTTTTTACTGGGTCAAAAATCACGCGAATAATCTCTTGACCCTCCGCAGACACACATGGGTCCGGGGCGTCCAGCGAATGGCGTCAATTTTTCGTTTTTCGTATCGATTGCCGTTAAATAACGATGAAAAAAAAAAAAATTTTTATGCAGCCTTTTTTTCTATAGATCCAAAACTACTTTCCTGAATTTTTCCGATTTTTTAAACGAGTCCTCGTACAGTAAAAACGCTTTGGGGTCTCCCAGACCCATGTGTGTCTAGGAGCGTGTCCTAATTGCAAATTGCTTCAAAATCGTGACATGCAAGGTCATGAATTTTTTCGTTAGTTCCTGCATTTGCAGCTGAATGAATTGTCAGGGATCCTTCATGAGGGAAACGAAGCGACAGGAGAAAAAAAATGGCGTTGAAGTTTGGATCGTTGGAATGCAACGAAATTCATTTCTTCCTTCGCCAAAGCTCATTATTTTGATTGAGAATTTGATTGTCATGATAAAACCACCAGTTTTTTGCTCCAGAAAAAAAAATCGGCTGGAAAAATGTGGATAATTGAAAAAATCAAGAAAATCGTCAATGAAAAACGAATTTCGCTGCATTTCAACGTTCAGGATCATAAAAAAAATGGGAAACGAAATATTGGATAAAAAAATGGATGAAGGTTTGAACGAAAAATTAGATACTGACGATAAAGTCGAAAACAATAAAGTAGATCTATTATTAATACGTGGCATTTTGCCATTCGCGAGCGCGATCGCGGTCTGCGTAGCCTGTGGCAACGAGTCCCACTGTTACGCTTTTTTTCTCTGTCATCGTTCGAACGAACACGCCAAAACACACGCCCATCGAATCTTGCGGGTTTAATTGTAAACAACGTGCGAGCCGTTGCGTCTGGATGATTTAACGAAACTCGACCAGACGCGGAGAGGATTTGCGCGAAAATGAAGACGAGGAAGTCGAAAAAAGGATTTTTTTAATTGTTGAAGGAATTTTCCGGTTTTAGTCGACGATTTATTTTTGCGAGAGGATGAAAAATTCAAGTACAAACCTTAAGCGTGACCTTGGTGAATGCGGGTGGCTCTTCCGTCGTTGTTTTGGATTCACGTCTCGAATTAAGGGTCCATGGTGCAGCTGGCATGGGTATTGGTTTCGGACCATCCTTGACCCACGGTGGTCGGAAAGTCGTCCTTTGAGGTTGCTGACCCCCCGCACCCGGCATGTTTTGACGATTCGTCGCGTTGGATGATTTTCAATCGTTTCCGACGATCCCCGATGTGTTTTAATGGGATTTTCGTAAGCGAGCAAACTTTTGCTGATTAATTTTCTCCTCACTTGCTCCGGGGCCGAAATTACTCGAGCCCGAATGATCTCGATCGATTGGCAATTTCTCTATGCACTAATTTTTTATGGGCTCGTCTCGATAATTTACGAAACACCGATCCAATTATTTCTCCTGCTGGATCTCACGGGATCCGTCTCGCAACTGGCTGACGTTCGGGATTTTCTCGAGCTTTCCGGAAATCGTCGCGTTTTCCCCTCCCCCGAGTATTTGAGAAAATATTCAGATCGAGAGAGATGCCGCGCCTCTCGCAATCTCATACACAAAATTCATCTCTCTCTCGCACGCGCTTACTCGCCACCTAAAAACTTGATATTTTTGGCCAACGACGTCAAGAGTGCCGCTAGCGCGAGAGGATCAAAATAGACGTCGAACGTCTTCTTCTAGGACACCCAACGCCACGGTGACTGCCTAACGAAACTTGAACCATAATCCAACACGAATTCCTCTCTTAAACTCCCCTTTCTCGTCATTTTCATTTTTCCATATTCCCCTTTTTCGTTTCGTCTCTCGAGTCTCTGATTCTCGGACCTGAGCCTTTTTTGCATTTTCAAACGTCATCGATGCATCGATCCAAGTTCTCGGAGTATTTTGAGGGAGAAAAATTCACTACCGGTTGATGAAAAATCAATGATCGACCTTTCTTGCCGTTTAAAAACGGAAATCCACTCGTTTAAATTTCCATTTAAAGTCCTCCGTTGTCCATTTGTTTCCCGATAAAAATCTGATTAAAATTGATGAACTCAAAAGATAAAAAAGTTATTGAAGTGATAAGTTATGTCCCGAGCATTCTGTCGATTTTAACTAGAAATATCTCCTCCAAATATTCGTTGACCCCACTATTTTTGTCATTGATTCGGAACCCTTGGAGTTTTTTTTATAAATTGAGATTTTAATACGCGTTTTATCTAATCGCGAAGTATTTTTGATATTTCTCTCATTTCATAAGGGTGAGAAATTTGCGTAAAGCGATTGTTGAATCAAGCGACTTTCGACTTGGAAAATTTGTAGTAAAACTTCGTCGACCCAGGATGATTTTGAAAGAGATTAAAGTTTGCTGCCTAAATAACAAGATATTTCGTTTTCAGATTTTAATCTAATTATCGCTCTACTAACGGAAGCTCCTTAATGTTTCAGGATAGGAAGATTTCGTGAGCGTCGGTATCAGCTGAGTGCGGCGAGACGTAACGAGGCGAGAATAAAATTGGACGATAATCTCGAAACAGCGAGATACTTTGAACGAGAGTGCAGCAAAGCTCGGCAATTCGATTGCTGGAGTGCACGCAGTAACCAATCGAGCTATTTAAAAAAATCGATAAAAGCAGAGTCGCTGAATTCTCGTCGAAGTAGATTGAAGGATCTTTTAGAAAAGGAGCAAGAATCGTACGCGCGAGAGTGCGAAGCGAGTTCGAGACCAAAAAAAAGCATCAAAAACGTACAGAATTACGATCCGTCGTTGAGTTTGGAAAAAAAAGCTGAAGAAAGTTTGTATCGGCCTTTGAATTGTCGGAGAATCCAGTCGTATTTTTGCCGACCGTATCTCACCGGCCAAGATTACGTGCGCCCGATTCTAAAGGATTTGAACGAACGCAGTAACGTCCTCGATCAAAAAGCGCGAACAAGACTGAGCATGGATCGCACAAATCTCCGTTCCGAGACTCACGAGTCGTCCGAACACGGCGGGAAAAGCCACGATCAGAGCGTGTGGGGTCAAGAAAACTACAACGAGAGAAAAGACGTGTACAAGGAGAATTCGCGAAGCGCCAGAGCTTCGAGCATTTACGGCGGCGATGGAGATTCATCGGAACCGCGAAAAGAATCGCACGATTCGCAGCTGCCGAACGCGTGCTGCATCGAGACGTCGGACCATCGTCCGCGCTCGAGAAGACTCCACGACTCGCATTTCCATCTCGGCGACAATCAAGACTCTCCGTCGCGCGATGCCGAGCACGAAAAAGCCAACGAAAAGTATCGACAGTATCGCTACGGGAACAAGAGCGTTGAGGAGGAGCCGAAAGAGACGGAAACTGGGGAAAATGGGGGAGATCAGGGGGAAAATGATGAGAATGGAACGATCGTGGGGGAAAACGAGGAAAATGGGGAGCAGCGCGAAGACGAAACCGATCGCGTTTACGAGCAGGAACAAGAACTCGTGCAACAACACGAGGAAAAACATCAAGTCTCGTTCAATTCTCCCGAAGTCACCGAAGAACAACGAGCGCTCAACGACATTCAGGAGAAAAAAGACCAGCGCGACATCGATCGGGAAATCGACGCCAAAGCCTCCGCCGGCAAATGGGATCATCGTCACTTTGAATCGGAAAAAAGTATGCCATGGTTGCGCATGATACCTGGCGATAAAAATCTCTCTGAGCAAATGTTTCTCTACCTGACTCACAACGAGCTCAAAGATCGCATTCAAAATCTTGAGAATCGGGAAAATCAAGCATGCTCCAAACACCAATGGGACGAAGCCCTTCGTCTTCGAGACATGAGAAATCGTCTTGATCTTGCTCGCGAAAAAAATCTCTACAGACGCGACGATCTTCAACTCGATCCTGAAGTCAAGAAACGCGGCATGGCCAGCATCGAAGCGAGACAGCGTTTACTCAAGAGTCGTGAAAACGTTTGCACCAATTCCTCCATGTACAGGTAACCATTTCAATTTTCCAATTTTCTTTTTTTTGTCTCGAAGTTAACGAAATTATTTTTTATCGTTGTCAAAGATTTTGCGACTCCAAAAGCGTATCGACCCGGAAAATTCGGAAATTTGGCATAAAAATTCGTTTTTTAAATTTAATAATTATCAATTTTATTGTTTTTATTTTCTATTTTTTTCTTGTCCCCATGAATTTACGAAAATTCATGTTTTTTTTAAAACTTATTATTATTAATGAAATTATTTTTTATCGTTGTCAAAGATCTTGCGACTCCGGAAGCGTATCGGCCCGAAAATTTTTAAAATTTGGGATGAAATTTCGTTTTTTAATTAATAATTATCAAATTTATTGTTTTCATTCAATTTGAATGATTTTTTATTGTAATTTCAATCAAATTTCGCGTTGTGTGGCTACGAAGGTTTAAAAAAGTAGAAAACAAAAAAAAACGTGTCGATCGTACAGAGGGCAATGCCAAGGATCGTGGCCGTTTCGTAACTTTGTTATTTCGATGATTCACGGGCAAGATTCGCTGAGAGTCGAGGTTGACGAGCGTTGGACGAATAAATTCGTAGGCGAGGCAAAAAGACGGTGCCAAAAAAATAGAATCCATGGCCCCGGGGGGTGAATCGTCGCGCGGAATACTCGGCGCGTTGATTTATCGAGAGCATTTGAACCGCGACAGGGACGACGTTCAATTTTGCATCCTTGGAATGCAGCGAAATATTTATTCCCAAATGGAGTCAAATTTAGCAAAAAAAAAAAAAAAATGGTTTTCGGTGCATTTCGTGGGCTCTTTTCGTGTCACGTCGAATACACCGAACGTTTCATTCCTTTGCAGCGAGGAAGCCAAAGAAATATGGGACAAATGGGTGGCCGAGGACAAAGGTTCGATCTTGGTCGACGCTTGTCAACAGCGCGAAGTGTTGATGAAAGAACTGGAGGAAAATTGGCGTTCGCTCGCGGTCGAAGACAAGCAAAAGATTTCGGACTCGTACAAGGACAAAAACCTGCTAAACCTGGAACTGCAAAACGCCCAGATCGACAATTTGGCAGTTTTCATTCCGGCCCATCGATAAACAACCTTTTGCCTGCAGCCTCAAATTCACCGTCCGCGTTGGTCGCTATCGAGGCTTCCGATAAATATTCACAGACCGGAAGTACAACACGCTTTATAATATGCAACAGGACTGCGCCGACGAGTCCAACAGACTGCTTCTCGTTTCTTAATCGGCTCAGGCTCGATTAATCTCGAAGTTTTCTAAAAATCAAAACATTTAACTTATTGGTGCAAGTACGACGCGAATAAAACGCGTACAGCAGTATGTAAGCTTCGCTAATTGACGTTTTTATAGTTTGTTATACGACCTGTAACCTCCTAAAAATATAAAGACAAAGAAAATGCGAAATTGCGAGAATGATTGATGGGAATTTATTTTGCATTGTCTCGAACGTACACAAAACGCGTTCCCTCATTATTTGCATCCCTTTTGTTCTCATAGTTATCGACAAACATCGTTCTCATTGCAACTCGCCACTTTTTATCGATTCCAAGTTGGATCGGGTGCAATAAATTTCCACAATTCGTAACACGCATTCATCTCTGCAAGACTCGAGCCCAATCACGATTATTCATACGAAATATCGATTCTCACTAATTATTCAAATGTACATCGCTTTTGGTCGCACAAACCTATCGGAATGTATTGTATGTGTTGATTATTTTGAAGCATTGTTCGCAGCGAGTTATTATTCAATAAAATTATGTAGAAACTGAATTTTCATTGTAACGTGTTCCATTTGTTACCGCTAAATGTTGAAAATAATTATTTTCACGATTTTCAGTATTTCAAATTCCATTAACTCTCAATGGCGACTGCAAGTTTATATTTTTTTCGACAATTCTGAACAATATTGACGAATTCTTCAAACGCCAGAAATTTATTGAGGCATTTCCGGTTTTATTAATTCCGTTTTATAAAATTAGAGGTAAATTTCGCAATTTTCTTGATTTCAAGACTTTTTTTCGTGTTTCAATCGTCATTTTGTTGTTTTTAGTTTTTTTTTATTCATTTTTCAATTTCCGAGTCACATTTTTTCGTTTTTTTGCTGGTTGAAAAATTGGAGGTAAATTTCGCAATTTTCTTGATTCCAAGATTTTTTTTTTTCGTGTTTCGATCGTCATTTTGTTGTTTTTAGTTTTTTTCAGTCATTTCTCAATTTTCAAGTCAGATTTTTACGCCTTTTTGCTGTTTCTCTCTCATACAGCAGAGAAGATGCGAATTTTCTTGACCCTCGATAGACACACATGGGTCTGGGATGCCCATTTAGCAAATGGCGCGAATTTCTCTTATTTCGTATCGATTTGCATTGAATAAAAATAGTAAAAAAGAATTTTTATCCATCATACAGTGCAGCCTCTTTTTCTAGAGATCCAAAACTACTTTTCTGAATTTTTTCACATTTTTTAAACGAGCCCAAGTAAAAGTTGAACTTGGTTTTTGACGTTTTTTTTGCAATTCTTTGCAAGAGTTTTCGTTTTTCCTTCACACGACAATAAAAACTACTCCGCAAGGAATAATCAAACTTAATTTTCCATCAATTGATCGCGGAATCGAATTTTTATCGAGATCGTGATGTGAGAAATTGAGAATATCGATCTCAATCAAGAAAAATCGTCCTGGATTATGAATCGAAACTCTCGGTGATAAAGTATCCAGCGAAAAATGTTCCGAAACGTCGGGTCGTGATTTTTTTATCGACTGAGCAACAAACCGTGGACGCATTCAGTACCATCGATCGATACAGCGGCCTCGTTGTTGGTGAAGGAAACTCCAGATGGCGCCACCGGCCAGTTCGATGGAACGCGCGGGAATTCGCTCTCGATGTTTTTACCAGATCATAGGATTTTTCAATTTTGCACATTCGATTCTGTTATTGATTAGTGCGATTTCGGTTGCGACGCGTGCAACCAAGTCGGTCGTTGATCGGGACAATTAAAATCGGAGTGGGAGTGGAAAACGCGTATAAAAATAATAACGAGCAGGAAAGTTGCTTTGTTTTTTATCTCGCGACTTACTGCGGTGAAATTTTCGCATTTCCAACTCCAGATTATCGCGGCATTGTTGTCGTTCGCGAGAAAGGGTGAAACGGACGCGGGAATCTAGTGAGTGAAAGTGTCGGTGCTTGTGAGTTGTGAATCTTGTGTGAATTGTGTTTGTTGCGTAGACAAGTGTTAGCGGGAAGAAATGTCAACGCGTGCTCGAGGAAAAACGATCGCCATTTCGATCAAATTGTCGAAACTCGTGTCTATCCCGTTTTCGGGACGAATCGGGCGACATTCTGCGCGCGTGGTAAGCAACATTTAGACTTTTCTTTACGAGACTTTACAGAATCGATCTCATTGTAATAGTAAAACGAATTTCGAAGACGCGCGCGGGTCATCTCGTCCGGTAAACTGTAAACATGCGATCGTGTAAAAGCGAAGGTCGCGACGACTCGTGAGCGAGCGTTTCGGCGCCGCACGAATTCGGAAATGCTGGCGATGTTCGCGATCGATGAATATAGAAAACTCAAACTCGAGTATTCGTCAGCACGAACAACGCGATCGCATTTGCCGTAATAAATCGTACATTTAAAAAATGCCAAACTGCGAAATGATCTCGAAAACCAAGATTTCCATTATTTTGAGGTTAAAAACAAACGAAAAGCGTGCGAACGAGATTCAGATAAAGTAAAAAAGTTGGCGACACACACACACAAAGAGCTGCGTAAAGAATGCGACAAGGGAAGAAACGATTTGGGAAAAAAGCGAATAATAATTCACGCGGTTAAGGAGGAATCGAGTTGGGCAAAAATGTAGAGAAATATTTGCGTGGCAGTGATTTGTCTCGGAAGAGTTGCAGCGTAAAAGTGTGCAACATTTGGTATCTCTCGAGAGGGTTTCGTAGTAGCAATTCGTTCGAAACGCCCTTTCGGTGTTGAAATGTGTATTTATTTGGTTGGCGTCTGAGCGTGTGATGGTGTCTCGAGGCCTCGCGAAACACGCGTTTAATTAACATAGCTCTGGCGCGTCGCGGGCGATGCTAGTGCATCCCTCATCTACTCACGCGGCTGGGAGACTCGCCGACCACAGCATCTCCGCGTGCAGTCAAGTTTCACGGGTCATTGCGCACCCAACCATGCCATACTACATATGTGGATATTCCACAGAATATAACGCACCCTGCGCCTGGGGGAGAGACATGTCGCGCATATGTTGACACGTACCGCGCTACCCACATACACACTATTATTTTATCATCGATATATATGTATATAAACATTGAGCAACGAATACAAACGCATAAATACGGGTAGATAAATATATATATATAGAAAATTGCCGTGCGGCGAGTTTTCTCCCTCTAAAAACCCATTTCTTCGTATTTTTCGTCGAATTTTCGCTCCCACAATTTCCATTAACCAACGTCCGGTCCCCGCGCCAAAATAATGAGCGTACTAAATAGTTTTCGTATCGTTTTTCAATTTTCTTCATAAAATTGTTCAAAATTCATTCATTATCGCGGAAACGTTCGCGGTTGGCTATTTTTTTTGTTTTTTGTTCATTTTTCTTCATAAAATTGTCGAAAATTGATTCATTATCGCGGAAACGTTCGCGGTTGGCTGTTTTTTTTTGTTTTTTGTTCATTTTTCTTCGTAAAATTGGCGAAAATTGATTCGTTATCGCGGAAAAGTTCGCGGTTGGCTGTTTTTTTTGTTTTGTTTCGTTTTTACATGGCGATGGTCGATTTGAATCCCTTAGTAGACACACATGGGTCTGGGATACCCATTTGGCGATTCGCGTGAATTTCTGAAGATTTTTAAATCGATTCCAAGTATGGGAAATAAACGTAGGGCGTCCCAGACCCATGTGTGTCTACGGAGGGTTAAAAATGACGAAAACCTCCGTTTTTTTTTCATTTTTTCGTAACTTTTAGTCGTGTCAGACATTTTTTCTTTAAATTTTCCCGAAAAAATTGATTTTTTTTGTACAGCTTTCTTTTTGTATTTAAAAAAAATGAAGAAACGACGGCCAAAGACTCGGAAAGTCGCTCGGAAGGTGAAAAAAATGTGAAATTATGGAGGAAGGAGAGAAAAAATGTTGGGAATGAAAACAAACTTGAAAATTGGGAGAAAACGGCGTGTAAATAATTGGAGAAAAATTGGGCTATGAAAAATGCTGATTGAGAAGTGTCGGGAGAAGAAAATTGGAATTTTTCGTACGTCAAACGTCAAGATCTCGTGCTCGCGTCGCGTATGCGGACTCGGAACGAGAGGGATGAGGGTGCGTTGGAGCATCTGTCGAGGAGGCGAGCAACTTCACAGAAATGCCAAGTGATGCGACGCCAACTCGACGAAAGAACTAATTAACGCCCGCATATCGTGCACATGGCGAAGCGCGACGTTCCTCCCAATTCTTCATCGAGTTCTTAGCCCAGAGGAAGCAAAAAAACGACTAGGAAGAAGAAAAATGAAATGTGACTTTTTTTCTTGTCGCCAAGTTGTCCGATTTCTCGCGTCGTCATCCGTTCGTCCCGCTAATTGGCCATTTTGCTCGCCAACACCCAAGCCAACCGCCCCGCCGCTGCATATCGTTTTCTCTTCTCGTTCCACCGTGCACCGTTACAATCAACGACTGTCAACAAAAATCACAGCCAACAACGTCATTATGAATTTTTAACTGAAAATTATCTCCTGCCATTCATTTCTATGCCCAATTTGTTGGGCAGCTCGTAAACGTCACAAAACATCGCGATGTTGGAGTTTGCATCGTTGGAATGCAACGAAATTCCGTTTTTTCTTGAGCAGATTTTTAAGATCGATGAATTTGTTCGAGATGGTTGAATTTCAAAGCGAAATGTGCGTCAGTTCGCAACGAGTCTGGACCGCAAGGGGTTGCGTTTATGAAGAGAATTTTCGGTGATTGCGAAATTCGAATTCAGGCGAAAATTGACAAATCGTTTGAAAATCGTACCAAGAAAATAATTTAAACAGATTTTTAATCGGGAGCGTTTTATCAACGAAGGTGAAAGTTTGCATCTTTGGAATGCAACGAAATTCCGTTTTTTCTCAAGCAGATCTCAAGATTCTTGTTCGATATTTGGTCGGGATAATAAATAACCGATTTTTTTTGAGGATTCAAAGTAAAAAACACAAAGACAAGATTTTTAAGCTCGTTGAATTCGTTCGAGATGGTTAAATTTCAAACCGAAATGTGCGTCAGTTCGCAACGAGTCTGGACCGCAAAGGGTCGCGTTTATGAAGAGAATTTTCGTCGATTGCGAAATTCGAATTCGTGCGAAAATTGACAAATCGTTTGAAAATCGTACCAAGAAAATAATTCAAACAGATTTTCAATCGCGAGCGTTTTATCAACGAAGGTGAAGTTTGCATCTTTGGAATGCAACAAAATTCCGTTTTTTCTTGAGCAGATCTCGAGATTCTTGTTCAATATTTAGTCAGGACAATAAACCGATTTTTTTTTAGGATCCAAAGACGAAATCGGTACGCAAATTCTCGTGATTTTTCAAATTGAACGAACAATTAATAGAAAAAGGACTTTTCGTTGAAATCTTCAGTGTCATGACGCCCCAGACCCATGTGTGTCTATACCGAGGGCTAAAAAAAACGTGAAACGAGTCTCATCGATAAATGTGACGATCAATCAACTTCACGTTTTTTTCCTGATTCCAAAAAACTCTGACGCAAGTAGAAAAGTTTCGATTCGCGTTTCGGATTCTCGGAGAATTGAGCGCTGGCGTGAAAATTCATTTTGTTGTTTTATTTTTCCTTGTTTATTGAAAAATCTCTTGAATCTTTTAAAATCGAGCGTAATGACGCTCGACTGGTCGATTTTCTTCGTTCGTGTCGGTCCATTCGATTCATTTGATTGTTTTCGAAAAATCGATCATTTCGAAGAAGCTTTAATTTGAGAAAAATCGAGTGCGAAGAAAAAAGTTGGTCCAACAATGAGTGAAAACGTCGTGGACGCAGAGTGCTAAATGAAAAGTGAGAAAATGGCGCATCCCTTGGATCGATGTCCTGACGAGGTGCAGGGGGTGGGAAAAAAAACTTTTGCTAGGGTTGCAGCGATTATGGAAAAAATAAATTATCGAACGTGCCAAGTGCCAAAGAGCTGTGAGAAAGTTTCTTGCTATGGATTATGAAGCGAATAACAATTTTCAGGCTCAATATTATTATCTCTGCTTCGTGATACCGAAAGCAACATTTTTCCTGGGACTTTGTACCGCGAAATGCCGAATATTCGCGGAGAAAATGATGAGAAGGGAATTTAATTGTTTCGAACCTGATCCACGCGTCGACATTGAATTTTTTTATTGGCCGTTGGTGGCCTTAGAAAATTGAAATTACGTGAAATTTTTATCAAAACGTGAGGATCGACGCGGCGGAAACAAAAACTACAAAGTTTTCCGCCAATGGACCATTAAAAAATCGACCGCCAGACTCACGTGAGCCTGCACCGAAAATTCAATTTTGTAAAAAAACGTCGATATTTTGTTGAATACGGCGAACTAAATATTTTGGGATGATTTCAAAATTTTCGTTATTTCGACAATATTTTTCATTGTAACGGAACTGTCAGCAAAATTTACGATTGGAATGACAGAAATTTACTTTCTAAAAAGATTTTCCAGAATGTTTTTTGCTGAAATGACTAAATTTTCGTGATTTTTCGAAAAAAACGTTTAGCTTAACGTATTCAACAAAATATCCATCTTTTTCAACAAAATTTTCTTTTCAGTGTGGGACAATTTGACTTCAAGTCAAAAGATCAGTCAAAAATGCGGTAAAACAATAAAAATCAACGGTGTTGAAGTTTGCATCGTTGGAATGCAACGAAATTCTGTTTTTTTATTGAGAAATTTGATTAAATATTTCGCCAGGACAAAGAAACGATTTTTTTTAGCATCTAGACACAAAATCGGTATGAAAATTGTCATGGTTTTTGAAATTGAAAAGAAAATGAATAGAAAATCGTATTTTTCACTCGATTCCAACGTTGCGAACTTCAGTGTTGTAAAAATCGGGAGAATGAAGGGAAAAAGGCACGAATTTTCGTTATTCCAGCAAAATAATTAGTTTATTTTGTTCGTACTTCAAATCTGCCCACGAAAAGTTCAAATGCCAAGAGTCTCTTGCATGAGGGATGCGAAAGCAAAAACAATTTTCATTGTGAAGCGTTCACAAGTCTGCCCGCTCGAAAAAGCATGTGGGATAATAAATATTTTCTGACCCAGGAGTCAAAACGATCCCGAAGAACGAAAAGCGACGCAGCTCATCCGAAAGATCGAAATCTCAAGCCCGGACGGATCGATTTGTAGAGTTTCCAAAGTTTAAACAAAAATCTCGATCAAATGCGTCCAAAAACATTGAAAAACGACGAAAAAAAAAAAACCATTTCACCCGACCAACCAAATAACCGCATAACTGAATAAACATTCGAGAGTAAATACAGAAAAGGCGCAAAAAACATGTGAACGAAAAACCGAGCAAAACGCGGATTTCGCGAAAGAATAAAAAAATTCAAAAAAAAAACTCGTTTTTTTTTGCATCTTTGCGATTTTTTATTCTCATAAAAAGAAAAACGAATGAAAAGCACAAAATCCCCGAAAAACAAACAAAAAACTGAGCAACAAAACCAACATTTGTGGATATAAAGAAAAATCGAATGAAATAACGTAAGTATGGGAAAAAAATCTTGGCATGAACGATAAAAATGTCACATGTACTTGATGGACGTATAATCCATCTTAATAATACAGTATGCGGCTGAGGATCGTGGTTGCCGCCGCAATGGCTACCATATTCGTTGAAAATATGACTGAAGGTTGGCCAAGACGATTGCTATACATATATATACATGCCCCTTAACAATATATAGGTATATGAAATCGCGTACACGTAGAAGCCACAGCGGTACATAAAACTCATCGGGAGGACGTTTTTCTCAGGTAGAGATATATATTCGGGGTGCATAGCGTGCACGGGGCCGTGGGGTGGGGGCGAATATGAAAGTGGGATTGGCAAAAGAGCGAGAGGAGGAAAAAAAGGGTATATGGTAAAAATAATACAAGTAGCACGAGTTCATACAACACGATGCAATGGTTTATGCACCGCGAGGCGTGCTCGAGGCCCGATGCGCACCTTTTTCTCCTCCTCCCGCGCGTTATTCCTCAATCCTGCACCCTCTCCGCTCCCTGCTCTCTCTCTCTCTCTCTCTCTCTTCATCTACCGCGTAGATAAGTTGGGACGTGTGTGCGAGATCGTCGGTGTGTCCGATATAAAAATGGACATGCAGTGAAAATTCAATTTTGTCTAAAAACGTCGATATTTTTGGCTGATTTCAAAATTTTCATCATTTCGACAATATTTTTCATTGTAACGCAACTTTCAGCAAAATTTACGATCGAAATGACAAAAATTGACTTTCCGAAAAGATTTTCCAGAATGTTTTTTGCTGAGAGACAAAATTTTCGTCATTTTTCGAAAAAAATGTTTAGTTTTTCCATATTTTTCAACAAAATTTTATTTTCAGTGCCTCCATAAAAATATCACCATGTTCTAACCCTCCTCAATAGACACACATGGGTCTGGGGGACCCAAACGTTTTTTCCTGTACTCGAGCCCGTTTAAAAAATCGTAAAAAATTCAGGAAAATACACTGAAAATTCAATTTTGTCAAAAAACGTCGATATTTTGGGATAATTTCAAAATTTTCGTTATTTCGACAATATTTTTCATTGTAACGGAACTTTCAGCAAAATTCACGATTGGAATGACAAAAACTGACTTTCCGAAAAGATTTTCCAGAATGTTTTTTGCTGAAATGACAAGATTTTCGGGATTTCTCGAAAAAAACGTTCAGTTGAGAGTGTGCAACAAAATATGGAGCTTTTTCAACAAAATTCTCTTTTCAGTGTGTGCAGCTACAGGTTTGGAGGACGGGGCGTACTTGCGGGGCTGCCTATATGTGGCAGAATTTCGCAATGTATGTATTTGCTTGTGTGTAGAAAATAAAATAGAGATAGTGAGCGTGGAAGCAGGCGGCACGAGGTTTTGGCGTTGCCGCGCGCCCGCTCTCTGGGAGCAACGCGTATATCGGGCGCTCGGGGCTCTGTACGTGTTCGCGCGTACATTTATATAGGTATATAGTCGTCCTCCTGTCTATAGGTACCAAATGGTAAATGAGAGGGTAGACGCGAGGCCCGGACGCCTCTGAAGCTAGCGGCGACCCAAAGCTCCGCGCGTCTACCGCGGGCTGCGTATATATACAAGGTGTCCCGAAATAATAACACGCAACCCATATCTCCTCTTTTCTTTTCGACGTGTGTCCTTTTTTTCTTCTTTTCTCTTGGTTTCCACCGTTTTTTTTTCTCTCGCGCTCCGTCCTCCTTGCTCTTTCGTTATTTATTTATTTCTTCTGCGCGCGCGTTTACTCCGCGCACGGCATCGCGAACACCTCGTATCTCTCGCGATATAATAATAGTCTTTTGTATATTATTCTACCGCGCGCACTCGATACACGTCAGTCCGCGAGCATGCACGAATTTAAGGTAGCCGCGCACTTGGCCGCATAAACGCCCGCGCGCGGGCTTCCTCTTTATTTCTCGTTTTTCCGCGGCAAAGACTCATTCACGTTATTGGATTATCGAGACATTCAAACTTCTCTGCTGCTGCTGCTCCTATTATCATTTCTCTTTTATCTTATTCGCGACCCCACCCTCTCGATCCTTGTCCCACCCTCGCCCCCAAAAGAACCAGATAATCCCATCTCTATGAATATATATCGACGCAGCCACCAGTGATGAATGCAGCCTCGCGCGATCGTTACCGCCTTCAATTTTCTTTTACTACTAATTCCGCATTTTTTCATTCACTTGCTTATTCTCTTCTCATGAAACTCTATTTAAAATCATTTTTTTCATCCATGTTTTTTTGGGATACAGTTCACGCGATCCGAGGCCAATTGGGCGCCGGTGGATCTTCATTAAACGCTTTTTAATTGCGATGCTATTCGCCCGGTAAACGTCGTCGCTTTGCTGCTGCTGCGTTTTTTTAATAAATCAAGTTTTTTTTTTGCATTTTGATAGAAATTTCGGTTGGGCCGACGGAAAATTCAACTTTGTCGAAAATTTTTGTTATTTCGCCAACATTTTCGATTTGTAACGAAACTTTCAGCCAAATTTACGATTGGAATGACAAAAATTCACTTTTCGAACATACTTTTAAGAATATTTGTTGCTGCAATGACAACATTTTTGTGATTTTTCAAACAAAAAAAAAAACGTTTATAGTCGAACGAAATGTCAATTTTTTTGAACAAATTTTTTTTTTCTATGCTCGAAAACGCTCCGAGGCTTTTCAGTGTTTTCGGAGCATAACATTTTCACTTGTGTAGTCGAATCATTGGGAAAAAAAATCATTTGGCTAATGGACGAAAAGATCGAGGTGGAAGTTCGAGAAATAAAATTTTCTCTTGCGTAATAAATGCAGTTTTTTCGGATTTTCATAGAAATTTGGCTCGGTCCGACCGAAAATTCAATTTTGACGAAAATTTTTGTTATTTTGAGTAGATTTTCGATTTTTAACGAAACTGGCAGCGAAATTTACGATTGGAATGACAAAAATTCACTTTTCGAAGACACTTTACAGAATATTTGTTGCTGCAACGACAAAAGTTTCTGATTTTAAAAAAAAAAAACGTTTACAGTCGAGCGTATCCAATGAAATGTCAATTTTTTTCAATAATTTTTGTTTTGTTTTCTATGCACGAAAACGGTCCGAGGCTTTTCAGTGTTTTTGGAGCATTAAATTGGGGAAAAAACTCATTGCTAATGGAACGCGAAAAGTTCGAGCTGGAAGTTCGAGAAATAAAATTTCCTTCTGCGTATTAAAAACTTTGGTGTATTTTATTTTCGATTATTTCTTGACCACGAAATGGACGTAAACTACGGAAAATTGTCTGCCGTGCTCCATGCTCCAAAAATCTGCGGGCAAATGTCCACGAAAAGCGCTCAGTTTCGTCGATACGAAAGCTCGAGACTCCATGCGAAGCCTCTCTGGAGCTTTCGTCGAAGAGAATCCCTCGGAAAAAGCTGTCGACAATTTCCAAAACGTGCAATTCGACCAAGTCCATTTCCTGAATCGATTTCCTCCTCCCACAGGCAACAGAATATTTTCGTTAAAAAAAATTTGCAGGAAGAAAGCGAAAATGGATTAAAGATCGAGAATTTATTGATTTTTTATTTCTCCAGGGTGACGGCCCTTGACCGGCCGGAAAAGGAACGAACCCTCGAAAGCCTCGCGGAAAAGCTCGTGAGAACCAAGACAAAAAATGCTGAAGAAGCGAAATTTGTATTCATTTGATTTTCTCTGCACGAAAAAAATGCAATCGAAACGTGTGCAGCTCGAGTCGTACACGGAAAATCCAAATTTCATCAAAAAACGTCGATATTTTGTTAAATTCTCTATAAACTGGATATTTACAGATAATTCAAAAATTTGTGACAACATTTTTCATTTCTAACGAAACTGTCAGCAAGCCCGAGCAGGATTGGAATGACAAAAATGTACGACGCTGAAGTTTGCATCGTTGTTATGCAACGAAATTCCGTTTTTTCTTGCGGAGAACTCGAGATTCTCATGAAATATTCGATCAGGATGACACTGAAGTTCGCACCGTTGCAATCCAATGAAAAATACGATTTTCTATTAATTTTTTGTTAAATTTCAAAAACCATGACAATTTTCATACCGATTTTGTGTCTGGATCCTGAAAAAAGATCGTTTCAGTGTCTTGGCGAAATAGTGAATCAAAATCCTCAATAAAAAACAGAATTTCGTTGCATTCCAACGATGCAAACTTCACAGGACAATAGAACGATATTTTTTTAGGATCAAAACCCAAAATCGGTACGAAAATGGTCATGGTCTTTGAAATTGAACAAAAAATTACTAGAGCGCGTATTTTTCGTTGCATTCCAACGTTGCAAACTTGATGATCCTGAAGTTTGCATCGTTGGAATGCAACGAAATTCTGTTATTTCTCTAGAAGAGTCAATAATTATTATTCAATATTTGCTCCGGCGAATAAAACGACGAAAAAACTCAATCGCCTCAAAAAATTGGCACGATTTTCAAAATTCAGTAAAAAATCAATGGAAAAAAATGTTTTTCGTTGAATGTCAGCGTTGCAAACTTCAGAGTCATCAGATTGCGGGGGGGGTGATCCGAATAAGAAAGTATCGTGTGGAGTAAAAGGGAACACCCGTTGTATAACGGAGAGTGTGTGTGGATATTGCGGGCACACGAGCACACAGAGGCTATCGGGATGATGGTGTACAGCACGGGCACGAGCGGTATCGGTGTATAAGAACGGTGTGGGTCGATGGGATGAGAGAATCGGGGCGTCCGGCGCTGGCGTCTACCCACCGAGTTGATAGGTTGTTCGAGGGAGAGAGAACGGGAGACCGCGAGATAGAATTAGAAGAAGAGGCAGAATCGGCTGGCGTTATACACACGAGTTAAGTCTCCATATATACGTGTCTGTGTGTGTGTGTTGATGTGCATGTATATGGAGTTGGACAGGGTAAGAGTAAGAAAAAGAGAAAGGGGGATAGAGACGAGAAAGAGTGAGTGGCAAAAGGCGTAGCAGTAGCGGAATGGTTGGTACAAACTCCGCTGGTAGCAAGCAGCAGCAAGTGGTCATGGTTGTATTAGTCGTAGAGTAGAAAGAATCGAGAAGAAGAGAGACGGAGCTTGGCAAAAAGGAAAGAGAGAAAACGGTGGAGGAGGTGGAGCAAAGTGCGAATAAGAGAAGCCCGCGAGAGACTTTTCGTTTTCAGTCGTTTCGTTCCTCTTCTTCTTCTTCTTCGACTCCCTCCGAATGGATATACATCGCCCATATGAATATAGATATTTGTAGGATCAAGATTTTTATTCCTTCTTATCGCACGTCGATGTCCATGTGTTGAAATTATGTACAGACTAGTCGTGGATACTTTGGAATACGTAAATCGAGCGAATTGACTCGTCCAGGGACGAAAATTTAGTCCCGAGCAGGCTCCCAAGAAAATTCGACCCTGTTTATGCGAATTATCCAACGAATTCCTTCGTATCATTAAATTGCGACGATCGAGAGTCATCCTCGGGGGTCTCGGACTCGGAATTGAACCAAAATGTGTCGAGCTTGCAATTCTCGTTCGTTATTTCCGACACAGAGTCGTTGGACTCTTCGGAATCCCAAGAAACATCGTTTTTTTTCGTTAACTGGCAGAATTTTATACGGTCTTGAAGTTTGCATCGTTGGAACGCAACGAAATTCTGTTTTTTATTGAGAATTTTGATTCACTATTTCGCCAGGACACTGAAACAATTTTTTTTTAGGATCCAGACACAAAATCGGTATGAAAATTGTCATGGTTTTTGAAATTTAACAAAAAATTAATAGAAAATCGTATTTTTCGTTGGATTTCAACGCTGCGAACTTCAGTGTCGGAAAATTTTGAAAACTATGTGAAATATTTTGAGTTTATTCGATTTTTAATCGAATTTTAATTTTATATAAAATATTATTTTTATTTGAGTTCAGTTTATTTCATTTCAATAAAGACTTCGATTGCACACTTGGCTGTGAGTGCATATTGGGTCAATTTGACCCGAGACGTTTTTCGAATTGTTGTATTCCCAAAAATATGAATTTTTTGTTTTTTTTTGGAGTAAATTAAAATTTTTTGGGCGGAAATGAATTTTTGGAGGAAAATGAAATGGCATAGGATCGGGGAAAGGAAATTGTTGGGGTCAAAACGACCCAGTATGCGCTCGGAGGCTTAATCATTTGAAACTTAATGACTCTAAAGTTTGCATCGTTGGAATGCAACGAAATTCTGTTTTTTATTGAGAATTTTCATTCACTATTTCGCCAGGACACTGAAACGATATTTTTTTAGGATCCAGACACAAAATCGGTACGAAAATTGTCATGGTTTTTGAAATTGAACAAAAAATTGATAGAAAATCGTATTTTTCGTTGGATTTCGACGTTGCGAACTTGAGTGTCGTAATTTTATCGATTTTGACACTTCCTGCATTGAAAATCAACTTTTTCGTGGTGAAAAATGGATTTCAAGATTTTGGGAGACGCGGAGAAAAATTGTCCGGATACCAGACGATCGGCGAGACGAAGAAACTCCAAATAATCGATTTGGGAGAAAATAAATAAAAAATAATGGGAGGAAAAGAGTGAGAGGGACGGGAATCAACTCCGCGCGGGTGCATCGACGACGTCATGGCTTGCCCGAGCCGCTTCATTGCACGGTCAGGGCCGGATGTCACTCATCAAAATTATATACATCTGTAGGTCAACTAATAATAGGTCTCATAGATTATACTTTGGGGTTATTGGTCTCGTTTGGTGCGCGCACTCCTTTGCCTCGATGCACCTTGCCACGAAATTGCATCGCATTTCACCAATTTCTTATCTCGCTCTCCATTTCGGAGATCCAATCCCGACCAACCGGAAGTTGCATTCGTAAAAGTAAAGTACGAGAGTTCCGGTCATTCGGATACCGCGCAAATTATGGCCAGCAGTTTCATAAATGAAAAACATTCGACGAATTACCGAGACAAAATCGCTAAATTACTCGACTTTTTTTTTCAATCCAACATTTGGAGATAAAAAAATATTCATGATTGTCGAAAAGTAGTTCTGATCGAAATGATTTGCATGTTTGAATCGCGTTTACGAATCCTCGTTGATACTTTTTCTTCACTCTCAAGAATTTATTGGTGCGGAATAGAAATCGAGGGAATTGGAACAAATTTTGTCCCTGAAATTGTAAAAATGATTTTTCAAATCTAGGAATTATTTATCGTTTCTAAATCCCCGCAGAAATCCGGAATATCAGTTGAAAATTAAGGAGGATCCGTTATGGCGCAATGACGTTGAAGTTTGCATCGTCGGAATGCAACGAAATTCATTCATTTTGTGACAAAACTCTTATCAAAAATGTACAATTTTATTACAATGATAAAACGATCGATTTTTGCGGCCCAGCAAGTATATTCTCGAAAGATTTCGATGTTTTAGAAAATTAAACAAATTATCAATAAAAATACATATTTTTCGTTGAATTCCAACGTTGCAACCTCATTTTCAATCTAATTATCGCTCTACTAACGGAACCTCCTTAAATCGAAAGAAATTACGATCGAAATGAGTTCGAAATCCAAAAAGTAAAAAACATGGAAAAATCCAAGAATACGACGTTGGGGTTCGGTGAAAAATAAGTTTTCCTCTCCAAATTTTGTTAAATTTCGAAAACCATGAAAATTTTCGTACCGATTTTAAGTTGGAATAAAAAAAAAAGATCGTTTTATCGTCCGGACGAAATACTGAAGAAAAATCTCGAGATTTGTTCAAAAGAAAAATCAGAATTTCGTTGCGTTTCAATAAAGTTGTATGAAAAATTGATTATTTTTATTTATTCCAAATGTCAAAAAGTCGTGACGAGTTTCGAATAAACGCGGGGACGTGAAAAAAAAGTTGAAAAAAAACGTGTAACGCGTCAACATTAGTTTGGATGAAAGTTGGAGGAGAGAAATGTATAAGGAGGATTAAAAATTGTAAAGAATGATAAAAAATAGTGGGTGAATTCGTGCATATATGAATGCGCGCCCCCCGCAGCGATAAGTCGCCAGGAGAGAAGGATCGCGGGCGCGAGCGAGAGAACGCGGTGTACGCGACAGAGAAGTAGTCATGATAGGGTAAAAATATAGACGGGAGGATGATGATACAGGCTGGTATAGTTACGTGTGTACGATCGTCGAAACTGACTGCTGGTGAGTCTCGTGAGTGACGGGTGTGACGCAGACGGATGCCACTCATTTGTCTCGGTTCGAGAAGAGACGAAGACTCGCGCGGTGCGTGTGTAGAGAGCCTGGCGAGAGAGAGAGAGAGAGAGAGAGAGAGAGAGAGAGGGACGGGATAAAGGTGAAGAAAATGAAAGGCAAGCAGCGAGAGCTCGCGATCCGAAACAGCAGAGAGATGAGCGAAAGGCAGAGATTCGAGGAGAATATAAGCGCAGCGAGAGAGAATCACCGCGCTCGCGAGAGACTTGAGACCGAGCTAGCCAACTAACTGACAAGTTTTTCGGGCCAGAAAGATATGGACCCCCGTCGTGCTCTCGCTCTCGCATCCCGCTGTGGCCGCTGCTCAATTTTTTCCTTCTTTTTCCTGCTTCCCAGCACCTTCCACACCATCTTATTCTTCTACTTTGCGTCTCTCCGCTCTTTGCGTCCGCGTTTCTTCCTTCTCTCCTTTCAATCTCGCGTACGATTCCCGTAACCGTTCCTTTTCTTATCGATTCTTATCCAAGGGTGTTTATATTCGATTCTCCATTTTCTGGCATGACTCTGAAGTTTGCATCGTTGGAATGCAACGAAATCCATTTTTATCTTTGGCAAAAATAATCATTTTAATGGAAAATGTAATTACGATGATAAAATGATCGATTCTTGCCATTCAAAAAGCATATTGGCTCGAAAAATTTGGATGACATTGAAAACTGAACGAATTTTCAATAAAATTTAATATTTTTCTATGCATTCCAACGTTGCAAACTTCAGCTTTATTTCCATGTTCTGATCCTGCGATTTGCTGATCATTCATGCGGGGCTGAAGTTTGCAACGTTGGAATGCAACGAAAAATATGGATTTTTATTGATAATTTGTTTAATTTTATAAAACATCGAAATCTTTCGAGCTAATACACTTGCTGGGCCGCAAAAATCGATCGTTTTATCATTTTAATAATATTGTACATTTTTGTAAAGAGTTTTGTTTAAAAATGAATGAATTTCGTTGCATTCCAACGATGCAAACTTCAACGTCATGGAACTCTCGTGGGAGACCCAGCAAGAAAAATTGGCAAACAGGAAAATTAATTTCCATTCGAAAATTTAAACCCAAAACGGTGATATTATTTTTTTTGGCACTGTTCCGCTGAAAACCAATTTTGAAAAATCCATGTCTCTGGTAAAATTTAGCGAATAGGCTTCAACTTGGTCCCTTTTTTCGTTTTTTGATACGGGATCGCGTGGAAAATCGGTTTAAAATTCGGTAAAAAGGGCGCGGGATTTAAAATCGCCTGGGATAAATAAAAATGAGGAAAAAATACGATGCTGAAGTTTGCAACGTTGGAATGCAACGAAAAATATACATTTTTATTGATAATTTGTTTAATTTTATAAAACATCGAAATCTTTCGAGTTTATAAACTTGCTGGGCGGGAAAAATCGATCGTTTAATCATCGTAATAAAATTGTACATTTTCGTTAAGAGTTTTGTCACAAAATTCATGAATTTCGTTGCATTCCAACGATGCAAACTTGAACGTTATCGAAACAAAATTTCTGGACCCGGATGACGAATTGACAGACACACACACGACAAAAGAAACTCGCGGGGGCAGGATTAGAAAAATAAATTTGATAGTGACGCGGGAGTCCTAGAAATAATTTACGCAAGATTTCGTGACGTGTTTTGGCGATTGGTCAGGCGGGAGGCGGTCAATAAAGGAGGAAATAAAAATAATTGAAACAAAAGAGGAGGAAAAAATGAGAAAGGCTCGTTGGAGAGCGCGTCGATACAAGTGGAAGGCATTAAATACTGGTAGGATGCGCTCTATGCCTCGTGCATATGGAGACTTATGGATATCCATAGAGTGTATAGCAACGAAAAGTCAAAGTCATTAATAACTCGAACGGAAACGCCCATCCTCGCAACGCGCTCCTCGCATCGTTTTCTTTAAAGTCGAACCCGCGTGTACGTTCGCTGCTCCCTCGCTCTTGCCTTCGTTTATATATCGCGGCCGCGCGCGTATATATAGCCATGGATTTTGTTTAACGTTGCTTACCTGCTCGGGTCAAAGCGGGATAAGAATAAGAGCAGAATGAAGGAGGAGCAGGAGGAGGACGAGGGCGAACCGCGATGTGTTGTATATGTGGGAAACCGGCGTAGTTACCGCGCGGAGCCCCCCGAATATATATTGTTTAGTATACCTGAGAAATTTAGTGGTCGCGGCGAGTAAATTTGTTGGGCGAGCCTGACCGCAGAGCTCACTGCGCAGGGCCAACATCTCCAGGAGTTTCCTTCACCCCTTCGCGTCTTCTTATAAAATCTCAACTTATCCGCCTCTGTAGCTTTGATGGGCCCGCGCTGCGCCCCCCAAAAGTCTCTTATCGCGCCCTCGAACGTCTCTCTCACGTTTTCGCGACCAAACTTGATGTTGACGGGCCCCGATGACTAAACTTTTTAGGACTCGCGAGACTTTTGACTTTTTTTTTCCAAAAACGGATGAAAACTTGTCGATCAATTTGAATTTGATTCGTTTTGATCGATTTTCTCCCGATGCGTTGATCGCGGCGTAAAAAAATCGTCGTGAAATTTTTGGATGATCAAAATTCGTTCATTTTGATTAAATAATTTTTTTCTTCAATCGTTCGAGACGATGGAAAAATTGAATGAAAGTTTCTGGGACGAGTTGCGCGAATGCGAAATGAATTTTATAGACGAGCTGAGATTTTCCGGATGCTGCGCCGTAGGTCGAATTTTAACGATCGATGACTTTCCGTAATTCAAAGTGTAGGATGTGAAAAAAATGTCTCGCTTGGCCGTAGGATCGGGCGGACGTAATCGCTGGAACAAAAACGAATCGATCGCGGCGGAAACGCGTTTCATCTTCGCGCGCGGTACAAAATTATTGAGATCGTTAAATACATTTTTTAAAACGTAACATCTCGACTGCGTGCACAATACACAAAAGTCTTGTTCTCGCAATCGTCCTGCTCGCGCCCGGTCTCTTAACTTTGCGGGCCTTCATGCCGGCATGACTCTTCGAAACGCGCTCCAACTGCCGCCGCGCGCCATTCTTTAATGATGGAAACCCAGAGCATTTTCTAAGTAGTAGCTCCTGCTCCGTATGGGGTGCGTATCGAAAGGTGTTTCGCGGTCTCTTTCGACTCCCGTCGTGCGACAACGCGCCGCGCGATCTCGAACCTGCTCATCGCGTTCCCCAACCTCTCGTCGATCTATCGCTAAATTTTTGCAACGCACACTGCTCGATTCAATTTCAATTCGCCATTAAAAAATTGGAAAAAGGCGCAAGAAAAAATGGAATTTCCGCGCATTTTTCTTAATAGAATGTCAAAAATTTCAAATTTCCATTTTTTTCGCATTTTTTCCCTCCGCGCCGCGCGATCTCGATTCAATTTCAATTCGCCATTAAAAAATTTGGAAAAAGGCGCAAGAAAAAATGGAATTTCCGCGCATTTTTCTTAATAGAATGTCAAAAATTTCAAATTTCCATTTTTTTCGCATTTTTTCCCTTCGCGCCGCGCGATCTCGATTCAATTTCAATTCGCCATTAAACAATTTGGAAAAAGGCGCAAGAAAAAATGGAATTTCCGCGCATTTTTCTTAATAGAATGTCAAAAATTTCAAATTTCCATTTTTTTCGCATTTTTTCCCTCCGCGCCGCGCGATCTCGATTCAATTTCGATTCGCCATTAAAAAATTGGAAAAAAGCGAAAGAAAAATTGGGATTTCCACGCATTTTTCTTAATAGAATCTCAAAAATTTTGTAATTTCGATTTTTCCGCATTTTTGGGCTACGTCGAAAAAGACTGCGCGGCTGGAACGGAAGCTGCGCGATCGAAATTCAATTTTTCGTGATTATCTATAAATTATTTTGAATATTTAACTTGATGGAAATTCATTTTTGAGTTTATGGATCAATTTCTCCGGCGACTGCCATAAATGTGCGGCTCCGGAGCCATAAAACCGAAGAGCATTGTTGGGAAGCGGCGCATAAATCATCGGAACATCCAAACGAATGTCTCGAATCGGGAATTGTCTGTACCTGCGCGATAAATAACGCGATGATACGAGAAATTAAAGGAAACGTGCTGCGGAAAAAATGGAAAAACTAATCGTTCTCAAGGTCGTGCGCTACAAACTCAATTTTGATTCATTCGGCAGCATTTTTTTTGCTCCCGAGTCTTACGCGAAGATTTCCAACAATTCGGGGCCTTCGGGCTCACGAACTTGGCCGGAGATAAGAGAATCGCGCAAGATGCAAAAGTCGAGAAAAAATTTTCATTCGATTTAAAGGAAAATTGAAAACTTGAAATTTCAGCGATATTAAAAAAAAAAGTTGGTCCGGAAAGAATTTCGATCGTTCGGACCAAAATGGCGTGAAAAAAAAAGTTGAAATTCCGTTTTTCAATTATTTTTCCGTCACCCATCTGGACCGATACGATTCGAAAGTTGATTTTTAAATACAAGTGCAAAACTGTTTGGGGTGCGTTTGAAAAATCGAATTGTCGAGAGCGAAGAAACTGTAGACGGCGTGGCGTGAATGACGAACGCGTACAGAATTGATGCGAAAGAGAAAGAAGGAGAGAGAGAGAGAGAGAGAGCAGAATGAAAAAAAAAGTATAACGAAACGAGCAGGAAAAACGAGGGGAGACGAAGGAGCAAAGAGAGAAAAAGGAAGAGGAGAATGAGGGAACGAGAAAAAGAGGAGCGGAGAGGGAGGAGGAAGGAAGAAAAAGGCAAAAACAGCGGAAGCAGAAGGAGAAAGCAAGAAAAAGATAAAAAGGGAGAAAGAAAGAGGCAAGAGAAAAAAGTTTTGAAGAAAAAGAGAGAGAGAGAGAGAGAGAGAGAGAGGAAGAGAAAAACAGATGGAAGCGCGGAGAACGTAGTACGAGAAGAGTCGAGAGAGAGAGCTTGGGCGCGCGACGGAGGCTGCAACTGATGATCGCATGCATTTAAATTGGTTCATTAAGGCCCCCGTGTGCGTGGATGCTCGTTTCTCTTTCTTTTTATCTCCTCGTCTCGCTCGCTCTTGTTTCGATCGCGTTGCTCCGCAGCAGCAGCAGCCGCCGCCGCCCACTCTTGCGTGTTCTATGCATTTCCAGCCTTTATCTGCCCTCGAATCCGCGAACCGCCACCCGCGCGATCCGCTACAATCGCGACGCGTGCGCGCGATCCTCGCTTTAGGACCACGCGGAGAAAATTCCACCGGCCATGTGTCCAGCACCAATGACGCGACTTGCCAAATCCAAATCTCGCGCACACCAAGAATATATACATCGTGCCAACATCTTTCAACCCTTATCTTTGCTCCCTCGAGCTTTTTCCCCTCTTGAATTATAATGCGGCCGATTTTATTCCACATAATCGACGAGGCGTCTTGCGCGCGTGTCGCACGCGCTCTCGCACGTGCTCCTCGTTTGTTCTCCAACTATTTTTATTCCTCGACGTTCTTTGTCAACGTTTCGACAATCACACGGTCAGGCCAAATCGTACGCTAATCTCCCAGCAGGAGTTTGTGCTGCTCACCATTCATGGCCACTTATGGAATTTGCGCCACCCACGCGCCAAAAATATTTGTCGAGTTTTTATTAGCGATGAAACCCGGAAAAACAAAAAATCAACCACGCGAAACCGCAAATTCATGAGGCTCAAGTTTGCAACGTTGGAATGCAACGAAAAATATGGATTTTTATTGATAATTTGTTTAATTTTATAAAACATCGAAATATTTCGAGTTTATACACTTGCTGGGCCGCAAAAATCGATCGTTTTATCATTTTAATAATATTGTATATTTTTGTAAAGAGTTTTGTTACAAAATTCATGAATTTCGTTGCTTCCCAACGATGCAAACTTCAACGTCATGGAACTCTCGTGGAAGACCCAGCAAGAAAAATTGGCAAACAGGATAATTAATTTCCATTCGAAAATTTAAGCCCAAAACGGTGATATTATGTTTTTGGCACTGTTTCGCTAAAAACCAATTTTGAAAAATTCATGTCTCTGGTAAAATTTAGCGAATAGGCTTCAACTTGGTCCCTTTTTTCGTTTTTTGATACGGGATCACGTGGAAATCGGTTTAAAATTCGGTAAAAAGGACGCGGGATTTAAAATCGCCTGGGATAAATAAAAATGAGGAAAAAATACGATGCTAAAGTTTGCAACGTTGGAATGCAACGAAAAATATGTATTTTTATTGATAATTTGTTTTATTTTATAAAACATCGAAATCTTTCGAGTTTATACACTTGCTGGGCCGCAAAAATCGATCTTTTTATCATCGTAATAAAATTGTACATTTTCGTTAAGAGTTTTGTCACCAAATTCATGAATTTCGTTGCATTCCAACGATGCAAACTTCAGCGTCATCTAAATTCGGGCGATGACGTTGCAACCAAAACCATTTTTTTTTCTATGGCAAAAGTTCACCATAGAAATACAGAATATCAAAATGTGACGATAAAAACGATGTTGAAGTTTGCATCGTTGGAATGCAACGAAATTCCCTTTTTTCCTGAGCAGATTTCGAGATTCTCATTAAATATTCGATCAGGACAATAAAACGATATTTTTTTACGATCAAAACCTAAAATCACTAAGAAAATCGTCATGGCTTTTGAAATTCAAGGAAAAATTAATAGACCAAGTATTGTTTCGTTGCATTCCAACGATGCAAACTATTTTTTCCGGATCGCGAAAATCAAACGAATCAGCAGATTCGGAAAAACTTGAAAATTCACCCAGAATGAAAATTCTTTTTTATTTTTTTTGGCAATTAGTGATCAAGTCAATTTTTCCCCCAAGTAAAATATCGAGCGTATAGTTTTGCACTGAGAGGGACTTTTACGAGGTGCCGTAAACGCGCTCGTTATTGCGGGACCAAAACGACGCTCAACGAAAATCCTCTCGCAACGGGATCGATTTTCTGCATCGATTCGAGCTTTATTTACCTTTGTAAAAACAAAAAAATGAGGAAGAAATTGTTGAAAATACACAAGCTGAAAATTAAATAATCGATTAATCGAATTTTTCGCAGAAACGTCCTGAAAGCTCGCTCCTCGGACAAGGTGTGATCAAAACGAGTGGAAAAAACTGGCAGACTTTTCTGGACAGTCGCCAGCCGCGCGTGCAGTCGCTTTTTTTGTGATCAAGAACTTGTTTAGTAACGAAAAGTGCATAATGCAATGACGTTGAAGTTTGCATCGTTGGAATGCAACGAAATTCTGTTTTTTATTGAGAATTTTGATTCACTATTTCGCCAGGACAATGAAACGATTTTTTTTTAGGATCCAGACACAAAATCGGTATGAAAATTGTCATGGTTTTTGAAATTCAACAAAAAATTAATAGAAAATCGTATTTTTCGTTGGAATTGCAACGTTGCGAACTTCAGTGTCGTCCTGATGGAATATTTCATGAGAATCTCGAGATCTCCGCAAGAAAAAACGGAATTTCGACGGATGCAAACTTCAACATCGTGCGAGTCTGTGTAGAATCGAATTGGGATTTTCGTGTCTCTTTTTCGCGTATTCAGAGGGAAGAATCGTGCGCGATATGCATCGAGAATCGCGCGCGCGCCGCGCTCTGGCTAAATTTTGCCACCCCCGCGATGCATGCATGGGGTTTTAGTGCATATATGGTGGATAATATGCGTGCGTACGCGAACAACGTTAGGAATCCCGGAGGCGCACGTCACAGGAGCTCATTGGCCGCGTGACCCCGGCACGACGAACCAGCAGCAGCACCACCTGATCCCCCGTGTCCACGTTTAGAGAGCTGCGCGGCTGTCTGTGCTGTTGGTTCGCGTGCTCGTTGATCGCGAAGGGCCGCGCGCCGCCGCCGGCGAACAAACCCCGGTTGCGGTAGTTAGCGTCACGCGGACGGGCCTAGCAATCATCCGTCACGAATCCAACGAATAAAGGCGATCAACGCACGAGCGAACACCGCTGATCCTTCCAAACTGCATAATCGATCAGCTTTCTAGTTTTTTTCCCTTTTTTCTTCACACAATCCACGCAAAACTCGTCTCTCGCGAGCTGCAGTCAAAAGATTCCGCAGTGGCTTTTTTTTTTTCCATGCACGGCTGTCGTTGCGGCTGTCAATGTCAATAAAAATCTCAAACTTTTTTGCCATCGACTTATTCCAAGAGAAAATACGGTGTTGAAGTTTGCATCGTTGAATGCAACGAAATTCTGTTTTTTTATTGAGAATTTTGATTAAATACTTCGCTAGGACAATGCAACGATCTTTTTTTAGGATCCAGACACAAAATCGGTAAATAAATTGTCATGGTTTTTGAAATTGAACAAAAAATTAATAGAAAATCGTATTTTTCGTTGGATTTCAACGCTGCGAACTTCAGTGTCGTGAGAAAATCGTGTCGAATTATTTTTACCTGCTTCGAGATTGCGAGGGTCGCGTCAATGACGTTTCTGTTGAAATTAGCGAATTTTCTGATGCCACAAACGCCAAAGAAACTTCAGAAACTTGATCGAAAAGCCTCAGGCCTCATAAATATCTTTGGGAACCTGAAAATCTTGCTGGATTCGGTTTTGATGCCCCGGAAATCGATACAAATTTTCACTCCCCAACGAAGCTATTAAATTTTGAATCATTCGGACAAATTGCCTCGGACGTCCATTCAATTGCGTAGTTTTAGTCAAAACTCATCGGGTATCGTTGCAGCCGAACGATGGGAACTTCAATGCCATATTCCAGGTCATTTTGTGATTATTATTTGATGTTATTAAAAATGATGTTAATCAAAATGAAAATAATGGCGATTCCGGGCATTGAAGGACCATCGGCTTCGGGGCTCACATAATTCGGTTACGAAGCAATTTCGGCCGAACCAAATTATGATTTTCAAGTTTGCATCGTTGTAATCAAACGATGTAATTTTTTATTCAGTATTTTGAAAATTGACGCACTCGTCGCAATTTTTCTGGTGAATTTCGTTGCATTTCAATATTAAAAATATTTTTTTATGGTTTTTTGGTCATTTAATTGATTAACATTCAAAGCAATCAAACGATATATAAATTTTTTATTCATTATTTTGAAAATTGACGCACTCGTCGCAATTTTTCTAGTGAATTTCGTTGCATTTCAATATTAAAAATATTTTTCATGGTTTTTTGGTCATTTAATTGATTAACACTCAAAGCAATCAAACGATATATAAATTTTTTATTCATTATTTTGAAAATTGACGCACTCGTTGCAATTTTTCTAGTAAATTTCGTTGCATTTCAACATTAAAAATATTTTTTATGGTTTTTTCGTCATTTAATTGATTAACATTCAAAGCAATCAAACGATATATAAATTTTTTATTCATTATTTTGAAAATTGACGCACTCGTTGCAATTTTTCTAGTAAATTTCGTTGCATTTCAACATTAAAAATATTTTTCATGGTTTTTTGGTCATTTAATTGATCAATTTTCCAAGTAATCAAAATTTTTCGATCCGACGCACTTTTGGGATCGGAAAAATCGATCGCTGCTCCGAAATTCGAATTTCGAGGCTTCTAGATCGCGAGTTACGATTATTTGTCACGTTCGTCAAATTATGGCAGTCGAAACTGAATCGCAATCGTGTGCACATCACGAATGGACGTTTCTGCGTGCGTGTAACGGCAGCAGCGCGTTTCGGTCGAATGATCCTGTATATCGCTCGATGTGTTTCAAGTTTATGGGATTCGTCGATATACTCGACATGAGCGAGCAGAGCGAGAGGCCCTCCGCGTTTCTAGCGTTTCGTTGTATCTCGCGGGGCTTGGGCAAGATTTGCTGCAGCACGTGGGAAAGTCAAGTGTGTGCATGAGGCTGCACTAGCCTCTCGTTGCCCCTTTCGTATTGTTTAATTCCGTAGTTTTGATCCAACGTCCAATTTGCTGGAGTTTCGAATCGCCAATTTGGTGCCAACTTTCGCTTACAATTTTCCTACAATCGAGAAGATTGAATAATGATAGTGTCTTGGAAAATTGAGATCGTATCGAAAAAATTGACTCTCGTAAGAAATGCGAATTTTTCCCATACATACAAAACGCTTTGTGAGACTAAGTTCATTAAAAAGTTGTAACAAGTTGACTGAAGAACAACAATTACTCGAAATTCCAGATTTTCCGAGTTAATCTGTATTTTTTATACAATAACCAAAATTTCGAAAAAAGTTTACGATCGATTTTTTTGAAAAACTTAACGAAGCTTTTTTGATGTTGCACAAAAGCGTATGCAAATTTTCAAGAGGCTTCGTTATTTAGAAATAGAAATATTCGATATTAAAAAAAATTTTATTTCAATTTTAATTCAATTTTATATCCAATCTAATAATATTTTTTATTTTAGTTTTAATTATTATTACAATTATAATATAATTGATATTTTAATGAATAGAAATAATATAAATATTTAATAATATTATTAATATTTTATGCATAACATTTATTAAATTTATTTATCAATTTGAATAATATTCAAAAATTATTTGACAAAAATTTAATTATTATAAAAATTCTTAATATTTCATTAATAATATTTCTCGGTCTATTTAATGTTGAAACCATTCACCACGCGCTCTTTACGAGAAACTACTGAAAAATTGTGATTTTCATAAATAATTATCTCGACCTGTCCATGTTGAAACGTCTAAAAATTGCGCGAGCAATTCTATCGACAGAAAATGTTGCAAAGAACGTCCTTAGCGTGAGTCAAAGGGCAATGGGGCAGAGACACCGAACTGCAACGACGATGGTAGCAAAAATAATTGAATCTGATGAAACGTTGATGGAAAAAGGATTCTCGATGGCAGAATTGAGGAAAAAGATTGCGTAATGGCGTTTGTTTTGAGTTGATAAACGTGTAATTGGACGTGTGACGTTCGCTCGTGGCTTAGCCACGAGGAAGATGCGATCGAATGGCCCTCGGAGCAGGATACACGTGAGATGAATTGATTGTTGACCAAATTGCAGGCGTGTGATACACAAGGATCCTCGGATATATATGTGCGCTATAAATTATGATACTCCGATTGTAAACACCTTGAATAAGAGTACGTGTGTGTGTGTGTGTGTGTGAGGCTTGATGATCGTTCTCGAGGTTCGGTTACATCTGGCACTCATCAATTTATATCGCTCTTCTCTCGTGCATCAGGCACGCATGTATAATAAATGTTCACTGTGCTAACATGCAATGATCGTTATGGACATATAAATGCATCGGGTTTGTTTGTCCTGGACTGAGAAACCCTTGAATTACATTTATTTGATAAACAATTGACATTTTGTTTACCACACTCTGGCTTTTTCGAAAGAATCTCCATTTTTTTTCATCAAGACGAAAAATTGAATTGTTCAATGATTTGGATTCGTTAATTTTTAGGGAATTCCCTTGGATCGGTTCGCAATTTTGCTATTATTTTTATTAATCTTAATTAAAATCTTAATTAGGACACCTCCCTAGACACACATGGGTCTGGGGGACCCGAACGTTTTTTATCGCCCTCGGACGCGTTTAAAAAATCGGAAAAAAATTCAGGAAAGTGGATAAAAACGATTTTTTATTATTTTTTTTTAATGCTGATTGATACGAAGAATGAGGAAATCAAAGCATTCGCTGAATGGGTCCCCCAGACCCATGTGTGTCTACCGAGGGATAAATTTATCTTTCTTGTTTTTATTTCGTCAATTACATCGACGAAATCGAGTTTTTTCAACTTTTAATAAAAAAAATGACAGTTTTTGGGTTTTTATTCCAAGTTTTTTTTTAGTTTTTAGAATTTTTGTTTGATGGTTTTGAAAATATTGAGGATATCATTCATTTCTGAAGTGTTTGGCTGTTTCTATTTGATTATCGGAATGTTTGCGTTACGAGACGTTTTTAGCATCGCTCGTATTTACAAATACGATTTCTGTTTACGATCACGGATCACCGAATGATGACGAAACGCGGTGCGAGGGTGGCCGAAGGGGCGCCCGCGTGCTTCTGGGCTCTCCCTGCTTTTTCTACAACTCCTCGACTCTTGTGTATACCGATCGAATTCGGGCCCTACAACGATTACTCTTATTGGATAGACTTTTTCTCGACAACACACTCGAGACTGAACGCAGTTTGTAGCGTGTGAGAAACTGCCGCATGTATTGCAACAACTTTGCCGACAAATATTGTGCTGCAGGGTGCCATTGAGCACCCTTCACCATAATAATCCTCATGCACTCTTCGATATCCGATGACCTGCCCCCGTGTTTTTTCGACCATTAAGCGTTCCATCGGTATTTCGTCTCTTTTCGTCAATCAAAATGCCCAAAACCGAGTCACTCGTTCCAAAAATTTCATTTTTTACGTGATACAAAAAAAATATTCGATTTTTTCGAAATTGCCTCCCCAATTTTTCAGTTTTTGTCGCTTTTTTTAAATTGTTTGCCGAAATTTCGAAATTTTTCGAGTGAAATTGTACGAAACGCGATAATGAAGATTGTCGATGAAAATTACACGAAAATTAGTGGGAAAAGACTTTTCCGGGTATTTTTTTTACGTAATATAAAAAAATGTTCGATTTTTTCGAAATTCCCTCCCCATTTTTTTAGTTTTTGTCGCTTTTTTTAAATTGTTTGCCGAAATTTCGAAATTTTTCGAGTGAAACTGTACGAAACGCGATAATGAAGATTGCCGATAAAAATTACATGAAAATTCACGGTTTTTCCGTGTATTCATGAATTTTCCAAGTTTTTTAACGTTATTCCTGAATTATGAGAATGGAAAAATGAAGAAAATTGGTCGGAAAAGACTTTTCCAGGCATTTTTTTACGTAATATAAAAAAATGTTCGATTTTTTCAAAATTCCCTCCCCCTTTTTTTAGTTTTTATCGCTTTTTTTTATTGTTTGCCGAAATTTCGAAATTTTTCGAGTGAAACGGTACGAAACGCGATAATGACGATTGTCGATGAAAAATCCATGAAAATTTACCGATTTTCCGTGTATTCATGAATTTTCCAAGTTTTTTAATGTTCCTGGATTATGAGGATGGAAAAATGAAGAAAATTGGTAGAAAAAGACTTTTCCGGGCATTTTTTTATGTGATATAAAAAAAATATTCGATTTTTTCGAATTTCTTTTCCCATTTTTTAAAGTTTTTATCGCTTTTTCTTTATTGTTTGCCGATATTTCGAAATTTTTTCAGTAAAATTGTACGAAACGCGATAATGAAGATTGTCGATGAAAATTACACGAAAATTTACGGATTTTCCGTGCATTCATGAATTTTCCAAGTTTTTTAATGTTCCTGGATTATGAGGACGGAAAAATGATGAAAATTGGTCAGAAAAGACTTTTCCGGGCATTTTTTCGAAATTCCCTCCCCATTTTTTTGGTTTTTGTCGCTTTTTTTATTGTTCGCCGAAATTTCGAAAATTTTCAAGTAAAATTGTACGAAACGCGATAATGACGATCGTCGATGAAAAATACACGAAAATTTATGGATTTTCCGTGGATCCATGAATTTTACAAGTTTTTTTGTGTTGCTGGATTATGAGGATGGAAAAATGAAGAAAATGAGTGGGAAAAGACTTTTCCGGGCAGGTAAAGATCGCGCCATACGGAGACTCGATCGGACGCAGCGCGAGCGAGGATACAAATGTAATGGAGTTAAGAATTATTGAAAAAAGATAGAAAGATAGAAAAAGATAGCGATGTGTTGAGCGTGTAGGCCGCGGGGCTTCATAACGGACCCCCGGCGGGCAGTTTTGTATATAGCGCGGGAAAGAGGAAGAAAAAAAAGAGTGGGGAGTCGCAGGCGCGCGCGCCTCAAGAAAAGGGGAACCCCCGCGGTGATAATTAGGGACCCACGAGTGTTTCTGGCCCTGGAACAGACGTCCTTGAAGTTTTGCCGCCTTCGGCGGACCGATCGCGCCCTTTCCTCGCTGAAAACATGACCGGTCATCGTTCTACGGGTTTTTACTCTCTCTCTCTCTCTCGCTCCCTCTCGCTCTTCCCTCCCATCCTAGTCCATGATTCCGCGCTTCGTTCTCGACAATACAAACCCACAATTCCCACTACATCACGCTTCTGAATAATATACTGTTACGTATTATATATTACACAAAGACTTTGTTTTTTACCGCGCGACCTGCTGAGGCGAGCTCTCGCCGTTAATGATTCTTCAAGAATTCGCGCACGACGATCAACGAGCCCAAAACTTATGAGCTTTTCTTCACACCCTCGACTTTTCTTCTTTTCACCTCATCGTGGCACTCCCGAGAAAATACCAACCGCGTTACGAATATGGAAACAAAAAATCAAAATTACCCAAAATCCGGACGATGTTGAAGTTTGCATCGTTGGAATGCAACGAAATTCCGTTTTTTCTTGAGCAGATCTCGAGATTCTCATTAAATATTCGATCAGGACAATGAAACGATATTTTTTCATGATCAAAACCCAAAGTCGGTACGAAAATCGTCATAGTTTTTGCAATTCAAGGAAAAATTGGTCGTTGCATTCCAACGATTATAAATCCGGAGGCTGCGGCTTCATAAATTAAAAAAAAAAAAAAACATTTCTTTGAACTTTTATTTCGAAACGAAAGCGAAACATCGCGGCGTTACGAAAAATCTGGCGTTTCGATCTTCGCAGATCCGAAAGTCAGTCTCGATCCAAATTTTCCGGAGCTTTTGGGTCTATCAGCAAATTTTCGCGTATTTTTTAACCTGCGGAATGAGAAAGTTGGAAAAAAAATGGCAGAAACTGCGAAAAATGTTTTGAAAGTTGGAAAAAATTGCATTTTAGTTTGTTAGCGGAAATAATTGACAGAAAAACTGAGGATTAGTCAAAATTGTGGACGAAAAAGTTCCAAATTCGAGAACACGCGTGAAAAAAAAAAAATTTCGTGTTTTTGGGATTTTTTATTATATATGTGGAATTTTTTTTTTTCAATGTGGCGTTCGATGGCGATGTTGAGAAAGAAAAATTTGCCTAAGCTCAGAGGAGCGCGTGGGATGCGGGGAAGAGATTTTGCTCATTCCAGTCGTTTTCCTTCTTCTCCGCGTGCGCGCTCTTATCTCTGGGACGAGTGTGCAGAGATAAATCGTGGGGGCTGGCAAGTAACAGGGGTGACTCCCGTGGGATAGACCAACGCGTTATATAGTACGAGGCAGGACTGATACAGAGCATCGCGCATCGTTCAATCCAAAATGTATAAATCTACGTCGTTGCTGGTTGAAAATCGGCGACGATGAAGTTTGCATCGTTGGAATGCAACGAAATTCTTTATTTCTCTGCCAGAGTTGATGATTTTCGTTCAGAATTTAATCGTGACGATGAAACGATCGGTTTTTGCTCCCAGAAAGAAATATCGGCTCGAAAAATTTGAATAAATTTTGAAAATTAAACAAATTGTGAATAAAAATAAATATTTTTCGTTGCATTCCAACGTTGCGAACTTCACCCTCAGAAATTTTCTTGATTTCATGTATTTTCAAAATGCTGCCGAACTCCAGTTTGCCAAATTTTTTTTTTTATCAATTCTCCGATAAACTCGTGTCCCTGAAAATCGATTATTATTCCATTTTATTTAAAAATTATTATGGTCAGTTCCCAAATTAGCAAATTTAATTCGATTTTTTATTTTTCTAATTTTTTTAAACTTTTGGTTCAAAATTTTTTTTTCTAAATCGATTATTGTTCGATTTTATTTAAAATTTATTATGTCTCGTTCCCAAATTTGCAAATTTGATTCTGTTTTTTGTTTTTATAATTTTTTCAAACTAATTAATTTTTAATTTTTTCTAAATCGATTATTATTCGATTTTATTTAAAAATTATTATGTTCAGTTCCCAAATTTGCAAATTTCATTCGGTTTTTTGTTTTTCTAATTTTTCCAAACTTGATGAAAATCCTTCATGAATAAAATAGAGTCAAGGGATCGCGTGGATTTGACCCGCGCTCCGTAAAACGATGGGGCAAGTCGTGCGACGTGATTTTCGGAGATTCACGAATCTTGACGCTAAAGTTGTCAATTTTTAATTGAAGATCCATCGAGTTTTCAAGATGATGAAAGAATTTCGAATTTTTGAGCCGACACTGAGCTGCTCGCGGCGAATTCCGCGAGACTCGAGTGATTCGAATGGGCAGGACTGCAGGGCGACGAGCTCGCTGGGAATATTTAGCAGGAGAAATGCTCGTGCGGTCCATAAGCAGCGTCTCGATCTATGAAAACGCGCGCGGGGTTGTTGCGATATCGTATCAAGATCTGTGCGTATTTATAGGGAGAAGGGGAACGAGCAGGGAAGCCCTCGTGGCCGAGAGTCGGGGTAGGAATCTCTTATCTCCGCGGAGCTGTATTCCCGAAGGGCGAGTCCCCGTTTTGGGCTGGCACCCTGAAGATAAGCGAGCGAGTTTGCCCCTCGGAGTTGGCCGGGGGAGAGTGTCATCGCGTTTGCGTTGCGCGGTCATTTCTTTTTTTTTTTTCATCGTCTCCAGGACGCGCGTTCTCGTTGAAAACTGAGATTTTTGCCCACGCACGCATTTGTGCATTGACCCGAGAGTGCATTTTGACTCGCGCGTCACCGACCGATTCAGCTGCGCGCCATGAAACTTGTGCCAGGGAATCGCGCGCGGGCTTTTGGCATCGCAGGAGAGCAAAGAAAACTTTGGCTCAGCTACACATTTATGTCGATGTATACACGCGTTATATATGTCTCTTGCAGGATATAGACACGTATATAGTCCAACAGGGGGTTGCGTGTGCGCGGCATCAACCCCAAAGTCGCTCCTCGCTCTCCTCTTCGCCGCGCGCGTTATTCGGATCGAGAGATGAGGGTGGGTGGTCGGTCGTTCGTGAAATAAGCTCTGCAGACTGTAGGGGTTTTGGTGGTTGAGCTTGGGGCGGCTTATACATGTATATACACAACACCCGACTCTATATAGAGCGAGAGGGACGGGGTAGCAAACGAAGCGAAGGCATAACCAACCAAACTCGAGCCCAAAGGCGACTCTCTGTTTCTTCTTCTTTTTTTTATACATATATCGAAGCGTTTTGCTCCCCCCGAAACCTCGAAATCACCCTCGCGTCTCTTGTCTCTCTCTCGGTTAGTGTTTCTCTCTGTTTTTCCCCCTGGCTCGAAAAGCAGCCAACGCGATCCTCCTGGCACACGACGACGACGCGGATTTCGCCGTATATATCGGTCGCCGTCACTCCGTCACCCCGGACTGCCTGCAACCCCCCCGCGCGCGATATCCCAGCTGCCGATGACGTTTCCACGTGGATACTCGCGAGGCTCGCGTGTTTTCGACGTTCACCGCGCACGCCGATGATTTTCATCCCCAACATCAACTCCAGCCACGCATCAACTTGTACTCTTGCCTCCTCCTTTCTAGTCCCCCTGAATATCTATGCACGCGATCCTGTTCTGCAGCTTAACTCTCAACAATACTTTTCGCCATTTCCCACACGTTTTCGCTCACTTTTTTCGATCCTTCCTACGGTGTTGAAGTTTGCATCGTTGGAATGCAACGAAATTCGCTTTTTTTATTGAGAATTTCGATTCAATATTTCGCCAGGACAATGAAACGATCTTTTTTTAGGATCCAGACACAAAATCGGTATGAGAATTGTCATGATTTTTGAAATTGAACAAAAAGTTAATAGAAAATCGTATTTTTTGTTGAATTCCAACATTGCGAACTTCAGTGTCGTATTCTAACGGTGTTGAAGTTTGCATCGTTGGAATGCAACGAAATTCGCTTTTTTTATTGAGAATTTTCATTCAATATTTCGCCACGACAATGAAACGATCTTTTTGTAGGATCCAAACACAAAATCGGTATGAGAATTGTCATGATTTTTGAAATTGAACAAAAAATTAATAGAAAATCGTATTTTTCGTTGGATTCCACCGTTGCGAACTTCAGTGTCGTATTCTAACGGTGTTGAAGTTTGCATCGTTGGAATGCAACGAAATTCTGTTCTATATTGAGAATTTCGATTCAATATTTCGCCAGGACACTGAAACGATCTTTTTTTAGGATCCAGACACAAAATCGGTATGAGAATTGTCATGATTTTTGAAATTGAACAAAAAATTAATAGAAAATCGTATTTTTCGTTGAATTCCAACATTGCGAACTTCAGTGTCGTATTCTAACGGTGTTGAAGTTTGCATCGTGGAATGCTACGAAATTCTGTTATATATTGAGAATTTTCATTCAATATTTCGCCAGGACACTGAAACGATCTTTTTTTAGGATCCAGACACAAAATCGGTATGAGAATTGTCATGATTTTTGAAATTGAACAAAAAATTAATAGAAAATCGTATTTTTCGTTGGATTCCAACGTTGCGAACTTCAGTGTCGTATTCTAACGGTGTTGAAGTTTGCATCGTTGGAATGCAACGAAATTCTGTTCTATATTGAGAATTTCGATTCAATATTTCGCCAGGACACTGAAACGATCTTTTTGTAGGATCCAGATACAAAATTGGTATGAAAATTGTCATGATTTTTGAAATTGAACAAAAAATTGATAGAAAATCGTATTTTTCTTTGGATTCCAACGTTGCGAACTTCAGTGTCGTTCCTTCCTCTGGTTTTATGGCTTTTCGGACTTTTTTTGGCTTCTGAATCCATTTTGGAAACGTTTCGTCATATTTTTTCAGGTTCTATAAAGTTGGCTTGAAATTTGACGCCGCAGCGCGGCTTTCCGATGGATCGTCGTGCGTTTCTGGAGCTTTTCAAGATTTTCATCAATTCTGAGGCTTCCAAAGGCCGATTTTCGATCGACGAACGTGAATCGGCAGTTCGACTCGCTGTTTTCGACCAGATTTTTTTTTGCGTGTTCCATTTCACAGGAACAAAATTTCCTAACACGATTGAGGAAAAAAGCGATGCGACCGGTTGAAAAATCGATATTTTTGCACGCGAAAGAAACGTTCGCGTGTGTGGGAAATAAATTATTCATTAGATACATGCACGAGAAATATCTCGAGAGTTTTGCCACGCCTTCTTTCGTCGCACGTACCGATCTTGGAGACAGAATGTCTCGCAGCACTCCAGGGGATCGAGACCTGCGTCACTCACCATTTTTATTTTCTACTTCGCGCTACGCAACAAGAGTTACAAAAGGGATCACGCTCCAAATTTCACTCGCCGCGTTTTCCAACGATCGCTGCCGATTTTCTTTCCGAGTCGAAGGAAATTACAAAAAAAATTGTCGTTTTTCTAAGATTTTTTCATTATGGTTTCGTTTTTCTACACAATTTTGAGTAGAAATTCGTGAAGGATGCAAAAATGGAAAAATTATTCGTAAGTAGACTCGACTGTGAATTTCGTCCGGAAATATTTCCAGGATCCAGAGAAAAAAATAAAAAATCGTTCGTTTTTTTACTATGTTTTTCTTTTTTGAGACAATTTTGAGTAGAAATTCGTGGAGGATGGAAAAATGGAAAAATTATTCGTAAGTAGACTCGACTGTGAATTTCGTGCGGAAATATGTGGAAGAGTGAGAAAAAAGATGGAATAGTTAGTTGAGATTTGATCCGGAAGTGAAATGCTGGCCGCTCCCTAAATATCCTGCATATGAATGAGGTGCAAGGATATAAAATATACACACGGTAGCCCATCAGTGTCTCCTATATGGTGTATAGTCGCTGGCTCGGTCATGGGACATTATTATAATGATATTTCGCCATGGGACATCGAGCACGCTCAATACAGATCGATATCAAAAATCTTCTTAACAAGGTGTATTCTTCGATGGTCTATACATAGCTCGAGATTCCTATCATCGTGCATCACCTTTTGAGCTACTTATAAATACTGGAACGTGCCTTATCTGGTCCATATCGATGTGGACTAGCGATCTGTCTTGACTCTCGAATATATCTTCATGTTAAACCGCATACAGGATGTCCCGAAGTGAGATTCTGGACCGCATATGAGTCGAGAGATTCGAAGGCCAAGATTTTCGGATTTGAACATTTTTTTTTCAAATCTTTATCATTTCCGGGATATTTATTAATTGTACAAAAGACTCGCGGCTGTTTTTCGACCACCGTGTACATTTATTTGTTCGTGTTGCTGGTCCCTGCTCGCGGCATTCTCCGGACCATTTGTCGTCGCTGGGACAGGGTGTGGTCCCATCGCGGCTGGTGCCGAGCACGAGAAACTTTGAGACTCATCGACGAGATCGACGTAATTCTCCATCTCGCTCTCTGCAATGTTGTTGTTTTATTTTTATTTTTTTCAATTCTTTTTTTTTCTCTCCATCTTTTTCCTTTGGGACTCCCTCCTTCTTATTGTAATAAGTGGTTTCCGGCTTTTTCAGTCATAATCGTCCTACCATTATATCGAAGGCTCTCGCTCGCATCAGAGAGGATCACAAACCCGTCGTCGTTCTCCTACTGTTGTGTACCTCCTCCCAGTCTCTTCCTCTTCCTCTTTCCTCTCTCTTTCTTTCTCCGCGAGTATCTCGTCCTTGCGATCCGATATTATATCGATATACCGAGGCTATATTTATATACATATATATCTATATATATTATTTTTATATGCCGACACAGGGTGCACGAGAGTTGCCCTCGTGACTCGTCGTGATCCAGCACGTCCCCGGATCCTGCTCCGTCGCGTACAGGCCCCTTCATACAAAAGTTTCTCATCCCCAAATCTGCGATTTCAAATCCAGCTAATTCTCTCAATTCGCCCAAAGACGTCGCTGGAGAAATGAAATTCCAAAAATACGATCGCAAAAAAAATCATTTTTTTTCGTATTTTTTTTTTACCTCGTCAATTTTCGTCGAAAAGTCAAATTTTGTCACTGGCATCGTAAATTTCGCTGACGGTTCCGTTGGAAATGAAAATTTCGAAATTCGGAAAAAACGATCGCAAAGAAAAATCATTTTTTTTCGTTTTTTTTTTGAAATTTCAAAAATTTGGTCACTGCCGCGAGAAATATTCTAGAAAGTCTGTTTGAAAAGTGAATTTTTGTCATTGGCATCGTAAATTTTGCTGACGGTTCCGTTGAAAATGAAAAAAATGGCAAAATAATGAAAATTTTGAAATTATTTGGACGTTTTTTGACAAAATTTGAGACTCTGCGTGTTATCGAAGATAAAAAAATAAAATAAAAAAATATGCCACGTCATGTGGTCGACTATAAATATTTTTGATAGAGAATTTATGGATTTATGCAATCGCGTTGTACGTTGAAAGATCCTGTACAGTCTCCTGATGCTCCTCTCGTCCTTCTCGCTCTTTCTCGTGGCTGCTCTCTCCTGTATATATAGACGAAACACGTAGGTGTACGAAAGCTGGACGAAACCGGGGCTTTAATCGGGGGAGCTATCACGGTCCCTAAGTGGGCTTCCTGCCCGCTTCGGAATTATAGATAATGTCGGATAATAATAACACAGTGCGAGCAGGAGCAGAAGAACGGCAGCAGGAGCAGCGAGACGATGAGCAGCAACGTGCTCTTCTTCTTCTTCTTCTCTTCTTCTTCTTCTTCATCTTTTGCTGCACACGCTCCTCTTTCTCTTTCTCGCGAGGATACGTGCAGGCTGACGACGTCCGCACACAAATATCAGCACATCCGCACTCCACGTCTTTCCCTCTCTATTCCGGCTCGTGTTTCCTCACTCCCAGTTAATCCAGTAAACACTCCAATTCCATCGACAGTTGAACAACTCTCCAAGTTTATATTATAATTGGAAAAAACAACCGAATCCCAAAGCACAGACACTAGAGAAAAAGAAAAAACTCGTCCTCGTCACTTGGAAATTTTAATTCAATCAATTTTCGAATTTTCAACACATTTTTTCGTCAAATTTCCTCGTCGCCATTAAATCTGGCTCGTCATTTTCAATCCAATTTCATCCTTTTTCATGAAAATCGGAGAAGCAATTTTTTACTAAGTCAACACCTCACCAACAATTTTGAAAAATTAGAAAAATTAAAACGGAATCGAATTTGCAAATTTGGGAACCAGACATAATAATTTTTTAATAAAATCGAATAATAATCGATTTAGAAAAAATTTAAAATCAAAAATTAGAAAAAATTAGAAAAATGAAAAAACCAAATCAAATTCGTAAATTTGGGAACCAGACAATAATTTTTAAATAAAATCGAATAATAATCGAGTTTATCGGAGAATTGAAAAAAAAAATCTGGCAAACTGGAGTTCGGCGCCATTTTAAAAATGAATGAAATCGAGAAAATTTATGAGGCTGAAGTTTGCAACGTTGAAATGCAACGAAAAATAAATATTTTTATTGATAATTTGTTCAATTTAATAAAACCCCGAAATTTTCGAGTTGATATACTTGCTGGGCTGCAAAAATCGATCGTTTTATCATCATTGTAATAAAATTGTGCATTTTCGTTAAGAGTTTTTGGTCCCAAAAACATATTTTTAAATCGATAATTCCTGGATTCCCAAATTTCTCCAGTAACAAAAAAAAGTTTTCCATTTTCATCGATAGGTAAACGAGTGCGTGAATGGATTCGGAAAAATGTCTGTAGCCAGGATGTTGCGAGTAACGGAAATGCAAAACGTTGACATTTGTTTTTGATTGATTTGGGAGTTTTATTTATAAAATATGAATGTATAAATTTTGGATTAAAATGGGGGAACTTGTGCGAGCCTCGTTGTAGTATTGGTGCGAAGGGAGATAAGTATAGGGTTGAAAAGTAAAGGGAGAGGTAGTGAGGAGCTCGCCGGAGGACTTGCTGCGAGTCAGGCTTACCTTCTGGCAAAACGGGCGGGCATATTCGCACAGGATGTATATACAGGACCTGATATCGGAGATACAAGAAGAGCGAGGCATCCTGCCAAAATATATAAAAAAAAAATATCAGACATGGTATATGAATACAATTTTAGGCAATTTTTGCAAATTTTTTTTTAACATCGACGGGTTACTCGAATCGTCGATATAAAATGAAGAAAAAAAATCGATCCTCGGGTTCGGGAAATTTCTGAGGCTCGCTACCGCGCCGATTCAACTTTTATCGAGCCAAAATAAAAAAATCCCCTCAAAAAATCTCGAGACTACCTAAAAATAAATAAAAATTTGATGGATCTTCGAAAATTGATGCTGCGAATTTATCGATAAATATTATACCCGAGCCGGCGTATGAAAAGTTCAGAATTCTCGAAGAAATCCGTTTTTTTGTTCATCGAACATTCGAAAAGATTCTCGTTTGTTTTTTTTTGGCAAAAAGTTGTTTATAAAAATTGAAAATGTAATTGCGATGACGAATCGATCGATTTTTGCGAGCCAATGAAATTTACTTTGTAAAAATGAGATTTTCGATGATGCTGAAGTTTGCAACGTTGCAATGCAACGAAAAATATTGAATTTTATTGATGATCCGTTCAATTTTCAATGTCATCCAAATTTTTCGAGCCGAGATGCTTTTCGGGCGGTAAAAATCGATCGTTTTATCATCGTCGTAACATTCTGCACTTGGACAATTACTTTTGCCGAAAATAAAAAAGAATTCCGTTGCATTTCAACGATATGCAAACTTCAGAGTCATGAAAAACTCGATCGGGACGAAAAATAGCAACGATTTTCAAAATTCAATAAATAATTGATCGAAACAATATTTTTCGTTGAATCTCAACGTTGCAAACTCGATGACACTGAAGTTCGCAACGTTGAGAAGCAACGAAAAAAAACTTTTCTATTAATTTTTTGTTTAATCTCAAAAACCATGACAATTTTCGTACCGATTTTGTGTTTCGTTCCTAAAGAATTATCGATTTATTGTCCGGACCGAATATTGAACCAGAATCTCAATTTAGAAATAAGTGAAAAAAGAATTTCGTTGCATTCCAACGATGCAAATTTCAGAGTCATGAAAAACTCAATCGAGACGAAAAATAGCAACGATTTTCAAAATTCAATAAATAATTGATAGAAACAACGATGCTGAAGTTTGCATCGTTGGAATGCAACGAAATTCGGTTTTTTCTTGAGCAGAGCTCGTGATTCTTACTCAATATTTTGTTAGGACAACAAAACGATTTTTTTAGGGTCCAAAAACAAAATCCGCACGAAAATTTACATGGTTTTTGTTATTGAAACAAAAAAATTAATATAAAAACGTATTTTTCGTTGCACCTCAATGTTGCAAACTTCAGTGCCATTAGAAACAATATTTTTCGTTGAATCTCAACGTCACAAACTTGAGAGTCATATATTGATATAAAAAATATATATTGGGCTGGATCGCAACGTTGCGAACTTCAGGATCACGATTTTCGACAGCAAGTGTTGGATCTTTTGGTTCGTCGGTCTGTGTAGCGAATGGAACTTGGTACAGAGAGATGCCTGAGGAATATATCGAGAAGCCAATTACTATATCTCTTATCGTAAAGAAGGAGCGAGGGGGAGGAGGTGGAGGGGGGAGGGGGGAGGACTGGAGAAAATGGCTACTGCTTCTCAGGTTTCTCATCAACGTTGCAGAAAGAGGCTCTCTCTTTTTTTCTACATATATTTTCTTTCTATACATGTATATGTATATAAATATGTGTGTTTTTTTTGCGGTGCTGGCAACAGACCCAAACGAATCGGTCCAGGCGCTGTTCCACCGGTTCTGGACGTGCCGGGCCATGGGGTCAGAAGACCCCCTCGCATCTTTCGCTTCTTTCGCTTCTCGTGTATATAGTTTTGCCATTTGCCATTCGCGCCTCAAAGCAGGTCTAACAGAAAGCTTTTTCGTTTATTTTCTTACCCTTTTTTTTCCACTCTCTCTCTTGCTCTGCTTCGTATCCATCCAAATGAATGCACATCTACGAAACTCATTTCTAACGTCGAAAAGGTCGTCATTAAACCTTGGCGTGTGATATTCTCAAAAAATCCAGAAATTCATACTTTTTTACCTTTTTCGAGGCTGTCGAGTGTGTTTTTGGAAAAATTGGTCGTTTTTGGGATTTTTTCGGCTCAGATCACCAGCGAGACCGTTTTTTTGGGATTTCCAGGGGAGAAATTGAAAAATGATATGATTTTGATGGAGAATTCGCCATGAATCGCAGAATCTGCGTTTCTGATTCGACAAGTCGGAGAAAAATGAAGCGATCGATGAAATTTTGTTGTGAATTGAGTGCGGCTGGTGATTTTGGAAGAGAAAAAATGGACTTTAAATGTTTATGGGGAACCAGGGTGTTTATAAGGTCGGGGAACAAGTTTATTTCGTCCTTAGGAAGCCCCAAAATCGGAGGTTCAATGGTACCGGCTCAGTCCCCCCAGTTTGGGCTTCTTTTGTGCCCTGAGATGAATCCTTAAACCATAACGAACCACCGCATCAAGTGGCGATATGATATTCACCCCTCGTGTTGTTACGAGCGAGCGGGACAATTTAGACAACGTAAAGATGCACGCAGAATGGGGCTGGGGAATGGGAAGCCGTCGGGGGACGTAATGTGCATGCTGCGCTCGTTTTACCGCGCGTTTCTCGCGCCTCTGACACACCCACATTTAGTAAGGACACCTGTTTCTTCACGCACTCACTGGGTCGCTCGAAAAACTCACCCCGCGCATTACGATCTCGTGTACGTCGTGGCGTGAAGCTCGTAAATGCGTGCAACACATTTTTTTTTATTCTCCTTTCGGCCTTAACGTCGCGCAGCGACGAGACAACTCGAACAATTCGAAATGCTTCTGCCTGGAACGATCGCGCGCGACCGACGCAATATAACGAGCGAATCGCATGAAAAAATCTGCGTCATTCGTCCTGCTGCTGCTACGCCGCGCGATTGCACATTTTCATTCTTTCCAGTTGCGCGCGATCTTGAGTTTTTATTCGGACTCACCATGCGGCCATTTTTCCGCAGATCAACATTTTCTGACAATTTCAACGACAACCCCAGGCGACTTTTCGTTCTCCCGTTTGTTTAATCGTTTTACCGAATTTTTTTACTAGTTTTTTAACTTTAAGCAAAATTGCCCCAGGCTCACGTGATCCTGCATTAAAAAACGAAAAGAATGAGCCCAAGTTGAAGGCTTTTCGGTGAATTTTTCAAAATTCCAGTCATTTTTGAGCCCAGGATTACGAAATAGGTTAAAAAAACAATAAACACACCCCAACAAACAAAAAACACTCCAATTTCATCGACAGTTGAACAACTCTCCAAATTTATATTAAAATCGGAAAAATCAAGCGAATCCTGAAGCACAGAGACTAGAGAAAAAGAAAAAACTCGTTGTCGTCACCTGGAAATTTTGATTCAATCAATTTTCGAATTTTCAACGCATTTTTTAGTCAAATTTCCGCGTCGTCATTAAATCTGGCTCATCATTTTCAATCCAATTTCGTACTTTTTCATGAAAATCGGAGAAGCTATTTTTTACAAACTCAACACATCACGAAAAATTTATAGAAAAATTAGAAAAATAAAAAACCGAATCAAATTCGCAAATTTGGGAACTGGACATAATAATTTTTAAATAAAATCGAATAATAATCGATTTGGAAAAAATTTAAAACCAAAAGTTTGAAAAAATTAGAAAAATAGAAAAATAATCTAAATCTAAATAATCTAAACTCGAAAGATTTTCATGTTTTATAAAATTAAACAAATTATCAATAAAAATGCGTATTTTTCGTTGCATTCCAACGTTGCAAACTTCAGCCTCATGGAGGTGAAACGCGTGCCCTGATTCGAAAAGGTTTAGACAAAAGCACGTCAACGATGAACGCGACCAGCGAGAATAAGATCAAGGGGTTGAATGCGGTATCGCGGGCCTGGCGAAAAGTGCCGAACAATGAAAAATGTATCATAGAGCCGAGGGAAAAGTTGTAGGAGGTGGTTGCAGTCATTGGCGGCTGCACACTAGGAGATCCGTCCACGGAACAAGAGCACCAGATGGTGGGCGTACATCTTTTCAACTGTTCAATGCTTCTCCCTGTGAGCTACGAAAAATATTGGGCATCGAAGCGACGTACGCACCCCTTGTTCGATTAATCTCGAAGCGCGATGTCGAGCAATCGTTTTACTTTTATAATCGCTACATTCGACAGACTTTCCTTTACTTTCCACGATGCCGTACCACGAATTGCTAGTTGAGCATAATTGACGAAAAATGATAAAACTTTTTGTCTTGAACCTGGACGGAGCTGATTATAAAAATTATCGAAATATTTCAACACCAAAAATCAGTAAATTATAAACAAAAGTTAAAAAAAAAGTCTCCGCCATAGAAAATTATTTCGGATCGGGTCAATGAGACCCAGGAAAGTTGATAAAAAAAAATGATTTAATGTCTCGTGAAAAATCCTCGGAATTGTATGAAAACCAGAAAAAGATCGGCAGTTTAGTGAACCGCAGGAAATAGTGTAGATAAAAAATAAGCAGGATGCGAAAAGGACAAGGGGCGGAAGGGGGTGGTGGGATAAAAAAATAGAGGCGAAAAAGAGGGTCTCATCTGGTGGTTCCCGAAACAAGTATGAAGGAGGGTGGAGTGCAGAAGCCGAAGGGGAATGCTGGATGAAGAATGAGCGAGTGGTACGTCGATAGGCTGAGAGGGCGATGGTAAAGCGAGTTTTAATGTTGGCAGGGTGCTCGTTCGTGAGATGAAGACATACGCGGGCGTCAGGGTTGTGTGAGGGTGTCTATATATTTGGAAGGCTGGCCGGGTGACGAGGAATTTGCTGGATAGCAAAAGTGCAAGTGCATTTTGCAGAAGCAGGCACCAAAATCCATTGAACATGGCAATTTCTGGCATTTTTCTTCGTTGTTGCTCGATGTTTGACCGTGCGGAACGGAAGCCGCAAAGAGAATGGCGCTCAATTTGCTTGGTGGCGTTTTTTTCTACCTGCCCAAAGTTTTCTGCGATCGCGTGCATGCGTTGGAACGAAATGGCATGCGGAAAAGTTTTTGTTTGTTCAAAAGCGACTCGCAACTTCGTTGGTCGATTTCCTGTGACTTTACCGTTTCCTGCTTTTACGTTTGTAATCGACTTTACCAAGTATTTCGTTTCCGGTTGGATCCGCCGGGCGTTTCTTCATCCCCTGCCGGGTTAAGGGCGCACTCGTGACTGTGGGGCTTGCTCGGGACGACGAGTGCTGGTCCTGTGGGCGCGTTATGCGTGATGCATGGTTATACATGCACGGTAAACTGTATTTGCCGGGTTGCTGAGCGTCGATCGAGATTGCCCGTGGGCGCGCGCGGTAGGGCGAAAAGAAGAGAGGCGCACATATATAATTCATACAAACACAAATCCATATATATATATATATAATGGGCGAAGCCTATAAAGCCAAGTTGAACTGGTGTGCGCGCGTTTACGAAGCAAATGGTTTGAAAATAAGCGAGTTGTGTTATGCCTGACGGGCTGGATCCCAAATCCAGGGGGGCCTTCAGCTAAACTGAGCAGGGAGTTGAGGATACGTCACGGTGTTGTGCGCCCAGAGTTATACGGGAGCCAAATTCGGAAGGTCTCGTTCTCGTGAGAGCGAGACAAAGAGGCTGGGCCAAAAAACGATCGAGAAACATGACGATCCGGTGAAGAAAAGTTACTACCAACGGGAAATACTAATATGAACACCTATCATATGGCATGTCCAGGCCACGAGGGTCGGAACTCGGCACACACGCTCATTCGCTGGTACGCACTCGAAAACATAAAGAAAGCAACAGAGTATAAAAGAATCAGAGAGAGAGAAGGAGATCGGTTTGTGCGTGTGGGTGGTACGACGTGGATATAATCGATTTGGACATGTGCAGTTCCCTCGGGCTAACTCTGCAACCCCTAACTCGCCGAAACCTATTTATACAACAATGCTTTGGTACACCCTCATAAACCAACCCGTCCTGGACCGACCCAGCCACCCAGACCCCAGCTCTCGTCTATACCGAGTCCAGGGACACTTACGCTCAACGTACACACTAAACATTAAAGAGAGACTTGGTCTTTGGGGGTGTAACCGGTCCATTCCCATCTCGGTCCTTGGACGACTTGAAGAAACTTGACCATCTCCGCGATTTTGAGCCAATCATTTCCAAAAACTCGGAAATTTTCCAAATTCTTGACATTCTCCTGGAAATCTACAATTTTAACTCCCTTTAAAGAACAAATTTTCCCGAGCTTTCCTCGCGAAATACTCAGCCTGGAATTTCGTGTATAATTTTTATCAATTTTTCTTTCAATGCATTAAATTTAGTGCATTATTAATCAATTATTAATTTAATTGATTTATTAATTAAATTAAATTCATTATTAATTATTATAATAAATAATTTATTTATATAAAAATATATGAATAAATGATAAATATTAATAAATTATTAATAAATTTAATTGAATAAATTAAATTAAATGCATTTTCGTCTGTCTTGAACAAACGTTTGCAGCGAAGGGAAAAATTGTGGAATGAGCGAAAAATGAAGAGAATTTTGTACAGTTTAGGAAAATAAGGAAAACGCGTGAGCGAGAAGAAACGACGGAGCACAAAGGCGCAGCAGTTCAGTGGCTCTTTAAATAATCAACCCCTCTTTATACTGCCACCAGTTTATCTTGGGTTGGCCGGTGTCGAATGGGAGCCAAGTTACGAGGGTCAATGTGAAGGGGCAACACGAGGGTTCAAGCTACACTTTATACTTGTGTATTTTGAATAGCAAATACTTATCTCACTAGTCCGGATGACGGACGTGCGAGAACAAGATAAGCGATAACTATACCCGGCTCTTTATACACCCTTGTATATCTTATATACACTCGTGTACGCGTTTTGCACGAAACTCCCACCATACGCATGCAAAAACTTGGAAAATAACGGAATCTTCGATTTTCGAGTTTTGGTCAGTGCTCGCCAAGATTTTTCTGGTATCAACGCCAAACTTCTCGAGTCCGTGGTGAATCTTTTCATGCTCCTGAGCCTCCGAGTTTCTGGCCTAAAAGTTTCCTTAAAATCGCAAATTTTCAACCCGTTCATCTCGTTCTTCCTGTAATCTAAATTTTCAATTTTGGTTTCCTCATCGTGCTGAATCTTGACGAAGCAATTTGCAAATTTCATTTTGCCGCGTTTTTCAAAATACTTTCGACAACTTTTCTAGAGAGTGAAGAAAAATTGCAGACTCGTACACAGTATCTTAAAAATTTCCCAAAAATTAAAGCGATTTGACGATTTTTCAAAAAACTCAAATTTTTGTAAAATTCAAAAAACCATAAAATTCAAACCGTTCAACCGATATTTCCCAAATTCAATGCCAAGCTTCCCATTATGATACTCTATTCATAAAAAAAAAGTTATTAACAAATGTTGAAATTTGTGGAATTTGGAGCGATGAAAAACTTTTTTGAAAATTTCAAAAGGCCGTAAATTTCGTATTTTTGAAGCAATTCCGACGAAATTTTCAGATAATCAAGAGATTGTATGGATCAACATCTGTGCAAAACGGGAGCCCTGTAGCTCAAACCGTTCGCGAGTTATGAACGTTTGAATTTTAAAGTGCCTTAAAATCTGGAAAAAAAAACTTTTTTGACCTAAAAAGTTATTTTTAGCCAAAAATTCTTCGATAGGAAAGTTCGCGCGCATCAAGAAAAATGCATTCGATTAATTTTTTTCGTAGTTGCGCGAAAAATGAGTCCGCGAAGATTTCTCGATAAGAAAAAAGATCGTTACGTAATTATTGAAAGATTTGAATAATTTACGAGGCATTGACGTTCGTGCGGATTGGTCCGGTATTGGAATAAGAAATAATCCGGATTTTGGCTTAACTTTTGTTCGTCAGGCGTGTGTTGACTAACTCGAACGTGGTCGGAGGTTTTAGGATCGCGAGAGAGGTCGCGTCCGGCTTTAATAGTTGGAGCTTTGTCATCGCTCGGTGCTGGTGCACGATGCGGCGTCTTATCGGTACGTGCAAGCCGAGAAAAAAAAGAATGTGAAAGAAATTCTGGGAGAAGCAATAAAACAGCATGTACACGTCTCATTTTCTTTACTCGACATTTTCGTTATCGAGAATCGCGCGCGCAGCAGCCCCGACGATTTATTTAGCGATTATTTAACCACGTGCGGTTGCTCGCACACGGAAAAACCAATTAGTAATAATTCAGCGAGTGTCCGATAACCGCGACGTTCGTGATCGAAAAATGAACATTTTTCATGTTCGTTTCTCGCCGTGGCTAAATTATCGGGGAACAATGATTATCCTGAACGCGCGCGCAGCAGTAAATATTGAACTGCATCATTTTTTTCCTACTTGCCGCATTATCATTTTTCTTTTAGACTCTGATTCACGCTGCCACAATAATTCTCGATTATTTCCGATGCATTTGTAAAACATTCAATATTTTTTACTCCTTTCAAGCATTTTGATTCATCACGACGGCGTGTAATCGCCTGCCAATTATTTTTCCATTCGAAAAATTCAAAAATTCACATCATGCTTATTCGAGTTTCGATCCTCGATTGTTTTCATTTTTCGCGAGGGCCTGTAGCAAAAAAACTGCAATTTTTTCGTTCCCTCGATGTTCCGACCAAATTATTCCAAATTTTCCATCCCAATTTCTTTCAATTGAACTTTGTCAATTAGTTCCTGAATTATTAAAATTTATCTATCGTTATTATTTTTCCATCAATTTCTATATTTTTCAATAAATAAAAAACTCGAATTGAATATATAAAAATAAATATTGTTATTAACAAATGATTCATTTATTAATTTTTAATATAATTATTCATTATTTATTAATATTATTAATATGATATTATTATTATTTATTTGTTGATTTATGAATAAATCAATAAATTATTTTAATAAATATTTTATATTTTTTTGAACTATCTTGAATTTAAATAAAATTTTGAAAAAACTACAATAAATTATATTGGATTATTTAATTTAATTTGTTATTTTTAACTTTTTTTTTATTGTAGTGATTTTTTGTTGCGTTTTTCGAACTTTTGCGCTGCAGATTTCGTTTGATTTTCTGGTCCATGAATGGACTTTTTCTTGTGATATATAAGGAGACTTTTTATCGGTAATCCAAGCGATAGAAACGAGTGTGAGGGTGCGATAGAGGATGCCGGTGAGGATGATATTTCTATAGATTGTATTTCGGAATAAATAGGTGCGCGTAAAGTGAGGCGGGAGATTGTGGGCGCGTGGCTGCGCGCATATCGAAACGTTTTGTTAGGGTATCGCGCTCGATCGTGATTCGTGAGGCTTCGACACAGCCAAACGCGAGCATTAAAGCAGCGACCGCGTTTGATCGTTTATCTCGCTCGCTCCTGCGTGCATGTGTGATTTGGTGTCGCGAACAACGTGCAAGGGGCTTGCATGGTACGTCATGCGCGGCGCGGGTTGCAGCAAAACGTTGGAGACACTACGAGTTGCTTTTAAGCCTGTCAAAAATTAGAGACGAAGAGGGACCGAGCGAAATAAAGAGAGAAACAGCCACGCGACGTTGCTTGACACGTGTGCCGCCACGTGAGCGTCAAACGCGCGTCGAACCGTCACATTTTCACTCGCCCCGCGCGCGTTCTGCATACGACTCGGTTCTGCTGCGCTCCTCGATCGTTTTTTCTCCTCGTGTTTCCGGCGGTTCTCACAGGCCGCGATCGCCTTCGTTTCTTCGGTCTCGTTCAACGTCATTTTACAATTTTTCATCGTAAACAAACGTTTTGGGAAAAAAGTGCATCGGGAATTCCTGGTTTCCATGCATTTTTCCATTTTTCTCATCCCATTCGTTCGCTTTCGATCGAAATTTCATCGAAAAGTTTGCATCGAGCAGAATTCTCACAAATTTACAGTTTTTTGCCACGAAGAAATATTTTCTGACGTTTATAATTTGAGATGTAATTTGATGTGTAAATTAAAGTCACTTTTCGTTAAAAAGTTGCAAAAAAATGTCTTTTTGGGACGTTTTTTTTGCAGGTAGCCAAAAAAACTAGGAGCCGAAGTTTTTTCAAGAAAAATCCGAAACAAATTTGTTTGCAATTCATAGACGAAACGCGACTTGAACTTACACGCGTTGAGATGAGAAAAGTTGAAATTGGAAATGAAATATTTCAAATTTTTAGAAAAATTTTCTTCATACGCGAAAATTGTTGGTTTTGGTGTGGCAAGAATGTTTATAGAAAATTATTAGAGAATCCGGTTTCTCTTCGTTTTATAGTTTTCGTAAACTCACCCTCCGCACGCGCGATATATCGCTGTGCTGCGGGGATAAAATCACGATCGCAGAGAACAGGGAAAATAAAGAGAACGCGCGATGCGTCCATCGCGCGTTCTCTTTATTTTCCAACGGTCCTGCGGGAGGGTTTGTTCCTGCAGAATTCGTCCCATGGGACTCGTAGCTGCGATGACGAGCGGGTCTTGCTTCTCCAACGGCGTTGTTCATCCCTCATCGGCTCCACCCCATCCCCTGCTGCTCGTTCAAGATCCATCGGTCCAGTTATGCGAAGGAGTACACTTGGCATCTGTCACGACAACCTCCGCCGCATCGATTCTCCCCATCTCCGCAGACTCTTTCCCCATGAATAAAACCCAGCGAAAAAAAAAGAAAATTTCCTGCTGCTCCGAACTCACCCTCCGCGCGTTGTCTCAAACTTAATTCGCTACGATTTTCCCCCTTGGAATTCCACGAATAAATTGTCATTAAATACACATTAAAATTACCAGAATAAGCACAAAATTACTTACCAGCTGACGATTGCAAATTTTGACGTCGCGTCCCATCTCCGTCGACTTTTCTCAACAAAAATCCGTTTTTTTTTTTTCGACCAATTTCAATTCGTCTCGTTTTACGTAATTGCTGAGTCGTCATCGTCATGAGAATTAAAAAATTTGAAAATAAAATTCGAATCACGTTCTGAAAAGTTTGGACGAAAAAAATCGTCGAAATTTTCTCATTATTACGACGCTCATTTTAAAAAATTACGACGTTCAAGTTTGCATCGTTGGAACGCAACGAAATTTTCGTTTTTTAGGACCAAGTTCGTTATCCAAATGGAAAATTCATTGACAATGATAAAATGATCGGGTTTTGCGAACTGAGAAGTCAATGAAGTTGAAAAATTTGGAGCATTTTCAAAAATTAAACTAATGATGAATATTCTTCGTTGCATTCCAACGTTGCAAACTTTAGACTCATTAAATCTTATGAGGCTGAAGTTTGCAACGTTGGGATGCAACGAAAAATATGTATTTTTATTAATAATTTGTTTAATTTCATAAAACATCGAAATCTTTCTTTTGTCAAGACTTTTGTTACAAAATTCATGAATTTCGTTGCATCCCAACGTTGCAAACTTGAACGTCATAAGAAATTCATATCGCCAGTAAAATTAAACGAAAAAGATTCAATTTGGGCTGATTTTTTTCTTTTTTTAATGCAGAATCACGTGAGCCTGAGACATTTTTCGTCGAACCAAAAAAATTCGGAATAAAGTTAAAAAAATGAAGACATTTTAAAAAATCTCGTTCGGGGGAATTTTTCGTGCAGTTTGTTACGAAAAATCGGTCAAAGTCCCTGTTTCTTTTTTTTGTACGGTGAATCGAAGGGTTGGAGACGGATATGCGAAAATTTTGATACAATTATGTAAGAGCCCCATGGAGAATGGAGCTGCGGAGCAAGTTTGCGGAGCTGGTGCAACGAGGCCATGCAGCGGGACGACACATGGGGTGCGCGTACGTATAGGGACGACAAATCGGTAGTACTAGCGGGCGTTTATCCCCCGCAGGGAATTCGCCTTGTGAGTTTGCAGATACAACAGACGCGAGTCTCTCGCTCTTGCTCTCTCGTTGTCGGCGTCGTCGATCCCGCCGCCGCGATTCTTTATACACGCACTTGATACACTAGCTCGATTATGATGAGAGCGAGATTAAGGCGCTTGCCTATATATACGCGTACAAGATTTTTAGGGTCGCCACGACCCCCTGCGGCCCGAAACACATCAAAATCGAATTCACCAGATGTCCGAGACAGTCGCTGCACGAGTTCCAGTGTACACATTGTCGACGAGCAGGGAATATCGTGGCTGGCCTAACGACGTTAAGGACATGTGTACGTCGGGGGTCTCTGTGACCCGAATTTCCTCGACAAATCGTGTTCGGGCTTTCACCCTTTTTTCTCGACACTTCCTTCACGCAATTACTCCGGAAACGACCAAGCAAATTGATGGGAAACATCATTTGGCGGCAAGAATTGAGCTTGAACTTTTTCTAAACGTTCAGATCGAAAATCCACGCGATATTTACGCAAATTCGTCGTCGTCCCCGGAACGATCGCAGAGAATCGAAGCCAAACGTCAAAACTTCAAAGACACGAGCAAGAAAGAGAGATCACTGGATCGAGGTCGATGATACTGCGTTCGGTGACCACGGAGTCAACCTTCGGCGGGCCCAACTGAACGAGCAGAACGTACGGAGGGGGAGCAAGGGAAAGAGCCGGTAAGGGAAGGCCTCGGCAGAAGCTGATGACAAAATCAACCCCAAAACAGAAAAGAGACCAAAAAAAAACCCAAAATAAATGGGAGTGAATAAGAAATTGTTTGAAAATTCATATGAAAGTGCCAGCTGGATTATTATAAAATATTCATAATAAAACAAGAAGAAAACAGACACAAAAAACCCGCAAAAACTGAGAGGAAAACATGAAAAAGTATCTGAATAAAAAAATAATGAAAAATTCATACGATAATGCGAGCTGGATTCTTATAAAATATTCATAATAATACGAAGAAAAAACAGAACCAAAAACTGAAAGGAAAACATGATAAACATGTCTGAACAAAAAAATGTTGAAAAATTCATACGAAAATGCGAGCTGGATTATTATAAAATATTCATAATAATACGAAAAGCAGACAGACCCAAAAAAAACCCGAAAACTGAGCGGAAAACATGAGAAAAGTGCTTAAATAAAAAAAAAGTTGAAAAATTCATACGAAAATGCCAGCTGGATTATTATAAAATATTCATAATAATACGACGAAAAAAACAGACCCAAAAAAATCGCAAAAACTGAGAGGAAAGCATGAGAAAAGTGCTTGAATTAAAAAACGCTGAAAAATGCATACGAAAATGCGAGCTGGATTATTATAAAATATTCATAATAATACGAAGAAAAAACAGACCCAAAAAAACCCAAAAACTGAGCAGAAATCATGAGAAAATTGCTTGAATTAAAAAACGCTGAAAAATGCATACGAAAATGCCAGCTGGATTCTCATGAAATGTCGGCAATCCTATAAGAAGAAAAAAAAGCCAAAAAAACTGAGAAGCAGAGGAGGCGAAAGTGAGGAAAGTGTGTCCAAGAAACATTGAAAGAATGTAATACGGAAATACGAGGTGGTTTATTATATATAATAATATTCATAATGGTAATGCATCATCAATGACGGAACCGGATGTTTGATCGATCTATTTTTAATATATGCATGTCATGTATTAATAAAAATAATAAAAATAATAATAATGATAATAATAATTAATTAATATCAATAATAGTGTCTGGAGGGTTTTAATCCCTGGACGTCTAATATTTATACATAGTACGACTCGTCGCTTTTTTCTTTCTATTGCCACAGCAGACATCGCTGTTTAAAGTCCTCATCCTTTTCACCATCAAACACATATACACATATATATATATACATACATAATAAACTATTAATACGCGTGTGCAAGTGTTTATCGCGGCGTTGTTGTTTATTTTTCACACCTTTTCTTTCGTATTTACATCGACAACGATTGCCCAACACATTTCTTTTCATTTTTTCATTTTAATATCACTTCTCGCCACATTTAAATTCTATATTTATACGCGTTTGTTCCTCTCGCACTCTTTGACATTCTGATCCTTCCCTCGCAGCCCTCGGTCATTGGAAACCGCGAATGAGATGACGCTCAAGTTCCGCAGCGTCGAAATGCACCAAAAAACCATTTTTTTAATCGACGATTCGTCAAAATTTCAAAATCATCCAAATTTTTTGAGTTCCTTTGCTTTTCGTGACTTTATCAAAAAAAAAAAAGGACCCAAGTACGGAGCGACGTAAACTTTCGACAATTTTCGTGTCGCCAAAGAACTTGCCCAGAGTTTTTCGCACCAAAAAAAAAAAGTTGTTAAAAATTTAAAAAAAACCACGAGAGGCAAAAAAACAATCGATCCGCGAACGGAGTTTAAAAACCAAACAATAAAAATCATTCAACACGCGGCAATCTCGCGATCGGGGATTTAATCGCCGTCGCGAAATAGAGTCGCGCGAAAACGCACACACGCAGCACAAATAACGCATCCAAGTTAATTCGCGATGCAGTTATTCTTGGCCGAAATAATTCCAAATGACCGAACGAACGCGATTTCATTCTCACCGATAAAAATCAATTAGGCAATAAAATATATATTTTTCAATGACAATATTAAGCATTAAAATACCAATAAAATAATAATAATAATAATATCCATATAATTAATAATAATAATAATTATTATTATTATAATAATACAATGAACAATAGGATCGACGACGAACGCCGCTGCCGGGCGATCAGAACTTCGTAACCGATAAAAAACGCGAACTCCAGATGCGAGAATTAATTTCAACAGATTGGCCAAAGTTTGGGAAATTTTTGAATTTAAAAAATTCTATTTTGTTTGTTAACGGAACGAGGAAATTTTCGACTGGGCCAAGCTTTCGTGATCGGTTTCGTTTGATTTCATCTCCTCGCCTTTCCTGGCTTTATTTTGCTCCCTCGCTCTCTCTCTCTTTTTGACATACACACACTCACACATACGTAGGCAGAAACACACGGTGACGCATACTCACGAAGACAGTTTCACGTCGGTTTATTCGCATAATCGAGTCCGGATGGATCGCGACTAGAGAGAGCCGAGAGATTAATTAAAGGTAAACCCGTTCTACCAGACGAGGCCCTCGCTTTGTATCTGGTGAGGCTCCGGAAAACCACCGCCGTTACTGCCACCCCCGCTTCCGCCTCCTGGACCACCCCCACCGTTTCCGCCCCCTCCTGGATTACCCTGGCCACCACCTGCCAACGCCAAACAACGATAATAACATTAAACACACACGCGGCTTTTTAATGCTTTCGTTCGCAGCATCAAAAACGACGTGCTGACGTTTGCAACGAAGAAAATTAAGTTTTAGTGATTATTTGTTTTTATTCATCAAAACACGAATGCAAAACAACGAAAAATCCATTTCTTCATTCATTTTTTCGATAATTAATGCGATCGTTGCTATTTTTATCGAAAATTCAGTTTTTCGATGGCAAACGAGACTGTCCCGTTTTCTTGACAAATATTTTATGAAAATTTTGGGCTCTGTTATAAAAAATTATGAGTTTTCGTTGCATTTCAAAGATCGTATGAAAAAATACTCAAACGATTCGCGGAGACTGCAAAAAAACGATAAAATTGACGAATTTTTATTGAGAGTGAAAAATTCAGATTCTTTTTTTTTTTTTAAACCTTTTTTTTGGTGCTGAACGAGCTCATGGGACACCCTGTATGCGAAATTCGTGCGACAGTATTTACATTTATGGCCGTATAATTATTCGATCGAAAAATACGATGGCGAGCGTCGAAGGAATGACAAAAAGTCGTCCTGAGAAAGTGGATTAACCACATGTGCAGATTAACCACAATCGGATTACACACACACGCGCATTTTCTGCATTTATTTATGGACGACCGTCGTCTCGGTCGGCGGATAAACATTTTTTTTCTTATCCATAAACTCCACATCCTCGAAATGTACTCAAGAAATTAATTTTGCCCTGGAAATTTCCAACTTTTTCGTGAAACACGCGGCGTCATTTTCGTGACTCGCTAATTATCGATTTTTATGGCCGAGTGGAGAGAAAAAAAAATCCTTTGACAAAACTTTACGCGAAGAAAATATTTCGTGAAAAATCGTTTTTGGATGCGAAAAAAGATGAAAATTTGGCGATAACGAACGCGATGTGTGAAATTCGAGATCAGTTCGGAGATTGCGACGAGATGAGTTTATCTGAAGGTTTTAATGATGGAGAAAAATGTTGGTATTTACCGGAAGGTGCTAGAAACTCGCCGGGACTACCGCCCGTCGGTGGCTGCGATCCCTGGCCCGGTGGACCTGTGAGAAACTCCGGGGGTCCGCCAGCGGCGCCCGGAGGTGGATACTCTCCGGCAACTGCGGCCGCCGCAGCGGCCATGCCGGCTATGCTCGCCGGATCCAATCCTGTTACAAACAAATTTTGAACTGTTTTCAGAAATAAATTTGTACCTTTTTGCCATCTCCGAATCCGTCGATTTCCTATAATCAAATTTTACAATAATTATTTCATTCCGCATCCGTTATTTTCATTTATTCTTCTCCATACGAAAAATCCGGACATTTTTTACGCAATTCCTTACAAAAAACCGTAAAAATCGCTAATTTCTCATTCCACGTCGATCGCAATTCATTAAAATCATGGAAAACCACGAGGGAAACAAATTTCAGGCCCAAAAAGTTCGCAGTCAAAACTCCGTTGAAAATTTTCCGACCCGAAAAGAATTTTTGGGTGATTTCAAAAATTAAAATTAAAAAAATTGAAAATTGAAATTAAAAAAATTAAAAATTAAAATAAAAAAATAAATAAATAAAAGAAAACAATGAAAAAATTGTGAATTTAGAGGAAAAAAAAAAATTTCGTTGCACAAAAACGTTGCAAACGTCAACGTCATCGATTGCAATGGTTCGGGGCAATTGAGATTTTTCTAAATCAGGCGAGAAAATCAATATTTATGAAAAATGCCAGAATTTTTCGACTAAAATAGTCATGGCAACTCGATAATTCGTTGAAATCGAATGTTTCCAGATTCGAGTTTTATTTCAAAATCTTTGATTTATGAGATTTATAAAATTTAGTGTAAATCGTTGCTTAAAGACTCGTTAAACGGTGGAGCGGATAAGATTCTTGAAAAATTCTACAAGAGAAGCTTCTGCGGCGCGAGAAACGCCGAATTTTTATGGCGAATTTTGTTCACGTTTTTTTTTTGAGCGAAATTTATGTGGGGAAAAAAAAGAGAGAAAATGGACGCGAGTAAAATTATCGCTGTGTGTAGCATAAAAATCGGAGAAGCACAAAGCAGATCGAACTTGCTTCGCTGCTTCGAGACTCGTATTAGGAAAGGTATTCCATCAACGATGAATATTTTTCGAGCGAGTAGTCATTATTCATTGTAGTCAGGTAGTAATTAACTGGTGAAGCAGGGACCAAATTCCTGCGGGCAGTTTTCGAGTGTCGAAGGAGTTGTACGAGACACGCGGCCGGGCTGGGCTCGATGACGCGCTCATTATTAATTTTGTTTCGGGCGTACAAACAGACAAATGCATAAATAAATGTTTTTTTTCTTTTTTCATTTTTCTGAAAAATTATCTCTAAATCGTAACGGTCCCGAAGACTCAACGAAAGTCTATGAATGATAAAGAGATCGCCAACTTTTACGGTGTTGAAGTTTGCATCGTTGGAATGCAACGAAATTGTGTTTTTTATTGAGAATTTTGATTTCAAAATATTTGCTTTTTCATTTCAAAAATTCGTTTTTTTAATTGAAAATTTACGGTGTTGAAGTTTGCATCGTTGAGATGCAACGAAAAATACGTTTTTCTATTAATTGTTTGTTTCAATGACAAAAACCATGAAAATTTTCGTGCTGATTTAGTCTTTGGGTCCTAAAAAAATCGTTTTATTTTCTTAACAAAATATTGAATAAAAATCACGAGCTCTGCTCAAAGAAAAACCGAATTTCGTTGCGTTCTAACGATGCAAACTTCGGAATCGTGAAAATTTGCGGTTTTCGAGTTTGCATCCTTGGAATGCAACGAAATTCTGTTTTTTAGTGAGAATTCTGATTGAATATTTCGCCAGGACAATGAAACGATCTTTTTTGAGGATCCAGACACAAAATCGGTTAGAAAATTGTCGTGGTTTTTGAAATTGAACAAAAAATTAATAGACAATCGTATTTTTCACTCGATTCCAACGTTGCAAACTTTTTGGGCATAAAAAAACGTAAAAGTTGTCGCTAAAAGTGATCGTCAGTAGGAAAATCCTTTTGAGGCTTAGGCCACGTGACAGGAACGTTTCTAACTCGAGTTTCCACGGATCATAACGATGTTGAAGTTTGCATCGTTGGAATGCAACGAAATTCTGCTTTTTCTTGGGCAAAACTCATGATTTTTATTCAATATTGGGTCAGGACGATGAACCGATATTTTTGGAGGATCCAAAGACGAAATCGGTAGGAAAATTGTCACGATTTTCAAAATTCAACAAAAAATTAATAGAAAAACTTCTGTATCGTGAGATTTTATAATATTTTCCGTATTTAGAGTTGAAGAAATTTGAATAAATTTTCGAATAGTCTTAATTGAACTAATTAAAGAGATTTTTGGGAAAAAAATTGTCGCCTGGGCCGAAAGAGACAAAAATTGTTATCGGAAATTAGAAATTTGCTAATTACTCATTATTTTGGTGCTCGAATTTTCTGCTCAACATTTTTTTCTCCGCTGCTCGTGAAATTTGAGATTCTGTGCGGCATTTGAATAAGCGTGGAAAATTTGCAGCCGGAATGCATGAAAATAACGTGGATGCGATTGCAGGCGCTGGGCATATAAAGATGTGGAGATATTTGTTGAATAAATAAACTCACCGCCGGGATTGCCAGGGCCAGGAAACGGTGGACCATGCGGATGTGGCGGCGGAGGAGGACCGAAAAATTCATGGTGAAAACCGACCGCTCCAGCGTAGCCGAATTCGAACTTGTCATTGGGAAAATAGGGAAATGTTCCGGGTGGCATATCCTCACCGCCGAGTGGTCCGTGATTCAGATTCAGAGGGAAACCTCTCATTTTACGCGAACCATTGAAAAACGGGCTTCGACCCATTGACGTTAGTTGCTTCAGCCTCCGCTCTTTGCTTCTTTTGTTTTGAAACCAGACCTTGTTCAAAAAATCAAATAAAATTCACATTTATACACTTTTTTTTGAAACTTTTGCAGTAAAGTCGTGAATTTTTTCCCTTGACGGGATTGGGATCGAAAATTCGACGGCGTTTGCTTATTTTTAGTGAAATTATGAATCCTGATGAGCTGACAACTTTTTTTGACGATTCACCGAGAAAAAAGATCGATCCAAATTCACCAGGATCGTTCAATCGAGTTTTCAAATATTAAACAACCAGAATTTGCCAGAATCGCAATTCTCTCTTTTTCAAATTAATTAATTTCGATAATCTGGATTTTATATAATTCGCAGGACGTCAAATTATTGCAGAACTTTAAATTTTCATCCAGTTCTTGTCATGGATTATGGTAAAGTGTTAAATATTTTTCTCTTGGGACTGCTTCATGATATTATTTTCATATAACCGCCAATGGTGATTCGATTTGATGGAAAAAATCAATGATACTTGAAAAAATTCATTTTTTATTTACTATTTTCATATTTCTCTAGTGAATTCATGACGTTGAAGTTTGCATCGTTGGGATGCAACGAAATTCATGAATTTCGTAACAAAACTCTTTACAAAAATGTACAATATGTTATTACAATGATAAAACGATCGATTTTTGCGGCCCAGCAAGTAAATAAACTCGAAAGATTTCGATGTTTTATAAAATTGAACAAATTATCAATAAAAATACATTTTTTTCGTTGCATTCCAACGTTGCAAACTTCAGCCTCATGAATTTTCTCCATTTCATTTATTTTCAAAATGGTGCCAAACTCCAGTTTGCCAGATTTTTTTTTATCAATTCTCCGATGAACTCGATCATCATTCGATTTTATTTAACAATTATTATGTCCGGTTCCCAAATTTCCGAATTTGATTCGGTTTTTATTTTTTTAATTTTCTATTTTTCTGATTTTTCCAAACTTCGGTTTTAAATTTTTTCTAAATCGATTATTATTCGATTTTATTTTAAACTTATTACGTCTGGCTCCCAAATTTGCAAATTTGACTCGGTTATTTATTTTTATAATTTTCCATTTTTCTCATTTTCGATGTTTTATGAAATTAAACTAATTAGCAATAAAAATACGTATTATTCGTTGCATTCCAACGTTGCAAACTTTAGCCTCGTGTGAATTCAGTTTACGAATGGCAAAGAAAACTTTCCCATTGTCTTTGACAAATACTGCACGAAAATTTCGTGATCTGCTATAAAAAAAATGAGTTTTCGTCAGTCTGCAACGACGGGAACTTGAAAATATCGTAAAAATGAATCGATAAGCGAGTCGAATGGAGTAAATCGATGAAAAGTAATGGCGGGAATGGAGTTTTTCGTTATGGGTGGTTTTAGGTCGACATCGATCTCGTGATTTATTGGGTTGTTGGATAATCAATAAATTACCTGTATAACTCTCATTGGCAAGCCAGTCTCTTTGGCAAGTTGTTCCCTGATGTGTCTCGTGGGTTTCGGGGTGGCTGAAAAAGCGGTTTTTAGTATTTCCAATTGTTTAGCCTTGATGGTTGTTCTGGGACCTCGTCTTTTGGAGCCCGCTCCACCGTCCCCGCTGCCGCCGCCTGCGCCGCCGTCCGGACTCTTGTTCTCCGTTTGACTGTCTCTCGTTTCCGGATCTCCGTCGAGGGAACCTTCGTCATCGAACAGCCGGAGAGACCGAGAGAAACAAAAACATCACCAATCGAAAATTATTACCTACGCGATTTTGCCTTCGCCTCCAAATTTTTCCTTCCAAAACCCTCCAAAATTTTCCACAATTTTCTTCACTTTCTAAAAACATCGAGAGGACTCGATTTTTCTAGACCGAAGAAGAAAATCGATACGATTTTCGTATTTGTTTATTTTTTAAATAAATTATTTATTTATTTATTTATTTTATTATTTATTTATTTATATAATAAATAATAATGGTAATGGGGGGGGGGGGGTAAAAAGTTGATGATGATTTTGTCATTCATCCCATTTGGTCGTGTTATCATATGTACAGATGGGCAGGCAGTAGTTATAAAAGACTGTAATGTATCCGTAACCCATCGACGGGTATCATAGCGCGATTGGTTGAATGGCAGCAACAACAACAGAGAACAGGCAAGTCCTGAAGCGACGAAAAGCCCCAGCATAGGATTATGACGAGTCCCTCATTCTCTTTTTCTCTCTCTTGTCATTTTTTTCAACTTTCTATGCCTGTATTTTCACTCTTCGGGAGCTGCATCTCTCTCGGTCTCTCTTGATCTGGATCTGGATCCCGATATCCCTCTGTTGATCCGCGCGTCCCTCTCTCTCTCTCTCTCTCGCTCTTGGGCGAATGTTGGAGCTCGGAGAGCCCCCGATAATCCGAGCTATGTATAGGACAAGCGACAGGCAGCCACGCGGGCAAGTCTTAACCACCGGACAAAGAAAATGTTTGGACAGTGTCACACCGCACAACGGGGCACCCCTCGAAGAGGACACCCTTGTAACCAATTCGCTTGGATAAAGCGAGAGACCAACAGGATCTCTTATTCCCGTAGCCCTTCTGCTTGTTTGAAAAGTTATACGAATATAATGCACGGCTCTAGAGGATGAAAAAAAAACGAATGTATCCACGCGAGCACATCTACGTGCTTTATAAACAGAGAAAAAAGGACCAAACGCGAGAGAGAGACTGGAGAGTGTTGAGAAAAATGTATATAAATGCATTGTTGGCTTGTTTTTCGTCGAGTCGGATCTGCTCCGGATCTTGGCCAAACTGCCAAGTGTTGAGCGGAATTCCCTCTGCATCTCGAAGCCGAGGAAAAATAAACTAAAATTCGGGGGCTGATGATGCTGAAGTTTGCAACGTTGGAATGCAACGGAAAAGTATTTCATTTTATTGATGACTCCATCAATTTTCAATGTTAGCCAAATTTTTTGAGCCGACATGCTTTTGTGCACAAATCGATCATCGTCATTACATTCTGCATTTGGATCATTATTTTAGCCGATAACAAAAACGATTTTCGTTCAATTCCAACGATGCAAACTTCAGAGTCATTCATTCAGTTCTTTTCCGCTCGGCCATCCAATCTGCAATTCGTTTGACCAACAGAATTCTATTTCTATTCAAATACCCAGACATTTTGCCCGTTCAAGCCTCCGGAGAGTGTCTACAATTAGCTGAATTAGGACACCTCCCTAGACACACATGGGTGTGGGGGGCCCTACCGTTTTTTACTGTACTTAGGAATCGTTTGAATGATCTAAAAAATGTTAATGTCAATCTGGCAAACATGATTCTCGATTTCGTATAGAAGTTCGTAGACTTTCCGACTGCTCGCCTATTCATTTAACTCTGCGCGATCATCGCTCGACCAAAATGTCAAGTTTCTATGGGAAGGGTTAACCATCGTTGACTCACCTTGATCCTCAGAGTCCTCCTGTTTGCAGGAATCACTTCCAAGTGGCAAATCACCACCGTGGCCAACGACCTGGTCGACGGGACCTCCGGGTACTAAACCGTGAGGCCCTAAATGCGAACCACCTACACCGCCGTGATGATGATGATGGTGGTGATGATGATGTCCGCTGCCTTCGTCGTCCTCGTCCTCGGAACCCGAGCCCATCAGGGAGTCAGCGCCTGTGACACACAAACAAAACGCACGGGTAAGTCCAATTATTCTCTAATCTCGTGTCCAATTAAATTGGCGACCAATCATTATTTACTGAACTTTTGCCATATTTTGACCTTAAATCTACGTACATGAAGGGCGTTACACGGTTTCGAGATCGTGACATCAAAATCCGACAGAATTACACGATTTACTCGACAATTCGACCAGAAAAACGTTTTAAAAATGTGATCGACACAATTTTTATCTATTTCAACTGAAAAATCATATACGGATGCAACGAATAATGGAATCCCACTAAATTTCTCCATTTCAACTGCCTTTTTTTTAAATTAATTTATTCAAATCTCGATTTTTATAAGTGAATAAATAATTAAATAAATAAATAATGAATAATAATGAATTTTATTAAAATTTTGATTAATTTCATTAAAATTGATTAAAATCTCGATTTTAATGAATTTTATCAAAATTTTATCATATATTTTATGAAAATTTTTAGTAAAATCTCGGTTTTAATAAATTTTCATTTTTAATTTATATCCAGCTTTTTATCAGCGATAACGGGACACTCTTTTTTGCCATTCGAAAACAGAATTTACTGGAAAAAAATTGACCGGACCCTAGTCGAAGAAAATAAAGAAATTTTCTTCTGATAAAATAGTCCGCGAACGAGATCGGGAACTGCCGTTTATAGTTGACTTGGAATTTATTAGATAACTAATCGCGAGCTGATCGGATGCGACTAGAAACGTCATGATGTTTTTGAAACTTGAATAAAATAGTTGAAAGTCACCCGGTACATGCGTTTTGGGGTTTGACATATAGCGTATATCATGGTAAGACCTGGGCGAGGTGTCGGCGCGCGACAAAAGAGAACCGACTGCGTAACGATTCTCGGTGTAGTGTTTTTGTTCCCGGTTACAAAACGCGCCGAGGTGGGCCCTCTCTGGCCGTGTCGACGGGGGCCAGAGATTCTCCTCCTCCTACTTGTTGGTGCGCGCGGCCATACGTTCGGGTCTCATCTCCTTTCGACGCTCTTTTCGAAGGCGCAGGCCTAGAGCAGAGCACGAAAGAGGTCCTGGGCCGCCTCAGAGAGAGAAAAAGGTTCTCGAAGCCGTGAACTCTCCTCCACATCCACCGCGCGTCGTGTATATATCGATATATATATAAATGAAAGCGGTCTATAACGGCGCGAAGAAACGATCGGGCCTTCATTCTTTTCTCTTTCTCTTTCTCTCCCTCCGCCGCGACGCCATGTATACGACTTTTGAGTTCTCGTGTCACAGACTCCGCGCCCGCCGTCTGTTTTCACAGCTTACCGCCAACGTATATAAAACCGTCTATATATTTTTTTTTCTATATAGTATATAAAACTCTACTACAAAATACTGTTTCTATCCTTTTCACGCAAAAACCACTGAACCAATTTTGATGAATCTGCCACAGGAATGAAGTTTGCATCGTTGGGATGCAACGAAATTCATAAATTTTGAAACAAAACTCTTTAAAAAAATGTACAATGTTATTACAATGAGAAAACAATCGATTTTTCCGGCCCAGCAAGTATATAAAATCGAAAGATTTCGATGTTTTATCAAATTAAACCAATTATCAATAAAAATACATATTTTTCGTTGCATTCCAACGTTGCAAACTTCAGCCACAGGAATGAAGCTCACGAATCACAACAAGTTCCAAAATAGATCTGTATTGCATCCCGACAATTTTTTCATCAAAAATTTACGTTTTTCCTCACATTTTCCATTTACAAAATTCACAAGCACCTAAAAAATGACAATAAATCAAAAATCGCTACTAATTATACCAATTTAAAGATAATTCGTAAACGGAAATAATGATCGGCGCCTGGAGTGCTAGTTAGGAAAAAAAAGTTGAAGCGATTTTTGTCAAATGAAAGTTTGAAAATTTTGAAAAAAAAGAACATTTTAACTTTTCATACTAAGGACGTTGTATGCTAAATTTTCTAATGATAGAATTCCTTCAAATTTGCACTACACAAAGAGAATAGTGATGTCTAATAGCTCGCGCGATTTTAAGAAGTTTCACCATGTACAAGTCGAGATATTTATTTCTAAAAATCCCAATTTTCAGTAGTTTCTCATAAGAGTTCGTGTTAAAAGTTGCAATTTTCAGCATTAAATATTTCGATTTCTAAATGGCAAAGCCTCTTAAAACTTTGCACACGCTTTTACGTAACATCGAAGAATCTTTGTTGAGTTTTTCAAATAAATCGATCGTAAAATTTGTCCGAAATTTTGGTTTTTGTACAAAAAATACAAATTACCTCAGACAATCTTGAATTTAGAGTATTTTGTTCTTTAGTCAATTCGTAATAAATTTTTTTTTAATCAACTTGGGCTCGCAAGCGATTTTGTATGTAAGAAAAACTGAAAACAAACATTTAGATTTGATCGTCGCGATACAACGTCCTCGAGCAGCGCCAACTGGGTGTGCTGCGGGGCGAAGCCCGCAGGTACGACTCGTATATGTATATAAAAACGTTGATTTTATATAGACGTAGGTATATAGAGAAAAAAGAAGGTTTGTGTATTGAAAGACATCGAGAGATGATCCGCCACATAGCTCATCCACTTCAGAGTGTATTAGACATAGAACCGCGGCGCGTGAGTAAAGCCCGCCGGTCTCGAAGTGACTCCGTATAGCGGGGCCCGCGCAGTGTGCCATAATGTTTTAAATCCCTCCCAGTTCTTCTTACATGTTGGCTCGTTCATGCGCGGACGCGTCGAAGCGTGACCTCTCGCTTTTTCCCACAGAGAGACGGCGGGCAAAAAAAACAAGGGGAGAACCGAGCAGGGAGACGGCGCTTTGATGCTGACCAAAATTACGATCATGTGTACAAGTTTTTTGTCATTATTATCATCATTTTTTTTAAACGCGATAACGTAACAGTTTGAAATTTGCAGATCGACGAGTTATTCATACAGGCGCATAATTATAGCGACCGTGACGATGCTGCAGTTTGCATCGTTGGAATGCAACAAAATTCAGTTTCTTTTTAAGCAGAGTTGGTGAGTTGTATTCAATACTTTGGGCAGGACAATAAAACGAACTTTTTTGAGGATCCAAAGACGAAATGGGTAAAAAAATTGTCACAATTTTTGGAATTGACCAAAAAATTGATAGAAAAACGTTTTTTTCGTTGCATTTCAACGTTGTGAACCGTCAAGTGCGAGTTTAAATATATTTACCATGATGGCTGTGCGAATGATGACTCTCCGCCTGCAACGACTTTCCTGATAAAAAGTCCTGCTTGCAGATGAACTTGTTGTCATCGAGGACGTAAAGCTCCTCGCCCGTTGTCAGCTGTTTTCGGCACGTCAGGCAGGTGAAACAATTGAGATGGAAAACCTTGTCTTTCGCTTTCCTCACAAGATCCTGAGGGCTTATGCCTTGCATGCACCCGCTGCACTTTGTACCGTATCGCCTGTTGAACAAAACATCGACAACTTTATTTCGAGCTCGTAGTAGGTCGTTGCGGCCTTTTATTGCAATTAAAGTTGCGCAGTCTAATTTAAATAGAAAAAAAAAACTCAAAATGAGCTGCACCTTAGCACTCGAGCGAGTCGCGCGATTCCCTGAGCCAGGAATGCTCCGGACCGCGCGCGTGTCTCAAAAAACTGTGACCAAGTGTTGCTGATTTCCGACTCGGCGGACGCGGAGACACAGCGTGATTGATTTATGTTTCTAAACGAGTGTCGAGTTACGACTTTATTAAACTCGTATTAACGTTGAGAAAACCCGTTTTTAAGTACTTGAAAATATATTTTAAAAACCGGTTGCCCATGTGTGCAACTTGGAAAGCAACGCGCGTTCTCGTGCGCCGCGGCGCGATCTGTCGAGCTATGATGGATAATCAAATTCTCCCCAACATTGATTGATTAACCCACAGCAATAAAATCTTCGTTTTCCAACTTCTATGGTGGTCCAGATTAGCATCATTAGACGCTCTTTAATTTCCTCCTATCTTATCGCCGCTGTTTTATCTCCGCATTATCGATCTTATTCCTCGCCTCCATTTCACACTGTCATTTTTTCCAAACTAAACTAATTTTCATCAATATTTTACGTCCGAATCGCTAAAGTTGAATAGACCTTCGGTCTTCATGGGGTTTTTAGCCCTTCAAGGCGAAAATCCGTTTTAGAACCCTTTTGGCGTAGATTTTTTCGGAATGCACCGAAAACTCGTTAATTTTTGTATAAAAACACGAAATTTTTCTACACCATTTGTCAACGATGATGGGGACAGTCTTTTTTGGTATCCAAGAACGGAATTGACTTGAAAAATCCGACGAGTCCATTCATTATCAAAATAATGAATGAAAAATATGTTTTTCGATTTTTTCCAACGAAATATCGAAGGAATTAAAATTTCTCGAAATTGACTGTATCGCAAAGATAAAAAAACGCGAGAACCAATGATCGGTATTTATCAAGGTTTTTAAACCCGGACGATTATTTGGTCAACGTGCTTGGACAATTTTTTAAGAGGTTATATACAGTTCGAAGACCAAAAAAAACTTGTTTTTTTACGAATTTTTTCTGGATAGGGATTTCATTTGATGAATAAAAGGCAAAGGGATTAAATGTAGTGTCATCTTTCAACTCTCTATCGCCATTTTTTATTTTCAAAAATGTAGCTTCACATAGCTCCTGTAGTTGTGTACTCTAAAAAAAAGGCGTTTTGCGGTGAGCAAGAAATCTCCGGTTTGGATGAGCTGAAATGAAAAAACCAAAGAGATTTGTTTAATGGATAGATGAATCCAGGTATTCATCGAAGGAATAGTTGAAATTTTGAATTTTGATAAAATGGCGGCTCCTCAAAGATGCAATTTCAATTTTCGCCCAAATTTTTTTCATTCAATGGTTCAAAAAAGATAGAAATAAATTTCGGATATCTTATTCCTTCGATGACTACCTGGACTCATGTATCCACTAAACAAATCTCTTTGGTTTTTTTTATTTCAGCTGATCCAAACCGGAGATTTCTTGCTCACCGCAAAACGCCTTTTTTTCTAGAGTACACAACTACAGGAGCTATGTGAAGCTACATTTTTGAAAATAAAAAATGGCGATAGAGAGTTGAAAGATGACACTACATTTGATTCCTTTGCCTTTCATTCATCAGATGAAATCCCTATTCAGAAAAATTGGTAAAAAAACTAATTTTTTTTTGGTTTTGGATATTTGGCGAGGAAAGCGATTCAAAGTGGCTATTTGAACGGTTAATAAGAGCTGATGGGCTGCTGCAACGTTGTATGGAGTCGATTGGAAATGGGTATAATGGCATGGTCCCGAGGGATGCACGATATTCGGGGGCAAGATTGCCGCCAGGGAATGTTACGTTCACATATATCTATATGTATCGAAATATGTGCACGTAATAGGTACGAATGGGCAAGAAAACAGTAGCAGCGAGAGAGAGAGTAGCGATGCGGCGTAACTGTCTTCACACCCCTATATTTTTGCGTATCTTCGTTGGTTAGATGCGATTGCTAACCGGTTATCGCATAATTACAGGAATCATTTAATTAATTATAGCAATTAGTTGGTCCGGAATAACAGAGAGACTGCGTTGGAAGTTGCTGTTGCGAGGGCCAGGGGGGAGAAGAAAGGGAGGCAGCGAGAGAAATGTACACACGAAGGACCGACATCGATTCAACATCTACGCACACGTTTTCACGTTTTTCTCTCTCGCTCCTTCTTCATCGTCTTTGAGCCTTTTTCTCGCTCTGCCATTGTCAGAGACGTGCGAAAGAGCCTGGTCCTTCCTACCGTGGAAAAGGGGCTGGTCGTTAAAAAATCATTAATAGCAAGACGCTCATGTGCTCAAATGTGTGCGAAGGAGAATGCCGAGGCAAACCCTCGGGGCAGACGTATCGGACCTGCCCTTTTCTTACCAACCAGAAAGTACCAAATAAAAAACCAAACAACGCGCCACGAGAAACAAAAACGACAAGATTTAATGAAGAAACAATAAATTTTTTTAAAAATAAACCAATACGAGATATTCCTCGGTCCAAAATATTCCACCCTCGCTCTTCATTCTCCTGTGCCATTAAATCTACTCAAAAAATTTGCCACTTTTATATATCTATATACATTTCGTTTTTTCTTGTGGATTTGCACATGCCAGAAGTTGCCGAATGTTATGAGGCAAGAATTATGGAGTAAATTATACGCTGAAATTCACGGTTTAAATTACTCAGGAATACCAAAACGTGGGAACAAGTTAACGAGTCGCTTTTTTTTTTTACTTTTTATCAAGTTTTTTTGGCTCAAAAGTGCAAAAATTCTCATGCATTTCCGATTTTTTTCAAACGATAATTATTTTCATGGCGTAAAGCACACGAAGTCCGAAATTTCTGATTTTTTGTTCGTTAATATGCAATAAATTTCTAACTTTTCGAGTTTTGCCGAAAATTTGTTGAATTCGAACGCCAAATTTGATATTTTTCGTAACGATTTTTGAGAGACTTGATTTTATCGGTTTGAGATTCGAATGCGAGAATTGCTGTTTGTTCGACCGGCACGAAACCTCGAGGAACAACATTTCCCATTAATTAACACTCCAAGATTTATAGTCGAGGAGGAGGAAAAAAAATTAGCTTGTCCGGTAAAAACTTAATCGAGGAGGTCTCGAGTCATAATTGCGCGACGTTTATCGCTCGGAAATTTACTGTCCATTAATTGACGCGTCATTTTCCGTACGTGGAAAGTCTCAATAACGCTTTACAAAGTCTCAATTATATAGATTAGAAAGATTTCTGGATTGCTAATTTATTATTTATGAATTTGTGGCTGAAACGCGAACTGACGTAAATTTAACGTCGTACTACGATGTTGAAGTTTGCATCGTTCGATTGCAACGAAATTCAGTTTTTTCACTTTCTTCTAATTTGAGATTCCGATTGAATATTCGGTCTGGACAATAAATCGATAATTCTTTAGGAATGCAACACAAAATCGGTACGAAAATTGTCATGGTTTTTTAAATTAAACAAAGAATTAATAGAAAATCGTATTTTTCGTTGCATCGTAAAATGCAAACGTAATTAAAAATCTACTCGTTTTTAAATCGATCGATTTCTCAAGCCGGTGCAGAGAAACTGCAAAAACTGCACGTTCCTAGACACACATGGGTCTGGGGGACCCTGACGTTTTGTTACTGGACTTGGACGCGTTTAAAAAATCGGAAAAAATTGAGGAAAGTAGTTTTGAATCTGTAGAAAAAGAGGCTGGACCGGATGATTGATAAAAATGATTTTTTATTATTTTTATTTAATGGTAATCGATGCGAAAAACGATGGAAAGTGAATTTTGGTTGATGGTGAAATCCGGCGATATTTCATGTTTATCCGAAAAATAAAATGAGAGGCTGAAAAATAAAAATTCGCGCAGGCCGGATGGTTGGATAAGGAGCAAGTGTGTGTGGCGCATTCGCGGAGAGAGAAGAGTTTTATCTTGTTCAGTGATAAATCATGGCAACGACAAATCTCGCGGTCTACCGTGACCATATATATGTGGCCATTAATATTCTTGTCTTGCCTATTTTCTTATTCACGCGCGCCCTCTGACGCCGGCGTCTCTACCGCTCTCTATCTTGTTTCTTTTTTTTTCTCTGCAGTCTATCTCAATATTTCTCTTCCTCATATTCTCCGCTATTGTTCATTGTGGTTTTATTCATATTGCTCACCTCGACTCATTCTTCCATCTGTATTTATTTATTTATTGTATTTAAAGTCAACCTGCGCTCTTACTTATGAGCAAGCCATTCGTTTCATTTTTTTTATTATTCGCCTTCGACTCCTCTGCTTCGTATTTTCGATCCCGGACGAACGAAAACGTGCAGCAGGCGCATCGAAATTTTTTTTCCCTACTTTTCAATGTGCGCCCAATTTTTTTTGCTCCATTTCGGAATATTCGAAGAAAAAATGTTTATCGTTTGAGATGTTGAGAAAAATCGATCGATCTGCGGTGGAAATATCGCTGGAGAATTTATTCGTTCGCGCTGCAATATTGACGCGCAACTGGCATAGAAATAATTGCAACGCATTTATTGCATTCTTCGATAAACGGGTCGCGTAACACACGATTTATGTGAAAAGGATATGCGCGGGGAGTTGCGAAAATTATCAGAATTATGGGTTTATGTAACGGCCTAGTGCATATAATTACGACCCTGAAATTCTGCAAAGACGACGTTGAAGTTTGTGTCGTTGGAATGCAACGGAATTCTGTTTTTTCTCGAGCAGAGCTCAAGATTCCCATCCAATATTCGTTCAGGACGCCAAAACTTCATTTTTTTAGTCTCAAAACCGAAAATCGATACGAAAACTGTCATGACGTTGAAAATTCATCAAAAAATTGAAAAAAAAAGAATTTTCCGTACGTAAAAATCATTTTCAAGGTAGTCGCGAGTAATCGAGACGTTTATAAAGAAAATTCGATTTCGAGAATTTCCAAATTTGACGGGAACATCCTTTTTGCCACGGAATTCTGTTTTTTCTCGAGCAGAGCTCAAGATTCTCATTCGATATTCGTTCAGGACGCCAAAACGACATTTTTTTAGTCTCAAAACCGAAAATCGATACGAAAACTGTCATGACGTTTAAAATTCACCAAAAAATTGAAAAAAAAAGGATTTTCCGTACGTAAAAATCATTTTCAAGGTAGTCGCGAGTAATCGAGACGTTTATAAAGAAAATTCGATTTCGAGAATTTCCAAATTTGACGGGAAGATTCTTTTTGCGACTGAAATTTGATTGCGACGTCGTAAAAAACTGACGGGCGGGTTTCAGTCGCACAAAAATCCGTTTCCGGAGGTACGAGCAAGAACTTGAATAAAAATTGATCGAAAATAAAGCGAGTTTGGTTGAAATACATTGTAAGTTTCTCCTTGGCTTTTGCCAGCAGCAGGGAATCTCGAAGGCCATCTGTCGGACTGATTTTTTGGCGTAGCGCCAGGGCAATTTGTACGAGATGATTTTGTCCGCGTGGGGGACGATTCTGGGCCGCATGGGCCAGCGTTTTTTTTGTTTTTTACCTCATGGTACCGTAAAAATATGGACGGGACGATTGTGCGGTAGATTTTGACGTTTTAGAGGCGCGAATATGTGGGATGGGTTTTGTCGTCGCGGAGATCTGTTGGGAGGATCGTCGACGTAGAGAAATATCGCGCGGTATTGGTTTCTTGGAAGGAAAGCCGACGCGTAGCATGCGGTGCGATGGCTTAAGAGTCCGTCAGGATGGAAACAACTGTATTTACCATAAAAATCTACAACGTGACCAAAAATCGGGGTCCGAGGGCCTGTGGATTTTTTCCTTTGATTAAGAATCGCTGAGGCATTAATTAATTGAACGTAACCAATTCGGCGGGATACGAAGTGAATGCGCGATCTGTGCAGGGCAAAATGCGACCAAGAACGCGGGCCACGCGTCTTTGCAACCGGAGGATGTTTGACTCGCGTCAGATTGGCTGTGACCAATCGATTAATATCTCATCAAGGACGCAGTCGAAAAAAATGCCGCGGAGACGTTTTTTTCGGGATTTCGCGAGCTATTCACGTCGCCAAAGTCTCTAACGAGACTTTTGGGACCCTTTGTACATGCTACGAGGATATTTTTTTCTATATAAATATAAAGGCCGCGTGGAAAGAACGAGGCAGATTTCTGGGCTTCTCCGGCCGCGATTCTTGAATTCTCTTCTCGCGAGACAGGCCCGACCGCACTAGAGTATATAGTCGAGCCCGTCACGCCCATCAAACTCTCTCTTTCTCTCTTTCCTTCATCCATATGCTCCTCAACTATATATACGAGCCAGCTTCAAACTTCACGGTACATTTACACGTCCACCTTTCAAAGCTAAGCATATTTCGACTTGTCTCGCTCTCTTTCTTACCGGGACTGCCGCGCGCGTCTCATAAGCAACCAAACTCACGAGCATCGCGCTCTCCACGAAAAACCCTTCGAAAAATTCACCTCCGCAGCATCACGGGGCTGAATTCTCTTGTACCGCGTCGACGATCTCGCCAGGATTCAGTGGCGCGACCACACGACATCGATTCCAACACGAACGTCCTTCCCAACCCATTTTTCCCATTTTCAATCCAATTTTTACAAAAATCGTCACGTTTTTTCATCCCATACGGTCCATCGGACGTTCATCCATAAAAACCCAAAAATTCCAACGCAATCACAAGTTTTTTGGATGCAGAAATTAATTAAAAAAATTAAGAAATTACAATTAATAAATTAAAAATTGATTTTTTTATTATTTGCCTTTAAAAATTGCGTTGCATTTTTGCAATTGAATTAAATCAATTAAATGATCGACATTAATTGAATTAATTGACGCGAATCAAAAAAATTTCGAATTATACGAAACTGAAACGATGCTGGGAAATTAAATTGAAATCAAATTCGATCAGGAAATAAATTTTGGAATGAACAAAAGAGAGAAAAACTTTTGGCGGGATTGCAAAAATTACGCAATAATTTTCATAATTTTACGTGTTTTTTTTTGTACTGCCTGTGCGTTAATCTTTATATACGTATAGTTTGTAAGCTGAAGAGACCGCAGAAGATTTTTGGCCGGCCGCGGGATCAACACACGCGGCAAAAAGATCGGACTTTTACGAGCACACTCCCACAAAAATGTCAAGGCTCTTTTGGAAAGACATGAATTTTCGGATATTTATATACCAATATCTTTCTTGCATACGCGACGTGAAATCTCGATCGTTGACCGCGCGCAGCAACGAAAACATTAGAGAGCATTAAGAATAGTCGGAACAGAATCTGCTGCCAATTCCTTTCGTATAGGCAGCAGACAACAAATTCATTTAATTATAGGGGAGAGAAAATGATTAATGAACGAGGCTCGATAATTTATAAGGAAAAAGGGTTCGTTACTTCGAGTCCCTTTGGTCAAAACGACGAGACGCGCAGCCGTAATTATCCTCAAAGTCAATATACACGCTGGACGTTTGAAACTTCATTTCCTTTTTCAAATCTTTACAAGCGTATCGACGTTTTCTTTTGACTCGTTTTCTTTGCTGATAAGATACGCCGTGGGTGGTCCAAAAAATAACTTTTGTACATGAAAAAGAAAAACAAACAACTTTTGGTTCTCCAAGAGTGCCTTTTCGAAGAGAATGATAAACGTTAATGACGCTGAAGTTTGCAACGTTGGGCTGCAACGAAAAATACTTGCTCTATTAATTTTTCGTTGCATTTCAAAAACCATGACGATTTTCGTACCGATTTTGGGTTTCGATCCTAAAAAAATATCGTTTTATTGTCCTGATCGAATATTTCATGAGAATCTCGAGATCTGCCCAAGAAAAAACGCAATTTCATTGCATTCCAACGATGCAAACTTCAACATCGTTAAACTTTATTTAAGGAGCTTTCAAATTTTTTGTACGAAAAGTTTTTGGCATCGAAACTCAGAATTTTCTTCTATGAAGAAAATTTTTCTGACGTTACGAATTCGAGATATTTAATTTCTCTTATCCGTTTGGATGGACAAAATTAAAAATTGCAAATTAAATATCTGAAATTCGTAACGTCAGCAAATTTTTCTTTATAGGAGAAAACTTTTGGTTTCTGCCCCAACCCAAGACTGAAAATGCAATTTTTGCAATTTTTAATTTTCTCCGTCCAAGCAGATGGAGAAAATGAAAAATTGCAAATTATAATTGTCGCATTTATTTTATTTTTTACAATTACTTTTATTATTATTTTTTATCTTTCGCATTTTTGCTTGCAATTTTTAATTTTCTTCGTCTAACCAGATGGAGAAAATTGAAAATTGCAAATTAAATATCTCGCGTGTAAATTAAAATCACGTCACGTTAAAAAATTACAAAAAAAAAATGGATTCAGGATTTTTTTGCCGATAGCCAGAAGGCGAAAAATTTTAAATAAAAATCTTGAGCCCATTTTTTTGCAACCCGCAAACGAAACGCCAATTTCCACGCGTGTGGTAGGGAAAAGTTGAAAATTGGCAATGAAATATCTCAAATTCTTGACGTCAGGAAATTTTTCTTCGAAGGAGAAAATTTGTAGGTTTGGTGTCGAGAATTTTCATACGAAATCATGGAAAAATCCTGAATAAAGTGATTCTAAAGTGTTGACAGTTGGGCGATCGAGAACGATCGAAAAGTTGACTCTGTGCTGGGTCAAAAAAACGGGATTAGCGTGTGAAAAATGTGATTTTTGTTGCACTATCGCGAAACGGCAACAAATTGAGCGATAACAACGACAAAACAACAATGTCCAGACGGAGTAGATCTCGATATCGATCCCGAGCACGATGCTCGATCCGATGAATTATTTATAATCGCTCGTGCACGACGAAATAATCGCGAGAGTATGCAATTATATCGAACGCGTGTTACGATATTTTTTGCTGGCGCGTTAACCCGATATTATAATGAAAAGGTTCGAGCGAATGTTGTACCAGCACTCCATTATCTTTCTACACACTCGAGATGTCTCGCGGCCCATCTGCCTGGGCTGGCTCAAGCATCCAGCACTTTTTACACCTTCTCTATAGAGCCATGAACGTTTTTTTCATCAATCTGCCAAATGTATGCACGCCAGAGACGCGTCAATTGCCCGATTCGTAATCGTCCAGTCAATTTTTTCCCATTTTCGCGTGCTTTTTTCTATTCTGTCGCGAAAAATCCTCGAGAGTTGCAATTTCACGTACTTTTTTAAAAAATCGAAAAAAATTCAGGAAAGTTGTTGCGGATTTTTACAAAGAGAGTCTGCACTGCGCGACGGATGGAAATTATTATTTTTTAATTATTTAATGGTGATCAATATGAAAAACGAAAAATTCGAGCCTCTCGCGCTGAATGGGCTCGACACCCCATACGTGTGAAGGTTAATGATGGAAAATTTGGCTTACCTGAAAAAATCGTTTCTGCAAAACATCTTTGACTCTCGGGAGTAACATTTCTCCTGCAATTCCATTCCGCAGTCGCAGCATCTTACACAATCTCCGTGCCAAATGCGTTCCAGTACTTTAAAACAAAATTTGTCCAATATCGGCTTCTTACAACCGGCGCATGACATAAGCATCGCCAGACCGCACCTTCCTGATGATAATCCACGTCCAATGAAACAAACCAATCAATTTATCGGTTAATCACAAATTTCAACAAATATTTCCAATTATTTAAAAATATTTCCAATCAGAAACTTTCTTCGCCAAAGTTCGGTACGAAAAAGTGGTAAAAAATTTAAACAAATGAAATTATTGTTCAATTTTTTTCCACCTTCACTTCGTTTTGTCATTCGTTGCTTATTCGGCAATTTTTCGATAAAAAAATTGTTCTTTATTAACGAACCACCGACTGAGACGTCGAGACCGCAAAATCTTTTGAATTTGATGCTCCAAATTATGCGTTTCTAATTAGTAATTAAAAATTCTTGGAAATTTTGGCATAAATTAACACTGAAAAATCAATTCTCTATCGAAATTATTACAATTTTATTCCAACGGTCGAGCTTTGCCAAAAAAAATGTTTAAAAATCGATGAAAAAGGTTTTTGACAGTTGGATCAATCGGAATAATTTTTTTAATCGATTCAAATCGAATTTTATTTATTTTTGAAAAAAGTCCGCACGTGAATTTGGGAATGACGAATTTTTATTTAATACTTAAAAATAATGCACGAAATTCGATAAAAGTGAGTTTGAACGGGAAATTTGCTGCACCGCGAGACCGATCCGGGGTGCGACGGACGGCAATCAACGGCACAAAATCTCAATAGAGTCTTCCCGTTTAATTGCCAAATTTACAGGAACAAACGAGACGAAAAATATATCGTTAACAGGAATGTGGATTTTTCGGGGGTACGCGCGTGTAAACGTTTTCTTGACAGGTTGTCGTCGTAAATCTAGCCCGACGATCTCTACGTATTCTTATGGGGATGCCCATGGGCTATGATCCCGCGATCGTTGTAAAGATAACAACTTCCGAACTACGTAATTCCGGGCCAGTAGCCCAAAACTTATTTAACGGGACGACCCGGTGTCGAGTCGAGTAGAGAATATAATTTGTGCAATTTTTATCGCGCCCCAACAGCGATTCTCATCAAATAATTAAAAACAAATAATTGCCAAACAAAATAAACAAAAATCGTTCACATTTTCTCTGCCTTTCGGCTGAATTTCCCGAAGCGACAAAAATGATGGAATTTTAATTCGTTTTCTGCCAATTGCAACGATGCAATCGAATTGCACTGGACCCTGAACTTTTTATACAGAGAATAATTTCAAAGAAACTCAACGTTCGGTGCGAAATTAGATCGAAATGATGATTTTCGCTACGCATTCATGTTGCTCGACATAAAAATTGGATGAATGTTTGAAAAATGGGTCGGCAACTTCAACGGCGGCCTGTCGAACGTCATTTCGGTATAAACCGGCGAAAAATCTCTCGCAGGCGTTAAGGGATGCAGGTTGTTGTAAAGAATTTGACATTTTTCGACACACTTGATTATGAGAATAAACGATCCGCGTTTTTGCTGTCAAACTGACCTGAATGTCTAAACAAATGTGGACTTTAGTGTATTCGACGATACCGATCTCAGCCTGCTGGGTCTGAGTGACCCAGTAACATAGTAATTCGTGATTCTGAAGTGTAAAACGTTGTAGCAACGAAATTTTACGTTTTCAGTGGCAAAGCTCAATTTATTCAAATTCAGAATGTTCTTGCGATCGAAAAATATTGTTAGTTTCCTTCAAACGTCGCAAAATCGCGTTAAAAGACACAGGCAATGAAATTTAGTGAAAAAAACAACGTCGAAATTTTGTTGAACGCGGTGAACTCGATATTTTTGGATATCATTTGAAAATTTTCGTTATTTTGACAATATTTTTCATTTCCAACGGATTGTCAGCCAAATTTGCGATTAAAATGACAAAAATTAACTTTTCGAAGAGACTTTCTGGATTATTTCTCGCTGTGATGTCAACATTTTCGGGATTTAAAAAAAAAAAACGTTTAATTGAACGTTTCAAACAAAATATCGATATGTTTTCGAAAAAAATGAAATTTTTAGACCATGTTGAAGTTTGCATCGTGTTGGAATGCAACGAAATTCCGTTATTTCTTTTTCTATATATTTTTCTACATTTTTTTCGATCATTTTCTTCATCTGTTTAGATGGAGAAAATTGAAAATTGCAAATGAAATATCTCGAACTCGTAACGTCAGAAAATTTGTCTTCATAGGAGAAAATTGTTAGTTTCGATGCAAAAAACTTTTCGTACAAAAAATTTGGAAGCTCCTTAAATAAAGTTTAACGATGCTGAAGTTTGCATCGTTGGAATGCAACGAAATTCCGTTATTTCTTGAGCAGATCTCGAGATTCTTTTGAAATATTTGATCAGGACAATAAAACGATATTTTTTTAGGATCAAAAGCCAAAATCAGTACGAAAATGGTCATGGTTTTTGGAAATTGAACGAAAAATTGATAGAGCAAGTATTTTTGGGTGCAGCCGAACGTTGCAAACTTGAGCGTCATGTTTTTAGTGATAAAATGCGGAAAATGTTTGGCTCACCTATATGATGAGTCTGGGAGACCGGTAAAGGGGCACAGCATGGAGCCCCTATGGTGGGTTCCCTTATCCGGGGGTTCCCGGAGGCGCCGATTCCAGGGGGCCCACCCCCGGGCCCGGCGATCCCGTAACCCTCCACCTCCCCAGTGGCGGCTGCAGCCGCCCCCAGGCCTAATCTCTCGCCCCCGGCCAAGGGACCACCTTCCGGCACGGGCCCGTATCGGCCGAACGGTCCCGAGGGCCCCAGTGCACCCACTTTTGCAGCAGTTGCGATTCTTACGCGGCTTCACAACCCCAGCACACGTCACACAAGCACAAAAACACAATGACACTGTCACTCCGAGCACCGAAAAGCACGTCACGCGATTAAAATGCTCGTTGTTGATTCGGTTGGATGTTCGGGAGTAGTTTCGTGTCCCGAGACATTCGTCACACGATTTTACCAATTATTTCCAACCTCTCGAGACAATGTCAACAAATCCGAACGCAGTTTAATCAAAACTTTTCGTCCTTTCAACAAAGTCAGGCTTTGATCTCGTTCCTCGTTATAATCGTCACTGGATCGCTAATTTTTTTTTTATCGGGAAGCGCTCATCAGCCTCTTTGACCGAGCCATATGGCGGAGCTGAATCTGCTGCGATAAGGCAACCTGCTCGCAATGAACCGCCGGCGGTAAGAGAGTCCAACTTCCGGGTGGATCCAGCAGGACTTGCTGGCTTGCATAATATTCGTGGAAACGCCGGTATCGGGCACACTTGCGCTAATTAATCACTGTTTTCATAATAATTGGCTTCATTTTAGCGGCAGCCGGAATCTGCACTCGCACTTGATTCACTGGCAATTATTGTTGGGGTTTCTATAAAATTAAGATGGAAAGTTGCGGAGGCTGAAGCAGGTCGTTTTAGTGAAAAAGGATCACGAGGCAAGGATTTGGCTAATTTTTAATGGCTCCGCGAGATTCTTCGGAAAAGTCGATTGGATCGTTTGATCTTTATCTTAAGAAGCGCGAGGATTTGCGGTTTAGCGTGGAACCGGATTGATGCACGCTCGAGCCGAGGTTCACCAGCCGACTGGTCCGCACCTGCGACACCGCGTGGCCCCCACCGAAAAATCCTTCCGATTCAGTGGCGGTCCTGGAGGCTTAACCACGCCTGATTCCGGGCTCGCCCCGCCCGATGCCCTCGGCAACTCATTATACAAATGCCCTCGGCCTTAGCTCGATTGGAGGCTCGCTCGGAAAAGTGGGCGTCGCTCATTTCCCCACCAGACTTTGAGCCAGGGACGAGGAATGGCTCCGATAAGAGCCGAGTGGGTGGAACATGGCGAATGGATCGCAATTCGCGTGCGTCGAGCCACGAGCGAGTCCTCCTGGCTATATCGTGACTGGTCCGACTATCGATCCCCCGCTGTTCCCGCCCGCTGCATTCATCCTTGCGCGCAAACCCCACACAATCTTTATGTATATATACCCGAGCGCACATGCATTTTGCCTCTCTGCAGCTTCTCCGACATTCCCGCGCGATATATGTCCAGCGTGCATGTACCATAATGTATGAACCATGTTGGACAACATCGTGGACAAGACTTGTTGCCTCTTTCATCATCAACCAGCAAAACCTCCTTTATACTTGCCTTGTACTTTCCAATAAAACAATCTGCTGCTCCCCTTCTCGCTCTCGCCCGGGGCTTATTTGCAAAACGATTAAAGATCGATATCGCCAGCAGCAGCTAAATCGCGCCAACGACCGGTAGCGCAAAAGACTCTCTCGCACGATGCACACACGCCCTTTCGCTCTTATATGGTCGCAACCCAATTTCCATCCTGCCTCTGTTTCGTTTATCCTTCCATCGAATCTCCACCGCGATCCTTTTTTTATATTAACGCAAAAAACTTGGTTTCACTCAATCGACCCAATAATCGCGGCTTAAACAAATACGTACTATTCATTTCATCTAATGATAGTAATCATGCGCGTTTGCTTTGTGGTTACATGCTTCGCAAACAATCTCCTTCGATACCATCATTACGCCCCTAACTCTGCGCCCGATCTCAACGATCGCATCATCGGATCATGGCTAAACAATCACTCGCTCATTAAAACTCAATTTTACTCGTTTTCTCTATACAGTCGCGAGAATCCCCCAAAGATTTTCACTCGAAAACGATTTTCTTTAAATTTTTGTAGAAATTACTCGAAAAAAGTTTTTTTTTTACAACTTTTTTCATAAAAACAAACGAAAATTCTTTCAAATTCGTACGTGAGCGGTGAATCTAGAAATTTCAACTGCTCGCCACGCAACTTTTATCAAATTATTCAAAATTCGGAAAAAAATCTTATTTTTCGAATTTCGAAAACTTTTTTTGTGTCAATTTTCATTTAGAAAACCAGAATTTACGATAATTTGGTTAAAGAATAGAATTTTTTTTTGTTTTTTCGTATGCGAACCGCGAAATTACAAATTTCGACTCCTCGCCATCCTCCGGAATTTTGCTCCATATCGCGATTCTTTGTACACGAAATGCAGGAAAATTGAGAGAAAAAATCGTGGGTCTCGGAAAACCGGAAGAAAGTTTGATAATGAGAAAAAAATGGGCGTGAAAAATATGGAAACTGATGCTTTCCAATGACGTTGAAGTTTGCATCGTTAGAATGCAACGAAGTTCATTCATTTTGTGACAAAACTCTTAACAAAAATGTACAATTTTATTACAATGATTGAACGATCGATTTTTGCGGCCCAGCAAGTATCTAAACTCGAAAGATTTCGATGTTTTATAAAATTAAACGAATTATCAATGAAAATATTTATTTTTCGTTGCATTCCAACGTTGCAAACTTCAGCCTCATTGCTTTCCATAATTCAGACATATATTCGGCCCTGGAGAATGTTTAGCAGTAAAAAATCGACTGGAATGAAACAATATGCACGTGCTCGAAAATACGGGGCTGGAAGAACGTTCGAAAAATGAGAATAGCACGAAATTTGATAGTTCCAGGCCGCACATCGTTGTCTGACCAATATCGGTCCTTACTACTTGTCTGGGGCTCGTGCAGATCGAGTAGAGAGACTGTGTGGTCAGACCGAACCGATTTTCTGTTGACGAGAATGTAAACATTCGAAAAAAGTATAAAAATGATTCATTTTTTCCGCTGTCAATATCTGAATTCGGAAATTTTAGTTTTTCGCAGCGGAAAATTGCAATTTTGTAAAAAATACAAAAAAGATTTTCCAAAATCTGCACGAAATTCGTTGCGCGAAAGTTTCGAGAAAACATAAAAAGTAAAAAAAAACGATTAATCTTTTTTTTTTTTTGCTGTGAATATCTGAATTCGAAAATTTTAGTTTTTCGCAGCGGAAAATTGCAATGTTTTAGACAATATATAAAAGAATTTTCCAAAATCTGCGCGAAATTTATTGCGCGAGAGTTTCGAGGGAAGAGGATCGCTTTTTGCTGTGAGAGAAAATCTTACGTCGTTGATAACAATAACAATATTTATTGAGCCAATAAAAGTCTCGCGTGAATACATTTCTAACGAGTTGATACGTGAATTCGTACGACGTTGGAGTTTGCGTCGTTGGAATGCAACGAACGCGACCACAAAAGTGTATTGGCTCGAAAAATTTGGATGATTGTGGAAATTGGACAAATCATCAGTGAAGAAAAATATTTTTCATTGCATCCTAACGTCGCGGACTCGAGCGTCATGAATTAGTATCGTTAATACTTGGCGCTCGTGCGTGCACCGTAATTTATCACCCAGTTTCGACAATTCTCTCCAAAGAACAGTCGCGAACAACATTTTGGATTCGACGACATTGAAACAACAGCCAAAACTGCTTTGAAGCTGTGGAAAAACTTTCTAGAACAGGTTTCTAAAGGCTCATGTTTACAGGTGAGAAAAATCTCAAGATTTCATTAATTAATCAATTAATAAACGAAATTACGTGATTAATTGATTAATTAATACAAAAAAATGAGATAAAATGAGATTAATAGACTCGAAAGTATAATTAAGCCGGTGACGTTCTCGCACCGAACGAAGAATCTCGCCAATATTTTTATACAAAGATATTTTCCATTCCCGTGCCTCTAGATTCGTAATTAGCCTCATTACAGCTTCGATAAATAAACTTTTATTCTTTATACAATGTCTGACCTTGAAAATATCAATATTTATGACAGTTTTCAAATAAATTTCTTACCAAGTTTATTTCATAGTTTTTTATTCGATGACTAAATTCCTCAAGTAATTCTAACGTCGCGTACTCGAGCGTCATGAATTAGTATCGTTAATACTTAGCGCTCGTGCGTGCACCGTAATTTATCACCCGGAATGCGTAAATTTATAGTTTGTACTAAGACACGTGTCTTTTCGTGGCAAAAGCGAGCGTCCGATGGTCCTTTCCAGTTACTTGACCCCGTCGAGCGACGGATTGACCTTGGGATGAAAACCGCTCCATTCCCTGTAGGTCAAGTTCATGGCTTCCTCGACGGCTTGGTCTATGGGACGGATAATGAAAGGGATGGAGACGAGTCCGACCATTATCGAGATCCAGGGACTCTTGGTCAAGGAGGTTTTGGCGGATCGTTGAAAAAAACGAACCGTCGCGCAAATTCTGTTTATTATTAGGCCTGGCACGATAACCGACGCGAAACTTTGCCACAGCAAAGTGTCTGTCGTGGAGAGAACAATTCGCTTGTTCCTTCCTTCGCTCGTGTCTTTCTGCGAGAAAACCAGAATCAGTTGGGGCCGAGACCATTTAAAAGTGCAGTCTGCGATGTTAGTTAACCTTGAAAACTTGAATTCCTTTGTGAATCGTGTCGGATAACACGTAACCGCTCGCTACTACGTAACTCAATCGCACTATCGATGTCGGAGCTACGCTGCGAAAAGCTTCGCCAACTTCGTTCGTATAACCTGAAAACATTAACGTTACGATGATTTTTGTGGGTTCGAACCCGCATCGACAGCTGGGCCTTGAATTTCAACGTTTCTACATTTTTTCAACACGTTCTGCATCGTCTCTAGTGTCAATTATTCAATAACCTCAAATTCATAACCTCAAATTCGGGCTTTCGGGACGAAAAAACTACAGCGACGTCGCATTACCCAAATATCTGACGGACGTGTCACGAAAAATGTCGACATCTTCGACGTTACTTTCCATTATTGGATTACGATTTCGTTTATTTATGTTAATAATGTTTTTTTTCGACTTTGCCAAGTATTTTTGCTGTCAGCTGCGCGGCCACCACTGCTCGTCGGTTACGTAACCGAAACCGAGCGACATGGCAATCATGGCTCGAGAATTTTTACGTTACCGGTGGACGGTGTGGCTGGCAACTCTTGTAACGCCCTTGGAATTTTATAGCAGCTCCGCTACAGCCGTTTGTTGTCAACGAATGGAAAATACGACATGCGGCTCGGACAGCGAACCGAATGGACGTTTTTATTTGAAATAGTGAAATAATTATAAGTAATTTGTCAAACGACACTTTTCAAAGAGTATTTGCATGAAACTCGTGCCCAAACGTCCGTATAGTGTCAATTTTACCGCGGAATTCATAACCCGGCCGGACATTCCGGTATCAAAACATCGCTCCCCGAAAACTCCGAAAATAATTCCACTGTGATTGTTTGGCTTTACGGAAAATGCGAAACAAGTGTGAGATATTGAAATCCAACTGTATTTTACTTGCCAAGAACTCCAACTCGGCGAAGAGGAATAAAAAAGAAGAAACTTCGAGTCATTTCTTAGTTTTGAGGTTAACTGATCGCTTGGTGAACCTCGAAACATGAATTTCACCAACAGCGATTACGAAGAACTCGAACCTCGAGCGACGCCACAACCAACTGTTTTAAACGTAAGTCTGAGCTCGTCTATTTTTTCCTTCTATGAAGAAAAATTTCCTGACCTCGCGAATCCGAGATATTTAATTTTCAATTTTTAACTTTCCCCATCCAAATGACGACGCTGAAGTTTGCGACGTTGGGCTGCAACGAAAAATACTTGCTCCATTAATTTTTCGTTGAATTTCAAAAACCATGACGATTTTTCTATCGATTTTGTGTTTTGATCCTAAAAAAATATCGTTTTATCGTCCCGATCAAATATTTCACGAGAATCTCGAGATCCGCTCTAGAAAAAACGAAATTTCGTTGCATTCCAACGATCCAAACTTCAACATCGTTCTAAACACCTGTAAATTGGAGTCGCGTTCCGTTTACAAGTTTAAAAAATCGTTGACATTGATGTCGGAGAAATTTTTGAAAGTTTTTCTTCATTCGCCATAGAATTTTGTTCAAATAATTGACCTTGTGGCTTTTTGCGCCGATTCAGTGCATGACGGACCCGTCGGTGCCGGAAGTGTCTTTGATTTTTGGGAAAGAATCGCAAATCGTGCCGATTCCACCTCAAAACAGAATTTCCGCATCGGAAAAATGCAGGACGTACGTAAATTGGAAAAGCAACGGATTTCCGTCGCCGATAGATCAAAGAATAGCGGAAAAACCAGTAACGTCGGATTCCAGTTGTCAGAGGACTTTGTCCAGCTCTCAAGCGGCTTCGAACGTTTATGCGAGACACGCGGGTCTCGAGTATAGCGCACAAGCATTGTCGAATTCTTTTCCGGGCCAGTACAGTCAGAGCCGGGCGATCGGGGGGCAAAACAATGGGTCGTTGGGCTCAGGCGATTTCCACAGTGAGCAAACGCCGCATCGACGAGCATTGCACGACGAAGTTTCTGCTCGAGCGCCGGCCAGAGCGGAGACGATGAAATCGCCGATGCAAAACGGTCCGTACAACGCGGTAAAGTCGATTTTGAAAAGTTCCTTGTCCAACAACGCTCCGGGCACGAAAACAAACTCTGAAAAGTATTTCAAGCCGGACAGCGACTTCCAGAGAAGTCCGTCGCGGTCCAGCAGCAATAAACGCCACGAAAGTCCTCGCCAAACGGACGTTTCTCTTTATTCACGTTCCTCTCCGATGCCGCGATGTCAACATTCCAAGCCATTGACCAACGAACGCGACACCATTAGAGATTTGTTGCTCCTCGTCAAGAATCAAAACGACCAGATCAAAACGCTGCAAACTCAGGTGGAGAGATTATTAGAAATTCACGAAAATAATGTTGGCCGAACGGAGAATCGTCGACCGATTGTTTCTCCGACGGACGCGCACGAAATGGACAGTCCGATAAAAAATAACGTCGTCCTTGCCACGCAGAAAACTTGTCGCTCTAGAGAATTCAACGTCGTCTCTTGTTATCCCGGCGACGAACAGCCCGAGGGTGCTTTGCGTTTCCAAAGCGAACGCAACACTATCATGGAAAAAAAAGTTTCCATCGGAGTCATGACGAGCTTTGAATTCAGCGTGCACAACAATCCTTTCGTAAATGACGCAGAAAGTCCGCCCAAGATCGTTCATAGAGATTGTCCTAAATACGCGACCAGACCTAACGACGCTTGGGGCTCCAAAGTTCATTGCTCCAGGAAAATTGTGACCGGACCGCTCGAGAACATCAGCGAGGACACCGAGAGCCATCCGTCGTCCATTGGGCGAGCGAGCAGCAACGACACGCAAATATCGTCACCAGAAAGATTGAATTGGCAGCCTCCGGCGACCACGATGACAAACTTTCCAAATTCGAACGTCCCCGAGCCTCAAGACAAAAATTCTTCGATGTTGTTTACTGGAAAGCCAGCGGCATATTCGTCCGAGATGTACGAAAATTTTCGTTGCCAGGACGACGCAGCCTCGGAAATGGCAAAAAAACAGGATCGAGATTCGAGGAATTTGAGAGCAACGTCTCCCGAAAAATCAGCCAGCGCGCAGAGACGAGCACGAAATCACGAAGATGCAGCAAACGATTACAACGCGGGGACTGAAAATTTGGAAAACGGCCGATTTTCTGGGTCTTCAAAGTTCGACGCGAGGCCTGCGGAAAACACGGGCGAAGGGAGTTTCATTTTGCGCAGTTCGGACTTGGAAGTTGCGGACAGAACTCCGCCGAGTTTGGATCCGAGCATCCACGTCGAAATGCGAGAATATTCGAGCGACGAAGAGCCCGAAGAATCGCAACGTCCTCCTGCGGTCGGTTGGACTTTTTACAAAAACGTGGTTGGTCAGGTGAACAGAATTTTGCATACGATTCCAACGGCACAGGATATTCACGAGAGTGAAAAAATAAAACCGCGCACGTTCGCGAACGAAAATATGGAGAAAAAAGATATTTTGAGCTCCGTCAAATCTGCCACGCTCGAGCAACTAAAAATGCTCGGAATCAGCTACGCCGAGCATTCCCAATTCAACGGCGAACACACGCAGAAAAAGTGAGTACGCAACCATTTTTATTCGACGAATATTCCACCTCTGAAAAATCGTCGTAATCAAACACGACACTGAAGTTCGTAACGTTGGAATCCAACGAAAAATACGATTTTCTATTCATTTTTTGTTCAATTTCAAAAACCAGGACAATTTTCATACCGATTTTGTGTCTGGATCCTAAAAAAATGATCGTTTCAGTGACCTGGCGAAATATTGAATAAAAATTCTCAATATAGAACAGAATTTCGCTGCATTCCAACGATGCAAACTTCAACACCGTTAGAATACGACACTGAAGTTCGAAACGTTGGAATCCAATGAAAAATACGATTTTCTATTAATTTTTTGTTCAATTTCAAAAACCATGACAATTTTCATACCCATTTTGTGTCTGGATCCTAAAAAAATATCGATTCAGTGTCCTGGCGAAATATTGAATAAAAATTCTCAATAAAGAACAGAATTTCGTTGCATTCCAACGATGCAAACTTCAACACCGCAACAAATTCCACAGGGTGACCTTCGATTCCTCGTACATTCCGACCGTTGATTGTCAAATCAACGTCAACCACCAGCCCTCGAACTCAATGACCGAAACCAACACGAGCATGCACATGAAAGCCCTAGCTCTGAAATATCTGAGCGACGAACAACTGGCCGATCTCGCCCTCCACCAACAGGGTGCGACGATGAAACAGAAATTCCTCAGTGTCCAGGGAACGAACATGTCCTTTGCGACCATGAACTACTTGCAACGATACTGTTTGGTCTCGGGCGTCCACACGCTTAATCCTGATGGTAAGAAATCGTACGAGGCTCAAGTTTGCATCGTTCGAATGCAATGAAATCCCTTTCCTTTTTCTTTGCGACCTCAAAAGTCCAAAAACCAACATGAACCGAATTTCCTTGGCCATTTTTTTTCTAAACTTCCAAAAAATGATTGCGCGGGTTCCCTAGAAAAAGTGGCCAGAAATATTGACAAAAATGCAAAATCCATCGCCAAAAACGTGCAAGAAAATTTTAACGATAAAAAATTAGTCATTTTAAAAAAAATTTCTACTCCGAAACCGAAAAAATCGATAAAAATTCGTGTCAATTTACGATACCGAGCCCTCTCGATAATGGACCATCGTTACTATTCGCAGGAACCGGAAAAGCGATGAATCCAACAAAACCGAAACCGTTGGCTTTACCAAAAGAGCCTGTGGCCCAGCCGCCGTCCCGAAATCCCAGTTTCGACAATTCTCTCCAAAGAACAGTCTCGGACAACATTTTGGATATGACGACGTTGAAACAGCAGCCAAAACTGCTTTGAAGCTGTCGAAAAACTTTCTAGAACAGGTTTCTAAAGGCTCATTTTTACAGATGAGAAAAATCTCAAGATTTCATTAATTAATCAATTAATAAACGAAGTTACGTGATTAATTGATTAATTAATACAAATAAATGAGATAAAATGAGATTAATAGACTCGAAAATATAATTAAGCCGGTGACATTCTCGCACCATACGAAGAATCTCGCCAATATTTTTATACAAAGATATTTTCCATTCCCGTGCCTCTAGATTCGTAATTAGCCTCATTACAGCTTCGATAAATAAACTTTTATTCTTTATACAATGTCTTACCTTGAAAATATCAATATTCATGACAGTTTTCAAATAAATTTCTTACCAAGTTTATTTCATAGTTTTTTTATTTCGCCGACGAAAAGTCGGCGAACCATTTCGTGTGCTACTGAAACTTTTTCCGCAGTCTTTAACACTGAAATGAAATCATTTTCTACATCGTTCATTAATTTTTGACAGTTCGATGAATTTCGACGTGCAAAATTTCCACGTGGAATGAATTATTTGTTGCGAGGATGGCGTCGATTTATTATTATCCGGAAAATCTTGAATTTCAACGACTCGTTTCGTAAGAAAATAGAAAATTTTCGTTTCTCGAGACACGAGCTTTTTTCGAATCCGTCAAAATCTTTCGTAACCTCATTCCGTTTAATTGACATTCTCGAATTGCCGTTTAACCCAAGTTTTTTACAGTTTGAGGCTCAAGTTCACGACGTTGGAATGCAACGGAATTTTTTATTTATTTTTTGATGATTTGTTGAATTTTTAAAAAGATAAAAAAAAGAATTTGGTCGCATTGCAACGATTTGAGCTCCGACGTAATTTCCCATTACGTAGAATCGAAAAATGAACAGAATTTTCTTGTTAGCGATAATGAGCAGGAATGAAATAAACAAAAATGTTGAACTTTTGATTTTCATCGTGTGAGCATGAAATTCGCAGCTTTTTGGTTCGTTTACTTTGTGCAACAAGAAGCTCAATGTTCAGCCGTCACTCGCGTCCTGTTTCGTCACGAAGTAGGCACTTTGTAACTCTCGAAGATTATTTTCCAGCATCGCAACTTCATCGTATTTGCAATCTGCTCTGGCTTGCTTTATGTAAGAGCGAAGATTGCTCATTTGCTCGATTATCGGATCCATCGAAGACGAGGGAATCAAAGCTTTGGTATTCGAGGGACCCCAGCCCTCAGTTTTTTCCATCACAGACTGCAATCACAATTTTAAGTAGTTGTCAAACAATTCTCATGTGTATTAAGGACGTTCTATGGCGACGATCAACTCAAAATGTTTATTTTCAGTTTTTCTTACATACAAAATCGCTTGCGAGCCCAAGTTGATTAAAAAAAAAGTTGTTACGAATTGACTAAAGAACAAAATCCTCGAAATTCAAGATTGTCCGAGGTAATTTGTATTTTTTATACAATAACCAAAATTTCGGACAAATTTTACGATCGATTTATTTGAAAAACTCAATAAAGATTCTTCGATGTTACGCAAAAGCGTGTGCAAAGTTTTAAGAGGCTTTGCCATTTAGAAATCGAAATATTTAATGCTGAAAATTGCAACTTTTAACACGAACTCTTATGGGAAATTACTGAAAATTGTGATTTTTATAAATAAATATCTCGACTCGTACATGGTGAAACCTCTTAAAATCGCGCGAGCTATTAGACATCACGATTCTCTTCGTGTGGTGAAATTTTGAAGGAATTATATCGATGGGAAATTTTGCATACAACGTCCTTTCATTTTTTTTCTACAAGGACAGTTTCTCGTTCTGTAAATTTTGTTTTCGTTCTCGTTCTCACGAAAATTGAAGCTCGAACGTTTGATTCGTCCCGTAGTTTTTGGTTGTGGAGCGTGAATTAGTTTCGACGTGACAAAATCGCGTTTTCTGATCATTTTCTACGGTGATGAAGTTTGCTTCGTTGGAATGCAACGAAATTCGCTTTTTTATTGAGAATTTTGATTAAATATTTCGCCGGGACAATGAAACGATCTTTTTTTAGGATCCAGACACAAAATCGGTATGAAAATTGTCATGGTTTTTGAAATTGAACAAAAAATGGATAGAAAATCGTATTTTTCGTTGGATTTCAACGTTGCGAACTTCAGTGTCGTTAATTTTCTTGGAATTTCGGAGGAATTCTTTTAAAAGGAAAAATATTTGAAATGAGACGATGTTGAAATTTGCATCGTTGGAATGCAACGAAATTCCATTGTTTCTTGAGCAAATGTCAAGATTTTCCTTCGATTTTTGTTCAGGACAGGAAAATGGGTCCGAAAATTGTAATGATTTTATAAATTGAGCAAACAATTGATGGGAAAAGCATTTTTCGTTGGACCCCAACGTTGCGAAGTTGAATGTCACGAAATGAGTTGGTTTTTGGGTACATAAAAACGATAAATACCTCGTTGTTTTTGGCTGAGTAGCTGGCATGAGAGCTGCGACCATTAGTTTTTAGTTCGGAGCGTCTTTCCCGATGGGATTCTTCCATTTCTTGTAGCTTATCGAAAGCGATTCGCTCCTGAATTCTTGCCTCGCGTTTCGCGACCATTTCGGCGTATTCCTCTTCGGAAGGCAACGAAGGAATAGTCAAGACATGCTCCTTGAGAAATATCATAGCAGTTGTGCGTATCATCTGATAAAGTCGAGGGTTCCGAGGGCGTGGACCGTTGGCCGTAGTCTCCAAATCGACGGTGCCAAGCGCGAGAATTCGCTTGCTCGTCGAGTCCACGTTCTCCCCGATCTTGGCGATTTTCATTCGCAAAATTTGGGCGTCCCGTAGGTCGTAAATCGTTTCGCCATCGCTGCGTGCAAAAAAAAACATAAAAATCTCACGTTCCTTCGCGTTCGTTGGAGAATCGAGCCGAATTTTTCATTTTTTTCAAAGAACGAGCATTCCTATTCAAATTATTATTGTCATAAATAAATGAAAATTGAAATTAATGAAATTTAATTAATTTTAATAAAAATTAATCAAATTTAATTAGTTTTAATTAAATTTGACTAATTAAAATAAAAATTAATTCAATTAAAATTCAATTAATATAAATAAATTCAATGGAATGGAAAAAATAAATAAATAATCAATCAAATTCATGAAAAATAAAATAAAAATGAACATTTTTCGTAAAAATGACTAAAAAATGGATAATTAATAAAAAAAAATTGGATTCCGACCTGATGGACTCCCACATTTTCGTGTACATGGTCATGAACCTCGTGGCCTCTTCCATAGAGTTTCTCATTTCATCGTAATATCTCGTCATCACAGGTTTCATAAAATGTCGAGCTTTGAGTCTCTCCCTGGCGTCCAATAAATCTTTGCAGTGTACGCATAATCGAAAATTCTGTTCAGCGCCGGAAGGATCATTGATAATGGAGAAAACGCTGTTCAAACTACCGCTGGATGGGGATCGTGCAAATTTCGTGAGTCCTATGCCAGCCCGAACGAATCTCGTCGACAATTGCGATTCCGGAGTGGTCGGAGAGACTGCGGAATCGTCTTGAGAAACGGGACTCGTCATTTTGCCTGAAGACGCAAAAAATTGAATGAAAAATGATTTTTTTCAGAGATTTTTCAAGAAATTTGGATTCACGAATTTATTTCAACGCACGAGCTTCGAGTAAGGACAAAAACATTGAGCAGTCGTGACACATGACTGCGCCGCACAAACGGCAGTGATGTTTTCTTCGAGTCAGGCCAAAACTCTTGGCACACGTTGGACACAGTCGAACGTCTTTGTCGTCGATCCAAGGGACGATGCTTTTTTCATGCACTGTGAAAAACGTTTGAGAATTAATAAGAAAATGATTTGGCTGTTGATATTTATAGAGTTGGAGGATTCGTGGCTCATGGGAATATTTGGCTTCATCATTATTTTCGTGACTTGGTTCCTCGTTAAATTTTCGTCATTACGACGTGAAAATTCAAGGAAACAAGGAAACTTGTTTGCTTTGCTTACGTACCGAACGAACGGAGATAAAAAGCTGTACCTTTTCGATCGACAGGATCAATGGGCAAGTTATTCAAAAGTTTATCCAGTCTGATTAATAATTTGTTAGTCTCCGCCGAGTACCTTTCGAGTCGGGCGTTGCGAATCTCCTTGAAATACGCAGTGTGATTCCCAATGGGCCCTGCAACCGAGAGTGATTTCTTTATGAAGCTGAAGTTTGCAACGTTGGAATGCAACGAAACATTTTTATGATGATTCGTGCAATTTTCAATGTCATCCAAATTTTTCGACCCGTTAAGTTTTTCGGATGGCAAAAATCGATCCTTTCGTCATCTTAATTACATTTTCCATTTAAATCATTATTTTTGCCGAAGATAAAAAACTAATTCTGTTGCATTCCAACGATGCAAACTTCAGAGTCATATTTCTACAAGTTTCGTGTTTTACTATCAACCGTTTGTCGCGGTTCAAAAACTATGAGAAAATGTTCGTACCGAATTTCATTTTTCATCCTAAAAACGATCGTTTTATTCTCCTGACCAAATATTCAACAAGAATCTTGAGATTTGCCGGAGAAAAAATAGAATTTCGTTCCATTTCAACAATGCGAACTTGGCCCTCGTCGCACATTTAATTTTGTTTCAGTCACGTTCTGCAAATGCGATCCCATAATTTTTCCATCCAAGAGTAATTAACCCATGAAGCTCCGATGGAAAAAGTTTACGTCGATCGTTGCAATGCAACGAAATCCGGCGTTTTCTCGAGCAGAGCTCGCGATTCTCGTTCGATATTTCGTCAGGACAATGAACCAAGTTTTTTTAAGGATCAAATAAAAAAATTGGTACGAAAATTGTGCCGATTGTTTAAATTGACCAAACAATTGATAGAAAAACGTCTTTTTCGTTGGATCTCAACGTTGCGAGCTCCGGTATCATAAAAAACAATAACGTTTGGATAAAAGACGAAGGAAAGCCAATAATTCGCATAAAATTAGACAAAAAAATATGGTTTTTGGGAACCAAATAGGAAAAATGTCGATCATCCACGTACCTATTTCTTGAGGTCCCCAATTGATCTCAGGACTGCGTCGTTGTTCTCTTAAAGGACGCTGAACGTCGACACAGACTTCTGGATTTTCATCCTGTTTTAAAATCTTTTGCTTGGCCTTTCCAAACAAATCTGAAATTTCAATATTTTAACGTACAACAATTTTTCATATCGAAAAAACGAGAATAAAGTGTCGTTAGCGATTTTTTATTGGACAATATTTAAGCCTTCGAGTGGACGAGTCTTAAAAGTGCACATCGGGTCAATTTGACCCGCTGTGTCTTTTCAATCGTTGAATTCCGCCAAATTTGCATTTTTTGTTCGTATTTTCCATGTTGAAACGTTTCTTGTCCTAAATTCTCAATTTTCATGTGCGTAAAATGTTTTTTTGACGAAAACAAAAACCACGAGTGCGTCTTGGGTCAATCTGACCCGCTGCGTCTTTTCCATCGCTGGATTCCCCCAAATTTGCATTTTTTGTTCACATTTTTCATGTTGAAACATTTTTTGTCATAAATTTGCCACATTTCATGGGCGTAGAATGTTTTTTTGACGAAACTGAAAACTACAAGTGCGTCTTGGGTCAATCTGACCCGCAGCGTTTTCCGGTGAATTGGCATTTTTTGTTTTGTTCCTTGAAGAGACGTCAATGGCGCTGAATATTTTTTTTTCGACGGAGACGAAAATTGACACGGAATGGCCAAGAATCGGTGACGGAAAATTGTTGGGGTCAAAATGACCCGGTGTGCACTCGGAGGGTTAGCGAAGAGCAAAAACGTGAAAATTGACAGTCGCTGTCGAAAAAAATGGGATTTTCAGTACCTTTGAGGGATTTTAAAATCTCGGGATCGTCGTTATGAACATCCTCGAAATGTTTCGTCAAGAGATTCGGTCTTTTGAGATCTGTCATGCAAATTGGGCACAAAAAGCCTTCGAGCACGACGTCGCCGCTGTCAGCCATATTGAGCAGTTTGTTTTATTCGCTGGTGCAAAATAACTGGCGGAATGTTAAAATTTCTCCACCAAAAATGTGACGATTGATGAAAAAAATAATTTCATAATTAATTCCGATGGCAAGTCGGCGACGAATGCGGAGATTCGATCGCGAGTCCGAGAGCGAAACGCACGAAATTAGCGAGACCGAAAAATCACTCGGAATCGTTTCACTTGTCGTGGAATTCCGGCAACAAAACACTCAGCGTTTTTCCTTTTTTTTCTGATTCCGAAGCTCTTGGAGAAGAAACGTAATCGCGTTTATCGCACTCCCGCACTCACGCCTCCTTTCTCTGGCTTGTGCGGCTCGCCGTGGCTCGAAAATAATCAACAGCTGATCGTAAAGCTGTCGTTCATCGAAACTAGATGCGAAATTTTGCCACGAGCCTGCACGCAGCGCTAGGGGAAAAATGCTGGAGCGGAATTTGGCAATAATTTTGAAATGGCGAAAAAATTCACGGCATAATTTCATTTTGACGCAAAAATAATCGAATCGATTCGAATGCCGAGACGTTGTGGCAGAAAAAAGTTAAAAGTTTTGTGCGTAGCGTCGAGCTGTTTCTCCCGAACGAGAACAAAGACTCGGTACGTGACGTTACAGCCGTTAACGCGCATGCGCGACGCACAAGACGCGTGAATGCGTGATAAATAATTCGAAAGACTATAAACTTGAGTGAATATCGTAGATTGATAAAAATAAATGAATGCCGGAATGAAATATCGAAACAAAGAAACAGACTGTGCGTCTAAAACCTCGGTATCAAAGTTTGAAAGACAGAAAAGATTCCTCCACTCTCTTCGTACATTTTGTTTTCTTTTCATCGTAATGGATAACGCGTGTAACTATGCGATATCGCGACTGACAAACATTTACGATGCTAAGTGCCATGTTTGTATTCGTAAGCGCAATGTTTCGATTGCCTTTTAAAATAAAACATTGAGAATCATTCGGCCATGAAATAACATAATCGTGAATCGTACACGTGCATCCGCAGTCGCGGTGGCGTGAGCGCGGCTCGAATTCGCGTAAAGTTTAGACTAGCAGCGCAGCCTGTAAATAAAAGAGGCACTAAAACCGTGAGAATTTCGGTAGCGCCCGAAGAAATAAATAAACGGAAATAAATTGCACGTATAAATCGAGTGTTCTATTTTCAAAGTGGGCCATTGAAAAAAATCATTATTTATTGGAGGAGATTCGAAATTTTAGGAATTCATTTATTTTTAGTTGCTTTTGTTGCCTTCGAGTTTTAATCGTAATTATTATTTTTTCTACGCGTTCGGCGAGGCGGCTCGTCGACATTTTCGGTTCAGACTCAATTATGATCCGGAGATCCTGCTCCAAGGCAAGTTTTCGCTGAAGAATAAAGAATAAACGACAACGACGTGTTTTTCCGCGTAATATATCGACTCGGACCGTAGGACGCGCGTTCCTTGTGCTGCGTTCAGCAAAGATCGACCGTGGGACGAGACAGCGAGAGAATGCTGACGGGATCTCGATAAGCGCGCGCGTTGCTGCATGCAATCGTAAGAATTACGCGAAATAATGCTGAATGTTTTCACGTCCTTTTCTCGCGGCACCTCGCGGTCGTAATTCTGCTTTTTCGCGTGTTGCGTGTGTTTTCCAAGCTCGTTCAATAAATCCAAATAAAAATGGTATTGATTTCGGGATCATTCGCGATATCGAGAAAAAAAAAGCGCGGGAATTCGAAAATCTACACGCATCATTTTTAATCCTTGCGGCTAAACGTTTTTCTCGTCCGAGTTAAGAAAATATCGCGTATCTAGGTTAACCCAGTACTATTTCTGCACAAATGAGCGTTCCGTAGAAATCAAAAATAAATTGCGTACGTGCCGAATATGTTGATTCTTCCAGCGCCGAATATTAACATTTTTTGTCTTTTTTATTGTAAAATGTTTGAAAAATCGCCGTTTCCGATTCTCGTTGCTATTTTCGGCGCGATCATTCACGACGCGTTTACACGCGTTGTAAATCGATTACGTATTATCTTAACCTCGCTCTCTCTCTCTCCCGTTACACGCACGCTGTAAAGAAAATTTTGGAGGAAAAGATCGACATTTTGTCGGATACGATCGAGTGAACGTTTTTTTTTTTTTTAAATCACAAAAATTTTGTCATTCCAGCAAGAAATATTCTCGAATTTCTTGGAAAATTACATTTTTTCATTCCGAACGTAAATTTCGTTGACAGTTTCGTTAGAAATGAAAAATGTCGTCAAAATTACGAAAATTTTCAGGTTATATCGCCGTTTCTTGACAAAATTTCCTTTTTAGTGTAGAGCTCATGCACGATCAACATTTTCGTCGGGATCGAAAATGTTTTTGCTGCTGCGTTTTTGCGAATTAATTGGATAATTACGATTCCTCGTGTATCCTGTTGACCCGGACAAAAGTTCAATACAATTTCCTATCGACACGACGCTTAATTATTAGCTGTCGACTGTTGCAAAGAACCAATAATTGCTGTTTTGTAACAATCGCACGATTAAAACTAATTTCGAGTTCAGAGGGCAGAATCGTTCGACAGGTTTTCTTGAGAAAACGTGCAAAGTCACGATTTCCGAAATTACGATCGGAATTAGATAAAATTTCATGAATTTAACGATTTCATGCGTAAAAACGATCTTTTTGTCATGATAATCAACTACGGTTGCGAATTTAATTGAAAACTGAACGGTGGTTCTAAAAGTGACGGAGAAAGTCGAAATAAAAAGTGAAAAAGAGTGAAACTCGTACAGAGGCAAAAATGATTGATCTCGGGTGGCGCCCTTGTGGGCTGGAAAAGAAGTAAAAACGTGAAAATCGCGGAACGCGGTGTATAAAATAATTCGGAAGTTGAAATCAAGTTTTAAAGTGTTTTTGAGAGCGCGATTCTCGTTTTCGGTCTCTCGGACGTATAAACGTAAAATTCGCTTCTTCGAACGGTCACCGAAACGAGATTCGTGTATACGAATCGATGAAATATATTCAGGGTCACGGAGTACATCGCGCGCGGGTTTCTCGAACACACAAATACACACGCGCGTATATAAAAATTCTTAGTGCGGTGCGCGGGACATAACAATTTCTTTGGATACATTTTAGTGGCATTAAAACGTTTGCGTCATTGAGTTCCGCTAAGTAAAAATAATATTTAAAACGAAATTGAAAGATCTGTCGATATTTGAGCTATTAATAGTGTGAAGCCAGCAGGATACTCGAGCAATCGCTTCGAGTTAAACTACAGCCGGCGTAGGAGTTTGCAAAGCCACACAGCACGGTACGCGGCGCGCGGAATGGAAGGAAGAAAGGACGGGTGTGTAGAGTAGGCGCTTGGTGCGGTGGGGCTGGCGGGGAGTGGGGGGGGGGGGGGAGCGAAGCAGGCAGGCAGGGCAAAGCCATGGGGGCGAGGGAGGGGGTAACGCTCTCGGCGAGTGCGCTGGCCGCGGTCGCTTCAGTCGGTGCGTGACTGCGGCCACGCGTGCATGTGGGCTTGCGTATTTTTTTTCCTCTTTTTTTTTTCAACTCGCGGCAACGATCGAAGAAACTTGTGATCGAAATTTTGTGCATCAACCCATTTCCGTCTTTGTTCTCCAATAAAACTCCAACTTTTTGACGCTTTTTTATCCTGTGAAATTCAAGTGATTCTCGTTTCGAATTTTGGATTTTTCGCCAAGTGCTCGAGGACGAGACTGTCTCGATTTTTTGTTTCTCCATCCGACACCAACTCGTGCATGCAGTTTCGACGTTTGACAGTGCGACACGAATTTTGACAGGTAAACTACAGCTTGTTGTTTCTTTTTCACGCACCCCATCGTTTTCGTACTAATACGAACATTTTTGCTAGTTTTATTTTCGTTTTTTTGATATATTCAAATTTATTGTAATTTATTAACGTATTCGAGATTTTTCATAAAAATATCGAGATTCTTTTATTTTATGTACGTATTTTTCATCGTGAATAAAGATTCGTGTGTGCTGGGCTGTGAATCGCGAGAGATATAGAAGATTCTTTGTGTGCTCGAGCGTACTTGTCACTTGGTATAAAAGCCAAACCAAACGATCCATTAATAATTGTTAAAGAAAGCAAATACAGCGAGAATACGGAAGTGATTTGGCGCGTCGAGAACCCACACGGGATTTCAGTTCTTTTTCCTTTTAATACAACTTTCGCCTGCCCAATGAAATCCGCGATCGAGAATTGTTCGTTTTCTAGCCACAAATAAACGACGTTAAAGTTTGCATCGTTGGAATGCAACGAAATTCTGTTAGCGCGCCCAGATCTCGAGATTTTTTCGAGATATTTCGCCAAGACGATGCAACGATTTTTCTTTACGAACCAAATACAAAATTTTTCGTTGGAATTCAACGTTTCGCCAAGTTCGCGTGGCTTCAGTGACATTCTCGCGTGTTTGCTGAATCCATCACATATTTTAGGCGCGTTTATTGATACTCGAAATATTTTCTCACGCTTTTCGCACCTGCCAAATTATTACGCACCCACGATCCTTTCTTTTTCTTCTTCTTATTTCGTGCATCGATTTTCGCAGTTTTTTAACATTTCGCACCGTTTAGTGCACGCGCGCGATACTTTCAATATTTTCTCACGCTTTTCGCACCCGGCAAATGGAATTACGCACGTGCTTACGCGTTAAAATTCTCCTGATTCTCGATCTTTTTGGCTTTACGAATTTTTTCAACGATTTTTTGAACTTTCCGGGCTGAATTTTTATTTTTTATTTCGTAATTCGATCTCTGATGATTTTTTAATTTCCTTGATTATTTGGTCGAGCAGTCTCGCTCGCAATATTTTCTCACGCGTTTCAAAGGTGCGAAATTGTTACTGCGCCCATGGCGTTGAGATTTCTTGAGTTTTTTTTTTTTACTATATCTCGTTTTCGGGTTTTTTGGGTTTACGTTCGAGATCCAATGCCCCTGAGATTTTATCCACATTCTGGCTCAACTGTCGGACCGAAATCTGCCGATTTATTCGGCAGAAACAATTTGATACGCGAAAATTCATTTTTTTTTCAATTCCAACACTTTTTTATGGTTTTCATTCGCGTTTTCATATAAAATCGATCAGACACGTTAATCCTGTGATGGCTGAAACTTGAGAAATTATAAATTTATTGTCTCGACGGTTTTTCCAACGAAAACGTTTTTCTCTCGATCGGTCCAACGAAAAATACTTTTTCTATCCATTTTTTCTTCAATCTCAAAAACCCCGACAATTTTCGTGCCATTTTTCAAATTTGGATCCTGAAAAAATGGTTTTTTTGAATTTTGTTGCATTTCCACGATCATCGATCGCCCTGAGCTCGTGAAAAATTTGCTTTTCAGCAGAAAATCGTTTTTTTTTTTCTACGAACAAGTACAAAATTAAATTACCGACGTGTCCGATGTTTCCGACAACAGAAAACACGATACTCGTTGGAAAAATTGTCCATGCAGAATCGGAGAAAAAAATTGCGAATCTGAATCTTTTTTTTTGGTCCAGATGAACTGAAAATAATAAAAATTCGTTTTTACTCACGATCATTCGCCGATAATCGTGCCGGACCTAAAAACTCGATTTCCCAAATAAATTCACGACCGTCCGGGCAAAAAAGACGAAATAAAATATTTTCATAATCCTGCGAATTGTTCAGATCCGAAAAATTAACGAGGCGACGAGATTTTCGCTCAGCTTTGTAAATTTACGACACTATGAAGTTCGCAACGTTGGAATTGAACGAAAAATACGATTTTCTATCAATTTTTGGTTCAATTTCAAAAACCATGACAATTTTCTTAACGATTTTGTGTCTCGATCATAAAAAAAAAATCGTTTCAGTGTCCTGGCGAAATATTTAATCAAATTTGTCAATAAAAAAGCGAATTTCGTTGCATTCCAACGATGCAAACTTCAACACCGTGTAGATTTCGATATTTTTCGTGGAAAATTGGCATTTACGTGAAAACGGTGTTGAAATTTTTCAAGAAAAATCTTCAACCCATTTTTTTGTAACTCATAAACGAGACGCGACTTGAATTTGCAGGCGTTTAGATGGGAAAAGTTAAAAATTACGGTGTTGATGTTTGCATCGTTGGAATGCAACGAAATTCTGTTTTTTTATGGAGAATTTCGATGAAATATTTCGCCAGGACCATGAAACGATCTTTTTCTAGGATCCAGACACAAAATCGCTACGAAAATTGTCATGGTTTTTGAAATTTAACAAAAAATTAATAGAAAATCGTATTTTTCGTTAAATTTCAACCAAATTCGGTGTCGTACAGGCGTCTGGTTAGGATTAAAGATAATCGTCGGTTTGGAGCGCCGGTTCAAGAACGCCCGCGAGAAAAGTTGGAGTGCATCGCGCTCATGATAAATAAAATGAATCGTTACGCGTTCGATTCTTCACTTTGTTACGTATCACAGTAATTTATCTCTTCACAGATATGACCTCAAGTTTATGCAGCATTTTAGAGTCTGCCGCGTTTATGTAAATATTTAATTATTGCATGTCGAAAGGGAGAGGGTTTGGAGGGGGGGGGGGGGAGAAAAAATGGAATCCAATGGATACGCTCGAGAGCGCATCTTGCTCGCTAAATGATCCAACTCGAGCATCGGTTCCGCACGATTATTTATTGCTTTCCGATAACGGATCAAGGAACACGCGATTGTTGAATAAACATCGAGCATTTTTGCTTTTTTTTTCGAAAAATTCATTAAAAATCTGAGTTGAAAGAATTATTAACAATTTTCGATACAGAATATTAACAATTTTCTCGTATTAAGAAAAAATTTTGTGGCACTGAAGTTTGCAACGTTGAGGTGAAACGGAAAATTCGTTTTTCTATCAACTGTTTGTTTGAATTACGAAAACCATGAAAATTTTCGTACTGATTTAGTTTTTGGGTCATAAAAAAAATTGTTTTATTGTCTTAACTAAATATTGAACAAGAATCACGAGCTCTGCTCAAGGAAAAACCGAATTTTGTTGCATTCCAACGATGCAAACTTCAGCATCGTAAATTTTTTGACTTAAAGAATTTGAGATATTTCGCATTTTTAACGATGTTGAAGTTTGCATCGTTGGAATGCAACAAAATTCCGTTTTTTCTTGAGCAGATCTCGAGATTCTCATGAAATATTTCATCAGGATAATAATACGATATTTTTGTAGGATCAAAACCCAAAATCGGTACAAAAATCGTCATGGTTTTTGAAATTCAACGAAAAGTTAATAGAGCAAGTATTTTTCGTTGCAGCCCAACGATGCAAACTTCAACATCATAATTTTTAACAACACTGAAGTTCGCAACGTTGGAATCGAGTGAAAAATACGATTTTTTATTAATTTTTTGTTCAAGTTCAAAAACCATGACAATTTTCTTACCGATTTTGTGTCTGGATCCTAAAAAAAGATCGTTTCATTGTCCTGGCGAAATATTTAATCAAAATTCTCAATAAAAAAACAGAATTTCGTTGCATTCCAACGATGCAAACTTCAACACCGTAATTTTTAACTTTTCCCATCTAAACACCTGCAAATTCAAGTCGCGTCTCGTTTATGAGTTGCAAAAAAATGGGTTTGAGATTTTTTTTGAAAAATTTCGGCCATAGATTTTCTAGTTTTCTGAAAAAAAGAAATCCCTGAATACATTTTTCGTTTTGCGACTCCATTTTTGCAACTTTTTAACGTCACGTGACTCTAATTTACACGCGTTTGGATGGTGAAAATAAAAAATTGGAATTTCAATGTCTCGAATTTGAAAAGCCAGAACATTTTCCGGGTTTTTTTTTGTGCCTAGATCGTTTATCCGATTCTGGGATTCGTAGGATCAAATTAATTGATCGCACTGAACGTATCGGAATGATGCATCACGCGACGAATATGCAGATTTGATGAAATTTTGATAAAAACTTGTGGGCGATGAGTGTCAGCGAATAACATTAATAATTTTCATAAAATGAATGAAAATGATGTTTTAGGTGACTCGAGAGACAGAGTTTTGCAGAATTTTGTTTTATTTTAGTGGACGATATGACGACCTACTTTTGTTGGGCTTAGTTGAGAGAAACTCGTTTAGCAGCCGCACATTTCGTTTTGTGGATAAAACTCGACGCGGTCGAAGACCCAGCAACTATTTTTTTCGTGTCATCAAGAATTTTTATTCGGCGAATTTAAAAGGATTATCTAATTGGTGGAGGTTTTTTTTTTTTTAGAGCCTCGTCCATTTACGATATATTATGTGAAACAGAATCTCTGATTTATGATGCAAGAATTATTGGTCGCATTGTTGTAAAATGTGCAAGAAACCGGTTCACAGTTTCTGGCTTAGCGAGGAGCAGACTTTTTGAAATAAATTTGATGGAATTTTAAGGCCTTGATAAGTTAAATTCAACTTTTGGTAAATGTTTTAAATTTTTTTTGAGAAATTAAACATTTCAATTCAATGCCGACAAATGTTTTCAATTTCTGGTGAGAAATTGCAAATTTTGATCCAATCTTATCAAATATTTTCAAATTATTACAGAAATTGCAAATTTAAACTTTCAGCAATATTTATTTCAGTAATTGCAAATTTTAATACAACTTTTGCCATATATTTTCAATTTTTGGTGAGCAATTGCGAATTTTAATCCAACTTTTGCCAAGAATTCCAAATTTTTCTGAAAAATTGCAAATTAAATTCAATCTCGTCAAATATTTTCAAATTATTTGATAAATTGCGAATTTTAATCCAACTTTTGGCAAGATTTTCAAATTTTTCTCAAAAATTGCAAGTTTTCATCCAACTTTTGGCAAAATTCTCAAATTTTTCGCAAAAGTTGCAAATTTAAATCCAACTTTTGGCAGAATTCTCAAATTTTTCTCAAAAATTGCAAATTTTAATCCAACTTTTGGCAAAATTCTCAAATTTTTCTCAAAAACTGCAAGTTTTCATCCAACTTTTGGCTGAATTCTCAAATTTTTCGCAAAAGTTGCAAATTTAAATCCAACTTTTGGCAGAATTCTCAAATTTTTCTCAAAAATTGCAAATTTTAATCCAACTTTTGGCAAAATTGTCAAATTTTTCTCAAAAATTGCAAATTTTAATACAACTTTTGGCAGAATTCTCAAATTTTTCTTAAAAATTGCAAATTTTAATACAACTTTTGGCAAAATTGTCAAATTTTTCTCAACAATTGCAAATTCTAATACAACTTTTGGCAAAATTCTCAAATTTTTCTCAAAAGTTGCAAGTTTTCATCCAACTTTTCGCAAAACTCTCAAATTTTTCGCAAAAGTTGCAAATTAAAATCCAACTTTTGGCAGAATTCTCAAATTTTTCTCAAAAATTGCAAATTTGAATCCAATCTTGGCGAATATTATTAAATTATTTAAAAAATTGCAAATTTTAATTCAACTTTCGGGTAATATTTTGGAATTTTCTATGAATTCTCATTGAATTTAAGTTTGCGGAGAAAAATGTTTGTTCGATAGCTCAACAGCCAACTTTGTCTCTTCTAATGTGGGGCTCGCGGTCTCACCTGCATCCTGTCGATTGGAATAAAAAGCGATGCTCCAATTTTTCATTGCACTCGATCTCCTTTCCTCGAGTTACAATCGACTCGCGGGCAACTTGACTCTCCAAATTCCTCGAGAATTTTTATAATCAGAACAAATACGACGCGTCGTTTTTTTCTCCTTTTTCTTCCTAGAACCAGGACAATTAATTAGGCCGTGTTGGCTTGAAATGCGTCGTGTGCTTCGCAGTCTCCGGTGCATAGTCTCGCGGTAGAGTTTCTTGAGCCATCACCACGCCTCGATACAGGGTGTCCCATGACAAAAGAGAAAATGACGCGATCCCAACACTGCCGATCTAAATTCGTGTTTTTTCTGCTGATTTTTTCAATGCAATCGTTGCATTTTGGTGAAAATTTGTTTTGTTATCAAATTAGATCGCGATCGCTTGAAAAAATCTTTTCCCTGTCGAACGACATCAAAATGAATGAATTTTCGAACGATTTTTAATTAAATCACAAAATAAAAGGCACAGCGATCGTTTTAAAAACGAAAACGCGAATGAAACTGCGAAAATTCTTGAGGTTGAGAAAATTTACTGAAATTTTTTGCTCTTTTTGTTTGTTTTTAGGCAAACGAACCGTCGCAACTGGGACTCGCGTTGCGTCAATGACGATCGAGCCCAACGCCACTGACGATTCGCCGCAGACAGTGAAAAAAAAATGATGCAGCAAAATAACGAGAATAATTAGTTAATTCGGGGCGAAAAGTTTCTATTTTTAAATTCACGCCAAGGCTCGCGTTTCATTAGAAGAGAAAAAAAAACGGATTTTGGCATCGAGCAAAGACCCGAATGCACGCGGCAACCGGAAGTATTGCATCAAAATAAATGAAATGCCAAATTATTTGAACGTTTTTTATCACTCGATTGATTAACTCGATTTTATAATTTTTTGAGTTTATGGGCTATGGCATTTTCTGCTCGACGTGTCATCGCTTGTAGAATTTTTCGTCATTTATTCTCACCGTTACAAATGCTCGAGCTTATTAGATGAAGAAAAGTCTTGGCGTTATGTGCGATAATTGATCTGCTATGCCGTTCTTTTCGAGACGTCAAACTTCAACCACAGCCGTACTTGGTGTTGTACTTTTCGTTATTGTACTCATCGTTTTTTCCACAAGCATGAGTACATTTAACTCGAATCAGAAGAGCCAACGTTTTCAGTCCTCAAACAATAACGTTTTGGCCGTTTCTCACGATTTTGCCAATTACAATAATCAGTGGATTCACGACGGCGTTACTCTTCCGTATAAACCAGCCATTCAATCCACTACCAAACAGTACGGAGGTAAGAAATACTTTTTATTACAAATAGACACTCGAAATACAAACTCGCACTCATGCAGCCAAGGTCGCCATCGCATTCGCCTTCGAATGCAACGTCCATCATATACATTTACGCGCGTTCTTTGTCGATTAATCGAGCGCTGCTCGATCATCGCTGCGAGAGGCCAAAAAAAGAAAAAAAATGGCAATGGAAATTTTGGCTGTAAAAAAAAAGAGTCGTTGGGGTTTAACGACAATTTTTTTTATCATGCACCAGAATTTACCGAAAAAATTCGAAACGTTCGACGAAAATTATTTTTCTATTAATTGTTTGTTCAATTTCAAAAACCATGACAATTTTTTCATTGATTTTTTGTTTGGAGCCTTGAAAAATATCGCTTTGAAGGCCTGAACCCAATTTTCAATAAGAATCTCGAAATCTGCCCCAGAAAGAACGGAATTTTGTTGCTTTTTGGGGATACAAACTCGTTCGTTTCAGTTTTTATTATTACGATGTTGAAGTTTGCATCGTTGGAATGCAACGAAATTGCGTTTTTTCTTGAGCAGATCTCGAGATTCTCATGAAATATTTCATCAGGATAATAAAACGATATTTTTGTAGGATCAAAACCCAAAATCGGTACGAAAATCGTCATGGTTTTTGAAATTGAACGAAAAATTAATAGAGCAAGTATTTTTCGTTGCAGCCCAACGATGCAAACTTCAACATCATAATTTTTAACGACACTGAAGTTCGCAACGTTGGAATCGAGTGAAAAATACGATTTTCTATTCATTTTTTGTTGAATTTCAAAAACCGTGACAATTTTCTTAACGATTTTGTGTCTGGATCCTCAAAAAAGATCGTTTCATTGTCCTGGCGAAATATTTAATCGAAATTCTCAATAAAAAAACAGAATTTCGTTGCATTCCAACGATGCAAACATCAACACCGTCATTTTTAACTTTTCCCATCTAAACGCCTGCAAATTCAAGTCGCGTTTCGTTTATGAGTTGCAAAAAAATGGGTTTGAGATTTTTCTTAAAGAATTTCCGCCATAGATTTTCAAGTTTTCTGAAGAAAAAAAAATCGTCATTTTATTATTTGCCAATCGTTTTTTAGACCCGAAGAATTTCATCAACAACCCATAACGAAAAAAAACATTCGGTTGAGCTTCTCCGAGACCGAATCAGTTACGACAAATGTTGAATTAAATTTTAATTAATTCTAATTGATTAATTAATTTTTTCAATTAATCAAATTTTAATTATTTTACAAATGAGAAAAATCGACCGAAATTCTGCGATTCAAGCCTGTGCCATTTTACGTAGAAAATATTTTTTTTAAACAATTCGAAATCGAAACAATTCGATTCTAAATTCTGTTTTTTTTTCTACTCAAAAAACATGATTTTTTTTTTCATTTTGGGGAACAAAAAAGATGCACGAAATTAACTCACTTCGTATCACTAAAAATATTTTTCTCAGTCAAGAACGTTGATGGGGAAAAAAAAAAATGTTTTGGGAGAGAAAAAATCTGGTGCATTCGAGTCGTAAAAACTGCAACGTCATCGAATTAAATAAAGTCTGAATCTCGAGTGCCTTGGATGTGGCAAAATTCTAAACGCTCCTTATTCTCGAACGTGACAAATGTCCATTTGACACCTGAGCCGAGAATCGAATCACAGAAATGGAAGATCCAAAAAAAAAACATGAATTTGAAAGGCCTGCACGATTTATTCGTATTCTTCTCGCTCGTTTGCGAAAAATAACAAGTCCATTGCAACTCCACACCATTCAGGGACTGGGCAATTCCCCGTACGGCTTACATTTTATTCGCCATCTCACATTATCGCGCACTTTTTATTGCTGTCTCTCGTATATCAGTTTCAGCCTTGCCTGACATCACACCAGCAGCAGAAAATGGAATCAGACATACAACCGATTCTCTTGGTCCTAAAACTAATCACTTTTCAGCTGATGAACGCGATGTCGAATACGTGACGCCCTTAAAAATCAGCGAAAACCAGTACGAAGATCCTTGTAAGTGAAAATTTCATCATCGTCATTATTTTCTGCAGAAAAAAAAACTCAAAATTCAAAAATATCCAATTTTCACGCGACTTAAATATTAAAAATACAATTTCTAATAAAAATATGCGTAAGACAGAAATTTAGTTGAAAATTACGAGGAAAATTTTGTTAAAATTTGGAACCAAACGAGTTGGCAAGATTTTCATTCAAAATTTGCAAGAAATTAGTTGAAAATTGCGACGAATGGTGGATAAAAAAATTTTGATTGCATTTATTAATAATAAACGCAATTGAATAAAGTTTTCGAGTTCATTTTCTCTTTTTTGTCTTTCTCACGAGTAGTTTTTATTATTTTAATGAAAATTACGATGAAAATTCTGAAAAACTTTGGAACCAAACAAATTGGCAAGATTTTCATTAACAATTTGCAAGAAATCAGTTGAAAATTACGACGAAAGTTGAATAAAAAAATGTTGATTTGATTTTTTTAATTCCAAAACTGAATAAAGTTTTCGAGTTCTTTGTCATTTTGAAACGTCCAAAAAAATCGGTCGCGTGTGAAAAAAAAACAGGCTTGCTAGAAATATTCTCACGTAAATTAATAAACGTATCAGTTATTTTTTTGTCTTTCACACGAGTAGTTTTTATTACAGCAGATGGGCTGTCTATGGCTAAAAGGCACCATAGTGGCCACTTTAGACAGCCCACAGCGATCGTTTGGGATCCGCATCCGCAATACGAGTTCACCGCGTTCGGCCGAATATTTCGTTTAAGATTAGCCCACGATTCCAGCTTCATATCTCCAGATGTTAAGGTGAATCATTTCTCTTAATATGCCCCCATAAATTATCATATTTCTTGATACTTTGAAGACTCAAGATTCGCCTTATTTATTATCAACATTAATTATCAAATGGATTTTTTTTTTTTTTTTAGATCACTCACGTCAAAATCAACGAGACGATTAGAGATCATCCGAATCATCAGTTGGGCTGTTTTTACAGCGGTTACGTTGACGGAGATCCGACGTCCGATGTTTCCGTCAGTTTGTGCGATGGCATGGTACGAAAAAACATTTTTCAAGCCTTTTTCCCCCCCCAATTTTTCAATGGAATTTAAATTCTCGTTTTTTTCCTCGTCTTTTTGTTTTTTCATCCACTTTTCGATCTCAACTCTCTGCGTTGGCAATTTGGACGATGTCAGTGCTCGATGATTGCTCGCACTAATTGGGCGAAACGAGTTTTTAAGTGACGTTGAACTTTGCATCTTCGTAACCCAAAGCAATTGTCTTTTTATTTTTCTTTAATCAAGGCTAATATTTATGTGCACCATTTCGCTCGAATAATTATTCAATTTTGCATTCGAAACTCGGAATTCAACGCGCGAGAGAGAAGACATTTTAAAAAGAGCAAAAATTAATGATTCTGAAGTTTGCAACGTTGGAATGCAACGAAAAATATTGAATTTTATTGATGATCCGTTCAAGTTTCAATGCCATCCAAATTTTTCGAGCCGATATGCTTTTCGGGCGGCAAAAATCGATCATTTTATCATCGTCGTAACATTCTGCACTTGGACAATTACTTTTGCCGAAAATAAAAAAGAATTCTGTTGCATTCCAACGATGCAAACTTCAGAGTCATGAAAAAATCAATCTGGACGAAAAATAGCAACGATTTTCAAAATTCAATAAATAATTGATAGAAACAATATTTTTCGTTGAATCTCAACGTTGCAAACTCGATGACACTGAAGTTCGCAACGTTGAGAAGCAACGAAAAAAACTTTTCTGTTAATTTTTTGTGTAATTTCAAAAACCGTGACAATTTTCGTACCGATTTTGTGTTTTGTTCCTAAAGAATTGTCGATTTATTGTCCGGACCGAATATTGGAGCAGAATCTCAATTTAGAAGAAAGTGAAAAAAGAATTTCGTTGCGCAACGATGCAAACTTCAACATCCGCCAACTTGAGGGTCATATTTTGATAGAAAATATTTATTGGGCTGGATCGCAACGTTGCGAACTTCAGTATCATCGAAAATCATTTTGTTCGAGCCGGGCGGACTTGAAATTCAAATTGGTACAGAAAAATTGTCGAATCGACGTGCCACGATGTTTCTGACCGTGAAAATTGAAAAAAAATGACAAATTGTCAAATTTTTCTCAATTGCAAATTTAAATCCAACTTTTGATAAAATCCTCAAAATTTTCTCAAAGATTGCAAATTTTAATCCAACTTTTGGCAAAATTCTCAAATTTTTCTCAAAAATTGCAAGTTTTAATCCAACTTTTGGCAACATTCTCAAATTTTTCTCAAAAGTTGCAAGTTTTCATCCAACTTTTGGCAAAATTCCCAAATTTGTCTCAAAAATTGCAAGTTTTCATCCAACTTTTGGCAAAATTCTCAAATTTTTTCAAAAATTGCAAGTTTTCATCCAACTTTTGGTAAAATTCTGAAATTATTTCAAAAATTGCAAATTTTAATCCAACTTTCGGCAAAATTCCCAAATTTTTCGCAAAAGTTGCAAATTTGAATCCAGTCTCGACAAATATTATGAAATTATTTGAAAAATTGCAAATTTTAATCCAACTTTCGGGTATTATTTAAAAATTTACTATGAATTCTCATTGAATTTTAATTTGCGGAGAAAAATGTTGGTACGATAGCTCAACAGCCAACTTTGTCTCTTCGAGCCGGGCGGACTCGAAATTGAAATTTGTACAGAAAAATTGTCGAATCGACGTGTCACGATTTTTATAAGAATAAAAATTGAAAAAAAATGAAAAAAATCCAGTGAAAAGTCTCGCGGCAGCTCGAATGGGATTAAATTTTTTTGGACAACTTTACAGACCGGCCACGTGAGAACTTCTAATGGGAGTTACATAATAAATCCGACCAAGCATTGGACCGCGAACGCGGAGGGTATTCTCGAGCACATTTTCTACCGGGAATTAAAAACGCAGTCGAACGTCAGTAATTCCACGGGTCCTGCATCTCAGACCGACAGTCACGATTGCGGAGTCATCGGTAAAAAAAAACCAGCGATTTTTGCTAAAAAAAAAAAGATAAATCGCGACGTTTCAAAGTTTTCCGTTTTTTTTTCGGCGTAGATTACGATGTCGATGAAACTCCCACCGCAATGCTCGACAATAGCTCGTTCGAAGACACTTACGTTGGCGATAGACATCGAGACCGACGATCTTCCACTGCCAATGTCTACTGGGGACACTCCTTGCAAAGAGAAATCAATCAGAGTCGCTTGAGACATTATTCCGAGCATAATGACCATCGACTCAATTCTGTCGGTGGGAAAACCAACCTCAGGTTAGTTTTCAACTCTGGTAACGAGTTTCAAACCATGAACGACTAACTTTAACAGTAAAAACGCCAAAACAACCGTTTCTCTCGCTATTTTTCACGCTCGATCGTTCTTTCTCGGCAGTTCATCTTTATTCTCAAATTTTAACTTACACGATACTTGGTTTCATTCTCTTTATTAATATCCAACGATTTTCGGGCTCGCATCCTTGGAATGCAACGAAAAATCTTCAATTTAGACGATTGATTAATTAGTAATTTTTTAATTAGTCCGTTAATTATGAAAATCATGAATTGAACGATGATTTTTCGTTGGATTTTTGAACCTTCGAGTGCACCGAGTGCATACTGGGTCAATCTGACCCGAAAAGAATTTCAAATCGTTGTATTTCGGTGAATATTCACTTTTTAGTTTTTCAAGAGACGCATTTTGGATAAATTGTCTTTTTTTAATTATTTGTTTGGGTCAATCTGACCCAAAGCATTTTTCAGATCGTTGTATTCCGGCTTTTTTTTTTTTTTTAGTAAATTATTCATATTTTATGGCTTTAAACTAATTTTTTTGGTTTTCTTTGTTATTTGTATCGGGTCAATTTGACCCGAGGCGTTTTTCGAATCGTTTTTCGGTGAATTTATATTTTTTGGTGTGTTTTTTTTTAAAGAGACATTTTTCGTACTGATTTATTCGAATTCGACGAAAATGAAAAATGGCAACGAATCGTTGAAGAAAAATTGTTGGGGTCAACACGATCCAGTATGCACTTGAAAGGTTAACGATGCAAACTCGAGTATCGTTGATATCCACTCTCTGTATGTCGAGATCTCCGTCTAAACCGATGAATTAACTCTCTCAGCAATAAAAGGACGTGCCAACTGTACCGATGCAACAAGTGTGTTGGTTGAACACACACGTCGATGCTTCCTTTTTGGCATGCACTAACATTCGCCCGCCTGAATTGCCTAACAACGACGATATCGCCACGTGCGGGCTTCGCGCTCCCCGTCGACCGCCGAGGACTAATTGTTGACGTGTTATCGCGCATGTCCATTAGGTACTTTTTACCTTTGTCTCTTTTAACTGTCCTCGCGCGTAGAAATTTAACGCTCCGTAGGGATTGACCACAATTAGCGCATTTCCCTAGACACACATGGGTCTGGGACGCCCTGACGTTTTTCCACTCGTTTAAAAAATGTGAAAAATTCAGGAAATTCGTTTTCGATCTATAGAAAAAGAGACTGCACTGGGTGATGGATAAAAATTATCTCTTAATATTTTTGTTCAATCGTAATCGATTAGAAAAAAGAGAAATTCACGCCATTCGCTGAATGGGCATCCCAGACCCGTGTGTGTCCACCGCGAGGGCTTTCAATACAACGCGAGGCTGTTCCTGCAAAAATTCCCATGAACCTCACGTAATTGCTACTCCAGGTTTGATTATTCGTCATTTTTAAACGTACGTCACGTCTTTTCGTACAGTCTGGAAAAAATTTATTACTCGCTTACTAAATGATGCATTTGTCGATTACTTGGCTCGCTACTCTTCTCGAAAATCATCGAAAAATCTTGGAATTTACACACTTTGGGTATTTATGTGGGAATTAATGAATAACCAATCAGCATGAGTCTCGTCGATGGAAATTAATCTCGCAGATTTGCAAGGCCGTCACTTTTTCAAGGTTTTTTTTTATCAGAAAATATTATATAGAGTAAAGCTGTTAATTTTACATCGAATCAATTTTTCAATTGTTACGATAAAATCTTGGAATACTCTTGGAAATTTAATTCATGGAAAACGTAATTTTAGACTTTGAACCAGTCACGACTCATTGACGCGACGAGTCAATGAAATAGCTGTTTAACTGTCGAATTAATAAATTGCCATTCGATTACTCCAGCTTCCATAGTTTTCCAATGAAAATTGATTGAGACTAAATGTGAGAATTTAATCGAGCCTCGTTGTTTATTACGGAATGGCTTTTAAATTGAAAATAATTGAGATAAGATAATGGAATTGATTCTTTCCTCGTGTTAATACGTCGAGCTTGAATCGATTCAAGTTGGAAACGTGACAATTGTTCAGTTTGAGCCCCCATAGAATTAGCGCACCTCCCTAGACACACATGGGTCTGGGGCGTCGTACCGTTGTTTTGTACTGCACTTGGACTCGTTTGAAAAATGTGAAAAAATTCAGGAAAGTAGTTTTGGATCTGTAGAAAAAAAGGTTGAACTGGGTGATGGATAAAAAATCTTTTTTATCATTGTTATTAAATGGTAATCGATACGAAAAACGAGAAATTCACGCCATTCCCTGAATAGGCATCCCAGACCCGTGTGTGTCTACGGAGGCTTGATGCGATCTGTCACACGGAAATAAAATAATATCAAAAATTACCATCACATTTTAACAGGGTTTTCAGCAAATACTTGGTCATTTTTATTTTTTGCTCAATTTCGTACAAAAAGTTGCCATTTTTTTTTTTAATTTAAAACTCTCGGCATGCCCTTTGGCAAGTTTATCGAGTTTTCGAAAATTCTCATAACTCTCGAGTCCTTTTCGAGAAAAATGTGAATCTGATTTCCAATTAAAAACATGCATCGTATTTTTTTTTTTTTCGTCAATTGTTGAATATTTTAGTAGCCCCAATGCCGATGTGACGTTTTTTTTCTCCATAGGCATAATTATTGGAAAAAGGTCGACAATACCAGATTTAACAAATTGAACAACGAAGAAGATCCGTTATACAATTGGCGACAACGTCGAGCTCTTCCCCATGAATACTTTGTCGAAATTATGGTCGTCGCTGATGCCAAAATGATCGAATACCATGGGGCCGATCTTGTTTCGTATATTTTAGTCCTCATGAGCACCGTGAGTATTTTTTTTATTTCTCTGCCCTCATCAACCTCTCCCATCGATTTTTTCGACCCTGAATCTAGCCTGCAGAAATAAATTTGACGGTTTCTCACTCGATGAGCTTTAAAGCGATTTCAGCGAATTTTTCGAACGATTTTGAAGTTTTCGTCGTTGGAATGGAACGAAATTGTGTTTTTTATCGAGATTTTTGTTCAGTATTTCGACAGGATAAAAATCGGTACGAAAATTGTCGATTTTTCGAAGAAATAAAGCTCAAAGATAATAATAAATATTTTTCATGAAATAGACTTCGAAAAATGGAATTTTTCGTCACGTTTTTAGCCTCGAAAATCAAGCAGTAATGAAAAAATTTAAATAAATGCCAATTAGTACGAGCCGGCACTTTGAATTGTTGCAATTTCGTCGAACGTCTTGTGACGGACTGCGTTAATCGAGTTTGCAACAGAAAATCAGAGTTTCGTGTTATTTGCAGAGAAAATATTGAGAAAAAAATGTGCAACGACGTTTTACGTGAAATTTTTTGTTCACTCTCGTTTTTCTTGGGTCAGGTTTATCGAATTTATAAAGATCCTTCGATCGGTAATCCGATTAGTATTGCCGTTATGAAGATTGCATCGGTGGAGCAAACTTTCGGAATGCGTTACACGCACAACAACGGAATATCCGCTTCGGAAATGCTCCGGAAATTTTGCAAGTGGCAGAAATTGAATAATCCTAATGAACCTTCCAGCGAACACCATGACGTGGCTCTACTTTTGACCAGGTTCGCGGCCAACGAATTTCAATTTTCAAATTCTTTTCGTTTCTTTGTGCAGCTTTTTTTTTTGCATTTTTTCAGAGAGAATTTGTGTCAAGATCCTCGACAAAATCGCTGCGAGACTCTCGGCTTGGCTGAGCTCGGCCGAATGTGCTCCCCCGGATCTTCTTGTGCGATTGCCCAAGACAATGGCCTGGCAACTGCCTTCACTATCGCCCATGAAATAGGGCACGTGTGAGTATTCGCTTGCTCGATTCAAATTTGTCGCCGAGTTTATGATAAAAAAATATAAAATAATTGTTTTGGACAAAAGATTCGAAATGATTCTTGCAATATTTCAGATTGAACATGCCCCACGACGACGATGTCAAGTGCGCCAAATTTCAAATCGACGCTGACGTTCATAACTTTATGACCCGCAGACTCGACAATAATACCTTTCGATGGGAATGGTCCAAATGCTCTCGTCATTACTTGACTGAATATTTAGAGTGAGCCATTTTTTCTCTTTCTTTAATTCAGAGTCATATAATAAACTAATTATTCATTATTATTATTAATTAATTATCGAAATTATTAAAATTATTATTCATAATGAAAGAATTATTGAAATTATTACAATTATTATTAATAATCAATTAATAATTAAATTTAAAAAACTCAAATTCAATCAAATAAATAATTAATTATCGTTAATGATAATTAAATAATTAATTGTTATTAATTATTTAATTGTTATTGATAATCATTCAATTATTTATTGTTAATAATTATTCAATGATTTATTATTAATAATTATTTAATTATTTATTATTAATAATTATAAAATTGAAAATCACATACTTGATATAATTTTTCCAACTTAATCCTCGGCTGCCCAGCCCATTCGGCGATTGCGTCAATTTTTCGTTTTTTGTATCGATTATCATTAAATAACAATGACAAAAAATAATTTTTATTCATCAGCCAATGCAGCCTCTTTTTCTCAAGATCCAATACAACTTTTCTGAGTCGTTTCGATTCTTTGAACCAGTCCAAGTACCGCAAAAAGGACACTGCGGACCTTTCTAATGGTGTGCTGCTTCGTTTCAGAAATGCTAACTGCCTTTTGGACGAGCCGAGCAGCGTTACTTCCCCGACGGATCCGCAACGATTGCCCGGAGAAGAATATTCCGGAAATAAACAGTGCGAGCTGGCTTTCGGTCGCGGATCTAAAATTTGTCCCATGAAATCTGCAGATGGTAAGTATTGCAGTTGAGCGAGTATGAAGAAGCAACGAATCGAAATTCATCGAAATTTCTAAATATTGCTCGTTTTTTTTCATCATTTTACCGGATTTTTGACCAATTTTTTGACTTTGAACAAAATTGCCCAAGGCTCACGCGATCCTGCACTAAAAAACGAAAATAATGAGCCCAAGTTGAATTTCGTTGAATTTCAGCAGTAAAAAATAATGTTAACAGTCCAGGGTTGAGGCAAAAGAATTGCGACCGAAAGAAAGTTGGAAAAATGATTAGTCTCGAGTGAAATGTTGATCGGTGACATTTATCTTTAACTCGTGTGTCGTTATTCGTCAGATAGCCTGCAAAAAACTTTGGTGCACGTCGGGGGTTTTGGGTCAACATCGATGCCGAACGCAAAATATGCCATGGGCCGATGGAACTCCCTGCGGAGATGAAAATTCCGTTGAGAAATGGTGTCACAGAGGAGAATGTTCTTCGATCAGAAACCTCGAGCCGATAAACGGCCAGTGGGGCGAATGGGGTCCTTACGGCCAATGCACGAGAACATGCGGCGGTGGAATACAAAAAAGATATCGCGAGTGCAACGGACCTTCTCCGAAAAATGGCGGAGATTATTGCATCGGTGAACGCGTTCATTATCGCAGCTGTCAAACCAAAGAATGTCCGTTAGACGCTCCAGATTTTAGGTGACAAGAAAAAACCATTTTTTCACACTTTTCGACGAATTTTTCAAACTATTGAATCTTTGCGATTATCCGTTTGTTTATTATTTTGACGTTTTTTCTATTCAAGAGAGGAACAATGCGCCAAATTCGACAATAATAATTTAAATATACCAGGACTTTCTACAGACATTCAATGGCACGCGAAATACACCAGACGTAAGTCTCAGTCCGTTTTTTTCATCAACCAAAACACCTGGACCCTCCGTAGACACACATGGGTCTAGGATGCCCATTCAGGGAATGCCGTGAATTTCTCATTTTTCGTATCGATTACCATTGAATAACAATGATGAAAAAGATTTTTTATCCATCACCCAGTCCAGCCTCTTTTTCTACGCATCCAAAACTACTTTCCTGAATTTTTTCACATTTTTTAAACGAGTCCAAGTGCAGTAAAAAACAACGGTACGACGCTCCAGACCCATGTGTGTCTAGGGAGGTGCGCTAATTCTATGGGGCCTCAAACTGAACAATTGTCACATTTCCAACTTGAATAGATTCAAGCTCGACGTATTAACACGAGGAAAGAATCAATTCCATTATCTTATCTCAATTATTTTCAATTTAAAAGCCATTCCGTAACAAACAACGAGGCTCGATCAAATTCTCACATTTAGTTCCAATCAATTTTCATTGGGAAACTATGGAAGCTGGAGCAATCGAATGGCAATTTATTAATTCGACAGTTAAACAGCTATTTCATTGACTCGTCGCGTCAATGAGTCGCGACTGGTTCAAAGTCTAAAATTACGTTTTCCACGAATTAAATTTCCGCGAGTATTCCGCGATTTTTTCGTAATAATTGAAAAATTGATTCGATGCGAAATTAACACGAAGAAACAAAAAGACTGGCCACTTTTCATATTTCAATTAGAATCGAGCCCCGGGATCGTGATTCGAACTCGACTCGTGTGAATGTTGATGATTTATAAATAATGAGTAAATTTAAGGAAAAAAAAAACGTACGGGAGTCCAGTTCGAGACTCTCCATCTTCGTTTACTTCGATCAAACGACTAGAAAAATGCCCCAATTTTAGTCAACAGAAGCGAATGATCGATTATTTGGCCGTTTCCCCCTTTTTTTTTATTCCAAAGAGTCGTGGTCTCTTTCAGTTTCTTTAATTTTTTCAGTCATTCCGGAAGATCGCTGCAAATTATACTGCCAAGTAGAAAGCAACCAATATTACGAGCTTACCGATAAAGTAATCGATGGTACACCTTGCGGACCAGACACTTTCCACATTTGTGTTCATGGGCACTGTAAACCAGCTGGATGTGATCACGTTCTTGATTCTACCGCACAATTAGACACTTGCGGTGTTTGCGGTGGCGATAATTCAATGTGCCATAAAATAAGTGGATCACACAATTCGAGCGTTTACGGATACTCGAAAGTTTTGAAAATTCCTGCTGGCTCGAGTAACATCGACATCAGGCAACACGGATGGAACGGATCGCACAACGACAGCAATTATTTGGGTCAGTCTTTCGAAATTTATTCCCAAACATTTCCCTTTGAGTGCATTTTGGGTCAATTTGACCCCGGCGACGTTTTTAAACTCCAAGGATTAGCCTCGGATTTTTTATTCACGATTTTTTTAAGCAGATTTTCGTTATTTATTGACGTTCGCGCGTTTTTTAGCCCTGCGAATCGGAGAGGAAGGGAAATACATATTGAATGGAAATTTCATGGTGATGCATCAAAAAGTTATCATTCGACCTGGACTGACGATCGAGTACAGCGGGCCGGAAACCCCGGTCGAACGATTGAACAGTTCCCGACCCATTAAGATCGATGTGTTCTTGGAGGTATCGAAGTCTTACGAAAAAACGTGAGAACTATTAGAAATTTAGATAATATTGTACCGGTGCATAATTCGATACTTGTTGTAGGTTTTGTCTGTAGGAAACGTTTATCCACCGCAAATAACATACCAGTATACCGTGCCCAAGTATATTTTAAAAAATTACACTTGGGTTCTTAAAGATTGGTCCAACTGTAATTATGCCTGTGATGGAACCAAATATCGCAGGTCACAATGTCAGAATATTGAGACTGAGGATTTTGTGTCTGACGATTATTGTAGACCGGAGGAAAAACCTGCCGAGGAAAGTCAGGCCTGCAACACTTACTGCTCCCTAAAGTACGTCAATTTATTAACACCAATTCATTATTAACACAAAAGTATTATTATTAATTTTATTCATTATTTTAATTATTATTTTCATTATTAATTATAAGAATCAATTATCAAAAATTAATAATGATGAATTATTGATAATTCATTATTAATAATTATTAATCATTAATAACAATTGATTTTTATTAATTATTAATAATCAAATTCATTATTAATACGTAAAAAAATGCCTAGCGGGATCCAAAACTCGGTAAAATGATCGTTTCACAACGTCACGAAAACTTTGAATCGTTTTTTACGGAAAAATGTCAAGATTTGAATTTTCTGGGATTTTTCATCTCTCGAATGCGTGCTCGGTTTAAGAAAATCCGTTCGGCCGATCCGGAGGAATCTAACGTTTGAGATTTCAATGCATATTTCATTTATCGGCTTATCAAACAATTTTTTGGTATTTTGAGAAGGAATTTTTGAATTTTATTTTGATACCTGAAAAAATTCATGTTTTTCTGGAGTTAAACTTGTTAAATGGAAACTTAATTTGTGTGTTTCGTTCATTTCGTTCAGGTGGGAGGTGACAGTCCTTTCGGAATGTTCGAACAACTGTGGCCCGGGTAATCGCACGATTTCTAGTCAGTGTGTACAGATTCTAAAGACTGGTAGTGGAAACGCACCGCAACCTGTTGCGAATTATGCATGCATGCACATTAAACGCCCACCGAACTACGAGCCGTGTCTCGGCTCTTGCGATTCTACTTATTGGTCTTACGGAAAATGGACACCGTGCAGTGTTTCTTGCGGCGGCGGGATGCAATCCAGAACCGCCACCTGCGTCAATTCCTTTGGCGAATCCGTTTCCGAGTCCAAGTGTCTTGCGAAGGAGAAAATTGTTCAACGCCTGTGCGGACAGGAAACTTGTCCAGAATGGAGCTTTGGCGAGTGGTCTCCGGTACGAACGCTTGCTCTTTGTTTATCGCAATTCGATGCTTCTCAACTCTTGTCGCATTTAATAAAATAAATATCTATAAAAAATGAATCGACGAGTCTTTGATTTGCTTGCAGTGCTCGGCGAGCTGTGGACCTGGGAAAAGGGGCCGCCCGATCTGGTGTCACATAGAAAATCAAATAGTGTCTCCAAATCATTGCAGTTCTCCGAAGCCCAACGAGACAGAAGCTTGCGAAAGCGGACCTTGTTATCACTGGGAAGTGGGCGAGTGGAAAGCCGTAAGTTTTTTCACCTTTTTACCTTTTTATTTTCACCATTTCTTTGTCAAGAATGCCCAGCAAAAAGCGAATAATATACTAATTGCATTAACCCTACGTTGACACTTTGCGCACGTCCCTAGACACACATGGGTCTGGGGGACCCGACAATTTTTTTTTACCGTATTTGGACTGAAAAAAATGGTAAATAATTCGGACTGCACTGGGTGATGGATAAAAGCGATTTTTCACTATTTTTATTTTATGGCAATCGATACGAAAAAGGAAAAATTTACGCCAGTCCCGAAATGGGCCTCCCAGACCCATGTGTGTCTACCGAGGGTTAACAAGGACCATTTAAATGCTTTAAATATTGTTATAGTGTAATACTGACTGCGGGCAAGGACGACAACACAGGCAAGTTCGTTGTAAATATCCTAATGGTGATTCTGCACCAGATGTCAAATGTTATTCCACTGAAAAGCCGAAACAGTCGAAAAAATGTCACGGATCTACCTGTGTCACATCAACTATAATTGGTCGATCTTCTCAGTCTCCCGATCGAACTAAACGAAGATGGAGAGTCTCGAACTGGACTCCCGTACGTTTTTTTTTTCTTTAATTTACTCATTATTTATAAATCATCAACATTCACACGAGTCGAGTTCGAATCACGATCCCGGGGCTCGATTCTAATTGAAATATGAAAAGTGGCCAGTTTTTTGTTTCTTCGTGTTAATTTCGCATCGAATCAATTTTTCAATTATTACGAAAGAATCGCGGAATACTCGCGGAAATTTAATTCATGGAAAACGTAATTTTAGACTTTGAACCAGTCGCGACTCATTGACGCGATGAGTCAATGAAATAGCTGTTTAACTGTCGAATTAATAAATTGCCATTCGATTGCTCCAGCTTCCATAGTTTCCCAATGAAAATTGATTGGGACTAAGTGTGAGAATTTAATCGAGCCTCGTTGTTTATTACGGAATGGCTTTTAAATTGAAAATAATTGAGATAAGATAATGGAATTGATTCTTTCCTCGTGTTAATACGTCGAGCTTGAATCTATTCAAGTTGGAAACGTGACAATTGTTCAGTTTGAGGCCCCATAGAATTAGCGCACCTCCCTAGACACACATGGGTCTGGGGCGTCGTACCGTTGTTTTTTACTGCACTTGGACTCGTTTAAAAAATGTGAAAAAATTCAGGAAAGTAGTTTTGGATCTGTAGAAAAAGAGGTTGAACTGGCTGATGGATAAAAAATCTTTTTTACCATTGTTATTCAATGGTAATCGATACGAAAATCGAGAAATTCACGCCATTCCCTGAATAGGCATCCCAGACCCATGTGTGTCTACGGAGGCTCAACAGTCTAATTAATTATCGATAATTTAAAGAAGAAAACAAAAAAAAAAACTCTATCACACATTTCAAGTGTTCGAGAGAATGTGGGGAAGGAATTCAACAACGAGCCGTTACTTGTCATCGCGTTCATCGGCTCGGATGGGTCGATCCTGTAGCCACCGATGGCTGCATGCCTGGAAACAGACCCAACGCAGTCAGAGCATGCAAAACACGAGAATGCGATGACAAATTCTATTGGTCGACGGGAAACTGGAGAAAGGTAAGTCGAAATAGGCTCGTGCGAATTTATGAAATTATCTCGTGACTTAAACTAATTACTAACGCTTTAAATAACTTTGTTATTTCCGCAATGCCCATGAAAATCACGAGTGCCCATTCAATATCGTTTTTCCATGGCCTTCAGTGTAGCAGCCCTTGTGGAAAAAAAGGACGACAGCTACGTCGATTATTTTGCCACGACATAACAGGCAAAAAACGGCCTCGTACTTACTGTCCACGTCATTTGGCACCCAAACGAGAACGCAAGTGTAATCAGAAACGCTGCGGCCCCAAAACTTGCTTGGAAGCACAAAAACGCTTGAGACTCAGGCACGATGGCGAATACACCCTCATAATTGGAGGTAAAAGCATGAGGATTTACTGTCACAATATCGGCACCGATTCGCCACGAGAGTATCTCACGTTGCCAGCTGGAGAGCGCAAAAACTACGCCGAAATTTATGACAAGAGGTAAATTCATTGAATCTCCACAGACCCATTTCCGCTCTCTGTTTTTTAATCCTTCAAGTGCATACTGGGTCGTTTTGACCCCGGAAATTTTCTCGCACCAACCTTTTGGCGTTTCATTTTCGTTTTAGTCAAAAAATAAATTCAGAGCCATAAAATGTGAATAATTTACTACAAAAAACGTCTACAAAAAATCAACAACAACAAAAATGAATATTTACCGATTTACAACGATTTGCAAAACGCCGCGGGTCAAATTGACCCGATTTGCACTCGATTATGCGTTGCAGAGGCTGGAATTTTGAACCAAATGCACGAAATCGTTGATTTTCAACATATTTCGCTTCAAAGACAACGAATTCGGAATTTTAAATTATTCAGCCTTTCATTTATTTCTTTATTTTTATTTCTTTATTATTTTTTAATTTTTTTTTAATTTTATTTTTATTTTTATTTATTTCTTTATTTAGGCTGTTGAATCCAAATCAATGTCCGTACGAGGGGCAACGAAACGAAAGCTGCGAGTGTGTGAGCGACGGAACGATGTCAGGACTGACAAACTTTAAGAGAGTCCGTATCAATCCGACGAAACTCATGATCGTTGGTACGTAAGCAAAAAAAAAACAAAAAAATACAGTGTAAAGATGAGATTTTTGAGAAGTTAAAAATTTCAAATGAATTTTCAGCCGACGACTTTACATTTTCTCGTACAAACGGAGCGAGACGAGTAGAGTTTGGCAAAGCCGGTGATTGTTACAGTCGTGAAAATTGTCCTCAAGGTCGTTTCAGTATCGATCTCACGGGAACGCCGTTGGGCATCGCTCCCGAAGTCTCGTGGAGCTCGAAAAAATCTAAAGCTATCATGGCCATCAACAAATTAGTGAGTACCCGAGAATAATCAAGAATTTTACCGGCTCTAGACACACATGGGTCTCGGGGCTCCTGCCGTTTTTTTACTCAACTTGTGCAAAGCAAATGTGAATAAAAAATTCAGGAAAATTGTTTCAAATTCATTTAAAAAAAACGAGCGATTCATTTTCATTGTTGAAATTCACGGTTTTCGCTGAACGGGCCCCACAGACCCATGTGTGTCTACTAAGGACTAATTTTATCTTTTTTTTCCCTCTCGTTTGATCAATTGAGAGAAAATAAATGTTGATTTTTAGAACCACCAAAGAATCACTGGAAGATGTGGTGGATACTGCGGTTTCTGCATACCTAAGACTGGATTGAAGTTGGACGTGCTTTCCCCATGACAAAGCCCAACGAATAAATAATTTTTTTATGATTTAATCGACTTAGTACGTACCGAAGACTAGTTATCAACTAAACGTATCAAACTTTGCATAAAAATAGTTTTTTACGCGGATATCCACGTTGCCTTGAACTTGCAAATGCCACGTGCGATAAGCCAAATATTTATTACCCCGTCAACACGAATATTGTCGATTGTTTTAGGCTTTTTGTACTCCCGAAATTGATCATCTTCGTCGAGCCAAACGCTTTCGTTTTTAGTCCTCAATCGTAAATCAACTTCGTTGCTTTTCTTTTCAATATTTATCTCAGTGTTCGTCCCGATTAAACATCGATCCATACCAGTTGATTCAACCGACACTTATTCCATGATTTTGAAGTTTGCAACGTTGGGATGCAACGAAATTCCATTTTTTCTTGAGCAGAGCTCGTTATAATTATTCAACATTTTATCTAGACGATAAAACGATCGTCTCTCGCGACCCAAAAATAGAATCGACACGAAAAATTGCCATCAAGCTCGAAATTCAATAAATAATTGATAGGAAATTTATTAGTTCGTTGAATCTCAACGTTGCAAACTTCACAGTCATTTTATTCCAGTCAATTTACCAACCGCCATTAGTCATCAATTTTAATTATACAATTTTTTTTATTTTTTAAACTTGCTGTAAAAAGTCCAGTAGCTCTACGAAACAAATTTCATGCTAAAACTTTGCGCTAAACTTTCGAGCCTCTAAAAAGTTTCAATACCGACGAAACTTTTTACAATAAATACAAAAAAAAATTGTATTTTTTATTCTACACCGATAAATACGTCTCGTGTTATATTTTTACTCACTCGATGTACTTTGTGTCTCGTCAAGAGACTTGAATGGAAACAAATGTCAATTTTACAGGTAAAAAACTTGATTTTCCCGGACATTTTTATCCATCGATATTATCCTGACCTACAATTTTTTGAAAGACTCGAAAATTCTCTTCAACCTTCCGGAGACTCGCTATAATTATTCAGACTAGTTAGAAAAATCTGAAAAAATTCTGGAAAGTAGTTTTCGGATAAAAAAATGTTTAAATAATTTTTATTCAATGGCAATCGATACGAAAAACGAGAAATTCGCTGAATTCGCTAATTTTTCACTTTAATTTTCTAAAACTAAAGAAAAACCATAAAGATTGATAAAAAAAAAAATATATATTTCCGGATCATTGAGTCTCAGGAACTTGCAAGAATTTTACGAACGGCCCGAGCGACGAGGAATGTCCAGAAAAAACGGAAATTGTGGGAAAAGAGGATTCGGAGTCGGTACAAAAATAATAATTCACCAAGTCTGTGGTAACAGTAGTAAAAATCTATATAATGTTTATATAAAAAGAATACAAATACTTTACAATTGTTTGAAAACTCGATTTTTGGGCAAGAGGAGCGGGGGGGGGGGGAATTATAATTACATGTTCGGTGCTGCCCAATCGAGGACTTTAATAGCTAATTCGAAGCCAAGGAAACAGGCTGCGTTTGCTGGGAAGGCTCGCAACATTACGGGCACGACTCCTTTGTACAGTGCCCGAGGACCTTCTTCCTTCATTAAATGAGAAAATACGTCTCTCAAGCCGGTGTACGTTCCTTCAGGTGCTGCAAAATGATTGATTGATTGAAGCCAATCTTGGATAAACATTTTTGTCAAATTAATTCGGCACTGAACCCCCCGGAACGGTGAGTTTATTTTTTTCATATTCCCGGCATCAAAAATGACGAGAATTTGGAAAAAATCGTCAAATTTTACGACAAGGATTCAACTTTTTTATTTTTTATTGCAGGATCACGTGAGCCTGGGGCAATTTTGCTCCAAGTCGAAAAATTCGTTGAAAATGCGGTAAAACGATTGAAAAAACGATGAGCAATGAAAATAATTGGAAAGCAAAATGATGAATTCGTGTTTGCTAATTATTCCAGCTCCGGAATGTCGAAACTTGTGAATTCTACGAAAATCCAAGTCACTTACGAATTGTCGACGAGCTGATGAATTCTTTTGGTAAAATTAAACCGACGCATCATTTTTTTCTAATTGTTGAGTTGATATTCTCAAAATTTTGGCCTTTTCTATTTTTTTCAGTGACCTTGAACGATTTATTTTGAAAAATGCACTTTGTAGAAATATTAGCCGGTCGTATTTATTTTACCAGTTTGGAGCCGACTCTTGAGAACATCAGGCGGCATTCCTACGATCCAATTAGCAATCCCCGCACAGCCACCGGCCAAAATTGTCGACACGAGACCTAATTTCTCACCGTCCTTGGCCATCAGTCGCTGAAGATACTCGTAGGTCAAAAAATACATGCCACTGGCTGGCATATCTGAAAAGAGAGCAAAATGCAGTGAAAAACCATTGGTGCGTGCTCTCTAGTGATGATTTCTTAATTTAAAACTTATCTCGATGTCCCTTATCGTTTTTTGATAAGATTCAGTGCGAAAGACGCGCCCGTAATGATAATTAATGGACCTCCCGAAACTTGCGTTATCTCTTACAACTTTGATAAGAATTCTGATAAAAATTTGACTCCCTTTCTCGAGAATTTCGTTTTCACGGAATTCAAGGCTCGCAACGAGTTTTCATTTTGAATTATTGACTCATCAGAGTTTTTCAAACTTTTTACCTCTTAGTAACGTCGCATAAGTTCCTTTATAAATACTCCTCATGCCTCCGGTTCTGTACAACTGTTTCACACAATCCACCGGCCCTTTGTACTTTGCTACAGCGTCTGCGTGTTGTATTTGCAAGAGACACTTGATCCTCTCCCCCGGAGCCATTATAACTGCGGAAAGTACTCCACTGAATGCTCCTGCGTAAAAAAGCTGCGGCGCCGTCAATTTATCGTCCGGTGATTTTTGCTGCAACTTTTTTCCGAGCCCGAAACCGAAAAAGCTCAGTGCGAATATCGGCGCCACTCCGGTAAGCGGCGCTCCCATTCCTGTTAATACATCAATCACATTTTTAACACGGTTTAGGCAAAGAGTCGTGTCACCAAAGTTTAACTTTTTTAACTATTACTGTCCTAGAATAAAATCACTCAAAAAATATTCATCAGTCGATGTTTTATTTGCAAAGTTATTCAAAAAATTATTCAAAAAATTATTGAAGAATTTATTTCAAAGTTTGTTCAAAAAGTTATTTCAAAATTCATCCAAACGTTATTTGAAAATTTATTGCAAAAGTTATTTCAAAGATTATTCAAAAAGTTATTTCGATATTCATTAGAAAAGTTATTTGAAAAGTTATTCAAGAATTTATTCCAAAAGTTATTTCAAAGTTTATTGAAAAAGTTATTTGAAAAGTCATTAAATAAGTTATTTGGGAAGTTATTTAAGAATTTCTTTCAAAGTTCATTCAACAAGTTATTTAAAAATTTATTGCAAAAGATATTTCCAAGTTTATTCAAAAAGTTATTTCGTAATTTATTCCAAAACTTATTTAAAAAGTCATTCAAGAGTTTCTTTCAAAGTTTATTCAAAAAGTTATTTGAAAATTTATTTCAAAAGTTATTTAAAAAGTCATTTAAGAATTTCTTTCAAAGTTTATTCAACAAGTTATTTGAAAATTTATTGCAAAAGTTATTTCGAAGTTTGTCCAAAAAGTTGTTTGAAAATTTATTCCAAAATTGTCAAAATTTTCTTCAAAAGTTGATTGGAAAAGTTAAAAACTGAAAAATTAAAAGTTGACAAGTTCGACTCAATTAATTAATTAATTAATTAATTAATTGAGTAATTAATTAAGTTCCTAAGCTGCAATTAATTTATTCATTTCATTGACAAATCCGGGGGCCTACAAAGTGGATTCCAAACTCGATGCTAAAGCTTAAGAATAAGAATATTCAGCACATTGCTGTAAGGAAAATTTCCGAGGTTTTCCTTATCAGGGAACGAGAAATGGAAAAATTATGCTAAAGTTCTATTTCAACAGCTTTCAAGCCCAGAATTATTGATGGTTTTCTCATTCGCAGTATTTTTGATCCATCGCAGGCAAGCTCAGCCGCATTGAATAAATTCTGGAGCCACCCAAACTGGATTTGAAGGCCACGGTAATGAACAAGTTGCATACGATTTAGCGAGATTTTTATGACATTTTATGAATGCATGAAAATCTGAAGAAATCAAAATTTTCCTTGGAAAACAGAAACGTTTTTTCTGCCTATTTTGAAAGATAAATTTGTTCGCACAAATCGATTTTTTACTGACCCTTGTAGAGCCCTCGAAAACCTTCTTTAGCCACTGTCTTTTTGGCACAATCCCAAGTTCCTTTATAGAGAGGAGCATCATGTGCTCCAGTTTTACTGACTGTCTGTAAACGGACCTGTTAAAAAGAACGAAAATTGTAATCCTACAATTTTCCATCGATTTTTTTAACGATATCGAAGTTTGCATGAAAAATTGCCGAAATATTGACGAAATTTATAAACGAAAAATTAGTATACGAGAAAACAAGCACAGACACGATAAATTTGAATGATCGACGTTCTAAATATTCGAATGTTTGAATTTCGAGTGTTTTGAGGTTATGACAACGTTGCATTCCTTGCAATGGAACGAGAAAAAACAAGAAGATTCATTTATTTTACGTAATAAGACGAAGTAATTTTTTTTTTTCTTTAATTATTGACAAATTTGCGGTAATTACGAATTTTCTGTTGGTTCGTGTTTCGAGGAAACAGCGTTCGCGATCCAATTGGCAATGACGGAAAAATCCTTGCAGTGTAGTAAAAAATAACCGGTCAGAAGGGTCAGAGGGGAATCGACGATTGAACTAGAAATGGACTTTGAGCTTTACCTTAATAGTATCCAAAGGGTGACCCGCAATTACGGTGCATATGCCGCCAAAACCACCACTCAAAAAATATTTAATCGGGCTTGCGTTTTCAGACATTTTCTGATGCAATTGTCGTCAATTTTTAACACTAAACTTATCTAACAATAAACCGATTCAAAAATATAACATCGGGAGTCGTTTATATAAAATAACTCAAGGTTAGGATACTTCTCGACACTCCTCGCGAGTGTGAACTGTGAATTATAAATCGCGCTGAGTGTGTGTACTATTGACCACTGTCATTCGAAATAGGCACAGAAATCGTCCGGATAGTTTTGAATTGCTGGGAAACGAAACTAGATCACCTGCTCTTGGGAAGATGTCGCTAGCATCGCTTTCCTTAAGCGCCGCGGAAATAGTTTCTTTATTTTACGATTCAAATTACCATTCAATGAACAACACAAATTTTGGATAAACAACGTTTAATCAACGATTTCCGGTTGCATTGACAAACCATTTTCTCTCATAGATGAAAAGCATGTTTCTCGAAAAGGGGGAATCCGGAATTATTGTAATGGAGGCTTTTTTGGCATCTCCAGGGGGTCATGAATGACCGAAATTTTGAAAAATTCATATCCTCCATCAAATTTAACGAAAAAGATCCAACTTGGGCTCGTTGTTTTCGTTTTTTGATGCAGGATCGCGTGAGCCTGGGGCAATTTTGTTCCGATTTGAAAAACAACGACCAAAAATGCTGTAAAACGATGAAAAAACGGGAGAACGAAGGGAAAAAGGGCGCGGGATTCAAATTCGCCCGAATCCTGAATCTTAAAAAGTGAAAATAAACGAAAAATTGGCAAGTTTCGAAATTTATCGTAATAGTTTTGGAAAAAAGTTATTTTCCGTGTGCAATTTCGTTTGGAATGAATAATTGACAAGGGCTCAGTCTTTTCGTTTCGTAAATGCAGGATCACGTGAGCCTGAGTGAAAAATGCGGTAAAACGATAAAGAAACGGGAGAACGAAAGGAGCGGGATTTAAATTCGCTGTTCAATAACTCACGAACGAACAAAAAAGACAAATCGGAATAAAGAAAAATCAATTTTTTATTATATCAATGATCACGTCAAATAGAATTTCGATACAAATACAAAAACGTGACAAATTTGTTGAATTTGAGACTAAGAAATGAATCTTGGTGTTGATTTCAATGTCTCCTATGTTTATTGCGATGTTTGCTTGACTTTTCAGTATCTCGGTCGCGGGTCCGACTGCGCGAGCGATATCGCGTTCGCGACGATTTGTGACTGCCGGATCTGCGTCGTTGAGTTTTTTTTGGTTTATGGGTGTGGCCGTGGCTGTGGCTTCTCGACCTGCTTCTGCTAGAGTGTTTTTTTCGTTTGGAATGTTTAGCGCCGTCCCCGCGAGCCGGAGACGTGCTGGTGGATTTTGAACGCCTCGGCGATTTGGTCCGTTCAGGAAGAGCGTGAGTTCCGCTCCGGCTTATGAAACCTCCCCAAGCGTTGTGATGTTTAGGGATCGGGGGGCTCGGCGTGTGGCTGTCGACGTCGCCGCCTCTTGCTTTGGATCGCGCTTCCTCGTAGCGGCGTCTCAATTCTTCGACTTTTTTCTCCAGAGTTTCGGGCTTTACTCTCGGGCGCGAATAAAGCTTCAAAATTCGACGGCAAACGTCGCGTATGGCCGTTTCGTTGACCTTGAAGAGAGAATACCAGACGGGGAGCGTCGGCAGCGGCAATTGAAGTTGCCGCGCGCCCAAATAAATGCAAGCGCAAGCGACGGTTTCGGGATGGTAGCGCAAAAAAACGTCGGAACGGAGAGAATCGTTCATGTAGTTCCAACATTGTTGCATAAGCGCGCGATTTTTTTCGTATCCCAAAACTTGGAGATACATGACGATGATTTTGTGCGGATGTTTGACGTGGACGCAAAATCCCAATTCCTTGAGAACCCTACGCTCGGATTTGATGACTTGATTTTTGAGGCTGACGTAATTTTGGTCCAGGATCACCGGCTGGATCGACTTTTGGCCACACACTTGTTTTATGTGATTAAACACGTTTATCACGTCGCGTATCCGTCGCGGCGCCTCCTCTATTTTACTTGCCAAACAAATACAACCCATCGCCGTCGTTTCCATGTTGTGCCTGACCAACGACTTGCTGTAGTAAAATCGCTGGAATATCACTTGTCCCGTCGCCATTGCCACTTGCGGTAATTTCAACAATATTCCCGCTGTCTGGATCAACTCGCAGCCCAATATTCGCAGATCCGTTTCCGTCTCCGCGTCCAAACCGTCCAAAAATGACGGTGTCGAATTGAGCTTCTCATCGGGCAACAAACAGTTTTGCAATGTCAAAACTATTTTACCGTACAATTTACCGCTGTTCGTTGTACTTGATTTTAAGGCTGAGCTGACCGCCGAATTCTCTTGAGTCCCCATTGCCTCTCGCGACACTATTTTTTATCTATTATTTCACTTATTTTAGAGATTTAACCAATTTAACCTCAAAACGTGCGAGAAGCGTTCAATGTCTCCACACACGCTGACTTTTTCGCACTGTCAATGAGCGACAGCCGGACCGACCGAATCGCGACAGCGTCACGAACTGAAGTTCACTGGCGTTACCGCAAGAGGCAGCACCGGATTACGCACCAACGAACCAATCGCGTTCGTCCCATCGAATCAGTTCGTCCCGGCGCCGTTCCCAATCCGCAGCGCTGCGATCGTCAAGTACCGCGTGAAAGAAGCTCCGAAAACGAGCAAAATATTGGCGGGATCAAAAAGTAAATAATCAGCCGATTTTGCAGGTTCAGTCGCGTGCACGACGTACACGATAATTCTCGATTTTTCTCCAAGTTATGTTCATTCTCGTTGCCCGTCGAATTATCATCGTTTTCGTGAGCTTTTCCATTCGATGAATCGCACCGAGTCTCGGATATTTCAAAATAATGGTAAGCTTCAAAGTTCTCGCTATTATTGCACGCAATAAAAATGAAATCGTTCGAATTTCGTTCCCTGATTCGTCGCTACGTCCAAAAATGTTGATGTCTCGATTTTTTTACGATCAATAAATAACTTTTCGCACTCTCGAAATCGTTTCGCTCGAAAGATCGACGAAATTATTCACAAACTTCCGAACGAGCCGGCAAAACCGTGTATCGCGTTTTTTTACATTCCTTCGGGGATTTTTCCATCGTCTAATCCGTTTCAATGTCTCGACGTTAACCCAAAGAACAGATCGTTGGCGCCGAGTCAAAAAGGCAAACGTCCCTTACTGGGTGACATTTGCAACAGTTTGCCCATCAGGCCGCCAGTTGTGCCGGCCACAGAGTCGCTGTCGCCTAAACAGAGACTGAAAAGACCGAGGAAAAATAACGAACCGGGCATTGTCATAGCAGAAAAAAAAGCCGTCGTTCTCAGTGAAAACGGCGTCGGCGTGACTCAAGAAATCATTTCCGAACATGTAAGTAAAATCGACTCAGAATTTTTTGCTACGATTATGCTCGAAAATAATCGTCGATCAAAAATTAAATTTCCGGAGCCTCCGGGTTGGGTAGAAACAGGAAACGACGTTTTTCCGCCCAAAATCGATTCGGAATCCAAAAAATGTGTGAACGTCCCATAAATGAGTTTTTTCACGCTCTCGCAGGAAGAAAGAGTGCGAAAGCTGCTATGCAAACCGTTCAAGATCCCGATCCCAGGGTATCAGCTCTCGGGACGAAGTTTGGGTTCCCGATTGTCCGGGCCACGGAGGCCTCTCCATGATCCGGACGAGGCAAATGCTTTGGTCGTTTTCACCCCACCAGAAATGTCGGAGCACGACAAACTCAAAGCCGATCAGTCAGTATTTTACAAATTCTCCCAATTATTACGAACAATTATACGTGAAAAAAAGGGAATTTGCGAGTTTTGACCTGGCCAAAGCTTTAGAATTGTTGATATTATTATTTCTTGGATCGAAATTATTTTTTTATTTCGACACGAATAATTTTGTAATATTTATTTATTATTATTATTATGTTTTTGTTATTAATTTAGAGTTTTTATTGATTATTCCATAGATCAAAAATACTCGTCCATGTGGTCGTGGACCCAACACTTTGCAACATCCTCAGACCTCATCAGCGCGAAGGAGTGAAGTTCATGTACGAATGTGTGACTGGAAAAAGGATAGAAGGCGCTTATGGATGCATCATGGCCGACGAAATGGGTCTGGGTAAAACGCTCCAGTGCATAACTCTGCTCTGGACACTTTTGAAACAAGGTACGAGGATTATCAAGAGTCGCGGCAGCGGCTCGACGCCAAATATTTAAAAAAAAGCGTAAAATAGGCGTTGGGGGGTCGGGAAAATTTCATATTAGATTTGAATTTTCTACGGTTTTTCATCTTTCGAATGGTCCTTGGTGGAACAAAATCTGTTCAGCCAATCCAAAGAAATCTAACATTGAAAATTTTGTTCGCGCGTTTTGGGACGTTGGGCTCGTTGAAAAGCAACGAAATTCTATTTTTTCTTGAGCAGATCTCGAGATTCTTATCCAAAATTTGGCCAGGACGATAAAACGATATTTTTTTAGGATCAAAAGACAAAATCGGTAGAAAAATTGTCATGGTTGGTGAAATTGAAAAACTAATCGATAGAAAAAGTATTTTTCGTCGAACTTCAGTTAGAAAATGATGAAAATTTGTAAAGAGTTTGGGCACCACGAGTTGGATCGTTTTTATAGGAAAAAAATGAGAAAAAATTGCAAATTTAATGGAATTTCGCACGTTTGTACGGAATCGAAAGATTTTGGGGCAAATAAATTTGTCCTGCAAGTTTTTCCGGGGATTTTTTTTTCTGAACGTTTTGTTCGTTTTTTTTTCAAGGTCCGGAGGTAAAACCGTTGATCGAGAAAGCGATAATCGTTGCGCCAAGTTCACTGGTGAAAAATTGGTTCAACGAGATTGGCAAGTGGCTCGGGAAACGCGTGAATGCGTTGGCAATCGATGGGGGAAGTAAACAGGCGATTGACGAGAAGCTTGTCGGGTTTATGAAAACTTACGGTCGTCGATGCGCAAATCCGATATTAATAATAAGCTACGAAACTTTTCGCTTACACGCTCACGTCCTGCATCAAGACGAAGTCGGTCTCGTTCTCTGCGACGAAGGGCATCGACTAAAAAATTCGGAAAATCAGACTTATCAATCGCTTATGGGACTGAAAGCGAAGCGGCGAGTTCTTCTCTCTGGGACTCCGATCCAAAACGACCTTCTGGAATATTTTTCACTCGTACATTTCGTCAACCAAGGCCTCCTCGGAACAGCTCAAGTAAAATGACCGCGACACGTTCGAATTGAAAATTTACTTTGCCGATTGCATGAAAAAAATGAAAATTCACGTCCTTGTATTTTGCTGGCGTAGGAATTCAAGAGAAAATTCGAAAATCCAATCCTCCGAGGACAAGACGCGGCCGCTACAGATTCGGAGAGAAAACTCGCCCAAGAAAGACTCGACGAGCTCGTCGGCATCGTAAACAAATGCCTCATCAGGCGAACTAGCGCTTTGCTCTCGAAATATTTACCGATCAAGTATGAATTCGTCGTTTGCATCAAAATGAGCAAAGTCCAGACCGATCTCTATAAACATTTCATCCAGAGCGACAGTATCAAAAGATCGATGCAAGGTAAAAACAGTTTTTTCTCTCACGTTTTCTTCATTACGAGACGATTCTCACACGCGCGTTTTATTTGTCCGGATCAGGCGATCCTGCAGCTGGAGACAAAAAAGGAAACTTGTCCGCGCTTTCGGCTATTACGCTGCTGAAAAAATTGTGCAATCATCCGGATTTGGTTTATGAAAAAATTGCTAATAATACCGAAGGCTTCGAGGGCACTCTTCAGATGTTGCCTCCTCATTACAGCACCAAGTATGCCATTTTTAATCTATTTTTTTACACTGCATCCCAGAAATAATTATTGTTTGCGGAAAAGGCCCGAAAATTATGTGAATAATGGAAAACTGACCAATTTCTCCGTCCCCAAAGAATGCTGAAAAGTTTTGTAGGAAAAAAATTCAATTTATGTCAATTAACGTGGGAAATATAAATTTTTATCATTTTTCTATCAATTTTTGTCCGGGGCATTCTAGAAATAATTCCCGTTTGTGGAGAGGGCCCGAAAATTATGTGAATAATGGAAAATTGACCAATTTCTCCGTCCCCAAAGAATGCTGTGAAGTTTTGTAGAAAAAAATTTAATTTATGTCAATTAACGTGGGAAATATAAATTTTTATCATTTTTCTATCAATTTTTGTCCGGAGCATTCTAGAAATAATTCCCGTTTGTGGAGAGGGCCCGAAAATTATGTGAATAATGGAAAATTCACCAATTTTTCCTTCCCCAAAGAATGCTGAGAAGTTTTGTAGAATAAAAAGTTCAATTTATGTCAATTAATGTGGGAAATATAAATTTTTATCATTTTTCTATCAATTTTTGTCCGGAGCATTCCAGAAATAATTCCTGTTTGTGGAGAGGGCCCGAAAATTATGTGAATAATGAAAAATTCACCAATTTCTCTGTCGCCGAGGAAAACTAAAACATTTTATAGAAAAAAAACATTAATTGGTGTCAATTAACCGGGGAAATGTAAATTTTTATGAGTTTAATGAATTTTCGGAGAAATCAGTTGGATCAAGGAATTAATTTGGACGATATTTTCCAAAATTATTCACGTGTCGAGTCAGACTTTATAAAAAAAATTCCTGAAGCGATGCTGACGCTTTTTTTCTTCAGGGAAGTTTTACCAGAATTATCGGGCAAGCTGATGGTCCTGGATTGTTTGTTAGCGTCGATAAAATCGACGAGTACGGACAAAATAGTGCTCGTCTCGAATTACACTCAGACGCTGGATCTCTTTGAAAAACTGTCCCGGAAGCGACAGTATCGTTACGTGAGGCTGGACGGCACGATGACGATTAAAAAACGTGCCAAAGTCGTGGATAATTTCAATGATCCAAACAGCGGGGACTTCATCTTTATGCTCAGCTCAAAAGCCGGCGGTTGTGGACTCAATCTGATCGGTGCTAATCGTTTGGTCATGTTCGATCCTGATTGGAATCCAGCCAATGACGAACAAGCGATGGCACGAGTTTGGCGCGACGGACAGAAAAAGCCTTGCTTCGTTTATCGCTTCCTCTCCGTAAGCAAAACTTTTCAATATTTAACCCTTCGAGTCCACATAAATAAATGAAACGAATCAAATCAATGAAAAATTGATTTTTCGGTGGATTCGAAACCTTCGAGTCCACGCAATCGCATCTTGGGTCAAACCGACCCGAGGCATTTTTTAAATCGTTGCAAATATGCATGTAAAATTGGTAAATTATAAAAACCAAATATAAACAATAAATAAACAACGAAATAGAGTAAAATTCAAAAATTATCCATGCGAATATGGTAAATTGTGAAAATTGAATATAAACAACAAATGAATAAATAAACAACGTAAAATTTTTAAATTATGCATGTCAAAATGGTAAATTATGAAATTTCAATATAAACGATAAATGAACAAATAAATGACGTAAAATTTTAAAAAATATGCATGTCAAGATGGTAAATTATAAAAATTGAATACAAATAACAAATAAACAAATAAATGGAGTAAAATTGAAAAATTATGCATGAAAATATGGTAAATTGCAAAAATTGAATATAAACAACGAACAAACAAAAAATAGAGTTAAATTTAACAATTTTCCATGTCAAAATGGTAAATTGAAAAAAAATCAGTATAAACAATGAATAAATAAATGGAGTAAAATTTAAAAATTATGCACGTAAAAATGGTAAATTGGAAAAATCCAATATAAACAATAAAAAACCAAATAGATGGAGTAAAATTTCAAAATTATGAATGAAAATATGGTAAATATGCATTTCATTTGTTTTTTTCTTGTAGAGACGTTTTTTGCAGTAAATTATGGGCCTGAATTAACTTTTTGACGAAAACTAAAATTAAATGCGACAACAATGACTGACAGGAAATTGTTGGGGTCAAAAAGAGCCAGTTTGCTCTAGAAGGGTTGAGTTAATCGGTTTATTGCCAACTCTAACGATTTTATCCTTCATTCAATTTCTTGTCCATCATTGCGTTTTTTTCTCGCAACTCTAAAATCTTGTTTTTATTCAAACTTTTGCGATCCCGTTTCAGACTGGCACGATCGAAGAAAAAATATTCCAACGACAGGCGCACAAGAAAGCTCTGAGCTCAACGGTCGTCGATCAAGAGGACGATGTTTGTCGCCACTTTACTTTAACCGACCTTCGCGATCTTTTCAAATTAGAAGAAAAAACGATTTCCGACACTCACGCAAAGTACGTAATTCCCCGGTCGACGTCAGTCGACCAAAAACACCAAAAAAAAAAACGCAGCACGAGCCTTGACACAATTTTTTCGCTTTTTTGTCGATTTTTCTCTTCCCATCGCTTTTTGTTGCAACTCGCTCGAAACTATTGGGCGCATTTGAGAAAATTGGACATTTGTCCGAAATAACTCGTTCAATTTCTCGAAAAGACTCACAAACTGACGAATAAGGAATTCAAAGACGCGAAAACTGTTTTTGAAGCTGATTGTGTCTTTTTTCGAGATTTCAGCCATTTTAATCGTTTTTTCCGTGTTTATTAGATTCAAGTGCAAAAGATGCGTCAACGGCGTGGAAGTCACCGGCCCACCGGAACAGTCGGACTGCAATTCGGATTTGTCCGATTGGCGACACAATTACAATCCTCGAGCATTGCCAGACATTCCGTTGCGACAGTGTTGGTCCAGCGGGATTTCCTTTGTGTTTCATCATCGCTCAACCGAAGTCGTTAAATGACAGAAAATTCTTTACTCCATCCCGAGCGTCAAAACCAAAACGAGGATTTTCCCCATTTGTAAATTTTTTCGTATCTTTGTTTTTTGTTTTCAGTCTGAACGCCCTACGAGCTTTTTTTTTTTGGCTTTTTCTCCGAAACATTAACGTTTCGTAGAGTTTTTGCAGTCGAATTTCATCTAGATTGCAAATAATTTTGGATCGTTCTCCGGGATAGAAAAAACGAAGAGGATTTTTGTGCCAAATAGAGATTTTTGAAGATCGAGGCTCGAGGTAAAAATAAAAATGCGATTCAGTTTTTTTTTTCTCCAAATTTTGTTCTTAAAAACACAAAAAAATACAAAATTCGAATTTCACGATTTCATTGAACAGAAAATTTTGGATTTAACGATTTTTCTTTTCGAGAGTCTCTTCGAATGGGAAAATTGGAGTTTTTTGTAGTTCGAACTCTCGTTTTTGAAAAACGTTGGAGAATTTTTGACTTTTGCCAATTGTCAGGAAAGTAGAAAATTTCGGTCGGTTTTTTCAACGTTTTTGACGATTTTTCTTGCCATTTTTAGCGTCAAGTGTTATTTTTAACTGGAAACGAAAATCCTCAAAACGCGAAAGAGCAGGCTCGGTCGGTAAATTTCTCGCGTTTGAATTTTCTTTCTAGACGCGCGTTCTGACTCAACATGTATATTGCGAACAAAATTTCCTCGCACCCCTACTCGGTCGGTATGACAAACGACCTTGAAATGCTCCAAAGGGTAAATAAATAAGTGTAGAAAAACAATTGCTGAGGGAATTCGTTCCTGATGCGTGGAGGACTCAGGAATCGAATATTTTCACATTTTCCATGACTTTTTTATGACTCGGTTGGGTTAAGATGTTGATAAACAAATTTGAGTGTTTTACGAGTGTAAATATAAATGCGTAGAATAAATCTCGTGCACACCAACAAATATTAATGACAAAAATGTCATTTTTTTTAGTTTTTCTGGTGCAAAGTCCAGAAACGAAAAATCCTTCGTGTGGCATCACATTTTTTCTTTTTATACCGGGAACAAAAAACTGATTTACAGGAAACATGACAGTTTCCGCAGTTTTGTTTTTTCTGGATACCAAATCGATGTGTAGATATTAAAAAAATTCTTTCTCTCTAGAAAAAAAAAGAAGTACGAAAGGAAAATCGTTGCGAGATTCGGATCGAAATTGTTAAATAATTTTTAAACGTTGAATTCTGATTTTTTTTATAAACTAGAAACAAAAAACTAATTTAAAGGAATTTTTCCGAATTTTTCTTGTTTCACGATACCAAATCGACGTGTAGATAGAGAAAAGAAAAATTTTCCTCGAGAAAAAAGTACGAAAGGAAAATCGTTGCGAGATTCGGATCGAAATTGTGAAATAATTTTATAACGTTGAATTCTGATTTTTTTTATAAACTAGAAACAAAAAACTAATTTAAAGGAAATTTTCCGAATTTTTCTTGTTTCACGATACCAAATCGACGTGTAGATAGAGAAAAGAAAAATTTTCCTCGAGAAAAAAGTACGAAAGGAAAATCGTTGCGAGATTCGGATCGAAATTGTGAAATAATTTTATAACGTTGTAGATTCTTGGCGAATCGTGAGTCTTGCGAGAAGGGGGGGGGGGAGGAAAACATTAGAAAATATTGGAGCGACGACGAGAGTGCCGTGTGCAGTTTCGTGGGCGTGGAAATTCAAAGAAACTTGCATTTCTAGGTCTCTGTCGCGCACGTACGTGCACGAAGTCGACGAAGTACACGAAGTGACGCTAGAATGCTGCGCGCGCATTCGGTCAACCGTTTTGAGGTGTGAGAGTCACAGACACGCGCACACACACGTGGGCGCGGGGAATGGGGCGCACACACACGAGTGCGAGGAACGAATGTGAGAGAAAGACGAGAGAAAGGAGAGAAGGGATTGAGAGCCGAAGATAGCCGAAGGTGGGGGGAAGGCTAAAGTGTGTACGATCTATGTTGGATGCCCGCGCCACGTCGCGACAATGACGTTGGCAACGTCGCCGAGGAGCAAGCCCGGAGCAACGACATCGAGCGAAAAAACGGGGACGCGCAATCGTTCTGTCCCTTGCTCAACGCAAAAGGGTGAGAGAGGCGAAAAGAAAATCGAATTAAATCGAGGAAGAAAAGCGAGATTTATAAACATACGAAAACGTCAGCCGTTTTAATCGAAAGAAACTGCGTCAACGGAATTCGGCAATGAGCGCGAGAACAGTGAAAAGCAACATTGAGAAGAGACATTAAATAATAATCGCGCTGTCAAAGATAAATAATTACACACGGAGTGTAACGCATCGCTGAGCGCGAAGACGCTTTTTCGTAATGATATTTGAGAGAAACAGGGCAAACAGGAGCTGCTGTCGAGGAAAAGAGCATAGTGAACAATTCCGCGTACAGTATTTGTAAAAAAAAAGTCGAAAAATCGATATTGGACATTGAAAAGCTCGATTATTTCAGTTCCGTCGTTAAACGTCGCGTCGCGTCTTTTTTTTTTTTTGCTCCACATTAACGAAACTTTGGTTTTTTGATAAAATTGTCGCGAAACTTGTTTGAACAAAGTCGCATCGCGCTTGCTTTAGCTCGTGACGCAAGTTTGCGATACGCGGTGGGGCGGGGGAGAGAAAATTTGCCTTGGGCGTTTATTGTTGCGCTACACCGCGAGCAGCGACACGGAGGGAGAAAAACCTTGACTCGTAGGTGTTGGCGCGCGCGGGGTTCGGGCCAAGCGCACTTCGGCAATATCCGGCAACGTTCGGCACTCGGCACGCACCGATTCGCTCCTCTACGAAGGAGCCAGAGTGGGGGAAGCGGAAGAAGCAAGAGAGGAGAGGGAGAGCGACTGGTTTACATGTAAACGTATGTCCCGGGCGAACGCAACGAGTGGCTCGCACGCACACACACACACGCGCGCACCTCGTGAACGGCAGAGAAGGTCGATTTTGTAGAAACTTGGCGCGGCGAGAGGCATGTCGTTGAGGCGGCCGCGGCGCACAATCGAGCGAGAAATAAAGGAGAAAAGACGACAGAAGCAGAAGGAACAGCGACCGGAGCGCCAGCAGGCGAGCAGCAAGAATCAAGGGACGCTCGAGTGTCTGGTCGTTCTATTAATATCTCCTCCTCCGAGAATCTTCGTTAATTATTTTGACATCGTTGTTTCTCGTCATCCGATTATTCGTGAAAAGAATATTTCATAAAAAAAGAAAATACGCCATACGCGGCTTATACGGGCGAGGAGAGTTACGTCTGGGTTTTCGGGGGAGAGGGAGAGGTGATAAAGAGACATTGTTTGAGCATCGGGAGTCTAAAAAAACGAGACACTAAACGTACAAACGGGAAAGAGAGGGAGGCGGGAGAGAGAGAGAGAGAGAGAAAGAAAAAGAAACAAAAAAAACAGAGTCATGGCCCTCGAGAGTGTTAATACGGCCGAGACTCTGATCCAAAGGTTTGCCTTACTCATTTTTTTTTCTTTAATTACGACGACATGCGACCATGCACGAGACTCAAGACTGACGCGACATTTTTCCTCCATCTTTTCGACCAACCCGCGGCTATCATTTTTTTCTACGAGAGTTTTCATCCGCACGTCCGTCGCGTATCGATTTTTCTATCAACATGTCGGGTCTTCTTTTCGGTCGCGCGTTTAATCGAGCGAGCGAGCTCCGCGTCACGGGACGCCAACGGGAATCCAACGTATTCAATTTCCCAAGCATTTTCTCTCCGTCTAGAAATCTCCGAATTCGATATCGTTGATCAATGACGCAGCAAGTTACAGGAATATGCTTCATTTTCCGAAAAAACAAAAACAAAAATTCCCACGATCGTAAACCGAAATGAAAAAACAATCGGAGTGTCGGATTTTCGAAAAATGACAAATTTCTTGAAAAGCAAAACGCATTGCCGCCCTCGTGAGGCGATTTTTCATTCTCGGGACAAGGAGAATGATTCTCCGCCATTTTTGTCTACACACTACGCGTCGCGTTGCTCGTGACTCACATTCAGACAAGAATTTCTACTTCCTCGCTTTATCCAGCTTTCCCATTTTTTTTTTATATCATTTTCGGGCGTTCATCGGTGCATCCGTATTTCTCGTACACTCGTGCGTGTGTGTGTCTCAAGCCTCGCGGAGTCCGTGCACACAAACACGTTGATCTAGTCGAAAACACGCGGCGACGTCGTTTCATTGCCAAAAGTAGAACAAAAAATTACGATCGAATTCGTGAAAGATAAATTTTCCGTTATCTCAAAAATTTCACGCATTTCGATGATAAATTTTCATTTTTTCTTTCTAATTGGAAAAAAAATGATCGAAACGAGATTTTGCTGATGAAAAATCCGCGATTTCGAAAATGTGCGATAGTTTGGAAAACAGAAGGTAAATTCCGAGAAAATTGACCGGTTGAAAATGAAAATTTCGTTTCCTCTCAAATTTTCACGTCTCGGAAAATTCGATTCTCAGTTTCTCCATTTTCTCGTTAATTTGCCAAAACGTATTCGCAGCGAATCGATCATCGCGCCGCCATTTGTAAAATTTGACTTTGATTTTCATCACATGACTGAACAAATTCGACGCACGAATGACGGAAAAACATTGAAATAAAAAAAAAAAACACGAAAACGACGCCATTTTGTAATTGAACGACGCTAAAAGAAAAAAACTGAAAGTCCAATAAAAATTCATCACGATGACCCACATAAAGTTGATAACAAAAGTTAAACGATGATGATGCTGCTGATGATTCTGATGATAATAACAATGATGACAACGATGATGATGATGCTGCTGATGATGATGATGATGATGATAATAATGATGATGATGTTAATTATGATGATGATGATGATAATGCTGGTGACGATGACGATTATATCGATAATCATAACAACAACATTTACCAATATGAATTATTGTTATTGTTGTTGTTATTATTATTAATATTATCGTCGTTATGAGAACCTGACGATGTTGATTCCAACAATGATCTTTTGTATGTCGACGTTGCGATGAATTCCCCGATTTGAATCCGGTAAGGTCGACCTATATATACTCTTTTTAAATAACTATCCAAACCAATATTTCAATCGACGTATCAAGTAAACAAACAATCGCATAAGGACGTGCATATTTATTGGCCTTGAGATTCTCTTAACATTGTTTTCTATCGAATTTTCGTTCATTTGGAATTTTTAACTCTTTTTTTTCGTAATTTTTTTTTTTTCACTCGCTTCCTCATGCTGTTTGATTACTTTTATCGATTATTGGGTGTAAACTGGTTGCTATAGCATGTGGCTGTAGAGAATATTACGGATCGTGGTTCTCAACAGCTTTTTTATTTACTTTTTAAGCAAATTCTACTTTTCTCTTAGTTTATTCTTCATTTTTCATTCTTTTTCGCTATGGATCGAGGTGTTTCGTTTTGGTACATAATCGTTTGTGTAGCGAGTAGGCTTTGGGGCGAAACGCCACGAGGAATTTGTGGGTCGGAAATTATCGCTCGGACTTGGTTTATTTGCATGCTCGCCTTCTTGGGACTCCTGCGATGGGGCTCGAACGGGTATCGAATCCCCATGGGGCATTTTCGTCGTCGCGGAATTTTTTTTTTTTTTTTTTTCACAAATTATTCGTTTATTTGATTTTGTTTAGAGTTTCGAATCATTTGGCCGGTTTTGGGTTGATTTATCTTGGATTTTATTGAAAATTTGATCGTTTACGTAAAATCTTCGATTTTTCGGTTTTCGTGACTTTTTGGTCGGGAAGTTTTTTTTGCTAACGAGAATTTTGATGAGTCGGAATTTTCGATAATTATTTTGTGACATTTTTTTATGGGGATTGGCGGTTGGGAATTTTTTTGGTTCATTCGTTGAAATAGAAAATTATAAAATTTCCCGAAAATCGCTTGAAACGTGACAAGAAACGCGACAGATTTAACTTGAATTTTGACAATGTTTTCTTTCCATTTTGTCAAACTCGGACGGTCGATCGTTGACGCTAAAGTGAACAGTGTACGGTGTGACGTGATAATTTAGTGTCTTTGAAATTTACTGCCTCGTAACACGGGTCTCGGGCAACTATGAATCGAAACATGTGTCAAGGTCATTTGCGTCGTGTTGTGAAAATTTATTCGACCGTTTCAAGTTTTCCAAAGTTTTGTGCAATCAGAATTTTTTTTCGTAATAAATAAAAACGCGAAAACTCGGATTTTTGAGAATTCGACCGTTGAATTGTTTTCATTGACGATAAAAATTTGCAAAATCACGAAAAATTCCGTTTGCATGATTTATCGAAAATTTTTCTTTCCACACTTTGTGAAAAACTTGAAATTATTTCGTTCTAAAAATTGAGATCGCGCAAGTTTCGTTTCCCAAATAAAATAATTAAAATAGAAATTTTACGAAAATCTAAACATTCGAAAAATATGTCGGTCGGTTTTAAAATTACCGAAAAAAATCCATTCAAATTTTCAAAAGGCTGCAGAGAACCAAAAAAAATATATTCGCATTGTTAATTTCATGGATTTGACATTCATTTCATACATTTCGTTGTATTTTACAATAAAAACTTTAATTTCTCCTAGGAATTGATAAGAATTGATTGTAAAATACAAAGAAAACTGAGATTCATCATAAAACTCGGTACAAAACTGCCAATGCGAATATTTTTTTTCTGTTTCTTCGTAGCCTCTTGAAAATCTGACTGGATTTTTTTCTAATTATGATCCACGACTGTACCAAATTCTATGAAATTCTGAACGGTCGTTCTAAAAGCGACGAAACTATTTAAAAAACATCGATGAACATTGTCCCAGGGAATTGGCGTGCATTGCCGAGCACAGACACGAAGAGATTCGATTGTTTTTGTTTTCGCGTAACGTTTGAGATTCCCTAACCTCGATACATCATAGCGACAGAAAAAACGTTGACTTGGCAATGTCCATATATGCATAAATATATAAAAGTATATTTAAGCATATGTAAAAACGTATTTGGCTGAATTTTCGTATGACGAATCACGAATGAACGTTACGTTTGCAGTAGATTGAAAAAATTGAATGAACTGAGAAAGAAAATGATGTGTTACATTATGACAAGGTGATATTTTCGTAAAGAAACTGTTTTTCATTTCCTGCCAGAGAGCATTACAGTTTTCTCGTAAATCCTTTGCCCGACCATTTGAAAGGAATTTTCATGCCGTGTGTATACGATTTTGCCCCGGAAATCGCAGCGAGTCCATTGATCCATTGAATTCGCTCGTAAATAAATCGCATTTTTTTCTTCATTTCGAAAAATTGATGCGAATCATTTTTCGCTATTTCCTGAGCGGTTCTTATGGTTTTTTCGTGTTTTTCGGGAATTTCGCTTTCAAGGTTCAAGGTCATTAAGCATTAAATCATTATTTTGAAAATTGAATCATTTTTTGACGATTTTCGGGTCGTCATTGTGTGAAATCTGCGTCAGCGTCGTCTCGTCGTCATCAGCAGCGGCGTCAAATCGTTTTTTCGACTTTTTGAGAAGCGAGAAAGAAAAAACAGCAGCATCGTTGAAATTTTGTCCAAAAAATGAAAAAACTGTGTTGGGAATTCTGGATTTTGATTTTGTGGGTTTATTTGAATTTTTAATTGACAGCGGCGTGGACAACGACGACTTGGAGGACGGCGAGATACCGTCTGACGAGGATGACGAGCCGACTCCGCCTCCTGCGGCTGCGAAACCGGCTGCGGAGGCTGCGAAAGCTGCGACCAGTCCGGAATCCCCAAAACACAAAAGTTTTGAGGCAAAATTTGGAAAAAACAAGAAAGCCGGCGGCAACACTGGCAGCGCAAACAACGCCAAGCAAGACAGGTTTGGCAAGTACAAAAATCCCTCGGAGGACTGGGCCGGCGATGTCGAAAAAGCCATCAGAGCCGCCCTCGAGGAACAAGATCGATCCAAAGGCCAGGAAAACTCGAAATCCAAGAGCAGGAGCAATCGCAGCAAAAATCGAAAGAGAATTCGTGACGAGAAAGAAGAGGAACGAGCCAAAGCTCAAAAGGTACATTATTCCACAATGTTTCCATGCATAAATGCGTCTCGGGTCAATGTGACCCGAGGCGTTTTCGAAAACGTTGAATTTCGCGTAAAAATTCATTTTTTTTTTTTCTACGATTTTTTTTCACGAAAACGAAAAAAAAATCAATTAAATGCGAAAAAATTTGAGACGGACAATTTTTCGGGTCAAACTGACCCGGTGTGTACTCGAAGGATCGAATTTCGAGAAAAATTTGTTCGCGTTCTTCGATTTCTCGATTTTTTAAGTCCGAATCGACGATTTTTGAGTGTCTAAATATTTTTTTTAGAAACGTAAATTAAGCGACGAAGAAAATGGCAACGAAGACGACGACGAGATGCTTTTCGTTCGGGGCGCCTCGCCAGTCTCCCGCAGGGATGGCCACGACACGACCCGATCGTCGCCCAGACGATCTACCGAGCGCGACAGCTACGACAACGTCTCCGAAAATGACGACAGACTCAGCGACAGACGACCCAGAGACAACGACAGCAATAAAAGAGGCAGCGGCAGCAGCGGCGCTGGAGGTCGTGGCCCTGGTTCGTATTTTTATCCTTGGTTCAAAAATTCAAACAGTTTTTTCACGATCCATCGATCCGCCTTTGCATTTCAATTTTATTCGGAACTTTTGCATGGAAAATCCATTTTTTTTTCTTAACTCGAAAAAAATCTCTTCCCTCGGGAAAGCGCAGACTATTTATTGTTTTTTTTTCGGATTTCAAGCCCTTAACTTTCGTGAAATTGAACTGAAAGTTCAATTTTGAAAATTGCGACTTTAAACACGCGCTCTTGTGAGAAAATACTGAAAATTGCGATTTTTATCAATGAATATCTCGACTTGGGCATTGTGAATCCTCTTGAAATTGCGCGAGTCATTAGACATGACTTTGCTCTTTGTGTGGTGGAAATTTAAAGGAATTCTATGCAGAGAAAATTTTGCATACAACGTCCTTAAAAAATTGAACTTTTAGTTCAATTTTTGTCCTTGTCTTCATTTTTGTCAGTGTCCTTAAAAAATTAAACTGAAAATTCGATTTTTCAAGAAATCAGAAGTTAAACTAAAAGTTGGATTTTTTAAGAAATTATAAATTAAACTGAAAGTTCAATTTTTTAAGGATGAAACATTGAACTTTTAGTTCAATTGAAATTGAACTTAGTTCATTGAACTTTCAGTTTAATTTTTGTCCTTGTCCTTATTTTTGTCATTGTCTTTACAAAATTAAACTGTTAGTTCCATTTTTTCCGTGTCCTTAAAAAATTGAACTTTTAGTTCGAAAAATTGAACTTTTAGTTCGATTTTCAGTTCAATTTTTGATGCACGTTGTATGCAAAATTTTCTATCCATAGAATTCAACTTTCAGTTTGATTTTTTCAGGACGTTGTATGCAAAATTTCCTATCGATGAAATTCCTTCAAATTTCTACCACACAGGGAGAATAGTCGTGTCTAATGGCTCGCGCAATTTTAAGAGGCTTCACGATGTACAAGTCGAGATATTTATTTATAAAAATCACAATTTTCAGTATTTTCTCACAAGAGCGCGTGTTAAAAGTTGCAATTTTCAACATTAAATATTTCTATTTCTAAATGTTGAAGCCTCTCGAAACTTTGCACACGCTTTTACGTAACATCGAAGAATCTTTATTGAGTTTTTCGACCAAATCGATCGTAAAATTTTTCGGAAATTTTGGTTATTCTATAAAAAATACAAATTACCTCGGACGATCTTGAATTCAGAGGATTTTGTTCTTTAGTCAATTTTTAACGACTTTTTTTTTAATTAACTTGGGCTCGCAAACCATTTTGTATGTAAGAAAAAGTGAAAACAAACGACACTGAAGTTCGCAAAGTTGGAATCCAACGAAAATACGATTTTCAATTAATTTTTTGTTCAATTTCAAAAACCATGACAGTTTTCATACCGATTTTGTGTCTGGATCCTAAAAAAATATCGTTTCAGTGTTTTGTCGGAAAATTGAATAAAAATTGTCAATAAAAAACAGAATTTCGTTGCATTCCAACGATGCAAACTTCAACACCGTGAAAACAAACATTTCGTTGTAAAAACGTGCTTGATTCAGGATCACGTGAGCCTGCGAGTTTGAAAATGAGCAAAAATACGTTTTCAGGGTTGAAAACGCCTCGAGGATTTCCGGTGGAATTAAATGTTGTAAATTTGAAGAAATGCAATAATTATCATGAAGGCGTTAATGTGATTTTTTGAATTTGAATCGTGAACAGTTCGACGTGGGGGAAAAACGGAACGAGGTGGAAAAAACAAAGGTCGTGGGCAGCTGCGAAACGATAGAAATGGAAGAAGAAACCAGAATTCCGATCACGGTCAAGATCCCGATGCAATTTGTCTGTATTACATGCAAGGAAAATGTCATCGAGGAGACGATTGTCCTTTTTCGCACAACGCATTGCCACCTCGAAAGATGGAGCTTTGCAAATTTTATTTGATGGACTGTTGCGCAAAACGCGACAAATGTTTGTACATGCATCATGATTTCCCTTGTAAATTTTTCCACACCGGTCTCAAGTGCGTCAACGCCGAAAACTGTAAATTTTCGCACGAGCCGCTCAACGAACAAGTGAGTAAAAATCGTTTCGCGCCATTTTCCTCGGTTAAAATTGTTGCCAAAGTTATAAAATTTCGACTTGTGTCGCCGGAGAGTTGAAATGACAAAAATTGTCGTTTCAGGTGAAAAATATTTTGCTCAAACACTTGGAAACAGCGCCGAAGGAAATTCTCGGCGATTTTCCACGCCTCAGTCGCGAAGGAGCGTTGCTGATGATCAACAACACCGCGAGAAATGCGGCCCAAGGCTCGGAGCCACCGAACCAAAAGATTCCAAGTTTGTTCGACGTGGCGCTGCCAGCTCCAGTGAATTCGGCGGACCAGGAAGACGAGGGTAAGAGTCAAAAACGATTTTTATAAAAGATTTTCGTAGGCATGCAAAATGCTCAACTCAGTGCGATTTTCAGAGCCCCGAGCGAATAATGCAGCGAGCGCGACGAGCAAGGATCAAAATGCGGCCGGAGCGTTGCAGCAAAAGCGAGCGACGTCGTCGTCTGCGAAGGAGCGAAAACCGGCGGGAAAAAAGACGCGTTGGGGTTCGGACGAGGATCGCGTCCCTTACGAACAAATAATGTTGCTCCAATCGGTCAATCAACTTGGTCTCCATCTTCCGAATGTTGCTCTGGGGCTTGCCGTACAGCAACAGCTGCAGCAGCATATATTGATCCAGCAATGCATCGCGAATATGGAATTCTACAACGAGATCCACGGCAGTCCAGCCGAAGGATCAGCCATCAAGGACAAAGTCAAGGCCATGGAAAATCCAGACTTTGCCAAGGCCGGAGGCGATGAAGAGATTGGTGCTCAGGTGAGATTTTTAACGGAACAACTTTTCTCCTCAATTTCATATTTTTATTTAATCAATATTCTTATTAATCATTAATTATTAAATGATTAAATGATCAATAATGAATAATTAATATGCAAATTAATAACAAATAATTTTTCCTATACTAATTAGTTTTAATTAATAATGAATAATCAAAAATTCAAATTAATAATCAATTATTAAATGATTAATTATTGGATTATGGAACTATTAGTTATTAATTTTGAATTCTTTAACAAATAATTATTAAACTATTAATTATTGAGTTTCAATAACTATTAATTTATTAATTATTAATTGTTAATTTTTAATAACTATTGATTTATTAATTCATAATTACCAATTCCCAATAACTAGTAATTTACTAATTAATAATTTTTGTCAATTATTAATTTTATTCAACTATTTTTTATTTTCTTACTTTTTTTTTTATATGGTTGTTTCCAGCGTATACCCTTGCGGGTTTTTACGATCCTTTCCCATCTCAACGCTATTTATTTAACTCTGAATTTTTAATTTTGCTTAATTATTAATTTTTAATAATTTAATCACTAATTCTTGAACTAATAATTGTTTAACTCTCAATTATTTAATTATTTAATTATTAATATTGAATATCAACAATTTTATGATTGTGAATCGTAATAATGAAAATTTTGCGAACGTACAAAGAATCGTGGATCCTGAAAAGTTAAACTGGTTTGCACAACGTTTGAAATTTCGTGCTGACTTTGAGTAGAGACGAAAGTTTTGTGATTGCGTGTAAAAATAATTGGTTGGGTGGTTCTTGTTTGTTGGTAGGCAAAGGCCAGCGTCGAAGGAAACGATGGATCGTCGAAGGACGTGGATTTGAGGGAAGTGTTGAATGCGAACAGAGCGTCAGCAGTTTCGAGCATAGCCGATGCCGCAGCCAATTTAGCGACGTCGAAATTCGACGACGAGAGCGATCGTGACGAGGAGACAAATCTCGTGATCGAAATGCCAGTCGATGAGGAGGAGAAAAATAAAGAGGAAGAAGAGGACAAAATTGCGAGTGCGAGGAAAGAAACTGGCGCCGAAAATCGCATTTCCGGTACTGACGACGGATCGCTCGAGGCTCGTAAAGTTCTCGGACACGCAGCGTCGCCTGCGAGGACAGAAAATCACGCAGACGATCAAGAAATGCCGCCCAATTTGCCGAAAAAGGCTCAAGAACTCTTCATGAGAATTCAACAGCAACAAAGAGCCGCCAAAGACAGTTTGGCCATCGCGGACGATCAGGGAAAAGTCGAGGAAGCCGAGAAAAACAACGATCCTTGGTATTCCGAGGACGAAGAGACTGGAAAACACGAGGATGACGACGACGACGACGACGACGACGACGATGACGACGAAGCTGGCAACCTCACGATCGTCATTAAAGATCCACCGAAGGACGAGAGCGAGCGGGGCGAGGACGGCGGCCCGGAAACTCCGGAAGAGGAAAAAGAGGACAAAATCCCGGAAGTCGCGAGCATCCCACAGCCAGCCGTGTTTGGCGACAAGTTAGGAAATCTCAGTAAAATCGACATTAGCGCGGAAGTGACAAAAATACTTTCGGCGATAAAGCCTCATGGTTTAAAATCCCACAACGCCCGAGCGGAAGTCGCTCAAACGAATATCGATTCGAAAACAGAAAATTCGTCGGAAATTTGCAAGAATTCTCGACTCGGCGTTGCGGAAGAATCGAAGAATTTAACGAGCTCGGAAAAAGCCCGGGATCCGGAAACTGCGAACGTTTCGAAAGCGGAAAACGGAAAATGGAGCCCGAAATCGTCGAGTTCAGGAGCCGCGGCGGTTTCGAGAGATCCTCGGATGTCTCGAGACCCGCGACAACGTCGGGAAGAACAAAAATCCGTGAGTCCTAGTCGCACCGAATCGAAGAAAGATTCGCGTTCCCTGCGTCTCGAGACTTCGATATACTCGTCGGGAATAACGATAATGGACGCGAACATGGACACGGATTTGCGGGCGCGGCTGGATCAAGATCATCGCCGGAAAGACATGGATTTGCGACAGCGTTTTCAGCAGCAAGATTTCGGCGACACGGATCTCCGAATGGTTGGAAACAATTTTGCGGACGGTGCGAATTGGCGCTCGGACGTAGATCTGAGACAAATGTTGAGTTTGCCTTTCAAACCGGCCCCGAGCCACGTGCCGTGCACGGAAATCGAAGCGAGCATATCGTCGCATCCTCCAGTCCCTTACAAAGTTTACGTGGTCGATATACCGCGGCCGGATTACACGGGATTAAAATTAACGAAAAACGATGCTCAGGTAAAATACGATCCGCGATTACGTAAAATATTCCGTTTGCCAAAAGTGGAAATCGCGGATTCGCCGATGTCGCCACCGCCAGCGGCATCGCTAAAACCGGAAGTGCCAAAATCCCCACCGCACCTTACCGTACGATCGGATCCACGAAGAAAACCTGCCGAGACATCTGCCCAAGTTTCCCAGACCATCGGAGGTCCCGTGGGCTCTTCGAATGCCGTGGGAATGATGCAGGCTCAAGGTCAAACCGGCATGGGGCCTCAACAGGTGCACCAGCAACCGGAAGTGATGCCAGGAATGGGAATGAACGTTCAAGGAATGCCCGGAATGGGTCCCCCGATGGGCCAGAATCCGATGATGGGAGGGATGGGAGGGCCGATGATGGGGGGCCCATTATCCCAGCAGAATTTGCCGCCCATGGGAATGGGCCCGGGCCCGAATATGGGAGGCCCCGGAAACGGGCCTCCGATAGCTCCCATGGCTTACGACCCGAGATACGCTGCGCAGAGGAACGGAGGTCCAGGGCTTTTGGGACCAGCCCCAGGAATGGGTTACGGTCCCGACGTTGGTCCGCTCCCGTACGACGGCCCGCCGGGTTACCCTGGACAAGGAAATTTCGGTAATTTCGGTCCAGGGCCCGGAGGCCAAGATTCCGGAATGATGGGAGGCTTCGGTGGACCGAATCCCGGAAGTTTCGGCGGCAACGTCCCACCCGCCGAATGGACTCCGGCCAATCAAAATCAAATGAGACGCGGCGGTGGCGGCGGCGGAAACAACAGAGTCAGAAGAAGAAACAGAAACCGAGCCAACACCGGACCCAACAATCGCAGATCGCCCCAATAATTTTTATCCCTTATTTAATCCCGTATCAACTTCCGCCTGCGACTAAATGTAATCGTGATTATATTATTATAAAAGCAATGAAAACACCGATCAATCATGAGAGCCAACGAAATGACCAATTTCAACCTGCAGGATCATGGACCGTCTTCACGATCATTAGTCTAACGAATTACGAACATTTCATTTCAAAACAATTGTGCTAGATTCGCGATCCAGCGAATTCAATGGGTTATATACAGTTGGAAGACCAAAAAAAACTTGTTTTTGACGAATTTTTTCTGGATAGGCATTTCATTTGATGAAGAAAAGGCAAAGGAATCAAATGTAGTGTCATCTTTCAACTCTCTGTCGCCATTTTTTATTTTCAAAAATATAACTTCACATAGCTCCTGCAGTTGATCTCCCGTGTGTACTCTAAAAAAAAGCGTTTTGCGGTGAGCAAGAAATCTCCGGTTAGGATCAGCTGAAATAAAAAAACCATAGAGTTTTGTTTAGTGGATAGATGAATCCAGGTATTCATCGAAGGAATAGTTGAAATTTCGAATTTTGATAAAATGGCGGCTCCTCAAAAATGAAATTTCAATTTTCGACCAAATTTTTTTCATTCAATGGGTCAAAAAAGATAGAAATAAATTCCGGATATCTTGTTCCTTCGATGAATACCTGGACTCGTGTATCCACTAAACAAATCTCTTTGGTTTTTTTATTTCAGCTGATCCAAACCGGAGATTTCTTGCTCACCGCAAAACGCCTTTTTTCTAGAGTACACAACTACAGGAGCTATGTGAAGCTACATTTTTGAAAATAAAAAATGGCGATAGAGAGTTGAAAGATGATACTACATTTGACTCCTTTGCCTTTTATTCATCGGATGAAATCCCTATCCAGAAAAAATTCGTAAAAAAACAAGTTTTTTTTTGTTTTCCAACGGTTTATGATCCCTTAATGCGACTACGGTTTTTCATAATTAAGTTGACTCTGTTACTCAATTCTGCGTCTGTATCTATAAATATTTATATATATACGTCTTTATATATATCTGTATATATTTACAAACGCAGGGAAAAATGGAAAAATGTTAAAAATTCTGTTGGAACAATGTATTCACTAAAATTGATACTATTAGCACATCGGCATAATGAATTGGAGTTAATTATAAAAAAAAAACAAGTGTAAATAATATTGTTCATCGACTGATGGGCTTTCGCAATGATGCATTTTTTTAATCATCTCAGAAATAATGTAAATAAGCCGCGAGCCCTCAGGACTTTTTAAATTAGTCGATTTAAACGCAGCTGAAAAATAATTATGAGTCTACATGTTAAGTTTCATTCAATAAACTCAATTGTTTCAATCCATTCAAAAATAAAATATTTTTTCACGTTTTATTGTCATTAAGGAACATTCATAATTAGTAGATTTATTGACATTCTTTATTTTTGTTCACACGAGTCAAACAAAATTATTCTCTACATGCAAAAACCAATTACAATTTCGGTTTTTGGCATTTTTACTCTGTGACATTATTTATTGCTCAAACGGACTCTGCGGTTATGGACCGAATTATATCCGAAAGGTTCGTTTCCCCAAGGTGTATACGTTTTTACATAGAAATGGTGGAGGAACACGCACGATTTTCGGACTTTTGTAATCCCCATGTAAAATTATGTCCTTAATCTGTGTAATTTTTTTTTTTTTCCAACGGGGGCATCACGTATTTTATAAATCACGAATTAACTTCTGAACGGTCTGAATTTTTTGGTATTTCGACGCGTTTATCAAGTAAACGATATTTAAAATACACGCGCGAAATTTAGTTTCTTTGTGGAAACGAAGAAAAATCGTTTTTTCGCGATTACTGCGAAACAAATATCGATTTTATATCAAAAATAAAATAAATATTAATTAATTAAGTAATTAACAAAGATAATTAAAAAATACACGCGAATTTTATTTTTGACATCAAATTGATATTTGTTTTATTAATTAATTAATTTAATTAATTAATTTAATTAATTAATTAATTAATTAATTAATTAATAATTGTCAATTATCAATCAGCGCGTCTCGAAAGACCAAAAAAGTTGGTTTAATTTTTCCTAAAAACGTGAAATTATTCGGTAAATGATAAATTATTAATTACTAAATTCGTTTAGCTGCTCCATGACAAATTCATTCGCCACACAATTGTAAATATGTAATTTATAATGTGAATCGTTTTCTCCACTGTGTGGAGCGAATTATGTGAATAATGTGTAAAAATTTGAAGACGAATCAATGTAAATAATGGACAGAGGGACGATTAATAAAAAAAAACATCCATTTGTTGTATGCATCGCGATAATTTTTATTCTCCACACTCGATATTCGAGAATCGATGGAAAAAAAACTTGTACCACAAAAACTGATGTTTTTTTTTCTTCAATTTTATTATCTTCGAACAAGATAAATATTTACATTATTTATTATATAATTAATTGTACTTTCTCGAAATTACGGCGCAGACGATCGCACCGTGCAAAAACGATCTTGAGACTTGTGAAAATATTTGCGTCGCTCGTCGTTGACAATTGCAACTCGAAAATCGATCGAAACTTATTTTTATTATTGTACACGCTATTTCAAATATTCTCCGCTCCAAAAATGACGCCTGGAAGATAAAATTTTATCTTTCCTGCGACACGACCTGAGAATTTTATTTTCACACAGTTTTTTTCATTCTGTTATTCATTTCAGTGCGCCACCGAGGTCAAGGGATCGGCACGGACCGAGGAAAGATCCAGCCTCGAATCCATTTCGTCGTCCAGCTCGCCGACTATCGCTCTAAAAGGTTTGGAAATTTGTAAAAGTTGCTGCGTCGTGACGCTGAAGTTGGCAAAGTTGTAATTCAATGAAAAATTTTCATTTTCAGTGCCGATTTGCTCAATTTTAAAAATAATCCGAATTTTTTGGGCCGATAAACTTTTTGGGTCAGGAAAATCGATCGTTTCGATCTCGTAATGACGGGAAAAGAGAATTTCGTTGCCTGCGTCGAGAAAACGAACGAATTAACAAATTTTCTTAAGGACGCGACTGACGAACGAAATTTTGCCAGAAAAGTGAAAAAAATGCCGCGCGTTGCGAAAAAGTTTTGAAAACGCTGCTAGGGAAAGAAAAAAAATGAGATTTTGTTGAAAAAAAACTTACACGTTGTCGCCGCGAATGATGTGCAAACCGAGGACGACTTGTTCGACACCCTGGGTCATGCTGTAAACCCTCTCGTGGGATTCGTCGAGTATCAAATTAATTGTTTGATCGAAACCTTTCAAAGTTCCCTGCGGAGTAGAAAAAGGTTAGGAATTGGGCAAGAGTCGAACTGACAGTTGCTAGAGACGTGGAGAGAAAAAATAAAACTCACGATAAAGTTTCTGCCATCGGAAGTAATGATCGAAACGGTGTCTGGGTGCAGAACGTTTTAAGGGCAAATACGATCGAGAAAAATTGTCGCCAAGTTTGTTATTTTTTAGTCATTTATAAAAGGATACGATTGACGTAGCTTTCCAGTCCTGAAGCCATGATGTTTTCTTGTTATTCCGTGTTTATCGTAGACAACAAACAATCTTTGTTGTTTTTCGACTAATTATCTCGTGAGTCGGTCGATCTTTTTGAATCTGAACTCGAGCTCATGGACGAATGAATTTTTGGCCGACGATTATTCTAATGAGGAAGAATTTTTTCGGTTTAATTTCCTTTGAGTTTCAGACTATTTGGGAAGCTGTAGAACGCGATTATCGTGAGATTTTCGTTGACGGATCACACACACTTGGTTTTTCAAAATTTTGTACAGGTTAAATCGTCGGGGAATGGTGTACGCGTGCGTGCCGAGAATTTTACGGAATAAGCGTTTTGATTGGCTTGAGCGCGTGTCTCGTCAACGACCAATCAAAAACGATTTTCTTTTCACTTTCTTGAGGAACGATGCCTGATTGGCTCAAATCTCTTTTCGTTTTCGCAGCCTGTTGAGCTGTTTCGTGTCGGCCTCTGAAGTCGAATTTTCTCACTAATTCATGGTTTTATTATTAAAAAGCGAGAGACACTCGATTTTCTGTATAAATGGCCGAAAAAAAGGCCTCGCGTTACGTAGGATGAGCGCGAGTGAGTTATTGAGGGTCGGGCGTTGATGCGCGACAAAGAGAGACGAAGATAGGCAATTTTCGTATTTCTGTGACGAAATGCATGAGGGAAAATGCGCAAGCGCGCAACGAGACTAAATTCTATCTTGGGCGAGAGAGTTTTCCTTTCACAGAATTCATTCAGCATCGCGCGGTCTATAATATTTATATTTGCGTGTGTATACCAAGCACATATGTGTCTTGGCTACAAGTAAGAAAAAAGTGGGGGCGGCATATCGTCTTCCAATGCGAGTCGCGCTGGCTGAGCTCAGAGCTGGCTCTTTGCTACAACAGTTGTTTGCCGACTGCTGTCGTGCTTTGATCTGTTATTTATAAAAATAGAAAACAGCATCATCGCATGCTATTCGGGCTTTACGTTTGTCGCGTGTTTATTTTCAATCTACGATAACAAAACCGCGCCTTACCCTCGTTTATTTGTTGTTTCCTCATTATCTATTCTCGCTCGTCCAATTAATTCGTGTATTTTCTTTGTTTTGTTTTTTTTTCTTTTGTGATTGTGGTTAGAATAATGCCGGTGTTTCATACAAAGACTATAGAAAGCATTCTCGAGCCAGTTGCACAGCAGGTACATTCTTTATGGTTATGATTTACGCGACCAGGCGCGCGCTTGCCTTTTCGAGCTTACTAAAACTCCTTTTTAACGCTTCGTCGAACAAAAACTCTTTCCGGCCGCGACTATGTCATCGTCGCCACCTTGCCCAATACCCTTTGACTCGCATCTTCGCTTTATCGATCTACGATCTTATCAAATAATAAACATCAATTAACACAAATGTCTCTTTGATTCATTATTCCTCGTTATAAACTTTAATTATTTTCTTGTTAAGCTCGTGTGACATTTTGAGCATCACGGAATGTTCGTTGCTGACAATTTGGGGTTAGGCTTATCGCATTTTCGGGCGATTCTGAAGTTTGCGTCGTTGCAATGCAAAGATTTCGAGGTTTTTTATTTAATTTTTGATCAGGGCAATAAAACGATGTTTTTATGAAGGATTCAAACAAAAAATCGGTCATGGTTTTCGAAATTGAACAAATAATTCAGGGAAAAACGTATTTTTTGCTGGATTTCGACGTCGCAAACTTGAGTGTCATCATTTTCAGCCAAACGGTGATGAGTAACAGCAACGAAATGGTGATGCACGAAGCTCACTTCGTGTGCTCGAAAAAACGAGATTTATTAACGATTTAGGCGTCGTTTCTGTTTTTTTATGACAGTTTGCGAGGTTTTTAGCAACGTATGACCTTGAGATGGTGTTTTGATGAGCGTAGTACTGTCGGTGATAGATCTAAGGATAGAATATCGATGGGGAAAACGGTATATATGTAGTAAATGAAGGGAAATAATAATTTTATGGTAAAAGTTGATTTTCGATTCGAATATTGCTATTTTTGACGCAAGTGGGTCGTAGATGACAATGGCGACATGGGGAACATGGAGGAACTTTATTAAAACGAGTTTCTCAACTCTGACGAACAAAAATAAACGATATAGTATTTATAACTCTGCGAGGCTCGTGCAAACTAAAAACACGGCATCGTCTTCGCGATGTTTCGTAATTCGTGAGCCTGCAACTCTCTCCCTTCATCCTTGACCATCGCTCTCCCTTTTTTTAGCGTCATTTGGAGGAAAATCTTTTTTTTTATTACGAAATTCTTGTTGTTCTTGAAAAACATTGATTTTGAATCGATATCTCATGGAGGAGACGGATTGATCGGCGATCTATCGCCCACATGCAACACGACGCTGACGTATAGCCATGGGAAAGTTGTTTCAAAACACACGTGCGAACGCCTTTTTAAATAATGTCTATAAATATCGCTGAGTCGGTTATTTTATGCAGAAGCGTTGGGCGTTCCCCTGCAACTGGAGAGAACCATGAGAAATAATACCACGGACGCTGTTTAGTCACTTTCTTCGCGGAATGAGGGGAAAAAAAACGCAACGGTGACAAAAGATCGCAGTTTTGATAATTCTTTGACTTTTTTTCGTAATCCGCGTCGTCTGGAAATGTTGAACGAAACATTTTGCCATTTTGCGATCGAGTCAATCGGGAAATCTAACGAGCTCGCGCGTCTAGTTCTTTTTTCCCTTTTGTAAACAAAAATGACCCGAATTTTGAAAAATTCACATTTCCGCTAAAATTTAACGGAAGTCGTCGAACTTGGGCTCATTTTTTTCGTTTTTGATGCAGGATCGCGTGAGCCTGGAATAATTTTGCTTGAAATGGAAAAATCAGTGGAAAATGCAGTGAAAAGATGAAAAACGGGAGAACGACGGGAAAAGGGCGCGAAATTTGAATTTCTAGCGTTACTTTGGCAATCCGGCAATAGAAACAGACGGACTTTTCGCTTTTAGTGTACGAAACAGGTTTTTCGGTCATCGTTTAAATGCTCAACAAAGTTCGGACGTAAAAATTGATTCGCGGCGCGTAAGCCGCGAGTCGACATGGACGGGTCAGTAGAATACCTCATAGTTTTCATTACCGCCATTTCCGGTTGATTAGCGCGATGCTTTATGCGTGCGTTTAGACATCGAGGCAACTAAATTTCTTTCTAATTTTGGACATGCGAGTCTGACTCACGAATTTTTCGACCAGTTTTTTCATTCCCGACGAAAACAAACGAATCAAAAGACGCGGAGGATTAAATCGAAGTAAAAATCTTCTCGTAACTTGAGAATAAAATTCCGCGATGTTATGTAACGAAGATTTTTTTTAATCCTATACACACCCGAATGTTCTAATCTCCGCGTGTTTGTTATTTTCCTTTTCCTCGTGGACTTTCCCCCTATCGATCGGATAAAACGAAAGAATTCAACGTTCCAAAAAACTCGATCGCCGCCATTTTGTTTTCGATGAAATTCCATTCATTGTCCCTCCATTTTGATTTACCTTTCGAACCTCCGGCCCTGCCTTTTCTACTAGAGAATTATTTCTAAGTATTTAGTGAAATGTTTGGGCCAGAAAAATGAGCTGTTCGTTGCTGTCGAAGTTGCGCAAGTATCAAGCGCTCCATTATTTTGCAGGTATCGAGGCTTATTATTCTTCATGAAGAAGCCGAGGATGGCAACGCCATGCCTGACCTTGGACGTCCGGTCCAGGCAGTCAGCATGGCCGTCACTAATCTCGTCAAAGTAAGTCAAACTGATTACTCGAAATAATTCCGTTTCCATTTGCAGTTTTAAATTTTCCCGCGCTTTTTACGAAACTTTAAATTCCAATTCGTCACGAACAAAAATTTCTATTTCTCGTTTTGAAAGTCGATCAATGTTGATTTGAACGTTTCCGCTCAAAAATGTGACTCATGACTTCGCGGACTTCCGGTTCACGACAATTTCCCGCCAAAATACCGACATTCTGCGAAAATCCTCGTTGAGGGAATAAAATTTTGTTTTGTACTCGTAAAAACTAATTTTTAACAGAAAAGCAAGAAAAAAAGCTTGAAATTTCGCATTAGACGATTTTGAGCGACATTTTTTTCGATGACAGGTGGGAAAAGAGACGATCAACTCTTCGGACGATGCGTTGCTCAAGCAGGATATGCCGGCGGCGTTACATCGTGTAGAGGGCGCTTCGAGACTGCTGGAAGAAGCTTCCGGTTTATTGAAGCACGATCCGTATTCCGGGCCGGCAAGGTAGGAATTTTTTTTCAATCCCATGAATTTCAAAGCCTGGGAAATTGATATTTTCGTAAAAATTGTGCGTTCTTATTATTTCGCAAAAAAATCGTCACGTGTTCAAAGTTTTTTCGAAGCGAATGAAAACTTGCAAACTTTTTCTTCCATCTTATGAATTTTGGGTTTCGCGCCTTAGAAAAAAATTGATCGAAGGCTCGAGAGGAATTCTCCAAGGCACGAGCTCTCTGTTGTTGTGTTTCGACGAGAGCGAAGTTCGGAAAATCATCCGAGAGTGCAAACGAGTCCTCGATTACCTTGCGGTCACGGAAGTAATCGAGACCATGGAAGATTTGATGCACTTTTTGAAGAACCTCAGCCCCTGCCTCAGTAAAGTTTCTCGAGAAATTAGTGCTCGAGAAAAGGAACTGACTCATCAAGTTCATCGTGAAATTCTCATCCGATGTCTTGACCAAGTAAGTTTTAATATTTATCACAAAAAACAACCATTTTTCGATTAATTTCTACGTTTGCTATTGAGGGAATGGAATTTTTGCCCTCGGAGTACACACTGGGTCAAATTGACCCAATGTAGAATGCGCGTGCTCGTAGGGTTGGAAAAAAATAAAACGGAACTTGATGAAATTTGATTCCCCTAGTCGTTGATAGTTTAAAAGTTTTCCGATTTTTCGACCGTACCCGAAAAACCGAAAACTCGATTTTTATAGATAAATTAATTTTTTTTATAAAAAATGTTGATTATTCATAATAATTGTCAATTATTATTAAAATTTAAAAGTTTTCCGATTTTTTGAACTTACCCGAAAAACCGAAAACTCGATTTTCACAGATAAATTGATTTTTTTTAATTAAAAATATTGATTATTCATAATAATTGTTAATTATTATTAAAATTTGAAAGTTTTCCGATTTTTCGACCGTACCCGAAAAACCGAAAAATCGATTTTTATAGATAAATTGATTTTTTTAATTAAAAATGTTGATTATTCATAATAATTGTTAATTATCGATGAAATTATAAAATAAAACGATAGAAATTCGAATAGAAATTGAAAATATTTGTAAATTTTCATTTTTGCAGGAGAAACTTTTTTTTTCTTTTTCGTTTTGAATTTTTAGAGCTTCGTTCGGAAATTTTGTGGTTGTTCGATAAGCAAAAACGGAAAATTAAGCATTTTTAGTGCAGAAGTAAAGTTGGAGAGAATTTGGGAGAAATATTGAACCCTCCGTAGACACACATGGGTCTGGGGGACCCTTTTAGCGAATGGCGTGAATTTCTCGTGTTTCGTACCGATTGCCATTAAATAAAAATAATAAAAAGAATTTTTATTCATCACCCAGTGCAGGCTCTTTTTCTATGGATCGAAAACTAATTTCCTGAATTTTTTCCGATTTTTTAAACGACTCCAAGCGCAGTAGAAAAACGCCAGGGCGCCCCAGACCCATGCACTGAAAACCCGATTTGGTCGCGTCAACTAAATCCATTTTGTACATCAACAGTTTTGTTACTCCAACTATAATTTATTTGCGGTGAATAAGCTAAAGTCACTCGAACAAAATGTACTGTTGAAATACACAACAAAATGATTTTGGTAGAAATACTAATATCGTTTAGGCCAGCTGTTAGCGTATTTGTGCCTCACAACAAGATATTAGTTTTTATTCGTAAAATGTCTCGACTGAACGATAGTGTTACGATTGAAAAACATCACTTACGAACAATTGAACAGTTTTGTTGGATTTTGCAAATATTTTGGTTCAATCAACAACTCCCCTGTGATTGAACATTTTGTGCGTAACATAAATACAATTTAGTCTCTCCGGCCGCATATTTGTAATCTATTTCAAGATATTTGTTTAACTTAGTATACCGAGCTAAGAAAATATTTTGTTTCCCAATTCAAATGGTTCCGTAGCATAAATTGAACAATTTTGTTGAATTTAAGTTTAAAATTTGTTCAATTTAGTATACCGAGCTAAGAAAATATTTTGTTTCCCAATTCAAATGGTTCCATAGCATGAATTGAAAATTTTTGTTGAATTTCAATTTAAGATTTGTTCACTTTAGTACACCGAGCGAAGAAAATATTTTGCTTCCCAATTCAAATGGTTCTGTAGCATGAATTGAACAATTTTGTTGAATTTAAGTTTAAAAACTGAATTTAGCCGTGTCAACCAACTTCATTTTATAAAACAACAATTTTGTTACTTCAACTATTATTTACTTGACGTGAATAAGCTAAAGTCACTCGCATAAAATGTATACTGTTGAAATACTCATGCAAGAAAGTGGTTTCGGCAAAGACCCTTAATATCGTTTAGATCAGTTAGCGGAGTTACCGTATATATTTGAGATTCACATACGTTTCTTTTATAGAGAGAATTCTTAAAACTATTCTTTTGATTAAGAAAACGTCTCCAATTATATGTTTTTAAACGTTTGGAACACATTGAAACATAAAGAAGCGGAATGAATTTAATTTTTCAATAAGCGGTCAATAGCGTAATGGATAAGGTTCTTAGACAGAAAGTAGGCAGGTAGGTAGGACTAGGTTCGATCCCCCATTAGGTAGAAATTTTATTCGACGAAAAAAAATCCTCGATATCATGAAACATAGTAAATCAATAATTACCTGATTTACAAGTGAAATTAATATTTTTTATATTGTTTTTCCAATTGCATATTACCTGAATTGCATATGAGCCAACCAAACATTTGGAAAATTGATAGAAACTTTTGGTTAAAAAAACCAAAAAATTTTGTTCATATTGTTTTCATAGTTTGTCTAACGTAATAAATCCAGTGATCATTCAAGAACGAGAGTCGACACTATACGATGGAATGTTTGGTTGCAGAATGTCGATAAAACGATATTGAACTATCTCTTTTGTTAATGCACCTAATTATTTGTTCGTGAAATCAACAAAACATTTGGTGTTATTTCAGAAATGATTTAGTTCGACGTATTTAACAAAATAATTTAGCAATGGGGACAAAATATCGACCTTTTTAACAAAATCGGTCTTTCAGTGTGTGTGTCCACGGAGGGCTAATACACGTAAAAAACTGTTAATGCGTTACGAATTTCATGGAAAACTGTGTTTTTTTTTATAGGTAAAAACTCTGGCCCCGATTTTAATCTGTTCGATGAAAATATTCATTCACATTATTTCGGAAGGCGGCAAAGGCGCGGAGGAGGCTGCAGAGAATCGTAATTATTTGTCAGGACGTATATCGGACGAGTTGAACGAGATAATTCGCGTTCTCCAATTGACAACGTACGATGAAGAGGAATGGGACGCAGATCAATTGACGGTACTCGATTAATTTCCATTTCTTATCATTATTTATCGCTTTATTGTCGTCCGATTCAAAAAATTGCTGGAACATGATCATTTGCGAAACTAAACCAAAAAATTTGTTGCCCTGATTTCTATTTATCGAAAGAAAAAACGAAAAAATCACGTTTCGAACGTCGCAATTGCACCTCGAAATAAAATTTCCAAAATATTTATTTTTTGGGCGCGAGGCAGGTGTTGAAAAAAGCTCAGAGTGCGATCGAATCACGCGTGAGGGCAGCGTACGATTGGCTGGACGATGGACGGGCCTTGCGGGGTGGAATCGGCGAAAAAAGTCTGCGGCAGATTCTCGAGCAAGCGGAAAGATTGTCGGATCGTTATCTCGCCCCAGCACAAGCGGAACCACTCGCCAAACTCGCATCTCAAATCGCAACGATGACCGATGCTTTGTGCGAACTTCGCCAGAATGAAAAAGGTCCGTTGCCACAAATTAAACCCTTTTTGTACACACTGGGTCATCCTGACCCCAACTTTTCGCATTCAATTTCTGTTCCAGTGGAAAAACAAATTTAGGCCCATCAAATATCGTCAATTTACGACAAAAAAAAACCGAAAAATGTACATTAAGCGAAATGCAACGATTCGAAAAACGCCGCGAGTCAAATTGACCCCATTTGCACTTTTGCTTAGAGATGTAAAAATTTTGGAATCATTTTTTTCAACTTTCCGAATAATTTCCCAAAGAAATGACTTTTTTATTTTATTTTTTCTTTATTTTTTAATTGTTTTATTTATTTATTTATTCATTTTATTTTATTTTATGGAAAGAAAAGTTTCTCGATGCTGCGAAGTGAATATTTCGTAATTATGAATTCCGCTTCGTCGAATGTTTGGCGAAATGTTGAATTTCGTGAATCTTTGATGAGGTTTGATTGTTTTTTAATAGGAAGTACTCCGCAAGCTGAAGCCTTGGCTCGAGGAGTTAAGGAAAAGCTGAACGAGCTCAGGTCCACGATCGCGTCTTCCCTGGTCGCTGCGGACAAATCCGGGGCAGCCCAGACTGCGCACACCGTGGCTGGGCGATTGGAACAAGCGAACAAATGGCTTCTCAATCCGGAGCACGACGATCGTGGTCTTGGACAACGCGCCATTGCTATGATTATTCACGAGGGAAAAAAGGTCGGTAGAGTTGGCGAGTTTTTCGGAAAATTTCGGTCGATAATGGTTCGTGGCCACAGTGGGTCATTTTGACCCAGTCTCCGTACTCGGGGCTTCATTTTTCCGGTCGCAAAATTATTTTTAAGCGTTTTCTAACCGGAGAATTCAACTTGATGTTTTTCTTTTTTTGAATATTTAATCGAATACTTGCCGGGTCTCACTGACCCAGTGTGTCAACGGAGGCTCGAAAATTCACGATAAATGAGTTTTTAAATAATTCGCTAAATAACTAACAATAGGATTATCGTTTACATGCTGCGCATGGATCTGAAGAATCAACATGCTCTTGCCTACGTAAGTTGGAGCAGAGGAAACTCCATTTCGGTTGATAATTGCAACGAATTTCCATGTTCTGTTGATTTTACTTGGGATTCTTCAATAATTCTGCATGAACATTCTTGACACCAAAACTACGAATTTTCTCCTATGAAAAGAAATTCTCTGACGTCAAGAATTTGAGATATTTCATTTCCAATTTTTTACTTTTCCCATCTAAACGCGTGTAAATTCAAGTCGCGCCTCGTTTATGAGTTGCAGAAATGTGTGTTTAGGATTTTTCTTCAAAAATTTCGGCTCATAGACTTTCTGGCGATCTGCAAAAAAATCCTAAATACATATTTATTGGCAACTCGATTTTTGCGACTTTTTAACGAAACGAGACGTCAGTTTACACGCGTTTGGATGGGGAAAATGAAAAATTGCAAATTAAATATCTGAAATTTTGGTGCCAAGGAAGTTTATCCAAAATTTTGCACGTTCAATTAATTTTCTGTACGAAAACGAGAAGAAAGATCGTCAAAATGGAAAGAAAAGTTCCATTTGAAAATCCAGGTCGTTCGTTAACTCGTGTACTCGAAAAATTGTTGAGATTTATTAGAATCTTAATAATAAAATTATTATGATCGAATTCACGCGTTCAGATGGGGAAAATGCAAAACTGCACATTAAATATCTCAAATTTTGGTGTCAAGAAAGTTTATACAAAATTTTGCACGTTCAATTGATTTTCTGTACGAAAACGAAAAGAAAGATTGTCAAAATGGAAAGAAAAGTTCCATTTGAAAATCCAGGTCGTTCGTTAACTCGTGTACTCGAAAAATTGTTGAGATTTATTAGAATCTTAATAATAAAATGATTTTAATTGAAAATATTGGATTTTTAGGTCGCTGAAGGTTTGCCCGGGATTCACAAGGCGGAGATATTGCAATTATGCGACGACGTCGACAATCTGTCTCGTCAGTTGGGTGAACTGTGCGCCAAAGGCCAGGGCAATACGATCCAAGCGCAAGAAGTTTCGCGACAGTTGTCGCACAAGCTCCAGGAGCTCAAGAATCGCATACAACAAGCTGTCGTTTCACGCGTTGTCGAGGACTTTATCGACATCTCGACACCTCTCAAACAATTCACTGATGCCGTTCTCACTCCGGAAGGAACTCCCGGACGCGAGCAAAACTTCAACGATAAGACTCATGCGCTTCAAACTTTCTCCAACCGGGCTGCGAAAACTGCTAGAATGGTTGCGGCCGGTGGTAAGTCCAACCTTTCTATATAAAATATCCCATTCTTCGTACAATTTTCTTCAATTCGATTTGCCATACCTGTTGCCGAATATTTTCTTGAATTATTCTTATACTTTCTCAATTCGACTGGTTCACGATTGACCAAACTGGCCAAATAATTATTTTGTATGTTCAATCGAATGAACCATTTGATAAATTAAATTCGATGAACTCGAGAAATTCAAAAAATTCGATAAATTCAATAAATTCAATAAATTCGATAAATTCAATAAATTCAATAAATTCAATGAAATCAATAAAATCAACAAATTCAATAAATTCGATGAATTCAATGAAATCAACAAATTCAATAAATTTAATAAATTCATTAAATTCAATAAATTCGAAACATTCGATAAATTCAATGAAATCAATAAAATCACCAAATTCAATAAATTTAATGAATTCAATAAATTCAATAAATTCAATAAATTCAATAAATTCAATAAATTCAAAACATTCGATAAATTCAATAAATTTGATAAATTCTATAAAATCAATAAATTCACCAAATTGAATAAATTGAATAAATTTAATAAATTCAATAAAGTCAATAAATTCGAGAAATTCAAGAAATTCAAGAAATTCAAGAAATTCGAGAAATTCAAGAAATTCAAGAAATTCAAGAAATTCAAGAAATTAAAGAAATTAAAGAAATTAAAGAAATTAAAGAAATTAAAGAAATTAAAGAAATTCAAGAAATTCAAGAAATTCAAGAAATTCAAGAAATTCAAGAAATTCAAGAAATTCAAGAAATTCAAGAAATTCAAGAAATTCAAGAAATTCAAGAAATTCAAGAAATTCAATGAAATCAATGAATTCAATAAATCCAATGAAATCAATAAAATCAATAAAATCAACAAATTTAACAAATTCAATAAATTCAATGAAATCAATAAGATCAATAAAACCAACAAATTCAATAAATTGAATGAACTCAATTAAATCAATTAAATCAATGATTTCAATAAGTTGAAGAAAATTAAAATAAATTGAGAAAATTGATAAAACTAACATTTTTTAAAAATAAAAATACACAAATTATTGAGTAATTAACTTTATTGAAATTTCGTACGGAACAATAGTTTGTTTTTTTTCTAACGGAGGTTTTGTTATGAATTTCCGTTATTGCGTTTTTCTATTAATAAAAGAATAAAAAGCTGATCGAAAGTCAACGGTTTTTTGGCACGTAAGAGAGTTGTTTTTTATGATTGATAAACTAATGACGATTGTGATGGATATTAATAACAGGAAGCGGAGGTAACAAGAAACTCGCCGAGGCCCTTTCGAGCAGCGCTTCCCAGGTCGAATCGCTGACTCCTCAGTTGGTGAACGCGGGTCGGATCAGGATGACGTATCCAGAAAGTAGAGCCGCTGACGATCACTTTGAAAATTTGAGACAGCAATACGCCGAGACGATGCAACGAGCGCGAGCTCTTTGCGACGAAGCGACCGACAGCGCGGATTTTGTACGGACATCCGAAGAGCAAATGCAAAAGCATTCGTTTCTCTGCGAAGAAGCGATCGCCAAAACGCACCCTCAAAAAATGGTCGACAATACCGCGGCCATTGCCCGGCTCGCTAATCGCGTCATTCTTGTTGCGAAGCAGGAAAGCGACAACAGCGAAGATCCTGCTTTCATTCAACGCGTCAATCATTCCGCGGACGTTCTTCAACAAAGTAAAAAAAAAACATTTTCTGCTCAATTCGCCCAAGCGGCGAACGGAATCGCAATTAACGATGAAATATTTAGCAATTTTCAACTCGAACGTCAAATTTTTCAAAATTTTCTCGTTTTCGTTTTTGAATTGTGATCGAAAAACTTACGAAACTTTTGACATTGCGATCAATTATTTTTTTAGACGTCGCGCCCATGGTCCAGGACGCTAAAGCTGTGGCCATGAACATTACCGACGCTCCATCGATATCGCGTTGGCGAGAAAGCAATCGGGCTGTGAGTGAATTTTACGTTTCCGTCGAAATTTCATTCCAAACGATTCCTCAATGTCGACAAACAATTTATCGTTTCTAACCATCTTTTCCTCTTTCTGCAGCTTCTCAATACCGTCGGCCAAGTTCGAAAGGCTCTTGTCACTCATCCCGATCAGCGAAGCTCTCCTGATCTCTCTCAACTGCACATCAGCAACGGTAAATTTCAAAAAAAAACCAAAAGATTCCATAATTTCGTAAAATACGTTTCCGGAAAATCGAAAAAATTGTCGTTGCAGTTTTTTTTTATTCGTAAAACGTTTTCGGTACAAAACGATTGAAATTTTTTTTTCAAAATTCAGTTTTTTCCGGGCAATTTGAATGGATCGTCAATTATCCCTAAAATCTTGAGAAAATATTAAATTTTTCCCAAAATGCGAATACGTCGTGTAAATCTTCAGTTTTTAGATCAATTTAAAATTCATTTTTGCAAGTTTTTTTAAATTTTAACCCAAAATTGATGATCCGGGGATCAAAAACGAGCCTGGGCGACTAAATCCCGCGTCCGTTTTCCCTTCGTTCCCCCCTTTTTTACCGTTTTACCGGATTTTCGGGCAATTTTTTGTCTTTGAGCGAAATTGCCCCAGGCTCATGAAATCCTGCATTAAAAGACGGAAATAATGAGCCCAAGTTGAAACTTTTTCGATAAATTTTACGGGAGACATGAATTTTTCAACATTTGGGTCGATTTCGACCTCGAGTTGCCGGATAAAGCAAAAAAAATTGATTTTTTTGAGCGATTACGTTAATGTTTGGAATTGTCTGGTAGAAATGGCTCCGCCGCGGCCACCGCTGCCCGGCGGCGAAGTTCCACCGCCGAGACCTCCGCCTCCAGAAACCGACGACGAGGACGAGATGTTTATGCACGCTCCGCAGCCGAATCAGCCAATAATGGTAAGGCAAAACGAGCCATTTTCACTGTAACAATTTTCCAGGAATTTCGAATGATTAATTTATCATTGGAACTCGTAGATGGCTGCTCACGGGCTTCATCAAGAAGTGAGACAATGGTCGAGCAAGGACAACGATATCATTGCTGCAGCGAAGAAAATGGCAATTCTGATGGCTCGACTGTCCGGGCTGGTGCGAGGCGAAGGCGGAAACAAACGTGATTTGATCGCTTGCGCCAAAGCAATCGCCGAAGCTTCTCAAGAAGTGACTCGTCTTGCCAAGGAACTCGCTCGCGAATGCACGGACAAGCGTATCCGAACGGTACATTTTTTTCCTCCCGCTTTTCGGACCTCGAAAAACTTTAGTTCGAATTGTTTTTTTCATTTTTTTTTTGTGACCGATCTATCGGCCGGAAAATTCTCAAAAAATTACCGAACAACCCTCGGACATTCCAGTTCAGATACAAAAAACTTTCCTGGGAGAAATTCAAGGCCAACATATTTTTTAAAATGCAAAATGAAGAAAAAAACAGGAAAAAAAAGTTTTTTCACTAAAATAATCGACACTTCGTGGATTTTCAATATTTTTGCCTAAAATTTGGACCTGATACTCTTCAGATCTGGTTCTTTCGTGAAAAAAATAGTGGGATAGCGCGCGATTGGAAAAACATGTTAAAATTAATCGGAAACTGGAAGATTCTTGCAACTAATTCGACGTTGACTCGTTTTTATTTGACAGAACTTGCTCCAAGTTTGCGAACGGATCCCAACCATAGGAACTCAACTGAAAATTCTCTCCACAGTCAAAGCCACGATGCTTGGAGCGCAAGGTGTGTATCTTCCCTTGAACGGGTCGAAAAAAGTCAAAGGAGTGGGAAAATTTTGCTCGGAGCCTCAAAAGGTCTTGGCAAAAGAGTTCAAAAGCATTTTCAGCTGCTGCTCGACTCGGAAATCGCCTCAGGCTCGATTTGAAATGTCCCGGGAAATAAAAAAGAAATTCAAATGTCCCTCGAACTTGCGATATTTTCGAAATCGTGAAAAAAAAACGAATTTTCAAGTGTTTTCGAATAAATTAATCTTCATTTCGATAGTTTCGTTTTTATTCGTCGAGTCTGCCGAGAATTGAGATTTTTGAGCGTTTTTTTTTCATCAGGTACGGAAGAAGATCAAGAAGCCACGGACATGCTTGTCGGGAATGCCCAAAATCTGATGCAGAGCGTAAAAGAAACTGTGAGAGCTGCGGAATGCGCCAGCATCAAGATCCGCACGGCATCGGGCATGAAACTCCGTTGGGTTCGTCGTCAGCCTTGGTATCAGTACTAAAAAGTGCGATATTTCGAAAAAAAAAAACAAAAAAAAAGTGTCATCGATCGCAAAACAAATGGGCAAGTTTCATCGTGACGTGAACGATCGAAAAAATCGTTGTTGGCGAAAAACAAAACGATATTTCAAACTTCCTCAGTAAATTTTGCTTCCACGCCTTAGACTTGTAATTCCTGTGATGAAACGGAAAAAATGTGCCTCTTTGCATACGCAAAAACTGATTTTTCTCAAGCCTTTGAAACGCGATCGATCAGAGAAAATTTGATTCTTTAAATTCGATCGAAAACAAGAATTCGCGCTGCCCTGTTTCGTGTGAAGAAAAATCGCCTTACGGACAAAACGTCCGAGTAGTAAATTCATTACAAATTTATCTTCATTGTTGTTGAATGAATTTTATTTATCGTTGGTGAAAATTACTGTTGCCATTTATCGACTAACCGAATTATTTCAATGAGCTTGACAACGCGGTCTTACACGCTTTTCGCGTACAATTTACAAAGTTTTTTTATCATGATAAACGAAGCAATAATAATTTTAGAATATCCGATTAATTTTACGGCAGAAAAGCCTCGAGCGAGGTGATTTATTATCCCGATCTTGCCTTCGATTTGGAATCTTCTTCGTATGCGGCCAATTTGCAACATTCTCGCAGGATCCTTTCAAAATTTTGTCCAAAAAAGCACAAAAACTGACAGTTTTCTGCTATAAAGAAAAATTTTCTGACGTTTAGAATTTGGATTCAGAATTTGACTTTTTAATCCAACTTTTCTTTCCATTTTGACTATCTTTTTTTTCGTTTTCGTATAGAAAATCAATTAAACGTGCAAAATTTTGTATAAACTTTCTTGGCACCAAAATTTGCGATATTTGATTTGCAGTTTTGCAATTTCCCCATCCTAACGCGTGAATTTGATCATAATAATTTTATTATTAAGATTCTAATAAATCTCAACAATTTTTCGAGTACACGAGTTAACGAACGACCTGGATTTTCAAATGGAACTTTTCTTTCCATTTTGACAATCTTTCTTTTCGTTATCGTACAGAAAATCAATTAAACGTGCAAAATTTTGTATAAACTTTCTTGACACCAAAATTTGAGATATTTAATGTGCAGTTTTGCATTTTCCCCATCTGAACGCGTGATTTCAATTATAATCGTTTTATTATTAAGATTCTAATAAATCGCAACAATTTTTCAAGTACACGAGTTAACGAACGACCTGGATTTATAAATGGAACTTTTCTTTCCATTTTGACAATCTTTCTTTTCGTTTTCGTACAGAAAATCAATTAAACGTGCAAAATTTTGGATAAACTTTCTTGGCACCAAAATTTGAGATATTCAATTTGCAATTTTTCATTTTCCCTATCCAAACGCGTGTAAACTGACGTCTCGTTTCGTTAAAAAGTCGCAAAAATCGAGTTGCAATTAAATATGTATTTAGGATTTTTTTGCAGATCGCCAGAAAGTCTATAAGCCGAAATTTTTGAAGAAAAATCCTAAACACATCTTTCTGCAACTCATAAACGAGGCGCGACTTGAATTTACACGCGTTTAGATGAGAAAAGTTAAAAATTGGAAATGAAATGTCTCAAATTCTTGACGTCAGAGAATTTCTTTTCATAGGAGAAAATTCGTAGTTTTGGTGTCAAGAATATTCATACAAATTTATTGAAGAATCCTAAACGAACTAATTGTGTGCCAGTCGCATATGACGAAGATTCGATCCTGAAAGCTGCAAAAGAAATAGAAGAATGTGGGAAAAACGACAAAGACTATTGGAAATTCTCGTCGGTCGATTAATTGCCCATTGTGGGCTATTCGTCTCGACGAGAAAAATCATTTTTATACTGCAATTTACCCGAAATATTTACACGTTACGCCCAGAACGGTAATCTCATTTTTTTTACACCCACAAAATTCATATCTCCGGTAAAATTTAACGAAAAGGCTCCAACTCGGCCCATGGTCAAAAATGCAGTAAAACGATCAAAATCGGACTCGCCTGGGGGTCGTTTTTGACCCCAGATTACCGTTCTAGGCTCATAATTAAAAAAAACAGAGAAAGCAATCACGACAATCAGTTAATTAGCAAATCTACTTCATATTCTATGTATGTGTTATAAATAATGAAAATTATTCGAAAACGAAGCTCTATACGAACAAAATATTATTGTAATGTGTATCGTAATTGTTTATTAACTGAATATTATTAAAAAAATTGTAACATTGTCATATATAGAGTTTGCTGATTGAAAAAATGACACGATGTTTATTCTTAATTAATAAACGAAGCTGCTGTTGGAAATGTCTGTAAAAATATGCACGTGAATGAAAAGTTAATCCCTCAAGCAGGAAATGGCCCGTTCATTATCGCGGACGCGACGTCGCACCTTGATAAATCCTTATCGCAAACAAGGCCGGAACAGCTGAAATTACTTTCTACGCCATCTGGCGCCTTTGCGAAGCAAGACAATTAAATGACCGGCGAAAAGATTATGCAGAAAAAAAAATCGATTCCGGTGTATAACGCGGCAGGAATTCAGAGCAGGAAACTGACAACACACACCCTATATAGATTAGCCACACGTTCAATATGGCTACCACAGCATTTTTCACGTCGCGTCAACTGATTCTCCAGTAAATGTCAAACTCGGACGATTCTTAACGTTTTTTTTCATTCTTTCAAGCATTTCTACAATTGTTTCGACATCGTCATGAACGCGTAGTAAGTACAAGCAAATATTTCGAAATATTGACGAAACTCTCGACAGATTCCTTATTGTCGAGTTTTCGACGACAAATCGTACGGGTTTTATTGCTCGCACCGCAATCATGTTTGTTTACGTACGAAACGTCACTTTCGTACGATCTGACACTTTCAGCCAACGATTGACATCGTAGAAAAGTTTTTAAACGTATAAATACAGCCAAAAACTTGCAAATCGTATCGATACGAATAGTAACCTCGTTTTTTTCGATGTTTCTATAAAATTCGTTTTTATAACCAACAAAAATTGGCGTAGTAAAAGAAAAATGATGTTGGAGTTTGCATCGTCGGAAAATGCAACGAAATTCTCGTTTTTTGCGGAGATTCTGATCGAACCTTCGGTCAGGACGATAAAACGACGTTTCTTTAACATCCAGAGATAAAATCGGTACGAAAATTTTCATAGATTTCGAAATTTAACGAACAATCGATCGGGAAACGAGTTTTTTGTGTGACGTTGCAAATTTCAGTCTCGTGAACGGAAAAAAGTCGGAAAAACGAGATTCACGACGAATTTAATTGGCGCGATGTTTTCAGCGATCAAGAGCGACCCGGAATATCGGGAAATTCTTTTGATCGGTGGGTCCAGCGGACAGATTTACCGCACGAAACGACCATGAGCAAAATGCAGCATCAGTATTGGGTAACGAAGCAAACGCTGTCGCGCAAACTGGGCAAAAAAGAAGACGAATGCATCGTCGCTTCGGACGCAGAATTAGACGCCAAGTTAGAACTTTTCAGGAGCATCCAAGAGTCGTGCGCGTTTTTGCAACGCGTCATCGACAAATATCAAGAACGTTTGTGCAGTAAGTCGGCAAATTTGAGGCGATAAGAATGGAAAACTTTTTCGGGAAATTGAGCAAACGGTTTGCAGATTTAGCGCAGGAGGAAAATGCCATGGGACGCTTTTTGAAGGAGGCGGGAAAACAGGACAAAACTCGGGCCGGCAAAATGATGTCGGCCGTCGGAAAATCTTTGTCTTATTCCGGCCAGCAGCGACTCGCTCTTCGCGCCCCTTTGGTCAGACTCTATCAGGAGGTTGAAACGTTCCGACGGCGAGCCATCGAAGACACCCTGCAAAATGTACAATCCATGGAAAAAGCACGCACCGAATATCGCGCCGCTTTGTCTTGGATGAAAAATATTTCACAGGAATTGGATCCGGACACTTCCAAGCAGCTGGAACGATTCAGAAAAGTCCAGATTCGCGTTAGAAGGTGAAAATTTTCATCAACTTTTCTTTTTCACGAAAATTTTTAATTCCCTGGTAATGAGTTCAGAATTCTCAACTTTTTCCTCAACTTTTTGACGTAGAAGCGATAATTGAGTTTTTTTTTCATTTTTTTGACCGAGTGAATTTTAGTGGACCGAGAATTTAGTGATAAAATGAGAAATTTTTTGAAAACTGTCGGAGCAGCTACAAAATTCGAGATAAAAAATTAGAACGCTCGATAAAATTGATATTTTTACTCGTCAAGAGAATAAAATGAAACGAAACTTTCAATTTCCCATGGCAATTTATGGGGAATCCTATGAAACGGCTCTCCAACTTTTTCACATTTTATTTTTTGACTTAAATAATTTTGGTAGCTCAGGGATTAAATCGTAAAATGAAAAATTCTTCGAAAACTGTCCAAGCAATAAAATCAGAGAAAAAAAGACAAGGAAACTGAAAAAATACATTTTTCCATTAATTATTTGTTTAATTTCAAAGCCATGACAATTTTCGCGACGATTTTGCGTGTTGGATAGTAAAAAACGTCGTTTTATCGTCCTGACGAAATGTTTAAAAATGATGTTGAAGTTTGCATCGTTGGGCTGCAACGAAAAATACTTGCTCTATTAATTTTTCGTTAAATTTCAAAAACTATGACGATTTTCGTACCGATTTTGGGTTTTCTTCCTAAAAAAATAGCGTTTTATTGTCCTGATGAAATATTTCATGAGAATCTCGAGATCAGTTCAAGAAAAAACGGAATTTCGTTGCATTCCAACGATGCAAACTTCAACATCGTTATTTAAAAAGAATCATGGAGCTCTGTTAAAAAAAAAAACGATTTTGTTGCATTCGAACGATGGGATTTTCAAGATCGTAATGAAATTTGCATTTTTTTGGTTCAGGGATAAAAGTGCCTTCGATAATCAAGCTCTGGACTGTCTGCAAAAAGTGGATTTGCTGGCAGCAGCGCGATGCAATATGTTTAGTCACGCGTTGGTGCTGTATCAGAGCACGTTGCTAAATTTTACGATAAAATCAGCCCAGGCGTATGCGACGATAGCGAACAGTTTCAAAGGATACCAAAGATACGATTTTACGATAGTGAAGGAGCTTGCGGAGTCGTCGATAAGATTAGCGAAGGAAACGAGCGAGGAGGGTGCGGAAGACAAAGACAAGTAAAGCGACAAGGCAAAGAAAATTTATTATGTACATTCTTACAAAACATTCGACAACGACTTATTTATTTCAGATCATTATTTTTCGGAGCCGAGTATCACGACAACGTGGAACAAGCTGAGGAAGCGAGCACGATAGACAACGGGACTGCGGGTCGTGAAGGGCTCGACGAAAAGCTCGTCAACATCGAGACTGAGCCGAGCAACATCGCAAGCGAAGATTTTTCTCAATCAAATTTGCCTCAAAGTTCCGATAAAAAATCCAGCGACAATCAATCACTTACAAAGGACGTTGGTCAAGATTTATTCGGTCAGATGCTCGGGAGGGAGGGCAAAGGGTCGAACGACATTCAAGCACGAAATCTCGAGCTGGAAAAAAGTTTAGTCGAGTTGGACATTGCGATGGATTCATTCACCGAAAACGGTGCAGTGTTTGACTTCAAAAAAGCGACATCGCTCGCGACCCAAAATCCACAAGAACAGAATCAACAATCGCTCCAGCTTTTAACTTCGGAAAATGTCGCTTTGCTCGAGGACATTTTAAACAGTGCTCCAAACTTGGACGACGAATGGGCCTCTATTTCTAACGACACGTTCTTACCGCCAGGCATTTTAAAGCAAAGTCTGGGCGACGCTATATTGGGAATTGGCGATGCTCGAGGGGCAGCTGCGGAAAAGGCAAGTTTTGATATATTAAGGAGGTTCCGTTATGGCGCAGGGAATAACGAATTGAGTGACAATTCCCAAGAAAAAATAACGATCCGCTTTTCGTTTAGCAAGCGATCCGTTGCGAAACTTCTAAAAAATGAGATGTTCCGAGCATTCTGTCGATTTTAACTAGAAATATCTCCTCCAAACATCCGTTGACCCCACGATTTTTTCATTGATTCGGAACCCTCGGAGTTTTTTTTATAAATTGAGATATTCATACGCGTTTTATCTAATCGCAAAGTATTTTTAAAATTTTTCTCATTTCATAAGGGTGAGAAATTTCCGTAAAGCGAATGTTAAATCAAGTGACTTTCGACTTGGAAAATTTGTAGTAAAACTTCGTTGACCTGGGATGATTCTGAAAGAGATTAAAGTTTGCTGCCCAAACAACAAGATATTTCTTTTTCAGGTTTTAATCTAATTATCGCTCTGCTAACGGAACCTCCTTAATCACGCTCCAATTAATTCACAGCTTTAATTATCATTTCTTAACTTGTTAAACGCAGAAAGAACACGCTGGAAAAGGCAACGACAAGTCCTGGTTGGATTTGTTTGCGGAATTGGATCCATTGACGAATAATTCTATGGAGAGTCTTACAAAATCGGGGGACAGCAACGCTCCGGCTTAAAATTCCTACACCAACGAAAATCCAGGCAAAACAGATTTTTTCGGGGACTCGCGTTATTCGCCGGAAAGGGCTTGATTGTAAAAACGCTCTCGGGTACTTAATTATCATGATTTTTAATTCGGTAATGATCGTAATTCGAGGAGATAATTTGGGCCATTTAGCCAGGAGCGTAAACGCAATCGAACGATCCAGAGTCTCGATCGACAAAGTTTGAGAAAGATTTTATTATAAAGCTAAATATTTATTCGTCATTGTCCAGAAGGAAAAATTCCAAAGATGTAGTTTTATGAATATTTGCAAGGAAAGTATAAATGTTTGGTGGTCGAAATGAAATTAATGGGAAATGCGGATTTTTGCGCGTCGATTTCGAGCAAGAGCGCCAATTTTATTTGCCTTGATTGAGTTCGATTTCATCTTGAAATATATATTCGTTTCTAGTCATGGGATTAATTGAAAATTGTCGCCACAATAAAATGTCTAATTATAAAATTTACTATACAAAGTTATATTAAAAAGTATATCAAAACGGTGCGACAGTACATTATTTTTTGTAACCTTCGTGGCGCCCTGGATATTGTGAAATTCAACTACTGCGAGGACCACAAAGAAACCATTTTTCTTGCTTTTTTTTTATCGTTTCGCTAATTGACTCAACCTATATAACAAAATAAATATTTCGGACTAGCGATACGCGGTGTGGTAAGTGCTGTTAAATAAATATACCTAAAGAACCAATTGATCAATGTTTGTTTCGGCGGCTCGGTAGCAACATCACGATTACTTTAGGCGCCTATTCTACTGTTTGGGAAAAGATCCCTTTGCATTTTTCGTTCAGCATTTCCAATCTTGCTAAAATTCCCGTCGTTCCATCAACTTTTCATAAACAATATCGCTCATCATTTCGCTCAAGGATCAAAGAATTGTGCCATCGCGGTTTTCACTCTGAAAAATGAACCAAAAATCGTTATTTTTTGTTTTAAACTCACTCGGGGGATTATTTACGTTTCAATTTTTTTTTTGAACGTTCTTGGCCCAAAAATGAACAGTTTTCTCCGATGAAGACGAATACGCAAACGCGTATCAATTATAATCATTTTATTATGAAGATTCTAATAAATCGCAACAATTTTCAAGTACACGAGTTAACGAACGACCTGGATTTTTTAATGCAACTTTTCTTTCCATTTTGACAATCTTTCTTTTCGTTTTCGCACAGAAAATCAATTAAACGTGCGAAATTTTGTATAAACTTTCTTGGCGCCAAAAATTGAGATATTTAATTTACAATTTTTCATTTTCCCCATCCAAACGCGTGTAAACTGAAATCAAGTTTCGTTAAAAAGTTGCAAAAATCGAGTTGCGAATAAAAATGTATTTAGGATTTTTTTGCGGATCGCCAGAAAGTCTAGGAGCCGAAATTTTTTGAGAAAAATCCTAAACACATATTTCTGCAACTCATAAACGAGGCGCGACTTGAATTTACACGCGCTTAGATGGGAAAATTAAAAAATTCAGAATTCGAAATGTTCTTGACTAAATTTTTCTTCATGGGAGAAAATTTTGAGTTTTGGTGTCGAGAATGTTGATGGAGAATTATGAAGAAATACTAAATTATCGAAAACATTGACTTACTTATCAAACAATTGCGAATCTTTCGTGTGACGTAATTGCTGTAGAATTTGATAAAGACCCAATTCTCGTAGACGTGCTTGGCGTTGAGCAGCACCGGGTTCTTCTCGCCAGACCAAATTGCACACGCAGAAAATTGCGGCCACCTTGAGTTTAACATTACTGTGCATCTTGAATAAATAAATAAATATCAAGCTGTTAGTATTTTGACATCGAGATAACGAAATATTAGCTCAAACGCAGCCAGAGCCATTGAAACCGTTGCCCCAATATTTAAATCAACAAGTTTTTGAACGAAAAACACGCAAAACGCTTTTTTATTGAGGACCCACGAATTTCGAATCGTCAAGAAATTCTGTTTTGACTTTTATGCACGAGAATTGAATGAATTTTGCTGAATTTTTCTCCCTCGCGCCCATTTCCCTTCGTTCCCCCGTTTCTTTTACTTATTTTTTTACTCGAAACGAAATTGCCCCGGCTCGCGCGATCCTGCATTAAAAAACGAAAAGAATGAGCCCAAGTTGACGCTTTTTCGTTGAATTTTACCGGAGATATGAATTTTCCAAAATTGGGTCAATTTTTTTTAACTCAAGAACTGAAAATATCGAGAAAAAACGCGACTCGACGATGGTTTTTTATGCATGAAAAAAATAAAGAGAATCTAACCATATAATCCATAAGTTTTTTGAGAACGTCTTCATTAGCCATGATGTGATCGCGAGCGCGATCGCCGTCAGCGACATTGGCAAGAATGCAGAGTGCCTGTTCCTTAACATCGGCCGGATGTTCGGGATCTTCGAGGACGAGAACGACGGCCTGCATGACATGAGCGGCGTGTTCGTCCATGATCCGATCGATGTGTGCCTTGGTGGAGAGTAAATTGCGAAGTAAGCCGAGGGTCTTCATGAGGACAGCGAGTTCGGGATCAGCGAGAAGTCGAAATATTTGATCGGTTCCGAGACAAGAGAGTATTTGCGATTTGACGCGTTGTTCGGCTTGAAAAGCTACGTTCATCAAAGCCCATATGCCGTTTAATCGTAACGATGGATCTGGTCGTTTGGTCAACGAGCAAAGAAGCTCCACGCCACCGGATTCAAGAATCGGCTCCTTGCTCGGACTGAACTCCAAAAGTAAATTGCACAGTGTACTCGACGCTACCGTCAAAAGATCCTCTTCACCGACCCACCGTCCTGCACGAAATTTTCAATAATTTTAACGACCAAATTAACAAAAAAGTGGAAAAAAACTTTTTTTTTTCCGCCGGACTCGTTGAATTTTGAATGATTTTTTATTGCTTCGAGTACACACTGGGTCAATTTGACCCGAGGCGTTTTTCGAATGCATTAAAAATGCATTTTTTTCTCCGGACGTTTTTTGTGCTAAATTTTTTTTGACCGAGATGAAAATTCAATGCCAAAAGCATCAGGGAAAATTGTTGGGGTCAGAATGTGCCCCAGTGTGTACTCAAGGGGCTTATTTGGCTTTCCTTCGTTTAATTTTCAACTGAAGAGACTCGCTCGGTGGAATAATTGGACGATAAAAACTGAACAGACATTAATTATTCGATCGAGATGGAACGAATTATCATTAATGACTTTCATTAATTATTATTAATTACTATTATTAAATAATTATCAATTATTATTATTAATTAATTATTAATATTTTTTAATAACTGTTATTATTAATAATAACAAACATTAATAATGATTGTTATTAATTGATTGATAATATTAATTAATTATTGATAATTAATATAATAATAATAATAAATTATTGTTAATTATTATTAATAATAATTATGAATTAATGAATGACTCACCCTCCAAACCTTTGTCGGCGCCGTGGAGCAACTGCATGAGCGGTCGCCAGACTGCATGGTCTTGAAAAGTGGTGCGGAGCTGTTGGACACTTCTGGAAAGTGAATGGAGACATCTGACAGCGGCTAATCGTACTCTGGGTCCTCCTGGGTCTTGGAGACCCGCGACAACTTGTTCCATGAGATTTTCAGTTTCTATGATCCTTTTCCTTATATCTTCGTCGTTGGCACCGAGGGAAGCGAATGCTCTGAAGGCTGCTTGCCTCATATCTTGAGTCAACGAAGCGTCTTGCACCTGACAAATGTCACTGGTTACTCTCGCCTTTGGCGCGATACGTTTTATGGAGCAACTTCGTTGTTTCGCGAGATTTACCTGAGGATGAGGTTTCAAAAGTTCGGCAAGTGTTGGTATGAGGTGATTGCTTATTGATGCTAAACGCTGCAAATCTGTATCGACTTCGGTCAAATAAGCGAGCGTTTCGGCGGCTGCGATACGCTCGCGCGCCGGTCTATCCCGATGGCAGAGTCGCACGAGGCACGGCAACGCCCGATAAAGCACTCGAGGATCCATCGCGGGAAGAGCTCCGGCTCTGTGCATGTACGCTACGCATCTCGCAGCTTCCAACTGCACCAACGAGCTTTTCTCACGTCCCATCAATTGCCCGAGTAAAACCGGCACCAATCGGCTTTGCGAGGCTTTATTATTGTTGCTGCTGCTGCTGCTGCTGCTGCTGCTGCTGTTGGTCGTCGTCGCTGCGACCATCACCGAGACCGTATGATTTCGATAACACATTTTTGCCAAACATGCCAACGCTGGCAACTGCACATCCGACAATGGCGATTCTAATTGCGTCGCCAACGTCTGAACCGCCCCACTTTTTGATAATGCTATTTGCTCATCCACCCCCTGTTGGAATATCATTTTTTTATGTTATTAATCAGTTTTTAATTCATCCCTAGAATGCAATATCCCGAGGACCATATGACACTGAAGTTTGCAACGTTGAGATGCAGCGAAAAAAAAAATTTTCTATCAATTTTTCGTTTAATTTGAAAAAACCATGACAATTTTGTGTTTCGTTCGTAAAGAATTATCGTTTTATTGTCCGAATCGATAATTGAATCAGAATCTCAATTTAGAAGAAAGTGAAACAAGAATTTCGTTGCATTCCAACGATGCAATCTTCAACATCGTCAGGACCATTTCTTTTTCTTTCTGGATGCAATTTAATGATCCAATCGCCTGCGATCGTCATTTTTTCTCCTTTTTTCATTCGTTTTAATCGACAAATTACGATTTTCATTTTATCATATATTTATTTACTTATATATACGTAATTATGTGAAATTATGTATTATATAATTAATTTCCATTAAAAATTGATTTTATTGAAAAAAAAAATAAGCAATATCGCGAGAATTGAAATTCTGCGACACAAAAGTTCGCGCAACGTTGGAATGCAACGAAATATTTGTTTTTATTCACAATTCCTTAAGCCTTCGAGTGCACATCGGGCCAACGTGATTCGATGCGTTTTTGAAATCGTTAAATTTTAGTAAATATGCATTTTTTTTCTTTTTGCGTGTGGAGAAGTTTTTAGTAGTAAATTATCCGTATTTTATGGCCCAGAATTATTTTTTTGACGAAAACGGAAAGAAAATGGCAAAAACTCGGTAACGGGAAATCGTTAAAGTTCGGTGAACATACGTTTGTTTTTTTTTTCGTGTAGAGAAGTGTTTAGTGGTAAATTTTCGATATTTTATAGCCCAGAATTAATTTTTTGACGAAAACGGAAACAAAATGGCAAAAAATCGTTGACGGGAAATCGTTGGGGTCGGAAAGACCCGGTACGTGTCAATTCCCGAAATTTTTCAAGTTTTTTAAACCCATAAATTTTCCGGATCGCAAAAATCGGTCGTTCCGCGAATTAATAATGAGTTTTGGCATAGAAAAACGAGATTCCGTCGCGTTCCAACGACGCAAACTCCAGCGTCGTAAAATTTCGATACCGTCCACCTCAGGCTTGAGTTTTTAGCCGCGTTTGGAAAAAACAAAAAAGTTTTGTTCTGGTGAAAGAAAAAAACGAGCTTCGGCTTACCGTACAGGCGGTTGTCAAAATGGTTGCCACGCAAACTTGGCAAGTGATGGAGCAATTGCCGAGCTGGAGCAAATGCGAGACCATCAGAGGATCCTGATAAATGGCGCGTACGGGCACCACAGAGTGTTGGAAAATGGTTCTTAAGCATCGTAAACAAGCTTCGATCAAGAGACTAGTTGTTTTTTCAAAACTGCCGGAAACGGGTTGTTGGATGGACAACAGGACTTGCAGGACCATGGGAACGACGCCGAGATCTATAAGAGCCAAGACATGCTGATCGGTGCCTTTTGCTAGGGAGCCCAAGGTCACCGCGGATTCCAAGCGCACGCGATCGCCGATAGCGCCGGAAGTGTCGCCCAAAAGTTGGAGCAGTCTGGGCACGACGCCTTGCGCGATAACGGACCCTTTTTGTCGGTTACTTCCGATGACGGAATTCTTGAGACAACTGGTCGGCGGGGAGAAAAAACGCTGAGTTTTGATTGGTCGATGAATATTCAAAGTAAACATTGCTGGACAACTTACATTATGGCTTCAAGGCACTTTTGAGAGTCCGGTGAATATAGCTCGTCGATATAACTTCTCGAGCTCTCAACGTCCTACGACGCAATCGTAATAAAATTCGTCATTTAATTAGCAAGCGGAATTGATTAATTAAAAAACGGGAAAAAGTTTGGTTCGCCCGAATCGGCCGGTTTTCGCACTCGGACTTTTAGGGCATGCGGAATTCCTTACCATAAAGGGCTGCATCAACGAAACCATCTTTTTCGAAGGCTCTTCTTTACATTCGCGAATAAAACTCACTCACGGATTATGCAAGATCCATCACTTTGATATTTCGCCACGAGAATATCAGCCAACTATTTTGTTGGTTATTACATGAGCCTTTCAGTATTCCATTGCCCGCGATGACACTGAGCCAGACTTAGCGCTTTTAGATTTTGGCTCGTACTATACCCCACGTTCTATATATATGCCTTTTATATTAAGCCCAACTTTTAATCAACGATCTGTCATACTTATTGCGCCTGCGACGACTCCCTTTCACCAGTTACGTGATTCGTTCCCTGTCTCGATATATTCTAGTTATTTGTTACTGATACTAGAATCCCTCCAATAGCACGCACGCGGCTTTACACTCCAAGGTTACTTTTCCTCTTTCAAGGTTACTTTCCATTTTATTTTCCTCCACTACGTCGCGCACATACTTTTCCATGTGCCTACCAAAAAATCTCATGCAACAACAATTGTTTATCCTCTCAATAGTCTCAATACCGTCATCGGTATCGTCATCGCTTCGTAATCGCATTAATTTTTATTCATTCTCGCTAAAAACGTTAGCGATCAAAAAACAAAAGTGTTTAAGATTTCAAGTGAACCGATAAACAAGGATTTTTCGACTTATGTCTCCGTGAGTTATTTTCCTCGTACGTAAAATATTCTTGCCCGAAAATTTTGAGGTTATGTGTCCCGAAGAGGTTAGGATTTTCGATTCCTCGAAAAATCCGGCAAAAAAAGACGAAAAATGTTTTGAAAATTGACAAACAAAACGAAATTCTGTTTTTCAATCATCGCTGTTGCCAAAATCTCAATTTAATCGCTTCGTAAATAATTTTTAGCGCCTGCATTCGCAATGTCGGGCAGTGATCGAGAAGATTCGATCACGACGTTAAATACGGCGCTCAACAAATCCATGATTTTGATGGATAGTCCGTTAGAGCCTAAAAATAAGACAAAGTCTGGTAAGCTCATAAAAATCAATGAAAAAATCCAGCCCGCGAGTCCCTCTTCCGAAGCTCCGCCCGTCGCGCGTAAGAGTATTCTGAAAAAATCAAAAAGTCAAGATATTTCAGAAGATCTTGATTCCTCGAGGATTCTTCCCGACAAACAGTTGGATCCTTCGCCCCAAAATGAAGAATCCGTACAAAATCACATGCCGAGACCGCAAAACGTAAGCGATTACTCGGCATCTAGCATTTCGCCGTAACGAGCGAGAGCCCGTTTCAATTTTGTCAATTTTCAGCTCCAAGACTTCCTCCGAGAAGATTCCATCATTCTGGACCCGACTCAATCGACCTTCGACTTGGCAGATTTGTCCGACAGTGAAGAAATGTGGGTTATCGACATTCCAAAAACGGTAAGCGCACGTTTTATGCAAAAAATTCACTCGCCGATTCCGAAATTTCGTTCCTGGATCCTCAAATTAAAAAAATTGCTTAAATTACGTCGTTATTGTGACGTAACGCAAATTTTATCGTTTCACCGCATTTTTTGAGGAATTTTTTGACTTTGAACGAATTTGCCCCAAGCCACGCAATTCTGGATTAAAAAACGAAAAAAACGAGTCCAAGTTGGAGCCTTTTCGTTAAATTTGACCGGAAATATGAATTTTTCAAAATTTTCAGGTCGACCCGAGAAAGTTGAGCGGCCAAAGATTGTCGTTTGGAAAGAAATCGAAATTAAAGATCGGCGACGATCGTTATTGCGCAGTAAACAGAAACAACGTGGGCAGCTTGACGTGGGTTTTCAATACAGGGGAAAAAAGTAAACCGTACCAAGCGGGTGAGTAGCAAAAAGCCATAAAAAACGATGCGATTATGCGAAAAAAAAAAACAGCCGTTGATTGAAACATTTTTTCGTGTGTTTTCATGAACGAATAAAATTCAGTCAACGTCACACCGACGGCATCAGTAACAATTAGACGAAAACTACCGACAACCCCGAAACAAGTTCCTGAGCCTTTGGATACGAGCACCGTGCCATTCCCATCAAATCTAAAAATTCGACATCCCTTTTTTGGTCCTAGCGAAGATGTTAAAAATTCGTTACGTATCAAAATGGCAAGTAAATGAATCGAAATTTTCTATGCAATTGTACACACTTAATTTTTTATACGTATCATTAATGTTATATCAATAAATGCATTTCCGGATGCGCTATAGAAAAATACAAAAAAATTTTCCTCTCAAGCTCGAAACTCATCCCAGTTCGATTTGCCAATAAATTTTCATCCCGTCGTTTCGACTCGATTTCCACGTCGACAAACCGCAACGAAAATCACGCTGGAAACCACAATTTAACGAATTTCTCTTTATTAAAAATCCTTACAAATCAGCTCGCACTGATTTCCTCTTTCTTGTGAATTCCGAATCATTGCTCTTTCATATTCAACGATCCAACGGCGTAATTTCATAATTAGCCCTCCGAGTGCCACAAGTACCGGATTTTTCGTTTCTTTATAGTGCATGAAGAATTAACGAATGACTAAAACAACCTCGAAATTCATTATTCTCTAGGTAAATGAACCAAACGTGGAAAAAATTTCGAACATTGTCCTGGAAAAATGCAGTTTTGCGTAAAAAAAATCGCAAACTCAATATTTTGCGTATTTTCATAATAACGTCAATGGTTTTTTGATGTTCGGTTTGTCATTTGCAAATAATTGTCTATACGAACACGGCACGTTGATTTTTAATAAAATGAATTCTGTTTTTATTCAATTTTCAAGTAAAATCATGCATTTCGTTGCATTCCAACGATGCAAACTCCGCATCATGACATTTCCGCGTCATTTTTGACGATGTTGGAGTTTGCATCGTTGGAATGCAACGAAATTCCGTTTTTTCTTGAGCAGATCTCGAGATTCTCATGAAATATTTCATCAGGACAATAAAACGATATTTTTTTAGGATCAAAACCCAAAATCGGCACGAAAATCGTCATGGTTTTTGAAATTCAACGAAAAATTAATAGACCAAGTATTTTCCGTTGCATTCCAACGATGCAAACTTCAGCGTCATGACAAAATTGAGTATAATTTGGATGCGAATAATTTTTTCTTAAAGGTTGCTCGACAATTCAACAAAAAGTCGAGAGCAACGATCCAAAACTGCAAAATAATCATTTTTCTCCGTCCAACAATTGTTATCGATATTTTTCGATGGCTAGTGATCGCTGGTCCATGGTAAAACGATGTTTCTTTAGTAAAAGTGGAATTTTAATGTTAACAATAATGGCGTAGAAGATTTTATTGATCCAGAGCTCAAAGTTATACTGAGAAATATAATAATTGCGTTAATAATGTTAATAAACAAAAAATCGAACAATAATTTACAGTTTTTTCGAAAGACGATCGATCCGTTAGTTTCCGGTGAAAACTCGAAAGTAATTTGTGTTGAAATCAAATAAACATTCCGTCCAGAATTGCGAGTGTATAAAATACATGGAAACGCAAACGAGTCTTCGTTGTTCGCACGATATTGGGATAAACATTTTAAAAATCGATTAAATCGTAACATTTTGACGATCGACCGTCGAATAACAAAAGCAACGTCCCTAAAATCAGGATCGCGATGGCATTGGATAACATGATTTGTTCAAATAATACAATTTTCCTAAAAATTCTAGTTTTCGTTATAAAATATATAAAGATAAATGAGTCCCTGTGATTTTCCTGTCGTAAAACTCGACGAATTCGATTGGGGGGCAGAAATTTTTCAAGGGACGATCGATCGTCCGATAACGGAAGTAAAATTGTATATTCAGCAGCAGAAAACACAAATATCATGTCGATCCCGCGATCTCGTGAGATTATTTGATAAATGGAGCAAATTTTAGAGGAAGAAACGAACAAGACGAAACGGTGGTTAAAAATTGGCACGATTATAAAATTTTCGAGGAAACCAATGCCTCTGTTTGAAAACTCGACGTGTGAGCGAGGAAGAATAATTATTTAGCATGAATTTCGAGTGAAAATCGCTGCTGAAGGAAAAACAAAAGTTACCAATTAGTTAATACAATAATTTTGGTTAAGGGGTTTTATATACAGTTGGAAAACTAAAAAAAAAAACTTGTTTTTTTACGAATTTTTTCTGGATAGGGATTTCATCCGATGAATAAAAGGCAAGGAATCAAATGTAGTGTCACCTTTCAACTCTCTATCGCCATTTTTTATTTTCAAAAATATAGCTTCACATAGCTCCTGTCGTTGTGTACTCTAAAAAAAAGGCGTTTTGCGGTGAGCAAGAAATCTCCGGTTTGGATCAGCTGAAATAAAAAAACCAAAAGGATTTGTTTAGTGGATACATGAGTCCAGGTATTCATCGAAGGAATAAGATATCCGGAATTTATTTCTATCTTTTTTGAACCATTAAATGAAAAAAATTTGGTCGAAAATTGGAATTTCATCTTTGAGGTGCCGCCATGTTATCAAAATTCGAAATTCCAACTATTCCTTCGATGAACACCTGGATTCATCCATCTACTAAACAAATCTCTATGGTTTTTTCATTTCAGCTAATCCAAACCGGAGATTTCTTGCTCACCGCAAAACGCCTTTTTTTTAGAGTACACACGGGAGATCAACTGCAGGAGCTATGTGAAGCTATATTTTTGAAAATAAAAAATGGCGATAGAGAGTTGAAAGATGACACTACATTCGATTCCTTTGCCTTTTATTCATCAAATGAAATCCCTATTCGGAAAAAATTCGTGAAAAAACAGTTTTTTTCGGTCTTCCAACTGTATATAACCCCTTACCGTAATAAAATAATGGTAAATATAAATCGAAATAATGAAATACATATGAGGCACATATTGGGGTAAGGCTATTAAAATTCTAGGCACTGATATTTTCCCTCGATTTGATTGGGAATTCGATCGATTGTATTTCCTGGATAAATAATCGAGGATCATGTTCTCGGCGAGCTGAGTAATCGCTCGCGTTCTTTTTCTTCTTCGGTCAAGTACACCCTCGTAATAACAATGTCGCCTGTACTGAGCGTCTGACACGCAACTTCAGCGACCGATTCGATTATTTTTTCTGTCCTATTGCCTAAAGTTTTTTGACACATGCACTGACATTTGTTCGAGGAGTTTTCGTTGTTTCCCAGCGAGAAAATATCGCCGCTCGAATACGTTACGGACGACAGAATGGCTTCGAGTTTCTCGATTTTTTCGAGACCGTTCATTTGTCCATCGGACAAAATTTCGTCGACCATTTGCATCGATTCCGTGAGGGTTGATCCGTCTCCGGTTTTTCCAAATATGGGATCGCCTGTTATTTCGAAAGGCGCACATAAATAATAATAAAACGAAAAATACTTGAAGTTTTTTTTTTCTCGAATGCTCACCGGACTGCGAATTATCGGACGTGCAACTGTCCAGGCTGGGAAATTCGGCATCTTCGTTTCTATCCTCGTCGTCCTCATCCTCGCTACTGTCCCCTTTTTCATGTCCCATTTTTTCCAGTTTTTCAAGTTTCTTGGCTACTTTGTAATTGCCTTTTAATTTGTCTTTCTCGTCCTCGGTAAGCACCAGATAACGGAGAAGCCGAATCTCCCGATTGCTCAACACGATGTTCTTGCCGGTATTCTCTTCCATTCTCTTTCTCAAATCCGCTACTTCGGTGTCTATTTTTCTTTGCTTCTTACGCGCTTTCACGTCTATTGGATTTATGTGCATTTGCACTTGCTCTTCGCACAGTTCCGTGAACAGTTGTTGCATTTCCGGTTTAATGAGCCTGAAAACAACAATTTTTCCATTATTATTAATCATCATTATAAATTAATATTTATAATCATGATAATTATTTATTATAATTATAATAATTATAAATACAATTAACAATAAACTAATTATAATAATTATAATTTAAATTATCAATAAATAAATTATTATTAATATTAATTTATAATTATGAATAATTGGGGATAATTATAAATATAATTTTTCGTTCGCCCGTTTTTTGGATCGTTTTACTGCATTTTTGGCTAATTTTTTAACTTCGAGCAAAATTGCCCAGACTCACGTGATCCTGGATTAAGAAATGAAAAGAATGAGCCCAAGTTGACGCCTTTTCGTTAATTTTTACCAGAGATATGAATTTTTCGAAATTGGAAAATTGGACGCCGAGTCGTATTTTTTGATAATTAGTCAAATTAATATTTTTTCGCGCTGCACAAAATAGGGAAACCTCGTTTGGATTAAACATACCGAGACATCGATGTGTAGACCTGTGGGACGAGGCCGAGAACGTCGCTGCTAGCGTAAATGAGCATTTCCCGTGTCATTGGCCTGCGAGCCCAATATCGTTGATCGCGACGATAAATATTTTTCAATTGTTCTTTCACAGGATTGCAGGATGCACCATAAATTTCGCAAAGCGAGTTAAGATTCACGTTTTTCACTTTATAAACTGGTTTCCCCGTGTCTTGGAATTGGAGAACTGCATGGGCTGCCTGAATGAATAAAAAAAACATGGGAAAAAGACTCAGTTCAGGTTTTATGCGTGGAAAATGATGATTTATCGATTTAAGTGAACGCGAGATTTTTTATCGATAGCATTTTTCAAGTACAAACCTGTGTATCGAAAACGTTGCACAACGTGATGCCAAATTGATTGAAAAGGTTAACGCTATCGTTTCTGCAGTCATGCACGACCTGTCGACAAAAATAAACGTTCCTTAAAGTTGACACGGTACAATTAGCGCACCTCCCTAGACACACATGGGTCTGGGGCGTCCTACCGTTTTTTACTGTCCTTGGACTCGTTTAAAAAATCTAAAAAAATTCAGGAAACTCGTTTTGGATCTTTAGAAAGAGATGCTGCACCGGGTAATGGATAAAAATTGTTTTTTCATTGTTATTTAACCCTCGATCGGTGACCTTATTTATTTTTTTCACATTTTTCGATAATCAATTTTGAAAAATTCATATCTCCGGTAAAATTTAACGAAAAGGGTTCGACTTGGGCTCATTCTTTTTGTTTTTTCATGCAGGTTAACGCGAGCCTTGGACAATTTTGCTTAAATTGAACAAATTAGAAATTAAAAAGATGCTCCACTCGGTGATGGATAAAAATTCCTTTTTATCATTGTTATTCAATGCTAATCGTCACGAAAACCGAGAAATTCACGCCATTCCCCGAACGGGCATCCCAGACCCATGTGTGTCTACCAACGTTAAAAAAACCAGAAAAAAAGGAAGAAAATAGAAATTTCATGATTATTCAATGATTTCTTCGACGAGAAACTCACTTTAATGACTTTGGAACTCTCCAGCAGATTTCCCAGGCCTCCAGCTTTAATAAGATTGGGCGAAGTGAACAAATCAAAGACGTAGATCTGGCCGAGCATCGTACCGATTTGTAAGAGTGTCAGTTGGCCTCTAGGTCCGAGATTAATACCTTCGCAGTCGAAGGAGACAACGACGTTGCCATTTTCGGTCAAAGAGTGTGTGGAATTGATAATATCGTCGACAATTTGCAGGCATTCCTTTGGGTTCACGACTATTTTCGTTTGCTGGAGTTCTTTCGTTCTCCAAGCATCGCCAATGTGGGAGGACTGTAAAGTTCGGTCTTTTTCTGTATTGTCAGCGAGAGTTTTCATGACGAGAGTATTAATTCGTTGTTTTAAGGTTTGCTGCTGCAAACTCAAAGTGGGCGAGCTATTATTATTTTCTACTGAGCCAGTGAGGCCGGTTGACGGCGTTTCCGTTTTCGTTGATTCGTATTGCGGTGTCGTTGAAATAGTCGAATTCCTAATGGTCGATTCTTCCGTTGTGACGGTTTGCTCGGATGGCAAGTCGGGCTCGGAAGTTTGTGAGCCTTGGGACGTGTTTTTATTGGGATTCTGAGCGATTTCTGCAGGGGAGAAACTTTTGCGAGGATTTATGGTCACGACGTTCTTTTGGACGTGAAAAGCGTCTGGAAACATTTTGAGAAACGTGGACAAATCTTGGGACGTTGTGAACATGGTAATCCATGATTTTTCGGGAAAAGCGTCAGAAGCCAATGCTAATAATTGTTCGACGAGAAGAGAGCCAGTTTTTTCGATTTGTTTTGTAAAAAATGTGATTAATCTCGCCATCATTTGTTGATCGATCGGGGCATCTGGCTCGAGCTCGTGGAAGGGCGCGCCCTCGATACCTTCGTATCGTTTGAGAATAACGTTATTTTCGGTGACGACGAAATCGTCTGGATGTTTAGCGAGAAAATCTCGAAACTCTTTGTAATGTTGGCCCGAAATGTGACGGACTTCCGGGGACGCTTGGGACCGATGTCCCAGTAAACTTTTTATTGGAACTTCCGTGCCAGCTCCATATTGCATTAATTTATTAGTAAAATACTCAACAGCTTCTCGGGCATAATCACGTTTGTTAGTTTTAGCGAGACCAGCGTCGTCGTCTTCTACGACGGGTTGAAAAGTATTGACTGAAACGTAGTCTCCGTCGATCACGAAGAGCGTTGGATATTGCGACAAAAAGTTTTTCAATCCGCTCTGCGAACCTCCCGCGATACGTCGCATTTCCTTCGTGAATCCTTTCGCTCCGAATTGACAACTGAGGTCGTGCAATGTACGGGGTCCACCTTTGTCCATCAGTCGCTCGAAAAAGAACAGTAACGTCATATTTCGGACCAATTCGTATTCTGAACTTTCCATTTTACGGAGAAAATCTAACTCTGAAAAGAGGAAAATCAAATTTAGTTCAAACGAACAAGCGAAACACGTTGAAAACGCAATTAATTACATCGATAATCAAGTTATTTTAATCATTGATTAAATTAATTAAATTCTGAAATATCGTACTAGCAATTATTATTCAAAAATGAATCATAAGAATAATAATTAATTAATAACTAATACTTAATTAATTATTATTAATTAATTAGCTAATAATTATCTAATTGACAAATTAATTAGCTAATTAATTAGCTAATTAACCAATTAATTGGCTAATAATTAGCTAATTATGTTAATTAATATAATTATATATTAATTATATTAATTTATTAATGGACTAGCTAATAATTAGTTGTTATTGATTAATGATTAATTATTAGCCAAATTATTTCAATGTCGAGACATCGACCATGATTGTGGGAAACGATAACCCGAAAACCTCATATTATCCCATGGAAATCGAGCTACGCCATTAGTGTCGAGTTTTCTTTTGAAAAAATGAATTCTATGGTCCCCGGAAAAATATCAGTGCCTACCGATAGGCAACCCACCAGACAGACGTGCATACATTCAAAGAGTCACGCACTGCACGTATCGATAGGCGGCCCTCGCATAAATCAACTCGCCCACGCGATACTTCTCGATAATGACGACATTTTGCTACCTCGCCTTTTAATGCATAACACATCGATGCTTTTTTGTCATTTTATAATCAAACCGTTGGTCAGAAAAAATGGAAATTCCGTATCAGTTTTAGCTCCCACGAAAATCACGTCTCACTCGCTGTCTTTTATTTCACCTCATTAGCCAAATAGTTGGGGCATTATGTAAAGCTCTGGCAAGCACTTTGGGTGGTGCTCGTGCATACAAAACGGACAAGAATGTTAGCGAATACATTAAATAGCCATTATCTCATACTTTGCGGGCCGCACTTTTTCCTTTGACCCAGATATATCAAAAAATTAATGAAACTTCGTAAAAATATAATGAAATTGAATATAAACGTAATTTTTGTAATTGAGTTCGTGATTTTCGTGAATTACATAAATTAGACGATGTTGAAGTTTGCATCGTTGGAATGCAACGAATTTCAGTTTTTTATTGAGATTTTGATTAAATCTCTCGGCAGGACAATAAAACGCTTTTTTTTAGGATCCAGACACAAAATCGGTGTGAAAATTGTCATGGTTTTTGGAATTTAACAAACAATTAATAGAAAACGTATTTTTTCGTTTGATCTCAACTTTGCGAACTTCGGTGTCGGTAATTTGTTTGAATTTGTGATTTTACATGCGATCGCATTTCTAATTGTTCCCAAATTCATTCGATTCTTGTAATTAATCGATTTCTGATTCATTCGTTAATTTTAAATGATTCACGGAAAATTTATTTCTTGACTTTGAACATATTTGTTGAAAAATCAATAACAAAATGTTTTCGCAATGACGTTGAGGATGCAAAAGTGAAAAAAATAGTTTAATATTCATAAAATTCAGAATCGCTCAAAGTTTTTTGGATCGCTAGAAAAAACGATGAAAAACGACAAATTTTTATCGCTGGTTGAATCAAAAACTTGTTGAAAATTGAAAAAAACAGATTTTTCAAACTTTTTCTCAAAAGCATGCGACTTGGATGCAAAATTTGACTGCACGGTAGAAAATTTACTCCAAATTTGAACAAAATCTGTTGATAATTGATCGTTGAATGATTTTTGCTGCGCCAAATTGTTTCAGAGTTCAAAAGAGACCCAAAACAGCATTTGCGGTCGAAAATATTGTCACATATCGCGTTTTCTCATTCGAGCATGAAATCTTGTTGAGCGAACTTGTCAGATGGCCAAACATTGACATTGGGCCGCGGGAAGGTTATGAATTCCGAATTTATTTACGAAGGAAACAAAATGACAACGTACTTCCGTAGCGTTGATACGATTTTTCGAACGAGATGAAAAATTCGAAGAATTGAATCGCTAGGAATTGTCAGCAGGGCAAAAAACACGAAATTGACACTGAACTTGACGTTTTATGAAAAAGATCGATGTTCTCGTATTTATGAGTGACAATCGGATGGAACGAGAAGAAATAAATGATTATGATGGAAATTGAGCACATTTTCGATGAGAATTAATTCGTCACTCCCTTCGAAAATGTATATGGCGGAGACATAACCTCAAAAAAAAGTAAAAGTTTGTATTCACCTTAGTTGGAGTTGTTGAAAAGAAAAATGTTTACTTTGGCAGATTGAGTTTGGACATATGTTCGCAGGTGCGATGTTTATGGTCGTCCTAAAAAGATGTCACTTGGTAATGGAAAACACTAATGATGATTGATAATGACACGAATCAAACGAGCACTCACGATCCTCGTTAACTCCACCGATGAATAAACATTTTGAAAAACTGGCGAGTCGTTGTTTTTGCTGATTTATTCGTCAGAAGGCAATCACTCTTTAGATAAACTCTTAACTATACACTAAATACGTAATACTTGAAAGGCTCAATTATGCATACAAAGTTTACGGGATGGCGACTGTTACCCCCTTAACGCGGAGCTACGCGTAAGCCAGCATGCTCGTCCCAATAATTCCATGCCATTCCCGTTTCTCCCCAACGTTTCCTTCAGCCCACAAACTTTTATCATTACAATAATCCTTTTCGAAAAACCATCATTCGTTAGAGCATAATACACTAATATGGGAATTCCATGGGCTCATCCCCAGACCGTATTTTACCGATAACTTTACTTACGGTACATTTACAGTCACTTACCGTCACTACACCGACCATGAGCAACTTGACGATTCATTGGTCGCAACTTCTGCCCTTCGTATCCAATCAATTTCGCCAAAATCTCGCCAATCTCTTTCCAACTACAGAACTTTGTAAGAAATTTGAAAAAACGGACAAAAATTAACATCCCAGTTAGTAAATTTAGCAAGAAATTGAAAAAAAACACTTCGAAAAATATTACAGCGATCGAAATTCGTACTCGATTCACTGCTCGATACTTTTCGTTCGAAAAAATTCCATAATGCTCAATTTTAAGGTAGTAATTGAGCCCAGTAAACCAGGCGTACTATTGGGTACGAGGTACTCGAACGGTGTTGCTACGGTACTGGTATGAAATACCAGCGCCACGCCGTATCGGTACGGTGGCAGTATGTGTTACCACAGTACGGCGTACCACTACTGTACCGATACTATGTACTGTTCGCCAACTTGATACGTTTTCCACAAAAGTGACCCTAATGTATCGGTACGGTGTACTGAAAATGTACAGTTTGCCACTTTGGTACGTTTTCCACAAACGAGACCATACTGTACTGGTACGGCGTATTGAAAATGTACCGTTTTCCACTTCCGTACGTTTTCCACAAAAGAAACGCTACCGTACCGGTACAGTGTACTGAATAGATAGGACGCGAAAAATGTTATAAACAGTAACTGTACCGTACCGGTACAACGTATTGAAGGGGTACTGATGATATTATCCATGCATGCGGGGGTATACAAGAAATGCTCAGGAAAATCGTGATTACATAGAATACCATGAAAATGAATGAGTATCCGGTGACATTGCCTCATCGGATATTTTATCTTCGGTCTTGCCACGGGTGTGAAAAGTAAAAAAAATCTGTATAAATATTAAGCATCACTCAAAATTTTTGTACCAGTTTCATTACTATTAAATATAAAGTGGTAACGCAGTCCTGTGGACAGCGCAACTTTTTAGTGTTAAGAAGGACGCGCGATCAAATCCTGATGATGAATTATTTTTATGTTTTATTACAATTATTTTTTTTTTCAATCAAATTGATCAAACTATTGAGTTTAGTTATTGGAGCCATTCTAATATGAGGTAAATGAAAAAAAAATGCTAATAAAATTATACCATAGGACTGAATTGTGAAAAACTCGGATGTTCCAAAAATACGATTTTTTCATCCAAGGATAGAATTTCATTATCATTCATGCGTTTAATTTTTCTTTTATTAAAATAGCTTTAATGACACAACTTAATATGATTGATTTCGGTGTAAACAGAATTTAATATAGCATTAAAAAAAAAAAAAAACTGAATTATTCCTGTCAGGACTTGATCGCACGATTCTCTTGCCACCGGATTGTGATGCTGCCAACAGGACTATGGCAATTAGTTTGTAGGATAAAGTTGTGAAACAGGTACAAAAATTGTGTGTGGCTCTCAATATTTATGGATGTTTCATTTTCTTTACTCATGCATTCTCGGTAAGAATAAACATTATTCATTGCCACTGATATACGAAACGAGGATGCATGAACATGCAGTTACATTGAAATACCGTCCATTCATGTATACGTCTGAATTCGTAATGATATTGCAGCGAATTGTACTCACATCGTACTACTACAATTAAAGTACGCCGTACTAGCACAATTAGAGTACGCCGTACTAGTACAATTAGAGTACGCCGTACTCGTACAATTAGAGTACACTGTACTGTCAGATTTCGCATGCAGTAGTACGGTAACACGGTACCACGGCAGTCTCGTGCGAACGTTCGATCTGAACGGAGAGTACTCTGGGACGACTGATTGCTAATTTATATAGTGATGAAAAATTTATTCATCAAAGTCTTCCAAGTGTTTTTACGGCAGGAGCAAGATTTGCGATTTCATTTGTCAGCAATAATTCAATAAGGTAAGAACAACTCTAGTATTTTACAAGGCTTGATGCAGATGTGATGAAAATAACGATATATTGTTAATCTCCACATCATTTATGTCAATTATAATAAAAAGAAATGCATGTGGTCCATATTGTTTTCAGAAAAGATTCGCCGTTTTAAGAAGAATCAAGCGAAGATTGTGGCCGCCAAAATCGATTTTGGGAGGAACTCGATCTTTATTTATCAACACACAACTAGGACGGTCATCAGATACTGAGATAATCACAATACTGCAACCGAAGAAATGACTCCACTACCCGGATCAGGCGAAAAAATTGCGACAATTTCAACGAAGTAAATTGTACATGATATCAAGATAAGTTGTTCATATTGCTTAGCGGTACAGATTTTATTTTTATGTATTCATTCCACAGCTTCGACTAATAAATGAATTTTGTAAAAAAAAACTAAATTGCTATCCATATATCTGTTTTTTTTCTATAACCCGCCTTTTAGCAGCACAATACCGGTACGGCGACGGTATTGTGTACTAGAAAACATAACCTCACAGAGGTATTATTATCAATATTATATAGGTACCGTACTGGTACTGCGGTAATACAGATATTGTACCATACTGATATTGTGGCGGTACTGTACTGGTACTCAGGCGGTACGGTGTGCTACAATTTATATAGTAAAAACGTACATCATCAGTACATACCTAAGTACGGTATTGGTACTGTATCAATACAGCGTACCGAAATCTACGATTGAGGCATACGCTATCAATATTTCAGCAGTATCGTACTGGTACGAGAGTCGTACCATATCAGTACTGTACCAATACGGCGTACTGGCATAATCAGGTGTACCGGTACATTTACGCCACCGTAAGTGTACCGTACGGGTACCGAGAGAGCACACCGTACTGTTATGACTTACCGTCAACCATACAGTGGCAGTACCGTGGCAGTACCGCGTGCCGGTACGCTGTACTAGTATCGTACCCTCACGGTACGCACGTACCTGGTAGGTTTAGTACCAGTACGCGGTGGAAGTGGTGCTCGCATCGTACCAGTACCGTACCAGTATTTTGTTTACTGGGAGTTTTATGATGAATCTCAGTTTTCGTTGTATTTTACAACGAATTCTTATCAATTTTGAGGAGAAATCGAAATTTTCATTTTAAGATACAATTAATGGTATGAAATCGATGTTAAACTCATGAAATTACGAATACGAACATCTTTTTTCTGGTTCTCTGTAGCCTCTTGAGAATTCGACTGGATTTTTTTCTTTTTTGTCCCAAATTTCATTCAATTATCTGACCAGCAATTCTAAAACCACGAATATTCTACCTCAAAAGTTTCTCTTATCATTTTTAGGCAAATTTGGGCAAAAAACGTGGGGAAAGATGGTCAAAGAAGTTTAATAATTGGATCAAAGTCCCCCTCGTTCTGTTTGACTGCTTTTTTTAATTAAATTTTTGCTCACTTCAGAAAAACAGAGGAACAAAATGACGGACAACGAATATCGAGACTATGGCATAAAATTTTATTTAATTACATATTATAATAAATTCGTAGTTGCGGGCGTTGCTTCAGAGACTTCGAACGCGTTTTCTTTCTCTGTAGAGTGTAACCTGTTGGACTGGAAATAAAAAAAAATCATTACAACGTCTAAACGAAACCTGGACTGTGTTTTCATCGTCCGAGCAATGAAGATTCATTGGTAAACTTACCAAATGGATCGAAATTCATGAATTCCAACTTGTCGCCGAGTCTCTCACGTACTCGCAATACCTTGTGGCCAGAGACTGTACTTTCTACCAGAACCAGGATGTGTCTGGCATAATGAGACTCAATTAATATCTTTTAAATCCTGATTGAGGCCGAAGCCTCGAGCAAGACGCACATTTGGTCGAGTGATCGCTCGCCATTAAATTAATTGAATTATCATAATTACGAAATTCGATCTGTTATTTTTTTATTATTTAAAAATGAGTAATTGTTGTCATAAATTACGAGCGCAAAGATGAAGAAATTATGGCTAATTAGGCATTTTTCTGATTTAATTAACCATTATTTTAATTAATTGTCATATTAATTGATTTTGGCAAAGTTTCGATGTTGGAGAATTAATTTTTTCTACGAACGCGGCAATTGCAACATCGCAGGTTCAAATAATCACGAAAAAACATTGTCATTGCGACGACTTACTTGCTTTTGACCCTCTTCGCAAATTGAATTGCACTCAAAAAGACCATCGTCGTTTTTTTTTGTCAAGTCGTTGAACAAAATGATCAAAACTTTGCCGATTTGTTTAATTTTTATCGGACGAGTTTGAGGTTATGTTATGGATCTCGTTCGTGCACACGATTTACACGTAACCGCAGCTTTTTGTGACTCTTCCTATTCGCGTTCGCCGCCGGCGAATCATAATCAAAGAATTTTGTCGCAGCAGCTCACGCGGAAACTGGACTTGAGGCTCTGACGCGTCGCAACTTTTCTCAGTCGGTAAAAAGCGAGCGCCGAAAGTTTTTGTCGCTCAAACTTTTCAACCTGGAACTTTTTTTGAATTTTAAACTCAATTCGTACATCAATTTTTCGTAATTTGCAGCCCCAACAGTTTTCAACGTTATTTTCTTCGATTGCGATTTATTTTTTCGATCTTTCCATGAATAAAAAAGTTTTTACGAAGTTGAAGCTCCAGGACGATTAAATATTCGAAACTCACGTTTTTTCATTGAATGCATCAATGTCGGTTTTTGAAAAATGAGTTTATTTTTACAACAATATAAAAATAGGTTAAATTCTCATAGTCAAAAGTTGCAAAAGCGTTTCAACGGGGATTCAGTTCAGTCAATCGCACGAACAATTGCCCGGAACGAGAGTAGTCGCTCAAATATCGAAAACGCTGACGATTTAAGCTTTTTCGACCTTAAGTTTGCTCTCGTTAGGAATGGAAGAAAAAAAAGGCACTTGAAGCTCCAGTTTTTCGTAAACGTTTTAATAGCATGTTGTTTTTTTTAGTCAAACCACACAAAAAGTTTCAGTTCACCACTGCAGTGTAAATTACGATAAAGTCGGCCCTACGAAAGTAAATTTTGGTTGCGATTGAATAATTTTGTTATTTTCAATTCCCCGGCAGCGTTAATTGGAGGGGAAAAAGATTGTCCAGCTATTCGAGGCTCACGGCTCGAATTCTTTTTCGAAAAAACGAAAAAGTTGCGCATTTATTGGAGTGCGAAGAAGAAAAATTGCGTCGAGTTCTGCTGAATTAGATTTTTAATGGTAATTTGTGCGTGGATCACGGTTTTCGCCGTTCTCTCGCTCGATTTTTTACACTCTACAGTTTTCAGACTTTTTTCAAGTGGAAAATTAAGGTGTAAATGCGAAAAAAAAATATGTACAAACCGCAACCTTAATTTATATTCGCAACAAGAGCGTGAAAACCAAAAAGGTCAATAATTTTTAACTCGTAAAGAAATAATTGATTGCTCGAAAAGTAAAGCGGATTCGAGTTGTTTGCTTGCACGAAAAAATCTCAATATTCTAGGGACATGGATAAATTTCATGAAAACGCGTATCACTTTGACGAATACGCTGTGATGAAAAAAAGAAAAAAAAGTAGAAGAAAAATGTAGGAAATGAAAATGGACGATTGTATTTTCCCTTTTCTTATTGATTTCGTTGATATTTGTATGAAAAATGGTCGATTTGCGGCATGAAATGCTTCCGGGCTGTGCCTCGAAGGATTTGTATGAAAAATATCCATGTCGTGGGATCGAATTTATAATTTAGAGGCAAAAAATATCGATCATGCGTTGACTTTTTCGTTGGCGATAATCTCCAGTCTTTTAACAACTTTAAGGATGTCTGCCGTTTTGGCGAGCTTGAGGTAATCGATTTGGCGGACTTTTTGCAAGCAGGCAAAGGTCGGTAACAATTTGCAAACGAGTCTGATGTGCTCCTCGAGCTCGTTGGGCGTCAATTTCGTTTTGAAAGAGTTGTCGAGCTTGGTAATTACTGTGTCCAATGGCAAGACACCTTTTTTTTCAACGACAAATATGTTGCGGAGAATTTTCGCCATCTCGGGGAGGCGCGAATACAGGGCGGCCTCTTTGTCGGCCGTCGGTGTACGAGTCATCGCCTCCAACGCTTTGGCCGCCTGTTTTGCACGAACCTGAAAAATAATGAATCTCGTCAATTCCTTCCTTTCGATATTCGCTCGATTATAAATTCGAGACGGTGTTGAAGTTTGCATCGTTGAAATGCAACGAAATTCGCTTGTTTATTGAGAATTTTTATTCAATATTTCGCCAGGACAATGAAACGATCTTTTTTTAGGATCCAAACACAAAATCGGTACGAAAACTGTCATGGATTTTGAAATTTAACAAAAAATTAATAGAAAATCGTATTTTTCGTCGGATTTCAACGTTGCGACCTTCAGTGTCGTATTCTAATGGTGTTGAAGTTTGCATTGTTGGAATGCACCCAAATTCTGTTTTTTATTGAGAATTTTTATTCAATTTTTCGCCAGGACACTGAAATGATCTTTTTTTAGGATCCAGACACGAAATCGGTATGAGAATTGTCATGATTTTTGAAATTGAACAAAAAATTAATAGAAAATCATATTTTTCGTTGAATTCCAACGTTGCGACCTTCAGTGTCGTATTCTAATGGTGTTGAAGTTTGCATCGTTGGAATGCAACGAAATTCTGTTCTATATTGAGAATTTTTATTCAATATTTCGCCAGGACGATGAAACGATCTTTTTCTAGGATCCAGAGACGAAATTGGTATGAAAATTGTCATGGTTTTTGAAATTGAACATAAAATGAATGGAAAATCGCATTTTTCGTTGAATTCCAACGTTGCGAACTTGAGTGTCGTAATTCGAGTTGGCAGGAAAATATGGCGACGGGATTCTCTCGGCCACTTGTCAAAACAGAGAGTTGCATCAGAAAAAGTTTTATTGACGCATGACCTTGAAATTAATGAGAATCGCTTTCCCACCGGACGAGCAGCGAGCATTATTTCATTTCAGAAAGTTTCTCGTTCGATAAAAAATCTTTTTCTGGCATTTGCGAATTCCATTGCGACTTAAATTAGCAAAAAAACCGAAAAATTCGTTTTTTTTTGCATCAGTAGCGAAAAACAAAAAATCAGCGTACCCGTTCTAGAAGCGCTTTGGGAATTCCTTTGAAAGCAGAACTCAGATAAGTTTGTTGCGTCGTCGGAGTAGCCGGCGGTGTATCGACAATAGAAATCTCTACTCTCTTAGTTTCGCTCGAAGAATCATCGTTGCTCGAATTTGGCATTGTTGTTCCTGGCGCGACACCGTCCAACGTGCTTTCCGACGTCATTTTTGCATCCGCCAGTCGTTGTAGAGCTTTCTCCATTCGCGTGTTGCAGTTGAACAAAGATTTTGCTCTTTCTAAAGTCGCCGAAAAAATAAAAAACAAAAAGCGAAATAAATTAAACCTGAACGTCGGCCTTGCAAATGAAAAATCATTTTTACAGTCAATTAAAAAAATTTAAAGCAATTAATCCAATTTCTTTGTGCAAAAAATGACAAAAAATGTAAAAAATTTTCAAATTTTAACATTTTTCAATTTTGAAATTTTTCTTATTTCAATTAATTATTCACTTAATTATCCAATTAATTATTCAATTAATTATCCAATTAATTGTCCAATTAATTATTCAATTAATTATTCAATTAATTATTCAAATAATTATTCAATTAATTACTCAATTAATTATTTATTTATTAAGAGTTCATTAGGAATAAATTAATAAATTAATAAAATAATTATTTAATTTGAAATGTTTTAATTTGAAAAAAAAATCAAACAAGCAATTTGGGAAATCATGAGGATCGTTCGTTAGCGAAATGAAAGAAATTTTTTCCTGTAATTCGGTATAAATGAGGATCCTTTGGTTGTTGTCGAAAAAGTGTAATTCCGAATAAACTCACTTATCCTCGCGATAATTTGACGATTGCTTAAGGATACTTTAAAACCGTTGTCTATAGACAGCATGATGTAGTTTTAGCTGCGAGGCTTTAAACGTTTTATGTTCGCTGCAGCTGTCCCGCGTTTATATAAATGTTTTTTTTTCCTCTTTACGAATTACATTCGAGATAATTGTTTGCTGATCGCGGTTAACTACATTATGTTCGATCGGGCTCGCGAATTAAGCAGCGTCAGCAAGCATCTTGGCCGAAAAAAGGAAAAATTGCACAATCGGTGAATTGAGGACAGAAAAATAATTGAGGAAGAAAATCGGGGCCAACGTTTATGGAAATTGGAGCAAATATCTCAATTCGAGGGGTTGCTCGTATTTGTTTTCTTTTTTACTCCAATGCGGATGATTTCCGTTGAAAATGTGCAACTTGTTGATTAATTTCTTATTTTTAGCACCTTTGCCCGCGATTACGTCATTTCGCAAACAATACTTTTTGTAATTGTTCATCGCGACCGTTTAAATTGCGCAAGTTAAGATTTAAAACACACAAAATCAGTGTGTTTTTCATTTCGCAAGAAAATTGACTCATTCGGGGCTTTTAATACGTTTTTCGACTCGATTTTTCCGCACGAAAATTCAACATCTTTCCAGGCAGAGAAAAATCATTTTAATTTTGAGCTGAATCCGCAAATTGCACTGTCAGCATGGCTGAGCGCGTATTACGTGCTGATTTGGGATTTTGAATAAAATTCAACGACTGCTCGAGTTGCCAAATCGTGAGCACTCATTCATGAACACGTGGACAGAATTTTCGCTGCGAATGTGGGTCACGAAATTGCAAGAGCAATGTTTAATGACGCAGCACGAAAATTGCTCCAATTCTGATTGGCGTTAATGAGAACGAGGTATAAACTAGATTTTATTGGATGGTTGAACAAAACGAAGGGAAAATTTTTATTTTCGTTGGTTTTTAACTTACCAAGGACTTCCTGGGCCGAGCGAGACTTTTCGGCGTTCGGTGGTTCCGGCAATTCGGCCAGTTCGATAGGCGGACACTTTTCAACGTCAAACTCTGGATGCCAACGAGTTATTTTCTCTTTTGGAATTCGCATCGGAGTTTCGAGGCTGAGCAAAAACTTTTCGTGCTCTTGTTTCACTTGGTCTGCAATATTTACAAAATTGATTCAGTCGAGAATGAACAATAATTAATTACTTATAATTATTCAATAATTAATAAATAATTAATAAAAACAAGAGATCGTTCTTGTTTGATTGGGGGAAACAGAAAATCGTACCAAGAAGCGATTTATAAAATTTCCTTCGTCTCTCGAGCATAATTCCAGGTCCCATGCCCATTTCCGAAGCGGATTTCAAAGCGTTGTCACAATTGGGGGAGTTCCTGCCACATTTTTCATCGATTACGGGAACTAAAACCAACTCGTATTTATCCTGTTTCGATGTAGATCCAAAATTGCGTAATTTCTCTTGATTAAAGACGAAAGCTTCTGGATAAATGGTCTTGATCTGGGCCAAATGTTCCAGCGTGAAATTCCGACGGAGAAGCTCCTGCACAGCTGGTTTTAGCTTGTTGAACGTTACGACTTCTTTACGATTGTGCAACATTGCCGCAACCTGTATGATCCATCAAATTTCGAGTCTCCCAATAATTGATCGTTCATCAAGAAAGTTTATGACAATTTTTACTAAATTAAATACTCTAACGGTGCTGAAGTTTGCATCGTTGGAATGCAACGAAATTCTGTTCTTTATTGAGAATTCTTATTCAATATTTCGCCAGGACACTGAAACGATCTTTTTTTTGGATCCAGACACAAAATCGGTATGAAAATTGTCACGGTTTTTGAAATTTAATAAAAAATTAATAGAAAATCGTATTTTTCGTTGGATTCCAACGTTGCGAACTTCAGTGTCGTATTCTAACGGTGTTGGAGTTTGCATCGTCGGAATGCAACGAAATTCTGTTCTTCATTGAGATTTTTTATTCAATATTTCGGCAGGACACTGAAACGATCTTTTTTTAGGATCCAGACACAAAATCGGTATGAAAACTGTCATGGTTTTTGAAATTTAACGAAAAATTAATAGAAAATCGTATTTTTCGTTGGATTCCAACGTTGCGAACTTCAGCGTATTTTGTCAGGACGACAAAACGATCTTTTTTATGCTCCGAACAAAAAATCGGTATGAAAATCGTCGTTATTTTCGAAACTGAACGAATATTCAATAAGAGAAAGCGACTTTGAAGTTTGAAACGTTGAAATTCAACGAAAAATATTGCTTGTGTTATTTATTTATTGAATTTTGAAAATCGTGGCTGTTTTTCGTCTGGACTGAGTTTTTGGGACTCGAGACACGATCGTTCTATTATCTGGGCCAAATATTGAATAATAATTATTAACTCAGCTCAATAGAAAACAGAATTTCGTTGCATTCCAACGATGCAAATTGCAACATTATTTAAAAAAGTATTTCCGGTAAAAATGCAATTTTTGTTGTTGTTTTTTTTTCCATAAACGTATTTTGTACTAAATGATTCATTTTTCATGGCTCCAAATTCATATTTTGGCAAAAACGAAAATCAAATGCAAAAAAGTTCGTTGCCATTGCAGGCCAAACGATCGGTCACGGTGTTGGGGTCAAAAAGCCCCAGTGTGTACTCGAACGGTTTAAAAAACAAAAGCGTCAGACTTTTTCGTGAGGACGAAATGTTATTTTTTGTGTTTTAAAATTCAGTAAGTTTGCTCACCGTGTCCACGCATCTGAATGCCTCAGCCAGGAACTTGTAGTTGTACGGCAAAGGCAGAGCCGGAGTTCCACTGTCTACGAGCGTTTGGTATCTCTGGTAAGCTGGGATCTTCGTGGGGCTGCATTTTGTAGGACTCGCCGGTGATTCCTTCGGTGCAAAAAGCAGACGCCGCTGCGGGCTCGCGTTTGCTGGCAGCTGGACGCTCTTCGTCGGGCTGAGCATCGACTTGTTCGGCAAACGAGCGAGTTTCGACGGGCTATTGAAAAACGGAGCAAAAAACAAGGTTCCAATGTGCCGAGTAACAATTCTGGTAACTGGTGGAGTTTTTTTTTCGTTTTGGATAAAAATATTGGAAATTTGATTTCGAAATTGACGAATCGGGGTCGATTTGAAAAAACGGACAAAATTCGGCGGAATTGGATGAAATAACGAAAAATTTCTTACCTGAGCGGAACTTCAACTTCGATGCTCTGAAATTTGCGAATCTGCGGTTTGTTGCTCTCATGTTTTTTCTCCAATTGTTCAATTTTTTCCTCGCACTTTCTGAATCTTGCGATGGACGCTTTGAGTTCGTTGAGTCTGGACGAAGTATTGATTCTCTTTTTGATTTCTCCGAGATTTAATTCGCGCCGAGACAATCTTTCGGGGAGGAGAGATTTTTTGGGTGTTACTGAACCGGCGGCGGGCGCTTCTTCGGTTTTTTCGACGGCGTGATTAGTTTCGGCAGATTCGATGGGATTTTTTTTCCTCGGACTGAGCAATCCCATTTTTTCGAAAGGTATGACCTTCGGCGCGGGCTGACTCGGAGAATCGGCGTTTATCTTGACGAAAGTGTCTCTGATATCCGTTTGACCTTCTTGCGGAGTAAATTTCTTGGATCGCGTCGCCCGCACTCTTGTACTCGCCTTGGGCGTCATTTTAACTCGCGATGCGGATCGCGCAATGTCCGTCTCGAAGCTGGTCGCATAAACAAGCTTGGGACTCGCGGGTCCTTGCGATAACTCCCCCGAAATCGCGTGCGGAGTTCTCCCTTCCGTTTCGGTCTTTTCCGAAGCGATAGTCTCGATCTTTTGGCTCGGAGTATTCTTGGTCGAGCGATCGAGAATGAGAACTTTACTCTTATTACGAATTTCATCGGTTGCCGGTCGTTTCCGCGAGTTGAAAAAAGCCGTGACCGACGGTTGCGGCATTGCGTTTTATATACGGATATATAAACTGTGAAAATACCTTTTTATGTTTGTTTAACTGTCCTCTTTGTCTCGTCGCGTATCGGAAGCTTCGACGAGCTGGCGATTTATCCAGCGTATTTCGACACTTTCGACTCGCACCAACACTACACACTCGCGTTCGGCCAAATTCTCGTCACGTCGATAAACGAAAATAAAATGAATTTATTTCCTTTATTGCATGCTCGTCGGGCCGCGAGCTCCAACGATTTTATCAACGTATCTTAATAATTACTCGTTTACCCGCAAAATCCCGCCTATTTCATGATTTTCGGCGCGAAAAAACAATACAGACGCCCCCAATCGCTTATTGTTTGCTATGAAAACATTCGCGCGACCTAGAAGTCCAAATTCATTCCTCAAGACGAAACGTGTACACTTTCTGGTTCGTCAAGCTGCCGCTCGCGGCGCTAGTGCTCGATGCCGACGGCCCGTTGTACTCGAGTTTTCATTGGTCGATTCGATGCTCCGTCGTAGAAAAACAAGCTCCGGATTTCTTTAATCGAACACGATTCGAATGATGATTAAAATTCTCACGTGCAGAAAGTCATGAATGAGCTAAAATTCCGAGTTTTTGAATAGACACACAAATTTTAAACAAGTTCTCGGAACTTTGAATCATCGTCGCGGGGATTCGCATTCGGTTTCTTGTCTCAATTTTCCGTGTGTTCATTGATCGAACTGTTTTTATGAGCAATTCGGAGTTTGATAACGATTGACTAATCGGTGCGGTGGATTGGATTTGTTTACGTGGAATTGAGAAACGAAGGATGCTGATTGGTCGGCTTGCGCGCAGGCGCGGCAACGGTCAGGTACATACGAATCTCCGTTGGCGCTGCTGCGTTTAAGGTGGCGTCTCTTGACTACTGTGCGGGAGAATGTCGTTTACTGTGTGTCGCGTATCGACCGAGTAAAAGACTCTTTTAAACAAATAGTCTTTAAAGTAACTGTATCATCGCTTGGAATAATATAATACTTAATTGTGTGAGTATCTAATTATGAATAAAGTGTAGATTAATTAAATCGGGGCAAGTGCGACGCGATAGGGAGAGTTTGCAGGAGCGGCTACGCGATATCGCGCTCATTTTCGTTTCCTGTAGCCATTTTGCTGTCCGTTGATAAATACAAGGCATTCCCGTACCGACTGGCGACTCGACCGCGTTCGAGAACAACTTTTCAATAACAATTATGATCAATTCAACAGTGTGAGTTTAATCAGTTGGTTCTTTAAATCCCATCAATCGTTTCGCTATTTACAATCTGAGGAAACTCATTCAGCATCTTTTTCCTCAATGCATACGCGTCGTATGCGTGACGGCCCTTAAAATCGGCCATTATAATACAAAGATTATGCCCCGCGACAAGCCTCCACTGTTAACCTGTTTCCTCTCGATATTCACGCCAAATTTCCCACTTGTTTATCGTGCATTATCGTCACCAAAAAACCCCAATTGTTGTTGCTCCAATCTTCAACGACAAACACCATTTTTTCGGTTCTCGTACTCGCATGAAAAATAGTCTCGTCGCACCGATTAAAAGTGCATGCATCGGCCAAAAATTAGAGGGAGGGGGAAATCCTTTTCACGCGTATCAGACTTGGCAACGATTTATTTCAAAGAATTCTAAACTCCTTATCGCAAAACGAAAAATCAATCCAATTACTCTCGTTATTTCGCCATGCACTCCAACCATAATTAGTACATCGAAAACGCACGTTAATTCTCTTAAAAATACACGCTCGCGATTCATAATCGCTCAAACAAAATTCGATTTTCCAATCGTGAATTTATCGCGTTCCTCGGCTTATTCTTGCGATGTATCGAAAAAAAAAAACAAGCCGACAGGAAACGAATTCGTTTTCCTGCCAATTATTTTTTTGCCGCTCCCAAAAACGCCAAAATCGAAGTTTCTATCGATCGCAGCAATTTATTCGAATGTAATTCGGCGTAAATGCATCGAGCGGCGTTTCTGTTTGACGGAAATGACAAAAAACGACAATTACAGATGAAAAAGTACCAAAAAATGGAGAATTCGGGGGGACGTGCGTCGGCGGCTGCCAAAACCAAAAAAGCGACACCGACCAATGAAGAAATAATTTATGAATCGGAAGTCGTGGAGGAGGAGGAAGTCGAGGAGGTGGAGGAAATTGTCGAGATCATAGAAGAGATCGAGGAGATCGAGGAAACGGACGAAGAGACGGTGGAAGAGACGGTGGAGGAGACGGTCGAAGAAACGGTGGAAGAAACGGTCGAACAAGCGGAAAACACGGAAGAATCGGCGGACGAGGCGAGGAGCGTGGGAAAAAGTGGTCAACAGAGTCAATCGAGCGTAGACTCGAACGTTTACGTGTACGGGAGTCACGAGGAGGACGATAGTCAGGAAGAGGAGCGGCCGGTGCGAGGAAAAAGCACGAGACGTCAACCGGAGCGTCAAACTTACCAGAGGAAGAAGAAAACTTCGGTGGTGACTTACGACGCGGACGAGGATTGGGAGGACGAGGAGAACGAGCCGGTGCAGGGCCGGAATGCGAAAGCGAGCGGAGGGAAAAGCCACGGCGTTGAAAGTTCTGTCCAGAAAACTCATTCTCTGAACGGCAAGAGGTCGGCGAGCGCCAGAGACGACGGATATTCCTCATCCAACAAATCCAGCATGGAGCCGGTCTACAAAGCTGCAAAAACAAGAGCATCCATGGATTTTGCTGATACTCAAAACCTGAGAAATTCGTTAATAATGCAGGAAGCCGAAGTCGAGGAGGAAGAGGATCAACACGAGATTGTCAAAAGCTCGGAAAACAATTTGGTGTACACGGTGCTTGGGTCTAAAAAGTCTACCAGCGCCAATGCCAAATCAAAGGACGCGTCTAATCAACTCCAGGAATCTGCTCATCGCATGAAAGTACGAAAGAGTTTTTTTTTATTCAATTTTTTATTTGTTTTATTGACCCTTCGTGGTCACACTGGGTTGATTCTACTCAGTCCATTTTCGAACCCGTATTGTGACCAATCCATAGGCCCGAAAATTCTCAAAAAATTACTAAACAACTCTTGGACATTCCAGTTTAGATACGAACAACTTTCCTGAAAGAAATCCAAGGCTAACATATTTTTTTAGATACAAAATGGAGAAAATAAACGGGAAAAAAAAGTTTTTTCGCTAAAATAATTGTCACTTGGTGGATTTTCAATATTTTTGCCTAAAATTTGGATCGGATATTCATCAGATCTGGTTCTTTTGTGAAAAAAATAGTAGGATAGCGCGCGATTGAAAAAACATATTGATTCCGTTATTGGAAGTGGGTCGATTTCAGAGTGGATTTTAGAGATTTAGCGTTAGCGGCGGTAACACTTATCGCCGCCAACGCACGATGGACACTGCAAACTGTCGTTAAATGACGATTACAGCCCCATTCGTTATCGAGAACTAGGAGATATTTACGTCACAAGTTGGTCACTGGGTGGATTCTACCCAGAGTGACCACGAAGGGTTAATTATTTATTGTTTTTAACGATCTGGAAGGCGTGGAGAGAATATTTTTCTCACACCTGATAAATAATTCTCGACTGGTCGTCATTTGAAAGTTTTCCCATTGGGCAAATGAAAAACCATGTCCAGGAGCGCTTCGTTGAGGCGTTCCATCATTTACTTTCGTTCGTTTAGTTGTTTCGTTGCGACAGGACTGTCGACAGTTTCGGAAAACGTTAATTTTGCTTTGACTTGAATTTTTCTTTGGATTTTTTCGTTTTTCGTTGTTTTTTTATCGAAATTCTTTGCCTGCGACGAACGAAGTATCAATAGTTGAATTCAATGTCCGTGTAGATGGAGCGCCTCGAAGAAAGCACGATCCCCATCGAGGGAGCGATTTTTTATGAGGGTGATAACATGGAAACTGTTTACGTGGCACAGTCCGTCACTGAAGATCAATATCAGTACGAAGAACAATCGACAGAGCCCGAGGAACAGGAATGGGAAGGGACCAACGAAGCTACGAACGAGAATCAAGAGCAAGAAGAAGAGGAAGAGGCCGAAGAAGGAGAATCGGTGCAGGTGAACAAACGATTCCTTTTTTAATACAAGATTTTTCGCGAAAATTTTTGTCTGGAACGTTTTTTTGGTATTTACGAAGAAAATTTATTGCATTGGATCGAAACAGGATCAAATTTTCCTTCACGAGGACGAGGATGGTCAATTGTATTTCAAGGACGAGAGTGGAACGCTCCAACCCGTTTACCTCACAGCCGATGGAAACTACGCGATAGCAGAAAACAGCAACGACGAGCAGGAAGTTGAAAACAATTCGAACAATCGTCAAGAAACTCCGAGCACACAGGCCGACGATTCTAGCAAAGGATTCGACGAAGACAGTTTCATCGTTCCGGAACTCGAGGTGCGTTCGGCCTTTTTTAAATTATTTTTATTATTTATTCATTTTATTATTTGTTTATGAGCCGTTTAGTTCACGTGACGTTGATTTTTGGACGCAGGCTCCCAATTCCAATGCAAACTCCAATGATCCCGACAACGAGGACAATACCGTCACCATTTCGCTCATCATTTCCGAGGACGAAAACGGCCTGAAGAGAACTCAGGTCATTATTCCAACTACCGACAACCTCAAGTGTGAATTGTGCGCTAAAAGCTTCAAGACCTCGTTCCAATTGTTGAGACACAACAGACTCAAACACGCTAGAGAAGAGGACATTACCACGCGCAATTTCCCGTGCGATTTGTGTCCCAAAAGGTATTACTTTTCCCTTTAACCGTCTGTAAACGCCTCCCTAGACACACATGGGTCTGGGGCGTCCTACCGTTTTTTAATGTCCTTGGACTCGTTTAAAAATCTGAAAAAATTCAGGAAACTCGTTTTGGATGTTTAGAAAGAGATGCTGCACCGGGTAATGGATAAAAATTGTTTTTTTTATTGTTATTTAACCCTAGATCGGTGACCTTTTTTATTTTTTTCACATTTTTCGATAATCAATTTTGAAAAATTCACATCTCCGGTAAAATTTAACGAAAAGAGTTCGACTTGGGCTCATTCTTTTCGTTTTTTCATGCAGGTTCATGCGAGCCTTGCGCGATTTTGCTTAGAGTAAAAAAAAATAGTTTTTGAGGCCAGATCGTTTTGGACACTCCAGACTCGATAAAAAAGTTGTAGCTCAAAATGGAGACTTTTTGAACGCGAAATGACTCGTTTTGGCTTTTTTTTTATTTATATTTAGATACACGGACCAAAATACTTTGGCACGTCATCGGAAAACTCACATCGGCGATCGTCCTTTCGGATGCCTCGAATGCGGAAAGAGTTTTCCAACTTCAACGGCGTTGCGACGTCATTTGACTCAGCACAATCCTCAGTCGCGGCCACTGCCTTGCATCTATTGCGGTCGACGATTCTTGGAGAAATCGGCGTTGACGAAACACGAACAGTCGCATCTGGCCGGCGACCAACGGACTCACACGTGCGATGTTTGTCACAAGACTTTCCTCCAGGCTGCTGATCTCAATATGCACAAGAAGAATCACGACCCGGACAAGAAATTCGACTGCGAGGTGTGTGGTCGGGAATTTAATCGGTTGAACAATTTGCAGCGTCACATGATGGTGCATAAGCAAGTACGTCGAAAAATTCCATTGAATTACAAACATGAGTTCAGTGCGAGGATTTGGCACACGAGTATTTTCAACATTTTTCTCCTTTCAACGCTAATTCATGGCTCAAACAGCCGAAATTATTGAGTAACTAAATCCTCGTTTATTAAACAAATTTATTTTTATTTTTTATCATTGAATCATCAATTTCACCACTGAATTCAAACACTTGCTGATGTTTGTCAATGTTTTTTTCTCAACTGCTCAGATCTCGAGTTTTCCAACAATTTTATCATGATTTATTTTATTTTTTTATGCCAAATTTTTATTTTCGACGACTCGCTTATCGACAAGTTTCAAGAAATTCTATCACGTTGATAAAAAAAAAAAAACAAAAATAATCTAAAGAAAAACGTGAGATTTCGAAAATTGTGTGAAATTTCTGACTTTTTTCAGTTTCTGGTCCGAAAAATTCGAAATTTCACCAACTCTGTGGAAAAATCAGAAATTTTGGTCATTTTATTGAAATTCTTTGCAGGGCTTTGTGTTTTGAAAAAAAAACGACTAAAAATTAGAAATCGCACAAAATCTCGAGATTGGAATATCGAAAAATTCGTCAAGTACTCTCGCACGTTGCTTATGCCCCACAATTTTTATGGTGTCCCATTTCGATGGAAAATCTTGTCAAAGTATGCAGTGAAAATTTGTATTTTCACTAAATTTCGTTGATATTTTTTTCCTCGAGTCGTTTGATTTACGGAGAAAATCGATTGACTGGATCGTTAACCTTGGAACGGTAACTTGGGGTCAAAAACGACCTTGGGCGACTTTGAATCCCATTTTTTCGATTTTTCACTAATTTGTTGACTTGGAGCAAAATTGCACCAGGCTCACGTGATCCTGCATTGAAAAACTTGGCAATTATTTATTTCAAACGAAATTTCACTCGGAAAATAACTTTTTTCCAAAACTATTTCGATAAATTTCGAAACTTGCCAATTTTTCGTTCATTTTCACTTTTTAAGATTCAGAATTCAGACGAATTTGAATCCCGCGCCCATTTCCCCTTCGTTATCCCGTTTTTTATCGTTTTACAGCATTTTTGAACGATTTTTTTTACCGGAAACAAAATTGCCCCAGGCTCACGTGATCCTGCATTAAACGACGAAAAGAACGAGCCCAAGTCGAAGTCTTTTCGTCGAAATTTACCAGAGATACGAACTTTTCAAAATTTCCGTAATTTTTGAGCCCAGGTCACCGGAATCGGTAAAAAAAAAAAGGGTTAGCCTTGTAGAGTTGAGTTTGATTTCTCTCCGTAAAAAATGTCGATGGTACCGCGCGATGAAAATTTGGATATTGACGAAGCAGAGACATAATCATTTTAACGATCATTTTGTTTTGTCCGTTACATGATCAAAAAAAGAAACAGGATGGGAATCAAGAGATCCTGGCTTGCGACGTGTGCGGGATAACGTACAAATTCATGAGTTCATTGACCCGGCACATGGTGACGTCGCACATGAATCCAGAGAAGTTGCGGCAGCAGGCGGACGAGCAGCGAAAAAAGCGTGAAAACAATTATCGTCGATACTTGGAAAACCGAAAAATGTACGAGACTCAACGTACGGGAACGGAATACAGTGGTAGTGGCAAACGTTCCAGTGGTTACAGATCGAATAACGATAACGACGAGGACACAGCCTGAGGGCATGAAACATTTGACTAAACCGAGCGATTCATCGAGTCTCGATATTCCGTGCTCCTCCGAGTCAATTTCAAAGATCCACCGTCGTCGTCTGCCTCTGGAAAACTTTCCCGAAGACAATCTTGATTCGTTATCGTCGCTGAATCGTTCAAGGGCCGTCAAACTTTCTGCAGCACCTCGTAAAAAGCATTTAGATGATAATTGACACACTGAAAATTCAATTTTGTCAAAAAACGTCGATATTTTGTTGAATACGCCCAACTAAATATTTTCGGACAATATTTTTCATTTGTAGGGCAACTGTCAGCAAAATTTACGATTTAAATGCCAGAAATTTACTTTCCGAAAAGATTTTCAGCAACGTTTTTTGCTAAAGTGACAAAATTTTCGTGATTTTTTGACAAAAACGTTTAGTTTAACGTATCCAACAAAATATCCATTTTTTTCAACAAAATTTCATTTTCAGTGCAAGCAAAAACAAAGAGGAATCGTTTTAAAATCGTATTGAGTTCGATCAATATTGTTATTTTAGGATGTCCTAGAAAAAACCACTTACAAACTATGAAAAACAACTAAAGTATCTTATTAATTAAGATTACTGTGTACCAGCGTGAATTACTTTTTCCGTATTATTCCGAAAACTACCCAATAACGTTTCATTAAATTTGAATCTATGAAAAACACGCAAGTCTACAATTATTCCCTTCGTAAATCAATTTTAAAGTAATTAACGAGCGAATTCACTTTTTTTTTTTCGTATCAATCAAACGACAAACTTTCCACTGCACGTTCCGCGGGAAAACATCCGAAGAATTTCGATCCGTTTCTGTCTCTCTGGGTCAATTTGACCCGGAGCCAATCCTTGGGTGAATTTTGATTGGGGCAGCCCCAAATTTGGGTATTTCGCGCAGGTTTTCTCAAGAAAACTTCTCCTCCGTAGACACACATGGGTCTGGGGTGCCCATTCAACAAATGCCGCGAATTTCTCGTTTTTCCTATGCATTGGCATTGAATAACAATAAAAAAAAGACTTTTTATCCATTTTATCAGATTTTCTATCGCCGATTCTGATCCAAATTCATTTTTGATCGCATAGAAAACTCGACGCGATCTAGAACGATTTTTGCTCCAACAATTTTTCGCAACGATGTGTCGATTTGAGAATCTGCGAAAATTGGACGCCGGAGAATCGGTCGCCGATTGAGTTTTTGATAATTAAACATTTTTAGATCGTTTCAAAAATCAGCCCGGATCGAGAATTAATATTTTTACATAATTTTTCTGCCGAGAAGTGACGGCGCGAACTTGAGCTCGGAAATAATTCCATTTGGATGTCCAGCTCGACTCGGGGATTAATTGATTCGTTGGACAATCAAAAAGTTTGGGAAGAGAAGGAGCAACATAATAATTAGAGTTCGATTTGATTAGCATTGGTCGAGAGTGTTAATTGATAATTTTGTTTCGTCGGCGGAGAGGTGGAAGAAGGAGGGAAGGAAAAAGGAATAATAACTATTCAGACAAGGTATCGAGGGAGTCACGTCAAGTGGGAAGCAGGAAGTTGAGTTGGAAATAAGGGTTGGTGGAAAGGAAGGAGAGACGAAAGGGAAGTGGAGGAAAGAGATATCGTAGCGTCAAACGACACAATGCTACCAGCCATTTTCAATTTATTTCAAGGGCTTTCGGTGATGCTACTAGCAGCGAGGAGTGCTACGAACGTGGTAAAGATGGTGATGAAAAAAGAGAATGGGCGATCGAGCCCCGAAGGGGATGAGAAGCAGAATTAAAATGAGAATGGAAGTGGGAAATGATGGCTTCGGTCACACCGCGCGCGCGTTATATTCAGGCTCTATGTATACGTTTGACGTGCGTTGCAATCTCGTGTAAATATAAATGGAACATTCTGCGCCAATTCTCGAGCGATCCTTTCGATCTTTCAATAAAAAAATATGCCAGTCTCGTAGGAACAAGATTTCAAAGGCAAATAATTGGCTGGAGAAAAAAAAACTCCAAAACGTCACGTTTCATTTAATTTTAACGCTCCTCGAACTAAATTATTTTTCAATTTTCAAATAAAAAGCCTTGCAGCATGCAAGCGAATGGGAATCGAACGTTTCTGAACTTTTGCACGTATCCGTGACACGTTGCACCGGAGGAATGACGTCACAAGAAAAATGAGCCAATCCAAAACGATATTTCGTTCGGGAAATTCTTTCTGTAGTCGATAAACGAAAAAATTTTATGAAAACTGATTTTTTTTTGTAGCCAAAAACTAAACTTTCTATTTAGCATTTTCCAACGTCTTTTTTGCTATTCGGGAACTTAATAGACCACCTCCCTAGACACACATGGGTCTGGGGCATCCTACCGATTTTTACTGTCCTTGGACTCGTTTAAAAATCTGAAAAAATTCAGGAAACTCGTTCTGGATCTTTAGAAAGAGATGCTGCACCGGGTAATGGATAAAAATTGTTTTTTTATTGTTATTTAACCCTCGATCGGTGACCTTATTTATTTTTTTCACATTTTTCGATAATCAATTTTGAAAAATTCACATCTCCGGTAAAATTTAACGAAAAGAGTTTGACTTGGGCTCATTCTTTTCGTTCTTTCATGCGGGTTCACGCGAGCCTTGCGCGATTTTGCTTAAAGTGAAAAAATTAGTAAAAAATGCGGTTTTAATGGTAAACGATACGAAAAACGAGAAATTCACGCTCTGCAGAGGCTGAAATAATTTATTTGAGAATTTCGAAATTGCCAAACTGGGTCAATTTGACCCTGAGGTAAAAAATGTCTCATTTTTCTCTAAATACGAAAGAAAAAAGAAAAAAAAAGTAATAAACGCGAAAATCTGTTGTTTTAATCGCGTTAATGGAAAAAAATGGTTTTCGCGTCTGAGAATTGCGGATCGCGAAGGACTGAGAACGAGCTTTATGCGAAAGTTTGTTATGTGGACAATACACCATAGACAATATTATTTATTCCCATATATTCTTCTTTCACAATTTGCACGCGGCTATATCGCGGTCCGCCGCGTCGTCTTGTTGTTTTTCTTCTTCTTCTTTCTCGTGTGGCACGTCTTAAGATTCGCCGTCCCCATTTCTGGCTGGATTGCGGCCGTAATTCGAAAAACTTTGGAGGCAAACAAAAGTAAGGACTTTTGTTCCAAGTTTTAGTGTATGTACCGCGCGCGGAGATCTGTCGCGCGGCGCGCTCGCAATTTGCGGCTCGATCGAGGGATGGGGCATTGCGCGCTGGCATCCGCGAGACCAGCGACGCCCCAACAATGTTTTGTTCTCTTTGTCATTCTTCCTGGTAGGCATAATATAATACCAAACAGCCATGACTCCCGAACTGTCCTTTGCCACGCGTCAAATTTACCTCGGCCTCGCCTTCAAAACCTCCTCCTCCTTCTCTTTCAACTTTTACAACAACCCGCAAAACTTGCGATTCTTTTTTCCTTTGATCCTTCGTCCTCGAGATTTACTGACCACTTGGAAATTATTTATTCCAAACGAAATTGCACTCGGGAAATAACTTTTTTGCAAAACTATTTCGATCATTTTCGAAACTTGCCAATTTTTCGTTTATTTTCACTTTTTAAGATTCAGAATTCGGGCGAATTTGAATCCAGCGCCCTTTTTCCCTTTGTTCTCCCTTTTTTCATCGTTTTACAGCATTTTTGAACGATTTTTTCGATCGGAAACAAAATTGCTCCAGGCTCACGTGATCCTGCATTTAAAAAACTTAGCAATTATTTATTCCAAACGAAATGGCACTTGAAAAATAACTTTTTTCCAAAACTGTTACGAAAAATTTCGAAACTTGCCAATTTTTCGTTTATTTTCACTTTTTAAGATTCAGGATTCAGCCGAATTCGAATCCCGCGCCCTTTTTCCCTTCGTCCCTCCGTTTTTTATCGTTTTACAGCATTTTTGAACAATTTTTTCCATCGGAAACAAAATTGCCCCAGGCTCACGTGATCCTGCATCGAAAAACGAAAAGACTGAGCCCAAGTCGAAGTTTTTTCGTTGAATTTTACCGGCGACATGAATTTTCCAAAATTTGGGTCATTTTTGACTTCAGGTTACCGGAATAGGTAAAAAAAAATTAAAGTTACCGTTCTATACTTGTTAAAAAAAAAATTTAATTCAGAAAAGTAGTTTTCGATCTATGGGAAAAGATTGAGCACTTGGTGAAGAATAAAAATGATTATTCATTATTCTAATTTAATCGTAATCGGAACGATAAACGAGAAATTAACGAAATTCGCTGCAATGGGTACTCCAGACCCATGTGTGTACACTGAGGGTGAATTTTATTTTATTTCGACATTAATGGAAGAAGAATTTTTCAAAATAATTCGAAATGATCTCGGCATGTTTGATTCATTCAATTATAATGATCGTTTCGACTGTGTGGAAGTTTGTACCTTTTTACGGAGCTGCAAACGACGGCAAAGCTCAAGTGGATCACGTGAGATTATGAACGGTAGGCGAATGCGAAATAGAATTCGGTTTAGCGTGAGGAGACGAGAAAAAAGAATGAGAATGCACCCCTTTCGACCCTCGTTCAGCTCGTCCGAGATCGATGTAACACAAAAAAAGCTGCTGTGCGAGCAAGTTGTGATATTGTCATATATGTTGATTCGAGATTGAGTTAAGTGCTCTGAGGGTGAAGGCTCCGCTCGCAAGACACGTGTCAAACGTTTGGCGATTGTAAAGAAAACTTTTCAATCTCTGCTTCGCCCCTGCGATTTAACAGACCCAAATTACAACTCCCCGCAATAATATACACCCAATTAAAAATCAATCATTCGTTCGATTTATCGATCATTAAAATCGCAGCCCGTCCCAAATCCGAAACCATGTGGAACGAAAATTCGTTGATCCATTAAACGAATTTCAAGATCTCAAATTCTGCCCGGAAAAAAAATGCAAATTTTTCAAATTTTCCTGTTAATTTTTTGCGTTTTTACTCCAAACTGAATCGTTTCGTGTGGATTTCGAAAAATCTTTCGTTCTTGATTAAAAAGAAAGAAATAATTTAGGGACAGAAATCAGGTTGGCGAGCTCAATGCTGCGGGATTCGAACGCGGTGCCGAGAGGAGGAAAAGGTTTAAGGGCGTGGGACGCGAGAATATGGGGTGCAGAAAAGTTGCAGTTTAATATGCATTTCTGGCTCAACCCCGTCCAGCATGGAGCGACGGATGCAAAAGACCTGCAGGACTCTCGTGCCGAGTCCACACCAACAACTTTTTTTATTTCGTGTTACAATTTTTCATTGAAAAAAAAGAAAATTTATTGTTGCAATTGATCAGATTTCATGTAATGAGACGCACAGCCAAATAATCATTGAGTTCAGACACTGAAAATTCAATTTTGTCAAAAATCGTCGATATTTTGTTGAATACGGCGAACTAAATATTTTGGGATAATTTCAAAATTTTCGTTATTTCGACAATATTTTCCATTTGTAACGGAACTTTCAGCAAAATTTACGATTGGAATGACAAAAATTTACTTTCCGAAAACGATTTTCCAGAATGTTTTTTGCTGGAATGACAAAATTTTCGTGATTTTTCGAAAAAAACGTTTAGTTTAACGGATCCAACAAAATATCCATGTTTTTCAACAAAATTTGATTTTCGGTGGAGTTTAGATTCATTCGTCGGTATAAATTTACCGGCGACGAAATTAACGTGCACCGTGCACGTGTTTAACAAAATTTACAATTGCGTCAGAGACGACAGTCGAGACGATCGAGATGAAACACAAAAATCGGGGGAATTCCGCAATGCTTTTCAAATTTGAAATCCTCAAGGAAATGCAGCGGCGGAGTGTAGAAAAGGCGTTAAAAATGTCTCGATAGTCACGAATCACGATTGCGCGTGGACGATTGTCCAAAAAACAATTCTTTCGCGATACACGTGTCGTCGTCGTATCAAATGTTACGTGAGCACGTTGTATTAACGTGGAAAAATAATTGAAAACGATAGTTTTGCAAAACCATCAACTGACAATTGCAAATTTTCATGATATCGCACGTTTTCACTGGAATTTTAAAAAACTTTTTGATTACGAGTTCTCTTGAACGCGGAATTTACGGAGCTGGAAAACAAAATGCACACGTGCGATGAAAAAATTTACTTTTCCGGGCTTTTTCGCCGCATTACAATTTTTGAAAAAGATGGATATTTTTTTATAGATCGAACGTTTTTTCGAAGAATCACGAAAATTTAGTCTATCCAGCAAAAAACATTCTGGAAAATCGTTTTCGGAAAGTAAATTTTTGTCATTCCAATCGTAAATTTTGCTGACAGTTCCGTTACAAATGAAAAATATTGTCGAAATAACGAAAATTTTGAAATTGTCCCAAAATATTTAGTTCGCCGTATTCAACAAAATATCGACGATTTTTGACAAAATTGAATTTTCAGTGTAAAAATCGTTGGCGTTGTCAAATTTGTCCCTTATATAAGTTAAAACTGGGTCAGGCTGACCCAAACATTTTTGAATCCCTTCTGGCCCGGTATAACAGCCAATGGACCAATCACAGCCCGAATAAAACGACAACGAAGTCTCTCATTGGCCCGCAACTTCGGGCGCGACTCAGCAACCCTTTGGAACTGATGAAAAAAACGAGATTGTCAGGAGACAAGAATTTTCGAGGCGTCACGACGCGAAATGAGGGCAAAAAAGTTAGTAATCGACGATATACGCGGACATTTCTGCTGTAATAATAAAGCCGCGAGGGAAAATCCAATTTATTTGCACACATGTACCTGCGCGTACAGATGACGAAGTTATGTATAGAAAGCGATATTGAAATACTTCCTGATAGTTTGAGCTCGCCGAGACGGAAGGATTAAACAAGAGGAAAGCGAGAGAGAAGGTTCGAGCAGGCCACGATTCCAGCTCCTCGTACCAACTTAATTGTCCAATCGAAATCGAACTTTCTGTATTCCACGCATTTCCACATCAATTGTGAAATACTTGAATGTTTTGCGTGTCAAACTGAAAGCCCCGAAAACGAAAATTGCCAGAAATGATCGATATTCTTGAATTTAATTTTAATTTTCTAATTTTTTCATTAATTTAAATATTCGATAACGTTCAACTAAAAGTTTTTTTCAAAAAATCCCAATCATTTTGTTATTGCAGCGAGAATTATTTGGTCCTTTCTCAAGTCCCTCATTTATTTCCTTATTTTCTGATCGCCTGCACTAAACTTTCGTTCTCTCCTCCGCATTGTGCGCGCATGTAACCGAGAATTTATCATTGAGCTCCCCGATTTTCGCGCTAAAACTTAATTATTCTCTTTTCGATCTCTGCCTTTCTTCTTTATCTTTTTCCTGCAAATTCGATACCTTGACGCAACTGAGAGTTTGCGACTTGCGTATATCGATGCCGAATTAAATTTCAGCGCCGTTTCGGAAACCTTATTGCAGGTTCCGAATGGTCGGGAAATCGAGGCTGAGCGAAAACACGAACTTTGTTACAATCATGATTGATGAAAACTCCTCGAAACTTGCAATTTCCTCCCCGTCCAATTCTTTAAGGTAGTCGGCTTTAAAATTACCGTTCAGAATTTAATTAAATTTGATACAGTCGTAGATTGGGATGAAAAAAAAAAAAAATTAAGTCAAATTTTCAAGAGCCTACAGAAAACCAGAAAAAAATATTCAGTTTCGATAGAAATCTGATCGATTCTTAAAAAAAGTTGTTTGTATGGACTCGGCACGAGAGTCCTGCAGGACTTTTGCATCGGTCGCTGCATCGCTGTACGAGGTTGAGCCAGAAATGCATTTTTTAATAATTTACCTCGAATTCAAGTTCGCTCGACGAATAGCAAACTGAAATATCTGTTGCCTGACATGTTTCGGGTTTATCGAAATCTTTCGCGAGTGAGGTGTAAAGTGCATATTGCACTTTAGGCGTCCAGGAGGAATGCGATTGTGATTTTAAAAGAGCGATTAATATTTTTTTCATACTCCTCAATATCGCTTCGTTTTGTTTGCTTTCAAGGTAAATCGCTGGGGTTGCAACAATTGCTTACGTGACTATTATAGTCGATAGAAAAACATTTTATCTCGCATACGTGATTTTCGAGACTTTCTGCGACATTCTTTCCTGCTCCCTCCACATAACATTGCGTTTTCGACCACCAGAATTTCGCTATAAAAGCCACTTTTTTCCAGTTTCGTCAAATCGCCATTTAGTTTGTTTTTCCGTCTCCGAAGTGAAGATCGCAGCATGCATTTTCGTAAGTTTTCAATCAAACTGATTAAAATCGCTGTTTTTTATCGAGTTGAATTTCAGTTGGCTCATCTGTTCTGAATTCTGCCATCATCTTGCTATTCCGTTAGTTTTCATATCGAGTCTTTTGACGTTGAGCCACCGCGGTCCGTACCCATTGTCACCGGCTGGTTATTGGCCATCATCGACCGATATCATCCCGAAAAGCAACGAAACGTGGAGTCCGGCCGGATGTTCGAGAAGCGAAGCTATCAAGCACATACCGGAAGTCGCGAATTGGTTTCGCCACGGGACTGTTATGGTAAAGTTGCCAGATCGAGAATCTCATCCTCATAGTGCACGCTAAATTTATTTATAATTTTATTCCCATGCAGAGCGCCCTTCCAGGCACAAAAAACTTTTTCATATCACCGCTCTCTGTTCTACTCGCGCTATCTACGTTAACCGCGGCACCGGTTGAACCGGAAACACCGAGCAATGTCAACAGAATCAGTCCAGAACAGTGTTTCAAGTTTATGGGCATGCAGGCGCTCATCGATCATTTGGCGGTGAGTCTCTTTAGAAAAATTATCTAATAAACTTGCACGGAGAGAATATTATTCGCTTTGGGTCAAATTGACCCAATATGCACTCACAGCCAAGTGTGCAATCGAAGTGTTTTTGAACTAAAATAAACTAAACACAAATCAAAACGATATTTCATATAAAATTAAAATTGAACTAAAAATTAAATAAAATTTCAACATTTTTCGCATAGTTTTCAAATTTGCACGACACTGAAGTTCGCAACGTTGGAATCCAACGAAAAATACGATTTTCTATTAATTTTTTGTTAAATTTCAAAAAACATGACAATTTTCATACCGATTTTGTGTCTGGATCCTAAAAAAAGATCGTTCCAGTGTCCTGACGAAATATCGAATAAAAATTCTCAATAAATCACAGAATTTCGTTGCATTCCAACGATGCAAACACCGTGTAAATTTTCATCTGAAAAAGGACGAAAAATGTCATAATTTCCGCGATTTCGATAGAAAAATCATGAAAAATTACTGTCATTGCTCAAATTTCTCAGAGCGACGACTGGGTACCAAGGAACTATAATAAAATAGTAAATTTTCATGTAATATTCTCTCCGTGTAAAGAATACTTGCATTTTTTAAAAAATAAACAAACACGCTGCAAATTACATCCCCAAAACGCTGCAAAGTCTGCAGCGTTTTTTGGAATTTCCATTTATATTGTATAATTTCGACAACTTTTCTAGAGAGTAAAAAGCAAGCCTTGTCCACGAACTCGTAGAAAAATAACAAAAATTGAAGCGAATTACGAAAACTCAGATTTTTGTAAAAATCATAAAATTCAAAACGTTCAACCGATATTTCCAAAATTTCAAAAAACAAAAGAAAATAGTAATGAATCTTGAAATTCGCGGCAGTTAGGGCGATTTTTGTTTGAAAATTTCAAAATTCCATAAAATTCGTATTTTTCTAGCGATTCCGACAAAATTTTCAGAGAATGACGAGCTGGTATAGATTAACATGTGTGCAAAACGGGAGCCTCGTACGTCGAATCGTTCTCGAGTTATAAACGTTTGAATTTTGCAGCGCCAGAACACACACGCAAATCGAGAAATTTTTTCTAGCTATGATTTTTTCGTTTTTTGGGAAATTTTAAGCACCTTGACAGTGAAAACGGGGGAAAAAAAATTTCATGGTCATAAAAATAAAAAATGGACTGCATTTTATAGGAATACAAAAGCGCAGGCCTGTCCCTGGCCAGCGGTGCATTTGTGTCGCCGAAAGTAGAACTTGGTTCCGAGTTCGTACAATCCTTAACAAAAACTTTCCGTACTACACTGCGGCTTGTCGACTTCGAAAATCCCGAGGAACTGAGCATGTTCGTAGACAGATTCGGCAGGCCCGACAAATCGAGCAGTAAGATCGTGCCATCAATTTCTTGGGCTCGAAAAAAATACGCTGGCAAAATACTAATAATGAGAATGTTTTATTTGATGCAGTTGTGAATGCGAATACGAGCTTGGTTCTCGTCAACGTTGTCAAGTTCAAGGCCGAATGGGAAACAAAATTTGATCCCCAGAGAACGGATGTTGTTACCGGTTGGGATGCTAATAACAAACAAGTAACAGAAAATCGCATGTATATATACAAGACCATACGTACAGGATACCTTTCGAAACATGGAGCAAAGTTTTACGAACTTCCATTCAAGGTCAGTTGATGTTGCAAGAATTCCATAAGAATTCCGTAATTTTTTGTTTTGTTTGTTTGTTTGTTTGTTTGTTTGTTTTGAAAACAGCCATTCTGGAGGTCAAATTGATGTACAAACGATTTACTCGTGTGCTGGTTGTAAAATTATGAATCTGTATTTTTCCACAGCCCGGACAGAATGGTCGAAAGATAAGCCTGTTCGTCATACGATCGATGACGGAAGGCCTACCTCTATCATGGGGTTCTCCCACTGATATCGAAAAATTCAGCGTCGCAGAAATGCTAGCCGAAAGTACTACCAAGGGGGTTTCTTTATTCCTTACCAAATTCAAGGTCGAGAGTGTAATTAACATTGGGCCAGCCGCGGACGAAGTGAGTCGAATCTGGAGCCCCCGAAGTCCACATGCAGTGGCAGTTTCAGATTTTCTCGAACTTGTCTCAAATTATGAAAAATCATACAAAAAAAAATGTTCAGCATACGTTTTTTGCGTTTTCCCACAGGCGCTTGCCAAAGCTGGAATCTTCCATCCGCAGACATCAAAGTTGACGAGAATCAGCCAATCTCCGAACCTTTTTGGTGATAAGTTCGTCCAAAGAATCAGCTTGGAAATTGATGAAAATGGCTGCGAGGCTAAGGTCTGGGGTAAGCACGTCCCAAATTCACTAATGCAAGCTGCACTTTTCTAAGGATTTGCATGCATTCAAAATGCACTCGCTTTGTTTATTTTTTTTTTCTTACGCGGAGAGAATATTACATCAAAATTTACCATGTAATTATAGTTCCCTGGTACCAAGTCGTCCCTCTGAGAAATTTCAGCAAAAACATTTTTCATTCTTTTTCTATCGAAATCGCGGAAATTATGAAATTTTTCGCCCTTTATAGAGAATATTACATCGAAATTTACTATTTTATTATAGTTCCTTGGTACCAAGTCGTCCGTCTGAGAAATTTCAGCAAAAACAGTAATTTTTCATGATTTTTCTATCGAAATCGCGGAAATTATGAAATTTTTCGCCCTTTATAGAGAATATTACATCAAAATTTACTATTTTATTATAGTTCCTTGGTACCAAGTCGTCCCTCTGAGAAATTTTAACAAAAACAGTAATTTTTCATTCTTTTTCTATCGAAATCGCGGAAATTATGAAATTTTTCGCCCTTTATAGAGAATTTTACCGCAAAATTTACTATTTCATTATAGTTCCCAGGTACCAAGTCGTCCCTCTGAGAAATTTTAACAAATACAGTAATTTTTCATTCTTTTTCTATCGAAATCGCGGAAATTATGAAATTTTTCGCCCTTTATAGAGAATATTACATCAAAATTTACTATTTTATTATAGTTCCTTGGTACCAAGTCGTCCCTCTGAGAAATTTCAGCAAAAACAGTAATTTTTCATTCTTTTTCTATCGAAATCGCGGAAATTATGAAATTTTTCGCCCTTTTTCAGATTAAAATTTACTATGTTTTTGCTCAAATTTCTTAGAGGGACGACATGTCACCAGGGACCTATAATAACATAGTAATTTTTAATGTATGGTTTCATAATTTTCAGATGATTTGCCTGATCCCGAGCCTGAAAAACCAACGAGACGCAATCCTTCGCCTGACTTTATAATGATCGCCACAACAGACGAGAATCCCCAGATCATATTCCTCGGTCGCAGATTCCATTGAAAGCGAAATTTATTGTATCACTGATGCTGAATTGAAATAAACTTTATTGCATTGAATCTTCTGATTTTCTCGAGATGATCCTTTGACTGCCGCACGTAGCAACAGAACGTTTCGTTATTGATAAGTAATCAGCAAACGAAGAAGTACGTGGGACTTGTAGGGGAGCAGCAACTTTGTTCTTCAATTGTCACTATCGCTTCGTTTTGTTTGCTGTCAGGTAAATCGCTGGGGTTGAACGATGACAAACGTGACATACTTTGCATTATTATTGATCTTAAAAGAATGTTTTTCCAAATTTGGATGATCGAAAGTTGAAAAAAGCGGGAAAAATCAATTAAAAAAATATAAATTGCAAAAATGTTGGGAAAGTTTGAAAAATCGTCGATCCCTGAAATTAAAAACTGTCTCAATTTCATATGGTGGTAAAAAATGAACGATTCGTGTTTGTTTTTGGATTGTAACTATAGCCGAAATTCTTTGAGATCGTTTATCACAGAATTTGTGAATTTTTCGAGGTACGTGAGAAAATCTGTGCGAAAGGTAAATATATTCCAGTTAGTGCATGAATTTTTACGAGGTATAGCGCATGCCATTGACAATGACGGAGCTGCCGAAGATTTTATTTTAAAGCGATTAGACGCACGTGACGAGGAACAAAGAAATCAACCTGCAATTGACGAGCCGAGTGACGAATACGAAGACAGAAGGAAAAGAGATGAAAAAAACGATTGTAGGCTTTACCGCGAGCGTATAGGGTTGTGTCACTTATTTTAACGATTGTTCGATTCCACACTGTTGTGTGGAGCGGGGATTTAGCATTAAATTAGATCGATGCTTAGGCAACCGCCTGTGAAATGAGAATCAAAAAAAGTTCTGCGAAATAAAAAACGTTTCGAAAATGACACAAATGGAATATTTTGTTGCTCGTTTCGCCCTTAAAAAGCTTGAAAACAAATTCCGGAACTTTTTTCGAAAATCCATTTTTAAAAATCAATCGAAGTCAATTTTTTCGTTAATTTTGAGAAATTCCAGTTTATGCAGTTCAACAGTATTTTTTTTTGTTTTTGCTAATAAAAAAGAAGCTTGGCAGGAAAAAAGCGATTGGATTGAACGTTTTTTCTGGTATTTTTCCTATAGTGCAAAGAGCCCTTAAAAACACAGATGCAGTTTATTGTTTCCGACTTTTTAACAAGCCTCGGAGTGTAAAAAAGTGCGGAGCCACCCCACAGTTACGAAAGAGCATCTTATTTCTCTCAACGAGTTTTCCGGTTACGAAATAATCATAACAGCCCAATAAAGAAAGAAAAAAGGAAGTATAATTGAAGCTGGGGATAGGGTAGACTTTTTAGGGTTGCACGCAAGCATCAGAGTTATATTTTTCTTCTATATTGCGCGTCTTTGACGCCCTAACCGTGCTGGTGTCTTTTATAGCCAGTCTATGATAATTTTATTATTTCTTTCACAGTATATTATACTGACAAGAAAATCGTCGAATAATATCCACAATAATCTACCAGGGCTGCTGCCCTCGTCTTTACAGACAACTCTCAACATTTTCCCCAGGACGCAGTCAAATATTTCCACGTGGAATGGGCGAGGCTAAAATATAACAAAATTCTCCAATGGAATCGAGTTAAAAAAAAAAAATGCATTCCAATCATCGAATTGAAAAAAAATTCGACCAAAATACGAAAAAAAAAGTATCGACGATGAATTTCGACTGGTCTGATCGTGAGATTTCCATCTTTTCGATTTTTCTCGGTCCAGTTGAATTGGACGAAGGCACTCGATTAATTTGGAGCGTCGAAAAAAATTTAAAATTCTTGAATTTCTCCGCGAAAACGTATTCCTGAAAAATAAAAATCTGCGAAAAAGCAAAACAAATTGTTGCTCCGTAACGAGATTTCCAAAAAACTCATTTTTGCAATGAGAAAAATCATTAATTGTGCCAATGTCCAGTAAATGAAATTATTCAGAGTCAAGAATCGTTTGGAATATCGAAAAAACGAACGTGAAGTAACGAGAAAATATTACGACTTTGAATTTATTAGCGCCACCTCCCTAACAGACACACATGGGTCTGGGGGACCCGAACGTTATTGACTGTACTCGGACTTGTTAAAAAAATTGGAAAAAATTGAGAAAAGTATTTCCGGAGCTATAGAAAAAAAGTCTGCACTGAGAAATGGAGGAAAATTCTTTTTCATTATTGTCATTGAATTGTAATCGATACGAAAAACGAGAAATTCGAGCGATTCGCTGATTGGGTCCTCCAGACCCATGTGTGTCTACGGAGCCTTAAAATTGGCAAAAAAATCTAAAATCTTTATTTTAGGATCCGAAATCGGTAGGAAAATGTTCATGGTTTTTTTTTTAAATTGAACAAACAATAAATACCAAAAGTATTTTTGATTATCCGGTCGAGAATGGAGCGTCCGGGAGCGTAGGATTTTCGGAAAAAACGAAAAGTCAAGTAACGAATAAAATGACAAGTTTGAACGAATTAGATTATCCAGTCATTTTATTGAGGCATTTAACTCGATACAGAAAAAATCTCGCAGCAGATTCTGTAGAGTCGGGTCGTTCGGTTGGTTGTGTATAACCGGAATGGCGAATGAATTACAAATAAATTGTCTCGAGTTACATGGTATACCTAAAATTTCTAAAACCTTTTCTAAACATCTTGTACACTTTAGCATCATATGCTTATTATTGTTATATATTATTTGAATAGCTCATTTATACAGATTGTATACTCAATTTATCTCGTTATAGCACGTACGTATTTGTTACTGTTTTATAATGATTACTATTTCCTTTGCCAATAAGTAATTACCGTATTAATCCTCGAACGGCAACCTTCGAGCGTTTTGTTTGAACGCGCCCTTTCCCCCCATTGTTGGTGAATTTTTTCGATTTCGAGCAAAATTACCGGAGGCTCGCGCGATCCTGCATAAGAAAACGAAAAGAGAAGCTTTTTCGTTAAATTTTACCGGAGATATGAATTTTTCAAAATTTCATTCATGACCCCAGATCAAGGAAATAAGTGAAAAACAATTCGGGTCACCGTTCCAGGATTCATAAAGTGAAACGGCGTCAGCCCGAATTGGAATATTTTCAAAAAATGGCAATTCGTGGAGTTTATTCGATAAACAACTGAATAATTGTTGCATTCGCGCGAGATAATGGCCGGGACTCTTGATAACGGTGATCATTGAATCAATAGGAATAATAAAATAATAATATTTATCTCAGTACGGACAAACGTTGATTGATTAGTGCGTTTCGTATGTACATGTTTGTTTTTTTTTGTTGTTATTCTTGTCCTTGTGTCTCCAGGCTCTTGGCTCACTATTTTTCGTCGCTTAGTCCATTAATTTTCAACTATTATCTCCGCCTCCTCCCTACAGCGGCTTTACAGATCTATTTTGGCTTCGTAACCGCATATTCAAAAACTTTTTCTATCTAAATACATAACGGCTGATGAAAGGGTCACATGCTTTTTTTTTTTCATTGCTCTGATTATCGTTATTATCTACAGATATTACGTTCGTATTTATTTTAGCAAAATTATATCAACGTCTTTCTAATAATGTATCGTCGTTCATTTCATTTCGCGGCTTTTCTCTTCGAGGCTAAAGAAAAACAGAGGAAAACAATTTTTTATACAGCCACCTCGCCCAGTATTTTTCTCTAACGTCGAAAATAACAAAATCACTTTATCCAGGATTTTTAAATAATTTTGTATCAACATTCTTGACACCAAAATCAACGATTTTCTGCTGTAAACAAAAATCTTCTGACGTCAAGAATTTCAGATATTTAATTTACAATTTTTAAACTTTTTCGATCTAAACGCGAGTAAATTCAAGCCGCGTTTCGTTTATGAGTTGCAAACAAATATTTTTAGGAGTTTCTTTTCAAAAATTGGGCTCATAGTCTTTTCTGGCCATCGCAAAAAATATCCTAAATAGAATTTTTTACTTTTTCCCATCTAAACGCGTGTGAATTGCGGTCGCAATTTTTTCATGAGTAGCAAACAAATATTTTTTGGAGTTTTCTTAAAAAAATTGGGCTCCGAGTCTTTTCTGGCCATCAGCGAAAAAAAATCCTAAAAACATTTTTATTTGCAACTCGATTTTCGTAACTTTTTAACGAAACCGCGACTCCACTTTACAGGCGATTAGTCGGGGAAATAAAAAAAATGGGAATTGAATATCTTGAATTCTGAACATCAGGAAATTTTCTTTATAGGAGAAAACTGTTAGTTTTGGTGTCAAGAGAGTTTACACAAAATTTTGAGAGAAACCTGAATAAAGTCGATTTGTGCAATAAAGTGCAAGTTTTATTGGCGCAAAACTGTTTTACGAATATCCGGAAGACTCGACGCTTTACTGTGACAAAATAAATACTGACGAAGCTTCATCGAGGGACTGGGAATCTCGATAGTCCGGAAAATTGGCTTTTTCAGCAAGTGGTGAAAATCGACGATGCTGAAGTTTGCATCGTTGGAATGCAACGAAATTGCGTTTTTTCTTGAGCAGATCTCGAGATTCTCATGAAATATTTGATCAGGACGATAAAACGATATTTTTTTAGGATCAAGACCCAAAATTGCTACGAAAATCTCGATGGTTTTTGAAATTGAACGAAAAATTCATAAAGCAAGTATTTTCATAGAAAATCGTCGGAATTTTTAAAAGTTGAAAATGAAGTGACTCGAAATCTGCAAAAGCCTGTAAAGCTTGTGGCTGGGCTGTAAGGTTTGCGCGACCTTTTTGAGTCCGTAAACGTTAATGGGATCGTCAATGAGACTCAATGCGGTTGAGTTACGATTGAGGAATATTTTTGAGTTTGGATATTCCGGAGCCATGCAAAGAAACCGTGACAAGATCGTGACTGTTTTTCTTTCATGTTTTCATAGACGAGACCAGGCAACGGAGCGGCCAGGTCACTCGGAGTAACTCGTTTTGTCGCTGGCATCGTCCGGGCTGGTTTCGCGATAATTATCCGCCGTCCCGTTGGCGTGAACGTTTTGATTCGGCGGTCTGATTACCGTCGGTAAATAACCTGTGCCTGCGTAAGGGGCTGCGAGAAATCTGTGACGCGTTGGTGGCGTTGGCCCGCAATAACCACCTCGAGATACGTACGCGGCTGTGACCGAGGCCGAGGCCGCTGAGGCCGCTGCTGCTGAGGCCAGCGCTCCTGCTAGCGGCGAAAACGCTGATTTCGGCTGCAGACTGTCCTCGCACACGAGAACTTCCATTGCCGACACTACGTCACCTGTTAAACAATCAGGAATCCCCGTGTCCTTGAGAATGAGAATAAAATCGCGGGGGATCGCGTTTCAGTAAAAAAAGCTGCTCAATTTATTTGCCAACAATAAAAAATGGTAACGAATTTTTTTTTTCATTATTGAAATTATTTGCGACTCATTGGTCGGGCCTGAAACGATTTTTATTTGAATTTTGGTTCTCAGGCTAACTTTGATGGTTTTTTATGCATTTTCTTGCATTTCGGTGGAAAATTCCTGTGAGTTTCGACGAAATCAAGTTTTTTGCATTAAATTCGCTACGTTCGTGCGTGGCAGTGACTTTTTCGCTTTAAGGGATTAATTTAAATGGCAGATATCGAACCTTTACACCGATGCAGCAGAGCTTCGACGTCCGCACGACGTCGGCCAGGAAAGACTCTGAGTAAAACGTCAACGGGTGATCTTTGCTGTTGCGGTTGTTGCTGATGCTGGAGCTGGAGCCCGCACGGTTGCTGCACATTTTGCATCTGCATTTGCATCTGCATCTGGATCTCCCGAGGCTCGTGAAGATGGTGCGTGTGGTGCTGATGCTGATAGAGAGTCGCTGGCGAGCAATACAACGAATTCGCGGTCGGCCCGTAAAGCGGAGCGTACGGAGAAAAATGTGCAGCCGCTGCGACTGCTGCTGCAGCCTGAAAATCCATCCCAAACGAGTTTTCAGCACACGAGGGCGGAGAATCGACAAAAAATTGTAAAAACGATAAGACGATTTCGAAAATTTGCAAAACTCCAAACATTTCTCGCTCTTCGATTCTGAAAAACTAAAAATCGTTTTGGAGCACATTCTTGTCCCGGATTTTGATGCATTTCGAAGGATCCCGTGAAATTCGTTAATTTCATTGAAAAATCTTCACTTTATCGCGAAATCCAAGAAAATTAATTTAAAAACTTGAGAGAAAAAGCAATAAATTGCTTTTTTTCTTGAAAATGGAATTAAAAATTTTCTGTTTATCACTTTTGCTTCGTTCATTTTGTCCTGAAGCGTATTTTGGGAATATCGAATCACGGATTTTACGCCTTAGTAGACACACATGGGTCTGGGGTGCCCATTCGGCGAATGGTTCGAATTTCTCGTTCTTCATATCGATTACCAATGAAAAAACACTAAGAAAAAGAATTTTTATCCAAGAAGAAGCGCATCCTTTTGTTTTTGCAAGATCCAAAACAACTTTTATGAATTTTTTCAGTTTCTTTTCAACGTGTCCAAAGGGAATTTCGTTCGATACGTTCGACTAATTTTTTTTTTTGAAAAATCACAAAAAATTTGGTCATCGCAGCAGAAAATTTTCCAGAAAGTGTCTTGGAAAAGTAAATTTGACTGAGAGTTTCGTTGGGAATGAAAAATATTGTCAGAATAACGAAAATTTTGAAATTATCTGAAAATATTTAGTACGCCGCACGAAATATCGACGTTTTTTTGACAAAATTTGACTTTTGGTCTTTCCTTTCGTGGGTCAATGAGTTTGCTTGTAATGAAACGTGCTAATAGGAAACGGCGTGAAATTAAGTACTCACAGCGAGTGAGGGTGTAGAGGGAGAGGGTGGGCTGATGTGTCTCGGTTGAACGAGGTCGACAGGTTGCATGATGATTTGATTCTGTCCGTGTGGAGTCAAAGGACTGCCAGATTTCCTGAGGCTGAGATTCTCCGGCACCGGAGTATCGACTCTTTGTGGTGTGAGCGCCGGCGTCCGGGGCGGCGTGTGATTCGGACTCGGTGTCCCTGGCTCCACGCTTCCGTCTTCGGATTCGTTGACGCTGTTTTCTCGCTTACGCTCCGGGATCGTTTCGTGTCCCGGGCCTGGTCCTTCTCCTGCTGAACCAGCAGCTGCAATCATGCAAACAGCTCACGTGTTACCGAATCCTTCCGGTCGGCCTAACGTCACGATTCTTATCCGACGCTCAAGTTCGCAACGAAAAATATTTATTTTCATTGATGATTCGCTCAAATTTCAAAATTATCGATATTTTTCGGCCCGAAATGCCGTTTTGCCTCGCAAAAACTATTTCGAAGCCTTTCATTCGTATATTCGTTCATTTTTTCATTCATTTATTTATTGATTTATTTATTTATTTAATTTTGTTCGACCCGTCGCGAGTTTCTGTCCAACTATTTATTTTCTACTTCCCATTCTTTTTTGCAATTATGTGACTGTTGTGGGACAGTAAAAATTAGCGATGGCATGAGAAATGTGGGAGACTTGGTTGTCGGACGAATGGCAAAGTATGAGGGACAGCAATGCTTACCGTTAGCATGGTCCATGATATGAAGTTCGCTGCCCGAATCGGAGTCTCTGTCGCCATCGTTCCGGATGTGATCTTGTAACGTGATTTTCGCTCGTTTTGCACCTGGGCAACAGAAAACAGCGATAAGAATCGACGGATCGTTGAAAAAAATATGATTCTGACAAGGTGGTGATTCCGGACGAAGGCGATTCCAGCAAAGAACTGCGGAATCGAGTTGAAATATCTCAGGATCGCGGGCTGAACGAGATGATTTAATTGAAAAAATGAAATGTTGTTTGCACTTGTTGGAGAATGGAGTCTTTTGAACGAAATGTTATTATTTGAGCAACGTTTATTCGTTGAATTATAAAAAACACTCGAGAAGGGTAATGAAGTGAAAAAAAAAGTTGGAGCTGCAGCAGGTTAAGAAAAGCAGGGGAGCTTTGAATAGGGAAAGGCTGGGAAGCTGCACGAGGAGTAAAGGAGGAAGAGTATGATAAAAAGAGCAAGACGAAGGTGTATCTTATGCATTGGACTGGAAGGAGACGAAAAGAGGGTAAAATTCGAAGGTACATAAGAGAGCAAGAGCAACCGAGTTGCGGGAGGAATAGCGAGAGTACAAATGGGAATGGGCAGCAGTTGAACTTACAACGTGCTGGCTATACTATCGCTTAATAGCACTCGAAAGTTAAACCAGGGGGCACTTGTGGCTCTTGGACCATTATGCAGAAACCCTCTATTTGAGGTCACCGCGGCGACCCCTCTTCCTTTCCTTCGGGATACATACTTGATCCTATAAAACGTACACATGTGTGTGAAACGTAAACGCAAGTCCTGGCTCTGGGCTTTTTACGTGCGGCTAACCTAAACCACTACACCGCGCCACCCTTATATGCGATATGTTTAGTTCTTCAATGGTGCGCACGTGCATTGTAAGCTTCGCCTCTCGACACGCGTCCCTCCCTTCCTCGCATTATTACTCCCGCAGTCTACAACTATCTTCCCAAAAACGTCTTTCGATTTTTAACCTTTATCCCCCCCTCCCATATCTCTTGGGCATCCCGATCTTTTTAATCCCATAATCCTCTCCGCTTTTCGAACAATCTCCATATTCTTTTTACTCCAATCTCGACTGAGCTTCGGTTTAAAAGCCTCAAAGTATGCTAATTACATTTTAAGATACGATGTCAACGTTGGAATTCAACGAAAAATACAATTTTCTATACATTTTTTTTCAATTTCATAAACCACGACAATTTTCGTGCCGATTTCGTGTTTCGATCCTGAAAAAACGTTTTACGGTCCTGACCGAATATTGAATTAGGATTTCAATTTTAAAAAAAGTATAAAAAAACGTAATTTCGTTGCATTCCAACGATGCAAACTTCAACATCGTATGTTGTCTGGACACGAAGCTGGACGATTATTTTGCCTGACGTTGAAGTTTGCATCATTGAAATGCAACGAGAAATATTTGAATTTATTGATAATTCGTTCAATTTTCAATTTTATCCAAAATTTTCAAGCCAATATGCTTTTCGGATGGCAAAAATCGATCGTAATTACATTCTGCGTTTGAATTATTATTTTTTAATTTAAATCTTCATTTTTATTTTAAATATCGAAACGTTTCGATGTTTTATCGAATCAAACAAATTATCAACAAAAAAAAACATATTTTTCGTTGCATTCCAACGTTGCAAACTTCAGCCTTATTATTTTGCCCGGATTTTGCCATCAGTGGCAAAATAACTCGTTGCTTTTTTCGGGATCATGAATTTCTCGTGACTTTCACGAAAAAAAGGAAAAGTGCAAGAAATGCAATTGCAATGGAATTTGCACTTTAAAAATTTTTTTGCGAATTCACGAGATTCTTTGTATGGCGGATTTTAACGAGCAAAAGGCACTCGAAATCGTTACAGGGGCTCGCGCGTATTTTTGGTCGGAAATAAAACAAAAATTGGACGAATTAGAAATTCTGAAAGAAAAAAAAAGATCAACGCGTCGAAACAGCGGATTGGAGTGCAATTTTCGCGGTGTAAAATCGAACGTTACACACGAGCGATTGATTGTTGGACGCGGAGTGGTAATTGATTTGAAAAAAAGAATAAAAATTCATCGGGCTTGTTTGGGCCTGCAATATTTACCGTTTTATATCGACTGTAATGTGTACGTGTAGATTTTTGAATACCCAATAAAATACTCGAAACATATGGCAAGGGTAAAAAAAAAAGACGAGCCACGATATAAATGGACGGTTGAAAATACTTTTTAACAAGACCAGTCAGTTATGTGTACGGGGGTGCTGGAAATACGCAGCCACTCGAAACGCCAGTCAGTCCATAGAGAGTAAAGGAGATATAAAGCGCGTACTCCGCCCTCCTCTTCCGTGCGCGGAGTGGCCGAGCGAGCGCGATTCATGGATCAACGGTTTCGTATAATACACTGTATTGAGTTCATATGCACTAAATACATTCTCGTCAGAATTGTATGACGGGACGAACAATTTAATGAAAAAACAAAACAAAAAACAGGAAAAAAATGCACATGCAATTCTGGAAATTAATTGTCGAGGCTTAGGGAAAAATTGAAAACGTTCGCGTTAAACAATTTGTCATGATCCTGAAGTTTGCATCGTTGGATCGCAACGAAATTCTCTAATTTTTGCCAATAATTAATTGTTATTGATTGAATATTTGGTCCGGCCAATAAAACGATTCTCTCTTGCGACGAAAAAACTCAATCGACTCAAAAAATAGCGACGATTTTCAAAATTCAATAAATAATCAGTAGAAAAAATGTTTTTCGTTGAATTTTGAGGAATTTTGGTTACTTGGCTGCGGCGATCGCTTTTCAGCAAGTCTACGAATTTTTTTTCATTTCCTTCGAGCCAGTTGGATAATTTTTATTGGGGGGAGGGAATAATAATAATTCGAGGAGAGTTGCGGAAAAGTGGATTCGCTTTGGTCATTTGTATGGACTTGGCAATTATTTCTAACGAGTTCGATCGCTCCGGTGGCATTCAGCGGTTCTCAAATCTTGACTCATCCCTTTTCTTTCTCGTCTCCTGGTCAGCCGGCAACGGAACTTCCCGGGGAACTTCCCCACGAGGATTCTCCGCGCGAGAGTCTAGAGATTTTTCTTTACACACGCGATTTTGCCTCTTTACTCGACGCGCCCGACTACTCGATTATAATTTATTCATTTTTGGTCATGTCCACACTCACTCAACACACAAACGTTCACCCGGAATTTTTTTTTTCCACAATCTTCAATGTCAATGCACTTGAAATTTCCCAAAAAATCGAAAAATCATCCTGGCGCTGTGAAATTCAAAAATTTATAACTTTACGAGCGCTTTATTTCCTGAGAATTTTGTTAAAATGGCTAGAAAATTTCGAAAATTTCAAGATTTATTATTATTATCATGGATCAATTATTAATTAATTAATTAATTTCGAGATTCATCATTATTATGAATTGATTATTAATTAATAAATAAATTATTCATAATAATAATAGAAAATCTTGAAATTTGCGAAAGTTAGAGCGGCGACTTTTTTTGAAAATTTCAAAATGCCGTAAAATTAGTATTTTTTCAGTCATTTCGACAAAATTCTCGGAGAATGAAGCGCTCGTAAAGTTATAAATTTTTCAATTCCAATTTAATTAATTATTATCCAATTTAATTGATCAATTATTAATAAATTAATAAGTTAATGAGTTAATGAGTTAATAAGACTAAGTTAAAAGGACGATTGGTATTGAATAATTTGGGAAATGTCGGTTGAACGGTTTAGATTTGATGATTTTTCGAATTTTGTGAAAATTTGGAGTTTTTGAGCATCTTGAGCATCGTGCTAAATTTTAAGGGAGCAATTTGTAGCATTTTTCGCTTTTTTTTTGAACATTTTGTTTTGTTTTTCTGTTTTGAGACGAGAAAGTAAAATGCCATACAAAGTTGACGCCGGAGTTTGCTTGTTTCGGTAAACAAAGATATTCACTTTGTATATATGACTTGGATAGTTTTTTATCTTTCTCGTCGTTTTTTTGTGCTGCGCTGCCTGGGGTCACGAGGATTCAACGTCGATTATATTCCTCCCTGCTTTTTACGTCGGTTCACGATATACGAGAAAGTGTTGTATTACAAGAAGGGTTCGTGTAATTTATCATGATACACTCGACACCCTCGATCCGTGGCATACCAAATTTCTCTTTTCTATCGCACCCAAAACCATTTATTGATATATACACACGCTCCAAATAGGATTCTATCAAAATGGCAAATAAATCGCTCGGATTTATTCGAATCAGCAAAATCGTCTCGTACGACGAAAAATCTCTCGATTCCTAAATCATTCATTCAAATTTTCATCCTCTAAACCTCTTTTTATTCCTTCCCGATCGATTTTCACTCAAAATGTACTCGAAATTTGTCCGTCAATGAGAAAACCAAAATTCTCGAGTTTTTCTCGTGGTTTCGTGCCCGAATGTGATTCGGACGAATTTTGCATTACAAAGAGTGCAAAAAATGGTGATTTTTTGATCTCCGAAAAATTCGTAACATTTTTCATTCTGGAAATCGTGGATTTTAGTTGAAAAAAAAAATAAAAACTGTTGAAACTTTTCCTATTCCTATGACAGCTTGGTCGACGAGCGACCAAGGGAAACGCGTCGCCTGGGAAGAATCAATATCGAGGATCGCCATTACAATGGACGTTAATAAATTAATCGTCTCCCTGGCTGGCAAGGCGAAAAAAAAGGAAAACTGATGCGAAATCGGAATTGAGCAAGGCTCGTTCGTATTTGTATGGATTTGCAGGTGGATGGTTGGACGAGGTTGGAAGGAGTAGCGAAGCAGGCCACATGATCAAAAACAGAAAATCTATATGGGGCAAAAATAGAAATGGATTAAAATACTGGGCAATATCGACGGAGATATCGGCATGTCGTGTAATGCTCGGAAATGTGCGGAATTCTGACTCCTTGAGAGCCTCGGGATTCTCTCACTTCCATCGACTCCCCCTCCTCCCATCCTTGATGGTTATACGTTTGTCCATATAAGTATACATCAGTATAACCTCATAATATCGAGCAATAGACTTCACAAATTCCACTTACTATTGCACTATACATATATTAAGTGTCAAGAATTCCACACCGAATTCATAAACATCTCCCCCTCGCAAACCCATCAATTTCGTTCATAGTTTGTTGCTTATTCCTGTCCATCGAACCACTTTTTTTTTACCCTTGCTCTCGTCAACATAGAAATGTTCGAAAATGTGACGAAAACTCGAAATTATTCGAAAAGAACATGGAAAATGAGAAAATACTAAATCGATGAAATAATTTCGACGTAAAATTTTCATTGTACCGTCGGTTTTAGGATTATTGATCGGAATTTAATAAAATTCGGTACCGTAAATATGCAGTCAAATTTTCAAAAGGCTGCAGAGAACCAGCAAAAAGATATTCGGATTGGTAATTTCATGAATTTCATTGATTTCATACATTTCATATCGCACTCAAGTTTGCAACGTTGAGGTGCAACGAAAAATCCATTTTTCAATCAATTGTTTGTTTCAATAACAAAAACCATGACAATTTTCATGCTCACTTCGTCTTCGGATCCTGGAAAAAATCGTTTCATTGTCGTAAGAAAAAATTGAATAAGAATCACGAGCTCCTGCTCAAAGAAAAACCGAATTTCGTTGCATTCCAACGATGCAAACTTCAGCATCGCCATTTCAATGTACTTTACAATGGAAATTTCGATTTCTCCTGAAGATTGATAAGAATTCATTGAAAAATACAATGAAAACTGAGATTCATCATAAAACTCAATGTTAAATGTGAGAACCTACCCAAAACGAATATTTTTTTCTGATTATCCGTAGCTTTTTGAAAATTCAACTGGATCTTTTTCATATGATAATTTACTAGTGCACCAAATTTCACTAAATTCTGAACAATAGTTCTAAAACCGAAAGTACTACCTTAATTGAAAGTTGAGGAATTTCGATGAAATAGTTGACTCCATTCGATATTGCAAATTCTATCAAATTTCCTGTTTTATATATGAAATTAATTTCGATTAATGTAGGAGTTACTATTGTACAAGAGCTGAATTGTATTGGCAGGCGCGCCCGGAGGAGCACGACCCCATCAGCATACACGAAGCGATTCGCTGTATATAAGGTCGGCGCGACATTCTTCAGAATTATAATCCAATAGCTATTGTACTTCGTATTCTCGATCATAATAAACTCTGTCGATATTGCATTCCTACTGTACTATGGGGAGACAAAGGCCAAAAGAATTTCACATTTTATCCACCTCTTGGTGTTATATACGTTTGACGCGTGAACTCATTGCCGGGGCGAGACTATATCGCCGGTCGGGTAGTCTTGTTCTTGTTTCCTTTTTCCAGAGCATAATGCATGACGTGCTTATGACTTTCTATTTAGAAGTTGAAATGTATATTTTAATACTGAAAATTCTCGCTTCCTTGCATCTGCGAATCTTACAAATTCATTTTCCGTTTTGGACCACTCCAGATCTAGTGAAGCCACTATCGGACAAAAATTTCTAAATGAAAATCGTCAGACTGTAAGTTTTCGATTCCTAACAAGAATGTCTAAAGGATACTCCTTGTGTGATGTTGAAAATGATCTGAAGAGGGTTTGAAAGATAAATTTAAAGGTGTGGTCGGTCCAGCCATTGATGACAGGCAATAACATAACAAGGTATAGTTATATGTGGTAGTTATATAGAGGTCAATATGATAGCTATATAATGCAGTTACAGTACAATATGAAAGCAGGGGATGCAGTGTTTGGCTGGGCTGTCTGTCTTGTTGGCCACCAGGCTTGGCGTCATAGCTATTGGAGACGCGGAACAGTGGATGGGGTATATGGGGTTAGCGCGTTTTCTCCGGTATGGGGAGGGAGACACTGTGGAGACAGATGCGGACAATGGAATGAAGCGAGGACAATACCGAATAATTTAGAATGGCATATAGATATCGAGCTTTCGGCGTTGGCCTACGTAGGGTTCCGTCGGCGGCTCCTCGACTATTGCAGAGGGTGGTAGATATAATAGAGTGGAGAATAGAAACGGCAATAGGAGACACACCAGGAGTGTATAGTGGAGCAGATTCTGCTTGCTGTAGAGCCACTCTGTGCAGGACATGAAACATAACTATAAATTAGCCATAGGCCTTCCCACAGTCTCTCCCCCCACTCTAAAACTTGAATCTTCCGCGATCGTGCGTACTCACAGTCCTACGCAGCACAGATTCACGTTTATGCATTCATATTGATAGATCCATTCAAACATCAACGTGCCACAAACCTTAAGAGCTTCCCATCCAATTATTTTTTTCACACTCTGTATCGTTTTGGCTCTGCACGATCTTCGCGTCAGGATATCATCGCCTGACCCAAAGTCGGCCGACTTTTCGATGTTTTTTTTACACCTAGGAACGAGGCTTTGATTATTGATAACTAATTAGAAGCCTAGAACGGTAACTTTTGTTTTCCAACTATTCCGATGTGCTGGAGCCAAAAATGACCCAATTTTTGAAAAATTCATATCTGCGGCAAAATTTAACGAAAAGGGTTCAAGTTGGGCTCATTCTTTTCGTTTCTTGATGCAGAATCGCGCGAGCCTAGGGTTATTTTGCTCGGAGTAAAAAAAACCGTCAAAAATGGGGTAAAAGATTTAACAAGAACGGTCCATTATTTTCTTTTTAGTGAAATTTGTTGGCTTATTGGCTTTTTCTAGTTTCTGTTCACATTTTTATGGCCCTACGACGATTTAATTGTGGAATATTGAAAAAAACATTCAGAGCCTCGTTATTTTTGTGTTCCAACTGGCCCTTTCGTGAATTTCTGTCAAAAGTTTACTAGCGTTTTGCGTTTGACAGAGTTATTAAAACATCGGAATAAAAATCAAGTTCCAAGAGTTTTTATTTAATGGGGGATTTGAGTAAAAAGCTCTATAGCTTTTGATCCTCGATAGATCTCTCGAGTCATGGGAATACAGAGATGGTTCGCGGTTCAACTTTTTTATGCTCGCGGTTCCAGCATCAAAATGTCTGTTTGTCTTGATCCTCGATGAGTGTGTGTGTGTGTGTTGAAAACGTGAACGAGAAGCCCATTGGAGTAAATTATTTTTTATTGGCAATTTATTGGTTCAAAAGCTCCGTGGGCTTTCATGTTGATTATTTTTATTCTCGATAAATTGAACATGGTCAAAGGATGACGAAGCGAGGACGGTAAATGTGTTGGAAATACGGAAGAAATAAAATTCGATGATTGACGAAGAAATTTGACGAAAAATGAAAAATATTTTGGATTCTGCGGACAGGGAAGATTAAAATGTAGAAAAATTCATGTTGAGGAAAAAATTGATGAGGGACAGTCGAACGGATTCAGAAACGCCAAGAGGTTCTGCAGTCGCCGATAATGAAAATGGAACGAGGTGGAGGGGGGCGAATGAAGTGATAAAACTCGGGGGTTTATGTCACCGGAATGTTCCGCGGTCGGCAATGGCATGCAGCGGCAGCAACGAAGCCCTAAAGATCGAGAACCGCCGCCGCACCACTATGATGCGGCTGAAAAAATATCGAGGGAGTGATATCGCGCGCGCGGTGTACCAGATTGTGCAGCAACGGTCGGGCGATCCAGCCAAGCGGCACAAACTGTGGGAGCGTTTAGAGCAAGAGCAACAGCGTGCGATCAGTCATTAAATCGTCGCCGATTTGCTCTTTGTTCTTGTCCGCGAACCCTTCGGATCACCACCCAGTAACGCGGGGGCTAAAAACTCTTGGCGAGTGCGACAAAAGCCTCGGAGAAAAACTCCCAGTTTATCCTCTCGTAATTCGCGTCGTTCTTAATGCGATAAAGAATGGAAAACCTGACCTCGCCGTGTAAGAGAAAAAAAACCACCCTGGATAATTTTTCATTGAAATTTTTCAAGTGATCGGGACGTTGCAATTTTTTTTCTCCCATTCTCTTCTTCGCGGGTCTAGTGTGGCGAGAATGGGCCAAGAAATTCTGACGTTTCCTGATGAGAAAACTTTTTTTTTCCCCAATTTTGACAGACATACGATTGCGTGAAAAAATCATGAAGAAAAATGAGGAAAATGATGAAAAAATACGACACTGAAGTTCGCAACGTTGGAATTCAACGAAAAGCACGATTTTATATTCATTTTTTCTTCAATTTGAAAAACCATGACAATTTCCATACCGATTTTGTGTCTGGATCCTAAAAAAAGATCATTTCATTGTCCTGGCGGAATATTGAATCAAAATTTTCAATAAAAAAACGCAATTTCGTTGCATTCCAACGATGCAAACTTCAACATCGTCAAAAAATTGTGTTTTTTTTTGAGTACTCGAGAGTCAGGACAATAAAACGATTTTTTTGTAGGATCCAAATCGAAAATCGGTACGAAAATTGTCATGGTTTTTGAAATTGAACGTGAAAAGTGACGTAAAATGTTTCTTGAGGTAAAAATGACATTCGTTTCCGGTTCATTAAGCAGATATAAATAGTGGTAAAAAAAAAAAGCATAAATCGTTGATATTTCATGGGTTTGTCGAGAGGATCAACGTCGTTTGTATGAAGTTTTTGGATCTCATTGATGGAACGTCAGTGCCAAATCAATTATAACCAAGTAATGTACCAAAAGTTTAAATTCCATAGGGCGAGGATTGTTATGATTGGGTTTGTGTGGGTGCGTGAGGATGTGAAGGCGCGTGAGAGGAAAAGCACATGGAGGAGGAAATTGGAAGTATCTGGAAAGGGGTTAGAGAGGGTGGTGGTGGTGGTGGTGGTGGTGGTGTAAGTGAAAGACAAAAGTGTGGCGATGACGATGGCGACGACGACGAGGGGTTGTAAAAAGCGATCGAGCGAAAGGTTTTTAATTGTTTCGTGCCGAGCTCGCCCTTTGTTTTGGCGTTTATGCCTCATAAACGGTGACTCTACCTCAACATCCTGCTGCTGACTCCCTCACACCCTATTTTTTTCTCTCTGCATGCTTATCAAGCGCGTTCGTTCCTCCTCCTCTTCTCATTTCTACTCGTACAAACTCAATACCGCCAGCTTCCTCGTTCATCGGCTCTCGCGCCTTTATTTTTCTTCCACGTTTCCTATTTCTGCATCTTCTCTCATACTTTTTACCATGCAGCGCAGCGATAACGTTTATCGATTAGACTCGATCGCCGATTCGCTTTTATATTCGCAAATAATACATTAAAACTCGGTGTTTCATTCGGAGATTATGCGGCAAGTTAATGGGAGTTTAAATCCAGCGAAAACTCTTTTTTTTTTGTAGCAGAGCACAACATTTTCATACGGTATTTGTCAACGATAATGGGAGAGTCTTTTTTGAAATTCGAAAACTCAAGTTACTAGACAAATTTGGACGAGTGCGTTAATCATCAAAATAATGAATAAAAAATATATTTCTCGTTGGATTACCACGATGCAAACTTCAGTATCGTTCCTGGGTCAATTTGACCCGCAGTTTTTTATCGCAGTTTACTAAAATCGAGGACTTTCTCGTTCCCGACGTGAGCTCGAGTCTCTTGGTCAGTCAAATACTTCGGAACGTGGCGTCGCTCGAATAAAAATATTCTGAAAATATGCTATACAACGAAAAATATGTTTTTTATTCATTATTTTGAAAATAATTAATGAAAAATAGATTTTTCGTTCAATTGCCACGATCCAAACTTCTGTATCGTTAAATCTAGCTCGATCTCTTTGAGCCAGTTTTTGATGTCTCATTCAATCTCGATTGATCATTGTGAAACTCGATTTTTCCTCAATATCTGCAGGGTCAATCGTGTTTCCTTCCTCGAAACGAGGCTCTCGAGACCTTTCCAAATTTTCATCAAACGTAAAAATGATGAAAACTAAACACAGACCCAATCACTCAATTATTTTTCGTGCTCGACGATTAATTGTTGTCAAAATAATTAATCAAAACTATATTTTTCTTTCGACTAGTCGTTCGGAGTCAGAATTTCATTCGGCTCCAGAAATCTTGCAATAAAAATAACGAAAATCGGAGCTTCCGGGACGTCGCGGACATCTCGTGTCTTTTCACTGGCGAATTTTCGAGGCTTCCCCAGTTTTAGTATAAAAAAGTTTTTTCCAGCACTCTATAAAAAAATGGTAACTCGATACGTGCTCAATAAAAATTGTATTCCGGTCCGGAGCTTCCGGGTTCCCGCACGTCCGGGACTTTATTTCATTCCACGGAAATTCTCCGAGTATTTTTCCTTTATACGCCGCGAAATAAAAGTCAAAGATATCGAAGTAAATATAAAACATTGTAAGCCCCGCTGAGGCTTCAAAAGGGCGAGGATATACAATCGCAGGCACTGCGGAGGCTTTTCTCGACTTTTTAATTATCCCTTCCGAGCGCGCGGTCTCAGTCTTCGCTTTCAAATATATCAACCGCTCGCGCTCTCTATTACAATCGATTCCCCCGCAAATACGCTCGATCTATTCGTCCCCATAGCGTTTTGTTCACATCCCCAGACTCTGGATCACCCAACAAACAACCGGAAATCACTTCAACCTCCGTGTATAGCGTGTTTTGACGAATAACGATAATCCAATGACAAAAAGCCTGATGGCAACTGTTCAGCAATCCATGACTTTCCGAATCGCGACGTCATTCAAAAAGAATCGCTTCGGATTTTAATGCTTAATGCTCGCGGCCTGCAATTACGTGGCAATTAATTAGGCGCCGACGATTACGATCACGAAATTACTTTATTCCGGATTCTTCAATAATTTTGCATCAAAATTCCCGTCACTGAAACTAAAAATTTTCTGCTGTCAAGAAAATTTCCTGACGTCAAGAATTTTAACCATTTAATTTCCAATTTTTATGATGCTGAATTTGCAACGTTGGAATGCAACGAAAAATATTTCATTTTATTGATGATTCGTTCAAATTTCAATTTCAACCAAATTTTCCAAACCGATATGCTTTTCGGGTGGCAAAATCCGATTATTTTATCATCGTGATTACATTCTGCATGTGAATAATTATTTTTGCCAAAGATTCAAAAGAATTTCGTTGCATTCCAACGGTGCAAACTTCAGAGTCATCAATTTTTAACTTTTCCGATCTAAACTCGTGTAGATCCGAGTCGCGCCTCGTTTATGAGTTGCAAGCAAATGTGTTTAGGATTTTTCTTAAAAACATTTCGGCTCAAAGCCTTTCTGACGATCTGCAAAAAAATCCTAAATGCCTTTTTATTTGCAACTCGATTTTTGCAACTTTTTAACGAACCGTGACCTCAAATTAAAAGTTGGAAATTAAATATCCCAAATTCTAAAGAACGTTCATACAGAATTGATTGACATTAAGAATTTCCTTTACGATACTCAAGTTCGCAACGTTGAGATCCAACGAAAAATACATTTTTCTATTTATTGTTCGTTGAATCAAAAAAATCACAACAATTTTCCTACCGATTTCGTCTTTGGATCCTCAAAAACGATTGGTTTATTGTCCTGACCAAATATTGAATAAAAATCATGAGTATTGCTCAAGAAAAGCAGAATTTCGATGAGTGTGAAGTTTGCAACGTTGGAATGCAACGAAAAATATCAATTTTTAGTTCAATTTTCCAAAATGGTCCAAGTTTTTCAAGCTAATTTATTTCTGAGTCCGCAAACCTGAGCATTTTATCATCGTAAATGAATTTTGCATTTGGATATCGAACTTTGTCCTAAAAAACGAAAATTTCGTTGCATTCCAACGATGCAAACTTTAACATCGTTTTCCTTTGCATTTTGAAATAAAACGCGACAATTGTGTAAATTACGCTCGGTTAACGCGAGGGAACGAAAAATTGGAGTTTTTTTTTGCTCGTCCGTAAACTTCCGGAAAACTTGATCGCTGGACTCGGGGGGCTCAAGATTCATTGGTAAAAAAAAAAGGTTTGCTTTTTTTTTTTCATTAAGCGTTACGTTTTTGGTTGTGCAAGGTATACGAGCAATGTTTTCCTTTTTTTATTTCATGGATGCAGGTGAGACAGCCTCGTGGGATGAATTTACTTTGAAAACGTTTAAATAAAAAAGATTTTGGTCCATTGATAGAAACTTGGAGCGCCGGGACGGCGTGTAACTCTTTTGAATTGATGAGATTCGTGTATGGAGAAAATTCGTGGATGAGAATAAAGACTGTGGGTTTTGAATACGATTCAAGTTTTTTTTTTTCCAGCCTCGAATTCTTTCGACGTCAGATGCCCCTTATTTGTTCTTTTTTAAAATCATATTTGCCGACAGTTTGGTCGGTATGCGTTTCCATGTGTGTTTAGGCACGTTTGTTTTCGGCAAGACTCGCGCGATCCTTTAAGTTTCTCTTTGGACCGCGCGGCGAGGCTGCTGCTGGTTCTTGTTGGCAGTTCGTAATGTATCAGTCGCGCAGCAAGATGATGATTGCTCGAGACCGTCCTTGCGGAATTCCACAAGGTCTTGAATAATTTCTTTCTCGGCTGCGTGGCTCATTTTTGTGTCAGTTTGAATCCGGCACAAGGATCAAGAAAAATCGATGATTCTCAATGGCGCGGCGAGGCACTCGTTAAAATAGAACTTTGATTTTTTAATTGAAATTAAATTGAAATATAAAATGAAAATTTCATGTTTTAATTACAATATTTAATTCAATTCAATTATAATGGAAAAGATAAAATTGAAATTTTATATCAATTGAAATTAATTTAATTTTATTTTAATGAATTTAATGAATTTTAATTTTATATTAATTAAAATTTTATATAAAATATAAAATTCAAATGTTATATTTCAATATTTTATTATTTTTATATTTAATAATATTAAATATAATTAAAATATTTAATACTAGCCCGGGTACGCCCGCTTTGCTGGGCACACAATAATATTACACACAAATTTCCACATCGCATATTCTATTATGATTTTCGTCTATTTATGATTTTTTCATTGGGGTCTACAAAAATTTGTACGATGCTATCTTCGGTGGTCTAGGGTGGGCGGTGTCTGTCGATCAGTCAGTCAGTCAGTCAGTCAGTCACGCAACACTTATATATATATATATAGATTTTGATATTGTAATATTTAAAAATGAAAATTTTATATTTTAATTTTTAAAAAACTCAAGAGGGTTGAAATGCAACGAAATTTTTTCTTTTTTTTTTGGTCAAGCTCAATTTGGATGATTTAGAAAATGAAACAATTGATAGGAAAAAATATAGTCGCACAATTCGCGCGTATGGAGACATTGGCTGGTTTCGGGGATGAAGAAAAAATGGAATTCAATGGTGCGTATGCGGAGGCTGGAGAATTTCTGTATTTAGTGAAAAGTTTTGTCGAGAATGAAGGAAAAAGGGAATAAATTAGGCATCAGTTCGATTCGAGATCGCGTAAGGAGGATCAAGGTTTGGGGCGCGACAAATTATAATATACAACGAAAGCAAAGGAATTCCCTTACTCCATTTAAATAATAACCAGTGAAGCGTATATTGCGAGACTAAATTGAATAGTCCCTTTGAAAATGGAGGTATTTCAAGCTCGCTCAGTGTGCCCCACCTCCGGGGCTCCTTTCACTCATTGCAGTTCGCCATGTATGAGATTCAGTGTTCTGTATATAATACTGAACAAAACTATATACGTATTGTGGACCGGCCATAATATAGCACAGACAATATACTATACATTACATCTGAGAATGAAATAATTTCCTGTGGTGTCGTCGACAGAGACGGAAGCTGGGACAAAGTTTCTTAGAAGAGCTTTTGCCAAGACGAAGACGTTGAACAAGCACTCGCAGCGTACTCTGCTTTTGTTTCTTACTCGCTGACTGTTCAGCTCTGCATACTCGTTTGTTCTCTTTCGAGGACCAAACCTTAAAAGACGAATGTATATTACTCCCGCGCGTACTTAATAACCTCATTATTAAACAGTGTTGAAAAACATGTCTCATTAGTGCTTTCCTCTTGGCATAATAAATAAAAAGCATTCATGTCCTTTCTCATTTGCAACGCATGCAACTAAAATTATGGCGATTCCAAAAATCTTTGTACTTTGGCGCAAGAAAAAATCTCGTTCTCACTAAATTAATGAAGAAACCAAATCATTATTTTTCATTTCGGAAATTCAAGTTCAGATTAGGTCACGACATATTTTCTCCATAATACGACACTCAAGTTGGTCCAGAACGAATTTTTCATTAATTATTTTGCTAATTAATCCACTCGTTGCAATTTTCCTAGTAAATTCAGTTTCCAAATGGCAAAGAAAACTGTCTCGAGCCTTGCTACAAAAAATAACGAGTTTTTTCTTCAACTTTGTTACATATTTTGGCTGCTGGGTCTACGAGACCCGAGGGGATCCAGGAGATCGTGTAATGTCTCGATTCTTGCAGCAGGTCACAAGGAAATCGTCTCGTCTCAATTGCTCAATAAATCTCGAGCGTTTAATTTCTCTGGATTAGCTAAACGGATTTTATTCGTCCCGTTTCTCAGTCAGGACAATTTCAAGTTTCTGTGACGTCACAAAACATTTGAAAAAAATTATTTTGAATTATTTATTGAATCGTGTTCATCGTAAATTGTAGAGAAAATAAAAAAAAGTGTAAATTGGCAAAATGAAACTCGAGCGAATGCCTGAAAAGTATGGAAAGAGTAAAACTTGAATGACTCTGAAGTTTGCATCGTTGGAATGCAACGAAATGCGTTTTTAATCTTTGACAAAAATAATTATTAGAAGACGGAATGTAATTAGGATGATAAAATGATGGATTTTTGCCGTTCAAAAAGCATATCAGCTCGGAAAATTTGGATGACATTAAAAATTAAACGAATCTTCAATAAAATCAAATATTTTTCGTTGCATTCCAACGTTGCAAACTTGAGCATCATAAATTCTTAATTAACTGCTTTTTAAACGAGGCCATTAATTTATCGTTTTTTTTTCTCGTTCTGAACGAAATTAATGAATTTCAGTCGATCCAATATCATAAAAATTCATAACGACGCAGCATATTTGTTTTCTAATCTTTCGATCGCAACATCAACGAAATTTATCACGAAATTTGTTCTTCGGCACTTTCCGGGCGAAATACGTGATGAAAAATTTGGATGACATTGGAAATTGAACGAATTTTCAATAAAATTAAATATTTTTCGATGCATTCCAACGTTGCAAACTTCAGCATCGCATAAACTTTAGGGGGATGATTGATGAAGTAAGAACGAAGTTTGAAAAGGAATTTTTCATCTTGGATGACATCCTTAATTAGAATGCGATCATGTTCCAGGAGGGAGAGGAGGGGATGCTGTAATTGAAATGAAATAAAGATAAATTTAGTGCGGGGAATGCGATTAGAAACTAGTAACAATGGTGGAAGAAATAAAAGAGTCTCGCGGGATTCCTCGGCGTGGCACAAAGCCTCGGGATGGCTGGGGATGAAATTCCGCAGGGCGCGATTCAAAGGTATATAAGAAAAAGAAGGGAGGAGGAGTTTAAGGGTGAGGTGACTGGATAATAGTCTCTGTCGTGGCATTCGTCGTTGCGGTTACAAAAGGAACGGAGACATAGCGCATGGCCAGCCAAAGAGATCATTCACGAGTGTATGAAAACGATAAGATCTCGTGCACATAGTGCGTGTGTATAGTAATGGCAAGAGGCAGAGAGGCGAGTAAGGTTCAAGTGGTGAACCAACATTCTCATATCACTTTGCCCAACAGTGACACATGTACAAAAGTTTCAAGTATAAATCCCATGGCGTGTACGTGCAAGCGCTGAAACTCTATGGTGAGTCTATGGCGAGGGAAGAATAAAGAAAAAATTACGAGAAAGGAGGTACACGCGGGCATCTCTCTTTAATCATGTACGATCGAGCAAGCAGAAGTTTTAAGGGGTCGCATGTAAAGTATATCCTTTACCCAGATTGATGAAAAAGTCACAAAAGACTTTGAAAATCTGATCGTTATACGAGACCTCGTCGCTCTTGTGTACAGCAGCAATAGTTTTCGACCATCCGAACTCCAAATTTACGTCCAGAAATTACGGAGCTTTCGAGTATAGTGAAAATTACGATTTTAGAGGGAATTACGAAAACAGAGGTTTTTGCAGATTCGGCCAGAATCGCACGCTGTTTTAATGTGGAAATGGAAACGACGAAGAAATTCCTTCATTTAGGCTGTGCAGACGATAATTCGTGCCCAACAATGACGCGGTTTTGACCCCAACCGCGTATTTTCTGCCTCTTCGCACCGTTTCCCCTCGTGAAACATTCTCAACAAACTGGCAACTCATTTCTTTCGCGTGTAATTAAGCCGTGCACGTAATTAATTAATACGCGGAGATTTGCAGCTTTAGGAGTCCGGGACGAAGCCAATACTTGGTTGGGTGACCGCCAGTCAAAATTAAATTTTGTCAAAAAACGACGATATTTTGTTGAACACGGTCAACTAAATATTTTCAGATAATTTCAAAATTTTCGTTGATTTGATAATTTTTTTCATTTGTAACGAAACTGGCAGCAAAATTTACGATTTAAAGGACAAATATTTACTTTTCAAAGAGACTTTCTAGAATATTTTTTGCTGCAATGTCAAAATGTTGGTTATTCAAAAAAAAAAAACGTTTAATTGAACGTTTGCAACGAAATATCGATCTTTTTGAACAAAATTTTATTTTCAGTGCCTCCATAAAAATATCACCATGTTTTAACTCTTCCTAATAGACACACATGGGTCTGGGGGACCCGAACGTTTTTTACTGTTCTCGGACTCGTTTAAAAAATGGGAAAAAATTCAGGAAAACAGTTTTGTATCTAAAATTATTTTTCATCATTTTTATTCAATGGTAATCGATACGAAAAAAGAAAAATTCACGCCATTCGCTGAATGGGTCCCCCAGACCCGTGTGTGTCTACGAAGCGTTAAAGTTTGCATCGCTGAAAAGATTTTTCAATTTTTGTTTTAGGATCGAAAATCGGTACGAAAATTTTCATGGTTTTTTTTTTATAATTGAGGAAACAATAAAAGCGAAAATTATTTTTCGTTGGACCCTGGCACGTTGCGAACTTGAGATTCAGGAAAAAATACGTCTCGACATTTTTCCTGGCCGATACACAGAAGTGCAGCAAGGGTAGTTGAGGGCGATACTCTGGGGGGTCTCGTTGGAATGTGGAAATCAGTAGAGCGAGAGAAAATTGGGGTTGAAGTGAAAGTTTCAAGTTCAAGTTCGAAGGTGACAAGAAAAATGTGGAATTTTTATTGTTTTAGTTTTTTTTCTAAACAATTTACGGAGCGATTTTTTAAATTTCTTTTGTTTTTTTGAGTTGTCGATGTGAACGAACAGAATTAACAAATAAATTTGTCATTTCTGGCCTCGTTTCGATGCCATCGTCGTCCAAAATATTCTCGAGCCATTCGGGAGTCACAGAAATAAGAATTCTCCAGCCTTCGCCTTATTTTTTTTTCCTTCTTTCATACGCTATTCACACGCACTCGCCGACGCGCATTCACGCGACCCCGCAGACCTGCAAAAGCACATCGTCACATTTTTCTACATGTTTTTCCATCCCCCAGAATTTCTGATCAACACGCGCGATAAAATACATAATGCACAACGAAATTATCGGTCCGTCTTGATTGGACAATTAAGATCAGGATTTCAGTCGCGTCTCCTGGATCCCCTCGGGTCTCGTAGACCCTGAGCCCAAAAAATACAACAACGTTGCAGAAAAACTCGTTATTTTTTGTACCCAATCTCGAGACAGTCTTTTTTGCTATTTGGAAACTGAATTTACTAGAAAAATTGCAACGGGTGACGTTTTGTGACGTCACAGAAACTTCAAATCGTCCTCATCGAGAAACGGGTCGAATAAAATCCGTTTAGCTAATCCAGAGAAATTAAACGCTCGAGATTTATTGAGCAATTGAGACGAGACGATTTTCTTGTGATCTGCTGCAAGAATCGAGACATTACACGATCTCCTGGATCCCCTCGAGTCTCGTAGACCCAGCAGCCAAAATATGTAACAAAGTTGAAGAAAAAACTCGTTATTTTTTGTAGCAAGGCTCGAGACAGTTTTCTTTGCCATTTGGAAACTGAATTTTCTAGAAAAATTGCAACGAGTGGATTAATTAGCAAAATAATTAATGAAAAATTTGTTCTGGACCAACTTGAGTGTCGTATTATGGAGAAAATACGTCTTGACCTAATGTGAACTTAAATTTTCGAAATTATAAATAATGTTTCAGTTTCTTCATTAATTTAGTGAGAACGAGATTTTTTTTAATGCCAAAGTACGAAGATTTTTGGAATCGCCACGACACCGAAGTTCGCAACGTTGGAATTGACCGAAAAATACGATTTTCTATCCATTTTTTGTTCAATTAAAAAAAAAATGACACTTTTCATGCCAATTTTATGTCTGGATGCTAAAAAAAAACGTTTCATTGTCCTGGCGAAATATTGAATGAAAATTCTCAATAAAAAAGCGAATTTCGTTGCATTCCAACGATGCAAACTTCAACATCGTAATCGTCATAATGTTAGTTGGACATTGGCATGCGTTGGGAAAAAGCCTCAGACTTTAAAAAGTTGGAATGCAACGCGAAAAATATTTTTCTCGATGATTCGTTCAATTTAAAAAATCATCAAAATAAAAAAAAATGCTGCATCAAAAAAATGAGTTTCTCAACGATGCACGAAATGATATATTATTATTATTATTTTTCAATTATTATTATTACTATTGTCATAATTAGCCTCGAAAATATGAAGGATAAAAATTGATAATTGAGGAAACTGGATTTTGGATGATTGGAGGTATAAAATGGGGATGATTTTGTATCAGCCTGTAGGGGAGGATGTGATGTGGCACATACATCAAGAGACACGAAGAGACGGCATCTTATAATATCGCGTAGGACAGTATAGAGCGAGAACGGAAGGAGAACTTGTGGGGGAACTTAACTCGAGAAGTTTAGCCGTAATTGAATTTCTCGAGCCAGTGCCTCGTGACTGCACGAGCGACCTGGCGAGGGGTTAGACTACGCGATCTCTTTCACCCTCGCTGCTTCTGGGTGTGTAGAATGTCTACTATAGCGGTTGGGCTCGTGTACCCGCCTCGATGACTTGGTTTGTTCCCTTCAGTCCTTGTTGCACGAACACCATTCGCTACGCTCTCCTACCAATGTCATATTTACACTCGCCTTAATCCTGACCACATGCGCATGCTAAAAACTATCACAATCCTTTCATTTTCTATCGCTTCGATCAGACTCAAATTTTACGACAATTAACAAACCCTCGAATTTTAAACGTTCCCTCGAATCATCCTGGAATGCAACGAATTTTTTTTTTCCCGTCAATACTTTTCATTAAAATGCAAAACGTAATTACGATCATGAAACGCCATCGATTTTTCCTGCCCGAGTGTATGAGCTCGACAAATTTCGGTGATTTATTTCATTTCATTCAATTAAAAAAAAAAAAAAATTTTATTTAAAAATAAAAATAAAATAAAATAAATGAATAAATAAGTGAATCAAAATTGAAATTAATGAAATTTCATTAATTTTAATTAAAATTATTTGAAAATTAATTTAAAAATTTAATTTAATTAAAATAAAATAAAATTATTATAATGACAATTATTATTATTGATTTATTTTATTTAATTAATTGAATTAATTTCGATTAAAATTAATTAGCTTAAAATTAAATAGCTTAATGAATAGAGAAATGAATTTTTCGTGTTTATTTCAACGATTTAAACTTCAGTATCATGTGCCGAGTTGTTTCTCGAGCCGAGGTCGAATGCAACATCAAAGAGTTTATCAAGATGTTTTTGGAAAGCAACCAATAAGATGAGTTTCTTATCTGATGAAACTTTGGAACTTGAAAGCGGCTCCGGAGCTACGTGGGGCCGAAAACTGCGCTTGGATTTGACTGCCCTTTTTAAAGGCTTACAAATTTAAACTCGATTTTCAAAAGAACCTTTCGACGATAACATCAAATTCAACTCGAGTTTCGAACTACCCAGATATATTTATCGCGAGCGCCGCTATTGTCATTGTCAGGGGAGAGAAAATGTTGAGGAACCAATTAAAAAATTTGGCAAGAACTTGGACGCTCTATTTTTATCATGATGCTCAAGTTTGCAACGTTGGAATGCTTCGAAAAATATTTAATTTTATTGATGATTCGTTCAATTTTCAATGTCGTCCAAATTTTTCATCACGTATTTCGTCCAGAAAGTGTCGAAGAACAAATTTCGTGATAAATTTCGTTGATGTTGCGATCGAACGATTATAGAAAACAAATCTGCTGCGTCGTTATGAATTTTTATGATACTGGATCGAATGAAATTCATTTATTTCGTTTAGAACGAGAAAAAAAAACGATAAATTAATCGCCTCGTTTAAAAAGCAGTTAATTAAGAATTTATGATGCTCAAGTTTGCAACGTTGGAATGCAACGAAAAATATTTGATTTCATTGATGATTCGTTGAATTTTTAATGTCATCCAAATTTTTCGAGCCGATATGCTTTTCGAATGGCAAAAATCGATCATTTTATCATCGTAATTACATTCTGCGTTTGAATACTTATTTTTGTCAAAGATAAAAATGAATTTCGTTGCATAAATCACTTCGGGCTCGCCTTGTTTGCGGTTTTTTGATGCAGCAAAAAATTCGTCCGTTGTACGAAGAAATGTGATCGATTTTTTGTCTTTTTTTTTCTTTTTTTTGAAGAGAAAACGAAAAATCCTCGCGTCTTAGAATTCCTTAATCTTTGCCGGAGTGCGTGCAGGTCCTCGGGAATAATGGGACTCGAATTTTTTTGTATAAACAGTATTTACAATGAAAAGTTTAGTGGAGATTGAATTGTTTTCGATATTTTTAGGAAAACTCGAGATCCAAACGAATTCTTCGATTAAAGAGTCGTGGGATCCTTCAAGGGGTTCAATCGTACGAGCTGAATGCTCTCGAATGGGGAATTGAAGGAAAAAGCCCGTAGGCTCGACCTGCGGGATCCCCTGATGATGGGGAACTCGAGAGGACTTTTCGGAGAAGTGAATGTGTATCGCGAGAACGTTTCTTTTGGTCGAGGTCTCGAAAAACCAGCCAGGGGCCTCTTCAAGCAATTGATCGGACCTCCGAGGCCACGACGGGAGATCTCGAGCAACTTGTATGGGATTCGAGCTTTGTAACTGCAAATTCTGAGAATGAAAATCACTATCGATTCTAACCCCGAAAATTCCATTTTCGACGACGACCGAAAAAATTGTCAAAAATTGAAAATTATAATGAAAATAAATTAAATATTGAAAATTCCACAGTGAAAAGCCACGAGATGTCCGCGACGTCCCGGAAGCTCCGATTTTCGTTATTTTTATTGCAAGATTTCTGGAGCCGAATGAAATTCTGGCTCCGAACGACTAGTCGAAAGAAAAATGTAGTTTTGATTAATTATTTTGACAATAATTAATCGTCGAGCACGAAAAATAATTGAGTGATTGGGTCTGTGTTTAGTTTTCACCATTTTTACGTTTGATGAAAATTTGGAAAGGTCTCGAGAGCCTCGTTTCGAGGATGGAAACACGATTGACCCTGCAGATATTGAGGAAAAATCGAGTTTCACAATGATCAATGGAGATTGAATGAGACATTAAAAACTGGCTCAAAGAGATCGAGCTAGATTCAACGATACAGAAGTTTGGACCGTGGCAATCGAACGAAAAATCTATTTTTCATTAATTATTTCCAAAATAATGAATAAAAAATATATTTTTCGTTGTATTGCATATTTTCAGAATATTTTTATTCGAACGACGCCACGTTCCGAAGTATTTGACTGACCAAGAGACGCGAGCTCACGTTGGGAACGAGAAAATCCTCGATTTTAGTAAACTGCGATAAAAAAACTGCGGGTCAAATTGACCCAGGAACGATACTGAAGTTTGCATCGTGGTGATCCAACGAGAAATATATTTCTCATTCATTATTTTGATAATTAACGCACTCGTGCAAATTTGTCTAGTAAACTTGAGTTTTCGAATTTCAAAAAAGACTCTCCCATTATCGTTGACAAATACCGTATGAAAATGTTGTGCTCTGCTACAAAAAACAAGAGTTTTCATTGCATTTGAACGATGTGCGGACTCAAAGCTCGTTAGAATCGATTGTTGAATAGTAACCGAGCGAGAGAGAATGAAACGCGTTGCATGCACGCTTGGGGATGTGTCGCGTGACGTTTGGACAAGGGTGACCGTCACACTTAATTCAATACTAATGACTTTGAAGCAAAAGCCTCTTTAGGTCGGCCCTCAAGTTGTATACGTAGTTTACAAATTTGTGTTGGCGAGTGGACGCAACGATTGTGTTAGCTGCGAGCGATTGAACTTTGAAGCAGGTGAGATTATCGTAAAATACAAAAGCAAGAGAGATGCACGCGTAAGAATGAAAAGGCGGCTCGCGCCATTTGTAGTCGATGGTATAGAGATTGAAGGATCACGAGAGTGAGAGCCATAGAAGGTTCATGAACGAGAATTGGAAGGAAAGCCCTTGAGGACAAACGTACGTTGGTTTTTTTCTTGGCTCGGTTTCTCAGAGCGCAAAACTCTAAACAGCGGCTTCCCTTTTCTTCACAATTTCACCATTATACCATGATAAGTATGCTCCTCTATGGGGCACCATATTATGGGGCTATAATATTAGGTACTTGGCATAGTTGCGCTATAATGCCAGCAGCATTGTTTCCTGGGACTTGCCAAAGGAGTGAGCATTATGCATCAATGTATTATATGGACCAGGTGCACAATAACAATCTTCAGGCACGTGTTACCACCAATTGACCACTTATCGACTCATGAACCACTCGTACACAATGCAATACACTCTCCATAACCTTCGAGCACATCATCATCCTCCAAGATCGTGTTTTTCCATGAAATGCAACGAAATTCTTTATTTCTCTGCCAGAGTCGATGATTTATATTCAGAATTTAATTGTGACGATAAAACGATCGGTTTTTGCTCCCAAAACGAACTATCGGCTCGGAAAATGTAGATAAATTTTGAAAATTAAACAAATTGTGAATAAAAGTCAATATTTTTCGTTGCATTCCAACGTTGCGAACTTGAGCTTCGTCGGAAAATACTTTTCTGGATTTTTTTCTTTTCTAGATTTTTTAAACGTGTTCGAGTAGAGTAAAAAACGGTTGGGCAGCCCAGACCCATGTGTGTCTAGGGAGAGTCGATGGAAATAGATTTTTGAGGAGGGGAAATAGCGAAATAAACTCACTTGCGATTCTGGTGGCATTGTCTTTGCTGTCGAGCTTGGCCAATCGATAATCGTCCGGAGGAATCCTTTGGATTTGTTGGAGGAGGCCAGTACAGTCTGGCTGCTGATGTTGCTGGAGCTGATTTTGTATTTGGGCGGCTGCTGCGGCGGCGACTGCCGCTGGGATCCCACCCAAATCCCCAGAGCTCCCGATCCCATGGCCCGGGTGAGAAGGTGATGAACTTTCTGTCAGAGCCGGAGCCGTCGCTCCGGATGACGAGGAAGAACTTGTCGCCATTACCGGCGCCGTTGTGCAACTTCCATTATTGTACTGCAATTGCAGACCCAGTTCTCGGGCTTCGCTCTCCTCTTGCGCTTGTTGTCGCCTCAACGCGACCTGCAAACACATTCGTTCTTCGTGGCAATTTCCAGGCTCACAATCACATGCCAATTTTCATGGTTTGCATCGTTGGAATGCAACGAAATTCATTTTTATCTTTGACAAAAATAATTATTCAAACGCAGAATGTAATTACGATGATAAAATGATCGATTTTTGCCATTCGAAAAGCATATCGGCTCGAAAAATTTGGATGACATTAAAAATTCAACGAATCATCAATGAAATCAAATATTTTTCGTTGCATTCCAACGTTGCAAACTTGAGCATCATAAATTCTTAATTAACTGCTTTTTAAACGAGGCGATTAATCAATCGTTTTTTTTTCTCGTTCTAAACGAAATTAATGAATTTCATTCGATCCAGTATCATAAAAATTCATAACGACGCAGCAGATTTGTTTTCTAATCTTTCGATCGCAACATCAACGAAATTTATCACGAAATTTGTTCTTCGGCACTTTCTGGACGAAATACGTGATGAAAAATTTGGATGACATTGAAAATTGAACGAAAATTTTCAATAAAATCAAATATTTTTCGATGCATTCCAACGTTGCAAACTTGAGCATCATAAATTCTTAATTAACTGCTTTTTAAACGAAGCGATTAATTTATCGTTTTTTTTTCCCGTTCTAAACGAAATTAATGAATTTCAGTCGATCCAGTATCATAAAAATTCATATCGACGCAGCAGATTTGTTTTCTAAGCTTTCGATCGCAACATCAACGAAATTTATCACGAAATTTGTTCTTCGGCACGTGTTCCGGACGAAATACGTGATGAATTTTCGTCGCGCTGATCATTATACGAATTAGGCTCATTCATTTCCAATCTGGAACGTGATTAGGACAGTAGAGATTTCCGAAAATATTAAGCCAAAAATGTGGCATCGACTTCATTGTTCTGCTGCTGCCGGAACGAAAATTGAATTTTTAGGCATTGCATCGTTGAAATTCAACGAAAACTCATTTTTCTTGTCGCAGAGCACGACATTTTTTACAGTTTTCGTCCACGATGATGCGGACAGTATTTTTTGCCATTCTCAAATTGAATTGACTAGAAAAAATGCAACAAGTGGATTAATTATCAAAATAATGAACAAAAAAAATGAATTTTTTTCGTTCAATTCCAACGATGCAAACTTTTGCATAATTATTTTCAATTTTTGGTCTCAATTTCGAATGGAGAAGAAAAATCATCAGAATTTCATCGTCAAAAGACTTTCCCATTAAAAAAAGTTTGAAAGATCAATTTATTTGTATTTTTCGTTGAATTTCAACGATGGAAACTTCAGTCCACGACACCTGTCGACGCGAGTCCCATAATTTCGTCAACGTTTCCACGCACTTGGAATTGTTGGTCGTCGAGAGAGTCTCGTCGAAAAGGCAGTTGGAACTTTGAACTGTATTCAACAAACAATCTCGACACTTGGTCGTTTCGCCAGCGACTTGTGTATAAAGATGAGAATTAACAAAAAATCTGAAATTTCTCAGAAACGAGAAAAATCATTGGCAACAAAACAGAAATTTCGGAGAGGCAATTAATATCGAATTTATATGAATTTTTATATGCAGGCGGGTATTTGTCATGTCAATTTGCTGACGCGACAGACTTTTTGGAAAGTTGAATAATAAACATTCGTAGGTAAATTTGGTTATTTCTGCGAAGCTTTTTCATTTCATTTATTTTTTTTTCTCGTTATTTCTCGAAGCGTTCGAGAAGCTTTCAAAGTGTTTCGAAATATATTCTCTTTATATACACACCGGGTCCTTTCTGATCCATAGTTCGACGACACATATTTTTATGTGCGAGTGTAAATGTTTGAATGACACACATGTATGTCGCTTAAAACCTTCGTAATAATTAATATTCATGTGCATAACGAGCTGAGTCAACACGTGGACTCGTTTGATTCTTTTTTTACCATTTTGGACCGTTAATTATACAATCCAGATCGAAGGATCGAGCCAAAATTGAAAAAAACATGGAAAAGCTGATCGTGAGACGATTTTGGGTCAATTTGACCCGAGACGTTTTTCAAATCGTTGCATTCGGACAATTGTGCATTTTCTGTTTCTTTTTTTGCGATTCATGTGCAATTAAAGTGATTGATTAACGTTCGAGGGACTCGGAATATTTCTCGCGGTTTATTTTCAGTCGCGAAAGACTCGAGGACTCGGAGGCAGAACGAGAAGAATTTTTTTCTCTGACAATTTCTAAGAAATTCGTTTGTTTTTTTTATCCACTATTTGATTTGATAGAGAATTGATTAAAAACTGTCAAACGAGACTTTGTTGAACGCGCTCCGAAGGAACGAACAGCTGATCCGACGGCAGCATTTATTTCTCTCGCAATAAGGCATCCGGAAGTCCGGATCCGAACACGCAGTTTCGAAATAAATGGGTTCTCAGCTCTTTTTTGTTTTATGAAAACGGTGAGAGAAGTTTTTGGTCTTGTAAGAAAATTTTCGGTCCGGAGTTGATCTTGAACCAAGGCGATCTTAAATTTGACTGCACGGAGAGAATATTACATTAAAAATTACTATGTTATTAAAGTTCCCTGGTCTCATGTCGTCTCTCTAAGAAATTTGAGCAAAAACATAGTAAATTTTCATCTGAAAAAGGGCAAAAAATTTCATAATTTTCGCGATTTTGATAAAAAAAAAAATGAAAAATTACTGTTTTTGGTAAAATTCCTCAGGGGGACGACTCGGTACCCGCGAACTATAATGAAATAGTAAATTTTGATGTAATATTCTCGATAAAAGGCGAAAAATTTCATAATTTCCTCGATTTCGATAGAAAAGAATGAAAAATGACTGTTTTTATTAAAATTTCTCAGAGGGACGACTTGGTACCCGCGAACTATAATAAAATAGTAAATTTTGATGTAATATTCTCGATAAAAGGCGAAAAATTTCATAATTTCCTCGATTTCGATAGAAAAGAATGAAAAATGACTGTTTTTGTTAAAATTTCTCAGAGGGACGACTTGGTACCCGCGAACTATAATAAAATAGTAAATTTTGATGTAATATTCTCTATAAAAGGCGAAAAATTTCATAATTTCCGCGATTTTAATAGGAAAAGGATGAAAAATTACTGTTTTTGGTAAAATTAACGATACCAAAGTTTGCATCATTGGAATGCAACAAAATTTTGTTTTTCCTTGAGCAGAAGTTCGTGATTTTTATTAAATATTTAGTTAGGACAATAAAACGATTTTTGCAGGATCCAAAGACGAAATCAGCATGAAAATTGTCATGGTTTTTGTTATTGAAACAAACAATTGATTGAAAAACGAATTTTTCGTTGCACCTCAACGTTGCAAACTTCAGTGCCATTAAAATTTCTCACATTTGTGTACATTTTGATGAATTAGTAAAAAAAATGTTCGTATCGACAGAAAATGTCATTTTTTTTGCGACTCGTTTACCGTGAGCCTGCGACGATAAAATAATTCCGAGAAGAATTTGAAACAGAGACGAGTGATTGGTGAAGAAAAGTTGGTCAAAAAGAAACTATCGAGTTTACGAATTGCCCTGCGCAAGGAAAAAAACGATAAATGGACTTTGTGGTGATGAAGGAGAAAAGAAAAACATTAAAGTCATTGTTGTCAATGGGATGAAAATTTAGAGGAGACGGAGGATTGGCAGATGAATGAGAGGCGAGGGTTTCAGGTTGCAGTGGAAATTGGTTGCCGCCCCTTGTGAGTTTCTCTTTGTAGACAAATTACAGAGAACCGAGACACAAAAAGACGTTTGGTTAATGTAAGAATAACGCGTTTTGGACACAAAATACTTGGAGGATTTTGGATCTTTATATTTTGGAGAGTTTGGCATGGGGCACGAGGATGCACGCGTTTAAGGCCAGGAGCTCTAATCCCTAAAAGATATTAGTGCGTCGTGCGATACATTACACCAGTCGAAGAAAAGAATAAGGGACGAGAATAGAAGAAGAAAAATATGGGGAGGGTCGCTGGTTCACAAGTGGCATCAGCAGCAAAAGCAGGTGGGCGAAAAATATCTACTAGGGTTTCGTGACGAAAAATCGTCTCGATTACGCACGCCTCTCTCTCGCGTCTCCTTCGCATCTCCTTCGAAGGGATGCTGCAGAGAGGTATATCAAAGACTCCATCGAGTATATTATAGAAATGTGAAACGATAGGTTTGCTCTTCAAGTCCTACACAAGCAGCAGCAGCAGCACGTTTAGCTTTCTCCGATTCTTCGAAACTCTCTACATTTATCGATCACGAATACACCAACAGAAAATTATTCTCAAGTTTGCATCGTTGGAATGCAACGAAATTCTTTTTTATCTTTGACAAAAATAATTATTCAAACGCAGAATGTAATTACGATGATAAAATGATCGATTTTTGCCATTCGAAAAGCACATCGGCTCGAAAAATTTAGATGACATTGAAAATTCAACGAATCGTCAAAAAAATCAAATATTTTTCGTTGCATTCCAACGTTGCAAACTTGAGCATCATAAATTCTTAATTAACTGCTTTTTAAACGAGGCGATTAGTTTATCGTTTTTTTTTCTCGTTCTAAACGAAATTAATGAATTTCAGTCGATCCAGTATCATAAAAATTCATAACGACGCAGCAGATTTGTTTTCTAATCTTTCGATCGCAACATCAACGAAATTTATCACGAAATTTGTTCTTCGGCACTTTCTGGACGAAATACGTGATGAAAAATTTGGACGACATTGAAAATTTAACGAATCAACAATAAAATCAAATATTTTTCGTTGCATTCCAACGTTGCAAACTTCAGCATCATCAAAAGAAACGATCACGAGAAGGTAAATTTTTTTTTTAATCTTCTGAATCGTCATTTTTTCTTAAATCTTCACGTTTCTTTTTCCAACATAGTCTTCATTGGAACGAACGAAAAATCAATCCGTTTATTTTCACAATGTTGAAGTTTGCATCGTTGGAATGCAACGAAATTGTTTTTTATTGAGATTCTGATCCGATATTTGGTCAGGACGACAAGACGATTTTTTTAGGATCCAAACCTAAAATCGGTGCAAAAATTGTAATGGTTTTCTAAAATTGAACAAAAAATGATAGAAAATGTATTTTTTGTTGGATCGCAACGTTGGAATTGAACGAAAAATACAATTTTCTATTAATTTTTTGTTCAATTTCAAAAACCAGGACAATTTTCATACCGATTTTGTGTCTGGATCTTAAAAAACGATTGTTTCATTGTCCTGGCGAAATATTGAATCAAAATTCTCAATGAAAAAGCGAATTTCGTTGCATTCCAACGATGCAAACTTCAACACCGTACCTCGTTCAAAAGAATTCGGTAATTCGTTACAAGAGACTGTGAAAACATTTCCCAGGATGTAATCGCGAAGCCTCCGTTTGCAGCGGTTATCCTTAACAGGAAACGCGCCGACGGCGGGGTCCTTTAATCACGGTCAGGGCAGGATGTCATCATGACATCCTGAGACTTGTTGATGCGGGAGCAAATATTGTTTATAGAAACCAAAACGTTATTTATTTCGCCTCAAATACTTGACTCGGTGTCAAGATCCTTTTTCCCAATTCACCAGGAAAACGAATTCCACAATTTCCATCCAGAGCCGCATTATTTTTAATTTAAAAAAAATCTTTTCGGATCGAGTTAAATTTTTTTCTTCAATTTTCCTCGCGAATGAAAAATTTTTGGTTGAATTTTGTTTCCTTTAAATTTGACTTCACTAAAAATGAAATTTTGTCGAAAAAAACGGGGAAATTTTGTTGAACGCGGTCAACCAAATATTTTTAGGATAATTTCAAAATTTTCGTAATTTTGACAAATTTTTTGATCGCTAACGGAACTGGCAGCAAAATTTACGATTGGAATGACAAAAATTTACTTTTTAAAGACAAAAATTGTGCGATTTTTGGAAAAAAAACGTTTTCCAACGAATTCAATAAAATATCGATCGTTTTTAACAAAATTTTCTCTTTTACTGTTCAATTATATTCTGCCAGCTCATTAAGCTCGTTTAATTATTGTAACGTAATTATGTACGAGCTGCGGGCTGTTTACGGAGGGATTATCGAGACTAACGTGTATTCTCGGCGATCGTGAATGGAGCCAGGAAAAAAATAGCGAGTCGAGTGTACGAGGTATCAAGTTCTATCCACTTGATTGGGTAAAAGCTGCACTTGTTCTGTTTGTTGACTCAAACGTGTAAAAGACTTGGCGTCTGTGTGCACAGACACGAGTTTTGTCTGCGGATCGCGGTCGAAAGGCATGTTTTCTGAGGCATTATCGTGTTGCTACAGGAGCCAGAGGCGAATAGACTAGAGAGCGATGTTAAAAGGGAAGCCCCTTCGTAGGGGTTTACCAGCAAAAACGCGATGCCTCGGTATAAGATCGCGCGCGGTGTAATAACACTCGCAGTCTGGGATAATTTGGAGCATGATCACACCCCATGAAAATAAACGAAGGGAATCACGAGCTCCGAACGTTGCGATGAAAAGAAAATTTTGTTGAAAAAGATGGATTTTTTGTTGGATTCGTTCGACTAAACGTTTTTTTCGAAAAATCACGAAAATTTTGTCATTTCAGCAAAAAACATTCTGGAAAATCGTTTTCGGAAAGTAAATTTTTGTCATTCCAATCGTAAATTTTGCTGACAGTTCCGTTACAAATGAAAAATATTGTCGAAATAACGAAAATTTTGAAATTATCCAGAAATTTTTTTTTAAATGATCGCAATTTTTGAAAATTCATATCTCCGGTAAAATTTATCGAAAACACTTCAAGTTGGGCTCATTCTTTTCGTTTTTTCGTGCAGGATCACGTGAGCCCGGGCAATTTTGATTGCAGTGAAAAAAACTGCCAAAAATGCGCTAAAACGACTCAAAAATCGCTCAAAAGGCGCGAAAATTTGAAAGTTTTGAAAAGAAGCGAAAAAAATGAGTAAAAAACTCCGATTTGGAGTCAAATTCAGTCGCGGAATTGAAATTTACGTCAGGACTCGCGATTCTTGCTCTCGCGTCGTCCCGTCGCTAGGATTTTCCGAGTTTTTATTATACGCATGCGCGTCTGCTCTCTGCTCTACGACCCACGGTTATCCGGCCATCAATCGACGCAGGAATATGTATATGGAAAGTTATAGTGCAGCCCTGCGTGGGAAGCGTGGAGTTGACATTTGTCACTTTTCAATCACGAATAAAAAGGTGACAGTTGTGTATTCTCGATGCTCGTGGACGTCCACCCCAAATTGTCATTTTTAGGATCACCAACGAGACAGATAAAAGTCGGTAAATCGCTCTCCGCAATAATGGTCCTAATAATTCTCGTTTTATTAGCCAAATTTGTAAAAACAAATTCGTAGCCAAAATCGATTCATAAAAACGCGAAATTGCGCGCTCAATTTTGCAACTTTCGAGTTTAGCGACGAAATTCTTCATTTTTCATTGATAAAAATTCGTTTTTCGGAAATTTTAACGATTTTGAGAAATAAATAATTTTTGGTTGAATTATTTGCGTGAATACCGTCGCGATTTGTTGAAATTTATAAAAGAATATGAAAAATCTTGACAATTACGAAAAAGATCGAGAGCCCAAATCCGCTCCGATTTTCCATCGAATTTCGTTTTCGCCAGATATTTATTTCCTAAAGAAATTCGAATCGGTTTTTTTCCTCTGGATAATTTTGCAATAGCAGAAAAAATCTGCAGGAAACGCACGTTTCAGCCTCTTTTATCAGTCAAAATGATCGGTTTCCGGGAGATTAATTAAAAATTAATAATTCAAAAAGATCCGAACGTTGCCGAGGCCTCAAATCACAATAAATCGGATCGCAATTCTCGAGTTCGATTTTTTTTTTATTGAGTACGCTTACGAAATAATTTGAAGAGAAAATTAACTTTTCGAGTCCTGTTTGGCAGAAAAATCAACGTCGCTCGGTTAGAACTCCAAAAAATCCGTTTTAATTAAATTTAAAGTCTCTTTTTTGTCTTAATTGTCGGATCGAAATGAAAAAGAGAATTTTCGAAGGAAAAATTTGGACTTTGGACGACAAAACGTCGTTTGGGGTGCTCGACCTTTGGCTTATCGGCCGCCGCCGGAAATTTCGCGGGGCCTGAATCAGGAAAATGCAACGAATGCGTCGATGAACTTTCGCCTGAGATGCATTTCGCAAACCGTGCAAAATTACCAAATTTGCATCGTCGGAATGCAACGAATTTTTTTTTACATTCATTATTTTGATGAATGTTTGAAATTTTCTTGTGAATTCGTTTTTCGAGGAAAAAGACGTGGAAAATACATTTTTCTATTAATTCCAGGACCATGACAATTTTCTCACCGACCTTGTCTCTGGATCCTAAAAAAAAATCGTTTTATCGTCTTCGCCAAAAATAATTGAATTGAAATCATGAGGAATTGGATTGATTGGAATTTTTCGTTGATTGGAATCAACGAAATTCCGTTTTTTCTTGAGCAGAGAGAGCTCATGAACGATTTTTATCAATGACACTAAGTTCTTGGCGTTGAGGTCCAAAAAAAATAATTTTTCCATCAATTTTTGGTTAAATTTATCAAAAAATGATCGATTTTTGCTATTCGAAAAGCATATCGGCTCGAACAATTTGGATGACATTAAAAATTCAACGAATCATCAATAAAATCAAATATTTTTCGTTGCATTCCAACGTTGCAAACTTGAGCATCATAAATTCTTAATTAACTGCTTTTTAAACGAGGCGATTAATTAATCGTTTTTTTTTCTCGTTCTAAACGAAATAAATGAATTTCATTCGATCCAGTATGATAAAAATTCATAACGACGCAGCAGATTTGTTTTCTAATCTTTCGATCGCAACATCAACGAAATTTATCACGAAATTTGTTCTTCGGAACTTTCTGGACGAAATACGTGATGAGAAATTTGGATGACATTGAAAATTGAACGAAAATGTTCAATAAAATCAAATATTTTTCGATGCATCCCAACGATGCAAACTTGAGCATATCATGAATCATTGATTTAAAATGAATCGGAAAATCAGCCGGAAAAACTGACCTGAGCAGCCATGACTCGTTGTCGTTCAGCGATCAAAGTGCATTTGGCACAAACGCAATCGCGCCACCGACAATACCGTTTATGTCCTTTAAGGGCTGAAACGACACCGTGATTCCGACACCGAGCACACTTGGGTGTTCTTTGATAACGTTCGGCACTAGCGCGAAGGAAAAAAGCTGCGGGTAGCACGTGATGTTGTTGCTGTTGTTGCTGATGTTGTTGCATTAATTGTCCAACGTCGACGCCGATGCCGACACCCCGTGGCAACGACATTCCTCACCCCACTTGACGCCCGAGCCCAAAATTTAATCGCGATTATTACAAAAACCCCAAAAATCGCATTTAAATCCCCAAAACTCGATCACTCTGCGCAAATTTCCTGATTTTCATTTTTCCCATTTCAAATGCAAATCTTGGAGTTTCAAGGAGTCGAAAATTTCACGATAAAACGCCGCGAGCTCGTCGGTTTTTTTTTTTTTTATCACGCACTCACGCACACAAAATTCACGGCCACTCATTCGTCTGACGAACTTGCAAAGCGATGAAAATGGCAAGAGATCGTGGCCATTGAAAAAACGTCCTCGACACTAACATTTTCCGTGGAGTTTCCTATAAAAATGGGGGAAAAACGTTTTCACACGAAACTCTCGGGGCCTCGCACGCTTTTTTCTTTTTAATTCACGTTAAACTCGATTTTTCGCTCATCACTCGACGCTCCATGAATTTCGTTCGGATTAATCGCGATACAGACGAATTTGCGACTTTTAATTGTTGGCCGAGGCGGAGAAACGGACACTCGGCGAGTCGACGATTTCAATACAATGTTTCTTGAACTAGCGGGCTGTTGAAACTGTTTTTCCTTTGACGTGGCTCTTTCGCTATTCTCTGTGAGGATTTCAACGGCCAAGGAGCACGTGCGCGCGCGCGTCAACGATACAACGCGGATCATACGGGCCCGATTTCATCTGTCTCCAGTTTCATTCGTCCTCGTGCTAACCAACCGGCGACGTTGGAGGAGGAGTCACGATTAAAGGTTTGTTGCAGCTGTCGAGAAACTCTCTCCGCACTACTGTTGCTATTCGAGCATATACAAAATTGCTCCGCAGCTTCTGTCGCGCGCGCGTATCGTCGCTGCTCCGAAAAATCCAGGAAAAACGGAGCAAAGTTTCCGTTCCCTGAGCCGGAGCACCGGCGACTGATTTTTTTCGAAAAATCACTAAAATCTTGTCCGTGGAGCAGGAAATTTCTCCGAAACGTCAATTTTCGTCATTTCGAAAGAAAAAATGTTGAAATTATCAAAAAATCATTATTTTATCGCGTGCTCGAGAAAATTTCCAAGTTTTTCGACAAAATTTCGTTGCTTCGATTCTGAAGCGACACTGATTCAGTTTTTTTTTTAATTTTTCTCGACCAATTTTTCACCAGAGCGAATTTCGAGGCCCGTGAAAGTCTCGGACGCGGCGATTTCGAGATTTTTCGACCGTTCGGATCGAAAATTCGCGCAGGACACTCGAGACGCGACACTTTTTGTTTTTTCGACCAACTTTCCGCGGAATGTCGCGACGGGGGCCAAGACAAAGTTTGTCAACGAATTTGAAGCTTTTTCGAGGGATGAAAAAGTTCAGGGGAGTCGCGGAGACTCGTGGTAGCAGGGAGCGAAAGATTTTTCGGTGCGCATCGCTGCGTCGCAAAGACTCGCGAGCGCACTCCCACGTCGCGCCAACGCAATTCGCGGGAGGAGGAAAGCCGCGCGCGGGACAAGATTTTGTAATAATGATATAATTTTAGGACACACGTCGATACGTGCGGGGAACAGAGTATCAACGGGCGTATATTTAGTGAGGGGCAAGTTTCATTCGCTGGGCTTTGAGCCAACCGGACGATCGGGCCGCCGGGATTGGTGATCCGCGGGCTTTCGTGTCTGAAGCAGAGAGAAGAGGCAGGCGCGACGTCGCGGCGCATACGCGCGAGCGTTTGTGCGACTGTTGCGACTCTCGCGCGGGGGGCGGTGGGGGGGGGGGCGCTCAGGACACGGGAATGAGGGCGCAGGATGCAGAATCGGGAGGAAACGACGAGGGATCGGGGCGAGTCGCAAAAGCCAATTGGAACGCGTCGTCGCGCGGACATTGCGGAGCCTCAGGAAATAAAAATACAAACTAGAAGATAATTTTGTTGCAAGGGATTAAAAAATCGCGAAAATTTTGGCCTCAAAGCGAGAAATTTTCTCGAAAATCGCTCCGACCAAATTTTTGTCATTCCGATTGTCAAAATTACGAAAATTTTGAAATTTTCGACGTTTTTTGGCAAAATTTCATTTTGTATGCGCGCGGAGACTCAAAAAAAGGACGAAAAAGCTGAAAAGAAATATTTTTTGCTTGTTTTTCGCGCGCAAAAGGCCAAAAAACAAATTCCAATAAACAAGCTCCGCGATATAAATCGCCAGCACTTTTGTACAGGCTGCTTATACAATTAGAAACTTCTGGTCGCTCTCGAGCGTTGCGGCGAACCTGAAGCTTATTTTTCAAGCTGCGCGATAAAACTTTCTAAATGGCGGGCGCGCGATCGATCGCGACGAAAGTCTCAAAATCCTCGTGAAAATGTCGCTTTTGTGGCGAATGACCGCGATTAAATTTTCTCCTCCTTAAAAACTTCGTCCCCGATTCGCGTGCAGCTTGTCATTCAAGTGCCAAAAAGATCGACACACCTCGCATAAAATACGCGAAATGGAGAAAAAATGAGGATTTGGATGATTCTGAAGTTTGCAACGTTGAGATTCAACGAAAAACATTTTTTCTATCGATTATTTATTGAATTTTTAAAATCGTGGCAATTTTTTGAGTCGATTGAGTTTTTTCGTCGCAAGAGAGAATCGTTTTATTGGCCGGACCAAATATTCATAACAATTGTTGGAAGAAATTCATTTATAAATATAAACATAAATGTAATAATATTTATGATATTAATATTTATAATATTTAAAATATTTATATCATTTATAATATTTATAATATTTATATTGTTTATAATATTTATGATATTTATAATATTCATATTTATAATATTAATATTTATAATATTTATAATGTTTATAATGTTAATATTTATAATATTTATAATGTTTATAATATTTATATCATTTATAATATTTATAATGTTTATAATATTCATAATATTTATAATATTTATAATATTCATAATATTTATGATATTAATATTTAAAATATTTATAATGTTTATAATATTTATAATATTTGTAATATTTATAATATTTATATTGTTTATAATATTTATGATATTTATAATATTCATATTTATAATATTAATATTTATAATATTTATAATGTTTATAATGTCAATATTTATAATATTTATAATGTTTATAATATTAATAATATTAATATTTGTAATATTTATATGAATATAAATATAAATAACAGAATTTCGTTGCATTCCAACGACGAAAACTCATGACTCTGAAGTTTGCATCGTTGGAATGCAACGCAATTCGTTTCATATGTTTGGCAAAAATAATGGGGAAATGTAATTACGATGATGAAACGATCGATTTTAGCCATCCGAAAGACGTATCGGGTCGAAAAATTTGGATGACATTGAAAATTGAACGAATCATCAATAAAAACAAATATTTTTCGTTGCATTCCAACGTTGCAAACTTGAGCATCATAAATTCTTAATTGACTGCTTTTTAAACGAGGCGATTAATTAATCGGTTTTTTTTCTCGTTCTAAACGAAATTATTGAATTTCAGTCGATCCAGTATCATAAAAAATCATAACGACGCAGCAGATTTGTTTTCTAATCTTTCAACGCAGGAATCATCAAGAAAATGAAATATATTTCGTTGCATTCCAACGTTGCAAACTTCAGCATATCATGAAAACTTCAGGATTTGGTCGAATCGCCGGTGATCGAAAAGCGGAGGAACCGGAAATGACGATGCAAATGTTGGATGGACGAGGGCAAACGGCGAGGGAAGCAAAAGCGAAGGGTTTGTATGCGTGGAGAGAAGAGAAATCAAAGTTGGGGGAAGCTGCAGCGGCGGTTTTGATTACGAAGCGCAAAAGTGGTTAGTGTGTGAGGACGAAACGGAGTGAACACAATGCACACAGTTCCATATTGAGAAAGTGCCAGGATTGCGTACACACAGAGGGCGAAATTGTACACAGTGTTCGTAATATTGTGGACACAGAGAGAGAGGGAGAGTCCAGTGGGATGAGTCGCGGTCGAGAGAGCGATAGAATCGGGATGAGGGAATGGAGGATTCGAGGGGGATGCGACACGCCCTTTTCTATGGGATGTCGTTCGGGATTGGAGGACCGCGGGGAGTTTGATCCTTAACCTGGCCGCGTTGAAGAGCAACGAGAAATGGTGGATTGGGCACAAAGTTGAGTTCTCGTTGAGGAATAAAAATGGACAAATTGTGCTCGATGCCCCCCCGAAAAATACGGGGCAGGCCAAAAGTGGCGCGTCGATTGGAAACTGATTCGGAATCGCGCGCGATGCAGCGATCATTTTATTATTCGGTAAAAAAAAAACACGATGGAAAAAATGCTGAACGCACACGTGCAACAGCTTTGCCTATTTTCGCCTGCAATCGCCCCCGACGTTCACCACTTTAAATTCCAATTGCAGCCGCAACCAACCGAGATTTCAATTCACCGCGCGCGCCACCACTTTAAATTCCGATAACAAACGCATGCACTGCGTCCCCGCCCGCGTGTACATCAAATTCGGCTCATTCTTTTATTCACCAAAAGCTCAACTGGTTTTACATCGTGTTTACCGAGCCTTGTACACAAATTTTATCCTCAACAGCCTGACCTGACAAATATCAATGCCAATCCTCGATAAATATCTTGTCGTTTTTCATTTTCTTTCCATCTTTCAACTTTCAACTTTGAATTTTCGATTTTTTTAAATTTCAAATTTCAAATTTGAAAAACGAAATTTTCGAAATTTCGAATGGTTCAAAAGTTCCCATCGTTGAAATACATCGAAAAATATAGTTTTTATTTATCATTTTCGAAATAATTGATAAAAAATATTTTTCATCATTATTTTGCTCATTTTCATGATAATTTCATTAATTAGCCATTGAAATTGATATTTAAAAACGAAAAATATACTTTTTGTTCATTATTTTCGAAATGATGAATAAAAAATATTTTTAATCATTATTTTGCTCATTTTCATAACAATTTGATTAATAATTCATTGAAACCGATATTTCAGAACGAAAAATATATTTTTAATCATTATTTTGCTCATTTTCATGATAATTTGATTCATTAGTCATTGAAATTGATATTTAAAAACGAAAAATATATTTTTTGTTCATTATTTTCAAAATAATGAATAAAAAATATTTTTAATCATTATTTTGCTCATTTTCATGATAATTTGATTGATAATTCATTGAAATTGATATTTAAACACGAAAAATATATTTTTTGTTCATTATTTTCAAAATAATGGATAAAAAATATTTTTAATCATTATTTTGCTCATTTTCATGATAATTTGATTGATAATTCATTGAAATTGATATTTAAACACGAAAAATATATTTTTTGTTCATTATTTTCAAAATAATGAATAAAAAATATTTTCAATCATTATTTTGCTCATTTTCATGATAATTTGATGGATTAGTCATTGAAATTTACATTTAAAAGCGAAAAATATATTTTCCATTCATTATCATTCGATTTATTCGAGTGACGACACGTCCCAAAGAATTTGACGCGACCACGAGACTCGAGCTCACGTTGGGAACGAAAAAATCCTCGATTTTACCAAACTGTGGGTCAAATTGATCCATGAATGAAAATGAAGCTTCGATCGTGGCAATCGAACAAAAAAGAGAATTTTTATTCGCATTATTCTGAGAATTAATGCTAATTATCGATGATGCCAACTTTTGATAATTAATTTTAATTTTTCTTAGCAACTTTAAGTTTTCGAATGGCAAATACGAAAAAAAATTGAGTTTTCGTTACATTCGAACGCGTTCCGGAGACTTTTGAGGTTATCGAACTAATTGAAGAATTTTTACGATATTGAAAAAAAACTGACGAATGATTTTGTGATTTTTTGCAAAAAATTGTGAAATTCTACTGAGTTTTTCAATATTTGCGATAATTTTGGTTCATTGAGTGATGACCAATTAATAATTTTATTATTCTTCGAGTACTCACGCTCGCCGGAGTCACGATACTCGAGTCCGCAACGGGATCCGATGAAAAATTCGTTTTTCCATAAATTTTTATAAATTCCTCGTTCTCCGTTACCGGAGATTCGATTTTTTCGGAATTGGGATCGCGAGTAAAATGATGGGAATTGGAAAAAATGTGACGCATCGCTACGAGCTCGAGAGTCTTTTGAGAAAAAAGAAATTGTGCAAAATGTTTCGTTTCTTTTCGATCGAGAACGATGCGCGAAGCCTCGAGCACATTTTTGAGACGAATTTTCTGCGGTGAGACGGTTTTCTCTGGTTCGGCAATGAATTGTTCCGAGCCGCGAGGGTTTCACTCGTAAAAGGGCATTTCCGCGGTATATAAATAAACGGCAATGTCCTTCGCAGGCGTTTGGAATTGGATATATGTATCGTAAAGTCCGTTCGGACTTTCGCGAGCTACGCGAGAGCTCGGCACCTCGAGCTTGTGTTGACATGGGCGCGCGCATGCGCCCTCTGGCGTTGTCTCTCTCGCACAGCTCAGTAACGCGGCAGCAGTCGAGTCAGCAGTATATAGCACGTCATAATTCCCAACAGCCCGGCGTGCGACTGACACCCGTCACACGTATTCAGTGAAAATAAAAAACGTTACAACGCTCTTTCGCGTCTCAATATTCGCCTACGCGATCGTTCCCAAACGCCATAATTGCCAGTGAAAATGATCAAACGCGGTTTCAATAATTCGCACCACAAAATTCGATGCTATCGCGTCGTCAACCTGTCGCGCATTCGAGACTCGAAAAAAAAAAAAATGGCCTCGATTTTCAAGGCTTGACTGACTCGGTAGCGAAATTGTCCGAAAATCCCGATGGAAAATCTCGATTTCGCAATTTTTCTGACTTTTTAATCGCGAAATGCATTTTCTCGGTGACGATTCGCTTCGAATCGTGTACGATCGAAATTTTTTATCGAATCCTTTTCGACTTGGCGGTTTGGGAGATTTTTGATGGGAAAATTGTTGGAACGCGTTAATTCGTTGATACGAGAGACTGATGGGGAATGAAATAGTTTGAGGGATAAAGCCGGGAGGATAAAGTTTACTTGGGAATTGGTCCATTCATGTATTGAGGCTTATACCGCGGGGCGAGAGGGCTTTCTGTACTGAGAAAGCAAAATATACAAGAGGGTTGCGATGAACACCTACGATCTTTGTAGAGCGAAGGCGAGCATGAAAAAACGAAAGGTACTGTCTTGCGGTTGGTATTCATGTTGGTGCGTGTATTTATGAATATCCATGGGGTTGATATGGGGCTTTGAGAAATACAGTATGAACAAAAGGGTATATAAAAATCTAAATGCAGTAAAAGTATATAGAAAAAGGTCTGCAGAACGAACACATTATCCTTTTATGCTGAAAAAGTAAAAAGGAATAAAAAAGCAGCGTTTTATATAAACGATCGCGCGCACAATACCTGCGGGCGACCAGTCTCAATCCGATGCTCAGACGTTTCTTCTACTGGTGCTGTCGACCCTTTTACCCCTAGTGTTTTGTTTCGTCCCAACTGTTGAAAGCCCCGCGCCCCGCGAGCACACGCTCTTCTCATCCAATTGCCCGCCTGCTGCTCGCTCTCTTTCTCTTTCGTTCTTTCTCCAACTCGCGCGCACCGCTTCAAAGCCTCGCGCTCTCTCGGCGCAGTGTTCCATTTTAACGTTTTCTTTGTTTCACTCTCTGTCTCTGCTGCTGCTGTTGCTGCGTTTCAGTTCCCCTTGGCTGTTTCACGCTCGCTTTACCACCAGCAATACGTTTTTCACTCTTTTTCCTTACTTTTTACGCTTTCCTCTAGCACACAACACGAGCCTCAGTTTTTACGCTTTATACTTTTATGTTTTTTGTCTTGTTAAACTGTGGATACCCTGCAATCGTACAAGAGACCTACCGCCAACGCCATCCCACGGCTTTTCGTCGCCTCAACCATCAGTATAGAATGGACAAGGGCGCCCGTTATTGCGACCACCAACCTCGCCCCTCCCCGCAAACCTCCGTATAAAACTCTTAATTACAGGTCCTTCCAAAATCCCTTGCCCCTCCTCCCTCGATCAAACCCCAAAAGTTCCAACCGACAAATCCCGAGGGATCGCCGACCCTGATTTCGCGCGTCACCGATTAAAATTCGCTGCAAACACGGGTTGCGTAATCGACAGGCCCGCGCGGCATGACATAACCTCCAAAAAAGCAGCGATCGAGTGTCCGAAACATGGAGACTATACAGAAGGAGTCCAAGCTCCCTATACCGTGCTGGCATTGATAGCGGCCCAAATCTGTCTCAGAACGGTAGTTCCAAGTACGGCCGACAGGCGTCGCATTGTAGTTAAGAACGTGAATATATAGTAATAATACGGGTACTTCGCGATGAAACTGACCGTCATGGCGGCAACAAAGACCTCGCGCGGGTAAAAATATTAAAACCGGAAACTAAATGTCATGGCGAGGGAACGGTCCCTAAAATTAACTTGTAGGGATTGAAATTTGGCTGAAGAGGATTGAGAATGTTAAAAGTAACATAGTGGAAATCTACAAATATTAAAAACTCATTTCAAAATTTTTGTACCAGTTTTAAAACATCAAACACATTATGATGGCGTAGCCTGGTGGGCAGCGTGTCGGATTGATGATGCTATGGTCGTATGATCGATTCTTTGATTTTATTTTTTATTATATCGAAAAGTCTGATGTCGTTTTTTTTTTTTATAGTGAAATCAATCCCACCATTGAATTTAATCATGACTGCTTTGTCAATATAAGGAGTATAGGCATAAACGCGCGCTAATAGAATTATTCCATTCTCTTAAACAAATTTTGTTCTGGTACATTAAATTCCTTTTAAGACATGGTCCAATAAAACGAATCCATGCGCATCTATACATTTGATTTTACTTATATTCACATGGCTGTAATAATCGAACGCAATGGTTACGTTGATTGCGTACTAAAAATTATAAATAAAAAAATAAAAAATTATGAGCGGAAGGACTCGATCGCCCTGTCCCCGCCACGACACTCCAGCACGCTACGCATGCGGCTATCCATGCACATTGATATAATGAGTACTAAAACCAGTATAAAAATTGTATCTGGTTTTCAATATTGATAGAAATTGATTTTTTTTTGCTTTTTACATCGCCGATAGAAGTTCAAAGTAGAGCTTTAACTATTTGTTTCATTTATGAAGAACACTGTTAATTTTGGAAATATTTAATTTGAAATGATTAGGTTAGGGATCAGTCGGTACCTCGATCGGTACTGTGAGTGCGAGAGAGAGAAAGCTACTGCAATTTTTGAACTAGCAAATCTGTCATACGGTTTTATCGATTGCAAAAAAATCCCCGTCAGCTGATTTTTGTCATCGTCCTACGTATGCTGGGAGAGACTTTTTGTGATTTGTCAAACGACATGAAAGAATTTTAATTTCGAAAACTCGAAGTGAGGTTTGCCCACACTTGTGTCCTTGAACACTGTTGAGCGTTATGCGCATGCTCAACGGGTCCCTAAAACAGCAGCGCTGCTTGGAGGAACTAACTCTCCGCGACATTTTTGGGGCCACGCCAGAGGACCGAGCTTGTACTCCTTCCGTATAGTCTCCATGGTCCGAAAGCATAAAATTCGATCAACCCCGCACGGCAACTCAATTTTTTTTACCCATTCCGTCATTCCGAGCTCACAAATGACGCCGATCGCGAAAAATTCATATTTCCGGTAAATAATTTAACGAAAAAAGACTTGGAAGTAAAAAAATCCGAGCGAGGGCGCCCTCGCAGCGACGCGGGGACTAATAATTACAGATTTTTGCAAGTCCTGTACACGGACTAAAGCGGTGGCTACTAGGGCCAGGCTTCTTTGAATTGTACAGTTCAGACACAACGAGATTTCAATGGGAGCCCATTGTTGGCCCGCTATTTTATAGAGATCTAATGTACAGATGTTATTTGCTGCGGCGCGCGCGACCGCAATGAGAATGGAATAAAGACATGGTATTGTGTATTATTGTAGTATAATGCAACCTATACGCTTTCGAGCTCGTATCTCTTTTGTCTCTCACGCATTTTCGATCGTTATCCACGCGCGGTATCTTCGTCTGTGAGGGCACACACGTACACGCGAACCTATCAATCTGAAATCTCTGTGCGAAGCGCTATAGATTTGGGAATATTAATGCGCGCGTGTGTGTGGACTTGGATCTCGTGATGCTTTGGATCGAGTGCACACGCGTATGGGATCAAGGCTGCCTCGAAGGGCTTGTTTTTGTTTACCAAATCCCATAGTCACAACCTTTTCGCGTTTCCTAATCTAGTTCATTATTCTCGCATCTTTAAATTCAACTTTTTGTTATTGCGTGTGCGTGCTGGTCATTTCGCAGGCGACCTGCGAGCGACTCGCGCGCCGCCACGCGGTCTCGATCGGAATTAACGCGATTCTTTGTCCATCGGCGAAATTGAGGTTATGGCATCGAAAGCTCCGGAGCTTTTTGCTCGCGTGCTTCATCTTCGAAAACGCTCGCGCTCGGCACGTCGATATATTTTTACAAAATTCAGAAACGATTAGTTTTCGCGTGATCGCTGACTAAGCGCGTCCGCTACGCTGCGCTGCTGGCCAATTCTCACCCTTTCGCGGTGTGTGAAATATATCCGTACGACTTTTTGACGTGGGGTTTTAACAGATTGAATTGGAAATCGCGCGCGGTGTGGAATGCTGCGTGTGATGGTGGCACTGGCTCAGACACTCTGCGAGGATATCTATTCTGCAACGACTGCTCGATGGACAGTGGCGTCTATAAATATATCTATATTTACGCATATACGAAATATACATAAATCGACCTTTTCGCTCTCCGCCCCTCGCGCGTGTGTTGCGCAAAAGGTCCTCTCCAAGTGTCGGCAGTATCTCGCGTAACGCGCTCTCTGTTTTTTTATCCTTTTATTCATCATTTCCTCTTTTTATTTTCATTCGTACGTCCGCTGACGCGGCAGCAAGACAATCGACGCCGACGTTCACGAGATGAATACGTCCGCGCGGCATAAAGCCGAATAGAGAGAAAAACGCAGAAAACTCGTTCTCCCGCCATTTTTTTTCTGCCCCTGTCCCCCCTGTCCATGGGAACTGACCAGTCGGAATTGCTTCATAAGCATTGATTATCCGGACAGAAATATCGCCTCCGTTTCCCTCATTCACCCCCGTTTTTTTCCAGCCACCGAATCGACACTTTAACGACATTTTGTCAAATAAATCGTTACTCCGAAATATTAACAACTCGTAAAACGTCTCCGCGTCCAAAAAAATGTCACTCGAAAAATGCAATTCGTATGAAACTCGCGAAACTATTTTGATCTTGGGTCAATCTGACCCAGGGCGATTTTCGAATCGCTGAACATGAATTTTTGGTTTTTTTTTCATTTTTTACAAAAGTTTTTTCGTCATAATTTGTTTATTTAATCAAATCGTTACTTTGGAATATTGAGAACTCGTCAAACACGCCTCGATGTCGAAAAAAATGGCACCCGAAAAATTCGATTCGTACGAAATTATTTTAATCTTGGGTCAATCTGACCCAGGGCGATTTTCAAATAGCTAAACATGAATTTTTGTTTTTGTAAAAGTCTTTTTTGTCATGAATTATCCAAATTTTATTGGCCTGAATTTATTTTTTGGCTTATTTTGGAAAAATTTCAATTTTCACATTTGCATTTTTTAGTAAATTAAATTTCAAATTTCTACTCTTAGAGAATCTATTTTCTGACTTATATTTTTAAAAAATTCGAAGTTATTCAATTTTATGTTAAATTTTGATGCATTTTCGGGTCAAAATGACCCAGTGTGTACACGGAGCATTATTTATCGAAATAATTGACGAAAACATTCGTTCACCAGTTTGCCCAATCGTTGTGAGCAATTTCGACAATTAAATCACCAATCAAGAAAAAATCCTACGAGAATAAGAAGAAAAAAAAGTGTAATTTGATTTTTTGTTGTTAACGAATTGGATTAAGGAATTCCGATGTATTTCAGCACACCAAGACTATCCTGCGTACAATGCATTGCTGATTGTAAATTTACAAAGCAACGCACTTGATGCAGGATTGTCTCGGAATGTGAGAGGACGCGTTAAAGCTTGATTCTCCTATAAATAGTAAAGCAAAGAAAATGAGTCAGTACGGAGGATCGATCGCGATTGCCACGTGATAATAACAAATCGAGTGTTGACTGTGAATTACGTTTTATTGAACGATCAATAATTAAATAGAATTTACATATCGATGAATCTGAAAATCATTCTTTGGCACGTTTCGTTGCTCGAAAAAGGATCGGGAAGACATTTAAAACATCTTAACTTTTAATGACGATTGTGATGATGTTTCCGACCTTCGTTTTCGTTCTTGAATTGCTCTGCCCAATCGGCCCACTTGCTCCAGTCCTGCTCGTATTCCTGTTGATTCTGGCTCGTGAAAAAACAATTTCAACAAATTAGTCATCGCTCCGGGACGTTTAAAACGATTAAAAATCAATTTTTACTGTTTGATTGATCCGATTTTTTTTTTTTAGCACAAAATTATCAAAATTTTCGTATTTACAAGTCGAAAAAAAATTCTTAACGAATTCTATTAAAAACTAACATTTTCGGAGGCTGGTTCGCGCGCGTCTTTTGCGGGTACTTTAATCTGCGAACAGATGCAATAAATTTTAACGCCGCCAGCCTCGTGACAACTTGATTGATCAATTAGTTGAATTTTATGTGCAAATTCAATTCTCACAATTATTTTTGTCATTAAAGTTCGTTGAAATGCATGAAAAACTGATGATTTTTTGGTTGGGGGGCCAAAATTTTTCTACGGCATTTGGCAGCGATAATGGGAGAATCTTTTTTGCTATTGGAAAACTGAATTCATTAGAAAAATTGAACCGAGTCCCATTAATCATCGAAATAATGATTTGAAAAAAAAAAATTATTCATTTTTTTTATCGCAGTTGAATAAAATCGAGGATTTTTTCGATCTCAACGCGAGCTCGAGTCTCGTGGTCAATCAAATACTCCGGGACGTGGAGTTGGTCGAATAAAAATATTCTCAAAATATGCAATACGACGAACTAGTATTTTTTAATTGTTATTTCGATAACGAGTCGTTGCGATTTTTCCACTAAATTCAGTTTCCAAATGGCAAAGAAAATTTGCCATAAAAAATAATAAGTTTTCGTTGCTTTTGAGCGATGAGAACGTCCTCGAAAAATCTGGCCCCGGGGTCAGTCTTGAACAAGAATTTCCTCGTTTCATAAAAAAAAAAAAAATGACTCCAATTTTGAAAAATTCATATCTCCGTTAAAATTCAACGAAAATCCTCCAACCTGGGCTCATTTTTTTCGTTTTTCAATGCAGAATCACGTGGGCCTGGGCAATTTTTCTCAAAGTCCAAAAATGCCCCTGAAATCCGTTAAAGAACGGGAGAACCAAGCGAAAAAGCGATTTAAAGTCGCAATTCGCCGTTCTAGAGTCAAATAGTAATTTGCGGGGTTGGGTTTACTTACGAGCAACTTGATCCCGCCTCCTTGATGTCCTGGGACGGATCCACCTCCAGCCTGAACGGATTCAATGGTGCCGGGTGGCATGCTCTGATAGCCTTGATGCATGTCCATGTGAACGAGTCGTTTGAACTGATCGCGATTGTTATCATCGTGAATCTCTTGATAATCATTGTCGACGTTTCTTTTAGCAGAAGTTGGAGGTTCCGGGCGAGAGGCATAGAAAGGCGCGAGATAGTTGGAGAGAATTCGGGCGTTGAGTGCAGCTTGAAAGTCAGCGGGAAAGACGATTGGATTGGGACCGGAAACGAAGGATTTCGAGGGCTCGGAAACGTTGGGATTTGCGGCCGAGGAAAAGTCCGTTTGGGGGGATTGAGCGACCTGGGGCTCCTCGAGGTCGACCGTTTCGTTGGAAACTTTGACGGCCTCCTGGACTGCGGAACTAACGTTTTTCTGGAGTTGTGTCAGCATGTCGAAAACTTGACTGAGCACCGTGATTCGCTGCTTGAATGGCAAAGCCGGATCGACCGTCGGTTTGGCGAAAAATGCAGCAAACGGCGAAATTGGCTTGACAGGCTTTTTCGCCGATAAGGCTGCAGTTTTTTCGTAAATTATGTAGTCGTTCAATGCACCGATCAAGTCGGTTTTTAGCTCGGCCAGTTCGGCTACGATCGAGTCTGAAATAATTTCCTTCGCGGCTGCGAGACTTTTCGCGTCGTCGATCGATCGCGAAGTTTTTTCTACGGAATCCGGCTCGACGACGGACCTCTTGAAAAGCGAATTTTCAAAACCACCGACAGGTGGCGAGGCCGCAGTTTTGTTTAATTTTAAATTGTCGAATAATTTTTGCAGGAAATTTGAAACTTTCTCGGTGTATTCCGTCGGCCCGGGGATTATCGAGCTCGGCAGCCAGAAATCGGGTGGCACGATCGTGCTCTTCGGGATCGGGAGCTCCGTCACTCCGGCGAACGGCCCGAAAGGCCCGAACATTCCGGGAATCATTTGCTTCGGTGTTCCGGTCGGTTCCGGCTCGAGGAAATCAGTCGCGACGACGCTTCGACGAGATCTCAATGGCGCAGCCGAGTCGAAGAATCCGGCGGGATATTTCGATGGAAATCCTGAAGATTTAACGGAACCGAACGATGCAACGAATTCAGACATTTTGGAGTCGAGTTTCGGCTCGAATTCACGCTTTTCTTTACCTTTTTCAACGCCCCCGAATCCCTGCGGACCACTGGAAAAATCACTCACTTCCGGCGAGTATAAAACCGGCCCGGAGCCTCCGAAACTCGGCGCAAACGGCGAGTAACTTCCTCCTGCTTGACCAGCCCAATCCACCGGCCCTAAACCTCCGAAAAGGTTACTCAGCATCGACGTTTTCTTCGATATCATCGACGCCGGGTCCACGAATTTCGGGAAAAACGGCGAAGTCTTTGGCATGTACGGCACTCCGATCACTCCCATTCCTGGACTGCCGAATGGGGGTCCTAGAGATCTCGGAAAAGCTGAGTATTAATAAACAAAACCACCAAATTTTTCATCATTTTTCAAATATACTCAAAGTTCTCAGCCACAAAAAAATCACCAGATTTTTCATCATTTTTCAAATATACTCGAAATTCTCAGCCACAAAAAAATCACCAAATTTTTCATCATTTTTCAAATATACTCGAAATTGTATGCAAAAAAACCACCAAATTTTTCATCATTTTTCAAATATATTCAAAATTCTCGGCCACAAAAAAATCACCAGATTTTTCATCATTTTTCAAATATACTCAAAATTCTCAGCCACAAAAAAATCACCAAATTTTTCATCATTTTTCAGTATACTCAAAATTCTGAGCCAAAAAATGACCAGATTTTTCATCATTTTTCAAATATACTCAAAATTCTCAGCCACAAAAAAATCACCAAATTTTTCATCATTTTTCAGTATACTCAAAATTCTGAGCCAAAAAATCACCAGATTTTTCATCATTTTTCAAATATACTCAAAATTCTCCGCCAAAAAAAAAATTCACTAAATTTTGTATCATTTTTCAAATATACTCAAAATTCTCAGCCAAAAAACCACCAAATTTTTCATCATTTTTCAAATATACTCGTTGCATTTGAACGTTGCGAACTTCAGGCTGATGAAAATCATAAGAAAAGATTTTTCCAGTGACAAATTTTTATCAGAGACTGAAAAATTTCATCTCTCCCTTGAATCATTCAATTTTTATTAATTCCGTGTAATTTTTCAGCCCTAAATCGGTTTCCCTCTCATTTCAGTAATTCTCGATTTTGAAATAACAATTTCATGTTCATTTATTTTTCCAGCCGTGTCCCAGGGACCATGAAAACGTGCGATTTTCAAATTTTTTAAAAACAAATGCTTCGTATTTTATTTACAAGCCGGAAAAACGATCGAACGATCGAGTTTCCCAATAAAAATGAAGTTAAAAGTTTCCGTCAAGTTGCCAAATTGATTGTGTGACAGGAATCGAAAAAGAAAAATTCAATCTCACCTGCTGACTTGCCATAAGCAGCCCATGGGCTCGGCGTAGGCGGTGGCTTGGCGGCGGTCAAGCTCAAAAAAGCCAGAAGTAGAAAAGACATTTTGTCTGTTGTCGGTCGAAGCATCTTTCAACTGTGAAGGGACGTCAATTTTGCCGAGTATTTATACTCCGGAGTTGTCCAAGTTGCTCATTTCCTCCTTCGCCACTTGAACGTCGCTTTATTTTTCATTAACGAATGCTAATTAATCGAGCATACTTGTCGATTCTACTGCTGAGGATTATTCGGTGGCGCTGAATGCAAATTATCTTTTCGCTCGTTACAATAATCCCTCGTTCGGTGGGAGATATTAAAAAATTTCTGCACTTGGAGATTAAAGAATAATTCCGATGATAAGATGGTCGGAATTTCTTCAACGAGCTCTGCAGCGAATAAACCGATTTTCTAAAGTCCGCAGCCTATTCCAAAAGCAGCCAAAAATCGATAAAATTCACATCGGCAAAGTCTCGAATTCGGTGCGACTGAATTTCGAAACTGGGTGATTTTTCCGTCGTCGCGTTTAAACAGAACGAGCGACTTTGACCTTGAAATTGAAAATAACAAAAAATTGTGGACTTTTTCCAATTTTTTTAATGGTTTTGATAATTTTACGTTTTTTGGATTTTTTTAATCGTGAGAAATTTTCGTTTATGAATTTTTATTTAATTGCATTTCATTAATTAACGTCTTGCAAATTTTTAATTATAAAAACACTTGCTCGAGAATGGATCAAGATATTTTTATTTACAATTGTCATTGCCACTATATTATTCTCTTAATCGCCAGTTTCACTACCGGCAACGATTCAATCGGATTATATCGGTGCAAAAAAAATATATATATATGTATATAAATTTGCACATATCTGTTGAACGTTGCAGAAAGAATCGATCAATAAAAACATGTGTATTACGTTCAATTGTGACGGTCGTGATGTGCAAAGACGTGGGGTCGATACGAGCCTCGTGGGTTTTCCGTATCGAACGATAGTCTTACAGATGAATTTTAAACGGCGCATTATGTTGTGGGTTGAAAATTAACCCGAGGACAATAATTCGGGGTGAAAAACGGTCCCCAAGCGACTTTGAATCCCCTTTTCCCTTCGGTCTCCCATTTTTTATCGTTTTACCGCATCTTTGACCAATTTTTCGACATTTTTGCCAGGCTCGCGCAAACCTGCATTAAAAAACGAAAAGAACGAGCCCAAGTTGATGTAATTTCGGTAAATTTCACCGGAGATATGAATTTTTCAAAATTCGTGTCATTTATGACCGTGGGTTGACGGAATAAGTAAAAAAAAAGAGGGAATCGAGCGAAAATTCAATGTCCTTGGAAAACCAAGTGTGAAAAGATCGCAGGGAAAAGTTTCTCTGATTTCTTTGGTCTCCAAAAACGGATGGAATTCCGGGAAAGAAATACGAATGAAAAAAACTGAGGGTGACCTTGAAATTTCTGAAGGCTCTGACGCATCGAGTAAAATTTGTGTTTTTTTTTTGGTTAGCGAATGAAGACACGAAGATTGAGCATAAGAATTATTTTATTTTTTACATTCTGCATCGCGTTCGTAATTTTCGCGAGATGGACGCGATGCCAGCGCCACACTGAATAATCAATCTAGAGCAGAATCCTCCCTTGCATTTATCCCAACTTGTTTCGGTTTCCCTCCGCAGCAGAGGGCGCGGCGACTTTTCCCCAGTCCCCTGGGGCGCACCCGTCCCGTGCACTGATTTCCATGTAAAAAATTACTTGCAGCCCGTCAACTTGCCGAATATTCGTGCCCCGAACCCCCCAAACAAAGCCTGCTCTGCATTTATCAATAAACGTTTCAAATGCGACCGATAAAACGATTTTTTTCACGTACAATTCAGTAGAATTCGAATGGTTAAAAAAACGGGGCGCGAGAGGCGAAAACCCCTAAATCGGGTCGCCAGCGCCTCTGTATCTGGAGCGTGGAACTAAAATAATCCCGACATCATCGCGGAGATTCGCAGCGTAGCTCTTGTAAATTGTAAAGCCATTTGAAAATCGGATCTCGACACCAATTGCATTTTGTCTTTTATTGAGAGAGCCTCCGAGTTTAATAACGAACACGAATAAAACTTGACCGATAATAAAATTATTGAATAATCAAATAATAAGCGACAGTAAAAATTTCCAATTTAATTTCTGACAGAGTAGCGAAAATAATGCACGCACGATAATGCAGCAATGAGGAAAATTCAGTCCCCACCCAAAAGTACTTGACTCGTGTTTGAGGAGGAAAAGTGGAAGAATGTGATTGCCCTAAATCATGAGTGCGAGAGAGCCCACGCAAGAGGCGTTCCCTAAGACTCGTCGATATGTGTGAGTGCCCATGTGTGTGTGACACTTTGTTTCACATGCAGAATAAATTGCCTGCCCTCGTATAATGGCGACACTTGGTCAAATTGACAATGAGCTTCACTCTGACAAGATCGTAAACAATGCAACGAACCGTTGTTGCCGTGGACCCGTCGAGATCAACTGAGGTGAGCGATTCGTCTCATTTTAACATCGTAAACCCTCATTTTTCCTCCTTATTTTCCGCACACGAGTTTACGAAAATGCACCGCAACTTTCAAAATCTCGATTTTTCTTTCGCGATGACAGATACTGATCGCATTACACGCTTTCAAACGCTTTTAGCTCGCAACGTTTACCTGCTTTCGGTTAATTATTGATTTCACACGAATTTCAATGCTTTCGCCGATCGAAATGTCACAGGACAGCAAAATCCTCGTGACTTTGACACAAATTCTCATAAAACTCGCAAATATTACAATTTTGAAGTTTGCATCGTTAAAATGCAACGAAATTTTGTTTTTCAATGACATTCTCATTCGATATTTCGTCAGGACGATAAAATGGTCTTTTTTTTAGAATCCAACCCCAAAATCGAACAAGAATCGTGACGCTTTTTTAAATTGAACAAACGATGACCAGAAAATCGTGTTTCTCACGTTTTTTTCACGAATTTCCGTTAACACGACAAATCAACGATTGCACCATGCAAAAAATCATAATGGACGAAAAAAAATGTTGCGTAGGATCGAAAATGAATGCAGGAAGCGACGGAGAATTATGCAAGAATAGACGGTGAATAAGGAGGGGAAAAAAAGTTTTGCCGAATGTTTGGGACGAGCTGGAAGAAGCTCGAGGGAAAGAGAAGATCGGGTAACGAGATAATATTGAAACGGGCAAACGGGAGGCAAGGGAGAAAAGTTCCCTTGAAGTAATGACCGAAAGCCGGCATCACCTGCGCTCGGTCTCCGATTTGTATGCGGCGGATGAAATAGAAGTTTTGTTGTTGGAGGAAATAAGGGACTTGGAACCACCGCCGTCTGCGTATTCCAAACCCGAGGATATTCAGGATTTCGAAATCGGTATGACGGAGAATTAGAGACGGAATTTTATTTGGCGAGTTTTGGGAGCGGAAATTCATGGGGTTACTCAATCTTTTGGAAATTGTTGCTTTTCAAAATAGCAGGCAGCAGGACCGGGGGGCGAATCAGCTCTCAATCTTCGGAGCTGGATTCGCCTGGTGTTCATTCTACCGTCCATTCATGGGACTCGCACGCCAATTACCACGGTCATTACGGCCACGGTGATCGCAGGCATGGCTCTTCCGCTAACGTACTGCCATGGCCCGGAGGGACTCACCTCGTTCTTTACTGTGACCTCCAGGGTCACCTCAAAACGACTCCGGGATTCGTCAGACTTTTGCTTCTCGTAAGTTGGCCACAAAAATGTGAGCGAGCTCGCAATATTGGAACGCAACGAAATTCTCTTTTGCTTACCAAGTTTTAATCGTCGGAATGCAACGAAATTCCGTTTTTTCTTGAGCAGATCTCGAGATTCTCATTAAATATTTGGTCAGGACGATAAAACGAGATTTTTTTACGATCGAAAGCCAAAATCGCTACGAAAATCATCATCGCTTTTGAAATTCGACGAAAAATTAATGGAGCAAGTATTTTTCGTTGCGGCCCAACGTCGCGAACTTCGCTCTCGTTCAAATGTCGCAGAAAATTTATTTTTATTTTAAATTACAATCGAAAACACATTTTTGTGCATTTTATCTACAAATTATCGATTGAAACAATAAGAAAAAAGGCAAAAGATGGTCCTGCAGTTTGAATCGTTAAAATGCAACGGAAAATCCATTTTTTGATTAATTAATTTGACAATAACGAATAAAAAATTGATTTTTCATTGTTTTGCACATTTTGAAAATATTTTTATTCAATCGACGCCACGTCCCGAAGTATTTGATTGACCGAGAAACTCGATCTCTGCATCATTGAAAAACAAAGAAAAATACGATTTCGATCAATTATTTTGACGATTATCGCACTCGTACGAATTTTCTAGTAAATTCTGTTCTCCAATGGCAAAGAAGAAACCTGAACAAAAATCTAGTGCTCAGCAATAAAAAAAAATGATGGATTAAACATCGTTGGCAGAAATTCTGGTCAAATTGCTACGGAATTGTTTGTCGATGAATAAATCGATGTTTTTTTTGCAGATTACATCGGTAGCTTGTTTAGCTACGCTCTGCAGTTCTGGCACTGCCAAAGTCAGCTTGTTTATGCTGCCTCTAGTCGGCCGATTACGGTTCATGATTTTCGTCGCTGTCTTTTGTCTCCTAGTCACAACGCTTCTCCTCTTTCTCGACATTTCACACATTGTGTACATGTTCCCGTTTAACTGGACCAAATTGGTGAGTATTCGGAGCCATTGGGATTTTTTTTGGGTAGCGAAGCTGCTGGGGACGTTTTTACCTGAAATTTCTTCACAAAAAATCTTTAATTCCTTGAGGCACCAAAATCAAGCTAAAAATTGAAGCAAAAATTACAAAAATCGTCAGGGACCAGAATTTTTGAAATTGCCAAAAAAATCGCTGAGTTCGTGCCGAAATATTTGGAAATGTGAGAAAAAAAACAAATTTTTGAGGGTTTTGCGGTTTTTTTCAGAACGTATGGGTGTTCAGCGGCATCGGACTATCGTATGTGACGGGAAGTGTCCTTCTCGTTTTCTCAATATGGGAATATTACGCTAGCGGTTGGGTTCCTCGACGAACTCGGTCGCAGTTGACAGCAGCCGCGGGCCTGGGGCTCTCGTGTGCTCTGCTGGCCTTTCTCCTCACGTGGATCCACGGTCGTCATGCAGACGTCTGCAAAGAAGCGTCCAGCGACGATCACATACCCAATCAGATTTACAAACCCGTTACCAATTCCTCGTCCTCTGGGGTGAGTCCCTCTTATTTTTTTATTTTTTCATCAAGCCGGAGTTTGCATCGTTGGAATTTAAGGGAAAATGTCAAAATAAATAAATAAAATGAATAAATCAATTTAATTTGATAAACAAATAAAATTACTTTAATAAATAAATAAAATGAATAAAAAATAAATGAATTTCTAACAATTTTGATTTTTTTTTAAACAAAATTTCAAAAAACAATTCAACAAAATTTTCATCAATCCGATCATTAAAATTTTTGGTCCAAAAAATAATTCGTTTTGCAATCCAACGATGCGAACTTTAGCGAATGATCAAATTTACAGTAAAAACGATTTCTAGCTCGACGTAGGATATTCGCGACAAATTGACGTTTTTTTATTCCATAATTTAGTTGAAATTAAATTTTACGTAGTTAGAAAATCGCGAATTAGACGAGTAGACTAGAAAAAAACGTTTTTTTTTTGTGCCTACGAGATTGTACAGTCCGGCGGTCGACTCAATCGCGAAAAACGCATCGAACTACGAACTCGATTCCAAAAACGAGCTGCCAATGAATTCGTGGGAATTTGCTTCGGTCAAAGTTACCGAAATCGAGTTTGTAGTTCGATCGAGCGACGAGATACTCGCCGACTCCAAACAGAGCTGCTCCCTTGTTGTAGTCGTAAGAGAAATATTGCCGGAGCGCGCATTGGAATCCAAGCATAAAAAGTAAATACCACGTGGCTCGAGGACCATTCGAGAACGACACTTTTGAGACACTCGAAAATTTCAAGAGGTACGATATTATTCCACAATTTCCAATCAACGACAATATCGATTATGACATTTAATCATTTTCATTGAACAATCGACTCGATTATCAATCAAAACGGTCAATTTTATTCTCGTACCATCTTCACAACATTTTTCATCCGTAACTCGACCCTAGAGCGTAGACTTTTTCATTTTTGTGCAAAAATTCACGCGCAAAGTCCGATAAACGAAAAACAGGAAAAAAAAATCTCAGAATCCTGACAAATTTTCATCATTTTCAAGAAAAAACCTGCGATTAAAAAACTGAAACATTTTGTGCGAGATTTTCGCTAGATCCAGAGGCAATGGTTGAATTTTATGAGTCTGAAGTTTGCAACGTTGGAATGCAACGAGGAAAATTAATTTTTAGTTCAATTTTTCAAAACCGACCAAATTTTTCAAGCTAATTTAGTTCTCGGTCCGCAAACCCGATCATTTCAACATCGTAAATGAATTTTGTATTTGGATAACGAACTTTGTCCTAGAAAAAGAAAATTTCGGAGCGTTCCAACAATGCGAACTTTAACGTCGTTGAATTTTAGGCATTCAGGTAGATGAACTGGGTCAAAAAACTGATGATCGCGTTTTTCCACATCCTTTCGTTTGCTTCGCCACCTGGAAAAGTTGTCTCGTGAAAAAACGTGAAAATTCCCACTAAAAACAAGTTTAGCAATTGCCATTTCCAAGTCGAACATTTTTCTCTAAGTTTTACCGAAGATTTTGTCACCAAAATAGGTAAAAAAAAAAAATTATCGTGCTGGGAATGATAAAAAAGAATTTTTATTCATGACCCGGTGCAGGCTCGACTTTTATAGATCGAAAACGACTTTGCGAATGTTTTTCAGATTTTAGAAACGAGCTCGAGTCCCGTAAAAAACGTTCGGGTCCCCCAGACCCATGTGTGTCTATTAGGGAGGGTTAAAACATGGTTATATTTTTATGGGGGCACTGAAAATAAAATTTTGTTGAAAAAGATCGATATTTCGTTGCAAACGTTCAACTAAACGTTTTTTTTTTTTAATGACCAACATTTCGTCATTGCAGCAAAAAATATTCTAGAAAGTCTCTTTGAAAAGTAAATATTTGTCCTTTAAATCGTAAATTTTGCTGCCAGTTACGTTACAAATGAAAAATATTTTCAAATCAACGAAAATTTTGAAATTATCTGAAAATATTTAGTTCACCGTGTTCAACAAAATATCGTCGTTTTTTGGCAAAATTGAATTTTCACTGGCGGTCACCCAACCAAGTATCGGCTACGTCCCGGACTCCTAGGGAGGTGCGCAGAATTGTAGTTTGTCTTCGGGGGAGAGTTGCATTGGCAATGGAGTCGTTTGTGATAAAAGTTGTTTGGAATTGCGCAGGTTACGTTGAAAGAACGAAGTCCAAAGCAGTCTTGGGTCGGGAGGAATCAACAGAACGCGAAGCGTATCGGAGCCGGGGGGGATACGAGTAGCGTGTCGCACTTGACAACGGGGAACGGTAAAGCGAATCAGCGTAAAAAAGATCATTGGGCCTCGGCCAGGCAGCATTTTTTGTCGCACGATGACGAGGACGAGGACGAGGACGGGATGGTGAATTCGCCGATGCAACGGGAGGAAAGTAGTGATTTGGAGCACAAGCGAGGGCGAAGGAGACGCGAGGGCGGAGACAGTTTGAGCGGTGGGAACGGAGTGAATAATTCAAAAGCTGCTGCGAGTACAGCGAGTGGGGAAAATAATAAGTTGCGTCGAGTGCCGCGTAAATTGCCCCTTCGGACAATCGAGAGGCCGCAACAAAGTCGACCGAGCGATAACGTTGGCTCGGCCAACGACAGACGAAGCAGTGCCTGTAAAAACGCGACGAAAATCGCTCATTTACAATCAACAGCCAACAACGACTTGCAGATGTATTGGGAAAACGCGGTCAGAAGCGTCAACGCCTCGCAAGCGTTATCTCGCCGCGAAAACGCTAAAGCCAATGGCTTGCCATGGGAACTCGTTGCTCGAGCTACCAACGAACGAACCGAATCTGCCGACGTAGCAATTTTACAAGCTGCCGTTTGGTCCGGACAGTGGCAAGCTCCCGACGATGTCCAACCATGCTCCAGTAAAACAGCCGATCCATATACCTTCGCGTAATCCAAATATCACTGGAATCACTTGTTTTTAACCAGTCAAGTAAATTATTGATTGATGTAATTTTTATTCACTATTTTTATCCCTTTTCGTCTCATTCCATCGCTGGACACGACTCTCAAGTTTGCAACGTTGAGATTCAATGAAAAACATTTTTTCTATTCATTATTTATTGAATTTTCAAAATCGAGCCAATTTTTCGAGTCGATTGAGTTTTTTATATATTCAATAATAATTATTGGCTCTGCCGAAGAAATAACAGAATTTCGTTGCATTCCAACGATGCAAACTTCAGGATCTCAACCAAAAAAACGTCGGAAAAATCGACAAATTTGGATGGAATTTCGTCAAAATATTCGACCGCGTTTATTTTGCGAAAATCCAATTTTTCGCGGTTCAATTCGAATCCAATAATGTCATTGGCAAACGCCTGGCCACAAAAACCACAAATTACGAATTCCGACTTTATTTCATTGAAGTTTTTTTCAGAGAAAATTTAATTTTTCTCAGTTGAATTCAAATGGAATGAAATTTTTCGCGTTAATTCGTCGTTAATAATTTTCCCGACGTCGCCAAGCGCTTGGCCGTTGATTCTTCGTCAGTAGCAACGAATTTTCAAGCTTGACGGGCCGTGCAGTTGGCAGTAAAAAAAAACGGGTTAAGGAACTTGCTGCCTCGAAATTGTCATCGAAAATTCACACACACGCAACGAATCCACCGACCAGTTTTTTATCTCAAACAATTTAGCATCTTTCCGTAGGATTTTACAATCTCGACTCTCCCGACATTAAGTATTTCAAAACTGAGACTTTGTGAACGAAACGACGACAAGTTTTCTTCATTTTCTCATCACCCTCAATTTTCCGAGCAAACTTTCATTTTTTAGTATTTTTCGGGACAAGATTCAACTGCTTCCGACCAAACCGACGAAATTAATGAAAATTATGACCATAAATTCCTAATTAATCGAAAAATCCGTTTTTTTTCTTTTACTGACCTTGGACGCGGTTAAAAAATCTGAAAAAATTCAAAAAACTAGTTTTGGATCCATAGAAAAATTGGGCTGCACTGGGTGACGGATAAAATTATTTTTCAACATTATTATTTAATGATAATTCACGAAATTCACTGATTGGGTCCCCCAGACCCATGTGTGTCTACTCTGAGGGTTAAAAAGCAATTTTTTTTCCGCATTCCTACCAAAAGGACGTCGACACAAAAAAAGAACAGAATTTGCAAAACTCAGAGTCTCTGCATCGACCTTTTTCGTCGTTGATTCAGCAACGAAATTTTCGAGTCGATGGGGCGAATCTAATTTAAATTCTTCGCATTTCAATTCGTAGTTTCGAGCACAATTATCATGAGGAATGGATCAATAGGCCGGCGAATTCGTTGAGTCTATTCCAGAGTCCTTGGGAGCATCGAACAAGCAGAATTTCACACGAGCAATCAATTGGAAACCATACAATTCGTAAAAACTCCATAAAAAGTGTCAAAAATTTGAGTTTCGATTTTAAAATTAAAGGAATCCGGGAATTTATTCCAATACGAAGAAAACGGATTTTCGATACTCGAGAAGATCGAAAATGGAGAATTTGAGCATTTTTTGGAGCGGCTTGACGTTTAATTTCTCGCTCACGAGCCTCAAACCCAACAACAACGTTTTTTTCAACGAATCCTCGAAATCAAGCCATGAAGTGATTTTTTTATTCTATTAAGCTCAGATCGATGAGAAGGAAAAAAAGTGTGTCTATTTTTGGGATGAATCGGTAAAAAAAGGTTTCGAGAGTCAAAGCTCCCTTTTGGCTATAAGATAAGCTTTTCATCCAGCCGCGTAAAAGCAGCGAATAATGCTCTGGTCGTCGCGGCGAAAGTTTATCTTTCACGTACGAAATTGTAAAAGGTTCTCGCAGTCATTATTTTTCTTTTGGCCTCCATATCAAGTGGAGCTAAATGTCAGGGGTTTTTCAGACACAAGCTGCGATGTGTAAAAGGTTGAACAGTCTAGTACTGCTGCCAGTCGAGCCAGCGGATTTTGCGTCGATGGCAGGCGCATGCGCGCACCACATCTCACCGGAAGTTGCTCCACTATCTACGCGGTTTCCAATATTTATATTTTCAGCTTTCGTGCGGCAACAATGACGACCTTATCTCGACATCGCAGTTGAAAGGATTCAACCACAAACACGCACACCTCGCGGAATGTTTGTTTCTCTCTGAGAGAGAGAAACAGAGAGAAAAAACGTTTTTCACGTTATGTAAAAGCCTCGTAAACACTTTTAGCCTCGTTCCAACTTTTCGATCCAATTATTTCATGCACGACATCCTCGCGAGATTGAGACACTAAAAATTTTACCCGGTTTCGAAACTCGACAGATTCGGTGACCGAATTTTAAATATTTTTTCAAAAATCGTTTTTTCGCGCGCTTTTGTACCGACCGATGAATTTTCTATTGCGAATCGAGCTCATTTCCGGTTCGTTCGCGGTAAATTAATTTCGTAAAGCTCGATCTCACGTTTTGGCATTTCAATGCGAAAGTTTTTTGAAAGCTCGCGGAAACCGCGATTGGATTTTCAACATTCGCAGCTGATGGTTCTCGCTCTCGCGCGACTTCTCGGTCGGTAAAATCGCCGCACAGAGCCACAAGTTGTTTGCGAAAAAATGTGCGAGGAAATAACATTGAAAATTCTCCAAGTGGGTCAAACGAAAAAAATTCATAAACTTTTATGCAATCGAGCATGCGAATAAAAAGAAAATGAATTTCGCTGCATTTTTTCCGAAATGCAATATCGATTGCGAACAAGTGTCTCGTATCACGCAACAAACGCTGGCAGGACGAGTTAGTTGGTTTACCATAAAAATTCAATAGCCAAAATGGCCGTCAAGTATAAATCTGAAATCAATCGTTCGAGGGAGAAGGAGCTTGAAGCATTTTTACATAAAAGAAAAAGTCCCTGAAAAAATTGCAAGTCTGTCAAAAAATTGCCTTTTTTTGGACTTTCGAAATTTATTTATTTCTATTTTAGGCGAAATCACGAAAAAATATAATGGCCAATGAACACGTGTGTACGCGAATTTGAATGGGAAATGAAATTCCGCCCCGCAACGGCTGTTGCTGGGAATTTAATGGCGGGAACTTTTATTATTGTCGTAAAATAAAAGATCGGTTTGGATTTTTGTGTGTTTTTATTTTCACGGAGATTCTCGTGTTGCGAGGCTCACACCCTATTAATTAATCTGTCGGCGCAAGTGGGATAGCTCAACGGGGGATGAGAAAAATGTTTGGGCAACTATCGAGCATACTCGTAGGATGTCAGAGCGTCGTGGTGATAATCGGAGAAAATTTACAGTGTAATGAGAGTCGAAGCCGAACGGAACCGAGCGAAAAGCTCGGGGAATGTCGGGCGTACCCGGGCAGAGCCATCAGCCCTTCGGTGGGTGGGGGCGGCGGCGAGTGGCGAGTGAGGCGTGAGGCGGCGAGTCGCGAGTGTCAGTGTAGCGCCGGCTGTCCATCGCCACGGAGCTCCTGAAAGCGCGACGGAGACGCGCTCGTGCTGTAGTTTTCGGGGTAAACACGTTTCACGACTGTAAGGAAAATAAATAAAAAGAATTGACATAGCGTTACGCCAAATTCGCGATTTCTACGTTTCGAATTATTCGTTGAAACGACGACGCGAGCGAACGCGACGCAAATTCGCTGCGAATATCAATCGCACATGAAATCTCGCGGATTTTATTTTTCAAACGAAACATTTTTTTCTCCTCCTCTTCCTGCTCTCTCCCGAACACTTTATTTTCCTTTTTCCCTTTCAACTCGCCGCCGCACGTATACGAGAGGCGTTTTCTCCACAAAAGTCTCTCCAATCTGTACTTTCTAACCTCTGGCTCATCGCGAGCAAGTTGGCACTGCACCAGCACAACACTTGTCACAAACGAAACGAAAAAACCAATAGAAGCTTATTGGAAAAGGGGGTAAAGATAAAATCAAGCGTACTTGTATCCGCGTACCTATGGGAAAGTGGGAGAAATGTCGAGGTCGTCTTATCGTCCCTTCGCCACAATTAAGCTTCGGATAAATACTCGCGGCGCGATCTTATTAAGCCGGTTTGCAAAAATTCAATCGTAAGAAAATCTCTCGCGAATTTCGACCCTTTGTTGTGCATTTTCACACGTTTACGAACATCGCTGAGTTCATTTTATTTTCACCGGTTCCTCATCCGACAAAATGTTTTGCAATCTTCGTATAACGAGCAGCGAATAAGAATCACAGTGCGTGTGTGTGTGTGTGTGCGTTTCGGAATTTCCGAATGAGAGCGAACTCTCGGGGTGCGTGCATACACTCGTTTCTACTTGTTTCGAGTTCTGCCACGCAGTCTCTGGCTATTTCTATTACAGTCGTGCTCATCCGATAATATGCAAGTGACTTTTCCATCTCGAAAAATCCATAAAATTCATTCGTCTTGTTGAAATCGCATTTCCCAAATATTTCGTCGTCTAAACTTTCTGCTGCGTACAGTCGATGAAAAAAGTTTGTCATTTCCCATTTTTAACAAAGTTTTTCGCTTCTTTCCCTTGTTTTTTATTGTCAAAGCCCGAATTCCGGGAACGAGGCGAATATTCATTTTTCTTTCGACCTGAAAATCGTGCTTCGTTGGCGAGATTTTTAAAAATCGATCTATGGCTGTCAAAATTCGATATCGAAGCCATTTTTTCGCCTAGCGATTCGCTTCGATCTCGGAGCGACAAACGTCAAAATATTTCCATTTTCTGAGACAATTCACAGTTGAATCTGATGATTTTAATTGAAAGTGAATCCTGTCGGAACTTGACGAAACTTTTCGTCAATCGCTAATTTATTCGGGGCTCGAAATCAATTAAAATTTGTTTTTTACCAAATAAAGTGCAGTAAGAATTTTTCTTACGAAAGGCAAAATCCGAATTTAACAGAAACTCGTCGATCTTTTCGAAACTTGATAAAAACTTGTCGTGTGATGGAGTTTTTGGTTTTTTTTTTCAAGTTCCGACTGGATATCGAATTGAAAACGATTTTGTGGTTTGCATCGTTGGAATGCAACGAAATTCCGTTTTTCCTTGAGCAGATCTCAAGATTCTCATGAAATATTCGATCAGGACAATAAAACGATATTTTTTTAGGATCAAAACCCAAAATCGCTAGGAAAATCGTCATGGTTTTTGAAATTCAAGGAAAAATCGATAGGGCAAGTATTTTTCGTTGCATTCCAACGTTGCAAACTTCAACATCATTTTTTCGACGACACTGAAGTTCGCAACGTTGGAATTGAACGAAAAATACGATTTTCTATTAATTTTGTTGTTCAATTTGAAAAACCATGACAATTTTCATAGCAATTTTGTGTCTGGATCCTAAAAAAAGATAGTTTCATTGTCCTGGCGAAATATTGAATGAAAATTCACAATAAAAAAGCGAATTTCGTTGCATTCCAACGATGCAAACTTCAACACCGTTTTTTTCGTTGTCTGTAGCGTTCGAAAATAGTGGATTCGCAATCTAGTTTCTGGAAGCGTTTTCACACACAACGTTCGGAGATATTTTGGTTTGGTTGCGAAAACAGGTGAATGAATGATTCCCCAGGAATTCGTTTTCATAAGCACGAAAAAAACAGATGAATTTTGTTTCTCAGCTGCGAATGTAAATATTATGACGCGGAGATAAGTTTACGACTTGTAAATGCGGCGATTCAATGATTTCGAGAATGTTAAATTCCTGGCATTTACGCGAGCGATATATTTGAGCCGCGTGCGTTAGGGGCAGCGAACGGGATGGACACTGGAGGAATGCTCGACCACATTTTTCTCTCTTTCTACATGAAAACACGTTCAACTTTACGCGATTTCGTGATTGAACGCACAATCACGAAATCCGTTGAATTTTTTCATTGCAATTGCGAACGTAACGAAAAATATCGAAGATTTTTGATATTTTTCGTTGCATTCCTGCAAACTCGTGCATTTTTCTTTTTTTTTCAATTTCGAGAAATAAAAATTAGTAGGACGCGTTTTTATGGCGACAATCAATTGTTCGGAAGCCTCGAAATTCGCTGGGACGAAAACGAACTGTTTACGAGTCTCGCGTCACGAGTATACGTCAATTTTTTATGCTTGAGAACGTGATTGCGTGAACGACTCGTGTCAGGTACATTTACCTTTGTCTACTTTACCGACCGTGTATTGATCGGAGCGGCAACGAATCTGGACTGTGTATAGAGACGACGCACAACTAATTTCAACCTCATTTTCGGAACTCAATTTATTTTTATTGACATTTAATCAATTTTGGGCTCTCGAAACTTTCGCAAGCTGTTACGTTATTTGCTTATATTTGGGTAGCTCGAAACTACGATCAAGTTTTCCCATCGTATTAAATCCCAACGAGTCCTCTTTTTATTATATCCACCGCGACGAAACTTGGAAAAATATGGAGATGCGAATTTTTCAAGTTTAATCAATTCCCTCGGATCTCAAAAAAGCATCGCTCGCTCAAGGAGACCAAAATAGTTGCGATTCGTACAAGATTACGGAGCAGCAAACGCGCCACTTTAATTGTTTGTCATTGCGATTCGACACTCGAGTCTTTATGGAGAAAGAATTTGACTTTTGCGTCAATTATTCGAGAAATTCTCAACGAATTTAGTCAACATTTCAGTCCGACAGAAAAAAACTCTCAATTTTGTTAAGCGAGAGCCAAATTTTCATGCAGTTTTTGTCAATGAGAACGAGACAAGATTCCGTGCGATTCGGAAACTCAATCCACCAGAAAAATCGAAATGACTGCGTGAATTATAAAATTAACCCCCGCAGTAGACACACAAGGGTCTGGGGGACCCGTTCAGCGAATTTCGTGAATTTCTCGTTCTTCGTATCGATTAGCATTGAATAACAATAATAAAAAAGAATTTTAATCCATCGCCCAGCGCAGCATCTTTTTCTATAGATTCAAAACTACTTTTCTGACTTTCTTCCGATTTTTTAAACGAGTCCGGGGACAGTAAAAAACGGTAGGGCGCCTCAGACCCATGTGTGTCTACGGAGGGTTCATTAACGAACGTTCGTAATTGACAAATATTTCGAAACGTAGATAAATCGTTGAAAAATGTCAGTTAACAATTGGGCTCGGAGTTAATGAGTGGAAAAAACTTGATTATGGTAGAGACGTTGATGGTGAACGATGATGGGAAGATACGACGCGAGTGCCAACGATAAAAATCGTTGCTCGAAGCAGTGCAATGTATTTGGACGGTACGAGAAAGCCGCGTGAACGTCGAGTATTTGAAATCGTTGATTTTCGCGGACATTTCCGCTCGAGCAATAAGGGATACAGATTTATTGTATAAAATGTAAAATTAATATCGTCCCAGTGTTGAGAACGTCGCTCATCTCGGCCGTGTGTCATCCCGCGCGCAAGGTCACGCTGCTCGGCTTCGAGACACGTGAGTTAATTCCACTTTGCTCAATATAATTGCTCGTTACCAATTAACTTTTTATTCCAGCTTATTTATCAGTTTTAATTGCATTCGAACTTAGTCTAGACACAATTTCGATTGAATTACGTTTTATCCATCAAAATAATGTGGAAAAGGAAGTTTCGGAGACTCTCGGTAGACACACATGGGTCTGGGATGCCCATTCAGGGAATCGCGCCAATTTCTTGTTTTTCGTATCGATTACCATTGAATTTGAATAATAAAAACGAATTTTTATCCATCAACGAGTGCAGCCTCTTTTTCTATGGATCCAAAACTACTTTCCTGAATTTTTTCCGATTTTTTAAACGAGTCCAGATACAGTCAAAAACGTCAGGGTCCCCCAGACCCATGTGTGTCTAGGGAGAGGCTTTTTTTGTAGTCTGTCTACGAAAGTTTTAATTAGAATAGGATTCGACTATGAGGCAGAATAATATTTCCCATTTCTCGATTTCCAATCGGCTCGTTTGTAACCATATAAAATTGTTCTCTAGTTTCACAAACATTTAATCAAGTAATTCATAATTACGAGGCGATTATTAAATCAGTGGAAAAATTAGCTCAACTGTTGTGTAAAATGATTTCGAATTTTCCATCGTTGGGACACGAGGCAATTTTTAAGAGGATTCGAGACTCGAAAAAATTCCACATTTCATGAAATTTGCAATTTTTTTTTATTTTATACGAAAATTCCATAATTTAGCAACGAAATTGCGTTTTTTATTGAGGATTTTGATTCAATAGTCCGCGAAATATTTAATGAAGTAATTAATAATTACGAGGCGATTATTAAATCAGTGGAAAAATTTGCTCACCTGTTGTGGAAAATGATTTCGAATTTTCCAGCGTTGGGACACGAGGCAATTTTTAAGGGGGTTCGAGACTTGGAAAAATTGCACATTTCATGAAATTTGCAATTTTTTCGATTTTATACGAAAATTCCATAAATTTTTCGGGCTCGTTGAAAGATATCGATGAAATAGGAAAATTGGCGAGTTAATTTTTTCATAAATTTTGATCGTCTCATTTGACAACGAATTTTTTGAAATAATTTCATCACTTTTCGTACGGACTGGCTGGGTCGAGCTGGCCAAACCCAAAATTGACCTTTGGCACGAAAATTCAATTGAATTTCCGGACATTGAGTGAGATCGGGGGCTGGAGATTCGGTTTTAAGCAACTGCCCTAAAAAATACGACGTTCAAGTTGGCATCGTTGGAATGCACCGAAAACTCATTATTTTTTATAGCCGAGCACAAAATTTTCATGCAGTATTTGGCAACGATAATGGGAGAGTTTTCTTTGCCATTCGCCAAGTGAATTTACTCGAAAAATTCCAACGAAAGCCATTCATTATGAAAATCATTAATAAAAACAATATTTTTCATTATCATTGAAAAAATTTACATTCTGACGAAAACTACGAGCTCACCAAGGGTCTGGGTCAGGTTGGCTCGATATCAAAAGGCCGTGGCACGCGGAAAAGTACAATGAAAGCGTAAAGTTCAAGGAATGAAATAAATTCACTATTCCATTCACGAATCCGGAACAAATAATTCAAAAATGCCAGAAAAATCTCGAAATTTTTCAAACAATTCTCCCAAACATTTTTATTATTCATTCCCAACAAACTTTCAATTGTATATGGTTATAAAATCGTTGAGCCCGTACACCCAGAAAAAAGATTTATTAAAAATCAATAAAATTTATTCAAATTAAAAAAATTTATTTATTTAAATAGGCCCCTAATAGACTTTTATTTATTTTAAAATTTTTTATTTATTTAATATTTAAATCTTTTAGATTATTCAAAACAAATATAAATTTTGTTTGAACGTAATAAATATTTTATTCAATTTTAACAATAAATTTATTTACTTGAAGTAAAAAATTTAGTTACTGTGCAAGTAAATAATTTATTCATTCTAAAAAATAAATTTATTTATCCTAGACCGATGAACGTATTCCCCCTTAACGAATACACTTATTCAATCTGAATAAATAAATTTATTTATTGTTAACAAATAAATTTATTTCATCGAATAGATTGATATCGCGGTACCTTTTTGCAAGTATCAATATATAATGTATGATGCTCTTGGATAAGATTTTTTAAAAGAATATCAGTACCAACTTGATAGTGTGGAGCAAGGACAAGATCCATTATTTGACAAAGCGCAATATAAAGATCCCAAACACTATCGTCCTCTGGGATTAAATCGCCCATCATGAGTCCGAAATTGCGAATGAAACACATCATCTCGATTGCGAATAAAGTTTGATTTATTCTAATTTCTATGAGGAAGTGAATCAAATAAAATTACATATTTATTTTAAATTAACCCATTATTTAGGAAGGATCCAATTTCTAGGGATTTAAGAACGAATTTTATTATATTTAAAGAAATATATTGTAATATACTTTGCAATTACTTTCTAATACACGATTTATTTGAAAAAAACAACTCAAATAGACAGTTTTCTTTACGGCAAATAAAATTATATTTATGTTGAGGCATATGAATCGAAAACGAATCAAATAAAATGGTTTATTTATGGAAAATAAACCTCGTTATTTAAGAAGAAGAAATATTTCTTGGCATTCAATAAATAAATATTGAATTCAAAGAAATTTATCGTAAATAAACTGCTTTATTAATTTCTAATAAACGATTTTTCTGGGTGTACCGTAGTACAGTTGGACATAGAAAATTCTCATACAATCCGCGGAGAAGCTGGTCGTACGTTTGATACGAGAAAAATGAAAAAACAAAAAAAATATCTTCACCGGAGAATTTGGCGACTGAAAAAAATGGTAAAAAATCGATTTCTCGTAATTTTGTTTTAAAAAATCCGAGACGAGAAGAAAAATTGGCAAACGCATGGCCAACTCTCCCCGAATTGACCCAAAGTAACGACCTTGAAGTTTGCATCGCTGAGAAATGCAACGAAATTCGTGAATCAAACGAATTATCAATAAAAATGACGATGCTGAAGTTTGCATCGTTGGAATGCAACGAAATTCGGTTTTTCCTTGCGCAGAGCTCGTCAACACAAAAAACAGGCAATTTTTAAGGGGGTTCGACTTGGAAAAATTCCACATTTCATGAAATTTGCAATTTTTTTTATTTTATACGAAAATTCCATAAGTTAGCAACGAAATTCTGTTTTTTATTGAGAATTTTGTTTCAATATTTCGCCAGGACAATGAAACGATATTTTTTTAGCATCTGGACACAAAATCGGTATGAAAATTGTCATGGTTTTTGAAAGTTAACAAAAAATTAATAGAAAATCGTATTTTTCCTTGCATTCCGAGTTTTTCGACTTCAAGGTCATTGGTAATGTTCCTTGATAGCGTAATTCGTGTGAATACAGTCGAATTGTTGAAACTCATAGTGAAAATCTCTTTGGGAAGATGAATCCATAGGAAAATTGTTGTATTCGCGATGAGAGATCGAAAGCGCAAAAGTCGTTTCGATTTTTCATCGATTTTTATTTTTGGCAGAAATTTATTTGATAGAGAGACTTTTGCTTCATTTTTCGACGATTTATTTCAATGAGCTCCGTTTAGTTTCGTCGCGAGCCAACGAGACCAGGAAATCCGCGCGATCGGCGTATTCGATGTATCGATTCGAGTGCTGGACGCAGGAGGGAAAAGCGAAAATACTAATTATTGTAACGGACGAAAATTGACAGGGAAAATCCAGCGAGACAGAAAAAGAGAGAGAAAGAGGCTCGAGAGCGATAACGCAGTTAGTAACCAGTTTGAAACTATTCCTCGTTGATTGCAGATCGAGATTGGCGTGCAAAATCGGTGCTGACAACGCCGTTAACGGGGCGAGACACAAGTTGATGAAAAAAATATATGAAAAGACGAAAAAACACGAGAAAAATCATTGAAGCAATAAAAAACAGAGCCAGACATTTAGGAAGTTTAAAATAAACAATTAGCGACGATTTAGCTAAAAAAAATGATACGCAACACATATTTTTACCTTGTTAAACGAATCGATCTAAGAAAACACGAAAAATGGTAATCGCGTCGATCGAAACATTGACAAAACCACCAAAAAACATGATGACAAGGGCTTTCGAAGGAAAACACTGAAAAACGAAAGGGTTCACGAAAAATATCGAATATGGCGACCCCTCCGGACTCACCTGGCCCCGAAGATGCCCTTTTCGATTTCGAGAGCACCCGAACAAGGCAACAAATGACCAGGCCAGTTGCCATCGAAGAACTTTTACGACAAACCAAATTTTCAAGACAAGAAATTCGCGTCATGTATCGTGGCTTCAAGCAGGTATGTCTCACCCCTCAAAACCATTCAATTTATCTTTATACGTCTCCACCAACCATAAATGGTAATTATGTGATCGGTAACGATCAGCTTTCGACTTTGCTCGATTTTTCATCGAGAGTTTGAAACATTTTGTTTATCCACTCGTTCCAGTCAGTTTTTAGTGCCTAGAATTTCATAGACGAGACGATACCGAAGTTTGCATCGTTGCAATTCAACGAATCGGAAAAAACGATGAGATTTCGTTGCTTTTCAACGATCGCAACTTTAATTTCCTATAGACTGAGCAGTTTTGCACTTTTTATCTATTTGCACTATTTTTCCATTGAATTTCGATCGATAATTACGATGTTGAAGTTTGCATCGTTGGAATGCAACAAAATTTGCTTTTTTATTGAGAATTTTTATTCAATATTTCGCCAGGACAATGAAACGATCTTTTTTTAGGATCCAGACACAAAATCGATGTGAAAATTGTCATGGTTTTTGAAGTTGAACAAAAAATTGATAGAAAATCGTATTTTTCGTTGAATTCCAACGTTGCAAACTTCAGCGTCATTAATTTAGGTGGAAATACGAATTAGACACTCTTAGCCCTGTTTCTTATTAATTAATTAATTAGCCTTATCAAAATTGTTAAATATCTTATGTAATTGGAGACTCGGAGCAACGAATCGTTTTTTTTTCAACGATCTATGAATTCAATGTTGTGTCACGCTAATTGAAGGGCCTTGATATAATTCCTGATGAGAGCAACTCGACGTGTCGTGACGCCAATTAGCCCTCTCGAGGGGCAAACCCTTTCGAGCTAATTCCGAGGACGATCGCTACTAATTATTCAAGAAATAAACATTTTACTCGCACACGCGAGCTCCACGATTATCTCAACTCCAAAATGCTTCAGCTTTGTTATTTATTTCTTTATTTGCTTGAGAAAACAAAACACGTTTTGTGATTTCCAATTGATTAGGAATGAAAATGGCAAAGATTTTTTATTCCTTATCGTTGCTCCGAGCGCCAATTTGTAAAAAAAATGACTCTGGAGTTTGCATCGTTGTAATGCAACGAAATTCTTTTTTATGTTTAGCAAAAATAATTATTCAAGCGCAGAATGAAATGAAAATTTAGGATGACATTGAAAATTGAACGAATTATCAATAAATTGAAATATTTTTCGTTGCGTTCCAACGTTGCAAACTTGAGCATCATAAAAAAAATGTCATTTAAAATGATCTCGAGGATCGAGACGTTTTAATGTTGCGATTTTGTGGGGAATGGAGTTTACCTGAATTTTTAACGCTTTTCAGGAGTGCCCTGAAGGTGTCGTGCATGAAGATTCGTTCAAGGATATTTATGCAAAATTCTTCCCTCACGGAAGTAAGTTTTAATGTCTTTAAATAGTCCGAATAGTCTCTCGCCTTAAGTGACGTTGCTCTCTATTCTTCATAAATGTTTATCCCTGTGATAAATAATTGCAGACTCAAGCTACTACGCCCACCACGTGTTCAAGGCTTTCGATGTTAACTGCAAGGGAGCTATCAGCTTTAGGGTAATTATCGAACACTGTGTGTGTCTGTGTGTGTGTTTTTTTTAATCCCACCAATCCACACGGTGAGGCTAATTACCTTTAAATTCCGATAATCACTATTTAGAAATATCTACTCAATTTCTGATAAGCTCTCTTTACACACGATGTGAACGTCCGTTTGGCAAGTGTGACGTGTTCGCTCGCCTGCTTTTTATGTTTCACTTTCCCACTCGCAATTCGTGCATGCGAAATTTTTCCTTCGTTTTCACGTCTACGGAGCTTTCAACGGAATTTCGCTTAAATGTTTGTTCAGCATTTTTTCCAAATGGCATTTCAATTTGTGGAAAATTCGGTGTTCAGAGTTGGGCAAAGATTATTCGAAAAATTGTTTTCGCAGCTTCCCTGTCGGGGGCAAAAAAAATTGACGACATTTTTTTTCTTCGCTTCTTTTGGCTCGTCGATTTTTATTATTTTCTTGGTTTGGGTTTTGTGAAATTATTCGTTATGAGGATTTGAATATTTTGCACTTGATTTGATTTTTTTTTTACTTGTGATTGATGTGGAATTAGTTTCAAGGTCGAATTCCGAGGGGAAGAGCGAAGTTCGCTTTCTCGACGCAGACTCGGAAAACCGTCACAGATAGGGAGAAAATGCATAGAAGCTTTTTTGTAGAGCATGAAATTCCCCACGGAAAAGTTCCTGACAGCGTTTTCATATCTTGAGTGGTTTAGTCCTGAGAGAGCGGGAGACAGAGCTCTTGGCTCAGACAGAACTGTCGACAACCAGGTCATGATTCGAGCGTCGCTCAGGGCCTAAATACGAGAGATAGCAAAAAATGTTACACGAAGTTTTTTTTAGGAAATTTGATGCTCTACAATTTTGGTCCTATGCGTTTTTGCTCTATCTCGCACGGTTTTGACAGGAGGAAGACTTTTATGGGAATCCTTCGAAAAGGATTTTTTCGATCGAGAGAAAATTGACTCGACTCGTGTGGCCATCGGCGTTCAAGCTCCTCGAATGATTTCTCATAAATCTCTCGTTCCTCGTCGACATTCTTTGTCCTCCCGTCGCCTCATGAATGGAAATGACAAACTTATCCGTAGTTGCCTTGTTTCCAACGTTTTTGTCGCGTCAGCCTGTAAAGCATTTATTTTCTAGGATCTTCTCGTTACTCTTTCGACACTGCTGAGAGGTAGCATTTACGAAAAGTTACGATGGACCTTTAAACTTTACGACATCAATGGTGACGGGTGCATATCGAGAGGAGAGCTCGGCGAAGTTGTAACAGCTGTACACGAACTTATGGGCCGCAAACATCTTTTTGAAGAAGAAAGAAAGGCCCGAGAACAACTGGACAGAGTTTTTGAAAAACTCGATCTTAATCACGATGGCGTCATCACCATAGAAGAATTCATTGAAAGTTGCCTTAAAGTGAGTATCACCTTTCAACTTCCATAATCCACTGATACATTTGAATATTTTTCGGTGCTTCGTTGAAAAGCAACGAAATTTTATTCTATCCCTGGACACACATGGGTCTGGGGCGCCCTACCGTTTTTTACTGTACTTGCGCTGGCCGATGGATTAAAATTCTTTTTTATTATTGTTATTCAATGCTAATCGATACGAAGAACGAGAAATTCACGAAATTCGCTGAATGGGTCCCCCAGACCCATGTGTGTCTACTGCGGGGGTTAATTTTATAATTCACGCAGTCATTTCGATTTTTCTGGTGGATTAAGTTTCCGAATCACACGGAATCTTGTCTCGTTCTCATTGACAAAAACTGCATGAAAATTTGGCTCTCGCTTAACAAAATTGAGAGTTTTGTTCTGTCGGACTGAAATGTTGACTAAATTCGTTGAGAATTTCTCGAATAATTGACGCAAAAGTCAAATTCTTTTTCCATAAAGACTCGAGTGTCGAATCGCAATGACAAACAATTAAATTGGCGCGTTTGCTGCTCCGTAATCTTGTACGAATCACAACTATTTTGGTCTTGACTCGAAAAAACTCTTGGAAGAAATCAATACTCAGATATTTCTCGGATACATTGAATTTTTTTACCAATTACGAACAAAACTTTAGGCCACTAGGGAAAGTTGAGTATCCAGTGAATTTGTTGCTTCGTTGACACACTTTTCTCGGGCTATTCACACTGGGTCCACGTGACCCGGCTCCAAAAAAAAATCTCGAGTACACGGTAAACATTAATTAATCCGTGTCTATAGTTGAAATGAGAAAAATTTAAAAATCAATGCCATGACGAGAGCAAAACGGAGCCTGGGTCAATTTGACCCAGAGTGGCAACCAACGTAATCGATTGCCAGATTTTGTATGAATTTGGTTCGTCTTGATCCACGTGAACGGAGATTCGATCGGATCGATTTCGTGCCCAACAAGTCGCGAACGTTTAGCCGTGTTTGCAGTTATCGCAGAATCGATTTTTCCCCCATACTCGTTGAATCATCAGCCAAGCAGTTTTTTCATCGTTCGTAACGCGTGTCGTCATATTGATTCGATATAAATTTGTTATTCGAAGGGTGAACTATTATTTTGACCTACTTGACGATACGAGAAACTAAACTCGTAACAATCGCAAAGTTCTGCCGCGTACAAAAGTCAAATCGCGATTCGATGCAGCTCAAGTTCACAAAGTTTCCAAGCCCCATTTTCTATAACAACATTTTTCCGATTTCTGCTGTGTTTCGTATGATTTCGTGAGTTTCCAATTATTTACGAACGAGTCCAACTTTTTTTCAACTCGCAAATCGCTTTTTTATGCGTACATTTATTTTTACGATCGAAAATAAAACGTACGGAGCAAATTTCAATTTTTTCCCTGTTCGTGGTAAATCTTTGCCCCTGAAAATAAAAAAATACAGAATTTTCGTCCAGCTACAGGAAAAAAATTGCCTCGTGGCAAAATTTTTCGCTTATTTAGTTTTTTCTAATTGGGCAATTAAACAATTTCGTCGAATTTACACTCCCATGAATCTTGAAACGTTCTAGCGACGTTCTCGAAGGAGAAGCGAAAAAAAAACTTCTCCAGCGTGGTCCAGACCATTTTTTCGATCCCTGTCACGATTAATTGCGAAAAAATTTAATTAAACTGGCCCAATTAATGAAAAATAAGATTTTTTAATCAGACGAATGCACATTTTCGTCAATTTTATTTTTTTCCACTCAACTACGAGGCTGCAAATTTGAAAATTGTTGGGATCATTGAAAAAAAAGTGTCGACTGGCCCAATTAATGCGACAAAAAGATTTTTTAATCAGACGAATTTATATTTTCGTCAATTTTATTTTTTTTTACTCAACTGCGAGGCATCAAATTAAAAAAATTTTGGGATCATTGAAAGAAAAAAAAAGTATCGACTGTGGAGTTGGTTTCGTTTGCCTTATTCCATTGAAACGTGGCTCGCGTTTCGTAAGAGCCATGCACGACGGTTCGCGATGATACATAACTATAGCCCACAGGAAGTGGAAAGGTTTTGTTTCACTATTGAATTTCGCCTTCGACCATGAAATGTGGGTGCTTGACTCGCTTGTATGTTGAGAGTGTAAGAAATTGATAGGATCCGCGACATTGTAAATAAGTGTCCTCGTGAAATACGATATCCAAATTTAGCCTCGTCAGGCAGCGAGAGAGAGAGAGAGAGGCCAAAGTGTGTACGAGTGAGTTGTTTCAATTCGTTCGTGGGCCATTGCGAACGACGTTCAAGTTGCATCGTCGGAATGCACCGAAAACTCATTATTTTTTACACCAGAGCACATCATTTTCCTGCACATTTTTTTCAACTACAATGTGACGCCCTTCTTTGCCATTCGAAAACTCAATTCACTAGAAAAATTCAAACGAGTTCATTAATTATCAAAATAATGAATAAAAAATATTCTTTTCGTTCGTTTCCAACGATGCAAACGTTTTTTATCATGAATCCTTCCTCAGAGTCAGAATTTTTCTTCAATTTCACTCGCTCTCCATTCCGAGTTTTTGCAAATCATTAAATTTTTAACGAGCAAGAAAAATTCTTACGATGTTGGCGTTTGCATCGTTGGAATGCAACGAAATTCCGTTTTTTCGTGGACAAATTTCGAGATTTTTCAATATTTCGTCGGAACCATAAAACGACTTTTTTTTTCATAAATGCAGCCATGATTTTAATAGAAAAACCAATTTTTCTTTGGACTCGATCGTTGCAAACTTCGACACAGTAAATTCCGAGAATTTCTCTGTCAAAAGATTCCCGTTCCTGTTGAAAAAGTTTCGAAAACGAAAATGCAACAAGGAGGAGGAATTTTCCAAAATTTCCAGTATTTTCAAGAACCCGATTGGACTTTGGAATCGATTTTTCGTTTCGCGTCTCGAAAGCGAGAAATTTTAGTTTTTTTTTTTCATTATGATCGATCGGTGACTCGATTTCGTTGTATTTGTGCATACGCCCTTAATGCTGGACGCCGGATCGAAAATGCGAGAGTTCTGTTGGCGAAAGTTCACGGCGATATGAATTTATCTCGTGATACGTTTTATAATCCTCGGGGGATCACGTGCTTATCGAACAATTGCCAAGGGGAAAGAACACGTGGCTATCGGTTGGTTTAATCCGCACATCGGAGTGTAGAGCTCGTGTAGACTGGAGCGCAAAACACACAGTTTCGTTAAAGTTTGGAGGGTGAAAACGTTAAGTTGATCGATCGTTTGTCTTTTGTTTACAAACTTTTTTCGCATCGATCGACAAATTTTCATTGAGCGACATGCAGAAATGATAAATGATTCAGCGAGTCATCGATTATGGACTTTCAATTGCCGCACTGGGTCAATTCGACCCCGAACGAAGTTTTGCCGATAATTACGAGAGGCCATTCATTTAAAAATTAAAAAAACAACGAAATTTAGAAAAATCATTAATAAATAATTAATAAATTAATAAGATTTTGAAATAATTAATGATTAATAAATAATCACGTTATTAATTTATTTACAATTAATAATTAATCATTAATAATCCAATTATGAATTTATTTTGAAAGTTGAATCTGAAATTTTGGGAATTTTTATTACGCACGCGTGTCGAGGGACACTTGAGGCGTGCTCCGGATTTTCCTCCATAAAAATCGAGCCAGGGGCCGGAAGTCTGAGTACGCCCGGGGTCAAATTGACCCAGTGTATCAGCCGAAGGCTACATGATGATCGCATCGCACGCGACGAGTCTCCTGCACGTTGTCAGGCCTCGAAATACTTTTTAAAAGTAGTAAACAGTGAGTCAAACGAAAGGAATTGTTTGAGTGATAAAAAGTTATGTTTCCATGGGGCTCGCGCGGATTCCGGAATCAGTGAGATCGCCCGAAACGTAAATTACATGTTAAACCGTCCGTTAGCCCGCGAATGCAGCGGCTTTGTAAACAAAATGTTTGGAAAGTTGATCACAATCTCCCCTCGTCGTTTTCCCTTCGGCCGCCCCCATAAGAATCGCGTTGATTATTGGTCCGTTGAATTTCTATGGAAAAAAACTTGCCCCCAAGTTCTTGATATTTTGAACCGTTTAGTTTTCCACTCTGGTTGACCGTTCTCGAGCTTTTTTTGCTATAATTATAACTTTTTGGTCTCGACAAGCTTCTACTTGAATGCACGAAAGGAATTAGCCAAAGTGGTCGTCTTCGTTCTGCTTCCTCTTGAAAATAGCCGGAAGGCCTATCCCCGCTCGCTCGAGAAACAAGAGACTGTCGAGACACTGGAGATTGAAACGAGCCTGTTAAATAACACTGGCGAGATCGTTCGCTTGCGCGAAAACCTTCTCGACGGCGCTACCCTCTCACGGATGCCGCGTGAAATTTACGCTTCGCTGATGCTGACAAACCCCCGTAAACCTGCTTGTTAGACTTCCAGCTCACAAGCAACCTCGACGGGTTGCTAAGTCCCCGGCTGCCGTAGCTTTTTACACCTCGGGCTGGACAAGGCTCGAAGAGAATTTCTAAAATCTCTGCTCGACAAAATTTACAGGAGCTATTTCGCGTCGTACCGTGTAAACTCTTAGAGGTAGCGAAAAAATGAACATAAACAATCTTGTAGAGCATGAAATTTCCCATAAAAAAGTTCCCCAAGACATTCTTCCATCTCGAGCAGTTTAGCCGTAAAAGTGAATCGAAGACGAGATAAAAAATCCTTCGGTTTTTCGACGCGGAAATTCACTCACTTTTCGACCAGCTCCCACGGCCAAAATACCAAAGATACGAGAATGGAGCTAAGGACCTTTTTTCTAGATCGTTTCATTCTCTACAAAAATGGTCCTATACACTTTTGCTCTATCTCCCACCGTTTCGACGCCTTGCACCGTAAAAGGGCGCGGCTTCGCCAAATTTAATCATCAATCTTAACGAAGCAAAAAGGAAATGAAAAAAAAACTTTCCCCGTGTAAAAATCTGTGAAAATTAACTGATTACAAAACAAAATCGGTATCGAATATTTCTCAATCGAAATTTCGCCAAAGGACACCCTGTAGAACTGTGGCTTTTGTAAAATCGTAAATAAAGACGCGTTTCTAGTACATTACCTTGTCGCACTTGATCGTATCCGCGAGCGATAACACGTCTTTATGGATTTTTTTTCTGCCTCCTACACGCGATGCCACAACGAGTTATAGTTTTTAAACTTGTTTCCACCACTATAACATTGACTTTCTCGAGCAATTAGACTCTGTTTATCTTCTGCTTGACGAAATTTATGCTCAGAATTGAGCTTCACCCCACGGCGTTAACTTTTCGTATAAAACTCTCAACGGTGCACGAAATCTTTTGATGCAAAGACGAGAATTTCATTCCAGGCCCCGAAAATTCTTCCCTCGTCGATTAAATCGTCGATTAATTAAAAAAAAAAAAAAAAACACGGAAAATTTTTAACTCGATTTCAGTCTCGACGAGTTTTCAAATCGAAATCGAATTTTTAGCACGAATTATTTTCGTAAATAAATTGTGCAATGGAATCACGAGATTTGTCGATAAAAAACGAATTTCGTTGCATTCCAACGACGCAAAATTGAACGGCAGAGACACAAAAAAGTTCGGGTGTGTAAAAATGTTGAATTTTTACTTACAGGATGAAGTTATCACACGATCGTTGATGATGTTCGACTGCGAACTCTGATCTCCGTCAAATAGAATCCCGTCATGGATCGTTTCTACGAGGAAGCCGGAAAGCATCGTTCAATCGCCACAATCATTGCGATGCTTGAGTTCCGGCGTTGCATTTTCACGTTCACCGAAATTTTCACCACCAAAGCGACGACAACGCGTTGCTGATTTCTGGCAGTTTTATGCGGCCGAGCTCAGCGTCGAGGCGCTTTTGACAGTCGCAAAATATAATCATTTTTCTGTATTTATTGGTGGGACCATTCGACAAATTTGCTTTTGGTCAAGTTCGTAGAAACGTAAAAAAAAAAAGCCACACAGTTCGTGTCGATTTTTGCTGAGCTAGAAATCGACGAATTTCTCATTAGGAAACAAATTCCCTTGTAAAACGATCTATCGCGTAAAAATGGGTAAAAAAAACTCGAAACAAAAACCGAGAAAGAAAAAATTGATTATTAGCAAAAAATGGAAAATAAAATAGCGCTGTTATTTACGTTTTCCATATTTATTGCCTTCTCGAGAGAAGTTTTACATTTTGCATGAATCTGTGCGAAAAATTCTATGAATTGAAGAATTTAAATAACGACATTCAAGTTTGCAGCGTTGGGACGAAATTTTGGGCTTTTTCTTGAGCAGATTTCAAGATTCTTGTTGAATATTTTGTCAGGACGATTAAAGCCGGAGCCGAGCGTTGCAAACTTCATGAAACGAGACATTTATGTCAAATTGGAAAATCATCTGCCACTAGTTACGTAGGAACTTGAAAATTTCAATCATCAAAGAGTCTCTCGCAAAGGAATGGATCGAATTGAAAGAAAAAATGGAAATTGCGTCGAAAAAATGGGAAAAAGGAGAAAATCTTGAGAACGGCACACACTGAAAAGAAAATTTTGTTGAAAAAGATCGATATTTTGTTGGACACGTTCAACTAAACGTTTTTTTTGAAAAATCACGAAAACTTTGGCATTTCAGGAAAAAAACATTCCAGAAAATCTTGTCGAAAAGTGAATTTTTGTCCTGCCAATCGTAAATTTTGCTGACAGTTCCGTTACGAATAAAAAATATTGTCGAAATAACGAATATTTTGAAATTGTCCCAAAATATTTAGTTCGCTGTATTCAACAAAATATCGACGTGGTTTTTTGACAAAATGGAATTTTCAGTGTGCAGGAAAAAGCAAACTGGTGTAATCGGGACGAAGGATTCACATAGATCGTAGAACGAAAGTGATTCGAGTTAAATGTGTGTGAATATATTGTTAGAAAAATTGCATTGTTTTTAATGAGCGTAACGATAAGATAAATCATAAAAATTGATGCGAGTTATGATGAAAAAAAAAAAAATCGGTCTCTGTTGGAGGAAAAAGTGAGACGCGATCGAGCCGGACGAAAAGCAGAGAAAAGAAAAAGGTTCGTCTCGTCCATTTGGTAAGGGAGAAAAATTGGGCAAGCCACGCCAAGAATGGGGGAGAAAATACTGTCTCGTTTCTGCATTGACCTCGTTTATCCGATGAGTCACACACGAACACAGTATTTTCCATAAAAAAACGTCGAAATATCGCATTTAGGAAAAACGTGTTTACAAGTTTATAGATTTATCGAGTCATTTAGAACGAAATATTAATCGAATAAACTCATCATCTGTTCATTGATAACTGTTTAATAAAGCCATTTATAGCAAGAGATTTTCGAGAGTATATAAAATGACTCTGAAGTTTGCAACGTTGAGATTCAACGAAAAACATTTTTTCTATTGATTATTTATTGAATTTTCAAAATCGTGGCTATTTTTTGAGTCGATTGAGTTTTTTCGTCGCAAGAGAGAATCGTTTTATTGGCCGGACCAAATATTCAATAATAATTATTGGCTCTGCTAAAGAAATCACAGAATTTCGTTGCATTCCAACGATCCAAACTTCAGGATCATTTTTATAAACACAGTGTACATGCTAATTGAAGAGAATTTACATTTTTCATGGCACTGAAGTTTGCAACGTTGAGGTGCAACGAAAAATACGTTTTTCTATTAATTTTTTGTTTCAACAACCAAAACCATTTAAATTTTCGTACGGATTTTGTTTTTGGACCCTAAAAAAAATCGTTTTGTTGTCCTGACAAAATATTCAATAAGAATCACGAGCTCTGCTCAAGAAAAAACCGAATTTCGTTGCATTCCAACGATACAAACTTCAGCATTTTCATTTTTCGTCGTGCCAGTCTCCGGGTTGTTTTTTTTTTACACGGGACCAGCTTGACAAAAAGTTATTACAACTTTACGAGAAAAAGTGTGAAAATGTAATTGGGATTAGTGATTGAAACAGTTGCACTGAAAATAGAATTTTGTCAAAAAACGTCGATATTTTGTTGAATACGGTCAACTAAATATTTTCTGATAATTTCAGAATTTTCATTCTTTTAACAATATTTTTCATTTGTAACGGAACTGTCAGCAAAATTTACGATTGAAATGACAAAAATTCACTTTTCGAAGAGATTTTACAGAATTTTTCTTGCTGCAGTGACAAAATTTTTGCAATTTTTCAAAAAAAAACCGTTTAGTCGAACGTTTCCAACAAAATATCGATCTTTTCGAACAAAATTTTCTTTTCAGTGTGCCCAGTTCGCAACGTTGGAACGCGACGAAAAATCATCCAATTTCTTTCATCATCGTTATTGCATTTTAATCATTTGCCCAAAAAACCAAAGAATTTCGTTGCATTCCAACGATGCAACTCGAACGTCTCCCGAAACGATTCGCGTGAGAATCGAAAACGATAAAAATAAGATAATTCGGTTGCGTTGATTCGCGAACGGTAAATGTCGTTGAAAAAAGGAAAAACTCATGACGAATCCCTTGTTATTTATATTCATAATGATTAATAATTATTTACACGCTCTTCGAATAAACCCTCGGACGTGTATCTATGCAAAAATCTAGACTACAAGAATTTTAGTAAGTACCGATTACACTGAAAAGAAAATTTTGTTGAAAAAGATGGATATTTTGTTGGCAACGTTCAACAAAACGTTTTTTTCGAAAAATCACGGAAACTTTGTCATTTCAGCAAAAAACATTCTAGAAAATCGTTTTCGAAAAGTGAATTTTTGTCCTTCCAATCCTAAATTTTGCTGACAGTTCCGTTACAAATGAAAAATATTGTCGAAATAACGAAAATTTTGAAATTATCCCAAAATATTTAGTTCGCTGTATTCAACAAAATATCGACGTGGTTTTTTGACAAAATTGAATTTTCAGTAAACTAGCGAAAATTCTATAGAACATTTATAGACTGGATATGAATGGCGCGAGCTTGATTAATGGCATTTGTATTTTTTAGTCTATAAACGCGAATGCTACGAGAGCAAAAAAAATGCAGTGCTCGCGAGTCCAAGAAAATGGCAATTTCATTTCCAGCTTAGAAAATATTCATTTTCTTTCGAAACCATTAAAGAACAAGTGACAATGTTGATTAATTTATTTGTTTATTCATTCAAGGAATCATCGCAGTGTGAAATTTTCACAAAATCGTCTTGTTTTTGGCATCCTCAGAAATTTTTGCATCGGAATTCCAATTATTTCGGTCGCTACGGCGTTTCTTGGGGAATTTCTCAAAAAATTTGAAAAAATCGATCAGCTTGTCTTGACCGATTGAAAAAATGGCAAAAATCAACGATTTTTCGGAAGTTCGCGCTGTGACGATCGTTTTTTCATCGATTATTATTCTTCGTGGCTGCCCTCTCGCTTATTTTATTGCAAAATTCGTTGCACTTGGTGCTTTAGAGGAAAAAATCGTTAAAAATTGTGTTTCAGCCGCAGACTCTCTTTCTCGTCATTTTTTTTTATTTTCGTGCGTTTTTTTTTTTTTTTTTAATTCATTCTTTTTTCGAATGATGTGTGCTTGTGAATTTTTTTCAGGCATGCGTGATTGTCGCTCGCATCGGGAGCATGCGCCGAATGTTTTATTCAATGCTGACACATATATCGCGCATAGAAAGAGCGCGTTTGGGGTTGAGCTTTCGCGTCGATTGTCGAGAAAATGCCGAGGCTGCTTTTCGTGGATGCAGTCAATATATAGGGAAGCGGATACCAAAAGCGCAGGCGTCTCGTGTGGAAACGTCATTTCGGTTGGTACGCGACGACTCCCTGCGATTTACTCGTCGCCATGTTTTCCCACGTCGCTTTCTCGTCCGCTACTACGTTTTCGTTCTTCATTCACCGCGACACTTGAATCGAATTCTCATTCCGAAGCTTTTTAACGAGCGTTAATCCCAAGTGGGTAAATTACGTTGTTTTTCCGCTCCGACGATTTGAAATTCATATTTTTACGTTTTTTTTAACTTTTCGTGTCATTTTTGCTTTCTCTATTTTTCTCGTTCCTCTCGCGATCTCGAGAGTTCGTTGAACTTTGTGTAATAGGCAAATCGTGCGTTTACACCTGTAAGTCGAAAATTATTGTCTCATTGGGAATTTTTGGTTGAAAAATCAAATTGAGTCATTTGTGGACGAATTTACTTGGAAAAATGGAAAAATTTCAGTTTCCGAGATTTCTACGATCGCGGGCTCGACGGACGTTTAATTTTTTCGGTTTTTTCCAGTTCGAAATCAACGAGCACGTTTGGTTTGTTAAAAAATTGAATTTATCGCTTAAAATCTTGAAATTTCGATGATAAATTTTTTTTTACAAACTCCGACAATGTTTTGCAGCAAAATATTTTTCGTTTTCTCAAATTTGGCGAGAAATTTTGTCCAAAATGGAGTTTTTCGTATTTGCGAAAATTTGCGAGGATTTTGACTCGAATTGGACGTAAAAAAACGCGAATCGGGATTTAGCCGAATTTTTTTTTGTCTCGTCAGCAAAAAAAAAGAAACGCAGAATAAAATTGTGAATATTATTTAATTTTACAGTCTTTGTTGATCACATTATGCTTCGCAAGTCGACGAGAATCTTTTGAAGAAATAAGAAAAACAAAACGAAGCGTTTGGAGTCATAATTTCCTTCGGACGAGTTTTGAACGAGGAAATATCGCTGTCGAGGCCGCCGCGCACGAGAATTGTATAGTCCCACGTGGTTCGTACACGCTCCGTTGAGAACGGGTGTGTGTTGAGCTATGGCCGCTTACGTAATCGGCGCGCAGGCGCAGCGAGCTTAGTCGCTCGCCGGGACTCGTCGCAGAACGTCAGTGCGTCGTCAGTGTTTGGCGTGACTGCCGAGACGTCGCACGCGCGTCATTTTCGTTCTCTCTGACGCGAAAAAAAGACGTTCCATTTGCTCAATACTCGAGAGTGGAAAAATCCGTGTCGGTTGCGCGTGTTTAATGGAAAGCGACGCATCGAATAATGTGATTAAAAAACTCATCGCGATTTCCTAACCTCCAGAAAAGTTTAACCAACTTTACGTGCGTTTACCAAGTTTTACGTGTGCGAGTGACAGGGAAACGCGCGGTTCGAATCTAATTTGTTGATGATCCAATAATCAACATGACCGGGGGTCACAACGCAGGAAATATACTCACTTACGAGACCCTCGTACACGCGATATCCGGTGCTGCGGTAAGTTTTTTTATTTCTTTCTCGGGATTCGCGTCTCAATGTGCAAATATTTTCATGGCCACGAGCTCGCGAGTCGAGCGGCCGGTTAAAGTCTCGCGCTGTCCGTAAACGTTGTTTTTTCAAGAGTTTTTCATGTTCCGAGAAATTGCGCGTACACACGTTTGTTTTGTCGCGTGAGATGGTGAATTACGCGATGGCGAAAAAAGTGCACAGTGTTTTTTTTTTTCCCGCAAGTTCGAATCGATCTTTCCGACAACGACGCGTCTCAACTTTTTCGTCACTTTTATATCGCGATCCCGTTATTTCTTTTATGACAATTACGTTGATTTGAGGTTATGGCTTTGACGATTACAGGGCAGCGTCGTCGCCATGGCAACCTTCTTTCCTCTTGACACTGTTCGAAGCAGATTGCAGTGTAAGTGTGTGTGTGTGTGTTTACGTAAAAATCTCAAATACGACGTTCAAGTTTGCATCGCGTTGGAATGCAACGAAATTCCGTTTTTTCTTGCGCAGATCTCGAGATTTTTATTCGATATTTGATCAGGACAATGAAAACACGTTTCTTTAGCATCGAAACACGAAATCGGTAGAAAAATTGTCGCGATTTTAGAAATTCGACGAACGATTTATCGAAAAACGTTTTTTTTCGATTGACTCGAACGTTTGCGAACTCGAGTGTCGTAAACTCTGTCGACTCGCGGGCATAAAATCGCATTCTTGGTTTCAATTTATATGCAAACGGGACGAAGCCATTGGACACTTAAAAAAATGATTTTTTGCGATCCTCATTGTCGACGAATTCGTCGTTCGAAGTTTTTATTTGTTTTTCAATTCCAACTCAGAACGACGATTATTTGCGGATCGTTTTTCGTCAGGAAAAAAGTCAATTTACACGAAAAATTGACACGAGAATGAAAAAATTCTTACAGCATCGATAAAAAGTGAAAATAAAAATCGGACACGTTAATAAATCGCGACGCACAAGTTCGCAACTTTGGAATGCGTCGAAAAATATTTCTTTTTATGATCGGATCGCAACAAACGATCGTTTGGCTTTTTGCCGAATAAAAAAATGAATTTCGTTGCGTTCCAACGATGCGAACTCGAACGTCGTAATAAATCGAAGGTAAACGACTCGTGAAGCAATTGCATCGTTTCAATGAGCCATTTGCAATGTTTTTTATCGGCGTAGATAATTGATCAATGATTTTTTTCTCGATTTTCCATAATTTCTTGGTTTTTTCTCGCATGCCAGGGAAAATGGAGCGTTTTTCTTGTCCCGACGTAACTAATTAATTACGTCATCATTATTAATATTAATTAAATTTATACGAATGATGAAGTTTTTAATATTAACTAATTATTAATTAATGTGAATTAATAATATTAATTAACAATTCATTAATATTCTGCGTTCGGAACTTCCGCTCAGCGATTAATACGTCAGCCAGTTCGTGGCCAAACGGTCACCCAACCAAGTACTGACCGCAGTCTTTGCTGCTTAACTTGAGTGATCGCCAGAGCCACGCACCGACCGCGTACCCATCGCTGTCGGTTGTTAATAGTAATTAATTATAATTATGACAATTAATAAAAATAATTATAATTATTATTATTATATTAATTATTAATTAATTAATATTAATATTAAAAAATAATCATTCTTATAAAATAATGAGCAAAAAAACGAAAATGAAGTAGAAAATTTTACGAATATGTAAAAAAAAATCATTTTGGACCAAAACTGTTTTCGTTTCGTTGGCATGATAGGAAAAATTGATAAAAAAACTCACGTAGCTCGTTCCGACCGTGCAGAAAAAAATTCCACGCTCGAGAACTCACTAAATACATGCAAATGCATGCGGCAGTTGAAAAAAATCTTATCTCGCAAGAGTCATAGAAAAAAATGACTCCACAGTTTGCCAAGTTTTTTCTTTTATTCATGATCCGTTTGATTTCCAAAATCATGCGTGAATCGCTCGAGCCGACACATTTTTTCGGTCGCAAAACCCAATAATTACATTCTGCATTTTAATGAGCAACTCAAGCAAAGAAAAAACAAAATTTCGTTGCTTTTGCTAGCAAAAAAGAATTTTCAAATGGCGAGAATTATGGAAATGCAGTAAAATGTCGTGAGTAGATGAAATTCCAATATTTTTCCGTTTAAATTCAATTTATTTGGTTGGACGAATGCGAAAATCGATTTCAACACGCAAATCTGAATAATTTTACGCTTTTGTCGTCGCTGAATGCAATTTCGGTGAAAACCTCGTGAAGCTTCATTGAAAAACACGAGTTTTTGCGTCGAGCATTGTCACTAGACACGATCGCGTGTCTCAACGTCCATGAGACTAATTGAAACACAAGTTTCCAAAGGTTAAACATTTTTAAATGTAAATGTGCAACGTTTTTTGAATCACACCAAAAAGGCAACGTTGAGCTCCACCGAAAAAGACACTTTTTCAATTAATTGCTTGTTAAATTTCAAAAATCATGACGATTTTCGTCTTTGAATCCCCAGAAAAAATTGATTTATCGTGCTGATCAAATATTTAATAAAAAGCTTTCGATCTGCTCAAGAAAAAACAGAATTTCGTTGCGTTCCAACGACGCAAACTTCAATTTCGTATTTTTGAGCTGTGCAATGAATTTTTTTTATCAATTCACCCAACATTCACGTTCACCGACCGATTTTATTCTATAATTTCAAAAACGAACCTCAAGCTTCACGAGTTCTCGAACGGTGTTGAATTTTTCCATTGGAATGCAACCAAAACATGAGTCTGAAGTTTGCAACGTTGGAATGCAACGAAAAATATTCATTTTTAGTTGAATTTTTCAAAATGGTCCAAATTTTTCGAGCTAATTTACTTTTCGGTCCGCAAACCCGATCATTTTATCATCGTAAATGAATTTTCCATTTGGATAACGAATGTTGTCCTAAAAAACGAAAATTTCGTTGCGTTTCAACGATGCGAACGTCAACGTCGTACGAAAACTCGTTTTTTCAATTTTTTATAATAGAGCAATAAATTTTCTGGGAAAGTCTTTTTTTTTGCTATTTTCAAACTGAATTAGCTAAAAAAAAAAAAAACTAGAACGATTGCATTAATTATGAAAATACTGAATAGAAAATGTATTTTTCGTTGTAAACCACTCATTAAAACTTTAGTATCGTGTCGTTGAAGCACGACCGTAATTGCAGTAACAAGAAAGATTAAAATGTACTGTCGTGTAAATGCGAAATAGAAATTGGGCACTTTGCGTTAATGTTTGCTGAGTCATTCTCGCAGGTGACTCCAGTTTCTTTAAGCTTTATCTTAATTATTTATATTTGCAGTGGAAGAAGGTCGTCAATCAAAAAACACTTTGACCACCATTAAAGAACTGATTTCCAAGGAAGGCTCGTAAGTTGGTTTTCGTTTGAATAAACTTTGATCAAGGAAATTCAGTAGAAAATCATTCTGTTTCAATAATTTCGCGTAATTTTCCAAATCCTCGTGTTTTTTTATTTCTAATAATTTTTTTTTTCAAATTTTCCACTCGCTGGTTCGTTTGCATAAACTTTGAGCAAAGAAAATCAATAGAAAATCTTTTTTTTAAATAATTTCGCGTCATTTCCCAAATCTTCGTGTTATTTATTTTTAATAATTTCTTTTTTCAAATTTTCCACTCGGGCCATCGAACAAAATGATGAAAATAAAATTAAAATTCCATGATAAGCCTATTTCTTATTGATTTATTATTTTTTCAGATACACTCTCTACAGGGGCATGGTTCCCGTTTTGCAAAGTCTGTGTGCAAGTAACTTCGTGTACTTTTATACATTTCACGGTCTGAAACTGTTGAGGAGCTCGAGGAATCAGACTGCCGGAAATGACTTATTGGTCGCGTCTATAGCCGGTAATTTGACCCAAAAAAAATCAAACCCTTTGTAGAGAGAAACTCCAATTATTGCATCTCCCTAGACACACGTGGGTCTGGGGCGTCCCGACGTTTTTTTGCTGTACTTGGACTGGTTTAAAAAATTTGAAAAAATTCAGAAAAGTAGTTTTGGATCTGTAGAAAGAGAGGCTGCACTGGGTGATGGTTAAAAATGTTTTTTTGTTATTTTAATTCAACGGTAATCGATAGGAAAAACAAGAAATTCGAACTATTTGCCGAATGCGCTGGACGAATTATTTATCGAAATAATGGATGAAAAATCGATTTTTCGTTGCATTAAAAAATCGAGAGCTTGATTTTTGAATATTGGATCAATTGTCAGATCGAATCTCTGGAAAAAAGGCTGTTGAATGTCGCTGAGAATTTGATTCAGACAGAAGAAACTTTGACGAACGTTTGCAGGAAATATTTGGAGCTGAAAAAACGAAAGGACGAACAAGAATTTTTATTACGAGGCTCAATGCAAACGCTCCAAGTACAAACTTCGATGACGCTGAAGTTTGCAACGTTGGGCTGCAACGAAAAATACTTGCTCTATTAATTTTTCATTGAATTTCACAAACTATGAAGATTTTCGTAGCGATTGTGGGTTTTGATCCTAAAAAAATATCGTTGCATTGTCCTGATCGAATATTTCATGAGAATCTCGAAATCTGCTCAAGAAAAAACGGAATTTCGTTGCATTCCAACGATGCAAACTTCCCCATCGTCCAGACCCAATTACCTGATTTTTTACAAGTCCTAAAATAAAACGTCAATGATTGTTTTTATTTGTTGTTTTTTCAGGAATTATTAATGTCCTCAGTACGACTCCACTTTGGGTGGTGAATACGAGACTAAAAATGAAGGGGATTGGGGGAGCTGCAGAGAGAAACAACAACGAATACGATAATCTCGTAGGTAAGTCGATGGAATGAAAAAAAAAAACATGTTTTTTTGCATTACAGTTAGGAAAAAAATGATTTTTTCGAATTTTGTGTGTATTTCACTTGAAAACGTCACACTGAAAAGAAAATTTTGTTGAAAAAGATGGATATTTTGTTGGACTCGCTAAACTAAACGTTTTTTTTTCGAAAAATCACGAAAACTTTGTCATTTCAGCAAAAAACATTCTAGAAAATGTTTTCGAAAAGTGAATTTTTATCCTTTCAATCGTAAATTTTGCCGACAGTTCCGTTACAAATGAAAAATATTGTCGAAATAACGAAAATTTTGAAATTAACCCAAAATATTTAGTTCGCTGTATTCAACAAAATATCGACGTTTCTTTGACAAAATTGAATTTTCAGTGCAAATACGCTGAATTTTTTTCTTCATTTGCTGCTCATTAGCGTGAGAAATTCGTACGATAACCGAGGACGCGAGTTGACGACGTCAAAGGTGACGTCGTTCAAGGAGTTGTGGCCACTAATGAGATTATGTTTAATTAAGAAATCGTGAATCTATTAATGAAGTGCTTAGGCACAAAGAAAATTTCGTTGTTTACTTTCCGTGGCTCGCTTGAGTTGATTCTCGATGGACTCTGGGAAAACGTATTTTTTTCTCACATCATTGAATTCTTTGCGATGAGATAATTTTTGCCATTTCGTTTACTCGGAAATGACGAATTTCCACGATTTTTTGTATGAAATTGTTCAAACGATTTGCAGCTTTCGGCTGGTTCGAATAAATGACGTTTGCATCGTTGGGATGCAACGAAAAGAAACTTTTCTCTAAATTTTTCGTTTAATTTAAAAAACCATGACAATTTTCGTACCGATTTTGTGTTTCGTTACTAAAGAATTATCGATTTATTGTCCGGACCGAATATTGAATCAGAGTCTCAATTTAGAAGAAGGTGAAAAAAGAATTTCGTTGCATTCCAACGATGCAAACTTCAACATCGTCGTTTTATCGCATTCATTTTAAATTGACGAGTTTGAATCTCACAGACGGACTGATTCACATATGGAAATACGAGGGCCTGAAAAACTTGTGGGCTGGCACACTGCCAAGTTTAATGCTCGTTGCCAATCCCGCTATCCAGTTTATGACTTACGAGACCCTCAAGAGAAGGGTCAGCAATTCTCTGTCGGGAGCTCAGCCACCTGCTTGGTTATTTTTCGCCATTGGTGCCATCGCCAAAACCATAGCGACCACACTCACTTATCCATTGCAATTGGTCCAAACGAAACTGAGGGTGAGACTTTTTTTTTCCAATTCTCATGAAATTTCCTCAATTTTTATCGGGATCGTATATTTGATCGATTCTACGGTCGAATTTTGCGTCAGGAATTAGTCAATTTTCTATACTGTTAAAAAAACTTTGTTTGTTGTTCTTTTTTATTGGTAAAAATTATAAAAAATGGAAAGTTCATCGATTCGTAATGGATGAGATAATAAAATGATGGGATTTTTTGTTTCATTCGCTTACAGCATGGACACAAATATCCTGATCTTCCACCGAACGCCGGGACAATACAGATTCTCATGTACATATTAAAGTAAGAATTTCTTCGTTTTTTTATCAGAGTTTTCAATTTTTAACGCCTTCCTAGACACACATGGGTCTGGGGTGCCCTACCGGTTTTTACTGTACTCGGACTCGTTTAAAAAATCAGAAAAAATTCAGGAAAGTAGTTTTGGATCTATAGAAAAAGATGCTGCACTGGGCGATGGATTAAAATTCTTTTTTGTTATTGTTATTCAATGCTAATCGATACGAAGAACGAGAAATTCACGAAATTCGCTGAAGGGGTCCCCCAGACCCATGTGTGTCCACTGCGGGGGTTAATTTTATAATTCACGCAGTCATTTCGATTTTTCTGGTGGATTAAGTTTCCGAATCGCACGGAATCTTGTCTCGTTCTCATTGACAAAAACTGCATGAAAATTTGGCTCTCGCTTAACAAAATTGAGAGTTTTGTTCTGTCGGACTGAAATGTTGACTAAATTCGTTGAGAATTTCTCGAATAATTGACGCAAAAGTCAAATTCTTTCTCCATAAAGACTCGAGTGTCGAATCGCAATGACAAACAAATAAATTGGCACGTTTGTTGCTCCGTAATCTTGTACGAATCACAACTATTTTGGTCTTGACTCGAAAAAACTCTTGGAAGAAATCAATACTCAGATATTTCTCGGATACATTGAATTTTTTTTCCAATTACGAAGAAAACTTTAGGCCACTAGGGAAAGTTGAGTATCCAGTGGATTTGTTGCTTCGTTGACACACTTTTCTCGGGCTATTCACACTGGGTCCACGTGACCCGGCTCCGGAAATTCGAATAAACTTTGACCAAATATTCATAAAATTCAAAAAGTTGCATTGAAAATCGCAATTTTTATGAATTCCGTTGGTACCCGGAATGGCAAAAATTTGAAAGATCAATAACTAAAAGAAAAAACGTCGTTTCTGTTGACAGAAAACAAGGACCAGGCGGTTTGTACAAAGGGATGGAGGCGAAACTTTTGCAGACTGTATTGACAGCAGCCCTGATGTTTTTAGCCTACGAGAAAATATCGCGATTCGTGTTGCGATTGTTACTCCGCCGCCCGCTTTTGCGATGAGGAGCAAAAAATGGAAAAAAATTGATTGAGCGAATTTCTTGTTAGGAGGATGAAAAAAAAATGGAAAAACAACTTCGTGGACTGGGAAAATTGGGAAAGGATTGTCAAATTTATAGAGAAAAATCAACGACAACAATTCTCGTAATCGAAACAAAAGAGGGCAAGGAATTATAAAATAATAATAAAAAAAAAAAAAAATTCCAATCGCGTGAACATATCGGCGATGCAAAAAAACGAAATGTCTAGTATTTTATGATTTTTTTATCACCCACTGAACGCGATCTCGTAATTATTGAATTATTTCCTTTTAACCAAATAAACGAAAAGCCAAATACGTCACAATTGCTCGCGTACAGTGTTACGAACTCGGGAGCAATAAAAAAAATCGTGTCACGGCGACGTTGCCGTTCACGCGAAAACGCAAAGTCGAACGAAGATGCCGGACTGAAACGAGACTCTCGGCGAGACACGATCCCCGAGAGGATCGCGCGCTTGTTTCGACCAAACATTTTCGAAAAACATCGCGAACGATACTCGATTTCTGGAGCCAACTCAAATTACGCGCAAGAAAATCAACCGTGGACGATAAAACAGAGAAAAATCATTTGCCAAAACATCGTCGTGATGCTGACCACACGATGAGCACGAGACTGTCAAAAGCGACTGCAAAAACACCGAGAAATCTCGGCAAACCTGCGAAAATCGACAGTGCCAAATCCAAAAAGGAGCAACTAATTATTTCCCAAGATTACGATGTCGGCCAACCGGATCTCACGACTTTTTTCAAAAAAGACCAAACCACTTGCTCCTCACCGACGGATTGCCAGGACGAGGTTGTCAATGATAAAAAATCTCCTCGGGATCCCGAGGAAAAGGACGAGAATGTTTCCGAAAAGCTCGTTTTACCGGACACGCAAAAAATCGATTCGACTCTCGATCCCGAGAACATTGACGTTAAACAATGCGAAAAATCGTCGACGAAGAAAACTAACAAAACAAGCAAAATTCCCAGAGCTCGATTCGCCGGATTTTCCAGACTCCCGCTAAAAAATAGAGCCAAAAAATTGGCCATTCCAAAAATCTGCCCAGCTAAATCCAAATCTTCAATGTTAGTTTTTCCACGTTTTAATTTTATTTTACATGCAATCTTGCCCGACTCGTCGGTTCACGTTTTTCATTTTTTTTTCTCGTTTTCGAGCTTCCCACAGATTTTTTGTGAAATCTAACCATCGTTTAAATTCAATAATCCTGCAAAATGTTGCCTCAATTTTTTCAAAGCCGGCAATATCAATTTTGTCAAGAGCCAACGCAGGTTTTTGCCTGTTGAGTTTTTTTTTCATCAAGCAACGAAAAAAACTAATTTTTTTATGCTCCAGACCGTGTGAGCCCGAAAAAATCGAAAGACCTCTAGAGCCAGAGGAAAAATCAGAAAATACAGTCGAAAATGTCGAAATTTCTGATGAGAAAATTACACTCGTCGTGTCAGATTCCAAGTAAGCGATTTTTTCTGCCCTGCGATTGGAAAAACAGCGAATTGAAAATCTAACAAACGACCTGATTCGTGACAGGAGTATTTTTTCCGAAGAAAAATGTTCGGGGATAGAGGCCGATGTTGAGCTCGATCCCGATCAAGAATTAACAACTTCGACGGACAATTCTCCCGGAAGAATAAACCGTTTGGAAAACCCGCCGATTTCATCGGTACTGCGAGCCTCCAAATTGAGTTGCAGTTGCCGTTCGTGCACCGACGAACTCTCGGAACTTCCGGGACATCGCGTCAACACTGAAATCTGGACCGACTCCCGAAGTTCTCCGGATTTCGGAAGATACAGCGGTTCCGGTCGGCATGGGCTTTCCAAGTAAAAACAAAATCATTCCCGATCCACACTATTCGAAAACGATTTTCTACCAATTTTTCAGACCATTCCTCGCATTTTTCTGGTCCAATTTTTTTTCCATAATCTCGAAATTCCTCAGGCACGTTTTGAAAAATTCTACAATCGTCGTTCAACGAAAAAAAAAACGAAATGCAACGAAATAGTTTTTGAAAAAATGTTTTAATTGATAATTTTTTCAATTTTCAAAATCATTTGAATTTTCCGAGCCGATTCGGAGCTTTTCCGAAGAGAAAAAAGAATTTCGGCGCATTTTAACGTTCGGAGCTTGCGCGTCGTGGTTTTTGAAATTCTGATTGGACACGATTGCTTGACAACAGAATTCGAAGACTCGCGGAATCGTCCAAGGGTCGAATTAATCGGAACGAAACTACCGAAGATTCGGACATCGAGTCAAGCACCGATTACGGCAGTTACGAGTCCGATGCAGTGAAAAGATTTAAAAAGAGAGCAAGACATTCCTCGGTTATTCCTGATCCCATTGGCATTGTATCGAAAACGAGCAACCCTTCGAATTCAAACTCTAGGATAAGGAGCAGATCACGCATGACATTTTCATTCTTCGATACTCTTTTCGACATTGTTTTCTGGCCGTTCATTTTCCTTCGAAATGATCGCTGAACGAACATGATTCGTTATTTTTTTTTTTTTAATATTTAAATGGAACATTTTCGTCATGAAAAATACACGATTTTGCTCTTGAAACAATTTACGCAAAAATAATTTCTCTTAATTTAGAATTAGCAACGTCGAGGACTCTGAATTTTCGTTGTGTAAGAAAAAAAAAACGTTAAAATCTGCATTCGAAGAACGTGCCGTTTCAGGGCCACCGGAGTCTCGGTAATTGGGGAAAAAATGAAAAATAATTGAGTAATCAAGAATAGAAAAAAATTGACGGCGTTCATAATCATAAAAAAACGATCGTTCTTGTATTTCGTATTACGAATTGCGGTACAAAGAGAGGTTTGAGGTTTTGTCACGTTTCCTATTTACACGGTGCGATAGAATTTTTTTTTTCGATTTTTTTGACGTTTTTTTTCGTATTTCAGCGTTAAAAAAATGCGAAATTGGAGGATTTTCCGGATGGAAAACGATCGGCACGTCCGGTGAAGCACGCCGAGATCCTGCACAGAAATTAATTCATTTTTAATGATGCACGCAACCACTTGACCCTCCGTAGACAGCGAATGGCCTGAATTTCTCGTTTTTCGTATCGATTTCCATTAATAATTAACTAATAATAATTAATATTATTATAATTAATAAAATTAATTATAATATAATTATAATAATTGGATAACGATGATAAAAAAGAATTTTATTCATGATTGAGTGCAGCCTCTTTTTCTAGAGATCCGAAACCACTTTTTTGAATTTCGTCCGATTTTTTAAACGAGTTCAAGGATGGTAAAAAAACGGTAGGACGTCCCAGACCCATGTGTGTCTACGGAGGGTTGATAAAGTTTTTTTTGCATGACGCTGCAGTTTGCAACGTTGGACTGCATCGAAAAATATTGAATTTTATTGAAGATTCGTTCAAATCTCAATGTCATCCAAATTTTTGGAGCCGATATGCCTTTGGAATGGCAAAAATGGATCGTTTTATCATCGTAATTACTTTCTGCATTTGAATTATTATTTTTGACAAAGATAAAAATGAATTTCGTTGCATTCCAACGATGCAAACTTCAGAGTCATTTTTTTGCGGTGGAATAAAGTTTGTTAACGTTTGAATTTTTACCATTTTCCGTGGGTGCCTCGTTCGCCGTGCCTCAGAGTCGAAAAGCCAAGCAAGACAAGGAGATTGAGTCGTGAAGTTTTTCAATGTCCGCTACGGTTTCGCGAACGATTTCGTCGAGTAGAGACTGACTCGGTATCAAAGCCGTGTCCGCGGAAATGGAAAAATGAACTTTTCCTCCGTACGTTAGAAAAGAACATCCCAATCCGGTTTTGCCTCGATGAGGAATCCAGAACGCAACGTTTTTCAACTTGTGACCAATTATCGAAACTTGTTGGGGTCCAGGCAAATTACTGAATACCAGCGTACTGTGACTCTCGAGAACTGGCCGCAGCAAACATTCCGGAAGCAACGCAGCCAGCCATTTCATCACCCAAAAATTAATCACGTAATCCGAATCCTTTCGCAATTTTTCTGACCATCTCGCCACCTCCAGAACCCTCGCGAATAAAGTTTCTTCCATCGTTTCATTCACCCCCGATTCATCGTCTACGTCGCTACAACGGAGCGTCAAGAGACCGACCGAAAAGTCGTTTTGGAGACTCAGCTTTTTGCTCGGCGCGGTCATTCTTGCTGGTATCACTGCCGTCATCGTTTTTGGAGCTGTCTCGTTTATCTTCAGGCAACAAAAATACCAGCGTAATTAAAAATGAACTACAGACTTCGGAAATACGAAAATACTCGATTTTTTCAATTATTCCGCTCACGATCAAACTATATAACGAATTGTTTCGTAACAATCAACTTAAAAGTACTGGGCATCGAATATTTTACATAAATCTAGGAAAATTCGACCCCAGTAAGCGAATGGCTCGAATTTCTCATTTTTCGTATCTATTACCATTGATTAAAAATAATAATCAAGAATTTTTATTCATCACCCAGGGCAGCCTCTTTTTCTATAGATTCAAAACTAATTTTCTGAGTTTTTTCCGATTTTTTCAACGAGTCCAAGTGCAGTGAAAAACGGTCGGGCGCCCCAGACCCATGTGTGTCTAGGGAGTTGCGCTAATTTCTTTACGGAGGGTCAACAAACTCGAGACTTGAAAAATATTTTTGCTCGACCACGTCACATTCCATTCTTTTGCTTTTTTTCCAAATTGAAAACTTTAAAAAATAATTTACGCCCATAATTTTTTGATATTCGAGGATTATAAAATTCATCGTTAATTTTTCGTCAGGAAAAAATTTTGATCGTATGCAAGTTTTATTTATTTGTTAGTCTTTTTTTTGGTTTGAACGAAAATTTGAAGATTCGTTTAATTTTTGAATAGGAGGCACAATACCTTAGCGAAATAGCGATGAAAATTTTGGTACAATGCGGCGAGGACAACGTCGCCGAATCTGCAGCCAGCAGCGTCTTTGATGTCTCGAATTTTAGCCATGAGATTTTGATTTGGTGCAAGTTCGCTGGACTCGCTTTCCATCCAGAAAGAGAGCAATTTTTCGCCCGTGAGAATAGGCCCGTGAAGAGCGCTGCGGTCGAGACTTCGTAGAGATTGTTGGAGCAAAGAATGCGGAGCAGAAATGACGGTATGTAAAAATTTTGCTGTCGTTTCCAAACTTTTTATGGCTCTGTCGAAAATTCTCTTTCCAAAATGGATCCAAAAATATTCGGAGATATTTTTGATCAGTTCTATCGGATCCTCGGCGATCTGATTGCCCGAATTTTTCGATCCAGCCTCAATGTAGCTCGTGCAGGTTTCAATTAGTTTGTGGAAGGGAATTCTCGTCGTGAATGGCATCGAAGCCTTCAACAAATTAGTCTCGTTGTACAAAATTTCTTGGTCGTTCTCGACGATTCCCATTACAGCGGAATTCTGGCGAAGCCGAGGAATGCAAATTTTTTTCTCTTCCTTCGATCTCGAGGGCTCGGAAACGATTTGATGCTTCGAGTCCGCTACGGACTCGAGCAAAAGTCGCAAAAGAGCGACACCGTCGCCCACACAATGATGAATTCTGAACAAAACTGGAATAATTTTTTCGCTTTTTGTTCTGTCGGTCGTGTCAATTTTTTGAAAACTTGTCAATGAGCCTCTCGCGCAGCTTCTGCTTACGAGAATTTCCCACGAGGCCGTATGCCCAAGCGGAAGCTTCGCGTTCGTTAATTTCGCCAAAACTTTGTCAAGATTATTCTCAGCTGCTTCGCTACGCCAACTCTCGACTCTCTCGTGCTCAAATCCCTCGTCCATCCATCTCACGCGCTCCTCGATACTCAGTTTTGCATTTTTCTCCCAAAAATAGTAACCGTAACTTTTAGCTCTCAGCCAATTGAGTTTTTCAAAGCGCGACCAGAGCAAACGCTCCTGCAAAATCTTTCGAAAGTTTCGCAAAAATTCTTCATCCGTTACTTCGTTGTCTTTCTCGAAAATTCCAAGCACATTGATCACCGACAACGCGGTCGATTCTTCCAAGGCCCAAACGCAATCAGTTCCTTCCAAAAGTCCAGCAAACGCGGATTTCAATGTTATTCGCAAAATAAATTCAACTGTCTTTCGATAAAGAAACAAAATGACGAAAATCGGAGTTAAAATCGAAGCGAGCACGAAAAATACTGTCAAGTGAAGAAAAGTCGTTATCGTGCTTTTCAACTTCGAGTCGAGACTCGCGTCCAACTGAAACTGATCGAATAAATTCATTTTTCGTTAATTATCGATCGAAAATTCAATTTTTGCTCGTTTCGTTATTTCTTCACGTTTCAATTCGAACCTTGGACGTTGCTATTCGAAAATCCGCCAAACACGCGATCAAGAATCCCGTAAGAATTCCCAATTTCGCTGGATTTTCCCACAGCAAATTCCATTCCCCGTTGATTCCTTTGCCGGTCGAGTTTTGAGTCGAAACGAGATCGTAAGTGAGCGAAACGTTGGCGAACGTGTGCCAAACCATTTCCCACATTTCGTTCGATTCAACAATCCTCGAGCTTTCCATTCTGGAATGTTTAAACAAAAACCACTATCTTACACCCTTCGGAATTTTAAGTTTTCAGTTAATTTACGAATAAAAATAAACGTCGGAAAATCAACGTACTCGGGCTGGCGATTGAGGTGGAAAAATATTCGAATTAGTGCAAAACGCCGACTGGAGAATTGCCAATGAGCAACTTTGCTTTTATACAAAGAAGCACGAGCAATGTTACGCTCGTTCAAATCCTTTTACCACGAGCCCCTTATCGTATTACGCTGCGCTGACATAATTTTTTTGCCAAGTTGCATGATCCATGAAGAATTTGAATATTTCAAGTTCAATCGTAATTATTTCGTTAATGTATCAATTATTTTCCACAATCAATTTTTTAAAATGATTTCTTCGTATTTGATCGAGTTCTTCTCGAAGAAAAAGTAAAAAATGAGTCTTTTCGTGACGGATATGAAATTCCGTCAATTTTTTTTTTGCCAACTTTTAAATTTATCAAATTTTCAATGATCAATGTTTTTTAATTATTTATTCATATTTGATCGAGTTCATTCCGAAGAAAAAGTAAAAACTGAGTCTTTTCTCCGCTTTCACGTACTTTCGTCCATTTTTTTTGCCAACTTTTAAATTCATCAAATATTCAACGATCAATGTTTTTTTTAAATTATTTATGCACATTTGATCGAGTTCGTTCCGAAGAAAAAGTAAAAAATTAGTCTTTTCGTCGCTTTTATGAAATTTCGTACATTTTTTTTGTCAACTTTTAAATTTATCAAATTTTTCCGACCCACCGGGAATTGCGAATATTTGAAAAATGCTTTCGATTCTTTTCAATGAAAATTGGCCGAAAAACTACCGATGCGGAGCATGAAACACGCTTCGGGTCAAAATGACCCAGTGTGTATTTTTAGGAGGCAAATTTGAGTGCTGGAATTTTTATTGTTCCGATTTTTTGCTATTTTTTTGATAGTGGTCGAGTTTTTTCGGTTACGTTTTCGAGCTGATCGCTGGGTTGGGAAAAAAAAACTTGTCGTGCGTCAGAAAAATGAGAATATTCTTGAAAATTTGGTTTTCGTCGTGTTTTTTTCGGATAATTAGGGTTGATCGATTTTTTCATTTAGCGAAGTTGAACTGGAGCAACTGTCATGACTTGGGACGGAGCAAAAACATGCGTGTCTTGCTTCCTGGAGAAGTCCACGCAGAACCATATTTTCGCGAGCCAAACGATCGCTCCTTCTCGTTTCACGAGCGAGAAGCGCATCTTTGCTCGGTATTAATGCCATACAGGATTTAATTGGATTAACATTGCAACTGGCTTTTTGTAGGGCGTCCTGAAAGAAAATCGCCGATAATGAACCAGCGCTCGACCTTGACATTGAATTTATTCATCGCTTCTGATTTTCCGATGTTTGCATCGTTGGAATGCAACGAAATTCCGTTTTTTCTTCAGCAGATTTCGAGATTCTCATGAAATATTCGATCAGGACAATAAAACGATATTTTTTTAGAATCAAAACCCACAATCGCTACGAAAATCTTCATGGTTTGGGAAATTCAATGAAAAATTAATAGACCAAGTATTTTTCGTTGCAGCCCAACGTTGCAAACTTCAGCGTCATCGAAGTTTGTACTTGGAGCGTTTCCATTGAGCCTCGTAATAAAAATTCTTGTTCGTCCTTTCGTTTTTTCAACTCCAAATATTTCGTGCAAACGTTCGTCAAAGTTTCTTCTCTCTGAATCAAATTCTCAGCGACATTCAACAGCCGTTTTTCCAGAGATTCGATCTGACAATTGATCCAATATTCAAAAATTAAACTCTCGATTTTTCAATGCAACGAAAAATCGATTTTTCATCCATTATTTCGATAAATAATTCACTCCATCCAATTTTTCCACTCAATTCACTTTTCCGCGTCAAAATTTCGTGCTCTGCTGCAAAAAAACTACTTTTTTGCTCGACTTCATACCTGCTTGTCCTTTTCTCTGAGAATCGCATTTTTCATGGATATTTGGCTCTTGAGTTGCTTGCTCAGCTCCAATAACGAGTCGTACCTTTTCTCGGGAAATTAACTTTCTCGTTATTCTCAGCGTCGCTCGTTTCGAGTTTCTTAGTAAAATACAAATTTTACTTTTTGTGCCATGTGCGTTGAATTTCCGTTCTCAAGTTCCAGGGCAAATTGTCCATATTTTCCAGACCCAAATCCGTCACGTTGCTCCTAAACAAATCTGTCGTTAAAGCGACGTCCGTTAACAAGGATGGAAACAAATTTGTCGACAACAAAAAGCAAAGAAGTGCGACGTACTCAGCATATTTTTGTTACGATTGTCCGCGTCTCGGAGTTCGTCCGAGAGACTCCAATTTTGAATTTTCAGGAGCGAGTAACGCGACAATTGTTCCGTTTCCAGAGCTCGAGACGTGCCCAAACTCTGCTCCAGGGCGTTAATCGTTTGTCTCATTGCCTCGAGCTTCGATAATTTTAGGTCTGGGAATCGGCAAAGATTTGGCAAGATTTGGCAAAAAAAAAACATGCAAAATTGTATTTTTTGGCAATTTTTTATGGTAATTGATAATTATTATGGGGGTTTTGTTGAAATTCATGGTTACTTAAGGATTTCAGGTTGGTCAACGAGTCTGCGGCACTTTCGCTACCATCAGCTTCACCGTCGACGTTTCTCGGGATTTCTTCAATCGTCAATTCGATGTTTTCTCCTTTCTGGGTCATTTTAGCTCCAAAATTTTTTTTTTTTAACCAATTTTCTTGTGAATCTTGGTCGTAAAGGGATGATCGATTTTTTAATTGACTTGTCATTAATTCTCTGATGATTTTTCATCAGCAATGTCGCCATAGTAACCACAACCGACTCTTGGTCGAAAAACACCGCGATTTTGTGATAATTCGTTTAACTATAAACGAGCAGAAATAATTAAACTCGATTTTTAACGTTTCGTCAACACTGGCATGAAATTAATAAACACTCAAAGCCTCGTTATGAAAACTTGATTGGCGCCAAAATCTCGATAAAAACACTCGCCGCGGTTTTGGTTTCGCATGAAATTCCCCATACGTAGCGCCGAATAATGCCGCGACAAAAATTGAATGCGGAAAGAACGTGAGATTGTTCCGAAATTGGAAAAAAATTGAGAAAGTGTTAATTGCTCGTGATTACCTGAGTGCTGAATATTCAGAAAGGACTTGTTAGGAATCTGTAAAGTTTCCATAGCGAATTTGTTGAAAATATAATTTTATACAGTGCGTGTAAACGTCGCAATTAATTTTAGAACAAAGTGGTCAATTGACTAATGTATTGCAAAAAACAATCAGTTGACTGACTCACTTTTTTAATTGGTACCAACATTTGCATATAAAATATTCAAACTCATTATGTTGGATAATTAATGGATAAACGATATAAAAATCGTCTGATAAACGAGCAATCATTAGTTGAGCGGAAAATGAATTGGTTGCCTTGCACAAATGATCGAAAATGCACAACGAATATCGTTTTTCACAAGCTCAGTCGATATTACGAAATGCATACTTACCGGACACCGTAAAACGGAGCGAAAAAAGGAGGGGCGTTTGAGAGGTTTGAATGTTGCCGCCACAAGCCGTGAACGCTGGGGTCCCTAGGCTCGTGCGATGAGCGATCTTGCGTCTCTGTTTACTCTAGGAATATGCGAGTCGCGCTTTTTTCCCAGTGTTTTTTCAAACGATTTGTTGTCAGCAGTGACAAATACATGATGGCCGTTGCCAGCTAGCAGTGAAACGCGTATCTGTCCGCGAACTGAGTGTAAAAGTAAAATTTGACAACATTTCCAACAATCTCTGTGCGTTCTCGGTGTTTTTTAAGTTGAAACAGATCGCGTTGAGTTCAAGTGGAAAGTGCGGATAATCATAACAGTGAACAAAGTGTCAAAAACACTGGATGCTGAGAGTGAGATAAACGGTGGAGCAAACACGGTTGAGTGTGAGTGAGTGAGAGAGAACGAGAAAGCGAGAGAGAGAGAGAGGATTGATGAAAAACACGGGTGGCTAAATAGCGCGTTCAGCGGAGAGAGGTAATATTGACGAATTTTTCATTGAGACGCTACTCTCGTAACGAGTTTCCGATCGTATGTGAGGCTTGAATCGCGATCTCCCGAAGCCAATGATTTTTTTACAATCGACCAGCAAATCGATCAGATCCCAAATTTTCTTTTGTTTACGCCTTGTCACTTGGGGGCTTTTGTTGTGTGTAACCGCGCGCCGCTCCGAGGGCTAGATACGTGAGCATTTTTGTGTATGTGCGTGTGCGTGCCTTGATAAGTCAGCGTGTGTCTGTGTACGCGTCGTGCGTCCTATTCGCGGCTGTGTGCATTCTCGTGCGCGTCTGTGTGTCTGTCACATAGCCAAGGCGACTCTCGCTCATCTCGCACGTACGCTACCTCTACACATGTCAATATACATATATAATACATGCATATACACACACATACACCATAATACATATATATATACTCACACATTTATATCATTCCGTGTACATATATCAGCAAATGGCAAAACGTGTGTGTATACGTGCGATTTTTACATATATCTATATAGCAACCGCTACTTCGAAACATAGACCGACCGCAGACGAAAGCTTCCCTGTGCATAACCTTAAACCTTTTCCAGTTTTCCAGATGTCCATTTTTCCCTCCTCAATTACAAAATACAACAAAATTACCTCTTTTGCCTCGTTCTAAACAATTTAAAGTTCCATTCTCTTGGTTTTCTACAACATTTAGATTCTTAACGTTTTCCCTACTAATCGACTAACGATGTTTTTGCATGGCTAGGGTTATTCGGCCTGTACGCGATCTACGCGCGTCTCGACCTTGTCTTTTTCGGGCTTTTAGCGTTTTCGGCTTTTTTGACTTTTCGTTTTTCGTCCGGTACTCGCAATCGCAACTACGAACCGATGATTTTTTACGCCAATTTTTGTTTTCGAGCTCGTGGGCTTTGTTCAGCTCTTTTCGAGAACTTTTGCAATGCATTTGCTGTGGATGCAAAAACATCGCGGTCTCAGGCAAGAAACAATTTACACAGGGACAGAAAATCTTTGCTCAATTTATTTGTTTGTCTTGGAGAATTTGTCGCTGATTAGACAAAATGGAATTCCGAATTTTTGAGGTTGTAACGGATCGAAAATATATCGTGGAATTTTCTTTATTCGGCTTTTTATGCTCAAACTTGACGAGCTTTTTGCTCGTTTGGTCCTTGATCAGGATTTTTTCCTGACAAACCCTTTTCGCGATGTTTTTGGGAACATTTTGAGTTTCGCAGTTTCCGTCATTTACTCGGTTGTCGATAAAATTGCAATTTTGTGACTTGACAAAGATTTGCAATGTCGCGATCGACGAATATTCGTTGAAATTCCCATTTCTTGACTTGATTGAATTTAGCAGGAATAATTGATGGAAAAATGAGCTAACGGATTTGGTTTTTGGTGTTGCAGATTGATCGAAAATGAAGGAAAAGTCGAGGAGATAAAAGAATTTCTCGATAAGGCAAGAATTATTTTCGAGAGCCGCCGAATTGGTTGAAAAGAGAAAAAAAGGCTTGGACGTTGCTCAAGATGTTCACGGCGTCGAGGGTCGACTGAAAAATCAAACAATGTCAGCGAATTATTTCTCGCTGTTAGATTTAGGATAGGATTTCCGATGCCGGTGTCAAGCTCATCGGAAAACCACTCGAGAGAGGTAAAAAGTTGAAAACGTGGGAGTTTCCAAGTGGGAAGTGGTTTTGTAGATTGTAATCGAAGAGAAGATCGGAAAAAATATTTGTGGGGAGCAAAATTCAAGAAAAGGCATTGTCGAGCGAGCCAAGGAGCTTGATGGCGGAGGATGTTCAAAAAGTTGACATTTGCGTCAGTCAAATGTTTTTGCATCGCGCTCTGAGGAGTGAAAAGATCGAGCATTTAACGACAAGATTGTCGAGTCCTGCTATTAGGAAAAGATCGAAATAAGAAACGCAAAACGAGTTGAGAACGAAGCGGCAAACTCATTGGCAGAATAAAATGTCATTTGTGAGGAGTCGCGGTTGAACGGACAAGTTACATGAATGTCAGGAACCGGCGACGTTGGTCGCAGACGCGTTGAGTGGCGCCGTAGCGCAAAAATCCATTCGTTCTCGCAATAGATCCCTCTCGTCATCTCCTTTCTCATATTTCTCATTACAAAGGTAAGGCAACTCCACAAACTCTCGATCAAAGTCTTCTGTCAGCTTCAGGGGAGCAAGAAAAATTAGCACAAAGCTCAATCACGTTTATTTAACGTTCTTGAAGTTTGCATCGTTGGGCCTCACAGAAAAATACAATTTTCGTACCGATTTTGTCTTTGGATCCGGAAAAAAATCGTTTCACCGTCCTGACGAAATATTTCTCAAAAATCTCGAAATCGGCTCAAGAAAAAACAGAATTTGATGCTAAAGTTCGCAAAGTTGGAATGCAACGAAAAATATTGAATTATTATTATTCTTTGGACTGTTTAATTTAAAAAAACTGAATTTTTCGAGCCATCATATTCATCTGGAAGCAAAAACCGATCGTTTTATCATCGAAATTAAATTCTGAACTTTGGCAGAGAAAACAAGATTTTCGTCGCATTCCGACGATCCGAACAAACCCAAACAAGAATCAACAGCTGACAGATGACCTTGAAACTTGCCTACGAAATTCTCGCCTGCCGATCCACGATTTTCACTTGATTTTTGAATTTCTTAGGTAAATAAAACGGCGAACGGAAAACGACAAAACGACGAGGCTGAAAAGGTGGCTGTACGCTGCCTAGGATTACGAGGTGCTGCGTGGGCATGCAGCAGCCTCAGACACGCCCGCTCCTCGGGGACTCTGTATCCTCTACAACTTCCCCGAACGCAAGACGAACTAATTCCGTTGCTGTACTCACTCATCAACAGGTAATCGAGCCGGCAATTTCTTACGATCCGGAAGCGGAAAATTCAAAATGTTTTATTAATTTAAAATCGAGTCGCGATTTTCATTTCATCTTTTTTCTTCTTCTCGCAGTTGCAACAGCTCCAACAGCTCCAAAACTCGACAGGCCAGCAACTCACATTCGCTCTGCAACAGCCGTCGAATAATGTGAGTATTTGGACCGTGTGTCGTGGGATGGGACTAAAAAATGTTAAGAATTTCATTAGCGATTTTTCACAACTTCCCAAATGATCGAGATTTCTCAACCCTTGAGGAGGTTCCGTTAGTAGAGCGATAAGATTGCAACGTTGGGCTGCAACGAAAAAAACTTGCTCTATCAATTTTTCCTCCAATTTCAAAAACCATGACGATTTTCCTAGCGATTTTTGGTTTTGATCCTAAAAAAATATCGTTTTATTGTCCTGATCAAATATTTCATGAGAATCTCGAGATCTGCTAAAAAAAAACGGAATTTCGTTGTATTCCAACGATGCAAACTTCAACATCGTTTAGTAGAGCGATAGTTAGATTAAAATCTGAAAACGAAATATGCTGTTATTGAGGCAGCAAACTTTAATCTCCTTCAAAATCATCCTAGGCCAACGAAGTTTTGCTACAAATTTTCCAAGTCGAAAGTCACTTGATTCAACATTCGCTTTACGGAAATTTCTTACCCTTATGAAATCAGAAAAATATTTAAAATACTTCGCGGTTAGATAAAACGCGTATTAAAATCTCAATTTATAAAAAAAACTCCAAGGGTTCCGAATCAATGAAAAAATAGTGGGGTCAACGAATGTTTGGAGGCGATATTTCTAGTTAAAATCGACAGAATGCTCGGAACATCTCATTTTTTAGGAGTTTCGCAACGAATCGCTTGCTAAACGAAAAACAGATCGTCATTTTTTCTTGGGAATTGTGCCTCACTTAATTCGTTATTCCCTGCGCCATAGTGGAACCTCCTTAAAAGAACTCGGCAACTTGGTTTTGCAACGCAATGCTCGACCTTAAAAAAATGCGTTTTTTAGTATCGTTTCTGGCAATTTTTCCACGACGAGTTGATTCTTATTCCACAAAGATTTCGATTGACGATAATTTTGCGAAATTCTGTTTTTCCTCGAACAGATTTCAATTTTTTTTGCTCAATTCTTAGTCAGGACACTGAAGAGATATTTTTACATGATCGAAAGAGAAAATCGGTTGGAAAATTGTCATGGTTTTTCGAATTGAACATAATGGTGACGAGAAAAATAATTTTTCGCCAAAGTCCAACGTTGCGGACCAGAGTGTCATGATGTTTTTTGGTTTTCATATCGAGGCTAGGACGGGGGATGGAAAATTAATGGAGAAATGTTTTTTAACAGCCGCAGGAGCAGAACAATGGAACTGCGAGCGGTAATCACATAGTATATCTGAACCAGTTGAGCCAACTGAATCAGAGTACAATAAATCCGTCGGGGACTGGTATGGGCCTACCCCCGGCCACCCCCACTTTCGGGGTGGGCCTTAATATGGGACTACCTCTATCATTACTAAACACGAGTCTGACATCGTTGACGTCGAACGTAATAACAACGTCGAATCCGTTGCTGAATCTGGGTCTGAATCCAGCGGGCCTTACGGCGGTAAATCCAGGTCTAAATACGTTGAACGCGCTTAACTCAAATTTACCAAACAACAGTATTAGCAACGGTCTGACGGGTTTGGTGCAGGATGTCAACAGCATCAACACGGGAATAAGTCGTTTGAATGCTCTCAACTCCACGAGCATTAATTCCGGTCTGGGCGGAATAAACTCAGGGCTGAACAGCGTAAACCCGAATTTAACGAGTTTGAGCTCATCGATAAATCAAAATTTTACTGCGTTAAACGCAAACTTGAGCGACACGAGCTCGGGCGTAACTTCGCTCAACAGTCTCAATTCGAACTTGCCACCGTCCACCATTAATTCCGCCGCGATAAATCAGAACTTCAATAGATCCCTCAACGTTTTAGCTACAGGCTTGACACCCTCGAGTAGCTTGAACTCCTGCAGCACCAGTTTTCCCTTTCAAACGATACAGAGTATCCAGAGTCTCGCGCCACATATCGTAAGCTCCAACATTGCTCACGTGCAGAATTCAGCCATTTCCCAACACCCGATATCGAGCTCGAGCTCGAATCTCGCACTCAGCTCGAGTGTTTTCACGAGCACAGCGAGCACCCCGATCTTGTCGACCAGCGCGGGAACCAATAATCCGACAAATGTGAGCCACAATCATCACAATCTTCACATGGCTACGATGCATACGAATTTACCAAATGCCTCGACGGCCAACGTGCCACACATGTCCGCCGCGAACGATCCGACTTCGAGCCTCAGCCACGTGACCACTTTGAGCACCGGCCATTCTGCCACTTTTCAAACCCAGCGACAGTTCGCACAGGCCACCAACCAGACGCAAATCGGACTCAACACTTCGCTAAGCCACTCGACCAATCAGACCAGCACGACCGTCAAAAATGTCCAAAATATTCAGAGCCAGAACGTCTCATCACCCGGAAGCCCTTTTTCCATACCACTCAAAAGTCCCGCGTCCAATATCGCACCCCCCACCCCCAGCCCCAGCCCCAACAGACTTTTGCTACGAAGTCCAGCCTCCAATTCCATTCAATCCAGCAGAAATAGCCCCAGTCCGGTCGCCAACTCCACCGCTAATTTTAGTATGCAGCTTCAAAGCCCTATGCAGAGTCCCTTGAGCGTTGGACAGATTCAGAGCCCAGCACCCAGCCCCTATCCACCTGCCAAGAGCCCTCATCATTTGGGTGGTCCAAATAATCTCAATAATCGGAGTCCAGCACCTGGTGGAAGTCCCGGACCTCCCGTCGTGAGTATCTTCAAGCTTTTCATCTAAATTCTTCAGCCAATCAAACAGATTCTAGTCATTATTTTGCTTCATTTTGAAAAATCAGTCTCTTCAAGGACTTTCAAAAAATCTCTGAATCGATCCGAGTCTTTAGACTTTCCAGAAGACAAAGACAAACGATGCGACGACATTGAAGTCTCCATCGTAGGAATGCGAAAAGATTTCCATTTTTTCTTGAGCTTTTCTTTTTATTTTTATTTAATATCAAGTTCGGACAATGAAACGAGATTTCTTTTAATATCGAACCAGAAAGTCGGTACGAAAATTGTCGTGGTTTTTGGAACTGAACAAACAATTAATGCAACAAATATTTTTCATGACGTTGAAGTTTGCATCGTTGGAATGCAACGAAATTCCGTTTTTTCTTGAGCAGATCTCGAGATTCTCATTAAATATTCGATCAGGACAATAAAACGATATTTTTTTTGGATCAAAACCCAAAATCGCTAGGAAAATCGTCATGGTTTTTGAAATTCAACGAAAAATTAACAGAGCAAGTATTTTTCGTTGCATTCCAACGATGCAAACTTCAACATCATTATTTTTCGTTGCACCACAACGACGCGAGGATTTATTTTTTATAGCAGAGCACAAAATTTTCATACAGTATTTGTGAACGACAAAAAATTGATCAAAAATGCGGTAAAACGATAAAAATTGTGAGAACGAAGGGAAAAAGGGCGCGGGATTGAAAAAATATAATTTCCATTGAATTGGCAACGAATTGGAACGAGCAGAAAATCGAGGAATTCGCCCATTTCAATTCTCGAAAAGAAGGACCCTTAGTGTGACTTAAATGGCACTTCGTGGTCCCGGGGGTTAAATGAAGTTGGCGGTTCCCATGAAATATCCATCAAAGCCAAATGATCCTGAAGTTTGCATCAATGGAATGCAACGAAATTCTGTCATTTCTTCAGCAGAGCCAATAATTATTATTGAATATTTGGTCCGGCCAATAAAACGATTCTCTCTTGCGACGAAAAAACTCAATCGACTCGAAAAATGGCCACGATTTTGAAAATTCAATAAATAATCAATAGCAAAAATGTTTTTCGTTGAATCTCAACGTTGCAAACTTCAGAGTCATCAAAGGTAAAGCGAATCGATAACGGCGTCAATTGCATTGGCAGGTTCGGTCCAACACTCCAATTCTGCAACAGGGGATGCAAGTCCTACAGATAATTCACGGTGGACCGCAGAGTTATCAACAAGCATCCTCGCAGTTGGTGACGCGAGCGCATTTATTTGGGAATCAGCAGATCCAAATAGCGACCGCTAAACCGCCGAAGCAACCGCCGCAAATATTGCCCAAACCACCGAATCAACAGGGTGTTAGTACGCAACAAAAACAACGAGTTACGACGACGATAACGAGTCAGGTCACTCAGCAAACGCAACCGCAACTCGTTCTGGCTGGACCACAGCAAAATCCCACGACCGCGACCATGATTCCTACTGCACAGGGTCTACTGCTCAATCAGGTATTTCAAAAATTCTATCGCCTGACGAACCATCGACGTGGAAGCCACAAAAAAACGTACAAACATTTTTTATTCTTAAGATCAACGATTGGTCACACCCGCACTCAAAATTCATCCTCATTTTCATTATTTTACTAACTTTTTATTCATTTTCGATATTACGCTGTACAAAAATGCTCTTCGTTCACAAAATCCCTGTTTTTTCATGTTTTTTATCAGCACTCACTAAAAATATATCATTCCATTTATTTTCTCTCGGAATTAGCTCATAGGCGCATGTTTCTCCATCTAATACGGCTTAGCGGCTTTTTTGCCTTGCGGTTTTCTCGTTCAACATTTAGAGACAAGTGCACTAGGACTCGAGTCAACGAAATACAACAGAAATCCAAGTCGTCTTGTCACTTTCCATACGAATCAACGTCCACGATCCTTTTTGACTGCCAAATTCATTTTTAAAGATTTTCAATTTTTTCTCGACCGGTTTTTCATCGCTCACAAGTTTTCCAGACATTTTTTTCATTAATAACGATAATCGAGCCAGTAATTTCGGATGTTCCGACCAGAAAATGTTGACCAAAATTAATTTGAGTTCGCAACGTTCGAATCCACCGAAAAATACGTAAAATTTATTTTTTAAATTAATTTGAAATCAATTTCTTATTTTAATTAATTAATTAATAATTAAAATAAGGTATTGATTTTAAATTATTCATTTAATTAATTAATTAATTAAAACTTTAATTTCACAAAATTTTCGTACCGATTTTCAAAGAAATGTTGAATGAGAATCTCGAGATTTGCTCAAGAGGAAACGGAATGAAATGTTCTCATGAAATCTCATTTCTCGGTGACAAGGATTCGTGGACGTTTGTTTTTCTCCGAATTGCAATTGATCTCTGTTGTATTTTGTATGAATTTTGTCAATGAACGGTAAGACACCGTGGTCGGAGGCGTGCTCTTAACGGTGTTGTATGAAAATTGGGTTTCGGTACGTAGGTCCTGCCGTCATCCGGGCCCGTAATCGTGCAGCAACAACCTGGTGGCGTTCAGCTAATTCTAAGGACACCGACGAACGCTCAGCAACAAACGCATACCGCACAGGTGACGGTTTCATTCATTTCATCATCTCATCATCGCTTATCAAATAATAATAATAAAAATATGAAAAATAGTTATAAAAACGAACAGGTTTCTAGTTGGGCCGAAATCGGGTTAATTTTTAATGAATCTGGCGCCAATTAGCAAAAGTTGCGACTCGGACGGAAGCGAAAGTCCGCGATCGGTATAATTTGCATGAGAGCACGAAATAGAAACAACCATCACGAGATTTCCTTACAGAACTGGAGAAATGTGGAAAAATAGCAGGAGCAACCGTATTTTTTAAGCAATTTGTATGGGACGAATCGTCGTCTATGTTTCTTCGTCCTCATTATTCCTCAATTTTCGAACATTTTCTCGTCTTATTTTACAGCTGACCCAGCAACAATTGGTCAGGGTAGTCACGGCTCAAGGTATGCAACTCCAAGGACTGACTCCGACTTTTTTCGCTGTACCGAATGGTTTCCCCTCGGCCGCTCAACCTGTGATAAGGCACACGCCCACGAGTCCTGCTCCCCGTAAGTTTTCCGCCCAAATATATTTTTCCTGAGGAAAAAAAAAATCATTTCTCCTTCTCATCGATCTAAAATAAAAAAGAAAAAGATTCTTTGTACGAGACGAGACGTTCATCCGACGCTCCGCAGAGACACTGAAACTAGGGCGTCTTGGTAGACACACATGGGTCTCGGGCGCCCAACCATTTTTACTTGAAAAAAATTCATAAACATAATTTTGGACGGATAAAAATTCCATTTCCGATGCGAAAAACGTGAAATTCACCCGATTCCCTGAATGATCTGGCCGCCCGAGACCCAAGTGTGTCTGCGGAGAGTAAAAAACCATAAAAAATGTCCAATTTTCACTAAAAAAAATTCCTAAACGTAATTTTGGATAAAAATTCGATTTCCGATGCGAAAAACGTGAAATTTGCCCGATTCCCTGAATGATCGGGCCGCCCGAAACCCAAGTGTGTCTGCGGAGAGTAAAAAACCATAAAAAATGTCTAATTTTCACTAAAGAAAATTCCTAAACGTAATTTTGGATAAAAATTCGATTTCCGATGCGAAAAACGTGAAATTTGCCCGATTCCCTGAATGATCTGGCCGCCCGAGACCCAACTATGTCTGCGGAGAGTAAAAAACCATAAGAAATGTTTAATTTTCACTAAAGAAAATTCCTAAACGTAATTTTGGATAAAAATTTGATTTCCTATGCGAAAAACGTGAAATTTGCCCGATTCCCTGAATGATCTGGCCGCCCGAGACCCAAGTGTGTCTGCAGAGAGTAAAAAACCATAAAAAATGTCCAATTTTCACTAAAAAAAATTCCTAAACGTAATTTTGGATAAAAATTTGATTTCCGATGCGAAAAACGTGAAACTCGCCCGATTCCCTGAATGATCTGGCCGCCCGAGACCCAAGTGTGTCTGCGGAGGGTAAAAAACCATAAAAACTGTCTAAAACTCGTATTTTTTTTGACGATGTCAACAGCAAATAGCGGCAACAATAATCCCATAGTGATACAAAACGCGATGGTACAGAGTCCACAGTCCCAGATAGCGCAGGTGAGTTCGTCGACAACGTCGACGACGGGCGTCAACATAGCAACGAATCAGCCGGTAATAGATCAGAGTCTTTTGCCACCGCCGAAGAAAAAGGCGAAGAAAAAGAAAAGAGCGAAGAAAAAGGACGAGGATCCGCCGAAGCTCGATCTCGCTAGTATCATGAAAATTTCTGGTATTGGCGACGACGATGACATGTTTGACAACGATCTCGTGCCAGAGTGCGAAACGACGCAACAGCATCAACAACAACAACAACAACAACAACAACAACAACAACAGCAGCAGCAGCAACAACAACAACAGCAGCAGCAGCAGCAACAACAACAACAGCAGCAGCAACAACAACAAATGCAGCTTCACGTTGAGCAACAAAATCAAGTGCATATGAATCAAATGACTGGCCACATTTCGGTGGCCTGTAGTCAGGCCCAGAATGTGACGCAAGTCAACGCTATAAATACAACGAATATTCAACAACGGCAACAACAACAACAACAACAACAACATCAGCAACAACAACAACAGCAACAACAAAGTATGGGAAATTCTGATAATTTTGGTAGTCCCCTCGTATCGCAATTACAAATGCCAGTACAAAACGCGATATCGGGACAACTGAGGCTAGCGGTCGGTGAAGATGGTCGCGTTGTTTTGCATCATACGCCCGAGCCCAATCAACCGGAAATCGATCAAGCCACCGCTCAGGCACTCATTCGCTCGCTGACTCAAGGCGGCGGACAAAACTCACAAATTATTTCGCAGCTCCTTGGACACGCCCAAACGCTCTCACAAAACGCTAACAATCGAGCGAAAAATGTGAAACAACAACAACTCAATACCAATCAAACTATCGGCCATGTTTCTACCCCCAACACCACCCCTGCTAGTCCTCAGCAAGTACAGATTTGTACTAAATTGAATTACTCACAAAACAACGCCAACCAAACCCAAAATGTCACGCTACAGCGCAATGTCGTGCAACAACAAACCGTCAATTCACAACAAAGCATACAGGTTAGTAAAAGTTTTATGAGCATCAAGTTCCTTACGTTGGAATCCAACCCAATATATTCATTTTTAATGATGTTGACGTTTGCAACGTTGCGCTGCAACGAAAAATACTTGCTCTATCAATTTTTCCTTGAATTTCAAAAACCATGACGATTTTCTTAGCGATTTTGAGTTTTGATACTAAAAAAATATCGTTTTATTGTCCTCATCGAATATTTCATGAGAATCTCGAAATCTGATCAATAAAAAACGCAATTTCGTTGCATTCCAACGATGCAAACTTCAACATCGTTATTTTCATGCATCATTCGTTGAACGTCGGTTTTAGAATCAACTTTCGGAATTTCAGGAGGTTGGCTACATACGACAATATCATAAGAATTCAATCAAATTTCGTGATAACATTCTTAAGCATCAAATATAATGACACAAATTTTTTGTCTACATAGTTGCCGAATAAGTCGAGTTTACAGTATGCAAAAGATTTACCTAAATGGATCTGAATCCTATGCTTTTGCGTGCAAACTCTAGTGTTCAATTACTCGATAAGTGTGTAGAAGAAAAATGACAAAAAATTTGAATATTCATATTTAATAATAAAGAATATTTTCACCAAATTTCATTGAATTCTAATCACTTTGAACTTTCCTGTGCTTTTAACATGGCAACATTGTTGGGCGTTAATCAAATTTCTCTTTAATCAAATTTGGTACAGCAGTCGATTATGATTAGGAAAAAATCCAGTAAAATCGTCAAAAGGCTACGGAAAACCATAAAAAGATATTTGCATTTGTAATTTCATGAATTTAACATTGATTTCATACATTTTATTGTATTTTACAATGAAAACTCTGATTTCTTTTGAGAATTGATAAGGATTCATAATAAAATACAACGAAAATTGAGATTTATCATAAAACCGAATGGTTAAATGTAAAAGTTCCAGTCGAATTTTCAAGAGGCTACAAAGAACCAGAAAAAAAAGATTCGCTTTGGTAATTTCATGAATTTAACATTGATTTCATACATTTCATTGTATTTTACAATGAAAACTGTGATTTCTCCCAAGTTTTGATAAAAATTCATCGTGAAATGCAATTAAAATTTGGATTTATCGTAAAACTCAATGTTAAATGTATGTAATGGCTCTGTAGTCTCTTGAAAATTCGACTGGATCTTTTTTTTAATCATATTCTACGACTGTACCAAATTTCACGAAATTCTGAACAGTGATTCTAAAACCGACATGAATCATCGAAAGTTTTCGACTTTGCATACTTTTTGGTCGCGAAAATCGATCGTTCTTCATCGTAATTACATTCTAAATTTTATCAAAAGGCTTTGACCAAAAAAAAAAACAAGAATTTCGTTGCATTCCAACGATGCAAACTCCAACGTCATTGATTTTCAATATTTAATGCTATTTTTTCGACTACAATCTTGATTCGCTGGCGATTTTTCTCAATTCTACCAATTATTCTTGTCAGGTCAATACCCAACAACCTAAAAACGTGCAGCCCCTGAATACGGGGATGCAGATCGGTAATGCCGGCGTGCAGCTCGAGCCGCAATCGCCCAAGACGACGTGCCCGAAATTCAACGAAATAAATAGCCCGAAAATAGCGAATAATCCTGCGAGCGTTGCTCCGCCAACGAAAAAAGGGCGATTGACAAAAGCCCAGCAAGCGGCAGCCCAAGCGCAGAAAAATCTCCAATGCGGCGCAGCTCGAAACGTTACAATCGCCAAAAACGTTCACGGGATACAACAAAAAATTCATCAAGAACAACAGCAGCCGCAGCAACACTCGCAGAACGAGCAATTCAACCAACACAATCAAAATCTCCATCAAATATCGACACAAACGTTACAATGCCTAAATCCACATCAGAATATGCAAAAAATAACCGTTTCCGGGGTCCATCAAAATTCGCTGAACATGCTGCAGCAGCAACAAAATTCTGCCAACGGTAATCAACAGACTACGATGCAAATCGTGCAGACCAGCGACGGCGTTCATCATCAAATAATTCACCACAATCCAGCAATGAACGTCGATCAAAACTCGCAACATTTGTCCAACGAACATCGCGTTCAACATCAAGACACGAGCCTCTCGATGTCCCAACAGACTGCCCAAGCTTTGCAACAAAATTTGAACGTTCAGCAAGCTCTGCAGCCTCAACAGCAACAACACAAAGGGCCTGGAGCGAATCTGTGCGGATCGGCGATGCAACAGCCGCAATGCGACAATCAAAAGTTAATCATGAATTCTCACCACTTGAATCAACCGCAACAAACGATGCAGCAACAAAATATTATTTTCTCCGGCGCCCCGTGTCAAAACAACGAGCAACAGCAACCGAAACAAGAACATCAAAACGCGGAAATGCTGAATTCAGCAGCGACAAATATTCTGAATAACGCGCCGAAAATAACTCCGGAAATACTGAACGCACTGAGCAATTTAAACCCCAACGACCAGCTGCTCATCGCCAATGCCAACGGCCAAATGCAAGTCATTAGCCAACAATTACTGCAACAATTATTAACCGGCCAGTTAAACGCGACGAGACCCGCCGCTGTCAATCAAAATCAAACGCAAAAAATCGTGATTGGCGATGGCGATGGAAACTCGCAGAATCTTCAGGGCGTACAAATCAACACACCGAACAGTCAAATAATCGTGAATAGTTCCGGGGGCGCACCGACCATTCAAAACAACATTCAGAACATCGTCGTCCAAGCGTCTCCCTCGCAAATGCCCCATCAGATCCAAATACAAAATTCCAATTTCCCAAGTCAATTTATCGACAATTTGAATCAACAACAAATCAGAAATTTGTCCAACACCCAACAGCAAAATCCCGTCACGACCAATCAACCGACCACCGCGAAAAAAGCGAAGATCGTCAAGAGAACGAAAAACAATTCCAACAATCAAAATATCGCTAATTCCCAAAACGTCAAAAATATCGTCTCGCGTCCACCAACCGTCACAACCACCAGCCCCACCGCCGTCGTTAAAACCGAGAGCAAAGTCTCCACCAGCTTTTTACCACAAAGCACAGCCACCACGACCACAATGACGACAACCACGACAGCAACCCCATCGGTGACTCCGAACATCAAAGTCGAGCCCGGAACCGTTGGAAATGGACGACTCGCCACGACCACCACCTCCAATGCTCAAACCCAACCCAATGTTCCGCCCAACGGCCAAATGACACAACGGACAACTCGATTCATACAGTTGCCCGTACAAAAACAACAAATGCTGAAAAACATACAGGCCCAAATTCAATCGATTGTCACACGCAAAACCAACACCCAGACCGAACAAGCCGTGCTGAAAAAATTGTATCAGGAACACGCGAGAATCGTATCGAGCGGGAAAGTCGTCAGCGGCGCCAATCCTCCAGTTGCCACTGTAAGTTTTTACTAAAATCTTTTTTCTTAACCCCAAAACGCTGACCTGGGCTCAAAAACGAGCCCCAGTCGATTTTAAATTTCGCGCCCTTTCTCTTTCCCGTTTTCTCTATCGTTTTACCGCATTTTTGACTAATTTTTTGGCTTGGAACAAAATTCCCCAGGCTCAGGTGATTCTGCATTAGAAAACGAAAAAAATGAGCCCAAGTTGATGGATTTTCGTTAAATTTTACCGGAGATGTGAATTTTTCAAAATTGCGGTCATTTTTGATTTCGGGTTACGCGAACAAGTTTTTAAAAAATGCAGTTAACGTTCTAGGGCCAAAATTATTGTGCAATCGAGTAAAATTGCTTCGATCGGCTCAAATCAATTAAAAATTGCGTTCAAAATTTCTTTTCGGACCAAACGTCGAGTTTTTTCTCCCGAGACGTTGGTCAAAGTATCAAAATTGGGAAAATTGGGTAAAAATGAATTTTTAAACTTTTGTTCCGACAGTGCTCGGAAAGCGCCGTAACTGTACCTGCTGCAGCGATGCCACCGAGTCCTCAGACTCCGGGTGCCTGTAAAAACCAAATGTCCACGGTACAGACGCAAACGCAAATACCGGCTGCCGCACTCAACAGAATAAACCAATTTTCGACTCCCGGTGTTCAGGAAATGGCCTGCAATGCCGCTCCTCCTGTGATATCAAACATTGCGGTACGAATTATTATTTTTTTCGTTGCGTTGAGTTGGAAATAAAATGCTTACGATTGAAATGTCCGAGTTGAGTTAAAAACAATCGACTGAGTCGTTTTTCTGGCATGAAAAATGGTCGAAATATTTAAAGGACTCGATAATGAAAAATTGTAATTAAATTCAGCAGATTCCGCAGAGTATGCCAAACATTTCTGCGCCGAGTCTGCATCCCATAACAACGAAGCAACAACCGCCGCAGCAAGTGCAACAGCAGCAAGTGCAACCGCAGCAAGTGCAGCAACAAACGCAACAGCCGCAGCAGCAAAAGTTTTATCAGCCTCTGGGCAATCAAATTCTTAGTCCGTCCTCGACGAGTTCGCAGAGCAATTTTTCACCTGTAAGTGGCACGTCGCCTCCGCTGCAAATAACGACAGGCCAACAAACGATTGTCCATCAAACGACGGCGCAGCCACCACCACCTCCGACGCTCGCACTGCCGACGTCCTCGATCCAGCAACAAACGACGATAGGAACACAACAATCCACGCAGTGTCAGACCGACCCGCCGGATATTAAGCCAAATATTCAGCTGCTAAGTCCGATCAAGCAAGAACTGCAATCGCCCCTGCAGATTCAAGCGCAATCCGGCTCACCAGCTGGCCCGGTCGCCTCGCCAAGAGTCGTTGGCAAGTGCGCAAGAATTCAGAGTCCCGTTAATGTTGCTGCGAGCCCTAGCAGCAAACAAATCATCAGCCCCGCTAACGTTACCGGCCCCATCGTCAGTCCGAGGCAAGGCGTTAAAAGGCCCGCTACGTCACCCATTTGCCGGCAGATAAATCGTAGTGATCTGTAAGTAAACTTTATCCCTTTTTTTTAATTCAAAATTATAATCTTCATCTCAATTAAATCAATCAATTTCATTAATCAAATTAAATCAATTACTTTGATTAATTAATCAAATTGTATTAATTGATCTTATTATTTTAATGAATTAAAAATTAATTAATTAATTATCATTTGTAAAAATGATTAATTTCATTATTTGTCATTTCATATATAAATTAATTAATTATTTATCGATTAATTATTTATTAAATAATTAATTATAATTATTAAATTTGAAGAAATTTTGAGAAAAAATTCTGCGATAATTTCAATGCAACGAATAAACGAACGAAAATTAAATTTCCTTACGAATGATACGAAAAAACTTGTTTTTTTTTTCGGCAAAGTTTATCATTTAGAGGCAGAATTTCGAATAAATTGGATGATTTTGAAAATTGAAAAAAATCATGAGGGAAAACGATGATTTTCCGTTGCATTGAACATGGCAGAAAATTTGCACGTATTTGTGAAATTGTTTTGCTTACGGTTGAAATTAAATGGTGGATGTCGCGTTTGTACAGATTGGAACAACAGCTGAAAATTGATCAGAATGGTGCAACGAATCCCGATGTAAATACTCCGTTCGCGGGGAAGCGCGACGCGTGCAAGAGGCTCGTGAGATATCATTGCTTTAACGAGCAAGTCCTCAGTGCCAAAGATCTCGCAAAGGCCGACGAGATATTCGAGGAAACGGCGAAACATTTATTAGGCAAATTTAACTCTATGATGAACAAGTACACGTATCTTTTACTGATGGAAAGCATGGTAAGCGAATCATTATTTTCCTCGTGTATCATTGTAAATACTTGGTTACTAATTACTCTCGAAATAATTGTAGCGCGAGGTCCGGACCTCGGAACTCATGATGATCGACCGGACTTTTGTCGCCGAAGAGGAAAGTATGCTCAACAGATTACGCGAGCAAGAAGCCAAAGTCACCGGTACGTTTTACGCATTATTTCTAGTCACTTTTTTATAATCTCAGAAATTTTATTTGTTTATTGAGCACAATTAATCAAAATTCAATGATCCAAAAATCGAAACAATTTTCTACAGTTTTCTACAGCCCTGATAAATTGAGAAATTCGTCGAAAGTCGGGAAAAAATTGTAATTTCTTCACTAATGGTTGAATTTTTGTGAAACTTGAGTTTCCATCATTGGAATTTAACGAAATAGTATTTTTTGTTAGAGGTGACCCTTTTTTTTTTACGAAATTATTGCAATTTTGAAAAATTCATATCATTGGTAAATTTTAATGAAAAATTTTCAACCTGGGCTCATTCTATTCATTTTTTAAATGTTAAATCGTGCGAGCCCGGGCCATTTCGCTTAAAGTAATAAAAATGAGTCAAAAATTCGGTAAAACGATTAAAAATGCAGGTTTTCGACCCCAGTTTTCCATTCTGAGGTTAATTATTGAAGGAGGTTCCGTTAGTAGAGCGACAATTAGATTAAAATCTGAAAACGAAATATGTTGTTATTTAGGCAGCAAACTTTAATCTCTTTCAAAATCATCCTAGGCCAACCAAGTTTCACTACAAATTTTCCAAGTCGAAAGTCACTTGATTCAACATTCGCTTTACGGAAATTTCTTACCCTCATGAAATCAGAAAAATATTAAAAATACTTCGCGATTAGATAAAACGCGTATTAAAATCTCAATTTATAAAAAAAACTCCAAGGGTTCCGAATCAATGAAAAAATAGTGGGGTCAGCGAATGTTTGGAGGAGATATTTCTCGTTAAAATCGACAGAATGCTCGGGACATCTAATTTTTTTGGAGTTTCGTAACGAATCGCTTGCTAAACGAAAAGCAGATCGTCATTTTTTCTTGGGAATTGTGCCTCACTTAATTCGTTATTCCCTGCGCCGTAGCGGAATCTCCTTAATGCCACTCGTTCGATTTTTTTCTGGTAAATTCAGTTTTTCGATGGCGAAGAAAATGACATAGAATTTTTGGTTGCATTGCAACGTCGCGAACTTGAACGACGTTGAGTCTCTCGATAAAATGAATAAACAAAAATGAAATTTGTTCGTTTGCAGAGGAGTTTGAGAAGGAGGAAAAGCCACTGGTAAAAGTGAAGGCTGATTTGTCGGAAGGTTCGGAGGATCCGTACGACGAGTCTCGGTTACCAACGCAGTTTGGGAACGTGTCGGTAAAGCGAGAGCTGGAGGACGATTTTTCGAGTATAGAGACCGACTCGAAAGCGTTGATAAAGCCGTCGAGTTGTACGAGCGGGGATTACGACGAGTGGTTGGAAATCCAGAAAGAGCTCGGGGTGTATCCGTGCGCGGGGGGTGAAAATACGTCAAAGAGTCGTAATAACATGGGAATGACGGCGACGGCGGCGGCGGCAGTGGCGGCGGCTGCGGCTGCAGCGGCGAGTGGTAACGTCGTTGGTGTTTCGAGTTCATCAACGACGACGACGGCAGTGGCGGCGACGAGACTGGTTTCGTCAAAAATGGAGAAAAGCCGAGCAAACGGAGAGTGTCGTTTGAGCGGAACGGCCGCGTTAGCAGCGGCTGTCGTTTCGGCAGCGGCCGCAGCGAGTAGTGTAACGACGACGAGTGGTGTCGGTGCTACGAACGTTTGTAACAAAAATACGTACGAGCAGGACTCGTCGTGTCTCGAGCCTGAGAGACGTTGGAGTAGCGCGACGGATCTCGAGCGTGATTTGCTCGAGGACACGGACAGTCTGGACGGGCTTGCGCTGCAAACCCAATGCCCGAGCAACTTGAATCTCGGCTCGAACGAGTCGGGCAGCGCGAACGACCACGACGACATAACGGCGCAAGTACAATCGGCGATCGACAGCATTCTTAATCTTAAGAAACGACCATCGACCGCAAGTTCGGCGAGCAGCGTCGGCAGCAACGCCCCGAGTCAGCAGCAGCAGCAACAACAACAACAACAACAACAGCAGCAGCAGCAGCAACAAACCAGTGAAGCCAAGGACACGGTGCTAGATCAGGCGGTTCGTAGCATTTTGGGTTCGTGACCCTCCTTCAACAAAGTTTGTTAAGATCGTAACTGAGCCCGGACATAATTTACAAAGCTCATTACGACTAACAAAAAAGACACTAATTTTCTTGTTTTATTTTTCCTCTTCTTCGTTATTATCCCGATAAAAATGCCTCGTGCCCGCCCCGACAACAAAATTCTGTAAATTTACAGAGTTTACGAGTCCGACCACACGAATCAACGAAAAACACGACCTACGATCGTGCTCATCACCGAATCGGGCACTTGGTTCTTACAGAATCCTCGTGATTTCATTTATTTTTTCCTCTTACGCATGAAATGTATCGATTCTTCGTCTAAAGTGACTGGCACGAGAAAACAAAACGAGTTGAAACGTATCGAATCCAGCGGGCTTTTCGTACGTTTCGTTGGTCGGAAAACACGTAGTTATTTATTGTTCTTAAAAAAATATACATAAATATATATATATTTTCCTCATTTTTCTTCTCTTTTACCGTTTCACAATGGCAATAATTATTTATACACAAAGTTGTACACTTTCCAATAAGACTAGCGCGAGACCGATAAAGAAGAAGAAGAAAACAAACAAAGAAAACGTAAATAAGTGAGCCATCGTGTAACTGTAATTTTTAGCTGATGTAAATGTGATTAGATAAAATTACATCGTAAAGATGTTGACGCAAAAAATGTACACACACACACACACACACACACACACACAAGACACAAAAAACACACAAACACGTACACGAGCTCAGATCGTTTACGATATCTGGCGGTTTGTAATGTAATTTTGTAAAAAGGAATCTATTTATAGATGAAGGAGACGACACGAGGAATAAGCAAACAAACGATTACACACTAAATTAATAATTGGTCGTTTTAATTGTAAAACTATCTTAACGAATGATGATTAAGGAGAATGAATTTTAATGATAAATAAGGGGAGAAAAAGGTTTAAAATGGGGCGTCAAGTTGGAATGTTGCTCCAAAAGTAAATCCATGGAGAATTGTACATATTATTTTTAAGGTGTATTATTATTATTATTATTATTATTTTATTATTATTGCATTAATATTATTATTTTCATTATGTCACTGAGATATTTCCTCGGAGTTACTATAAAATGTAGACAATTACTCTCCATTGTCGAACGACGTTTCCATACAACGTTTTTCAAACGACCTTGAAGTTCGCATCGTTGGAACGCAACGAAATTTTCGTTTTTTAGGGGACAAAGTTCGTTAGCCAAATGCAAAATTCATTTACGATGATAAAACGATCGGGTTTGCCGACCGAGGACTCAATTCGCTTGAAAAATTTGGACCGTTTTGAAAAATCAAACTAAAAATTCATTTTTTTCGTTGCATTCCAACGTTGCAAACTTCATACTCATTCGTGGCATCTAATCAATGTTTAACGCCGAAAAGGAGGAAAAATGTTGAGGAAATTGATACGTTACGATGGATCGTTTTGAAATGCAAACATAATCGTGAGTTTTTGGTTTATTGAGTTTTTGATTTTCGAGAGTGCGAGGAATTCAAACGTTTTTCATTGAAACATAAAATCAAAGCAAGGAAAATGAAATAGATTTTTTAACTAGACGTAACAAGTTTTACAGACCATTTGAGGCGTCCGACGATATCAGAGAGCGAAGAAATTGGATTACTCTGAAGTTTGCAACGTTGAGATTCAACGAAAAACATTTTTTCTATTGATTCTTTATTGAATTTTGAAAATCGTGGCAATTTTTTGAGTCGATTGAGTTTTTTCGTCGCAAGAGAAAATCGTTTTATTGGCCGGACCAAATATTCAATAATAATTATTCGCTCTGCTGAAGAAATAACAGAATTTCGTTGCATTCCAACGATGCAAACTTCAGGATCATAGAAATTTGTGGAATTAATGAAAATGCGATGCGAGGAGACTGTTTGGGAAAATAGATGTGTGTGGCTCGTGCGTATACGGTTTTTAAGAGTCTACGCTCCGGTGAAAGGGTCAGCGGCGATTTTTTTTTTTTTTGAGCACCTTTTCGTTGATTTTTGTCGTTTTACGTTTTTGTCACGAACAGACATCACGATTGTGGATAATTTCGATACGACCGTAATCGAGAAACTGTAAATTTATATTCTGAAGAGAATTTTTGATGGTCGCTAATGGATTATTCAACGATACACGAATTTTTGCAAACTTTCAACTTTTTACTGTCACGGATCATTCGATTTTGCTGCATTTATTTATTCCTCACGAAATTTTCAAGGAAAAATCAACAATCCGAGAAATCAGTGTTTTTGTCGATTTAAACAAATATTTATGTGTATACTTAACGAAATCAGAGAATTTTTACTATGTACGCACTCAATGCACACACCGTCTATTTTACGAAACGACAGAGCTCGAGAATCAATGAGACGAGATGAAAAAAACGCTGAAAACGACACTGAAGTTGGCAACGTTGGAATCCAACGAAAGATACGATTTTCTATTCATTTTTTGTTCAATTTCAAAAACAATTTTCATACCGATTTTGTGTCTGGATCGTAAAGAAAAAAACGTTTCATTGTCCTGGCGAAATACTGAATCAAAATTGTCAATAAAAAACAGAATTTCGTTGCATTCTAACGATGTAAACTTCAACATCGTGAAAAGTATCATGCGGGGAATGATTTTGATGTATTCAGCACGATCCTAATTGGAGGGAACCCCCGATCGCGATTTGACATTCGAAACGATACAATCAACGAAAAAGGACTTAACAATCGATGACAAATCTATCCATATCAATTTTAATTTAACTCGATACGATGCATTTTAAAATGAAATTCATACTCTAAGGGATAAATATATTGTGAGGATTTTACTAAAAACGTTGAAGCAAATAGAGAAATATTTGATTTTTTATTGCAGGGTTCCCTTTCGTTACGGTCGGTGGGTTTGTTGTTAATCTATTCGGTTATTATTTTAATCAACGAAACTTGACGTTTTGTAATAAAATGATAAGCCCAGGAGTGTGAAAATGTAAAAGTACACAAATTGCTCAGTATTTCCATATCCTTTGGCCGTGCGATCTCTCGAAAATAAATCAAGACAAGTAACGAGGACGTTGACTCTGTACGTTGTATCATCCGTCGTGTACGATGAGAGGGTAATTTTAAGAAGACGAAAAAGAGAAGAAGAAAATAAACAAGATTTGTTTTTTTAGTTTGGCAAAGAGCAATTCAAGACTGACAAATATACAGACAAACAAAACGAGCAGAACTATTAATGTAATACGATTTAACGATTAATCAAGCAGTTTGTACATAATATTTAAAAAGTAACTAAACAAAATGCACATCACGAAAATGGAGAAAGCATTAGAGACAGAAAATTGAAAGAAACATACTAATTAATCGACGGCAAACGCGACTTAATTATTAATGGCTCTCGAAACGTTTTGAAAGATGAATATATTAAAGTTCTGTCGTTCCTAAATAAATTGCCGACATTTTGCCAATAACAACATCTTTCCATCCCGTCTCGAGTTATACCCGAGATCAAATATTTATCCCTCTTCAATTTCCGCTTCGATTTCGCTAATTATCCTACGTGCTTTACCTTCCTTATTATTTTTTCGTCATTTATTTTGCTCAAAATGTCCAAACTCTTGCTTATTCGACCTCATCGATACACATTGCATACGATTTTCGAATTTTGTATAAAGCCAACGTATTCAAGTACAAAAGAGCGAATTAGAAAAAAGATAAATATATCATTATAAAATTGCCTTCATTTTTTTTTTCCACCTTTGATCAAACTCACGATTTTCATTATCGATGCGATGATTTTATGGAATTCAAAATCTCGGTGAAACTTTGAATCAGTTGGATTTTTTCATCCAGAGCTTTTCAATTTTTACGTCAAGTTTGTTAGTGTTTTTTTGGATTTTTCCCTAGAACGGTAACCTTGATTTTTTGTTTACTTTTCCCGCGGTGACCTCGGGTCACACAAGGCGCCAAATTCGAAAAATTCATATCTCCGAAAAACGTTTCAACCTGGGCTCATTCTTTTCGTTTTATGTTGCAGGATCACGCGAGCCTGGGGCAATTTTTCTTCAAGTCAAAAAATTAGTCAAAACTGCGGTAAAACGATAAAAAAAACTTTTTACTTCACTTTTTTTTTTATGCTACTTTTTAAAAATATTTTTGAATATTTTAAAAATAAAAACGAAGGCTTCCCTGTGCATTTTATTTCGATATTTACAGCTCTCGGCGTGATGTGAACCCAAAAAACACAAATTTGCTTATTGACAACTCAAGTAAGTAACTGGAAAAAAAAATTATCCATCGATTTTGGAAGATTCGAATAAAATAATTTTTACTTTGAAACAACGAATATCTTTTGCATCCAGCATGACGAAAATCTGATGAATATCTTTTATGGACCGGAGAGAGTTGAGCAGCAGTTTTTTATTTTAAAATTTTTATTTTCAAAGGCTGCTGGAGAAAATATATCGATCGATATATTGCCGGCGTCCGCCATTTTTGTTTGCTGCGTCAACAACTTCACGCGCTTCATCAGTCGCGTTCGCGCGCGAGTAATAAATGTCAAAAAAGAGCGGTTCTTATGTCACCACATGTTTCGTTGATTGTTGGCACGCAGAAATAAACAATTTGAATTGAAAAAAATATCATTCGAGCTGTGCAACAATGGAAGAAGTTGACAACGCACAAATAATCGTAAGTCTCGTCTTTTCTGGTGAACGCGGTGCATAACGCTCCAAAAACATAACCTTTAATTCGGTATTTTTCTGGGAATCGTGTTTTAGTTGATCGTGTCTCGATTGATCGTGATTTTTGATGTGCATCTAAATAGATAATCCATTTTTGACGTTTTCTGTCTCGTAGTCAATATTTCCGAACATTTATTTCGAGAATCGTTGCACTTTTGAGGTTAGAAAGTTCGATTCGCTTACAACAAATCAGAACGCGAACGTCCGATCGTTACTCATTGACAGTTTATTCACGATCGCTAACGATGTTTTCCGAATCTTTGTCCATTTTTTCCGAAACATTCGCCGTTTTTAAATCTATGGAAAATAAATTTTCGCGGCTAACCGAGCCGGAAAAGTTCCTTATGAAAATTGTTTACGAGAAAGTTTTTGAAACCAGGCCATTCCCGACGATGTTTGTCGGCGAGGCATCGCCGCGACCTGGAGCGGCATCAACAAAATCGGAATCCATGCCTACAAACACGTAAACGCTCATTCCGAAGGTTCGATAAAAAAATATTCCGATTCCTAATTTTCGTGAATTATTCTTGGAAATAGCGCGGAGAAAACATTGGCAAAACAATTATTTTCCAGACAAACCGAGCGACGCGGCTCCCTGCGTGGCAAAAGTTCACTTGCTGCGCCCAGAGGTGATAATTTTCTCTCCCATTTTGCGTAAACTGGTAAACGAGAGCAACGGCGTGTTCTTATCGATAAGGAAAATCAAATCTATGGCCTCCGGCGAAATTAGACCCGAGCTTGTAAAACACAGCAAACAGTATCGCTCGATATTGCGCGCGTGCGTCGAAAATCTACAAGACGCCGCGGAAAAATCACTTTCCGAGAACAAAAGTGAACTCGAAAACTTTTTAACGATATTTTACAATGTCGAGTGCGTTTGGCACCTCACGGAGATTCTCTACATCGACGCCATTCCAGGTGAGACTCTCGAAAGAAAGGAAATAAAAAAAAAAAGAGATTTATACACAATTTGTAAAAATTTGAGCAGTTGGACGATTTTTGGAAAAACTTGAATTTTCGTAAAATTCGAAAAATCTTGAAATTCAAAGCGTTGAAACGAACTTTTCAAAATTCAATGCCAACTTTCCTCCAATTCAATGCCAAATTGTTGAAATTTGCAAAAGTTAGATCAATTACGATTTTTTTGAAAATTTCAAAATGCCGTAAAATCCGTATTTTTCGAATAATTCCGACGAAACTTTTAGAGAATGAAGAACTTGTGTGAATCAAAATCTGTGCGAAACGGGAGCTCCGTAGCTCGAACCGTTCTCGATTTATAAATGTTTGAATTTTCTCTGTGAGGAAGCAGCAGAAAAAGACGAGGAGAATGAAAGAAATAATGATTTGCATGTTTTTAGGCGACGTTGTACTTCCACAGCTTTTGGAATGGATCCGATTCCATTTCCCATCGCGAGAATTAACGGCTGTAAAGATATTAGCAAAAAAGGCGATTGGGGCTGAGCTGGACAACATGAATTATTGGGAAGCAGTTATCGGATGCGCGTTACACGGGAAACTCGAAATAGTCAGAGCTCTTTTGTCGCTTCACAGCAAAGCGGATCATCCCGCGTTCATAACTGCCGATAATACTCTCAAGACAATGCCAGTTTACAACGTTTATGGCGGTTACACCGTCAATGAATTCATCATGCGATGGAAACATTGGCAACTCGATCTCTCCTCAAACGTCAGTTGCAAGACTTTCGCGGTCGATGAAAACTTGGAAGGATTGATGAAGGTGTGAAAAAATTCATTCTAAATTAATCAATTAACCCTGGAACGCTCACTTGGGATCAAAAACGACCCCAGACGAGTTTAAATCTCGCGCCCTTTCTCTCTCTTTCGCTGTAAAACGTTAAAAAGTTTTTTTTCATCGTTCTACAGCATTTGTGACTGATTTTTTGCCTCTAAACGTAAATGATTCAGGTTCACCCGATTGTACGTCAAAAAACGAAACGAATCAGCCCAATTTGAAGCCTTTTTGTTAAATTTTACCGAAGATGTGAATTTCCCAAAGTTTTGTTTTTTTTTTTTACATTAATTGATCCGATTTCTGCTTCTCGCGGTCGTAGCTCGTCCTCGGTGAAGAATCGGTTTTATGGGAATTTTCAAAATACACCGAAGCTTGGTACGAACTCTTGGCTGCCAAGTTATTCTACTCGGCGCCCTGTTGCAAACAACCGGAACTCGCGCGTCACGCCAACAGCATCGCGGACAAATGGCGAGCCAGTCGCAATCTCGATCAAGTTATTCTCGCGCTTATGGAAAGCGATTTGCATCAAGTTATCAAAGAAATTCAGTACATGAGCGACAATGGATGGTTCGCCGCACATCTCACTGACTTACTTTTCAATTGTGAGAAACTCAACATTATCGACAAACACCAGACAAAGTAAGACACACCAGAAAATCGAAAACATACTCATTTATTTTTCGTACAATATTTCTATCGTCGTTTTTATACAGAAATCGAGGGATAATTGAAATTTCTACACAAAATATTTTCCTGCTACATGTTTTCTCGTATACGGTCGAGATTTACAGAAAAAATCAAACTCACACGTCGTTCTCCTTTCATCAGAGAAAAACGTGGAGTTCACGTTTAGTCAATTAAGTTTTTATCTAAAAGCTTTATGATAATTGGCTTGATCGTTTTTGAAATGCAAAATAAATGGAATTTTTTCGAATTATTTTGCTAGTGAACGGTCGCATTTTTGCAATTTCGAGAAAATTTGAAAATTCGTCGAGTTTTTGCATCGTAGAAAAACGTGAAATTCATAAAAAATCATTTTATCGCAAAAATTTGCAATAATGAGCTCGATTCTCTTTGAAATGCGAACTGAATAGAAATTTTCTTCATTATTTGCCCAGTAAATGGTCGTATTTTTGGAATTTTGAGAAAATTTGTAAATTCTTCGAGACTTTGCATCACAGAAAATGGTGAAATTCATAAAAAAATCATTTTATCGCAAAAATTTGTAACAATCAGCTCGATCCTCTTTGAATGGCGAAATGAATAGAAAATTTCTTCATCATTTGCCCAGGAAATCGGCGTATTTTTGGAATTTCGAGAAAATTTCCAAATTCGAGTTTTCGCATCAGAGAAAAAACGTAAAATTGATTTTATCGCGAAAACTTGTAATAATCGGCTCGATTCTCTTTGAAATGCGAAATGAATAGAACATTTCTTCATTATTTGCCCAGTAAATGGTCGAATTTTTGGAATTTGGAGAAAATTTGTGAATTCGTCGAGTAAATTCTAAATTATGAGGAAAAGATGAAAAATTTGTTGGTTCCTAACGCAGTGTGACGGCCCAGCTTCACGAATCGTTGATTCTCGATTACGGCAGTACCCTGATGAGTAATTCGTCTTTATGGCAATGTGGGGCAAGCTATTTGGAACATTGTTCGATGCAAGGTGCAGCTCGATTAGAGACACTTTTACAATCGCTTCCGTTGGGCCCTGAAGCGAGAATAAACAAAATAATCAGTGTAGCGAAGAAAAATAATATGAACAACGTTGGTAAGATTTCGCAATCGCCCACCCGATAATTACAGAGGCAAAAATTCGAGTGGAAAGATTAACATTTTGGTTTTATTTAGTAACGAGCATCTGCAAAATCCAAGGGATGAAATGCATCCGTCGTGGGCGACTCGGAAACGCTCTTGCTTGGGCTTTGAAAGCTCAGGATGGTGATTTCGCGACATACATTGCCGATCAATTCCTCCAACTTTACGCCAACGGAGGCGAGTTGGAATGTCGCGACATGCTCGAGAATCTTGGCCCTTGTATGCTCATCAGCGACAGACTCACTTTCCTTGGCAAATACTACGAATTTCATCAAATGTACAGCATCGGAGAGTTCAAAGAGGCTGCGAGCTTACTCGTTTCTCTCCTCGTTTCAAATCTCACTCCAAAATAGTGAGTTTTTATTTTCCTTCTTTACCCAATTTAATCTTTACACTCTTCTTCATTTTATTTCATGAAAAAAATTATAAATAATCAATATCAAATAAATAAAAATTATTTACTCAATTTTTATTGAATTAAAATTAATTTTAATTTAATTATTTTAAAAAATAAATTCAATAAATTAATTCAATAAATAATTGCAATTAAAATTAAAATTAACAAATTATTAAATTAAATTCATCAAAATAGTAAAAACAATAAATAAACAAATGAAATTTGCATTGCATGACATGAGTTTTTGCAAAATATTGTCCCGAAATGCTTCGGGAGCTTGCGCGAGACTTTCTGAAAAATTGGCCAAAGTTGTTAAAATCAATTTTCAACGCGTCGTTTTGAAAATTCGATCAAGATTTTTTCCCACTCGTTAAAAATCAACTGAGGCGCGAAACTACGGCTTAATATTTTTTGCACGTAATTTTTTCAATATTAAAGAGCAGAAATTACGATGAGAATGATTTTTTTGGACTGGAAATTTGTTCCTGAATTTAGTTAACGAGTTTGTCAATCCATTTGCTCATTTTTTCTGGTTTGTAATCCTTGATTTCTCTTTGTGAACGCAGCTTCTGGTCCATCCTGTTGACCGACGCGATACCGATGCTGGAAGCCGAAGAGATTGTTCTATCAGCCGAGGACAGTTTCGAGCTGATGCGGTGCGTCGAAGAGCACGGCGACGACACGAAATTCCAGGACAAAATAGAGATTTTTAGACTGGGCGTAGCTCGAAATTTAGCTCGAGCATTGATCACGGAAGGTTGTCGAGCAGATTTTTGAATAAATTCCAAAACCCGACGATTCTCCTATTCGGGCCGGATCTTGATCACGGTATGCTCCTAAAATCCTATTTTTTTTACAATTCTTTCTCAATCATCAACAGTGCAGAAGAAAGTTCGAGGAAAGGAGAAATAAATGTTTGATTGGGATCCATTTATACGATCTTTTGATTTTTCCATAATTCGTCGATATTTCGAATCGCTGGATCGCGAATCATCGATTTTTTTTCAGCCACAAAGCTCAAGAACTCGGGAAATTCGAAAATTAAGAAATATCGAAATTTTATCTTTCCTGGAGACACTGGGTCAATTTGACCCGGACTGTGAGCATATTTTGCAATGAAATACACTCTGGGTCAAATTGACCCGGTATGGCGACCAAATGGTCTGAAGTACCGAATTCGTATAGTGTTGTAATTGCCGAATTCGGATTTAATGAGTTTTTTCAAATTTTCCATGAATAATAATTAGCGAGAAAATTTTTATTTCATTGATTTTGTTTCCCATGGAATAAATAAGCGGAGGAAAACGTTTGCATCGACGTTGGAGCTCGGATCTGAGAAAACGTAATTCGATACTAAGTGGCGAGCGTGTCGTAATGGCAGGACCGATTAAACGGCCACGAATCGGCGGTTTTGTCGGCACAACTTTGCTAGAGATACACATTGAACAATTCGATATCCGGTGCCAAGGCCTGAACGCCGCATCACTTACTACGTCACTATTTACCTTCGGATTGCTTTATTTTTTTCCCATCGAGTATAAAAGTGAAGCGGAGCGAGACGGAAACGTCGAGAGTTGCTGTTCAAATCGTGCATAAACTTGGCGGCTATTTCGTCGTCGTTACTAATTCATATTTCCGGTAAAATTCAACGAAAAGAGTTCGACCTAGGCGCATTTTTTTCGTTCATCAATGCAGGACCACGTGAGCTCGGAGGAATTTTCGCTCAAGGTCAAGAAGTCAGTCCGAAATGCGGTAAAACGGTAAAAACAACGGGAAAGAGAAAAGGCGCGAAATTCAAATTCACCGGGGGTTGTTTTTAACCCCAGGCTACCGTTTCAAGGTTAATTAATCAAGTTACGTAATTCAATTGATCCGTTTGCTGAATGGAACCGAATCGATGGATTCTTGCGTGTAATGCTCGTTTATACGGAGTGCGTTCGGATTTAGTACGCTTTTCTACCGCGTGGGCGCCACAATCGCTTCAGTGAATCTCTCGCACTTCCAAAATGGAGTCCACGTGCGGGGTTTCGTGCGGAATCTCGCGCTGTTAAAATCCTCGGTTTCTTCGCTCGCATCAATTGTCTTGATAATTCAACAACTTTCTCCGCGGGATTATTGGAGCGTGGAAAAAAGTTTGCGAGGACTTTTTCTTTCACGTTTTCTCAAACGATCACGCAGCTCAAAGTTTTCACTCGATATTTTTGACAGTTCGTATACGCGCGCGTCTCCGCATTATCAATATACATATATATTTATTCCGGTCGAAATTTTTGAGAATCAATTGAAACCGCTCGAGCCAAACGCTTATCGTAATCGAACTGACAGCTCGGAACGTTCATTCTTCATCACGTTTCAAAACATTCGCTTATCGCGAGCGACCGACCAACTGGAATGTGTGTTTTCGTAGCAGACTAAAAAATGCATTTCGTTGATCAAGTTCAAGGTGACGAGTGGGATTTTAAAAGTCAAAATGAAAAGTGCGTGGACCGCAGCTTTTTTTTAACCTTCCTCGATCCTCATAGTGGACAGACATTTCTGTCAAATGTCGATTTCGCAAAGAGAGGAAAGAACTCGTGTTAACCATGGCTCGATGAATTCGAAGGCTCGAAAATAACAAAATTCTCCTGTTTTTCGAGTCTTTACATCGACGAGGGTAAGTCCACAATATTTCGCTATCGTTATGACGCGTAATTGTTTACGATTGTTGAGTTAATTTATCCAAAACAAAACATAAACTTTATCTCGGACGAGAAAAATCGCAAATTCCTCCGAATTTTTAATCACGATCGAAAACGATCCTGATATTTTTAATAATTCAGTGGAAATTTTTCTTTGCATAGTTAAACAGTCAAATGTGGAAAAAAAGGTTTGATATGGTGTCAATATTAATCGTTGATGAATTGAATCGTTTTTTTTTGTACCACCGCCACTTGTTTTTTGGATTTTCGCACCCCGCAGCTGCACTATCTTTCGGATAAACTTTCTATCGACACAAAACAAGCATTAAAACGAGTAGTTCATTGTTAGCCACTCCAGAGTGCAGCAAACGTTGCCCATTTTGATTCCCGCTCGTAGCTTTAACGACACCTGGAAATTCTGAAATTACGCCAAAGTTCACGATACTGAAGTTGGCGTCGTCGGAGCCTGACAAAAAGTATTTCATTGGCTCGCCATTTTTGAGATTTTCACATCGATTTTATTTGCAAATAATCGTCCGGATGGAAACTGGATGTTAATTTTTGTCGCTGCTTTGGAAAAATAATTAAGAAACTTGGATTCGGATGCAAATTTCAAGGTCGTCGTGATGGAACAAAAAATATTTGTTTTTTATGGACGATTCGGTCGATTTTGAAAATCGTGTCAAAATTTTTTGGGGCGATTTACTTTTTGCATCTGAATATTGAGATTTTCACGTCGATTTTATTTGCAAATAATCGTCCGGACGGAAACTGCATGTCAATTTTTGGCGCTGCTTTGGGAATATAAAAAAAAATAATGAATTCGGATGCAAACTTCGAGATGAGTCTGAAGTTTGCAACGTTGGAATGCAATGAAAAATATTAATTTTTAGTTCAATTTTTCAAAATGATCTAAATTTGAAATGCGACATGAATAGAAAATTTCTTCATTATTTGCCCAGTGAATGGTCGTATTTTTGGAATTTCGAGAAAATTCGTAATTTCGCTCTTTTGCATGAGAGAAAAACGTAAAATTCATTTAAAAAAAATCATTTCATCGCAAAAACTTGTAACATTCAGCTCGCAAACGAAAAATATTAATTTGTAGTTCAATTTTTCAAGCTAATTTACTTCTCAGTGCGCAAACCTGATGATTTTATCATCGTGAATGGATTTTGCATTTGCATAACGAACTTTGGCCTAAAAAACGAAAATTTCGTTCCAACGATGCAAATTTCAACGTCGTACTTTGAGGTCATTTTGTCAAGGTCAACTTTTGGCGCTGGTTTGGAAAAATTGAAAAAAATAATGGATTTGAATGCAAACTTCAAGGTCGCGTTGTGATGGAACGAAAAAAATTGGTTTTTATTGATGATTCGGTTGATATTGAAAATGACGTTGAAATTTTTCGAGGCGATTTACTTTTTGCATCCGAATATTGAGCTTTGCCGTAGAGAAAAAAAAAATTTGGCCGCATTGCGAATGAGCAGGAGGAAATAAATACGAAACGTTGTTTTTTTGGCAGTTCGTACTTCGACGCGATGGAAGATTACACTCCGGTAGACGAGGATTTCCCGGGGCGACTGTTGCACCAGGCGGCGTTGTGGGACAACGCAGAATTGCTGGAGGATTTGCTGCGCGGTGAACATTCGCAATATATCAACAGTCAGGACTCCTGGGGCCGGACGGCGTTGCACGCAGCGGCGATAACGGAGAATTCTCGATGCCTGGGAGTGCTGTTGGGGTGCGGAGCGAATCCGAACATTGCGTGCGGTCCGCGAGGCCAATACAGGACGGCGTTGCACGTTTGCGCGGAGCACGGGCATTGCTGGAACATTGAAAAGCTGCTGGAGCACAAAGTGGACCTGACGATTCGCGATGGCAACGGTTTGACGCCTCTGGACATCGCGGCCAAGAGCCAAGATGGAAAATGTTTGGAAATGTTGAAAAGAGCCGAGGAGACTTACGAATTGGCTAGACAAGCGACGCACTCGCGTCTCCGAGCGGCTTGTCTTCAAGGAGACATCGTCGCAGCGAGAAACATCATTCAAAGCTGCTCCGAAGACCTGGAAAACATTGTAAACATGTCGCTGAACGGAGCCAACACTTTGCTTTTCGTTGCGTGCGAAATGGGCCACCGAGACATTGTGCGATTGTTGTTGGACCACGGAGCGGATTGTCGAGCTCATCAAGTAACAAAATACTGTCCTCTTTACATCGCTTGTTACAACGGCAAACTGGAAATCGTGGAGCTGTTGCTTCGTCATTTTCCGAAGCAGATTCAATCGACGACGGTGGAGAAATGGTTGCCGATTCATGCAGCGACGATAAACGGTCATCACGGGATCGTCGAGTATCTTTTGAAATTCGATTATCCATCGCACGTTTGCCAAAGATACAAAGATCCGAGTGGAGATTACGAGTACGAAATGGCTTACGACATAAACGCTCAAGACGTAACAGGCCAGAGCGTATTATACATCGCGAGCATGCTCGGAAACGTTAAAATCGTCGAGACGCTTTTGAATCATCGAGTGAAATCGCGCAAAATCAAAGATGACGAGACAACCGGAAATGGGAGCACGACGCAGCCTTTGCCAACGTCGAAACGGCGAATTTCCAGCGGAATTCAAAGACTCATGTCGAGTTTGAACTTCCGGAGCAAATCGTACGACAGGAAAGACGAAAATTGCACGAGCCCGTTGAATCTTGATCTGTTTTGCAACAACAGCACGGAAACGGCTTTGCACGCGGCCGTAAAAGCCGGTCACACGGAAGTGGTCGCGGCGCTTTTACAGGCCGGAGCGAATCCGAACTTGCAGATCCGTGTGGCCAACGAGGTCGATCCCGAATCGATCGATCTGACGGTCCTGACGATAGCGTGTCACAATCGCGATGTCAAAATCGCCGACTTGTTGCTCAAGCACGGAGCGGTCGACAACGAATGCAAAGCTTTGAAAATCGCGGCGCAAAATCGCGACGAAACTCTCACTGCAAAATTGCTCTCGACGAAGGCGCATCCGGACTCGGAATACAAAATAAACAAAAAGGCCATGACGGAATCGACGCAAACTTCGCATTTCTCGGCGTTATCGAGCTTCGGAAACGTGACTTATCCGTCCCTGTTTCCCAACACACCGACCATGATCAATTGGCACGACCAACAGTGCAGATTGTCGCAAATTCGTTCGCAATGGTTGATCGACGCTGTTTTGCACGTCAACAAAAAGCTCAGCTCAAAAAACAACGATCTGGCGCTTTACGCGATAACGAGAATCGACATTTCCCAAAATTCCATAACTTCGGTACCGTCGATGATTTTTTATCTGCAAAGCTTGCGGTACCTCAACATGGCGCAGAACAAAATTGACACGTTGAGTTCCGAGACGAAGAATCCACGCGACAAGCTCGCTCCGGTTCTGGAGGAAATGTATTTGCAGGATAATCGGCTCGAGCAATTGCCCGAGTTTTTAATGAGTTTGCCGGCCCTGGAAATCATGGACGTGTCGAACAACAAACTTCAATGTTTACCGAACAATTTGTGGCGTGCGCCAAAGTTGAAAGAGCTGAACGCGTCGTTCAATCTTTTGCGAGATTTGCCGAGCCAGGCGTCGCAAAATATATCGAGGAAATCGCAGCGAGAAGATTCTCTGAGCAACAGTCCAAGCTCGAGAAGTTTAGCCTCGCAAATGACTTTGCCGCGCGACGATTCCGGGGAATTCGACTCGTTTACCAAGCTGGCGAACGCTCAAGCGATCCAAATGGAACGTCCTCACGTGTGGACGAGCTCGGTTCAAGTTTCCGAGAAACATTCCGACGACGGGGAACAACCAGGCGCGCGTTCGGCTCTGGCCTCGTTGAATCTTGCTCACAATCTTTTTACAGCCGTTCCGGTCGCTCTCCCGTGCCTGGCAGTGAGTCTCGTGAGGCTCAACATGGCGTACAACTCGCTAAGATCGATGAGCCACATCACATCGTATCCAGCGAGTTTGAAGCAACTGGATTTGTCCAACAACCAAATATCGTGTTGGCCGAGTTTGCCGCAGGTCGATGGCTCGGCGGACTCGATGGAACAAGCCTCGACGGCTTGTTATTGTCCAGCGACCAACGTCCAATCGCCGATCGTGCCGAACAACCGACAAACAACGTCGTCGCTTCGCGACGTCGTTTTAATGAGCGTTTGCACTCACAGACGACATTTGAGGCTGGAGAATCTTCGCACGTTGATCCTGGCGAACAACATGCTCACGCGGATCCAATTGACTTCGGTCGACGACGGAGAATCGCCGAATTTAGAGGAGGAAAGTATCGATCGCGACACGAAAATCACGTGCACAGGATCCAAACTTTATCTTCTTTTTCCCAACGTCAGCATGCTCGACGTGAGTAACAATCAATTGCGCGAAATCCCATGCAACATTTACGAGCTCTCGAATCTTTCCGTTTTAAACACGAGCGGCAACAGCGAGATCACGGAATTGCCACCGCAAATGGGTTTGCTCTCGCGTCTCTGGAACCTCAACACTCAAGGCTGCAGGCTCCAAGAGCCCTTGAAGTCGATGATCGAATCAAAAAAGTACAAAACGATGGACGTGGTCGGTTACTTGAAATCGATCCTGGAAGACGCGAAACCGTACGCGCGAATGAAGCTGATGATCGTGGGAATAGCAGGAATCGGTAAAACGAGTTTGCTCGAGCAATTGCGTCAAGAGGGCGAAGTTCCCAACAAAAAACGTTCCTCGGAGCACTGGGCCAAGCGAATGGGCAACAAAAACATAAACGCCAAGACTGCGCGAGGCACGACAATCTCTACGGTCGGTGTCGACATCGGCGACTGGGTTTACGAGAAAAAAGTTCGTGGCCAATCGTCTCACGGGCCGGTTTACTTCAGAACTTGGGATTTTGGCGGCCAAAAAGAATATTACGCGACCCACCAATATTTTCTTTCCAAACGAAGTCTCTACCTCGTGGTATGGCGAATAACCGACGGTTTTAAGGGGGTCAACGAGATTTTTCAATGGCTGGTAAACATTCAGAGTCGTGCGCCAAATTCGCCGGTTATAATCGTCGGGACTCATTACGACGTGACGAACGAGCAAAGCGAAATATTCCAACAATACATTCGCGACAAATTTATCAACGTGGTGGACGCGGAAAAATGCGGTTTGCCAAAAGTCATGGAAACCATCGAAATAAGTTGTAAAACACGTCACAATATAAAAATGTTGTGCAATTTGATTTACGACGTTGTTTTCAGTCTCAGGTCGCCCGGGAGCAAGGAACTTCTTCTGGAGCAGCGAGTCCCAGCGAGTTATTTGGCGCTGGAGGACGTGGTCGTGCAATTATCGCAAGACCGTAAACTGACCGGTTGCGATCCGGTGTTGAAGGCCGACCAATATTACGCCGCGGTGAACAACGAGTTGGCCAAGTTGCACAGATCGTTTCGTGACCCGGCGGAATTGCATCAGGCGACGTTGTTTTTGCACGAAAACGGAATAATTTTGCATTACGATGACGCAACTTTGAAGGATCTTTACTTTTTGGATCCCCAATGGCTTTGCGACATGCTCGCGCACGTTGTCACGATTCGGGAAATAAATCCGTTCGCCAGATCCGGAATTATGAAGCTGGACGACATTCAGCACGTTTTTAAATCGTCGACGATATCGACGATCGACACTCAAGGCTACATCGTAAGTTTGTTGAACAAATTCGAAGTCGCGCTCACGTGGGACTATCGCACGCTCTTGATCCCGTCGCTGCTGCCAACCGAGGAGGATTTATCGCGAAGCAATCAGTTGATCAAAGTGCCGGTAAAGACACGAGGCTGGCACGTGAGATCGAAGAAAATAACGTCGCCAATGTTTTCGTGTCCGTCGAGCGGCGGCGGCGAAAAAATCAAAACCGAGTGCGTTTTGACGTCGCGATCCCAGCCGGATTGTTCGGTGACGAGACTGCTCCTCATGTCTTATTTCCCAAGTGGATTTTGGTCGCGCCTGATAACTCGGATCCTCGCGGATGACGCGATCGTCGAAATCGTCATGTCGTTTCTGGCGCCTTTCAAGGACTTTGTCGACGACAATATATTCGCGAGCCTTTTGGACACTCACGCCGAATGGATTCTCTGGCAAACGGGCATCGAACTTCGTTACGCCGGCATCACTTTGCTCAGGCTCAAAGAAGTCAATTGCAGCGTAAAAAACTCGCCTTACGATTACAGACAATACAAATTCAAACTGAAACAAGATGGAATTTGGTGCACGGTCGATTTGAAGAATTCGGCCATTTTAGAAATTTGGTTTCCGGTCGATACTCTGGTCATTAAGCAGCCTATTTTGTCCGACTCTCCGGACGACGAGCCAATGGGATATCAGGCCATTGTCGTCGAGCCTAAAACCGAGAGCATGCCCCAATTGTTGGCTCTCATCGTCGACCACATTGACATTCTCCTTGAAGATTGGTACCCGACCTTGGGAACCCGTTTCGTCCACACTTCCGAGGGCAAACTTTTGGTAACTCGATTGATTCCTTGTCCACGTTGTTTGCTCAACAATGTCGAGCTCGACGCGGAGACGAACGAGCCAGAGTCCCATACAAATGAGGAAACGAATCGTAATTGCATAAACCGCGAGAGACAGAGTCAAGACAGTTACAAATCGGACGGAGACAGCGGAGTCGGTTACGACAGTTCGCAATCGAGCAGAATGCCCTCGCTGGAGGGTCATCCAGACTTTGCAAAGCAGTTTTCACAGAGCGAAGAAATTCTGGCGTATTCGTGGATGGTCGAGGAATGCATTTTGTCGGCTTACAGCAACAAAACGATCGCGTGTCCTCGACATTCGGAAATTCCGTTGTCGCACGTTGCTCCGGACATAATTTTTATGGATCTCGGTGCAAAACATTTGATCAAATCGGAGGATATTAAGCGAGGCAAAATGTTGGGTCGTGGAGCTTTCGGGTTTGTTTTTAAAGGCACGTGTCGATTGCCCGGATCTTATACGCGGGTCGACGTCGCCATGAAAATGTTACAGCCCGTTCCTCCTGGCCCGAATTCCAAACAATCGGCCGTACTGGCTTACAAAGCTGCGCAGAGCAAATGGGATCGCGATCCCTTGCAATACGCCTGCAAAGCTTATTGCACAGCGCGCCAAGAACTCAACATACTTTTGACTCTGAGACACGTAAACATCGTGCCTCTAGTCGGCATAGTCATAAGTCCTCTCGCTCTTGTTCTAGATCTCGCTCCGGAGGGGGCCCTGGACGTAGTGCTCAAGAATTATCGACGTTCCGGTGGCAAGCTCGACTCGTACACGCTGCAGGCGATAATTCTCCAGGTGGCCAAGGCCGTCGAGTATTTGCACCAGCAGCACGTCATTTATCGGGATTTAAAGTCGGAGAACGTTCTAGTCTGGCAAATGCCTTTGCCTTTTCAAGAAAATCCAGATTATCCGTGTCACGTCAAAGTTGCTGATTACGGAATTTCCAGACAAACTTTACCCTCGGGCGCCAAGGGCTTTGGGGGCACCGAAGGCTTCATGGCCCCGGAAATCATAAAATACAACGGCGAAGAAGAATACACGGAAAAAGTCGATTCTTTCTCGTTCGGAATGTTCATTTACGAGCTTGTCACACTCAGACAACCTTTTGAAGGTCACGAGGCGGTCAAAGAGTGTATCCTCGAAGGGGGCAGACCTTCGTTGACTTATCGCGAGACCCTGTATCCCTGTTACGTTCTCGACTTGATGGTGATTTGCTGGTCGCAGAATCCCAAGGATCGTCCGACTGCGAGCCAAATTGTGTCGATCGCGTCAGCTCCGGAGTTCACGCATCTCGTCGACGTGACTCTGTTGACGGAACGGACCCACGTGACCGCGATAACAACGACCTCGAGGCCTCTGGAGGACGGGGCGACCGGAGACGAGATTTGGCTCGGTCACAACAACGGCGAGGTCGATATGCTGCTGGGAACTCAAAAAGGCTGGCTGCAGCACGTCAGAATCGAGACTCCGGTGATTCCGTACGCGATGTGCGGGCTCGACGGTTACGTTTGGATCGGCGACAACGTCGGCCAGATCCACGTTTATCTTGGCAGCAATTTCGGCTGCGTTGGCAGTTACAATCTCGAGCCTGATCACAGCAAAGAGTCCAAGGTCGTCGGGCTCGTCCACGTCGAACAACTCAAACAATTCGCCGTTGCTTTGCACAGCGGCAAAATTTATTTGCTCTCGAATACTTTCACGCAAATGAAAAAAACGGAAATCGAAACGAGCGCTGCTGATAATGTGAAAACTTATTCGCTCGCTGCTGTCCATCGCAAACGGAGGATCGTCGAGCTCTGGACGGGACAGAGTTTCGGAAGGATTTCCGTGCATATCCTTAAAGATGGAAATCTCGTCGATTCCCTCCAACTTTTTCACACCGCCGGCGAAAATGCCAGCAAAAATCTTTTCGCGACTTATATTCTTAGCGCCGATACGAGCGTCCTCAGCTACACTTATCCCGGCTGCATCGTTTATCAATGGGACGTCGAGACCCGCCAGCTCATCAACAAACTCGACATGTCGAAACTCGTGCCCTGCTCCGAGAGTCTCAAGTCCATATCGATCGAGGAAAACCTGACGACCGAGCGATGCCAAGTCACTGCTCTCGAGGCTTGTTTCGATCACGTTTACATCGGCACGACCTGGGGCTGCGTCGCCGTCGCCGAATGCAACTCCCTCAGACCCATCACCGTCTTTCGACCCTTCGAAGGCAAAGTCAGCCAAATCATCGCCTTCAAATCCAACGACAAAAAAAAACTCGCCCTCGCTACCGTTGGCCAAGGATATCGCAGCTTGATCTCACGCTACACCGACTATCCTGTCGATTCCTTGGTCGCCGAAGATCTCAGACACAACATGTACACGCTCCTCTGGAAATCCGAACATTGGTCCGCCGCATAAGCTTCCGCGCGTACGTTTCACCATTTTTTACATCCTCGCGCCAACATTTTTCACAATTCAGATCGTAAAACTTGGCCAATATCTCGAAAATTTCAAATTCCTTCGTAACGCCACGAATTGCATCATTTTTTCTGATTTTTCCAACCGTTCTCGGCTCCTCCGGGTCTTTTGGACCCGGGCAACAATTTTTTTTCGCAAATTTTGTTTTTCAAAACGTTTTCAACACAATGAAACCAATGCAAACGACTAAAAATTGGGAAAACGTGAAGTAGACTCGATGGAGAGTATTTCAAAATTTTTCCGCATTTTTTTCTACCCAAATCCGCGAGGTACAAGTCGCGGGACGGAGAAGACAATTTGAAATAATTTTTTTAATCGAATTAACGCCCCGCTGGATCATATGGCTCTCTCGGACCCAAGCGACAACTTTTTTTCCCTCATTTTGTTTGAGTATAAAAATTGGGAAAACGTTGAGTAGAATCGATGGAAAGTATTTCGCACATTTTTTAGATTTTTTTTCTTCAAATACGTGAGATCCCGGTCGCAGGACGAAAAACGGTAGTCGAAACTGCATTTTCAAACGATTTTGAAAGGAAATTCAAAAAAAAAAACGAGATACACGATCCGAGAGATCGATAAGAATCCAGGAAAGTTGATACGAGGACATTGCTCATTTTGTTTTTTTTTTTTTTACAAATTTTTAGCATCGTTATCAAAATTTCAAGACGGTCGCGGATTTTTCCAGATATTTTCAGAGGCTGAGGGACGTAAATGTTGGAAAAAAAAGAGAATCTTCCGGGGCATCGAGGAGAAACTCATTTTGCTCATTTAACTCATTTTTTTAATTTCTACAAATTTTTAGCATCGATATTGAAATTTCAAAACGGTTTTGCAAAGGTCTCAGATTTTTTCTAGATATTTTCAGAGGATCAGGAACGTAAATGTTGGAACAAAAAGAGAATCTTCCGGGGCATCGAGGAGAGTGGGGGACAGTAAATTTTTGCACAATCCACTTGACGAGCAATACGAAATAAATTGCTGTCCCTTGTTGAGCACGAGAAAATAGTCAAAACTTGGCTTCCAGATAAAAAATAAGGCTTCGAAGAAAAATAATGAATTGCGAAGCTTTTGGATGGATTATTTTTGATTATTTATTCACAAAGATGCAAAAACACGTACCAGGAGTGCTTTATGGTGCAAAAAGTCCACTCGTGTAAAGGAGACACGAGTATTACGATGAGAAAAAGAAAAATGCAATTTATGGAATATAAAAAATATAATAATTCGAAAAACGTCCAGATCACACGACGATCCACGCGCGATTATCGCATCGAGGGATTATGGGCCCGAATTATTTGATTTTTCTCGAAAACACCGAGAAATTTATTTAAAACAAAAATCGACGAATTCGAGACGAAAAAAATTCATTTCGTGACTCATAATCCGTCGTTTCTCTTGCCTCGTTGTTTTTTTTTGCCTAAAAAACGCTGCCAGGGACATTTTAATTGTTTATTTAATGAATTCCTGGCTAAACATGACTCGCGGTGCTTTTGTCAGGTTCTTTCGATAATTTTTCACGATATTCAACAGTCACGTTGACAGAACGATAATTTATTATTTATTTTATTTATCAAGACTTTAATTCGTTATTTATTATTGACGAGTGCGAATGAATGAAAATAATTACGATTTAGAGGACAAGCGAGAATCGTAAACTCGGTTATTCCGTTCTCGTGATCTCTGACGATGAGAATTGCGAAAGGAAGGAGCAATTTTTTTACATTATTGATAATTAGCGCGCTGAATGATGGAGCAGTCAAAAAATGCAGCATAGATTTGCTAATAGTGGTAAATTAAAATACGGGTCAAATTTATAACGTAATTGAAGGGAAAATCGTTGAATTATCGTCGACAGTAAAACAAATTAGGGCATTTGAGAATTGCCCGGACTAAAAACGTTCGTAACTGACGAAACGACAACAAAAAGTCGTAAAAACTCGTGTAGATTTAAGAAAAAGCGTCACTTTTGCGTCCCGAACAAATGCTATATTGATAATGTGATACGTAATTGTATAAATTTAAGAATTCAACTAAAATCCAGTTCCAAGAACGTCCTTCGAAAAAAAGTAGGCAAAAAACCTGAATTTTCAATGAGCAACAACAAAAAACTGCAATTATTAATTTCTCGATGCAGTTTCTTGGACGTTGACGAAAAAAATTGCAGTTTTGATCGTGCGACTTGAAAAGTTGGATTTTTCGTTAATTTCGAGTGCCTCGAAGCACGAAAACGAGGGTTGTAACTTTATTTAGAATCTAATTAATTGTAGCGCGATGAAAAATTATTTCATTTCCAGTTCAACTCGACTCAAGCGCACTCTCGCTTTTTTGACTCTCGTTATTCAAAGTCCACGTGGTCTCTGATGCACTAATCGATCAAAATAAATTATCAATATTTTACGATTTACGATATAGCATTATTTATTACTCTAAAGATTCGAGATTTGCTACGTGCTGCGAAAACAGCGAATACAGATTTGCTTGTTGTCGTGTAATTTGGCTTTTACATCGAGGTTCCAGAAATAAATATTTTTTACAGTAATAGTTTTATTGACAGGACAATTTACAGGAGAAAACCGACGTAACGTGTCGAAAGAGACAATTTTTACGAATTCTTTCGATCGCCACGAGAAATTGCGAAAAAAAAAAATTCGCAGCGCCACGAAGATTGGTGGGAAAAAATGGAACTAAAGAAATTCCTCGATCTACAATGTAAATCCGTTTTTTTTTTTCAAATACTTCGCGGAACCGTGAATGGCAAAAGAAAAAGAAAAAAATGTCCACGTGCATTCCCACGAATTATAAAACTTTTTGATTTTCCAGCGACTCGATCGAGAAATTCGTGAATTTCGATGAAAATTCATACGCAGTAAGTTCGAGAAATCACGTGAATGAAAAATTCCCAAATAAACGATCACGAACACGAAAGAATTCGAGAAAAAAAAGATTTTTTCGATACCTCACGAAAGTTGCCCCTGAAAGAGTAAAACGTTCCGTTTTTTTTTTTTTTTAATAATCATGCCTCCGTGGAACAAAGTCCCAATTTACTCGTATGTCGTTTATACAATTATTATTATTACTACCAATTCGTACCTGTATATATAGATAAACGTAAATATTATATTCACGAGCAAAACACGAATAATTATTACCAAAGTCCCTATTGGAAAGTGGTTGTTAAATGTATCGATATATTGTCAAATATAACAAAACTGTTGACAGAAAAAACACATCGTCTTAATAGTACGAAACATTCGCCTTGTTCCGATCGTAGAATTTTAGAGTCATTTTCGTGGATATCGAAATAATGAATTAAGATGAAACGTTGGTGAATATTTTGACTGTATTTAACCGCGCGTAGAAAGGCAACTTGGAGTCGAAAACGATCACAGGCGACTGAAAATCTCGTTCTCCCGTTTTTTCATCAATTTACCGCATTTTTTTTACTAATTATTCGACTTGAAGCGAAATTGGCCCAGGCTCACGTGATCCTGCAGTAAAAAGCGAAAATTCTGAGCCCAAGTTGAAGACTTTTCGTAAAATTCGACCGGAGATGTGAATTTTTCGAAATTGGGCTCATTTACGAGTAAAAAAAAATGAGGTTATCGTGTTAGAGTTAAAAATTTGACGAAACGTCAAACGAAAAACGTTTTCGTAAGAAAAATACGCGTCAGTTTCGTCCTGGGGGCGACAAAAATGTTGAGGATTGTTTTTTTTTAACCAATTTATTGTTAAAGTTGCGAGTTTTTAGTCACGAGTAAATTTAACCATGTGACACATCGAGCGTAACTGCATGCAGTTATTCTTCAAGGTCATACAAAGGTCATGCGTGGTACAAGCGACACGTGACTGCTCCGAGGACTCAGCTGTTGGTTTTTCGTGAGTTGAAATTTTTGCCACGAGATGTCGCCAGCGTGAGGATAAAAAAATGGTAAAAAAAATGTAAAAACAAAATGGCCGCCGAAAATGAGAATCGGACAAGTTGACAGTGTCATGGCGACACCGCCGGACGAGTACGTGGCTCCGTTACAGCCGGCAGAGAGTTATAACGGCGCGAAAACCGATAATTACACTTGGTCGCAAAGTATAAGTGACCTTGACGTTATTGTAAATGTGCCTGAACACATAAGAGCTCGGAATGACCTGAAGGTCGATGTCTCCGCGACCAAGATCAAGGTCCAAGTTTTGAAAAATATTTCACACGCGGATCAACGTCAGAATCGAATTGACGACGATTCCAAGACACGTGAAAGTCCCGACGAGTGGACAACCATTTTTCAAGGTCAATTCAGCTTTCCGATCAAAAAGAATCAACATTTCTGGTGTCTGACCAGCGGAAAGCGTGTCGATGTAAATTTAAACCCAAAATTCAACCTCAATTTTCACCGCCGCCACAAAATATTCTCGTAACTTTCCCCATCTTTAGATTCACTTGGAAAAATGCAAAGATTTTTGGTGGCAAGCCTTGATAATCGGTGAGAAAAAAATCGATTTAACCAAGATCGATTGCTCGCGAGATTTTCACGATCTAACCGAACAAGAGCGAATGAAAATCCACGAATTAATTCACCAAGAACGAATGAAACGAAACAAAAACAATCGCAACACAAAGTAATCGTTGTTTTCAAATGCGAACGAGATTTTTCACGAAGAAAATGAAAAAATTTTCGAGTTTCCATCGCGTCCAAACGCAGCGAAACGTTTTGTTGACTTTGACCTTCAAAAATTACGATCAATCGAAAATTTCCATTCGACACGAACGATCAAATCTTGAATATCTTCATCGACTCGTTCGCGATGTAAAAATGAAGAATAAAATTCTAAAATATAATAATAATAATAAATTTACCGGAGAAACGCAAAACTCGTTTTGCACACATTTTGTTTTCGTTTATTTTTCATTGTTTGGCTTGATTGAATTTTATGTTTGCCGATTTCACATTAAACCGGTAAAGCAAGTGTCGCGATCGTTATAAAAAATTCATTGGTAAACACACGGATTATTAATAGCGACAGTCGGTTTTAGAATCGCTTCGGAATTTAATGAAATTTTGTACAGATCCAGTCAGATTTTCGAGAGCCAGAAAAAAATGTTAAATTCATGAAATTCCGAATGCGAACATTTTTTTTCTGATTCTCTGTAGCCTCTTGGACATTTGATTGGAATTTTTTTCTTATGATAATCTAGCAGTGTACGAAATTTTATTAAATTCCGAACGGAACGATTAAACTTTAAAATACGAAGAAAAAATGGCTCGTTTACGAACTCGTTACGCAGCTCGTATAGAGTTTTGCCGCAAGTGCGACGAGAGTCTGCGGAATGGAAAGCGAATGTAGGAGGGCAGAATAAGTCAAGCTGCGTGGCTACAGGGTGGCCGATGCTTTCCCGCAGTTTTTTTTTCCAGTATAAAATGACGAGAGGAAAATTTGAAAGTAAATTTTCTTTGGGTCGATATTCTGGCGAAACGGTTGAGAAAATCGTGAAAATGTATAGGACCAATTTTGTAGATGATGAAATTTCCTAAAGAAAAGTCCTCGACGAAAATCGTCTGTCTGTCGTATTTTGGTCTCAAAACAGCGGCAAGAGGAGAAGCTTTCGAGTCTCGGAAAGCGAGGATGTTTCGAGGCTCTCTACAGGGCAAAGTATTGGAGATAGCGAAAATCCGTAAAGGACTTTTTTGTAGGAAATTTCAGGGGCTACAAAAAAGGTCCTATGCATTTTTGTCGTATCTCTGGTAGTTTCGACGGAATCATCGAGGAAAGTGAACTCTGTAAATTTCTCTCATTTCGATGGCGATAGACACGAATTCTGAAGACTCTGCATTCGTCGATGCACTCGCATACCCGCACGAAGTATTTCCAAACGTTCTAATTTCCACTAAACTCACGTGGGGCTCGAAAAATGTCCAAGTATACATTTTGTGTGCACTGCATCGTATTCGGTCGCTGCGTAACGCGCGCGACCGTTAGACGAGAACGAGAATCGTAGAGTTTGGAGCGAAGAAATCGTAACGTTCATGCAAAGTTGCTTTACGTGGGAAACGCTCGCCCGGAAATGACACGAAAGTTTGCATCGCGTTGGCATCCAAAGAAAAACAAATTTTAATCATTTTTTCAATAATTCAGTGGAAAAAATCGAAACATCGTCACGAAACCAATGAATTTATATTCACGAGATTCCGCAGATGGAAAAAATGGAGATTTTTCGAGCAGCGATGCGAATTCATTAGAAAATATGTTTAAGGATCGATGACGTGATAGGAAAAATATGCGGAAGACGAAATATCACAATCCACACGTTTACACGCGTATCCATATGGTTAACACGTGCGTATGGGCTCGGACACACACGCGTTATTAAGTGCAACTCTCTATACCGGTGCGAATGCATTTAGAAAGGAAAGAAAGCTTTGTCGATCGACAACTCGTCATAAAAATGATAGCCACACAATTACGAAATTTCCCTCGCACAGCCTACGCCACGGACGAACGAATTTTCGCTCGACAACTCGGGCACAGTGGAAATTCGCTGCATTACGTGACAGTGGGAGGGAAAAATGGGCAGTTAGGGAAATTGTTCGATTCCGGAAGCGAAAAGTACGTAATTATTCAGGGGCTCGCTTTTGCATCGATGTATAAAAATACGTTTATTACGAGACAACAAAAATGGCTGATTTTGCACAATTGACAAATGCGTTTTAATCGAAATTTGTTATTATTATTATTATTATTATTAAGCTCTCGGTACAAAAAAATGTTTCCAACGTTTTTGGGCTCGCTATAATCGGGAGCCGGAGCTGAAAAACGGAAAATATGGCGCAGGGTCAGAATTTCGTCACGCTGAATAAAATCGTTTATGAATTTTCGGTTTCATGACCTGAAAAATCATGAAAAATAAATAAAAACGATGAAATATCGTGCACGATCGTTTTTTTCGGTTGCGCAGGGCAAGAGAGAATGGGAAAATGGAGAGAAAAAAAAAAGAACCTGTTGTCCGTCCTCGGACGCAATAATGCGCCGAAAGTTGCAGGTGGCGCGTTGTTCCTGCGACTGAGAATTTCGTTGAAACGCGATGCGGAAAGAAAGGTCCGAGATTCCACGCACAACGAGAGTGAACGAGGCTAAAATAGCAGAGTGACCCAAAAAAAAAACTTCTCATGCGAGCGTTGTGTCGTTTTCTTACTTTCTTTGCGGAAGTTCGCGGAGCAGATTTCTGCGATTTTAGGGAATTGAGATCGTTTGACCCCGCGGAGCACATCGCAGTTTTTCCTGGGGCGCAATCGATCACTTTATTTCTCAATTTTTCCAAATGAAAATAACTGCACGAAGAATGTTGGAAAGAAAACAACGAAATCGGCTTTTTATTTTTTTTCGTTTCAAATTTCGCGCCCTTTTTTCCTTCGTTCTCCCGTTTTTTATCGTTTTACCGCATTTTTTAATCATTTTTTTACTCGAAGCAAAATAGCTCCAAGCTCACGTGATTCTGCACCAAAAAACGAAAAGAATGAGCCCAATTTGAAGCCTTTTCGTTAAATTTTACCAGAGCTACGAATTTTTTAATGTTCGGAAAAAAATATTGGCGTTCGAGGCTCATTAATTATTTATTTACATATTTAAAAGTTGGATAAACAACGTTTAACGGAAAAAAACGATATTCCTTATCGAAATCTGAGTTTGATAGTCGAGGAAGCTGAAAAAAAAGGAAGTGGAAGGCGCAGAAACGTGTGCAAGTTTCTCCGTGGCGCGAAGGGGTTGACCTAACCTCAAAAGGCAACGTAGACGCTTTTGTGTGTTTATGGGTTTGTGTACGTGCATGTGTCGCGCGTATCCGTATCTCGTGGGGGCTCCTGGGGTACGCGAGTAACGCGAGGGGCATTCAGAATGCGAGGAATTCTTGGCTTTTCTCGTGAGAGACACACGAGTCCGCGGAGGAAGGAAAGAATGAGGCAAACGAGGGAAAGGAGCGAGGCGAGGCCCGCGACGAGAGCTCCAACTTACACGCGTTTATATTACGACGTGCGAGCAACTCTCGACGACAACGATGCTCCGAGAATAGGAACAAGTAGTAAAGCAGTTGTGAGAGCCTCTCGGGCTCGCTCTATCGATGTGTAGCGAGCAAACAAGAATGAGCAGGAGAAGAAGGAGAAAAGAGGAGGAGCAAGGGAATCGAGGGATCGAGCAACGTGAGAGACGCAGCAGGTAATCCACGCGCAGCCTCTCCCTGCGATTCCTAACTGTTCTCAATCTCGCATCAAATCACAAACATTGAGAAATATCCAAAAATAACAAAAAGCATGTGTACGAAAATGATTTACAAAAAAAAAACGTCCGAATTCCAGAATCCAGCATCATTCCTTTGTGTCTTTTTCCAGAACGTGCTTTTTAGCCACGAAAACTTCGCGCGACGTCGAATCCATCGTGAAAATATACTCGAGAAATGTCGAGAATAAAATTATTTTTGCAAGAATGTCGAAATTTGTGCCTAACCTAAAAGTATTTTCCCTCGATTTCCTCATCTTTTTGTTCTTTGAAAATTTACCGAATTTAATTTCATGAAAATCTTTTTTATTTCGAAAACGTTATTGAAAAAATTGCGGGACGAATTTTTCTATGTAAATTCCGATGAGCCTCGACTTTGCGATATTTGACAGAAAAAATGACGGAAAAAGAATCGGGATCGATCGATAAGGCTCGGAATTTCAATATTTTGTTGCAAGCCGTTCTAAAGATTTCAGGTGCAGCGTTCCTTCTCAACGTTTGTGAGAAGGGGGGGGGGACGAAGGAGAAGGACTGTGTTTGAAGACAGGTTGAGAACCTGCCGGGCAAAAGGTAAAACACAGGTAATATACCTGCCCGAGGGGGTTATCCATCCCCCACTTGCTATATTTATATGTAGTTTAAGGGACTGCACAGATGTGTACGAACTGGAATATACGAAGAAATCCATTTATACGGACGAGAAATCTACCGGGTGTCTTTAGAGCGCGAAGATTGATTACGCGAGTCCGTGTCCAGAACAAAATGGCGGCTCGAAAGATCGAAAGCCTGTAGTTGATTTTATTGTCTTGCTTTTAATCGATTTTTGAGACTGGATTATCGAGGACATAAAATCCGCGGCGAGGTTTTTTGTAGGGAATTTTACGGGCTACAAAAATGGTGCTTAGCATTTTTGCTGTATCTTTGGCCGTTTGGACAGGGCGAATCGAAAAATAAGGCGAGAGATTGTTAAATTTGATTCGTGCGATGAAAACACGGACTTGAGACTTTTCGAGTGGGATTTTATGACGATATCGACGATATAAACAGTCGTTGAAAGTGTGGGACACCCTTTGTATACATTTCGCCGAGTCTCTCGCACGTTCGCGCTCAACACGAACGCGAAAACCGACCCAAGACGCTGTGTGTACGAAGGAGGGAGGGAGGGGGGCGGCGGCGAGTGGGCATTGGTTGGTGGGGCCCGTCGAGTTTCTGCTTTTCTCCTGCAGAGCCTTTTACCTCAGAAGAAGGGAGAAAACGGCTCGATCCTCGATCGCGGCGCAGTGTTTAGTCTTCGTTGAGTTGCGTCCTCGATTGCTCGAGCGAGTCTTGAGCGTTCCATAACGGATTTTCGTATTCTCGTAGCAAGTTTCCACATCCTTTGATTCCGGGGGTGCGTGTGCGTGCGTGTGTCAGTGTGTGAGTGCGTGTTGCGAGGGTGACGAGTGTTTGGAGCTTTTTCGCGAAGGAATTATTCGATCGTGATCTTTTCGAGTTCGTAGAAGCCTCGAAACGTGGGCTAATGTGTTTGTTTCGAATCGACTGTATTGCAACGTGTTACCAACCGCGAAAAGATCGAGTATCGATGTCTTGACCGAACAGACACACAAAACCCACGTGACCCGATTGTTTTTCGAGTTTCCGGTTCGTAAATTTCGTCGCGCATTCACATACGCGACTGAATAAATTCGGGGAAAAAAATCTTGAGAATAATCGCGACGATTTGTTTGTGTCTATAACACGCGCGGATGCTGCATTCGTCCTATCGCAATTCCTTCGTCTTTGTGGGCTTCGCAAAGACTCGTGAAAGTTCCCCGCGAAAGGGTGAAGACAAGAAAACCAATAAGCAAAGTGAATTTTTTGTTTTTCATTGAAAATACGTTGTTGAGGATAAATTTTAAAAATCACGATGCCTTGCTCCGCGGTCACGCTGTCCCTAGCGACCATAACCGGCATTATCGCCACAGCGCTCCTGGCGATCGCCTTCACCACCGACAATTGGCTCTACACAGAGGTCAAACGTGCCCAAATACAGGTTTGTTTTTTTTTTTACTTTCAAAAGCTCGTACTTTTCAATGCCACCACCGCGATCAAAATATTCCAGTTCTTTATCGCGAAACTAGTTCGCGACGTTGGAATTCTACGAAAAACACGATTTTCTATCCATTTTTTGTTCAATTTCAAAAACAATAACAATTTTCATACCAATTTTGTGTCTTGATCCTAAAAAAACATTGTTTCATTGTCCCGGCGAAATATTGAATCGAGATTCTCAATAAAAAACCGAATTACGTTGCATTCCAACGATGCAAACTTCGTCACCGTTCCTAGACGTGTTCAAACGTCGATTTCGATCGATGTAGAAGAAAAAAAATGCTACGACCGTAACGAGACTAATCTCCTGCGGAAAACCTTGCCGAGATGTTTCAACAAAATAAAAAAGAAACTAATTTCCGTCTCGCTAGGGGAAAATTGCTTTCTTCCTGCGCGAAGTTGTACATAAACGGGCCGGTTACTTGGGAGGATCGTGAGGCTTGTTGTGTGTATATAGATGTTGAGTTTTCCCTGGTAAATAAATGCGCTCTGTACACGACGAAGACTCTGTACATGTATAAACGTGGTTGACACGCGACAGAGTTTACAGGAAACTTGTTCAGGCAAGCGACCATGTTGAAGTGTGGATCGTTGGAATGCAACGAAAATCTACTAAATTCGTCGTGGTTTTTGAAATTGGTTAAAAGTTGCCAACTTTAGTGTCATGGCGGCCGAGAGATGCTTTTCGAGGGGGGTCGCGTCCTTGGCGCCTCCCGCGATCGAACGTTATTTTACAGTAAACAAAAATGTTGGCAACAATGCGATCGCTGCGAAGCTCGTGCACAAATACCAAGAAAACAAGAAAATTCTCGGAACCGATACTCCCTCGTAAGACCGACGTAATAAAAATGAAAAAATACTTTTTCCAAGAAATATCGGTATCGACGACTCTTCGACCGAGGATTCTCGGTATTTGTACACGAACCGCACGAGCTGCGGGCATCAAAGGTCACGCTTTGTAGCGCTTTATAATCTCCACGATATTTCCGCTCAATTTTAATCAAATTTAATCATTTAATTATAATTAACTCAATTAAGACTTTTTTTTCCATCATTTTACGCATTTTACGCAACTTGGAAATCGGTTAATCGATCCTCACTATTTCGAACGGATTATAGAAAACTCGAATCTGATATGAGATTTTTCCCTCAACCCGTTTCCCTGTGAGGACGATTTAAAGTTTCTGTGAAGTCATAAAACGCCTATTTAACTGATTATAAGAGTTCGGTAGCTTTGGCGCTACGTTTTTTTTTTTTTTTTCAAATACTTGGCGTCGAACCGCTGCCGCGTCTCTCGATTTAAAGTACCGATCGAATCCTTACGGCGTGACACGCTTGTGCTATATATACAGGTGTGTAACGCAATGAGCAATTCGAACGATCGGCATTCTTCGCCGCGCCCATTTTAGCGCGTTGACTCAACGAGTTTTGAGTTTAAAGTGTGTCCCAGTCTTGATCGGTAGCTGCATATAGCCCGGACGAACGCCAGAGATGGCGCTTTCGTTCGACTCACACGTATGCATGTGAAACTACCTCCGCGCTTCGTATATAAATATATATATATATATAGACATGTAATATTACGAAGAGCAGTGAAGGCGATCGCACGGTCTCGGCTCGGCCACTCCAACGGTACAAAACCGACGAGACGGTGCGTTTATGGGAATCGAAGCAGAGTAGAAACAGAACAAACGGAGAAAATACTTCGAAGCCTGAAGATACTCATCCTCGCGATCTCTCATAATTCACGGAAAATAAAATATCGACGATGTTGAAGTTTGCAACGTTGGAATGCAACGAAATTCTGTTTTTATTGAGGATTTTGATTCAATATTTCGCTAGTACACTAAAACCATCTTTTTTTAGGATCCAGACACAAAATCGGTATGAAGATTGTCATGGCTTTTGAAATTGAACAAAAAATTAATAAAAAATCGTATTTTTCGGTGGATTCTAACGCTGCAAACTTCAGTGTCGTCCAGGATCATTACTCAATTTTTTATTTAATCAGCTGGATTACTCAAGATGTCATTTTCATAGTTTTGTCATCGGTGTATGAGCGTGCGTGTGGAGTTTTACGTTGAAATTCAAGTTAGCAATCTGCGAATACAATTCGTCGTAAAATTATGGGAATCATCTAAAGCAAAAATCTAACATGGTGGCGCGGTTTCGTCATCACACATTCAGGTCTAGAATTGTTGGTTAAAATTTTATTGCCAGGGAAGACTTTCAGTCAAGAATCAATTTGAAAAAGTTCACGTTCTTTTTAAATTATTTTTTCTTGAATTATGCTCTTCGAACTGGTGACCACGATATTTCAATACCACGAGATCGATCGGGTCAAAATTTATGACACTGCCAACGTTTGGGTCCAGCGGGAAATACTTTTCCCATTCATTGTTTGTCGAATTTCTAAACCATGGTCATTTTCTTGCCGATCTTTTGAGTTGCATCGTAAAAAATGCTTCGTAAGCCTCATTCGAGATGCGAAAAACGTGCTGCTAGAACCTTTTCTGCCGGATCGTCGTACAGTTACGTTACGTGTGTATCACAAGCGTTACATTCTACATTCCCAGCAGCGATCCCACGAGATGGTGTTGGTGATTATCTCGCTGCTATTTAAAACTCGACACTTGCTACTTTATTCCTATGTGCACATTAAAAGCACACATCAGCATAGTCTGAAGAAAGCCTTAAGGAAGCTCATTTGTATTGCTATATATACCAAGTTTGCATCAAGTGTGCGAGGATAAAGAATTATGTACCTGCGAAGAATATCAAGCGATAGTACGTCCCAAGCAGTATATCCAGCAACTCGAGCGCCACCTTTCACAAAATGCCTACAAAACTGTGCAGGCAAACAAATAGTGATACAACGACGTACTTTTATCACAGATGGCGTTGCAGAACGAAGTTTGGAACACTGGGCTGCAACGAAAAATACTTTTGCCCTATTGATTTTTCGTAAAATTTCAAAAACCATCACGATTTTCGTACCGATGTTAGGTTTTGATCCTAAAAATAGATTGTTCTATTGTCCTGACCAAATATTGTGTGAAAATCTAGAAATCTGCTTAAGAAAAAACGGAATTTTCTTGCATTCCAACGATGCAAACTTCAACATCGTACATCATAAATATCGTGACATTGATACAGTCTTTGTGAACACTTCGATCAAGTTTGAATCCCGGAATGCAAAAAATCCAAATTCAAATATCGAATAATCAATAGAGCTATATTGAGGAGTACCAATTGAGTACCAATTGATTAGCATTAAGTGATTACATAATTGATTATTATAATAATTGTAATAATAATTAGTTATTACATTAACTATTACAATCATTAATTGATTGTAGAGTAATTAAGTAAGTTTAGTTTGGTGCTCTGCTACGAAAAATCATCAGTTTTAGTTGCATCTCAATAATGAGAACTCGAACATCGTTATGAAAACATTTTAGGCCCGTTTCAGATAATTGGATTTTTCCAGTGTATGTAGGAAGTTCTGGAGGTTGCTCATCGAATGAAAATTTCGTTTGAACGAGGACACTGTTGCGTCAAATAATGAAAGCGTTGAATAATAAATTTGATTAGATAAATTTCAACAATCCATGCATCGTCGTTCGATCATTATGTTTAATAATTTCGTACATAATGTATGAGCCCAATACCCGACGAGTCAGAAGGAACAAATCGCAGTGGGCCTTTTGGTACGTAACGTGTGTGTCGCCTTAACTGAAAAGATTTCAATGCGTGGGATCGAATAATGACAAACTCATGTTCCCTACAATACGGGGACGTGACTCTTTAGAAAACCTTCTGAACATTATGAGACGATGAAGTCATTGAAATCGAAGTGATGTCTTGTTTTTGAGGTTCTTTGAACTTTTCTATCTTCACGATTATCTGGTAGAAAAATAAAATAAAACAAAATCAATGGACGCGAGCATTTTAAGCGCCTGTCAGGAATCTTACCAGATGTTCCGGGTTTTCGGAATGTGGAAAAAAATCAGGATCTCGTAATCCATGATAGTGTCAGATCGTTTAGGGGAAAGAACGACGAGCTCCAATCTTCTCGTTGAGCCACCACTTGGACTTACGACTGCGCTTTGGAATGAAAAAAAAAAACCCGATACAACAGGTTGCCATGTTCCGAAAGACCCAAGCAACGTTTCCTAATGAAGCTCGTGTGGTTCACTGGGTATACAGCCAGAAGCAGAGAGGGGACAGTTTGGGAATGAAGTTTCACCGGTTCACACTGATTATCAGACCCGAATATGCACATATGCGTACGTGGAACGGAGAAATGAGGAAAAGTGCGGTCAAGTGTTATTTAAACAAGAGAGAACGTTGTCCAAACATCGAGAAGAGAAAACCAACGAGCGTTCGATTCTGTAAGTCGGGAGTGGAGTGATTGTCTGGCCATTGGTCACAATATCACAGTTTCTCGTCGAAGCCCTGCCATGGAAAGAGCCAACTAGTGATCCGTTGAGAAAGCTTGAGATGGTTGAACATCGAATTCTCATTCCGAGACCAATGAACATCGTTATCGGAAATAAAATGATTGGAAATTGAAAAATTAGTGATTACTATGGAGGCGAGCACGAAAAGTGAAAGAAAACTTGACCAGCACTGACGGTGACGACTTTTTGTACTAAACCCCATAAGATAGGAGAGAGTGGGCTTGCAACATGGCGTCGTTTACCTCGTGACTGAATTGGCATAAATCACGTACAACTGGAACATTATCGTCGCGTTGGTTCCATTATTTTTCAAAACCAGCTCTATAAGTCGTATGAATACTACTTATGAATTTCATTTGTTCATTACGCCTGTGGCTTACCTGAATAAAGCCGTAGAACTGAATAAAAACCGTGCCACTTGCCCATGCAAGTACGTGGCATCGCGGCGAGTGCCAAAAGTAGCCGCAAGCGACGCCACATGAGTTAGTGCATGAAATGAATATAATGGATGATAATCGTACCATTGTTTCTATGCAACAGCGCACACGTGTGTGGGATTGTAAAACTATGAACAATGCAGTCAGAACCTACAGGGAGAAGCCACAACATGTGCAAGGAAGAAAACGATTAAGGAGGAAGAGGGCGAGTGCCTTGGTTTTCCTTTCTATGCCAGAGAAAATAGAGATTCTTTTTTTTTTCAATTGGACAAACGACGTTCTTTGGAATCGTTCGATGATTTTTTCTCTCCATCTCATAGAACGCTTGAACAAGAACCTCCTTTGAATTAAACTTCTCGGTCATTCATAATTTGGCTTTTACAGCGAGGAAAGGAAGACTTTGGGAAAAGCTGGTTTTTCCAACCGTTCTCAGGACTACAAAAGTCACGATGGAGAAATAGTGTTCAGAGCTTTTTTGTAGGAAATTTCATGCTCTACTAAATTGGTCTGATGCGTTTTTGCTCTATCTGGCACCGTTTCAACGGCAATGGAGAAAAACTACTTATGCGACCCGAAAAGTTGTTTTAGCGTCAAAGGGGACACCCTGTACATGTAGCAACTAGGTGGTGGCGAAACAACGATGTGAAAGCAGTTAAAACGGTCTCTCGGAGGAGCACAGCGATGGAACTCTCTTTTTTTTCATCTCTGTTTTCCCGGGTGGTCTCATACATGGACACTCGAGCATGCTTTCGTCTAGGACGTATACCTACGTGACAACCTTTGTCTGTGTTAGTAGCGCTCGTTTACGCGTAGCAGACGAATGCTCGAAATATACTTTGAGCGCATGTGCCTGAAACGTAAACAAATGATCAGTACAGAAAGGCAGATGAAAAAGTTGAGATGCAACGACAAATACATTTTTCTATTAATTGTTTGTTAAATTTCAAAAGCCATGACAATTTTCGTACCGATTTTCGGTTTAGATCCTCACAAAAGATCGTTTTAGAGTCGCAACCAAATATCGAATCAAAAATTTGATTAAACAAATGGAATTTTGTTGCATTCTCATGAAAAATATTTCTTACATTCATTTTTTGTTTAATTTCGAAATTCATGACAATTTTCCTACCGATTTTATCTTTGGATTCTCGCAAAAGATCATCTTAGTGTCTTGACCAAATATCGAATCAAAAATTCAATTAAAAAATGGAATTTCGTTGCATTCCCATGAAAAATATTTCTTATATTCATTTTTTGTTTAATTTCGCAATTCATGACAATTTTCGTACCGATTTTGTCTTTGGATCCTCACAAAAGATCGTTTTAGAGTCTCGACCAAATATCGAATCAAAAATTCAATTAAAAAAATGGAATTTCGTTGCATTTCCATGAAAAATATTTCATACATCCATTTTTTTTTCGATTTCGAAATCCATGCCAATTTTCTTACCGATTTAGTTTTTTTAAATTCAATTAATAAATGGAATTTTGCTGCATTTCAATGAAAAATATTTTTTAAATTCATTTTTTTGTTCAATTTCTAAATTCATGACAATTTTCTGACCGATTTTATCTTTGGATCCTCGCGAAAGATCGTTTTATCGTCCTGACCAAATATGCAACAAAAATCTTAAGTTCTGCTCAAGGAAAAACGAAATTTCGTTGCATTCCAACGATGCAAACTTCAAAAAAGATCATTTTTACGAGAAGAATGTCTTGATCGATATTGAAAATTATATAGGACGCGTTGCCTCGCCAAGGCTCGTAGCAGGAATCCAGAATTATTGGAGCCTGAAATTTCGTGTAGGCAGAAACAGGACGAAATTGTTTATTTATATTTATCGATGAACATTATTCTCGTTCCCCGATTGATCGATCCTTCATTTTAATGTTGACGAAGCCCATGAGCGCGTATGTGGGCATATAATTACGTATTCTCGGCGAGGAAAGATCCGAGTGCTGCAAGATATTGTCTCTTGGCTATATAACCTTGAAGGACACCCAGCTCAGCGAGCGTTGAAATTCCTCAAACTCGACGCGTTCCGATCGATCGACGCCGTGTCGCGTTTGCACACAAGCAATGCCTACGTACCTAACGATTATTAAACGATCAAACGAGCCCGCCGAAGGCGGGCGAAGTTCGATCGCAATTATATGACGCGTCTCGTTCGAAGATGATAACCGTGTAGTAACGTTAGTTGCTGCATGTTTCACAACTTTCAGAGTACATTTTTTCCTTTGGTTGGTGCCCCTGATCCCGCTTGTGGAGTCCTCAGGTGGCGCCATCTATTCTCATATGCTTTAGAGATGAAAACAGCTATCATGATGATGATCCGGGGATTTTATCTCTGGTGTCTTTTTCGAAGGGGAAGGTGGGAGGATCATCTTCGAACGAGACGCGTCATATAATTGCGATCGAACTTCGCCCGCCTTCGGCGGGCTCGTTTGATCGTTTAATTATATTATGCGTCTCGTTCTCGATGATAACCGTGTAGACTTTTAGCGTATCGTGGTAGCTGTTTTTGTTGGGTTCAACAATTTTTTATTTGTTTTTTAACAAAGTGGATACAAATTTGTTCGTTTTTCCCTGGATGGGCTTGTTATAAAATTTTGCAAATGTTTGCGAATCTTTTGACCATCCAGCGGTCCTTCTTATCGTCGCTATGTCTACTCCTTTTTGTAACGCCGCTGAGACAGCAGCGTGTCGCGTGCTGTAAGCCGAGAATTGCTCGGTATCGATGCCGGCTTTTTTCAACATGTTTTTTATCCAGTGCCCAATCGTTTGGGCCGATGCGTCGTTGTGAGGTTTCCTCGTACCGATTAGTAATTTATTATTAGGTAGCTTCCTCAAGTCTTTTGTGTATTCAATATACTCCAATATTGCCGTGGCTGCACACAACTTCGGTCTCTCTGTGAAGAATGGGAGTGAAAGTTCCGGTTGACTTTTTCCCGGTTTCGACGTCTTAATCAAGTCAGGAATCTTGATAGTAATTCCTGTTTTTCCTATAACTATATTATTTATTCTTATAAGCGCTAAAGTTTGTAATCGATGCGCTGTAACCAATGCCAGTAAGGTTGCAAGTCTCTCGGTAATTTCCATGAGTGAGAGCGCGTGCGCTGTTGGCATTTTTTCGATATATTCCAAGACTGGTCCCACATCCCACGTAGTGTCATATCGTGGTTTAGAGGGTTTCTTTTTGTATACGCCTCTAAGGAATCGACATATTAAATCGTCCTTGCCAATTTCGTGTTGCGAGATAAGCGCAATCGCAGATCTATCCGAGCATAGCGTTCCATAGCTGGATCCTTCACTGTATCTTTCAGTCAAAAATTTTATTACATCTGTAGAGCTCGCCTGGAACATACTGACTCCGTTATTCATGCTGAATTTTTCCCATCGTCGCAGAGAACTTTGGTATTGCTTCATCGTCGATGGAGCTATCGAGCTCATTAAAATTTCGACGGCCGAATCTTCTAGGCCTCTCCGTTGAAACGCTTGCCGGATACAGTCGCTACCTCCAGTGAAAGACTCGCAGCCAGGGGGTGTATCTTCGTTCTGCAAGGAGACAGCAACATACCAATTTGAGGTGAAAATATTATCGGATTCGAAACCTGTAGCGCCAAAAATAGTGGGAACCATGGCTGCGATGGCCACCGTGGTACTACGATAGTACATTCGGCTCTGTCGATAATTATTTTCCGTAATATTTTCGAAATAAGGGAGAATGGTGGAAAGGCATAAAGTCGTCCTTTGTCGGTCCATGAAAAAGTAAAGGCGTCAACTATCTCCGCATTCGGTTGCGGGAATCTGGAGCAAAATCTTCTGCATTTTTTATTTGCATTCGACGCGAATAAATCTATCGAGAAAGGTCCCAGTTTTGATTTTATTTTTGAGAAGATTTTTCCCGAAATTTCCCATTCCGTGTCTAGATTTGTGAACCGTGACGCCCTGTCCGCTTCGACGTTTTCCTTGGACGGTATATAAGAGGCAAATACCCACAGGTCCTTAGACTCGCACCATTCCCAGATATTTCTAGCAAGGTCACTCAGATGTGGCAATTGTACGCCCCCAGCTCTATTAATATACGACATAGCAGTCGTATTATCGAGGCGCAGCAAAATTTCGCATCCCGATAATTTTGATGCGAAGCATTTTAACGCGTAGCTCGCAGCTAAAAGCTCAAGATAGTTTATACTGTATTTTTTATGCTTTTCTTCCCAGAAACCGTGGGTACTTTCTCCGTTGCTATAGGCGCCCCAGCCTGTCAACGACGCGTCTGAACTAATTTCGAGTGTAAAAACATTTGTTTTTATTTTGTTAAAACCCTTGTGAATGCTTTTCTTCCACCATAGTAAGTCTTCTCGCAATTTTGTATTCATCGTTACCGTTCCCTCGTAATCTTTGTCACTCATAATCAGAGCTAAGAATTTTTTCCTTTCCAGTCTTTTGCAGTAAGTCAAGCTATATGCTACTGCTGGAGTTGCGGCATTGAGTGTGCCGAGAAGACTTGCTAGATCGCGAATTTTGTGTGTGTCCTTTTCCATAAAGGGTTCTATCATAGTTTGAATTTGTTCTCTTTTCTTTTGGGTCAACTCTAATCTGTATTCTACCGAGTTAATGACGAAGCCAAGAAATTCGCAGTGCTGAGTGGGGACAAGGATACTTTTTTCCGTATTAACGATGAATCCTAAGCGCTCTAAAGATTCTCGTGTTTGTACGATATCTCTCGTACATTTTTTGAAGGATCTACTGATCAGTAAAATGTCGTCAATGTAAACTACCGCTATTATGCCTTGATTCCGTAATTGAGTGAGAACCGCCTTCATTATCTTAGTAAAGATATATGGGCTCGTATTTAAGCCGAAAGGAAGACATTTAAATTGAAACATATTCCCTTGAAACGAGAAACGTAGAAATTTTCGGTACAGTTTATGTACAGGTACTAAATAATATGCCTCTTTTAGATCGATCTTCCCCATATAGTCATTTTTCGATAACAAGCTTTTTGCGGATCGAATGTCTTCCATTTTGAAATGCGGTGCTTCGATAAATTTATTTAATTCTTTCAAATTAATAATAAATCTGTTTGATCCGTTCGGTTTTGGTACGAGAAAGTAGGATGAGAGAAATTGACCCTCACAGCTTTCGCATTCTTCTATCGCCTCGATTGAAAGTAAATAATTTATACTGATTTTCAAGTCATGTTCTTCGCGTATCGATCTCTTACGTTCTTGTGGAATGTCAGCTTGTACCGGATTAGATGTAAAGGGAATTTTATACCCTCTTACACATTGTCGGATAAATTCATCCGTCGTGAGCTTTTCCCACTCTTTAACGAAGGATTTTAGACGACCCGATTTTATGCTTACCGTATTTATTTCGGTTTCGTTTGTCGTTGTGTTCGAGACTGCGGTTTTCCCGCATACGATCTCTGCTTGAATTTTATCGACGGGCGTCTCTGACTTCCTCCCACCTGTCGATAGTTCGCAGGTGGGCGCCTGGAGTTTCCCGGATTCCTTGACTGATTTTTCTCTAGCGGTTTTTCCGCTGGTTTCAAGGTCGAACATGCTTTCTCGACGGATTTAGCTTCCTTCACCTGCTCGGCAAATTTTTCCCCGTACAACCATTTGTCCGATTTGGCGGCGTCAATAATCGGTCTCATCGACTTGCTCATCAGTGGCGTAATGAAAGCTTTTCTCGCCACTGATTGTTGGTGGTGCACGTCTGCGAGCAGTTTTCCTGCATCGCAGAGGTATTTTAGCAATATTTGCTCGTCAACACCTTCTTCTGGAGGGTTGAGGATCATCGAGATTGCTCCCCCAAGAGCAGAAAGCGCTGATCCTGTACAATTTTGTGTGGATTCAAAGTGCTGGTCGCGTTTCTTCGCTATCTCCGTCATGACTGCCACGATTTCTGTATTGACTTTTGGCGCCTCCGTGTAAAATTCCGTTTTTCTCGGATATTGTTCGAGAATGTTTTTCTTAATTTCGTCTGGAACACCATCTTCCATCCATTTCAACCATCTCGTCTGAAGATCTACGTCGAACGTAATGCTCAGCTCTTTCGACGCAGTTGGGTCATCACCTAGTAACTCTAGAAGATTTTCTTTTCGAGCAGCTTGTTCCATGTCGATTATTTCGATCATCTCTGTCTCTTCTGTCACCTTATTGGTTTTGGACGAGAGATTTTGCTCGTTCGGTATATTGTTAATACCGTCGCGAGAATTTCCTTTCTCCAGATCTTTCGGTGTCCCTGCCGAGAAAAGAATTTACTGGTTTCAGTATTTTGTCGTTGTCTTATTGACGTCGACAGAGCGAAATAAAACCTCTTGTTGAGGATTACGCATTTTATACGATTGCCTCGAAAATTCGTGTGGAATTCCGAGTTAACCTCAAAAAATTTCGTATGGAACTTTTTTGACATTCGTTCAGTTTTGAACGTTTGAAATCTCCTTCTTCACACTATTCGTATGGATCGTGTGTTTTTTGTCATCTTGTTTGTTCGTGTGGAACTTGTCAAGAGATTTTTTCCGATGAGGTTAGGGAAAAACAAATTTGACTCGACGTTTTTCCCCCCGTCAGGTGTGTCGTGATCCTTCAGAAGATACGAAAAGAGAAAGATTCTGATAATATTTCTTACCTAGGACTTTTTGTCCTTCGATTGTATCTATCGGCGGCGAAATTTTTCCGTTCGTCATGCCTCGAGTCAACTCGACCACGAGGTTTGTGAGGTTATCCAACTGTCTTTGCATATTTTTTATTATCGGATCCTCACTCGCTCTCCTTTCGTAGGATCTGGATCTCGACCTTTTTCTCCTCTTCTCTTTTGACATCTTTTTAGTCTCCAAAATAGTTTATATTCTTTTTAATTAAACGATTTTGTACTCTTACTTGTGTTTTGTGTCGCACAACAAAACGATATGAGAATAGATGGCGCCACCTGAGGACTCCACAAGCGGGATCAGGGGCACCAACCAAAGGAAAAAATGTACTCTGAAAGTTGTGAAACATGCAGCAACTAACGTTACTACACGGTTATCATCGAGAACGAGACGCATAATATAATTGGTAATTTCTTCGTGTACCAACGACCATCTCTGATGTCGTGGTGCGATTGTCTTACGATCCGGTCTAACCGAGAGCCGCATATCCATACCAATATTAATAGAAATGATTCTACCTCAGAGATTCATCGAAATGACTTCGTTTTTCCAATCGTTAATAACTTGGTCGATTCTGAAGATTTCATCGTCTGAATACAACGAGAAATATTTCTTTTTATTAATTATTTCGATAACTAATGCACTAGTTGCAATTTTTCGAGCGAACTAGCCGAAATTGGTTCGTTGTCGAATAAAAAATCACGCGGTCTAGTGGTATGCAATTCACATTGCGATGATTCTGAAGTCTGCATCGTTGGAATGCAACGGAATTCTTTTTTATATTTGACCAAAATAATTATTCGAATGCAGAATGTAATTAGGATGATAAAATAATCGATTTTTGCCGTCCGAAAAGCATATCGGCTCGAAAAATTTGGATGACATTGCAAATTGAACGAATCAACTATAAAATAAAATATTTTTCGTTGCATTCCAACGTTGCAAACTTTAGCATCATGTTTAATTCACGATAAATCGCGTGGAAAATGGTGGGCCGGAAAAACCGAGGACGGTACGAGTTTTAGGAGCAGCACGTGGAATTAATTCTCGTCTTTTGATTAAAACCACTCAAATAATCACACGTTTTTAGTATAGTACGTAACGGATGAGTTACGAGGTTCGATGTGTACGAAAAGAAAGTTGAAAAGTATTGGTGAATCGTACAGTTACATCACGAGGCTCTCTTTGAGCAGCCAATCATAATTGCCAGCCCGCGCTCCTTAATTACGAGGAGAGACATTATTGAGACGTTTTTCTCCGATTTTTTTTTTATAGCAACTCGTTACTCCACTTTGTTACGATTGATCGGGTCCTTGCGGTGCATGGATGAACGATAAAAATCCAGCAAACGTTAAGCCAAGTCATGGTGTCGAGTTTACAAGTATCCGCATTTGAATTTTCTAGCTCGAGACATTTTTCCTGCGTCGCAAAAGTCGATAATACAATTTCCCACGATTTTCTCGATATTTCGATCGTTACATCGTCGGAATGCAACGAAATTGTTTGATTTCTTTGGCAAAGCTCATTATTTAACTGCCCAAAGTATGTCGGCTCGAGAAATTTGGATTTATTGTGAAATTGAAAAAAATCGTCAATAAAAGGAAAATATTTTTCGTTGCATTCCAATGTTGCCAACTTCAGCGTCATCCAAATCGTGTGGCCTAATTGCGTCTTTTTCACAACTACTTTACATCCTTTATCGCACCAGATCTAACGCATTTTCTCTCGTTGTTTCGTTGCAGCAATACGCGACGAAGCATCCAGAGCAAAGCAACTTGGTCGAGCAGATGAACTCGAAGTATTATTATTATACGAGAACTCAAGGATTGTTCAGGATATGTTACCCCAAAGAACGTCCACCAACTGGTAAGTTACATTTTTCATTATTTTCATTTTATCACAGTTTCATTATTATTATCATTATTATCGTTGATTATTATCATTATCGTTAATTATCATTATTATTATTATTATCGTTTGAATATGCCTTTTCGTATTTTTGGGATTCACAGTTTGGCGAACTGTTTATGCTGCTGCAAGTTCGCATTGTTGGAATTGAACGAAAAATCGGTTATTTTTTTTTTGAATCAATTTTTTCAATAATTAATGCACTCGTTGCAATTTTTCTGGGAAATTCAGTTTTCGAATGGCAAAAAAGATGAATACTGGATGTAAATGGGATCAGATCTCATTGACTTTGGGGTTTGGGGGATTTGAACAAGGAAATTCGTTTCCATCTTTGACAAAGTTGATTATTTTAATGCAGAATGTAATTACGATGATAAAACGATCGGTTTTTGCAGTCTAAAACGTATTCAGGATCGAGAAATTTGGTTTATTTTGAAAATTGAAGGAATCCTGTATGAAAAGATATATTTTTATGATGTTGAAGTTTGCATCGTTGGGCTGCAACGAAAAATACTCGCTCTATCAATTTTTCCTTGAATTTAAAAAACCATGACGATTTTCCTGGCGATTTTGGGTTTCGATCCTGAAAAAAATGGTTTTATTGTCCTGATGAAATATTTGATGAGAATCTCGAGATCTGCTCAAGAAAAAACGGAATTTCGTTGCATTCCAACGATGCAAACTTCAACATCGTATTTTTCGATGATTCTGAAGTTCGCAACGTTGAGATTTAACGAAAAATATTATTTCCGTTAATTATTTATTGAATTTTGAAAATCATCGCTATTTTTCGTCTCGATTGAGTTTTTCCGACTCAAGAGACGATCGTTTTGTTGTCCAGTCCAAAAATTGAATAATTGTTATGAGCTCTAGCGAAGAAATAACAAAATTTCGCTGCATTTCAACGATGCAAACTTCGACATCGTATTTTTCGGTGTAATCGAACGATGACGAGTTCAGCGTCATTTTTCATCGATTTCTCTGGACTTTTTGTAGTTTTAGGTTGAGACTAATCAGAGTTTGATCAATTGAGGTTACCGAACGTACAGATAAGAGTAATACAAAGATGATGCATTACGTGGTGAAATGTCGTCCAACTATTCATTATATTACTTGCACGTGCAACTCCAGTGGACCAGACTTTCTACCTGGGGAATCTGTGATGTCGCTGAGGTCATTCGACGAGACCACGTAATAGGTTGAGAGTTTAACCGGCCCCGGAACCACTTAATAGATTCTCTATCATTTTTATGAGGGAATTATATGCTCCGAGATTTTTTTTCCTGAAACATGGAAAAATCTCGATTTTTATCCAGCTCTCTTTTGATTAATCGAAAAATCGTCAATGAGTGAGACTTGGTTGAGAAATGAATGAGTTAATGAGTAAATAATGAGGCAATGAATTATCGTCGTGATAAGTTGACAAGTCTGGGGTCGAGTTCGAGTTTAAATAAACTTTTTTGGTCTTTGCAAACGAAAACAAAAATTTTTTTCTTTCCGAGGAAGTGAATTTCCACGTCGGCGCACTTTGAGTGCCTGTATCTTGGATACCGTTGCAGATACGGTAAAATTGCACAAGACCAATTTTGTAGGCCGTCAAATTCTCTATCGAAAAGGTCTCATTTGTTTTTTTCCTATTTCTGATATTTTAGCTGTCCTGAGCCGGTAACGAGTAGAGGAATTGAAAACGCTTAAAAAGCCTCGAAAAGAAACTCGTAATGAGGTCGGTAAATTTTTCCTGGAACATTTCACGCTCTACAAAATTGGTCGTATGCATTCTCAATTCGCTTCTCAATGTCTTGACGTTTTAGTTGATTTTTCGGTGTGAAATTTAAACGTCACGTTTCATAATCATGCGACACCCTGTATACGAAGAAAAACTGGCGATCGAAGGCAGAAACAGAAAGAGCGACTGTCATAGAAAGAGGAAAGAGCGAATCAGGTGGAAGTGGAAAAGAGAAAGAGAGCCAGAAGATGATAAAGTGGGGGAAATTAGTTGGTGAAGGAAGCAACCAAGTGAGAGGGAGAATCGAAGAGAAAAGAAAGAGAAAAAGCTACCAGCCTGTCTCGAAATGATGATCGTATCGTAGAGAGAAACCAGTCGGGCAATGCGTCGACGAGGAAAAGTAGGCAAAGTCGATAAACGTTCACACACCGAGGATTAAACTCTCGGAGCGCTCATTCTACAGCATTGAAATGCTTTTTTTTTTTTCTAATAACTAATTTTCACGAAAAACTGACACACTCTCAAACGAAACTTTGCTTCGTTAATTTTAATCAACTGTTAATCAGTCCAGCGAATTTTACACATTACTTTTTCCCAAGAGAAACGTCCGAGTTGAAAATTTTTTTTTCTATTAATCGTTTTTTGAATTTCAAAAAACCATGACAAATTTCGTACCGATTTTCTCTTTGAATCCTCACAAAAGATCGTTTTAGTGTCTTGATCAAATAACGAATCGAAAATTCAATTAAAAAAATGGAATTTCGTTGCATTCCAATAGAAAATATTTTTTATATCCATTTTTTGTTAAATTTCGAAATCCATGACAATTGTCTGACCGATTTTGTCTTTGGATCCTTCCAAAAGATCGTTTTAGTGTCTTGACCAAATAACGAATCAAAATTTCAATTAAAAAATGGAATTTCGTTGCATTCCAATAGAAAATATTTTTTATATCCATTTTTTGTTAAATTTCGAAATCCATGACAATTTTCTGACCGATTTTGTCTCTGGATCCTCACAAAAGATCGTTTTAGTGTCTTGACCAAATAACGAATCGAAAATTCAATTAAAAAGTGGAATTTCGTTGCATTTCAATGAAAAATATTTCTTATATTCATTTTTTGTTCAATTTCGAAATCCATGACAATTTTCTGACCGATTTTGTCTTTGGATCCTTCCAAAAGATCGTTTTAGTGTCTTGACCAAATATTGAATCAAAATTTCAATTGAAAAATGGAATCTCGTTGCATTCTAATGAAATTTTTTGTTTATATTCATTTTTCGTTCAATTTCGAAATCCATAACAATTTTCTGACCGATTTTGTCTCTGGATCCTCGTAAAAGATCGTTTTACTGTCCTTACCAAATATAGAACAAAAATCTCGAGATTTGCTCAATAAAAAACGAAATTTCGTTGCATTCCAACGATGCAAACTTTTAAATCGTCTAGTTAAATTCGTTCAAGTTCGATTTGATACTGTCGACAAATACTGATTGAAAATTGTGTGCTCTGCGATAATAAAATAATCGGCTTCCGTTGCATTCCAACGATGCGCCCTTTTTCTCGTAATTCCTTTGAACTCGGTCTTATTCATCGATCTCAAAACGAAGAAAACGTCCGGCTACGCCCAGCTCGATAATTGCAACTCGCATTAAAACTTTTGTTCAGGAAACACGTGCGAACTTTACATTGATTTTTACGAACAAGCCATTCTTTACTTTATTTCGTCCTGAAATGCTCGAGCTACCGTTGTCCATGTAAACACAGAAAGAACGAGAGAGAGAAAAGAAATCTCTACCGTTATGACGAATAGAAATGACTTAATTGATGTAGCGGATTGTCTACACGCTTCTCGAGTTCTGTGAAGAACGCCCTTCTAATCACAAGCTCGTAGTATCAAAGTAAAAGGAGGATTCAACGATGTTTAATTTTGCATCATTAAAATGCAACGCAATTGCATTTTTCTTCTGTTCAGAGTTCAGAATTCTTATTGAAGATTCAATCAGGACAATGAAAAGATTTTTTTCGGATCCAAAGACCAAATCGGTACGAAAATCGTCATGGTTTTTGAAATTGAACAAAAAATTAATAGAAAAGTGTTTTTTTCGTTGCATCTCAACGTTGCGAACTTCAGTGTCATAAAAAAGATGGCGGCGAAAAATTGAATTGGAATCTCGAGATCTGCGCAAGAGAAAACGGAATTTTGTTGCATTCCGAGGCGGAAATCGTTAACGTGGAAATTTTACCAACTCACAGCACTCGCTAAGAAATTTATTATTTTTTTGCATCCAATTTTTTTTTCTCGTAATAATTGTTTATGTTCAAAATGATAATTACAGTCACGAGCTAGTTTGTCAGAGTGTTGAGCTTGTTCGTCGTAATTTCTAAATTAGTTGGAACTGAATAGAGCGTGTGATTAAAATAATGAGACAGCTGGGCGAGCTTTTAATTTCCATTTTGTCATTCAAGTCGTTAATTAACTTTCCAGATTTCACTAAAATCATTACAGCGTCTCGTTGCAATTTCTTGAAGTTTTATTTTTTATTTCGATCGTTTTTCCTCCCGAATATTTGCATAAACAAATTGGCAAGTACTGCGGCATAAAATGGACAAGCATCGAGTCCAGAACGTAGCAACGTTCCCACCTTTACAAATGACAACGTAAAACTTTGTACCGTTTCGTGACCGAGACTTCCTTATCGGTTTCGGCACTACGGCCAGGACTTCCGCGTCAAAACGTGCTCACTTCCGGCGACGAGACTCTCGTGACTGAAATTCTTTGTATTACGATTATTTTTTTCATTCATTAGACGTTTTTCGGAACCGTTATTTAAAAATTTTGAGAGTTACATTCGGACGACGATTGTGAGTCAAATTCGGACGAGAATTTTTTTTTTTTATTCCCTCCCGAGCTGGCCTCGTGGGAAACAAAACATCAAAAGGCAAAATGATGATGGGACAGTCTTCTTAGCCATTTGAAAACTGAATTTACTAGAAAAATTGGACCGAGTGCATTAATTATCAAAAAAATGAATAAAAATCACATTTTTCGTTGTTTTCCAACGAAAAAATTCCACGCGAGCTCCAGAGTCAATAACTCGTCGGGGCTGCATCTGGGAAAATAATCGATAAGGACTTTTCGTTGTAGAATTTTATTTTCTATTTATCCTACAAATCTTGGGCCTGACTTTTGGGACGCCCTGGATACACGAATTTACTAGAAAAATTGCAACGAGAGCATCAATTATCAAAATAATGAATAAAAATCACACTCTTCGTAGTTTTCCAACGAAAAAATTCCACGTGAGCTCCAGAGTCAATAACTCGTCGGGGCTGCGTCTGGGAAAATAATCGATAAGGACTTTTCTTTGTAGAATTTCATTTTCTCTTTATCCTACAAATCTTGGGCGTGACTTTTGGGACAACCTGGATACACGAATTTACTAGAAAAATTGCAACGAGAGCATCAATTATCAAAAAAATGAATAAAAATCACACTCTTCGTAGTTTTCCAACGAAAAAATTCCACGCGAGCTCCAGAGTCAATAACTCGTCGGGGCTGCATCTGGGAAAATAATCGATAAGAACTTTTCTTTGTAGAATTTTATTTTCTATTTATCCTACAAATCTTGGGCGTGACTTTTGGGACAACCTGGATACACGAATTCACTAGAAAAATTGCAACGAGAGCATCAATTATCAAAAAAATGAATAAAAATCACATTTTTCGTTGTTTTCCAACGAAAAAATTCCACGCGAGCTCCAGAGTCAATAACTCGTCGGGGCTGCATCTGGGAAAATAATCGATAAGGACTTTTCTTTGTAGAATTTTATTTTCTATTTATCCTACAAATCTTGGGCGTGACTTTTGAGACACCCTGTATACACGAGTTTGTGCTACTCACAAGGCTGAGCCTAAGATCATTGACTCGCTTCGTGTAACTGTATATTGTGGCACACGAGGGCGACCATCAAGACGATCAGCACACACCATAATACTTTGTCTTAAAAATTCATATATTTATTACACATGTACGGGTCTATATGGCTCCGTGTACAGTCGACATCCGGAAGAGGAATCATCGCAAGACCTTGCCATCCATTCGCTCGTGACGTGACTGGAATATCATGCTAATAAAAAAAAATACGCACGGATAATCGATACACTATGCAGACTAAAAAAATGACATTCTTTTAGGTCCACGTTACGGTGGAGATCGTGATTAGGCAATTAATCATCTTCCAAAAAAACATCCGGACACTTTGCACGCGTCCCAACACTTGATTCCCGTTGCAAAAAATCTCGTTTATTTTCTACTCGTTATATAAATAGTTTTTTTTGTCTTTTTTCGAGTTTCACACCTTACGAGATTAATGCGAGCGATTATTTCATTTTTGCACTCGATTTTTTCCAACATTCAACCCGATCACACATTCTGGACACAAAATTCTAACCCACAGGTGCGAAATTTGGTAGAAGCACTTTTTGGGGCAGCGAATCTTTGGACTTGAGTCGAGAGAATAGAATCGAAAGAAAATCTGGACGTCAATATCGAATAATTTATAAAAGAAGACAAAAATAAAAATTCTGTGAGCTGCAAAACGATGCAAAGTTCACGCTGCTCGTTGAAAACTTCGTGATTCATTTTCATCGTTGGAATACAACACAAAAATGTATAAATTTCATTAATTATTTTGATAATTAATGCTCTCGTTGCAATTTTTCCAGTAAATTCGTGTATCCAGGTTGTCCCAAAAGTCACGCCCAAGATTTGTAGGATAAGTAGAAAATAAAATTCTACAAAGACAAGTCCTCATCGATTATTTTCCCAGACGCAGCCCCGACGAGTTATTGACTCTGGAGCTCACGTGGAATTTTTTCGTTGGAAAACAACGAAAAGTGTGATTTTTATTCATTATTTTGATAATTAATGCTCTCGTTGCAATTTTTCTAGTAAATTCGTGTATACAGGTTGTCCCAAAAGTCAGGCCCAAGATTTGTAGGATAAATAGAAAATAAAATTCTACAAAGAAAAGTCCTTATCGATTATTTTCCCAGATGCAGCCCCGACGAGTTATTGACTCTGGAGCTCACGTGGAATTTTTTCGTTGGAAAACAACGAAAAGTGTGATTTTTATTCATTTTTTTTGATAATTAATGCACTCGGTCGAATTTTTCTATTAAATTCAGTTTTCAAATGGCTGAGAAGACTGTCCAATTATCGTTGACCATACTGTATGAAAATTTCTTGCTCTCCCACAATAAATAATGACGTTTCCTTCGTCGTTTCGTTCTCCAGGCCACCGTTTATTTGATAATACAAATGTTTCTATAATTAGCCAAATCTGCTCGTTTATCCGGAGCCTTCGCAATTTATAAAAAATTCGTTAAACTTGCACATGCTGTGCAGGTATAATCGCGGTGTTGAGTATCGCATAAACGAGGCTCCTGTAACGTTTCGAGCGGTGCAATAGCACAGAGCGCATTCTGGGTCACGTTCCTTTCGAGCTGTTGATGCATAAATACATATCCATCCGCTGCGCATACCTTAAACCTCTCAGATGCTCTACTCTGTCCTCTTCCCGGAGATTATTTTACTCACACACTCGCACGCTCCAACATTCTCAATAGCAATAAATTCTTGCACTGACACACACATTCATTAGGATGATTGGCCATCAACAGGCTCCAGGAATGGACCGAACTGTTGATTCAACTGCATCATTCACCCTTAAAATCCCATAAGCCAATTTTCCTTACCTTTATCGTGCTAATTCGTCATTTTTTCTTGCTCTCCTCAATATTTTACGTTCCAGTCAAGTTTCTCGTTAAATCAACGATGAGAATTTTTTTTTTTGTCAAAAACTCCAAAACCTGCTGTTTGCTCGGTCAAAAAAGTGACAAGTTCGGCATTCCACGTTCATATTCATCGTTTGCATTTTACTCATAATGATCGCAACGTTTTTTTCCATTTTATGTGCAACAATCTCTTCACATTTGAATGCCCAGACGTCTCCTCTGTTTCGTACAAGAAACTCGACTCTGAACGTTTGTCATCGCCACCATAAGATTCTCTCTTGCCTTCTTTTCCGTTTTCCGTTTTTCCATTCCGCTGTGAATGCCTGGAATATTCCTCTTTTTTTTTCTCGTCACACGTGCCTCGCTTTTCCGCTTAAGGCGATTAATATTCCGGGTCAAGTTTTAATCCTCAAGAATTACACATTTTTTCTTAAATATGGCGTTCCATTTATGGACAACAATCAACAAGGTCGTTTGAGGGATTGTAATGCACAAAATCTTTCCCATTTATAATTCCTCACTTTAAATTAAGTCGAAAAGTACAAAATTTTACTCCAAAAATTATGACGTTGAGTTTCCCTCATCGGAACGCGACGAATTTCTAGCCAAGTTCGCATTCAGATCTCCAATTTTTACCATCGGCTATGATTAGAAAATTATTAATTATTAAATCATTATTATTATTAATTAATTATTATAATTAATAATAACAATTGATTGATTTATTATTAATTAATCAGTTAATTGCTTAATTCATAATAAATAATTATAATAATTAATAATTATTGAATTAGTAATTAGTTAATTAATTAATTAGTGAATTAACAATTATTGAATTATCGGTTTTAAAAAATTGCGTTTAATAATAATTAAATTTAATTAGAACAATAAAATAAGAAATAGTCGACGAAATTGTTTGAGAATAAAACCAGAAAACCATTTTTTTTTCGTACTGTCGTATTTATGATTTTTTTTCTTGCTTTTCCTCATTTTTTTGTTTTCTCGTTTTTTTAGTTGAAACGTATTTGAGCCCGGTGGAAACTCACTGCATGAACATCGACTACTTTATACCCGACGAGGAGAACGAAACGAGAGGATTTTCGGACGATGCGACTGCACGACTTCGTGAGTATTTTTGCCCGTTTCCAATTATTCGAGAATTTTTGTTGCACGAAATTGGGGCGAAAATTTTGAAAAGTTCCGACATGCAAATCGTCCATATATTAACAAAAATTCTTACAGCCGAGTGTTCTGCAAAAATTTTGGACAATTTCGACGAAGAAACGAAAGAAAAAAATTTTTTTAATGAAAATTTCGGAAAAAAGTGAATTTTCCTGAAAAATCCAATCGTAATTGACGATTTTTTTTGCAGACATGGGAAGATCCGTGATAGCTCTTTTCATGGTCAGTTTCCTGGCGATTTTCTCGGCCTTCTGGACCGGCGTTGTTGGATGCTGGAGGCGATCACCTGGAAACATCACAGCGACGGCGATCCTGATGCTGTTTGCCTGTAAATAAATTTTCCACCGATAATTCTCGCCCCTTACTCGAGCCGGAGCGTTAAAAGTTGAAAATAAATCTGAAAAATGAAGGAAAAATAAAATCAATGGGTTCGAAGCCGCATTCGTCAAGTTGCCAGTTGTTTATCTCGCGAGCCCGACGTTTCATGAAAATTGGAGCAAAAACTTGGCCACCTCGACAATTTCTAAATTTTAACGCGGTTTCTTGACTTTTTCTTATTTTTTTAGGTTTACTCAGCGCGGGCGGAATGGGACTTTGGCACGGGGTCGAATATTACGAGAAGGAAAAGATTGTTGGCGAAGAATATTATCAACAATGGAGCAACGTAAGTTGTCGTCGAATATTCGTAACCGAAGACGAGAGCGAGTTTTATAATTGGACGATTCAGTGTCGCTTTCTCCCGGAGTTATTATCCAAAGAGAAAAAAAAAGGAAATGAGAGAAAATATGCTGGATCGTACGTTTTCCCGTGACATTTAGATCGCAGATAAACTCGCGAGTAGAATCAAATAAAAAAAAGAGTCGATGCAACGTTTTCCCATGATATAGCGCGCGCGTCGGTGATGCGGGACGAAACGCATTCAGCAAAACTGTAAACATCGCCTCTATCGAGTCTTCGTACTTTTAGCTCCGAGGATTCTCACGTTCCATCGCTTTACGCGCTGCAATTGCATATTTTCTCTGATTTCGTTGCGATAGCCCACAAACTACGACAACAACTTTCCACCTGTAAACACCATTGTCTCTACGTCGCCATTTAAATTTTTCTCCAAACAGCCAATTGATTACGTCGCCCCTTCCGGAGGACGGAACGAGTTTCCATTTTTTCCAGACCGTTCGATCGCCAGAGCCTCCGAGGAAAGTGTTGCTGGAAATCGGAGCGCATCCTGTCGTTTCTTCATACTCGATTTCGCATCGTTAGAATTGAACGAAATTGTTTTTTCAATTTTGTGCTTTTAAAATTCAACCGAAAAACATTTTTCGGTGCATTCGAACGATGCGAAATTCTTTTTTATTCGATAAATTAACGACAAATTTTTTTATTCGATTGGGATTTTACAATTTTGTTGTTTTTTGATTTTTAGTGTCGGCGAGAGTCGAATTTGACGAGTTTTTTTCGTTTCGATGGAATTTATTGAAATATTCAGCAATTTATTTTTATTCATGAAATAATGACGTTCAAGTTTTCACCGATGGAATGCAACGAAATTCTTCCCCAAATTTCACCCTAAATTTTGCCGGGCTTGAAAAATTTCGACAATTTTGAAAATTTAACGAATCATAAGATAAAAAAAAATATTTTTTCGGTGCATTTCAACGATGCAAACTGCAACGTCATTAAAAAAATTGTTAATAAAAAACTTTCCGGTTATTCTGCAGGAATTTTTATGACAATTTGCTTGCGAATCGGCCATCAAAATGGATCGAGACAAATTTACATTCCGCACGTTAAAAATTGCGTCGTTGGAAAGCAAAACGATTTTTTTTTCCACCAACGTTCGAACTTTTTTACAGAGATTGAACGAGAGCGCGGCTATTTTTATTTTTGGTCGAAAATTTGAGAAAATTGGGAATAAAAAGTTGTTTTTTGCGTTGCAAGGACGCGATTTTGGTTGGGGACGACGAGGATGAAAAGGAACCGGAAATAAATGATTTTTTCGACAGGTTTTGAAGGAAAACGCTGCCCAGTGGTGCGACTGGTCGTTCTATTTAGCCTGGTTGGGAGTCGCGACTTGTTTGGCGACAATGACATTGTTCCTGATAGCAGCGAGTTGTCTGAGACGCGAGCGTGCTCGGGAGCAGGCGCAAAACGTTCAATACATCATGCCAGGTGAAAAAAAACAATGGAGAACAATGGAATTTGACTAATGTTGGCTTCTCGTTTTATTTTTTTGTTGATACATGTCGCGGGGACTGTCAACGTTACAAACAAAATGGCGACTCGGTGACGACGAAAAAACAAACAAACAAACAATATCGTATCGACACACACGTATGGGGGCTCATGGGGATTTTATGGGGATGCGGAATCGTCTGTTCGTTACACACACGCCAAACAACCATCGCCTCTTCGCATCTCGCTTCGATCGCAAAGGTCCTCAAGGACAACGCGCTAATCTCGTACGACTGGTCGTACGTGGTTGCTTGGGTCGGCGTCGGTTGGTCGTTGGTCAGCGCGATTTTGTTTAGCGCTGCTGCCATTTGCTTGAGGGGCGAGAGAATGCGCGACGAGGCCATGAACATGCAGTACCTCATGCCTGGTACATACAGTAACCACATACTTGCTTCTACTAACTTTTTACCTTTTTTTTATCCAATTTTACGCTGTCTCTAGTCGTCCGCGTAGTTTATTCGTCCGGACACGCTTTATATCCAATGATCCAAAGCGTTTTTCATTCGTCCGGACATAGTCAAAAGACGCGGCAGCGGCTCGACGCCAAGTATTCAAAAGTTGAAGTTTGCATCGTTGGAATGCAACGAAATTCGCTTTTTTATTGACAATTTTCATTCAATATTTCGCCAGGACAATGAAACGATATTTTTTGAGCATTTAGACACAAAATCGGTATGAAAATTTTCATGGATTTTGAAATTTAACAAAAAATTAATAGAAAATCGTCAACACAAAAAACAGGCAATTTTCAAGGGAGTTCGACTTGGAAAAATTCCACATTTCATGAAATTTGCAATTTTTTTTTATTTTATACGAAAATCCCATAATTTAGCAACGAAATTCTGTTTTTTTATTGAGAATTTTGATTCAATATTTCGCCAGGACAATGAAACGATATTTTTTGAGCATTTAGACACAAAATCGGTACGAAAAATGTCATGGTTTTTGAAATTTAACAAAAAATTAATAGAAAATCGTCAACACAAAAAACAGGCGATTTTTAAGGGGGTTCGACTTGGAAAAATTCCACATTTCATGAAATTTGCAATTTTTTTTTATTTTATACGAAAATTCCATAATTTAGCAACGAAATTCTGTTTTTTATTGAGAATCTTGATTCAATATTTCGCATTAATATTAAAACGATAAAATACGATAAAAATCGTATTTTTCGTTGAATTCCAACGTTGCGAACTTCGGTGTCGTTTAAAAAAAAAAAAAAAATACATATATTTACAGTAAAATTGGCGTTTTGTGACGTCACAGAAACTTTGAATCATTTTTACGGGAAAACGGGGCGCAGGAAAATTTTCTAGTACATGAAATTATCTGGACGACTAGCCACAGCCTCAATTTTAACCCTCGAACGGTAACTCGGCCTCAAAAACGACCCGAGGCGACTCGAAATCTCTTCGTTCCCCTGTTTTTTTTTTTTTTTTATCAATTTTGACTCATTTTACGCATTTTTGACTAATATTTTGCCTGCGAGCGTAATTGCCCCAGGCCCGCGTGATCCCGCAGTAAATAACGAAAAAAATGAGCCCAACTTGAAGTCTTTTCGTTAAATTTTATCTGCGATATGAATTTTTCAAAATTTGCGTCATTTTTGACCTCGAGTTACCGGAAAAGTGAAAAAAAAAGTTACCGTTCGAGGGTTAACGTTCATTTTCGTTTTTGCCTCGTTTTTTTCACTACAAATATTTCATATTCCATGTTTCTTTATTTCATCGACATTAAATAACTTTACTGATCGATCAGAAGCGTTGGAAACTCGAAATCACTCATTTTTCAATGGATTTTATCAAAAGTTTGAAATTGACAAATTTTCTACCGGACGTGAACACGGAAAAACGAAATTTCTTTTTTCCTTTTTCCAATTTTTTTTTCTTTTCGTTTCATCATTTGAAAAACTGTTTATTCTGGACGTTTTTAATTATTCGTGGGACGGCGCAAATTTCTTGAAACTGCTGGAGGAGGAAAAATGTCGTAAATGTCAGAGAAAATTTGAGACTCAGGGACGTTTTGAAAAAAAAAAAAAAGAAATCGCAGCTGAAAAATTGCGCGGATTTGAATGAATTTTGAAAAGTTTCTTCACAGTCCATGGTAATTTTATGAAATAATAACGTTGACTGGCGATTCGATGCTAATCCGGAAGTGAAATAATAACAGTTTTCAATGTTTCGCGATACAGCAGGGGAGAATGAAAGTACTAACGCGAGCCTCATACATTGTGTAATTGGATTTCCGTGTCTCGACATTTCCGGCGGTGTCGACTCGAGATTTGCTACTCGATTTTTTTAAATTTCATTGTTTTTTCTGCGTCTTAACGAACAAACGCAACTTTCGTGAAAAAACGAAACCAAAGACAGTGCAAAATCCATCGAACATAAACGAGGAATTAACAGCTTGCTTTATAAACAAAATAAACAATAATTTATTTTTTAAATGGAGCGAAATTGAGCCGAGAGCCTTGTCCATGGAATTTTTAGTCTTCTCGTGTACATAAGCGACGTCTAATCCATTAGGAAATTCACAAAAATGCTTGAAATTCCATTTTTACTCTCGATTAACCTTTCAAATTGGCGTACGGGGTTTTTTTTCGTTTTTTTTAAATGACGAAACACAGAGTCACATTTTTTTCGGTCGGACGATCAATGAAATCGGAAGAATTTGCCATAAAAATGCTAAATTGAAAATTCGTGTTGAAAAGTACGAAATTTCGGGACGAGAAGTCACTAATTTTGTTTTTCAACTATTTTTATGTCGAAAGGAACGAGCGAACCATGAAATATCGAAAGTTGTCTCGAAAATCGTCCAAACTCGAGAAATTATTCATTTTCGTAGCTGAAAAATGCATCTCCCGTTGACAATGAATCATTTTGCAATAATCGCGTGCATAAAATTCAGTGAAAGGTGGAAAAAACGAAAAAGTTTAATGCTCGAAAGAATAACCTGCAGAAAGGACAGTTTGCTAACGTGACTTGACACTAAAACGCGAAAAGGTTGATGCACGTTTATAAAACATCGTTGGAAATAATAGATTTGAAAGGAGACGAGTTTCACAGAGTGCAACAGGAAAATTGCTCGACGCTCGTTCGATATTCATTTTTCATCGCGTTTGAAACACTTTTACTCTCTATTTTATGCATTTGTTTTTTTTTTTCGCCTATTTTGTTTCTTTTTGCTCGAGAACCATCGCGGGGACTCACGCTCTGTTTGACTCGCGCGCGACTCACGGATTAATATTATTTTGTCACGCTCTGACTCTGTCTTGCTCGTACAAACTCTTCCAGTCTGTATATTATTTTCGCAATATTGCAAACCTCGTACTTTCTATGTCGTTGATTCTCGAGCATTCGCGATTGATCGAGACTCCGTTGCCATATGATTTCTCTCGGTCAAGGAGCCACAGGACTAGACTCGCTCCCCACGCGGATTATCGAGAGAGACCCAGAGATTAAGAGAGAGAGAGACTGATAGAGAGAAACTTTGCAATCGTTTGACTACCAAGTCCGGCTTTGTCGGACGCGACGCTCGCGTTAAATTATCCACAGTCATTACTGCCAAGTACCAGGCAGTGGGAAAGTGACATACTTGCCTGAATACCCGCACTCGAACGTCTCTTTTCCTTCTGATCGTTCGCTCATCAATTTTTCTTCAACAAACCACGTCAAACGCTCGAAAATTATGACTCTGAAGTTTGCATCGTTGAAATGCAACGAAATTCATTTTTATCTTTAACAAAATTAATTATTCAAATGCACAATTTAATTACGATGATAAAATCATCAATTTTTGCCATCCAAATTGCATATCAGCTCGAAAAATTTGGATGACAATAAAAATTAAACGAATTTTCGATAAAATTCAATATTTTTCGATGCATTCCAACGTTGCGAACTTCAGTATCATCGAAAATTCACGTTTTTCGAGATAAATACGCGAAAATTTATCGGCCTCGGTTTGGCCAACAAGAAAAAGTCGTTTTTTTTCAATTATTAATTGTTGAATTTTTCTTTTTATCATTTTTGGCAGAATTCGTTCGTATTCGATGCTTCGCATTCGATTTGTGTCAGTTCTGGCAATACTGAAGAAACGCGAAGAATCTCGAGTGCCCACGTTCTCTGAGTGACAAGCAATTCCGCTTCTTTTGAATTTTCAACCAGATTCACCCACGCCGACCAAAGATAAAGAACTTTTCTCCCCTTGGTTGGATGTTGATTAAATTTTCCAATGACGTAAATTCCGAGGGATCTGTCCAGGGAGAGCAAGAATAATTTTTTTATCCAAGGGTTTTTGCTCGTCTCTCTCTCTCTCTCTCTCTCGGTCTGTAAATTACTTTCGTGAAATATTCCAGACGGTAAATTTTTCGAGCAAACACGATTTTCCAGTCGTAAAAATTGACATTCGCTCCCTCACGGAAACAACGAGAATTATTATCATTTTCATCTCTCCTTTTCCTCACTCTCGCTCCTTACGAAACAAAATTTTAAAAAAATCGCATTAATTTTTAACGCGATTTTTTAAATTTATTTTGTTTTTCATTATTTATTATTTATTTAATATTTTCATTTATTTATAAATTATTATAAATAATTATCAATTTAGAAATTTAGAAATTTGATAATTTAGAAATTTAGAAATTTATAAATAATCAAATTTCTAAATTTCTAAATTTCTAAATTATCAAATTTCTAAATTTTTAAATTTATAAACTTATTTTTCTAAATTTTCTAACTTTATAATTATAAATTTTTGAATAATTTAAATTTATAAATTTATAAATTTATTATTCATAAATTATTATTTATAAAATGATCGTTTGTTTGTTCTTTCCAGTTTATCCACAAAAACAACAATACGCTTACGCGGGTTATCCAGCACCGGCCGCTTATCCGGGACCGTATTATCACGGCTCGCAATACGGGCCTTACAACTACTGAACGCACGAACTAAAGATTGTCCACGGGCCGATCAACATCTCCGAAGAAGCGCGATAAAGCAGAAGAAAAGCGAAAATAATTGGAGAGACGTGCAAAAACGAAAAAAAAAACATGGTCGCGGCAATCTTAAATCTTCAGGGCGATAATCCACGAGATACGAAGCGATAAAACGAAATAAAATTTAAAAAAGATACAAAAACACACACACACGAAAACGAGCCCTGTGCGAATTCCGGACGTGAAGCGCATTAATTATAATTTGTCGAAATTTACGGTGCGTGCAGAATCCGACCGAGAAACCAAGTTTTATAAATAAATATTTATAAATATATAACTTATCGATAATTATTGATAGTTTCGTTATTTTTTAACTTATCTACACTTAGTTATTGATTTTTAACAAAATTCCATTTGACAGGAACTTCGGATATTTTGGGAGAAGCAAAAAATAAGGAAAAAACATAAAAACGTAAATTTTGCTGTCGGAAAATGTTGAAAATGTGTTTAAATATATTGATTTATATTTGCGAAAGACTTTGTTGCGAGGGGAATGCGAAAACACGAGGAAAAGCTCGACTTTGCATGTCGATAATGATAAATGGTTAATTTTATTGTTAATTTTTGAAAAGATAAAAAAGTTGTTCGAAATCCGCCAGGCGGTGTTGCTCAAAATCGCGAATCGTCGAAAAAGCACGCGTGACATGCGTTTCCATGAGAAATTGCCAGTTCACGCGGTATGCATTTAATTAAATAATTTGTATTTTTTGTCTAACGATAAATAATCGATAAATTATTGTTACGGAGAGCGTGATAATTCGTCGTCGTCGTTCCGTCTCATCTATAACATCAGTTTGACGGAAATGGTATGAAAAAAAAATGGAAATTTATTCAACAGCTCACGCGAAACGCTATAACGAAATATTTAAGACTTACGTTTTTCGATTCTAGAAAATATTAGTCTATGCCAATTTACACGCGTTTTTCAGTCAATAAACTGAAGTTTAATAAAAAAAAAAACGAACCTTTTATTCTTCCATGTATTTATTTTCGTCTCTCGTATGAAAAAAAAGGAAATTTATTCACCAGCTCACGCGAAACGCTACAACAAAATATTTAAGACTCACGTTTTTCGATTCTAGAAAATATTACACGCGTTTTTCACTCAATAAACTGAAATTTAATTTAAAAAAAAACAAACTTTTTCTTTTTTCATGCATCAATTTTCGTCTCTCTCTCATTTTCGGATGGATTTTGCATTTTTTTTTTTACAGTCCCCGAAAGTTTCACATTTTAGTAGATTTTTTGGAAAATTTCGTACAAAAATGCTGACGACGATATTGGAAACTCGAATTTTAACGATTTTTATGGCGTAACCAGTTTTACGGGGTTGCCATGAGCCATCCAAAGATTCTATGGAAATTGTACAGGTGCGCGGTCTCAAGCCCGATGACGCGGTGAGTAAAAAGCACGTGTGTTAGTTTTTTGACAAAACACTCGATTTTCCCGGATATTCTAGCAGCTGGGACGCTGAGCCCTTGAATGAAAAAGCGTGTAGAACGAATACACACGTTTGAAATTTATTCATGACGCTGTGACACGGAAAATTGAGCACCGAAATGAAAGTAACGCCGCGCCTGCAAAGTAGAACATGCCACTTTAGATAAACTTGCCTGCATAGTTAAAAACGCAGGGAATCCGATTTTGGGTCCGAACACGTGAAGGAAAAAATACGTGGCGGTCCTGAGCACGATTTCAAACGCGTGTCATTTCCGCTCCGAAGTTCCTTCACCGTGCTCGTAATGAACGCAACGCGAGGATATAAAAAATTGACGTTTTTCAATTATGCGGAAAGCCCGGAAAACCAAAAGACCGATGACGTAGATTTTTGCAGATTTCTCGACAAATCTGTCGCTCGAAATTACCACGAAGGATTACTGTGTACTATAGTTACGCGTGTGGGGCAGAATGCGGGGTCACGTGGTTTTCTCGTCCTCGACAAATGGCAAATACGTATATAGAGTTTTAGTGCAGCGTGGAGCGTGAAAACTGGTCAGTATCTCCGCGACTCTCGTACGAGCAACAGCATGTTTTCCTCATTGACGAGGCTCTGCCTCACGATTTTAGTTCCTTACATCACAGCGCAAGAAACATTCATAACAAATTCATTCAGAGCAGAAAAAGTGAGTAATTAATTAGATCCAATCGTTTCTGATGTGTTTTTATCACTTTTTTTCACATTTGAATCGATTTGAATAACAAAAACACCGACAATGCTGTCGGGCGAGTTTATTTCCGTGCAACGATTACGAAACACATTCTTATTCCCACTAAAAACGAAAATCTTCGTTCCACACTTGGAAACACAAACATCGCCATTATTTCGTATCTTTTTGTTGACATTTCGAGGTTTTACATTCGTCGAAAAATCTCAATGAAACTCAGCTCGCCAGGATCGCCGAAATGACAAACATTTCGCACATGAATGAGGTTCTTGAAAATATATGCATTCCCCGCGTTGTTGGCAGTCCTGGACATGCCAAAGTCAAAAAAGTAAGTACGTACGATTATTCCATTTCAAAAATATCAAAATTTTGCTTCTTTTGTATTTCATTCACTTCCTCCAAAATGCGAGTGTCAAAATTTCTTTCAAATTCGTCCCAATCATGATTTTCTCGGGAAAATCGTCAACAGGAATGAAAATTGCTCGAAATTACGTTTTTTAGGTTAAAATCGATTGTTATTGGACGAAAATTAAGTCGCAGCTCGATGTTAATAAAATTTTCGTAAAAAAAACTCGAATTGGCCACAAAATTCCAAAAAACCCAGTTTTTCGTTTTTTTTTTCGAATATTCTTCGATTTTTTGCACTGGATCTCGCGGAAATTTATTTGACCCAAACCAAAAATACGACCAATTGTCCTTGTCGCAGTATTTGAAGGATTCCATGAACGGTCTCGGATGGACCGTGGAAAGCGATGTTTTTAACGCCGAGACACCAAATTTTGGTGTTTTGGAATTTGAAAACATTGTCGCTACTTTGGACAGCAACGCCCGACGATATTTGGTTCTCGCCTGCCATTACGATTCCTTGTATACCCGAGAAGGCAACTTTGTCGGAGCCATCGACAGCGCAGTCCCATGCACGCAGCTTCTCAATCTCGCTACAGTCATGAGAGAACAATTGAGTGCTTCAAAAATTGTGAGTGTCGCCAAAATTTGTTGCCGTCGACTTTCCAGGGGAGAAAAAAATTTCCGCGCCTCGGTTTTTGCTCAAAATATCGCGCGATCGTCGTTGACACGAAATTCTAATTTCTCAGTCGCCGAGTCTCACTCGCTTACGAATAATTACGAAATTTTTACGAAAATGGAGAAAAAAACTGAAATAAATCGAAAATTCTAGTGTTTTAGCATTTTTTCTTCATATTTTTTTTTTCTCGTTCAGAATCACGGCAACGTCAGTTTGAAGTTTATTTTCTTTGACGGAGAAGAAGCATTTTTGAAATGGGGCCCCAACGATTCGATCTACGGAGCCAGACATTTGGCTTCCAAATGGGAAAACACAACATCGACGTTTGGCTACGAATCCAACATCAGCGATCTCGACAGAATAGTAAGTTGCTCGAGCCCACGATTGTCGAGTGTTTAAAAAAAATTGGAGCAAAGCGAATGCCTGCAAATTGTGAAGATTTCGATTTTTACCGAATTTAAATGACGTTGAGGTTTGCATCGTTGGAATGCAACGAAATTCATTCATTTTGTGACAAAACTCTTAACAAAAATGTAAAATTTTATTACAATGATAAAACGATCCATTTTTCCGGTCCAGCAAGTATGTAAATTCGAAAGATTTTGATGTTTTATCAAATTGAACAAATTATCAATAAAAATACATATTTTTCGTTGCATTCCAACGTTGCAAACTTCAGCCTCACGAATTTTGAACATTTTTTTTGCACTCGCAGGACATAATGATATTGCTGGACCTCCTGGGATCGGCCGATCCGAGGTTTTATAATTATTTCAAAAATACTTCGAAATGGTACTCGCAGCTTGTCAAAGCTGAACGCGCCCTGGCCCAATTGAGGAAATTTCAGAATTATTCGTACGGTATCTCGGAGCCTAAATATTTCAAAACTTACCCCGAACACGTCAGTTACGCCGTGGAGGACGATCATATACCGTTTTTGCGAAAAAGTACGTACTGAAAATTTGCTGATCATAAATTTGACCCTTGGAATACACACTGGGTCAATTTGACCCCGAAAATTTTCCGCCACCGACCGGCGACGATCGGAATCTTTTCGCGTTCCGTTCGCATTCGATTTTCATTCTCGTCCGAATATAAATTTAAATGTGGACAATTTACTACAAAAAACGCACAACAATGGAAATCAAAAATGCATTTTTACCGGAATACAACGATTTTAAAAATGCCTCGGGTCAGATTGACCCAAAATGCACTTATATTATTATTATTATCATTATTATTGTTGTTGTTATTGTATAGGTAATTTGTTGCTATTAATTGAATATTAATTAATTATTGGATTTATTTATTATTGAATCATGAAAAATATTCTTTCCAATAATCTGGACGCGAGAACGGTGTTGAAGTTTGCATCGTTGGAATGCAACGAAATTCGTTTTTTTATTGAGCAGATCTCGAGATTTTTGTTCTATATTTGGTCAGGACAATAAAACGATCTTTGGTGAGGATCCAAAGACAAAATCGGTAGGAAAATTGTCATGGATTTTGAAATTCAACAAAAAATGAATATCAGAAATATTTTTCATTGAAATGCAACGAAATTTCATTTTTTAATTGAATTTTTGATTCGATATTTGGTCAAGACAATGAAACGACCTTTTTTTAGGATCCAGACACAAAATCGGTATGAAAATTGTCATGGTTTTCGAAATTGAACGAAAAATGAATAGCAAATCGCATTTTTCGTTGAATTTCAACGTTGCGAACTTCAGTGTCGTACGCGAGATAGAAAAAAAAATTGGTGCGAGTGAATGAAAGCGTTTTAATTAGTACGGAAATGAATTTCAAGTATAAATTGGCACGTTCCAGATGTTCGCATCATCCATTTGATACCTTATGGATTCCCGTCTTTCTGGCATACGCCAGGTGACAATCTCAGTATCATCGATATGGAGACGACGGAAAATCTTAACAAGATATTACGAGTTTTCGTCGCGTCTTATTTGCATCTCGATATTTGATGTTTCGACAATGAAAAAGTGAGATTCTCGAAAGGAAATCCAAGATCATAAAAAACTCCGCTTTACGTGTATCGATACTTTTATTATTGGTGAAGAGAAAATCGTTTTTTATTATTAACCCTAGAACGGTAAGCTTTTTTTATTTTCCACCCAATTAAAAGACCCGAATTTTGAAAAATTCATATTTCCGGTAAAATTTGACGAAAAATCTTCAACTTGGGCCTGGGGCAACTTTGCTCGAAGTCAAAAAATCGCTCAAAAGTGCGGTAAACCAATGAAAAAACTGCGAGAAAAGGCGCGAAATTCAAAATCGCCTGTGGCGTCATATTTACCCGAGATTACCGCGTTCTAGGGTTAAATGTTTTGTACTAAAAATAAAAATGCACAAAGTTATATTTCTACATAATCTACAAGATGAAAAAACATGGAACGTCGTTTTCGTTCGCCGGGAGCCAAAACTTGATTGTAAATAGGAAATTACGTATGATGTGTACGTTGTAAATAAATAAATTATATTTTCCACGTCGTCAATCATTTCGCCAACAGAATTTACACCCGAGAATCCTTTTCCTAATAATTACTTGCAAGTTTTGGTCATTTGACCGTAATTTACCACGCAGTCGGTCATTTTATCGTCATATTACCCCTGCCGGTGCATTTTTTTGCTTTCTTTCGTTTTCACGCTCTCGCGCTCGCCATTTATGTCTCACCCCACAGCACCCACCCCTACGCGTTAGTTATATGTAACCGGACACGTGTTTTCATGGCATAATATCGGCCTGTTGATGATAATCAGTGCAAAAGTAAACAAAACCGTTGGATACACACGTGCAGGTCGAATAACCAAAAACCGGCAATCCTCGACGAGTTTTTCATCGCGCAAGTTAGTGAAATACGAAATAACTTTGAATCTGTATACAAAAAAGAGGTTACGGGACTTTCCGATCTCTATATAGACGCGCGTCTCCGGCACGTTCGAATATTTTCCTTCTGCTCGATTTTCAAATCCATCGAAAATCTCTCCGAATCGGAAAAATCAACTTTTTCTTCTGCGCTCATTTCAGCAGAGAATGTTCGAGCAGCGAATTGGCTGCTTGAGGAAAATTCTGAGAAACACGATCAACCCGACCGAAGTTTTTGCCATCAATCACTTTTTCTATTTCCTTTTGTAGCTGAAAATCTGCTGCAATTTTTGTCTTATTGGACGATTCGTTGATCAACGAAACTACAAAGTTGGTGAGTTGACGATTATTTTTTTTTTATTTTCCTCGTTTATCGATTCAACTTGAAATTTTCGCTGGAATTTCGCCAATTCGGCAAACAGGAAATCCTTGATTTGATGATTTTAGCGAAATTCGACTCTCGCTGTCTTTAGCAACTGCAAAATTCGTCGTTTTTATCTTTTGCCAACAAAAAATACTTTTTCCAATCATTGTTTGTTTAATTTCATAAAGCATGAACATTTTCGGGCCCATTTTGGGCTTCAATCTTGAAAAAAAATCGTTTTATCGTCCTGACCAGATATCGAATGAGAATTTTTTTGCATTCCGACTTTGGAAACTTCAAAATCGCCTTTTTTATTGAATTTTCGCTACTAATTTTTGTCCCTTGCAAATTATTCACAATTTTTCCCGTAGAATGAAATTTTTCGGAATTATCAGACTCCCAATTCGTTGCTGGGAGTTTTTTTCCATTTTAACGAGAATTGAGATGGAGGAAACTTGTTTAGGGCACAAACGATCGATGCGTAGATTTGATTTGCGATAAAATGCTGTGCGATTAGCCAATCGATCTAAAAATAGATAAGACATGCGATATGAATGATTTGCGTGAAGAGACGCGGGTCAGAGAGTTCAAACGGAATGTCAATTTTCTTGACTCGTTGACTCGTCCTTAGCGAGTAATTGAAAGTCTCTGATTCAGTGAACACACTGCATTCCCTTGAATCGTCAAAGGCTCTCGAGACGCTGGACGTTTCATTGTGGCCTGTTTATTCACGGCTCGTTGCAGAATATTCCGCTGTAAAGCTCCGTCTCTCTATTTTTCAGTAAAATATGGTGAAACGCGCGATGGACGTCAGCAATCGAGAGTTGCAGCCGATAAACGCTGGTAACCATGAATCTAAAAAGAATTCTGGGCTGGAAGAAAAAGTTCAGATGAAAAAGCAACTCGGCCTGTTGGAAGGAGTTGCCATTATTCTTGGAATCATTTTCGGATCAGGTAATTTGCCACTTACTTGACAATTTTCATTTATTTGGTGAGATATTTTTTTGAGGTTTTGATTGCGAGTCAATTTTGTCCATGAAACTTGTATTTTTTGTCAGCGGAAACTGGTTGTCCAGATTTTTTGAGAATTTTGAATTATTTATTATTCATTTATGATCTATTTATGATTTATTCATTATTGATTAATTTATTATTCATTTATTCATAATTTATTATTAATTGATTAATTTATTATTAATTTGTTATTAATTTATAATTCATTCATTATTTATTTATTAATTTATTGATTTATTATTCATTCATCATTAATTAATGAATTAATTTATTATTTATTTATTTTTAAACGCAAAAACACCTCTCGTTTTTGTTTTCAGGTATTTTCATCTCTCCAAAGGGAGTTATTGAGGAAGTTGGCAGTATAGGATTGTCATTGATAGTGTGGGTGCTGTGTGGACTTTTGTCAACGATCGGAGCTCTTTGCTACGCCGAATTAGGAACGAGTATTCCGCGTAGTGGAGGCGATTATGCATATATTCACGAGGCCTTCGGTGCTCTCCCATCGTTCCTGTATCTATGGGCTGCGAACCTCATATTTGTGTGAGTATAAATGAAAACATTATCGAGTTTCATTGAAAACGTTCAGCGGCAACGAAAAATACTTGCTCGATTCACGTTTTGTGAAATTTCAAAAACCATTACGATTTTCGTACCGATATTGGGTTTAGATCCGAATAAAATATCGTTTTATTGTCCTGATGGAATTTTGATTAAGAATCTTGAGATCTCCTCAAGAAAAGACAAAATTTCGTTGCATTCGTTGCTCGAACTCTAATTAACGAGTGATTTTCACAAAAGTGGAAAATTAATTGAAAATTCACGAACTTGCGACGAAAAATAGCACGAAAAACCAAGATTTTCACTTTGACGCCTGTTTCTCGACGAAATGAAGATTTTTTTTTTTTTAAATCACATTGCAGGCCTACAACTAACGCGATAATGGCCTTAACATTTGCCGAATACGTGCTGAAGCCTTTTTTCCCAAATTGTGCAACCCCGGACGATGCAGTTCGACTAATCGCTGCAGCGACGATATGTAAGAGCGATAAAAACAGCTTAACGATCGAACCGATGATTCAAGAATTAATGCAATGAAAAGTTTACCATTTTCAATGTCTTTTTATTCTTTCTGCAAGGTTTTTTAACATTCGTCAATTGTTACAACGTGAAGGAAACTTCAAAAATGCAGAACGTGTTTATGGTCGCAAAAATTTTCGCTCTCGTGATAATCGTCATAATTGGAATCGTCTGGCTCGCAACGGGTGAGCAAAATCATATTTTTTTTCAATCTTCCTTACAAACTGATGGAAATTCGGGATGAAAATCTTTATTCGTTCAATCTTCCTAACGATTGTTCGTTGGTTTCAGGGAGAACGGAAAATTTTGAGGATTCCTTTAAGGGAACGACGACAGATCCAGGCAAAATAGCCGTCGCCTTCTACCTCGGCATATTTTCGTATTCCGGTTGGAATTACTTGAACTTTATGACCGAAGAATTGAAGGATCCTTACAAGTGAGACTTAATTAATTGTTTTTTGACCCCATTTTGCTCGTTTTTTTGAGATCGAATCGAACTTTCATGCACTCAATCATGAAAACCTCATGAAAATCATAAAAATCTCATGAAAATCATGAAAACCTCATGAAAATCATGAAAACCTTATGGAAATTATGAAAACCTCGTAAAAATCATGAAAACCTGATGAAAAACATAAAAAAACCTCATGAAAATCTCATGAAAATCGTGAAAACCCCATGAAAATCATGAAAACCTCATAAAAATCATGAGAATCATGAAAACCTCATGAAAATCATGAAAACTTGATGAAAATCAGAAAAACCTCATGAAAAACATGAAAACCTCATGAAAATCATGGAAAACTCATGAAAATCACGAAGTCCTCATGAAAATCATGAAAACCTCATGAAAAATATGAAAACCTCATGAGAATCATGAAAACCTCGTGAAAATCATGAAAACTACATGAAAATCATGAAAACTACATGAAAATCATACAAACCTCACCAATCATGAAATTTTCGTTTTTCCAGAAATTTGCCACGAGCCATTTACATATCATTGCCGCTGGTGACTTTTATATATGTTTTGGCAAATATCGCTTACCTCGCGGTCCTGACGCCAACGGCCATGATCGCTTCCAACGCCATTGCTGTGGTACGTATTATTCTTGTGATTTTATTAATTAACATTCAAATCTCCGTCGACACAGTCCAATTAGCGCCCCTCCCTAGACACACATGGGTCTGGGGGACCCAAACGTTTTTTTACCGTACTTGGAGTCGTTCAAAAAATCGGAAAAAATTCAGGAAGGTCGTTTCGGATCTATAGAAAAAGAGCCGGCACTGGGTGATGGATAAAAATGATTTTTTATTATTGTTATTTAATGCTAATCGATACGGAAAATAAAAAATTCACGAAATTCGCTGAATGGGTCTCCCAGACCCATGTGTGTCTACGGAGCGCTCAATAATCATCGCAGAGGGCGAATTTGGTTCTTGAGCTAACGAGACTCTTGCAATTTGGTGAAAAAACGTGCCAAAACGCTTGATGAATGTGAATTTTATTGATGGCGAGTTTCGACCGATGGAAATTTCGGTTCGATCTTATTTCGTGGGAAGGAATTTCTATTTTTTATTGATTTTGACGGAGCCTCTGCGTTTGAGAGTTTCTGGTGCCAAAAAAGAGAATTTTCCAATTCGTTGGTGTGGATTTTCGATGGTTTCGTCGAATTGAAGGGTCACGAGGTCATGCTTTCGATTTTCAGACTCTTGGGGACCAAACTCTCGGCATGATGTCGTGGATCATGCCAGTTTTGGTCGCAGCCTCCGCTTTCGGTGGCTTGAGCGTGCACATCATGACTTCCTCACGAATGTGTTTCGTTGGCGCCAGAAACGGCCATTTTCCCGAAATGCTCAGTCACATTAATCTCAAAAGATTCGCACCGACACCGGCGCTAGTATTTTTGGTGATTATCGAATTATTTTTCCCAAATAAATCATTCTTTAATGTCATTTTTGTTTTTTTAATCATTTTCCTGTTTTGTTCTTCGTAGTGTTTACTTTCTCTGGTCATGTTATGCACCACAGACGTTGCCGTCCTCATCACGTATTGCAGTATCGTTGAATCTTTCTTCATAATGCTCTCGGTCGCTGGAATATTGTGGTTGAGGTACAAACGCCCAGGAATGAACAGACCAATCAAGGCGAGTGACTTTTATCGTTTTTCACGTTTTTTTTAACAATTATTTCGAGATTTTCGTGCCACTGTCTTTCGAAATCGAAATTTATATTTTTTTCTTAAGCAGATTTCGAGATTCTCATTAAATTCTTGGTCAGGACAATAAAAAGATTTTTTCATAGTATCGAAACACAAAATCGGTACGAAAATTGTCATAGTTCTTGAAATTAAATAAACAATAAATAGAAAAACGTATTTTTCTCTGTTTCTTCGGCAAATTTCGTTATTTAAATGCCTCATTTAATTACGACCGGTTTTTGCGACCCGAAAAGTGTATCGGATCGAGAAATTTGAATGATTTCGAAAACTAAACGAAAAATCGACAAGAATAAATATTTTTCGATGCCAACTTGAGCGTTGTTCGATCACGTTACTGGAGCAAATAAAAGAGTGTGATAATTTTGCTTGTACAGGTATCTCTTTGGGTTCCGATTACGTTCGTTGGGATTTGCCTTTTTTTGGTGCTAGTTCCCTGTTACGTGAGGCCTTACGAAGTTGGGATGGGAACTGTCATAACTCTGTCGGGAATTCCTGCTTATTACGTCGGAGTTGTTTGGCAGAAGAAACCCGTTTGGTTCCAGAAAATAAACGGTGAGTTCAACGCAACAAACGAACAAGATTTCATCAGAAAAAGAGATCGAAACTCCTGAGCAACGGAGTTTTATTTTCTTATTTTTATTGTTCTCGCTTTGTTTGCTCGTTATTAATATTTTCCATTTTTCAGCAATTGCCACGCATACTGTACAAAAAGTTTTCCTCTCAGCGAGGGAGGATCGCGAAGACTGATCGGCGCTCATTCGCCAAACGACTCAGGAGTCTCAACGAGTGCAAGACGAACATTCTTGTTCGGACTCGACAATAAACACGAATTGACAACAATCACCGCGAACCTTATAACGTGACGTCACGGTTTTTTACTTCATTTTTTTTTTTTACTACTCGATGCCATATTTTGAGATTTTTGGTTAACATTTCGAAAAGTTTCTTCGGTGAAAAATGGCAAAAATTGTTTTTTTTTCTTACTTTTGCGATTTTTTTCAGAGTTTTTTCACGAGGGAAAAAATTTAGGGCCATTTTTCGCGTGAGAAGCTTTTGTCAATGTTGATCAGTGTTTTTTTTTTTTTTTTTAGTTTGTCTATTTTCAATTATTAACCGCGTGAAATTCTTTCATGGAGATTATCGCATTTTTTTAAATAATTGCGCCAGAGCAGGCTTTGTACGTAAAAGTTGGTAACTCGGTCACATCACTTTATCTCGGAGCATCGATTGAACGAGAAACTCAACGTTTTTGAAAAATGTGAGAATTTTTACGATGTTGAAGTTTGCATCGTTGGAATGCAACGAAATTCCGTTTCCTCTTGAGCAGATCTTGAGATTCTTGGGAAATATTCGATCAGGACACTAAAACGATATTTTTTAGGATCAAAGCCCAAAATCGGTACGAAATTTGTCGTGGTTTTTGAAATTCAACGAAAAATTGATAAAGCAAGTATTTTTCAGCCCAACTTTGCAAACTTCAATATCATGAATTTTTTCATTCTTTGCTGCGAGTTTGAAACTGTGATTTATTTTTATTCTAGTTAATGAAGATTTAAATCGTCGTTAAAAACTGTCGTTTTCATCGTGATGACACGTGCTTCATCTTATTATTGAAAAATGTATATTTGTGTGATTTTTATGCCGATTTAGCTCGACAAAGTGTGAAGCGATGCAAGAAAAATGGACACTGTACTTAAATAGAAATAACGCGTGTTTCGCACAAACAATTTTGTCCCAATGATCGAACCCTGAAACGGTAACTTTATTTTTTCTTTTTACCTATTCTGGGAACCCGAATTTTGAAAACTTCACATCTCTGCAAATTTAACGAAAAGGCTCCAACTTGGGCTTGTTTTCTTTTCATTTTTTTAATGCAGGATTGCGCGAGCCTGGGGCAATTTTGCCCGCAGTCAAAAAATGAGTCAAACATGCGGTAAAACGATGAAAAACCGGGAGAACCGAGAAAAGGGCGCGAGATTCAAAGTTTGGGATTGTTTTTGACTCCGCGTTATCGTTTTAGGGTTCAATGCTGAAGATTTTGTTCCTGTTTTCACGAGTGAGACCAATATTAACAGCTTCAGTGTCGCGATGCCAAAATATTTACCAAACAACCTTTTTTTACTCACGAATATTTATTTTATTTCATTAACATCACGTTAGTTTTTTATTTTCTCTTAATTTTCATCAATTATTTGTCAATCGGCGTATTTACAACGCTTGTGTGTGAATTTCTTCATTTTATTTACAGAAACAGAGTGACCGTGTGGGCGTAAATGTCCTGGTCAAGAAATTCGAACCAACATTTTTGAAACTAAAATTTTTTTAATGGTTTTCTCGAATTTTTGTAATGCTGAAAAACTTTTATCCCGTTTTGACAGAGACTGACACGAACTTTTGAAAAAAAAATCAATTTTCACGCTGTCGCTCTATATTTACGAAACTGTTTTCGCTGATAATCGAATGCGGGAAATAAAACAGACTGATCTCTCTCGGTTGTGCACAATTCGAACCTGCGTAAGAATTTTTAATAAACTCTTCTCCCGTTGTTGTTAATTAAACTATTTCGTTCGTCGAATTCCCGAATCCCCGGAGTGACGTGAGGGAAGTGGAATAATTCGGACGGTCAGAATTTTTGGGAACGTCGTGGAAATGTAAAAATTCATGTTGTTGGAGTTCGAATCGTTGAAGAAACATCGAAAAACGTTCGGTTCGTCGTTTTTATGATCAAAAACTCACTTTTTTGCAGTTGCAATTGAAATGCGAACTCCAGATCAAATTTTGGAAGTATCTCGACTAAATTTAACGCACAATTTCGACAAATCGGACTCCAACGTCATTAGCTTTTCAAACGGTCTACAATTTAATGCGGGAATGTTTGGTAAACTTTCCAATTTAATACATTTTGCGATTCATGCTAAAGACAATATTTCACAATTAAGGTGATGGATATAATTCAATATTTTTTATAATACAGCGATATATCTGATTTCTTTGTATTTTATTTACAGAATTTACACATTAGTGGATATCCTCCGGGTTGAACATGCCCTGGAAATTACGAAAACAAACGAGATATTAATTTTTTAATTCGGTAATTATTCTGCACGAATGACGATTCGTGACTTTGGCGATTTGTATGGATCATGAACCAATGAATCGAAAAGTACAAGATTTTGATGCTATCGAAAAATAATGATACTGAAGTTTGCAACGTTGGAATGCATCGAAAAATATTTGATTTTATTGAAGATTCGTTCAATTTTCAATGTCATCCAAATTTTTCGAGCCGATATGCTTTTCGAATGGTAAAAATCGATCATTTTATCATCGCAATTAAATTCTGCATTTGAATAATTATTTTTGTGAAAGATAAAAATGAATTTCGTTGCATTCCAACAATGCAAATTTCAGGATCATAAAATATATCATGAAAAAATACATTTAATTGAAATTGACTGCAATAAATGAATGTGAAAACGCGCCGACGATTAATGCAGAGCAAATAAACGGATATCAGGCTTTTTGGTAAATGGTCAAGGTCGTTGTATTCGCGGACTTTTCAGGGAGATGGGAAAATCGAAGGAAACCTCGAAATGGGTCAATCTGACCCAAAACGTTTTCAAATCGTTGTGTTCGGTAAATATTCATTATTTTGTTACTCTAGGCACGTTTTTTGTGCAATTCCATTTGGCCTCGGGTCAATCTGACCCGAGGCGTTTGTCAAATCTCAATATTCCAGTAAATATGCATTTTTTTCGAATTTTTTTCGTAGAGACGTTTTTCGGAGCGAATTATCCATATTTTATGGATAAAAATTTCAGAAATTTTTTCAAATTCTAAAATTCTAAATTTTAAATTAATTTTATTCAAATTATTAAATGTAAATTTATTTTCTTACGAAAACGACACGTAAAATCGTTCTTTTTTTCAAAACGTTACTTTATTACCTTGGCACGTCTAAGGATGGAATCCTTGCTGGCGTCGTAAGGATGATCTTTGCTCGGAATTTCCAAGACCGACGGGACGGGTTGCGTGTGACTGTCAATGACGTGACGTATCATTTCGGCGACCTGGATATTTCGAAATATTTAGTCAACTTGACGATCCAGCACGCGAGTAGAGAAAAATTCTTTACGACTTACATTTTGGTTGATCAGAATGATGTCGATGTCGTCACGTTTCACGAAACGCTTGAAAGTATCTTCAATTTCGCTGACCGGAGTGTCTGAAGCGATTGATAAATATGAGATTTTGATCGGTTGGATTTTTTGGTGAGCGACGTGCCAAATTCGCGTATTTTATGGTTATTGAAAATTATTTCGATACGTACTTTTGTCCACGACCATGAAATTCGGCTGGCGATTTTTATTGATCTCTCCGACTCCTCCGAGGAGAAATCCCACGCAGGTATCCTGTGGAAAAATAAACAGAATCACTTTCTGATCGTAGCACGTAATTTCGTACTGGAATAACGATTTTTGGACAGTTGGCCGATTTACCTCGTCTCCGATCACAGCGAGAAGCTTTCCCTTGCCTGCCGAATGAAGTGCCATTGTTAATAATTGGGTAAAACGCTAATTCTTTACTTTCAATTCGACGAAAATGGTTTGATTGGAACGAGACGTTTCTGACTTGTTACAGAAATCAGATGACCGATTGTCACGCCTTGGACTCACTGCGCATGCGTCATAAAGACTTATCAAATTTTTATCTATCCTCCTGTCTTATCGACTGGAACGAGAGTGATGGAATTATCGTAGTTTCTTAATTTTTTTCCTGATGTCCTCCCAATCTTTTTCTTTAATTTGACGTTTCGTACAAATGTCAAAAACATGCCACGTGAAGACGAAATACTAGAAAAAAATTGGCTCGCGTTCTGTGACATTTAATTTCGCATGCCCGATTCATCAAAATTTTATAGTTTTTTCGCTTCTATTCCATAATTATTGTGGGTCAAACGTTTTTCCCGAACTCTCTAGGATTTGAAGACCGAGAAAAATAATAATAACGCGTCGCTGCAACGAAACATCGTGACAGGAGCGAAATATAAAATAACTCCGTCGATAAGTTACCGACTGAGCTGTGAGCTGTTTTACCGATGCGGAAAAGTATCAATTCAACGCGCAGCTTGTGTATATACAGCGAAACCGTGTTTTGTGTTGTTCTCGCACAGAAAGTGACATTGAAACGTTTGAAGTATTTTTTTTGTACGAGAAATACTCGCGATGAATGACATTTGCAGAGTTCTCGCGATAGGAATGGAATAAAGTGTTGCTAATGAAACGGGAATACAAGAGATCGATGAAATACTCACTGTCTGGAGTGTAAGAAGAATCTTCGCGGTATCTGTGCCTGTCTAGCCTTTTTGGTTTCGGAACGTCATCGAGAGGAGGATCGTCTTCTTGGAACGACATCACGAACCCGTTTCCAAGTATTTCTTCACGTTGAGAGAAAAAAAATTGAATAAAAACGAAAACAGAAAAGTCTCCGCGAGAGTATCGACTCTCGGTGAACGGCGAAACGACTCTCGAGCGAAACTGTCTAGTCCCGGAGAGTGAGTAAACCAAGTTTTCTTAATAACCAAAAAAACATGAATTTCGAAATAATTCCGAACGCAGCACAACAACAAATTTTGCAATCTCGCTCCGATCGCTGCTGGATTTTTAATTCATCAACGTCGTCGACACTTTTGCTTCGTTTTTCATTTGTTTATCTTCGTGCCCGTTTTTCCTGCCGTATTTTTTTCCCGCCGGCGCAGAGGTCGACCAGTTTTCTATCGAATTATTAATTATTAACGAACTCTTATCTTTCGCGTTATACAATCCGCTTCGTCGCAGAATTTCATTGGAATTTATTACCGCGATTAACACCATTAACTCAATTTTGCCGTAATCAACTTTCCAGACATTTTTCCAGTCGCCTTTTCTAGTGATTTTATGATTTTGTTCATTTTTTCCAATCGGCAACGATTTCAACGAATCGCGACTCATCGGCTTCTCTCGACGTACTATTTTTAAGTTTATCTAGGGATGATTCTTCGATGCAACAAGAACATTCCGTTCTAGAATAGGCACCGACACTTGGCCACTGTCTCTAAATTCTGTCTATCTTTTACTCCCCAAACCTGGCAATTGCCCAATTATTATTTTCTTCACGGATCCTCAGTCTCACAACTAGACGCTTCGACCTACTCGTCCGTCTGCTAAGCTCTTTATTTACAGGTTCATTGCTACGACCCACATTCAAAGAAACAGAGCAATTCTCTCTTTTCCATTTATTTGCCACTGGTGGAGGCGCGTACGTCGTGGATAAAAATGATTGGGACGTTGATCGGTTCATCGCAGGCCATAATTCTATTTTACGTATTTTTGCTTTGTTAAATGAGGCTGAAGTTTGCAACGTTGCGCTGCAACGAAAAATACTTGCTCTATCAATTTTTCGTTGAATTTCAGAACCATGACGATTTTCGTAGCGATTTTGGGTTTTGATCCTAAAAAAAGATTATTTTATTGTCCTGACCAAATATTTAATGAGAATCTCGAGATCTGCTCAAGAAAAAACAGAATTTCGTTGCATTTCAACGATGCAAACTTCAATTCTGTGTATTTTACACGAAGTAGAAAAAAAAATTATAAAAATGGTATTTCCGAGGATGCGATTCGAGGCAAAAGACACAAGATTGTGCGATCTCGTAGTTTTTTTTTTCTTAACAACAAAATCTAAAATCCTGGATGTTTTAACAAGCTAAATTGTTCCAATACGTTTGGAGCAATCGTCAGAGATTGGTAGAATGGAAATCGACGAAGATTTAGGTATTTAAAAAACAATGGAAAATCGAGAAGCAAGTACAATTTTTATGTCCGATTGAAAGTTTTCGTTCGTCTAAAAAAAAAAAATTATTTTCACGTTTGCATTCATTCGAGAACATTTTTATTCAATTTCAAATGATCGTCAAACGATTTCGTAGAATAAAACTCGTTGGACAACGACTAAAATGATTTTATGTTCAATGACTGTTTCAGGAAGGAACGAAATCGAGCCAGAATGCCGGAGCCTGTGAACCATCAGGTGAACGCAGCTCGTAAAACGTTCCAGACTCTGAATCAAATATCCAAATTGTTGAATACGAATTTGGATCCAGCGACGTTGAGCATATGTGTGCGATTATGCGAGAACGGGGTGAATCCACAGGCATTGGCGACTGTGATCAAAGAACTACAGAGAGAAGTGAAAGCTCTGGGAACCGCTGAATCCGCGTCGAGTAAAACGAGCATAAACAAGTGAAAAACTCTCAGCGAATTGTTCAAAAGTTCTGTGAAGCGAGATGGAAGAAATTTGTTTATTTTTACGTACAAAATAAATCTTTTGCGACAAACTTTGCTCATTTTTCGCGACGTATCTCGCAAAAAGTACGAAACGATTGCATTGTCAGTTCAGGCGATCTCGCCATGTTCGAGGGCCCAGGAATGATAAATATAAAGACGTCAGTTTTTGTTCTCTCCCTTTTTTTTCACAACTCAGAGCTCCGTCTTTGCTGGCTTTTTGCTCTTTTTTCCTTCAACATCTTTTGGCTGTGGGGAAGAAAAAAAATAACATCAGTTACGATTCCATGATACCGATTAATAAAATTCGTGAAAAAATCGATTTCTTCTCACCTTTTTGGGGCTTGCGCGTTTTGGCTCGAAGGTTTGACCTTCCAGAGTAATGTGTTTGCACTCTGGCTGATCCAATAGATAATTTTTCGCATCTACAGCTTGAGAACCTTCTCTGAATAGGAATACCGAGCGGTTGTCACCGATTGGATACCTGCAAAGATTTCCAACGAATTATTCAATCTTTCGTTTCAATCGATAGGCCATTCGCGGGAGTTTTTTAAAATCAGAAAAATTCACGACACTGAAGTTTGCAACGTTGCAATCCAACGAAAAATACGATTTTCTATTCATTTTTTGTTCAATTTCAAAAACCATGACAATTTTCACACCGATTTCGTGTCTGGATCCTGAAAAAATATCGTTTCAGTGTCCTGGCGGAATATTGAATTGAAAATTCTCAATAAAAAACAGAATTTCGTTGCATTTCAACGATGCAAACTTCAACATCGTGAAAAATTTCCGTAGGACACTGAAAATTGCGATTCCTATTCGGAACTTTGATACGTTGAAGTTACACGTTTAATTTTCATTTCATTTTCCTCGTTCATTAGTAATTATGGAATTAACACGAGGGCATCGTTGGAATGCAACGGAATTCCGTTTTTTCTTGAACAGATCTCAAGAATCTTTTTCCACATTCAATCAGGACCATAAAACGATCTTTTTTTAGGGTCCAAAGCCAAAATCAGTACGAGAATTGTCATGGTTTTTAAAAGGAATAAACAACTAATAGAAATGGCACTGAAGTTTGCAACGTTGAGGTGCAACGAAAAATACGTTTTTTTTATTAGTTGTTTGTTTCAATTACAAAAACCTTGACAATTTTCGTTCTGATTTTGTTTTTGGGTCCTAAAAAAAAATCGTTTATTGTCTTAACAAAATATTGATTAAGAATCACGAGCTCTGCTCAAGGAAAAAACGAATTTCGTTGCATTCCAACGATGCAAACTTCAATCTCATGAATTTTTATTCGTTCAGATTATTTTCTCGAGTCTTATTTTTGTCAGGCCCATGATATTTTGCATGCTGAAGTTGGCAGTCCACTTTGCAGTAAGTTAAAGCCTTTGAATTCGTCATGACGTTGCAGTTCGCATCGTTGGAATGCAACGGAATTCTGTTTTTTATTGAGAATTTTGATTCACTATTTCGCCAGGACACTGAAACGATTTTTTTTCAGGATCCAGACACAAAATCGGTATGAAAATTGTCATGGTTTTTGAAATTGAACAAAAAATGAATAGAAAATCGTATTTTTCGTTGGATTGCAACGTTGCGAACTTCAGTGTCGTAATTTGTCAGGAGTCGAAAAATTTTGGTAGAAGACGCCACGATTCTGAATCTGTTGCAAATTTTATGTTTGGATCTGCTAAAAAAATCGTTTTTTTTTTGTTCACGCGATAAAAAACGGAATTTGATGGCATTTTGCGATTTTGTATGGGAGAAATACCTTTCAACGTTTATGTGATTGTTCATGAGACTGCCTTGCCAAATTTTCATAACAACTTCGGCTTCCTGCGGAGTTTTTTCTGGAATAACGTCAACGAACATCATGACTCCTTTGCCCTGTTTGGTCAACCGTAACACGCTATCCGGATCGGAAGTGTCGAGCTAGAAATACGAAAAATGACGCTACTTGTTGGCGGCGTGCGACAAAGAATTGGCAATTTTTGTACAAAACCTGAGACATGTCGATTTTGGGAGCCGGCCGCAAGTGTTCGGGCAACTCGTCGGGTTCGAGAGGCTCGTCGCCTTCCTGTGATTTAAACGACACGATTTTGAGGTCGAAAACATCGAAACGGTAATGAGGAATGAAAGAAAAAACATGCGAAAAACGATAAAGAGTAGAGAAAAACGATTTTTACCTCCCACTGATCCAACAATCGTTCCATATCCGCATCCGTCATGTCAAGAATGTCCTTGTCTTTCCATGATTTTTCCTTTTTTCCTGCGGGTTTGTCGGCGAGAGCGATTTCCACGAGGAAGAGCGTGAAAACGCACGATTTCCAGAATTTTTTGTTCATTTTATAACTCAATAACTAATTCTCTTGAAAAAAGTCTCGATTTTTTATGGCAAAGTCGACGGAGCCTCGATTTTGAGGTTATGCCCGTGTGCGAGGATAAACAGAAGTAGCTCCGAGCTAAATCCGGAACGTATCGAGTCATCATTCGTTCCCACTGGCAGGAGACACGTACGGGAACACGTACTCGTTCGGTACTGGCCGGTCGATTTGTACGCACTACAAATTTACAGTTTCCTGGCTCATTTGCGTTATCATTTAACCCTAAAACGGTAACCTGGGATAAAAAACATCCCCAAGCGACCCGAAATCCTGCGCCCTCGCATTTTTGACTAATTTTCTGACCTCGAGCAAATTGCCCCAGGCTCATGTGATACTGCAATCAATTACGAACGGGATGAGCACAAGCGGAACGATTTTCGTTAAAATTCACCGGAGATATGAATTTTCAAAAATTGCGATCATTTACCGCCCCAAAATACCGAAATCGGTAAAAAAATCAAGGTTACCGTTCGAAGGTTGTTTATCGACGAATGACAAAGTAGAAAATGAAGTGAATCGTTACAATTTCAGCCACCGGGATGGCGAAGCTTGTTAATGTCCCGAGTTTATTATTGTTCTCGCGATGTTTTGTTTCTTTGTGTTGTGATGCAATCTGATTTCGTTGCAGTTTGTGATCTTTCTAATGCGTTGGGATTACAATGATCTGTCATTCTCGAAAGAGCGCGATAAAAGAGATAGCAGTGTTGAAAGTTCATTTATCCTGGGAACGTCGAACGTTCCAATAATCGAAAGTAACGCGAGTCTCGCTCATTTTTTTAAAAACAATTGAAACTGTATCGATAGAGAGTTCGTCGAGTACGACGAATGACGTGTTTATATTTAATTTCGGTTTAAATTTATGATCTTATGTAATGAGAGCCCTAAACGTGGCTACATCGCGCGCGTTATTGTGACAGTGAATATTTCGGTGGGTTTGGCTGTTTGTACGGAAATATACGACGCGGTGAGGCAAAAATGGTGAATTCGTCGATCGCCCGCGCTCAACAAGGTCACGTCAGCGCGATGTATTTTTAATTTAACTGCGGAAAAAAAAACACATTTTCCCAAACGTACGCGACCGTTTAACGACAGTCGGAATTGAATCAGCTGCTCGGACGGATGTCGACTTTGAACAATGCCACGGGGATGGCGGGCATGCAAGAGATTTTGGAGCTAGCTAATTTATTGCGAAAAAATGGTGACACCGTTCTTAGCGGAGCGAGCAAATTGTCTCTGTCGACAAAATTACTGCACAATCTTAACGATGCCTTTTCGATAATTGTCGATGAAAAACAAGACATGGAAAGCTCTTTCCAAGTCTGCAACAGCTCCAAAAACGATGTTCTTAGAAATCTCAAATTCCTTCACGATTTTGTACAAAAAACCATTTGGCTCAAAGTCTCTCACAACTGCGGCGATCCGAGGCTGCCTGTAGATATTTCTAAATTTCGTCACTTGCGATTTTTGGAATTACGCAAAGTCTGCATCGATCTAGTCAGCGGAATTCAAGCCGTCAGAGGACAACTGGAAAGTATTTCTTGCACGGGAGGCGGAGGCGTCGGCACCGTCGGAAGATTGCTGGGTAAAAATTACGTTTTTATCAACAAAAAGACGCGCCGAATATTATTTTGAGGTTTTGATCCAAAAACTTCCGGCAATTTGCGTGAAAACTGTTTTTTTTAACTTTCTACAGCTTCCTGCGGCCGCGACGCCGGCGTCGGCTTTGTCTGGGCGTCTCTTAAACGCCTCGCTTTGCCGTACAACGGACTTGGGCGACTGGACAAATCTCTGGAACTCGTGCCATGGCTCCAAACGCTAGATTTGAGTCACAATCTTATTATTTCTACCAACGAATTGGACAGTCTCCCAAGTTTGAAATACGTCAACCTTGGCTATAACAAAATAGAAACTGCTCCAACGTTCAACAAGGCTACTTGGCATACTTTACAGATTTTGGTACTGAGGAACAATTACATCGAAAATTTGAATGGTAAGACTCGGGAATTCAGTGGAAAAAATCATTTCGGACTTGCCTGAAGATTGATCATGTTGAAATTTGCAAAAAATACATTTCCCCTTTATTTTTCGTGCAATTTAAACAATTTGGGCAATTTTCGTACCGATTTTGGGTTTCGATGTCGAAAAAATATCGTTTCATCGTCCTGACGAAATATTTCATCGAAATCTCAATAAAAAACGCAATTTCGTTGCATTCCGAAGTTTGATTGTGTTGAAGTTTGCAAAAATTACATTTCCCATTTATTTTTCGTGCAATTTAAACAATTTCGGCAATTCTCGTACCGATTTTGGGTTTCAATTCCGAAAAAATATTGTTTTATCGTCCTGATGGAATATTTTATCGAAATCTCAATAAAAAACGCAATTTCGTTGTATTCCAAAGTTTGATCGTGTTGAAGTTTGCAAAAAATACGTTTCCCATTTATTTTTCGTGCAATTTAAACAATTTCGGCAATTCTCGTACCGATTTTGGGTTTCGATGTCGAAAAAATATCGTTTTATCGTCCTGACGAAATATTTCATCGAAATCTCAATAAAAAACGCAATTTCGTTGCATTCCGAAGTTTGATCGTGTTGAAGTTTGCAAAAATTACATTTCTCATTTATTTTTCGTGCAATTTAAACAATTTGGGCAATTCTCGTACCGATTTGGGTTTCGATGTCGAAAAAATATCGTTTTATCATCCTGACGAAATATTTTATCGAAATCTCAATAAAAAACGCAATTTCGTTGCATTCCGACGATGCAAACCTGGAAATCGTTAAAACTGAAAAATCAAATGGGCAAAATCGGTAAATTTATGAGACTGAATTTTAATTTTCAATTGAATAATTCTCGTGGCGATTTCTTCTCCGTCTCCTAAAAAAAAAAAAACGTTTTATTGTCGTGGCCAGAATAAAAAAAATAGAATTTCGTTGCATTCCAACGATCCAAACTTCAACATTGAAATTCAGAGTTTAGGGAATTCGTACTTATTCGATGTCTCCCCCAGGTCTGCAAGGTCTGGACTGTTTGGCAGAGCTCGATTTATCTTACAATTGTCTCGATGATCATTCGCTTCTGTGGCCATTGGAAACGATGTCAACTTTGTTGTGGGTTGCTCTGGAGGGAAATCCTCTCGCGTATTACAAAAAACACAGATTGCTCACCATCAAACATCTTCACTCGGCCTTGTCGGAGAGTAAGGTAAGAAAGCATTGGTTTCCATCCAAGGAATCGAATTTGTCGTTAATATCGCGCAACAAGTGTGAAAGTTTAGGAGTGAGTGATTTTTCAAAGTTTTTTCCATTCCAGTCCGACGAAAAATACTTTTTCCATTAATTGTTTGTGCAATGAGAAAAAAAACGAAAATTTTCGTACCGTTTTTGGGTTTGGATCCTTAAAAAACTCGTTTTAGTGTCCTGACGAGATATCGAATAAAAATCATGAGCTCTGCTCAAGAAAACACAGAATTTCTATCGACTAAATCGGATTTATTGCGTTTATCTAGAAAGTTACTTATAGTCACGGTGTTGAAGTTTGCATCGTTGGAATGCAACGAAATTCGGTTTTTTATCGAGAATTTTGATTGAATATTTCGCCAGGACACTGAAACGACCTTTTTTTAGGATCCAGACACAAAATCGGTATGAAAATTGTCAGGGTTTTGAAATTGAACAAAAAATGAATGGAAAATCGTATTTTTCACTGGATTTCCACGTTGCGAACTTCAGTGTCGTTAAAAACATGAAAAACTCATGCGAGGACACGACAACAGTTTGTTTTAGATCGCGAGCCACTGAACAAGACAGAGAAAATGTTGCTGTCGCATAATCGAGCATTCATGATAAGATCGATGCGTTCGGCATCGAAAGACGACCTGGCGTCGATGTCCGGGTCGATAACGTCGAACGTGACAGCACCGTCGATAGAAAATACATATCACTATGATTTAATGGCGAGTCAGAGATCCGAATCGACGGAAAACTCGGAGCGGATATCAACGCGTAACAGAAAAAAGAAATACGTTCGTGAAGCGATTATCGCGGACGACGACGATCAAGATAACGAGACGAACATGTCGTCGAGCATCGCTTCGTTGCCGATGGAAACTTCGGCCGAGCATTTGGAAACGAAGAAACAAATTCTTGCTCTCAGAGCTAAATTCGGGGATGAAAAATGGTTGGTCAGCGACGCAGGCTCCTTCGTGCAAGACATCATGGGTCTGGAACGATCGACCATTCCCACGATCGATTTTTCCAGCGGTTTGGGTCCAACATTCTGTCCCGTCGTTACAACCGTCGTCGGAAACGCTTCAACCGATTTTTCTACCGACTCGGCCGTCTGGAGCAATGAATCGTCCAGCGACGACGCCACAGCCGAGTCGACTGTTTGCAAACTTGATAAAGTCGAAAGCGATGAAAACGCCGGGACGGTGAGCGATCCGGACCACTCGGAAAGTATCGTCATCGAAGACAGAGCAGAGTCGCCAAAATCCACAGAGCAGCCATACGATCCAGGGGAAGGTACGAACTGCGTGTTTTTTTTAACCCTCCGTAGACACACATGGGTCTGGGGGACCCGACGGTATTTTACTGTCCTTGGACCGGTCAAAAAAATCGGAAAAAATTCAGGAAATTAGTTTTGGATCTATAGAAAAAGATTCTGCACTGGGTGATGGAAAAAATTTATTTTTTATCATACGGAAAACGAAAAATTCACGAAATTCGCTGAACGGGTCCCCCAGACCCATGTGTGTCCACTGAGGGTTAAACCGATTCAAAAAAAAAGAAAATTTGCAGGTTTCAATCAGCTTTGGGTTTTCTTTCGATGAACAGATCGCGAATTTTCATTAATATTGATTTTTCATCGATTTCTGTTTAACAGAAACTGGCGAGTTATTTTTGGTCCAGCAGAAATCAAACGATGAGGAGATGCAAACATTTTTCCTCGTCATAACGCCAGAGTGAGTTTTTCTTTGCTTTTGCATGATGCTGAAGCTTGCAACGTTGGAATGCAACGAAAAATGTTTGAATTTATTCATAATTCGTTCAATTTTCAATTTCATCTCAAATTTTCAAGCGAATATGCTTTTCGGGTGGCAAAACTCGATCGTTTTATCATTGTAATTACATTCTGCTCTTAAATAATTATTTTCGACAGAGATAAAGAAGAACTTCGTTGCATTCCGAAGTTTGATCATGTTGAAGTTTGCAAAAAATACAATTCCCATTTATTTTTCGTGCAATTTAAACAATTTGGGCAATTTCCGTACCGATTTTGGGTTTCGATGCCGAAAAAATATCATTTTATCGTCCTGACGAAATACTTTATCGAAATCTCAATAAAAAACGCAATTTCGTTGCATTCCGAAGTTTGATCATGTTGAAGTTTGCAAAAAATACATTTCCCATTTATTTTTCGTGCAATTTAAACAATTTGGGCAATTTTCCCACCGATTTTGGGTTTCGATGCCGAAAAAATATCTTTTTATCGTCCTGACGAAATACTTTATCGAAATCTCAATAAAAAACGCAATTTCGTTGCATTCCGAAGTTTGATCATGTTGAAGATTGCACAAAATACAATTCCCATTTATTTTTCGTGCAATTTAAAAAATTTGGGCAATTTTCCCACCGATTTTGGGTTTCGATGCCGAAAAAATATCATTTTATCGTCCTGACGAAATACTTTATCGAAATCTCAATAAAAAACGCAATTTCGTTGCATTCCGAAGTTTGATCATGTTGAAGTTTGCAAAAAATACAATTCCCATTTATTTTTCGTGCAATTTAAACAATTTGGGCAATTTTCCCACCGATTTTGAGTTTCGATGTCGCAAAAATATCGTTTTATCGTCCTGACGAAATATTTTATCGAAATCTCAATAATAAACGCAATTTCGTTGCATTCCAAAGTTTGATCATGTTGAAGTTTGCAAAGAATACATTTCCCATTTATTTTTCGTGCAATTTGAAAAATTTGGGTAATTTTCCCACCAATTTTGGGTGCTTGGGAACTTCGTTGCATTCCAACGATGCAAACTTCAGAGTCATGCAAAAACGCGTGTTTTCGTTTATTCGCGACTTGGTCGACATTATTCAATAAAATATGATTTTGTCTTTTTTGTCAGAGAGATTAAAGAGATCGATTGTAGTTCCGGACGCTTGCGATACCGTTGGTCAAGCGACACCGTACTGTCGTGCGTCATGGGACGCGGCGAAACGTCGACGATCGATTTTATATTCGACACGACGCGAAAAGATCGACAAAATCGCACGTACTTTGTGGAAAAAGAAGACGCTCAGGTACAATTTTTTTATCCTTTCCAAATATTATTTCCGAAACTATAAAACAAAATTGATTCATAATGAATAAAATGACGAAAATCGATCAATTTCTTATACAGAAAATCGTTAAAACGTTGGGCGACTTAATCAAAGCTCGTCCAATATTACTGAAGGTTTTCAAATGCATTAAATGCTCGACACACTTTTCACAAGATCCGGACTACGCGATCGGAATGACGACAACTTCGATATCCAGTACGTGCGAATTTTATTAAATCCCAATTTAATGTCAAAATGGAAAACAAAAAAATTCTCCATTTTTTCAAGTAAAGCATTTGTTTTTTTTTTAATTTTCATAATTTTTTTATAATTTTTTTTATTTTTATTTTTATAATTTTTATTTATTTATAACTTATAATTATAAATTTATTTTTATGAATAAATTGCGGCTAATTAGCGAAAATATTCACAAAATTTATCGAGAACATTTTTAGCCAAGATTGAAATTTTTTCGCTCAGGTACGAAGCCCCCGAAATGTCCAACATGCAGGAGCACGTTGGTGATCCAAACGGACGAGCTATTGACCCCGGGCGCGGAAGATGTGAAAAAAGATGTGGAAAAATCGCCGTCGAAGAGTCAAGCGGAGGAAACGAGCGTGGAAGGAATTTTACAGCATTGCGGATCGCATTCTAGCATCGGTGAGTCTAAAATTTTCGTTGTTTCGTTCTTTGAACGACAATTCGTTAACTTTATGCCGTGACATACGATCTGCGTTGACTGAACTTGGAAATTTTGGTCCTGTAAGTGACTTTTTGAGCTGCTTCCATGAATTTTCGATCAGCCGTGCTCCATTTTATCATTTTGTTTCGTTTTTATAGTCTCGGTAACAATTAATTAAAGTTGAACTCTAATTTGTCCATTCAGTGATTAAAAAATCATCAGATCACGAAATCACTGGATAAAGACGACAAAAAAATACGGAATCGTTACATCGCATGTCTAAAATTTTCACTAATGCACATTAATGCACGAAAAATATCAGAGTGGTCGTGCTTTCTTGATTCGAGAAGGATTTTCCATCATTTTAAACATTTTTTTCTACAGTTTTCGATGTGGAAAGAACAATCGTGGTCGAAAATAAAAAAAAAACAGTCTTTTTTTATCTGCCGAGTCGTTTTTTGGACAGAAATCGCGTTGACTGATTTCTCGTGAACGAAAATCACGTTTTTTTTTCTCTTCTTATAAAAATTGTATTTTATTTGATTTTGGCTGTTCGGAGTGTTCGAAAACAAAAAAAAACAGTTTTTTTTTAACTACCGAGTCGTTTTTGAACAGAAATCGCGTTGACTGATTTCTTGTGAGGCAAAAAATCGTTTTTTTCTCTTTTTATAACAATTGTATTTTATTTGATTTTGTCTATTCGGAGTTTAACATACTAATCCCCCGGTGCAGGTGGAACAGAGGGTGGACCTATGCCTGACACCACTTCTCTGGTGCAATTCGACTCTCGTCCCCAAGCTCAAGTCAGCTGTAAGCTTTTAGTCACAATAATTCACGTTACAGCACTTTTCTCATCATCCCGTTTCGATTCTCACGATCATCCATCATTTAACACGAAAACATTCTTCGTTGGCTCTTGCCCCATTCAGTTGAGACTAAATCGAAGAAAAATCGAATCGCACGTCCGAGTAAAATGCAGAATTCGGTTTTTACGATTTAAAACATCAATTAGAATTTTTTATAACAATAAATTGCTGTTTAATGTTGGAAATTCGAATCAACTCATCATCCGTTCACATTTTTTGCTGCTGGATCGTTTAACCATTTTCCTGGGCATCCCAATCACTCGTTTTATTTGCTTTCAAATAAATGATCCGGTGTGGAAAAAATTCAATGATTCTTCAGTCCGCAACGTAATGAATTCGGAAAAGTATTCAACAATTTTTTTTTTATAAATTCATTCGCTTCCAGGTTCAGCGACCAGCCTTGAGGAATCTCGAGAATCTACTCCCTCGGCGAGCACCATCACCAAACGTTACGAAAGCGACATTGAGATACTGAGTAATCCGAGTCAAAGTAGCATCGAGGTATTGGACGATGGCACAAAGTTAGTACGATCGATCTTTTTTTTTCTTTATTTCGAATCTTTTTTCACATATTTATCATTTTTAACGTTCAAATTACAAGATTTTTTGTTTTTCGTAATCCAAAGAGTTTCGTAATCCATTTTCTTGAAAGGCTCCGAAAAAATGGTGCTCACGTAACTAATACGAGATTTTTATGACGTTGAAGTTTTAAAGAATTTGGCGACATACGACAATACGATAAAAATTTAATTAAATTCGGAGATAACGTTCTTTGGCATCAAATACGATTACACGAATTTCCTCAAATTTTTCGTCTGCAAACTTTTCGAATAATTGCAGTTTACATCGTGCAAATTGAATCTTATGCTTTTGCATGTAAATTCTTGTGTTCAATTACTCGAAAACTGTGTAAAAGAAATTTTTAAACAATTTTTAGCGAACAATTTAAAGACAAATAATTAAAGACGAACAATTTTAATTTTTAAACAATTTTTAACGAACAATTTAACGGCACTCAAGTTCGCAGCGTTCGAGTCCAACGAAAAATACGTTTTTCGATGAATTTTGTTGAATTTCTCAAGCCGTGACAATTTTTCTATCGATTTTGTGTTTCGATGCTAAAAAAAAAACATCGTTTTGTTGTCCTGATCAAATATTGAATAGGAATCTCAAGATCTGCGCAAGGAAAAACGAAATTTCGTTGCATTCCAACGATGCAAACTTCAACGTCGTCATATTTAATATTAAATAATATTTTCACCAAATTCAATTGAATTTTTCTACGTAACGAAGAATATTTATATTTTGGTGACGATTCTTTGAATTTTTCTAGTCGGTTTATCAAAGAAAAGGAAAATTTAATCGAATTTTTCTATGCAACGAAGAATATTTATATTTTGGTGACAATTCGTTGAATTTTTCTAGTCGGTTTATCAAAGAAAAGGAAAATTTATTCGAATTTTTCTACGTAACGAAGAATATTTATATTTTGGTGACGATTCGTTGAATTTTTCTAGTCAGTTTGTCAAATAAAAGGAAAATTTCGCGTTGCAACGCTGAAAATTTCAACGTCGTAGATTTAAGTTGAATGATGTTTGTTAAAAATGATTCTAACACTCTGTGAACTGTCGGTTCAGGGCGAGTTTAACGCCGAATAGAAAACGATCGTCGGAAGAGAGACGCGTCGCGATAGCTCCTTCCCTCTTAACAATTCCAGACACAGCGCCTGTTATGACGGGTCTAACAGAAAGTAGCTCATCAGGTTTGCATCGTTCACAGTTTTTTTTTGAAAATTCATACGATACGCGTCGACGCTGAGCGTGCAAAATTTTGAATCTGTTTTTTTTCGTTACCAATTTTCATTCAGGCTCGTTGACTGACAGTATTTGTACGGCGTACGAGAACAAAGTGTTGAGAACGCCCGGCTCGGCGAGCAAACGGAACGTGGGAAAAATGAGCGACTGTGAAACACCGACGAATGCGGAACCGCCGAAAAACGCTTCGTCGACAACGCCCGTAGGAAATCTCACTACGATGCTCGGAGGTAAAAATTTGTTTCTGGACTTGTCTGCCAATTGCTGGAAAAAAAATTTCCCCCCATTTCGATACTGCAGAATGACGAAAACTTCAAAACTCGCTGTTTTGCGCTTATTTTTGGGGACAGGATTGCTCCAGAGCATGAAAATAGTGACGCCGAAAGAAACTCCGACGAAAGCCACGGAAGGCTCGGATTTTGTAGGAACCGAAATAGAATATTCCTACGACGATTATCGGAGCGTCGATCACAGAATCAAACTGCATTTGGTCCTGAACGTTTTCGAGCAGGAGAATGAAAGATTGTCCATGTTCCTGAGGGTAAAGTTGCTGCACCCTTAATTTTCTCATTTTTTTCCGCAAAATTCATCGTCTCGACTGCTCGATCGTCCTTTATTTTCCTAAAATGAATTCGCCGTTGGGGAGGGAAATGATTTTCTTCAATTATGGGGCCCAAAAATGAAAATTGATCCGGAGGCTGCTCTCGAGATTGAGTTTCAACCGTCCGTAGACACACATGGGTCTGGGGTGTCCATACAGCGAATCGCTCGAATTTCTCATTTTTCGTAAGAATTAAGTAAAGAATTTTCCGTTTCTCGTGTCCCTTAACATCAAATAACGATGAAAAAAAAGAATTTTTCAAATTCTTAAATGGAATAACGATAAATAAATAAAAAATAATAAAATAATAAAATAGATAAAATTTTAAAATGAAAGATAAAAAAAAACCCGATGCAGCCTCTTTTTCTATAGATTCGAAACGACATTCCCGAATTTTTCTCGATTTTTTGAACGACTCCAAGTCCAGTAAAAAACGGTAGGACGTCCCAGACCCATGTGTGGCTGGGGGGAGTTGAATGAGCACGACTGACGTCGTAATTGTCGAGAAAAAATATGGCCGAGGTTGTTTAATAATTGAAACATATCCAACAGGCTCAAATGGTCATGCAAGATTTGTCAGAACCTTTTGAAGGATGCCTCGTGCTGTCAAACTGCAAAGTTTACGTGTTCAAGATTGTCGGACGTGAAAGGTACGATTTAGAATGATGAAAAAATCATAAAATGAAAAAAATCAATGAAAAATTGGTTTGAACGATGATTTTGATGGGTTACAGTGGGGATCCTCAGCGATGGTTGAGCAAGGAGACGAGTTGGACGCTCGACAAATTGCGTTCCATCGCCCCGTTGCCTTTCAAGCAGGGAATTTTGCTGGAATTAGTGAAACACAGAATTCCCAATGAGGAAGCAAAGGAAATTGAGATCGTCTGCGTTCTCCAGGATGCTGAGCGAACGACGAATCTTCTTTACCATTTAAACGGTAAGAAACATTGTTCAGACGTTTGTTTGCTTGGTCAGGCAGGTCGGCAGCGAGCCAGAGACTGATTCTATCATTTTCATAGAAATACGACTCCCTTCGCAGTGCTCGTTGGATTCCATAGTGCCTCGACACTATACCAGAGCTTTACGGGAATCCATGCAATCGCTGGCCAGCGCGGACTATCACGATGAAATTAGATTTTTGGCTTGTTTCACAACTGCCTCGTTCACGCAAGGAGATCGCGAGATCGGTCTTAAAAGCGGCTGCTTAATCGTCACGGGCTCCACGATTCTACTCACCGATGAAAAACTCCAGTGGCTTTTGCCCATCGACGCAATTAAGCCGGAAATTATCGCTCAACACACCATCAGCAACTTAATCGAAGTGGTGAACATTTTTACACTTTTTTTTTCATCCTCATGCTAATTTGGAAAATTACGTTTTCAGTGAACATTTAAAGGACGTTTTGCGATAAATTATCTTAAATTTTGTTTAAACCAATCAGTTTTTACCGTTACAAAAGAACTTTTTGTAAATAGTCGGTGAGTCCTTGACCGGGTTGCGACAATCGGTCCCGAAATTATTCGCGATGTGTGAAATTGATGAAAATTATGTTGCTATTGATTTCACGTGAAAAAATTACATAAAAAAACGAAAAAAAAATCAAAAATCGATCGTGACATGATTTTTTTAGCGATAATAATGTTTTAACAATATTTTCGGACCATTTTTCGCAAAAGGATCTTTTTGAATTATTCATCGACTCCTTTACCGGCGTCCTCTTGCAGAAAATGCTTCCAAAATTATCTACGACGATTGATATCGATTTAAATAATATTGCCACAATTTTCAAGAAGTAAAAAATGATAAATTGTTCGCGGAATGATTTTTGTAGCGAAGATGACGTTTTAAAAATATTTTCAGAGCATTTTTCGCAAATCGATCTTTGATAATTATTCATCGATTCCTTTACCGGCGTCCTCTTGCAGAAAATGCTTCCAAAATTATCTACGACGTTTGATATCGATTTAAATAATATTGCCACAATTTTCAAGAAGTAAAAAATGATAAATTGTTCGCGGAATGATTTTCGTAGCGAAGATGACGTTTTAAAAACATTTTCGGTCCATTTTTCGCGAAAGAATCTTTTATAATTAATAAGGATCATTTATAATTATTCATCGATTCCTTCACCGGCGTCCTCTTGCCGAAAATGCTTCCAAAATTATTTGCGACTTTTGATATCGATTTAAATAATATTTCCACAAATTTTTGGAATCAAAAAATCAAAAATTTATCGGGGAATGATTTTTCTAGCGATGATGAAGTTTGAAAAACATTTTCCAGCCATTTTTCGCAAAACGCCATTTTCTAAATTTGTCCGTTTCTCGAAATTGTTTCCGCGACCTCATCACTTTTGTAAAATTCCTCATTCCTTTAATCCTGCAGCAACTTGATGAGGTTTTTGGTCCGAGAAACTAAAATGCTGTCTCGTTGCTAAATTGCAGGCACACGGTGGTTGCTTTTTGGATTTGAGTTTCGTCGACGAAGTGGGCGGAGTCGAGGACGTTTGGAAGCTCGTATTCGTATCGTGGCTCGCTGCGAAGGCAGTAATTAACGCGATCCAAGACCCTTGGGTCCAGCTGTTTTCCGTGCCATTGGAAATAACGGAAAAAATATTGAACGAGTGAAAAAACGAACTGAATCGCATATTCGTACGTCAGAATATCGTATTGTGCAATTTATGACGTAAAATGCAGCAAATAATTAGCATAAAAAAGCCAATCGTTGGCCTGGAGCTCGGTGCCCTTAAACGTTGAAAATTTACATTTCACTTTGTCAATGAAATTATCACGAGACACGCCGAGACGAAGGTAAAACGAATTTTTAAGCAACAATCAACAGCCTGCGCTGTTCATATCAAAAAACCAGATATTTATACGATTTAGCGTTATCGAATGAAATATATATTTTAACACGAATCGATAAGTTTGTACAATCAACTCGAAGAAAGTCTCGATCCAAATCTTCGATAAATTCTCTACGAGTTAAGGAAAAATCTCATTTTCTCAAATCCAACAAAACTAACGATTCATTTTCACTCAGCGTCGGTCAATCCTGCTCGAAAAAACTCGGCAGATTTGTTAATTAACCCTTCGTGGTCACTGTGGGTAGAATCCACCCAGTGACCAACTTGTGACGTAAATATCTCCTAGTTCCCGGTAATTAATGGGACTGTAATCGTCATTTAACGACAGTTTGTAGTGTCTATCGCACGTTGGCGGCGTTAAGTATTACCGCCGTTAACGCTAAATCTCTAAAATCCACTTTGAAATCGACCCACTTCCAATAACAGAATTAATATGTTTTTTCAAACGCGCGCTATCCTACTATTTTTTTCACAAAAGAACCAGATCTGACGAATATCAGGTTCAAATTTTAGGCAAAAATATTGAAAATCCACAAAGTGACGATTATTTTAGTGAAAAAACTTTTTTTTCCTGTTTTTTTTCTTCATTTTGCATTCAAAAAAATATTTTAGCCTTGGATTCCTTTCGGGAAAGTTTTTCGTATCTAAACTGGAATGTCCAAGCGTTGTTGAGTAATTTTTTGAGAATTTTCGGGCCGATAGATTGGGCACAATATGGGTTCAAAAATGGACTGGGTAGAATCGACCCGGTGTGACCAGCGAGATCGGTGGCGGAAGTGTGACCACAAAGGGTTAATCTTATCAAATAATTTCGAATAATTTAATCGTTTTTAGATCGCGATAAGGAGGAAAAATGATCGAATTTAATCGATACAGCGATAAAATTTGTCGATTCATTTCCGCTGCGAAATTTTTGCTCTCGTTTTTCCCAATTTTCTTGAAAATTATCGTACCAAACGTTACAACGAAATTTCTACGCTGCACAAAGTTACGTTTGCCATTGTATAAACAAATAGCACGAAAAAAATGTTTCATCAGCGTTATTTACAAATTGGCAACTGTTGAAAATGAGCCAACTTTTGTATATTGAATCAATAATTATCGTTGAACGTACAGAGAGCGTTATGTAAAAGATAAAAAACTCATTTCTTTTGTTTTTCTACGGATCTTCAAACGCCTCGTATTCGACAAACTCGCTAGTTTGCCATTTGTTTAGCACCTGTCGGATCCTTGTAATTTTCGAACCTTTTGTACGGTCGACGACGATCTGGCAGTCACGATTCAACTCTGCCGCGCGTACGACGCGCAAATTCCATCTTCGTAATTTGAAAAAGGAAAAAAAAACATTTTCTCTCGAAAAAAAAAGAATTTGGCAATTGCATTCATGGATTTGTTCAAGTTATCGCTGGCCGTGGGCTTTTGGACGATTTTTACGGTTTTAATTTCCGGTACGCTTGGCCCTTTCATTATTTTTCCATTTTCTCAAATTGTACGCCAGTTTTAATGTCATTTTTCCTTCAGCGAGACACGCGAGAGCCTCATTCGGATATAGCAGGCGGAGTAAGTTGTTTTTTAACGTAAATTTACGAAGGATTGATCGATCGAGAATTGTCTGAATTAATTTCACGAGATTGCGGTTTTTTAAATTCGAGAAATTATCGTTTTTTTTTTTTAAATTAGTGCAACACACGTGGCCTCGACACTTCAAAACGTGTGCGGGCAAGTTTCAATCTCCCATTGCTATATCGTCGTCGAAATCGGTCGTTCTGCCTTTGCCTGCGTTGGAAATGAACGGTTATCACGATTATCTGTCCGGGGCAATTGGGTTGAAAAACAATGGCCATTCAGGTATGAAATTATGCGAAAATGTATATAGAAAGAAAAAATTATAGCAAATTGTAATTAAAAATTATGATTCGAGGGCTTGGGGCCGAGTAGAATTCTGCAAACGTCAATTTTTGTTACGGTGTTGAAGTTTGCATCGTTGGAATGCAACGAAATTCGGTTTTTTATTGAGAATTTTTATTCAATATTTCGCCAGGACAATGGAACGATCTTTTTTCTATGAAAAAAATTCATAGAAAATCGTTTTTTTCGTCGGATTCCAACGTTGCGAACTTCAGTGTCGTATTTTTGTTTGAGATCTTCGAGGTATATCGTTCGGAGAATATTCTGTGTAAATACTATCAAGAAATTCGAGAAACTCTAGACGTTGCGAAGGTTTGAAGAAAACGAGGCAATTTAATCGCGAATTCTGGGACGAATTCTCGGAATTTTTTTCGATTCCAGCCTCCGTGATCAGAATGTCCGAAAAAAACCTACGAAACTCGAAATTCGACGTGGAAAACGAAATTAACAAAAAAAAAAAAAAGGGTTTCGCTAATGCCATTGATCGAAAACTCTCGTAGATCGTGAAAACAGCGAAAATTGGGTTTTTTTTTTACTCAAGTGCAACTGAATCGCTGTTTTTCCACAATTTTTTTATAGTTGCGCTTAGCATAATGAAGGGAACGTCCCGGAAACGATTACCTTATGTATTTGGTGCTATGCTCGACGAGGATCAAGAATATGAACTGGAAGGTCTTCATTTCCATTGGGGCATGAGAAATAATCGTGGATCCGAGCACATATTGAATGGAGTGCGGTATATCGATTGCACACTATTGTTTGTATAGTTAATTCATTGAAAATGTGATTTTTTGAATAAAAACAAATTGCCAATAGAAAAATAATCGATTTCGTAAAAAATCTTCTCAAATAATATGAATTCATTGACGAGGAACATTTTTTTTGGATAGATTCCCAATGGAAATGCACATAATACACAGAAACTTGAAATACTCGAGTTTTGATCAAGCTCTCGAGCACGAAGACGGTTTAGCGGTGTTGGCGATATTTTTTCAGGTAAATTGCACCGACTACACGAGTCAAGAATTTTTTTATGACGCTGAACTCCGCGACGTTGGGCTGCAACGAAAAATGACGATTTTCGTAGCGATTTTGGGTTTCGATCCTAAAAAAATATCGTTTTATTGTCCTGATGAAATATTTGATGGAAATCTCGAGATCTGCTCAAGAAAAAACGGAATTTCGTTGCATTCCAACGACGCAAACTTCAACATCGTATTTTTTTCACCGAAACGCATTCGATAATTTTTCTATGCCATAAATACGAATTTCCATGAATTTCCTTTTGTTTTTGTTTATCGAATAAAGCTTCAGGAGGAAAACAACGATGATCTGTGGCCGGTTATAAAAAACTTGGCAAATATTCGATGGATCGATTCGGAAGAGATAATGAACGTTTCATTCACGCTGGAATCGTTGGTTCCTAAAAATATCGATGTTTATTACACGTACAGGGGCTCGTTGACGACTCCGCCGTGCAACGAGGTCGTAACATGGATAATTTTTTCGACTCCGGTCTCGATATCCTTCAAGCAAGTACGTCGTTGATTTTTGCAGGGAAAAAAGGTATAGGACGAAAAAAAATGAAAAGCAACGTTGTCGATTTATTTCGTGGTGTCTTTTTCGTAGATGGAAAAGTTCAGAATATTATCAAACGGCGAGGCCACAATGGCGGACAATTACAGACGCCTGCAAGATGTTGGCAATCGTAAAATATACGTGAGACGATTGGGACCGTTGTTTGCCAAGAATGTCGAAATGATTAATCTCAATGTCACACAATTGGATTGGTTTTGGAAATAAATTCCTGAATTTCATTTTATTTCGTTTTTTTTCACTCAAATCCATCGTTATTGTTTGTATTTTTGCGCATCAGCGCAATTGTTTGTATGTATTGTGCGCATCGGCGCACTAATTACCACCCACGAAATTCAAAAAGCAGCGGCAAAGGCGCACAGGACTAGTGGCGCCGCGTATAGGCCAGCAACCTAACGAACCCTTGGCGCGTTTCGTGACATTTGTAGAACTCTAACCTAACCTCTGACAAAGCATTTTGCTGTGTGTGTGTTGGTGATAACGGGGCAACGGCGGTCAGTAGCGTCAGTGACTCACTCCGTTTCAATAATTGACATCTTGTTATTATTGTCTTTTATCGCTTTGGCGACAAAATATGTGCAAAATCGCGGAGTACGTCGATCCAATTATTTTGGATAATTAACCGAAGCTGCGGGAAGACAGTCTGCCACTTTCATGAAGACTTACCACGATACTTCAAGGTTAGTGTTTACGTTGAAATTGGCTTCGATCACAGTACAAATTCCATGACAAATCGCATTTCAAAACAATACAAACTTGTCGATGTTTTCGCACGAAGAATTCTCATGCATTCCTCATACAAGTATTCTCGAAAATCGTAGAAACTCGTGAAATCTCGAGGCTAAAGATCGGAAACTCTTGTATTTTGATTGATGGAGAAAAGTCAGCTAATGACAATTACGAAAATAATTCAGTAACTTAATTTTTCACCCATTCTCGTAATCCGGAGTCATAAATGAGCCAAATTTTGAAAAATTCATATGTCCGGTAAAGTTTAACGAAAAGTCATCAACTTGGGGTCATTCTTTTCGTTTTTTAATGCACGATCGCGTGAGCCCGGCGCAACTTGACTTGAGGTTGAAAAAATAGTCAAAAATGCGGTAAAACGATGCAAAGACGTTTTTTTTTTACCTCAGGGCAAAAATGATTTAAAAAAATGATTGAAAATTATTCTAAATACTCAATATTGATTGGCAATGATTTTAAACACTCGCAAGATCTTGGGATTGCACAAATCGCGAAAAACAGTTTTTTTTCGTGAGTTTAAATGATTTTTGTCGCCGTCTCATGAGAATAATGTGGAACATTTTGATAAATATTGAAATTCAATATAATCAGATGCCGCGTCATCGAGAGAGAACGACCAACAAGGGACGATGGACGAAAGAAGATTTGGAGAATGCGAGAAAATCGATAATCGAAGCGAAATGTTCGATGCGCGTGGCGTCGAAAAAGTACGGCATACCTTTTGCGACGCTGCAGAGGCGAATGAAGATGGATTCGGAGACGGTGGCTTCGGGTCCGTCGATGGGTCGGAAGGCGGTTCTGAGTCCGGCGCAAGAAAAAATGATGGTCGATTCGATAGAGAGGCTCGGGGAGTTGTTTTACGGTTTGAATTGTCAGCAAATACGATATTTGGCGTACGAATTTGCCGAGAGGCAGAGCATAATGCACAATTTCAACAAAGAGAAAAAATGCGCGGGGCGCGATTGGTTGGATGGTTTTTTGAAGCGAAATCCGACGGTCAGAACTCGCAAGCCGGAGCCTACGACGTCGACGGCAAAAATAGCGGCGTTCAATTATCAGGACGTGTCGGCGTTCTTTGAAAAGTTGGAAAACGTAACGAGGGAGAATTATTTTGAGGCGTCGAGAATATTCGCGGTTGACGAGACCGTGATAACGACGATACTCGAGGCCGGAACGCTGGGTATTCCAGGGGCTCATATCGAGAGGCCAAAAGCCAAGGGAGGGGGTGAGGATCGTGGGAAAAACGTGACAATCGTGCTGGGGATGAACGCAGCTGGAATTTACGTTCCGCCCATGTTTATTTTCCCTCGTCAACGCATGTCCCAACAATTGTCACAGAAAGGACCGACAGACGCGATTTATCAATGCGTCAAAGACGGCTCCATTAATTCGACCTTGTTTTTGATCTGGTTGGTGCATTTCAAGGAGCATGTCAAGCCTACCAATCAACATCCTTGTTTGCTCATTCTTGACAATCACCTGAGTCACGTGTCCCTCAAAATCCTCGATTTTTGTAACAAACACGGCATCATTTTGCTTCCCGTACCTCCGCACACGTCGCATCGGTTGCAGCCCTTAAACGTCGCCTTTTACGGGCCCCTGAAAAAAGCTTTCAAAAAAGAATGCGATTCATTCATGACCAGCCAATCCTTGAAAAATATCACGCAGTACGAATTGGCCCAAGTTTTCGACAAAGCGTACACCTCCGTCGCGGACCCTTTGAAAGCTCTTACCGGATTTCGCGTCACAGGAATCTATCCAATAAACCGAGCAGTCTTCACCACCGACGACTTCGTTTCACCCAAAGCTCTACAATTAGCAACAAACACTTCAAACTCCCAAGAAAGCTGCATTCCCATCACAGCCACCAGCCAACCTTCCATGGGTCATTTCCTTTACAACATCGCTGATAATCAACCAATCGACCTCCCTCATTCTTCCACAACAAACATGCAAATGCAGTTGTGCAGCGAAGCCAACGTCGAGCACAATTCCTTCAAACCTTTCCCACACACATCCACCGGCGATCCCGTTGTCTATTGATCCATTCGCGTCCTTTTTCATCCTCATGACTCTGAAGTTTGCAACCTTGAGATTCAACGAAAAACATTTTTTCTATTGATTAGTTATTGAATTTTGAATCTCGTGGCTATTTTTTCAGTCGATTGAGTTTTTTCGTCGCAAGAGACAATCGTTTTATTGGCCGGACCAAATATTCAATAATAATTATTGGCTCTGCTCAAGAAATAACACAATTTCGTTGCATTCCAACGATGCAAACTTTGGGATCATTTTTTCCTCCCACAAAACACAGTCTTTATTATTTATCACGACATTAAATCGCTTCCTTTCAATTTAATGGGAGGAAACAACTCGAATTTTAACTCAACGGAGCTGATGGGACGTTAATCTCTTAATTACGATCTTCGCTTAATTTTTCGATCGTAATTAGAGTCTCGAGTCCCTGAATTTCAAAGAAAAACTGAATCAAATGCGAATCTGGGTTTTTGTCGTCAAATCACAAGTTTTAGTGTCCGAATTTGAAATAAAAACTCAAAATTTGCATCGAAAGAGCTTGATGGGACGTAAATTTCTCAACAACGATAATTGTTTCGTTTTTCGATTGTAAATCCCCGTTCATCGGTCGAGTAACTATTCAGTTGACACATAAAAAAACAGAGAGTGATATATTTTCGATAATTGTAAAAATTAGAGTCTCGAGACTCTGAATTTCAAAGAAAAAACAGCATCAAATGCGGGATTGAGTTTTTTGGGGCTAATTATAAGTTTCAGCGTCTCTAGGGTCCTCGAAATGATTGCGAATCATGTTGACAACTCACGTTCATTCGTTCGGTCATTCCTAAGCTTGGAATATTCGTGACGTAACGTTCTCACAAAAAATCTACGTTATTATCATATTCCTTCGTATTTATAGTCCTTTTCGAATATTTGTACATTCATAAAATCGATCAATCACTGAACAAGTTACATATTGTACATTAAATGGGTAGAATTGGTTATTTCTATTCTATATTCTTGTATAACTAGTCGTATATGTAATAAAAATGTAATCATCAATAAGTTTTATGGCAATAAATTTTGTAAAAATAAACGATTCTTGTTTCTCGCTCTCTCGTGATGCGAAAGTTTGCAACGTTGCAATGCATAGAAAAATGTTTAATTTTATTCAAGATTCGTTCAATTTCCAATGTTATTCAAATTTTTCGGGCCGCTCTGCTTTTCGAATGGCAAAAATTGATCATTTTATCATCGTAATGACATTGTGCATTTGAGTGATTAATTTTGTCATAGATGAAAATGAATTTCGTCGTATTTAGTTCATTAATTACGCTAATTGCGGTCCTGGCAAGATTTGCCATTATTAACAAGACACGAGAGGATCGATTTCAAAAAATGTGCCATCGCGACGATAATTCGTCGTTGGGAATTGATTTTTTTCACAGACTCTGAAGTTGGCAAAGTTGGAATGCAACGAAAAATGTGAAAAAAAAGGTAAATTCGCCTTTCCCATTGGTGCTTCGTTTTTATTTCATTTTAGCACGTATATGTTACACTTTTATAAGTCTAAATCGGAGCGACCAAGAATCTGGAAATCGCGTAACAGAATAAAAGGTAAACTTGATGAACGAACCGTTCAGATTTTTTCTTCTCCCTGGATCGGCGACGGCGGCGATTCATCTTTTTCGATGTGTCGCAAAAATCATTCGTTTCTTTCGTATATTTATTTCCGCCCATATAAATTCGTGTTTGATACATTCAACGGACTCTCGCAATATTATTTATTATTCAAGAGTGCAGAATAGCGTTGTAGGCTTGGAATACTCCGGGAGCAACTTCGACGGAGCGCGATTTGAGTGAGAGCTGCAATAATTACAAACGGAAATGATTTTTCTGTAGTAAATGCTTTTTTTCCGGTAAAACAACATTTTATAATCAATTTGAACAATAAAATTAATTATCTTACCGTAACATCGGGGTTTCCTGGTTGGATCTTCAATTCGTTTAAAACCCAAACTTGATTGGTGAGTTTCAACGATTGATAAAGCATGTCTTGTCCTTCGACGTTTCTTTTTGCGATTGTGAATACGTTGTTTTGCTGCATTTTTTGAACGACTTGATCGGCGGTCAGCATTACTCCATTGAGTGTGTATTGAACCTTAAAATAGGCAAATATTTTATATCCACAGCCTGGGAGACGATTTTACGAAACAGCTGACGAAAAATTTGCATTAAAAAACAAAAAAAAAACACAGAAACGTTGACGATTGAAAGGGAAAGCGAAATATTTTCCATTCATTTCTAGGAGCCCCAAAATGGAGGTCAAACATTTTTTTATCCGTTCTCTAACGACGGAGAAGAATTGAAAATACTATTTGTTGGCTGGCTGGGTCTCACAGACCCGCTTCAGTTAATATCGTCTAGAATTCTACAAATTTACTGCTAGACAAATTAATTCAAAGTCATTGAGTTTCAAGAGTTAGGCAAACAGGAAGCGAACCATTGCATCGAAAGTTCGCCGGGTCTCACAGACCCAGTTCGGTCAATATCGTCGGAAATTCTTTAAATATTCAAATTAATCGAAAGTAGTGAAATTTAATGAGTTAGAAAATTGCAAAAAGGAAGCGAATCGTTGTATGGAAAGTTGGCCGGGTCTCACAGACCCAGTTCGGTCAATATCGTCCAAAATGACATGGCAAGCTTTTATACAGTGTTTAACGATGGTTTTTTACCTCATTCTGGGCTGGAATGTCTTTCCACGTGGACAAGAAGACTCTTTTGTCGAGTTGTCCGTCATCGGTGAAGTAAACGTTCATGGGTACAATGCAGGCGAAATAAAAGACGTCGATGTTGTTTTTGATGGCTACTTGGAGGTTGTTGAGGGGATCCATACGTTGAACTGCTCCAGCGGTCGAGAGGACGACGCTGATTTCGATACTCGCGCCCGGGGCGAGAGGAGCAGCAACTTGTAGAGGAGCGGCTGTCGTCAGGCCGAAACTGTTTTTGTTTAATTGGATAGCAAAGTCGCCCATGGGTTGCATCGCCTTGTTCGTGAAGGTCATGTCCATGCTGATTTGTCCATTCCTGAAATATATTTCCGCGATATTTCAATATCGCAATCGATAAAGAAATGCGTGACAAACATTATCGAATTTAAAATAAAAAGAGAAATTGTGAGGCTCGTACTTTCGCGAAAACGTTCCCCAGATGTCGAATCCTTTGCCTTTTTCCGCGGGCAGCCAATTGACTTTGGGTGCAATGTAGGCAGTAGGTCCGGAGCTGAAGCCAAATATATCGCCCAAAAGTCCTGTCGTACTTTGTGAAACGACGGGAGCTGCCGTGCTCGCGGTGTCCGGACCACCAAGAATTCCCTCCAGTCCACCACCGAGAAGATCGAGACCCATTCCTGTCGGGGCCGAAGCTGCGGGAGCAACGACTGCAGGGCCACCTGTAAACACATTACACGAATTTAGAATTTACTTTGTCCAACTCATCAAAACTGCACGCATCGAGCAAAATTCAATCCGCGACTGCAGAAATCTCTTCGAATTGGTCATTTTTTTTTTATTTTTCATATTATTATTAATTATGTATTATTTGTCACTTATTTATTTATTATTTATTCATTATCCATCTATTATTTATATATTATCCATTTATTATCCATTAATTATTCATTTATTGTTTATTTATTATTTATTTATTAATTATCCATTTATTATTAATTAATTATTTATTAATTATGTATTTATTATCTATACATTATTTATGAATTGTTTATTACTTATTTATTAATTATTTATGTGTTATTTATTTATTGTTTGTTGTTAGATCGTTTTTCCTGCTTTTTTTCTTTGAATATTTCTAATTTGATACGTTTTTTTTTGACTCACCGATATCCATGCTGAGAAGATCGCCAATGAGTGAATCCTGGGAAGGAATGACTTGTGCCTGTGGAGTGGCGTTTCTCTGAGTGGCTTCTTCGTTGGAATTGCTTCTCGCTGGTAAACATTTGCGTGCGCCAGCGGATCGTCCCTCGACGAAAGCGGTTGGAGGTTTGTGGTAGACGGAAGCAAGACTGGAAATGTGACAAATGAGTTCGTCCAAGAGTGTGGGTTCGAGTAAATCGGTTTCCTCCGAGATGAGCGGCTTTTCAGCGAGCACGACTTCCTTAGCAGCGGCGGGATCTGTGCTCAATAATCTCCAATAAATAAAGCCTCGGTCTCGTAGATCGGGATTGTCCGAGTCTTGGGTCGCGAGACTCAGAACTTGCTGCACCAACTCTTGCGTGTCGGTCGGACGCTTCAGGAAAAGCTTGACGATCGCTGTCAAAAGCTGCAGCTGCACTTGAGTGTTCTCGTCGTGAAAACCTTCCAAAAAACTCTCCAGCAACTCGTCCGCGTTGTCTATACGCTCAGCGTATTCACCGATTATCCAAATCATCGAAGCTCGCGCTTCAGGCTCGTCGAGGGTGTCCAGATTTTCACAGAGTGTCGATATTATGCTCTCGTACTTGTTCGGATATTTGCGGAAAATGTCTTTTATCACTACAATCGCTTCTTGGACAACGTAGTTCACCTGGAGAAGATAAAACGTCACAAAATCAAGCCACGACGCTTGGCAAAAACTTCAAAACGTTGAAAATCGTTTTTGTTGTTCGAATTACGCGTCGATACACTTTGACTTTGTTTTTTTCATCTTGGAGGCTTTTTTCCAAAATTCAAACCGAATTTATTTCGGTTTCATGCGTACGGAGACGATTAAGAATGAAAATTCACCGTTATACAATAAAAACGGAGAACGAACTCGAATACTTTATTCTTCATACAACTTAAACTTTTCTTGATGTGAGAATTGTATGACGTTGGAGTTTGCATCGTTGAAATGCATCGAAATTCATTCATTTTGTGAAAAAACTCTCAACAAAAATGTACAATGTTATTAAAATGATAAAACGATCGATTTTTGCAGCCCGGCAAGAAGATAAACTCGAAAGATTCCGATGTTTTATAAAATTAAACAAATTATCGATAAAAATCCATACACTGAAAAGAAAATTTTGGCGAAAAAGATTGATATTTTGTTGGATACGTTCAACTAAACGTTTTTTCGAAAAATCACGAAAATTTTGTCATTCCAGCAAAAAACAAGAATAACAAACATTTTGAAATCATCCCAAAATATTTAGTTTGCCGTATTCAACAAAATATCGACGTTTTTTGACAAAATTGAATTTTCAGTGTATTTTTCGTTGCATTCCAAGGTTGCCAACTTCGGCCTCATAAAATAATTGAAACGAGGGAAAAAAATTGTCAACATTTTTCGAATTATCCATTAAAACTCTCTGAATTTGTTGTTTTTTCTCTGGAAGACTCTGTTTCCAAAATAGAAATTCCGTTGGAGAATGAAAACGGAGAATTGAATTATTTACAGAAATTTTACATTGTTTTCATGGGAATTTTTATCTGCTCGGTAAAAAATTCTCGTTTCTATTCTGTGAGCGTTATTTTGGACTTTCAATCCTCTCAATTCGGTTGACGGCGCCGGGAATCGCGTTGAGAGAAAAATAATGTAGACTTACCTTTGTTTGAATGAGATCCAAAAGCGTGGAAACGCATCTTTCGGCGGAAGGTTCAACCTTGATAGCGCAGCGACCGATGGCTCTGACAGCTTTCCTGACAAAATCGACGTCCACCTCGGTCGCATATTCTTTCAATTCGGAGAGGACCTGAGCGATGTTTGCTTGTGACGCTAAGCGTATCATGATATCGAGTTTTTCGAGTTTCACATAAATCGGATCGTTGTATTTGACGAAAAATACTTTCATTTCGTGCTTGAGAATATCGGGACGTTTCTGCACTATTAAATTGATGTTTCTTAGTGCGACGTACTGCACTTCCGGTTCAGAGCTGAGAAGAGTGACCAAGGGCGGAGCTAATTTCTTGGTCAATGTGCCCACAAAGTCAGACTCCGATTGTAACATTTCCATGAGCTTCATGAGAACCTACAATTATTGTAAAGAAAAAAAAAAAACAGAAAAACAGTCTTACAATTTTAGAAAAACAGAAAAGTTGCAGTTTTTTTAATCCTCCGAAGACACACATGGGTCTGGGGTCTCCAGCCCATTCGATGTATCGATTAACTATCAAAGCAGTACCGTAGGTTTTAGAATAACCCTCGAAAATTTTTACTCTTTTGGTACGAAGTGGATTATGATAAGAAAAATATCCGGTTAAATGTTCAAGAGGCTGCAGAGAACCAGAAAAAAGATATTCGCTTTGGTAAATTCATGAATTCAACATTGATTTCATACGTTTTGTTGTATTTCACAACGAAAACTGTGATTCCTCCTAAGAATTGATAAGAATTCATAATAAAATACACTGAAAATTGAGATTTATTATAAAACTGAATGGTAAAATGTAAACGATCCAGTCAAATTTTCAAAAGACAACAGAGAACCAGAAAAAAGATATTCGTATTGGGAATTTCATGAATTTAACATTGATTTCATACATTTCATTGTGTTTCACAACGAAAACTGTGATTCCTCCTAAGAATTGATAAGAATTCATAATAAAATACAATGAAAATTGAGATTTATCATAAAACTGAATGGTAAAATGTAAACGATCCAGTCGGATGTTCAAGAGGCTGCAGAAAACCAGAAAAAAGATATTCGCATTGGGAATTTCATGAATTTAACATTGATATAATACATTTCATTGTGTTTCACAACGAAAACTGTGATTCCTCCTAAGAATTGATAAGAATTCATAATAAAATACACTGAAAATTGAGATTTATCATAAAACTGAATGGTAAAATGTAAACGATCCAGTCGGATGTTCAAGAGGCTGCAGAAAACCAGAAAAAAGATATTCGCATTGGGAATTTCATGAATTTAACATTGATTTCATACATTTCATTGTGTTTCACAACGAAAATTGTGATTCCTCCTAAGAATTGATAAAAATTCATAATAAAATACAATAAAAATGAGATTTATCATAAAACTGAATGGTAAAATGTAAACGATCCAGTCGGATGTTCAAGGGGCTGCAGAAAACTAGAAAAAAGATATTCGCATTGGGAATTTCATGAATTTAACATTGATTTCATACATTTCATTGTGTTTCACAATGAAAACTGTGATTCCTCCTAAGAATTGATAAGAATTCATAATAAAATACAATAAAAATGAGATTTATCATAAAACTGAATGGTGAAATGTGAACGATCCAGTCGAATTTTCAAAAGGCTACTAAGATCGATAAAAAAGATATTCGCACTGGGAATTTCGTGAATTTAACATTGATTTCATACATTTCATTGTATTTCACAACGAAAACTGTGATACCTCCTAAGAATTGGTAAGAATTCATTGTAGAATTCAATGAAAACTGAGATTTATCATAAAACTCAATGTTAAATGCATGAAACAACAAATACGAATATTTTGTTTCTGGTTCTCCGGAGCCTCTTGAAAATTAGACTGGATCGTTGTTTTCATCATAATCTACAACTGTTCCAAATTTTATTAAATTCTGAACGACAGTTCTAAGACCGATGGTACTAGCTTTTAAATAACAATGAAAAAAAAGAATTCTTATCCATCACCCAGTGCAGGCTCTCGTGCTATGGACCCAAAGCTACTTTCCCGATTTTTTTGAAACAAGTCTGAGTAGAGTAAAAGACGGTAGGACGCCTCAGACCCATGTGTGTCTACGGAGGGTTCAGGGCAAGAGTATTATTGAAAAAATAGGTAAAGACCTTGACTGCGGAAAGCACGACCGCAGCGTTGGCGTGAGCCAAACGAGGCGTGATACGTTCGCAAATGCTCTGAGCCTCACGATCATCCTTCGGCGAATAGTTGGCCAAAGAATCAAGAATGAAGACCTGACCCCATTCCGTGCACTCGTTGAGTGCGGTCAGTAGTTTGTTGATGGTCTGGGCATTCATTTCGACGAGAGGTTGACCACTGGGGCTGGCTTCGTTGATTTCCGAGAGAGCAGCAACGGCGTTGGCGACGACCTTGTGAAATTGAATCGAAAAAAAAAATGAAAAACTTTTTTTTTTTAAGGTTTCAGGGATTTTGGAGGAGAGAGAGAAAAAAGCATGGGGCTTACCATGGGATTACTGTCGGACAGGAGATCCTTGAGTTGGTCCAAAAAGCCTTGATCCTCGACGAGGGCGGCGTTAATGTCATACAATTTGGCGACGCAGACAGCGGCGGTTTTCCGAACATATGGATCTTCATCCTTGAGGCATTTTCTGAGTGGTTCGCAGAGATACTCGGTGATCTTGTCGACCCGGATGCAGCCCATGGTCCGTACTGCGAGTGCGCGTATGAGTGGATTGGGGTCTTCACAGTCCTACGCAACAAATCGTGCAAGCCAGGGATTCAAGTCTAGTCACAGAAACGGCTAGTAGTATATTTCGACCCATGAACATTTGATTTTTTTGCATTTAACTTTTCTTTTTTCTGTTTTTTTTTTCTTAACGAGATATAAAGTTTGGTAAGGTACCTTTGTCATCGGAGAGGTCGCTAGCTCCTTTTGCGTGTCAGAACGAAAAAGGTCAAATTGGTCACCGTCACCATTTTTATACATTAATGTTTGTTATTAATAAAATTCAACCGAACGTGACGCGAATCGAGGATTTTTCAAAGAGCACGAGTTCTACTACGCAGTTTCCATATCATTTTATCAAGACGTCGTAAAATTATAATCAGAGCCGAGATTCTTTATCGATTAATTGTCTTCGCATACGTTCGTTGTCGAATAATTCGTAAATAAATCCTGTTTCGACACTTCCTTCTCTCCTCGCTGCCACGATTCCATATTTAGTTTGCGAAACCCGCTACGGTAGCTCCTTTTCACCCAATTTTTAAATTCACGCTTCTTAGGTACAGCTCGGACGATACAAAGGTTTACAATTCAATATACATATATATCCCTCCATGTATTTATGTATTCATAAGATTTCCATAATATTATAAATTTATACCTTCATCATAAACTTATTATAATTTATATCATATCATTTACAACCATATTATTATATAATAATATATTCGATATCGCGGCACCAGCGATTTTCGGGCTGATTTTTTTTTTATGAGTTTTTTATCACCTGTGAATGATATAAAAAGGTTTTTTATGATGGCGCATGACCTTTTTAGCAAAAAAAAAAAAAAATTGGGTAAGTACGCGGTTTGCGGACTTGTTCACGTTTGTCTTCTGTGGGTGATGGTTTGTTTGGGTTTGGGTCTTGGTGAGTGGGGGGGGCGCAGCCCCCCCCCTTTTTTGATTTTTTTAAATTTTTTTTTGATTTTTTTTTATTTTTTTTTTTCCAAAAAAAAGTCATGCGCCATCATAACAATACTAGTTATGATGTTTACAGATCATAACGCGACTGTAAAAAAAAAATCAGCCCGAAAATCGCTGGTGCCGCGATATCGAATATTTACCAAATATTATACTATAAATATAATGTTTATAATAAATGTATAAATTTAATATATTATGTTATAAATAATTATATTATATAAAAATACAATGTTTATATAATATATATTATAAAAATACAATATTTATATAAGTATATATTATTTATATAATATAATCTATAAAAATACAATATTTATATAAATATATATATTATTTATATAACATTGTATATAAAAATACAATGTTTATATAAATATGTATTATTTATATAATATATTATATGAAAATACAATATTTATATGAATATATATATTATTTATATAATATATCATATAAAAATACAATATTTATATAAATATATATTATTTATATAATATATTTTATAAAAATCCAATATTTATATAAATATATATTATTTATATAATATATTCTATAAAAATACAATATTTATATAAATATATATTATTTATATAATATATTTTATAAAAATACAATATTTATATAAATATATATTATTTATATAATATATTGTATAAAAATACAATATTTATATAAATATATATATTATTTATATAACATAGTATATAAAAATACAATTTTTATATAAATATGTATTATTTATATAATATATTATATGAAAATACAATATTTACATAAATATATATTATTTATATAATATATTATATAAAAATCCAATATTTGTATAAATATATATTATTTATATAACATATTATATAAAAATAGAATGTTTATATAAATATATATTATTTATATAATATATTATATAAAAATACAATATTTATGTAAATATATAATATTTATATAATATATTATATGAAAATACAATATAATATTGTAATATATGTATTATATAATTATTGTACAATAAATAGTTATATTATATAAATGTAATATATTTGTAATGAATATGTATATTAATATGTTTATATATACGTGTGCCCAATAACCAGATAACAGTAACATCAAGAAGTTGAAAAAAGTGGACTACTTTCTTCTGATCGGTTGATGGCAGGTTGGAACGATATATTACAGAGATGGTATAAATAATTGAATAATAAAATTACAGCTATCATTCTGTCGACACGAACCAACGACGCTTCTCTCTCTTCGATATTTAAATAAAAATTATTAACGAAAATACGAAACAAGATTAAGATAGTTTTGCGTGCAGCTGGCGTAGCTATGTTGCGGAAACAGGCATCAATATCAAATACAGTATACACACAAATCATTACCATTGATTTTTACGAGGACAATTGTCGCTGCTTTTTTTCTTTTTCGTTTCTCTTTCGTATCTCTGGAAATGGCCCATGCGATATTCCTCTTGATTATTCATTTTTCACGCCCGCCAGTTACATCGTGTGTGCATTGGAGAATTTGATTTTTTTCATCAGAGTCTCAACCACAAGATCCAACGAACATTTATTCCTCAACGAACTCCCGTCATTTTACCGAAACACCCGATTCACTACGTAGAATACTGGAATTTGGAGTTTTGGTAAAAAAAAAAGAAAAAAATGTCAGCTCGACCGAAACATTTTTTTTAAAACTTTTCTCATAATTTTTTAGTTTGTTGTTATTAGCTTTGCAACTTATTGGGATTCTTCATTTTTCCTCCTACCAAATTCCAGTCTCGTGCCCTTTGAAAAATAAGCGATTCGCCTCCCACATACACAACATTCCGATACCTATCTTACAAAACCAGACAGCCCTGTGCAAACCGACAAAATTTGCAAAGCACGGTCCGTGATCCGCACGAGGCAGACTGTAAATTTGAGCCTTCCATCGAACCTCAATCCTTTTCGTAATCGCGTAAACTTTAAGACTTGAGAATAGATTTTTTCGTTTCGTTTTGTCAACGTTCTCGTGGATGGCAAATTTATTTGTTTTAAACGTTTTTAAGGAGCTTTAAGATTTGCAGCTCGCCTCGAAGCAGAAACAAAGACTCTTGGACATCGCATAAGTGTTGATTAGATACATACAAAGATCGTGAGGGTGCAGTCAAGATATTTTGTTTTCATATAGACTTTACGTAGCTCGTATTCATTATTTCTCAGAGACGAAACTTGGCTACGTTACCTTGACGAACGTGTTCACTGCCATTATTGCCATGTCCGGTTGACTTTTCGCGTAATTCATCAGGTAGAGGTACACGAGCTTTTTCAACTCCAGATTATCCGTCTGCATGCAATTCACGACGTCGGGAAAGAGAGCCGAAACATCTTTGCCGACGGTCATAGAAGCGATCACCTGTGACGAATCGAATTAATTACTATACAACGTTCGAGTTCGCATTCACCGGGATCGATGACGTTAAAGTTTGCATCGTTGGAATGCAACGAAATTTTTTTTTTCTGCAGCGAAACTCATTATTTAAATGCAGAATGTAATCACGAGGTTGAAACGATCGATTTTGCGAGCCAAAAAGTATGTGGGCTCGAAAATTTGAGATTATTTTGAAAATTACACAAATCGTGGATGAAACGAAATATTTTTCGTTGGATTGCAACGTTGCGAACTTCAGCTTCATCAAGGATCGCGTTTCTGTCGTTTCAATACAACAAAATTCGGTTTTCTCTTGATCAGAGCTCCAAATTCTTATTAAATTCTTGTTTGTGATGCTGGAGTTTGCAACGTTGGAATGCAATGAATAATGTTTGATTTTATACGTGATTCGTTCGATCTTCAATGTACTCGACATTTTTCGAGCCAACGTGCTTTCGGGGTGGCAAAAATCGATCATTTTAACGATGCTGCAGTTTGCATCGTTGGAATGCAACGAAATTCGGCTTTTCCTTTAGCAGAGCTCGTGATTCTTATTCAATATTTTGTTGAGACGATAAAACGATTTTCTTTAGGACCCAAAAACAAAATCAGCACGAAAATTGTCATGATTTTTGTAATTGGAACAAACAATTCATAGAAAAACGTATTTTTCGTTGCACCTCAACATTGCAAACTTCAGTGCCATATCATTTTATCATTTTAATCACATTCTGCATTCGAATAATCGTTTTAGCCAAAGATGGAAAAGAATTTCGTTGCATTCCAACGATGCAAACTTCAGAGTCATTTTTTTCCAGGATCCAAAGACAAAATCGGTACAAAAATAAACGATAAAAAAGTATTTTTCGTTGCACCTCAACGTGTCATAAATTTTGATGTTTTTTCAGTTTTTCTTTCTTCAAATCCTGATTTTCTGTTTCTCGCAAATTCAGAAATTCTGTTTTTTCTTGAGCAGAGCTCAAAATTCTTATTCACTATTTTTTCAGACCTATAAAACGATCTTTTTAGAGCATGAAAATACAAAACACAATGCGAAAAAGTATTTTTTGCTTAAATGCTATAAAAACTCATTGATTTTTACAGCAGAGCACAAAATTTTCATACAGAGCTTGTCAACGATACTGGAAAAGTTTTCTTTGCCACGGAAAAACTGAATCGACCAAAAAAAGTTACCACAATCTCGTTAATTATCAAAATGCCGAAAGAAAAATATGATTTTCATTTTGTCGCACCGAAACAAACTTCGACATCGAATTAATATCACGAGACCGCAACGTTACTCGTGAATTTTTCTCCGTCGAGAAAAACTCGACTAAACTGCGTGTTTTTAACAATTTTCGAACTTTTTCCAATTACAAATTATTGCGTCACAATTTTTAATGTGTTTTTGGGGAACGAAATAGCGAAATTGGCAAATTTCATTCCATCGCTTTTCTGACGGAAAAAGAATGACGGCAATTTCAATTTTTCATGAAAGTTTTGACGGAACGTGCAAAAAGTAATTTGTCGTGACAAAAAAATCATTTTTTACCTTCTTGACCGCTTCTTTTTTCTTCTCTTTCTTGTCATTGTTCAATTCGGATTTGAGTTCGAAGATTTCTCCCTTCTTGGTAGTGGTGAAGTACTTTGAGTCAGTCATCTCGGTCGCAGGCTAAAGTGAGATTTGAAAAGATCGTGAAATGGTTTTTTTTTTTCATGGAATCGAGTTACGGAGTGTTTGCCGATGCAGCAAATGACATTAATCGCTAATTACGTTGGTACAACATCGAATGTAGAAATATAGGCAAGATAGATATAGCAAACGTCACGTAAATGGATCAATGTTGGAGCTACAGTGGGTTCGAGCTAACTCCCACTTGCCGGATAATTCATGCGCAATTCTGCGTCATTGTTGAGCATAAAAAACGATGTAAAATCGCGATTGAATAAGAATCGTGAAAAACTGGAGAAAAAGACTCAATTCCGCGGGTTAATTCGATCATTGACGTGATTAGATTCGGGCAAACATGGAAAAAATGGGAGATTACGAAAGTCGAACTGAGTGTATCTAACCTAAGAAAAAAACTCGATATTTTCTTTCTTCCAATCGGGAGATATCAAGTACTTTTTTAAACACACGCAAAGTACGAAATAAGGCACGATTTGTTGAGGAAAAACAAGAATTTTAAATACCTTGAGTTTTGGTGGAAATTAAATGTCAAATCGAAAAGCTGGCTGTCGACTGACAGCGAAAATCTAGACGCGAAACGCCCCTGGCGCCACTTACCAACGGCTTTTTTTTATCAGATAAAAAAGGAAAAAATTGCGCGGGAAATTTGAATCGCATGAGACAAGAATTATCACTAGAATCGTAAAAATTCAAAAATGCTCTGAATTTCGACGAAATTCTAGCCCGTCAAACATTCCGAAATTCTGAATCGATGCATAGATTTCGATCTTAAAGCTCAAAAACATTCTGCAGCGATTCTAATCAATTGCAGAGACGGGAAAAGGAGCAAAATTCGATTTTCGTTCACCGGTTTTTTATGGTTTTACCGCATTTTCCACTCATTTTTTCACCCCAGCCAAATTGCCCCAGGCTCGCGTGAACCTGCACAAAAAAACGAAAATGCCGAGCCCAAGTTGAACGTTTTTCGTTAAATTTTACCAAAGATATGAATTTTTCAAAATCGGGCAAAAAAAAGGAAAAGTAGGGCAAATGAAAAGTTTCATGGGATAAAAAATAATTAAACTCCGTAAATGCTCGTTTTGTTAGTTGGAATAATTGAACAATTTGAACAAAGTTGAAGAAAAATCATGAGTTTTATGGGATAAAAATAAAACAAGTACGTAATAAATTGTGATTTTCTTAGTTGAAATAATTTAATATACGCTCGTAAGAAAAACAAAGACGAATGAACATGCGTTTCTTTTTTACAGATGACAACATTGTCCAGCAATCTCTGATAGAAATTTGTTCTCCCATCTTCCCAACATTAACATAAATGTGATCTACACATAACAATAAGAATTTGTATATAATAGAGTACGATAAATCGTATAAAACTAATGCTGTTTGTAATCACACGGTGAATTTCCGACGGCACGTTAATTTTCCTTAATCTTTAAATGCTCGTTTATTTTTCAACATGATCGTCACACGCTCGTACGTACGAATTCCCGACGACAGAGCTGACATTTTGGTGAACGAAAATCATTCGTAATCACGCTCAGTTTGGCTATACAATTGGCTAAAATTGTGCGCGCTAAATCTCGTCCAAGACGAAACCGACGAGAAACAAAGTGAGTGGAAACAACAGCACAAGTTTCCAGTTTAATTCATCATACGCCTTTACAATCACAAAATCGCTTTATTTACGTTTCTTTCAACATTTTTTTTTACAAACCTTCTTGCCACCCAGAACCAACAGTTTTCGCCTATAGGACGACAAATTTTCCGACTTTTAGAATTTCGAGACATTCAATTTCCAATTTTTAACATTTTCCCATCTAAACGCGTGTAAATTTCAGTCACTTTTGGCTTAAAAAGATGAAAAAATCGAGTTGCAAAGAAAAAATGTATTTCGGATTTTTTTTAGTCAAAATTTTTTGAGAAAAATCCAAAACTCATTTTTTTGCGACTCGTAAACAAAACGCGACTCGAATTTACACGCGTTTGGATGGGAAAAGTTATAAATTGGAAATTGAATGGCTCAAATTCGTAAGGTCAGAGAATTTTTCTTCATAAGAGAAAATTTTGAGTTTTGGGCTCAAGAATGTTGATAAAAAATTATTGAAGAATCGTAAATAAAGTTATTTTGTGATGGTAATTCGTTAATTCGGCTATGGATCAGCGTTTTCTCGTCTTTTATTTCTTGCACCCTGTCCCCTTCCACAAATATATCCAAGGACTTTAGACCCGATTTATCTTTTTTACGCTAATGAACAATAAGGCGCGCAGTGTCCGGCGATTCACAGTGACGCGCATGATTGCCTGAGCTGCCCTATTCCAAGAGAGCCGTTGGTTTTTATCGTAGGAGCTCCGCGGCCAGGAGGCGCCGAGAGCTTGAATTCTGTGCCAAAAATCTTCGGACACGTTCGGTGGTCCAGCAACGTACACAAACAAACAGGCAAAAATAGCAACAAATTTTTTTCCTCGTGTTTCTCTATATTTTTGCTTGTTTTTTGCCTCTCGTGTCAAACGGTCCCTTGCGCTTCGGGCGTTGTCGCGGACGACCAATCCCTCGATGCAAGGGACACCACGATTCACGAACCAAACTCCTCCGTGTCCGGCTCGATCGGTTTGAACTCGTACGAACCGCGACCGTCCATTTGAAGGTAATACTGCGAAAAAAAAACAATTTGCACGTTCAATCCGCAGTATTTTTTGTATTTGCATTTAAATTATGTAATTTCGACAACTTTTTTTTTACACCAAAGAGGAAGGACGGACTCGTACACAATATCTAGGCAAATTTGAAAAAAATCGAAGCGATTAGACGATTTTTCGAAAATCTGAGATTTTTTGAAAATCTGAGATTTTTGCAACTTTTCGCAATAGCAACTTTTTTTTTACATTAAAAAGGAAGGATTTGTACACAATGTCTTGGGAAATTTGGAAAAATTAAAGCGATTAGACGATTTTTCGAAAATCTGAGATTTTTTGAAAATCGTAGATTTTTGTAAAATTTCAAAAAATCATAAAATGTTGAGCGTTCAACCGATATTTCCCAAATTCAATGCCGCAACCTTCCTCTTACGATACGCTATTTATGAAAAATCAATTAGTAAGAAATCTCAAAATTAGCGGAAGTTAAAGCGGTGACAGACGTTTTTTCGAAAATTCCTCAAATTTCGTATTTTCCGGAACGGGAGCCTCGTAGCTCAAACGGTTTTCGAATTATAAACGTTTGAATTTTACAGTGGCAGAGGATTCGCACAGACATCCGGACATTTTTCCTAGATCCGATTTTTTTTATGTTTTGGGACATTTTAAGCACATTGACATTGAAAACGGCAAAAAAAAATAAGGTCAACGTTCCGGGGTTAAAAAAAGGAAATTTAGCTGGAGAATTTTCATGATCTGGAGGCAATTTGCGTAATTTCCGTAGGAAAGACGTACCTCATGGTGTTTCCAAAGTGAACGTCTATGGGAGACAGTGAATAAAGTAATGTTGGCTTGTCTGCAGTACGAATACATGGAATCTTCGACATCGACGCTGACAGCACTGGTGCATTCGTCGAGGATGGCGAATTGAGGTTTGTGATAGAATAATCTGGCCATCTAAAAGCACAAAGATAGCGAAACAAACATTGAAAATTAGCTTGTAAAATATTATGTTTCCCCTAATTCGTTTTTAAAGTATGAGTCTCACGGCGATTCGCTGTTTCTCTCCGCCGGAAAGCACGTCGATCCAATCGGCGACAGTATCCCAACCGCTGCCCTCGCTGTTACCCTGGCATTCGCGATCCAAGAGATGCCCGAGTTGCACCAGATCCAAATATTTCTGTAGATCTTCATCCTTGGCGTTGCCTCGTCTCAGCATTTCTGCTTGAGTGTGCGGATATATGACTTGATCTCTGAGGGTCCCGAGGGTCATATAGGGTCGTTGAGGAATGTAGAAAAGTTTGCCACACGGTGGTTTCGTTACGACACCGCCCCAGACAGGCCACAACTGTATTCAGCAACAAAAATTCCTTCAAAATCCATTCAATCATCCCTCCAATCAAATTCAAAATCCTAATACTCTCCATTTTATCAATTATTGATTAATTATTAATTATTTACTTGTTATAATTATCGATTAATTGTAATTATTCATTATTTATTTATTACAATTGTCAATCAACTGCAATCATTAATTCATTAGTTCATATGTCAGAATTAATTAATTACTAATTAATTAATTAATTACTAATTAATGATTATTAATTAATCGAATGATTAATTAATTATTTAATAATTAATTAATTTATAATTATTTAATTAATTAATAATAATTAATAATTAGTTGATTAATTAATAATTAATTAACAATGCATAATAAATAGATAATAAATGATAATTAATTGATTATTGATTCATTAATTGACTAATTAATTAATAATTAATTGATTAATTATTAGTGACAGACCGAAAATAATGTCTTGGTTGATTTTTCGAATTTGAAGAAGAAAAATGAACTTAATTTTGAGTTTTTCGATAAACGAGACGCATAAAAATAGTTGAGGCCTGTTTTCTGAATTATGGCGATTTTGTTCTACACACTTACCTCGCCGAGTACTCTGAACAGGGAACTTTTGCCACATCCATTTGGTCCGCAAACCAAAACATTGATGCCCGATTTGACTTCGAAGCTAAGTTCTTTGATGAGGACGTCACCGTTCGGCGTGACAAGTGGAACGCAATCGAATCGGATTATGTTGTCTTTGGCGATTATTTTGCCGGCTCCCGGATGACCGATCGGTGAATTTTTCAGATCGATCAACATCGTTCTTTCGTATTTTCCACCGTTCAGATCGTCCAAAACCGTTTTTATCTCCGTCACCCGGGCTGTGAACCCGGCCAGTCTCGTCATTTCTCTACCCGCTAATACCAGGCGCCCAATCGCCTCTGCCAGCTTCACCAGCATACGGCCGTTCTCGTAATAACACTTGAAACGATGATCCGTCGATCCAGCCAACACTGGATGATTCTCTTGGAAAAATGGAATGCTCACCGCATAAAATCCGACCAGAGTCGCGAAATCTAACCGACAAATAAAATCATTCAATACCAAGCAAATTTTACGGGGCATTCAACAATAAACATCCCAACCAAATTCATTTTTCTTCTTCAGAAAGGTCAAATATCAATCGCAACCGCTCATTGTGGAACTTGAGTGAATATTTTTCTTTCAAATCGTCCGAAGGAACGAAAAATTTTGAGCAAAAGTTTCAAAAGTCGCTGAATCTTTAAAAAAATATAAAAATAAAAAATCGTAGTTTGCGAATCATTTTAAAAAACAACAAAAGGCGAAAAAATCATTTTCAACCGCTCATTGCAGATCAACGACTGAGAAATTATTTAAAGAATAAAAACCATCCCAAAAATTCTTTTTTTTTTGTTCAAAATCGTCCAAACGAACGAAAATGTGGGGAAAACGCATGAATCAATTATTACGAATCGCGCAGAATTATCGGCGCAAGTTTTTCATAGAAATAATGCTTCGGAATGGGGAACAAAAATCGATTTTCATTCAAACGAACGTGTAAAATAAAAATGAATGAATTTTCAAGCACTCACACTTTCCAATGAGATTGTCTATGACGCCCATCGCCGTTTTGAACTCCAACAAACCACGAAGATGCTTCATCTGTGTGGAAAAAATTGAATCAAGTTTTTGGCAATGTGACAGTCCGTGAAGCTGAAAGTTTCGACGGATGGGAAGCAAATGTTGAATGTACTAACGAGTTTGTGGAAACTGGCGAGCAGAGTCAATTTCTCGCGAGCGTTGCCGCGGTAGAATGCAATTTCTTCCGAGTTTGTAATTAAACGAGAATTTATGTGACGATATTCTCCCTCGAGACGTTGTTCTTTTACGGTCATCTGGGCAATCGGTTTTCGCAGATGAGTCAAAAAAGTTCCAGCGACTACCAAGTAGCCCAGCATCATCAAGGGAGTCTGTGGAAATTCAAAAATGGTCCAATCAAAAATCAGCAATTGCGACAAAAAACATTCCACGCTTCTGAATGGAAATTTGAGAAATTTGCTTTCGGTAAAAAAGAAAAACCGACTTTTCGCACGAGCAAATTTATACTCGAACCATGAGAATCGTAATTCTCCATTTCCCATAAAAAATCACGTAATTTCCATTTAAAAAAAAACATGCCAAGGTTCTGCATGCGAACTCTGCAAATTTGCCTTCGGTAAAAAGGAAATATCGACTTTTTACTGGAGCAAAAGTTTCCAATTTGTCCCTCTCGCCATGAGAATCGTAATTCTCTGTTTCCCATACAAAAAAGAGAAACCACGAGAAAAAAAACTATGAGAAACGTAATTTTCTATTTCCCATAGAAAAAAAAAAAGATTCCAAGTTTCTCCATGGAAATTCTGAAAATTCGCCTTCAGTCGGAAAGAAATACCGACAATTTCGTTTTTCACTGTTTATTAAAAGATTCTGAAAAAAAACCTCATGAGAATCATGGATTTTTGGAGTTTTCAAGCCAAACGATCGCGTTGCGAGCCGAGAAAGAATTTCGAGAGGAAAATTTGCTCACCTGTCCACCCAAGGACGACGTCAGCCTGTAAACGTAGATGGAAATGTCGAGAATGGGTTTGGCAATGTTGCTGTAAAGATCGGTACAGCTATCGCAGAATTTGTCGACGTCAGTGGTCAACAATTGATCAGGATTCGCGATCCGAGTGTCCAAATTCGACATTTTGTAATAAGTGAATCCTCTGCAAAGAACAAAAAAAAACGTTTTCATTGTTTTGCTTCGATTATTTAATGCACGTTGAATGAAAACCGGTTTTACGATATGACTTTTTCATCGTGCATTGAAATTGTGCGACCGATACAATCGAGAGGCTTCACCAACGATGCCCGTTTTTATTAACGAATTTATTAAGCAAATCATTAATTGGCCACCTTTGATCTCTCCACTTTTGTCACCGGGAGAACGAGTTTGCTCGACTTTAAACCCCGAGACTCTAAATAATGCTACAAAAGCAATAAAACAACGAGAAATAATGATTGAAAAGCAGCGACTAATAATTCCCAATATTTTTCACCATCTTCGAGTTTGCATCGCTCGAATGCAACGAAAACCGATTATTATTTACGGCAGGACGGACAATTTTTATGCGGAATGTGCTAAAAATAAAGAGAAAGTAATTTTAAAACTGAATCCACTATAAAAATTCAAACTTTGCATTAATTATCAAAATTCATCAATTAAAAATACTATTTCGTTGGATTCCACGATGCAAACTTCAGGAAAATTATTTGGCATTCAAAAAGTGAAATGACTAAAAAAAAAAAATTGCAACGAGTGCATCAATCTCCCTTAGTAATCTAATGGGTCTCTTTGACCCAAGTGACGACGTTTTTTGCCATTTATAAACTAAATCGATTAGAAAAATTCAAACTTTGCATTAATTGTCAAAATTCATCAATAAAAAATACTATTTCGTTGGATTCCACGATGCAAACTTCAGGAACATTATTTGCGATTCGAGAAGTGAAATAACTGAAAAAAAATTGAAACTAGTGCATTAATTTTCTTTAATAATCTAATGGGTCGCTTTGACCCGAGTGACAACGTTTTTTTTATCGAAAATCTTGTTTTTTGACCCGAGACGTTTTTCAATTCGTTTTTTGCGGTAAACTGTCCAGTTTGTGGCCCGAAATTTTTTTTTTCAATGTATTTTTCGACGAAAACGAAAATTCAATGGCAAACAATCGCAGAAAGAAAATCAGTTGGGTCAAAACGACCCAGTATGCACTCGAAGGGTTGACTATAGGAAATAATGGATAAAAAATCACTCTTATCGCTTTAATCGATCAGATATTTTGAAATATTTGCTTACTTGAGATACTGATCCAGCAAATGGCGTGATATGTTGGTTCTTAAGCGTAGTTTCACTTCCCCTAGGCTGTACTTGAGTACGTTGTTTACTACGGACATCTATACGCAACAGACATGTGAGCTGATATTGAAAAGTGCTCGGTGGTGAAATAAAAGGATGTTCAATTTAGCATCGTTGGAATGCAACGAAATTCTTATTTTTATTGAGAATTTTGATTCACTATTTCGTCAGGACAATGAAACGATATTTTTTTAGCATCTGGACACAAAATCGGTATGAAAATTGTCATGGTTTTTGAAATTGAAGAAAAAATGAATAGAAAATCGTATTTTTCACTCGATTCCAACGTTGCGAACTTGAGTGTCGTCGAAAAATTCATATTTTTATCAACAATTTGTCCAATTTTCAAGCATATCCAGATTTTTCAAGCAGATTTTAGGGTGACGATTAAATTCTGAGCCAACGATGCAAAATTCAACGTCATCGTATAAACTAATGTTTTCAGCGGGGAAAAAACGAAATTTTGGGATTTAGTGCAACGCTATTGGAGCAGGATCCGGAAAAGCTTTGAAAAAATTACTCGGGCCATGATTTTTGGCTCTAGAAGCTGAAAAAAATGGGACCCACCACAGGCAGAAGAGCCAGAAACGACATGAGACGTCTCTTGAACTGTGCGCCATTTTTGTTGATTATGGAACTGCAAAAAAAATACAAGGAATCAAAAAAACTTGCGCATTTTGTAAATTTTACGATGCTCAAGTTTGCATCGTCGGAATGCAACGAAATTGCATTTTTTCTTGAGCAGATCTCGAGATTCTCATTAAATATTTCATCAGGACAATAAACGATATTTTTTTATGATCAAAAGCCACAATCGCTACGAAAATCGTCGTGGTTTTTCAAATTCAACGATAAATTCATAGAGCGAGTAGTTTTCGTTGCAGCCCAACGTTGCAAACTTCAGCGTCATTAAATTTTGCCAAAAAAACGTCATTTACGCTTCTATAAAAGTGCTGATGTGTATGAGCCACAAATCGCAGAAAGTTCTCGCGACTAATGATCCGGCGACCATGAGAACGAATCCAGATTCCGCGCTCACCAGTCCCGGAATTCCGATCCCCAACAATTTCCATAATTGCCTGAAGAATTGCGCGTTCACGTGAGCCTTTGGGCCTTTTGGTTTTTCCTGTAAAATCCCAACGCAAAACAATTAAGAATCCTCGAAAAATTGAGAGCACAAAATTCCACGCGTAAAAACCATTAAATTTTTTTTTGTCCCCCAGAAATTCGCACATTTTGCAAAAGTTTGAAAATTTTTTGTCGCTTCAACGACGAAAAGCAGAAAAATTCATTTTTTTCGTCATTTTCATTTGCAAAAAAACGCCGAACGTTTCTTTTTTTTGTTTTTTGCCAATTTCTGCGAGAAAAATGGTCGAAAGAGTATCGAAAAAAAAAAAGATTCGAAAAATGTTTTTTTTTAACTCCGATCGAGTTTTTTGACGAATTTTGAGAAAATATACAAAATTTTCATGCAGTTTTTAAATACGTGCAAAAATGGCACGGATTTCGCGTAAAAAAAACGAGAAATTTTTCAAACGACGGAGAATCAATTGTGGTCGGTTCGTATGAAAATATGATGAAAAGAATAAATCTCGGTGTTGGACAAATGTCTAGGAAAAAATGGGAATTTAATCTCACCTCTTTAATGACATACTGAACGTCATTGGCAGGCCACAAAGTTCTGCAACAAGCGAGAAAGAGTGATGAGGCAATTAGCTTCAGCTCAAAGTACAAAACGAATCGGTCTCTCGCGCACAAGATGAAAAAAGAGTGTTTTGGATCGTTTCGTGTGTGTGTGTGTGTGTGAAACTGGCGTTTGATGTTTCTCCGACGCGAATTACCTTTTTTTCGGCGTGTGTTTCGCGCCCTTTCGCTTTAGCAGCCAAATCAACGCACTGATTGATAAAGCACCCGCGACCGAGCGTTTTGTAACGAATTTACTGAGCGCTGGTGCCATGTTAAAAAACACTTGTCACTTTTAGCAATCTAACGAATTCTTGTGAGGTTCTCTAGTTGAAAAGCTTTATCTCACTGGCGTAGTAATAAACCGCGCTGTTGAGCGGCGACTATGAATATATATGTGTCCAAGAGTGTCTACGCGAAGAGTGCGGAAGCAGAGCCGCGAGTATAAAAAGGCGTTACGTGTGTTTTTCGGAAAACAGCGCGTCAAGTTGGAGTGAAATTTGACGACGTTAGGCCAAAATATCCATGGGAGATTAACAGCAACTCAAGAAATCGTTGTTTAATATTTGTCTTTATTTAGTTTCGAGTTGAAAGAACGCGATTCGTGGTCCCGAAGGCATTAGGCCTTCTGAAACCGTCTTGGCCCGACTCGCGGCTCACTCGCACTCGCGTTCACACGCCGCGGAACCGTCCACTGGTATGCGCGTGTACGTGTGCGTGTGTGTGTTGCGCGCTCTTGTCGCGATTGTCCATTTCCCCCTCTCCTTTTATTCTCGCTACCTCTCTCGCCATGGAGACTATACGGAAGGAGTACAAGCTCGGTCCTCTGGCGTGGCCCCAAAAATGTCGCGGAGAGTTAGTTCCTCCAAGCAGCGCTGCTGTTTTAGGGACCCGTTGAGCATGCGCATAACGCTCAACAGTGTTCAAGGACACAAGTGTGGGCAAACCTCACTTCGAGTTTTCGAAATTAAAATTCTTTCATGTCGTTTGACAAATCACGAAAAGTCTCTCCCAGCATACGTAGGACGATGACAAAAATCAGCTGACGGGGATTTTTTTGCAATCGATAAAACCGTATGACAGATTTGCTACTTCAAAAATTGCAGTAGCTTTCTCTCTCTCGCACTCACAGTACCCGATCGAGGTACCGACTGATCCCTAACCTAATCATTTCAAATTAAATATTTCCAAAATTAACAGTGTTCTTCATAAATGAAACAAATAGTTAAAGCTCTACATTGAACTTCTATCGGCGATGTAAAAAGCAAAAAAAAATCAATTTCTATCAATATTGAAAACCAGATACAATTTTTATACTGGTTTTAGTACTCATTATATCAATGTGCATGGATAGCCGCATGCGTAGCGTGCTGGAGTGTCGTGGCGGGGACAGGGCGATCGAGTCCTTCCGCTCATAATTTTTTATTTTTTTATTTATAATTTTTATTACGCAATCAACGTAACCATTGCGTTCGATTATTACAGCCATGTGAATATAAGTAAAATCAAATGTATAGATGCGCATGGATTCGTTTTATTGGACCATGTCTTAAAAGGAATTTAATGTACCAGAACAAAATTTGTTTAAGAGAATGGAATAATTCTATTAGCGCGCGTTTATGCCTATACTCCTTATATTGACAAAGCAGTCATGATTAAATTCAATGGTGGGATTGATTTCATTATAAAAAAAAAAAACTACATTAGACTTTTCGATATAATAAAAAATAAAATCAAAGAATCGATCATACGACCATAGCATCATCAATCCGACACGCTGCCCACCAGGCTACGCCATCATAATGTGTTTGATGTTTTAAAACTGGTACAAAAATTTTGAAATGGGTTTTTAATATTTGTATATTTCCACTATGTTACTTTTAACATTCTCAATCCTCTTCAGCCAAATTTCAATCCCTACAAGTTAATTTTAGGGACCGTTCCCTCGCCATGACATTTAGTTTCCGGTTTTAATATTTTTACCCGCGCGAGGTCTTTGTCGCCGCCATGACGGTCAGTTTCATCGCGAAGTACCCGTATTATTACTATATATTCACGTTCTTAACTACAATGCGACGCCTGTCGGCCGTACTTGGAACTACCGTTCTGAGACAGATTTGGGCCGCTATCAATGCCAGCACGGTATAGGGAGCTTGGACTCCTTCTGTATAGTCTCCATGTCTCTCGCACTTTGAGTTTCTTTCTCGCTCTCTTTCTCCTTATCTCTGCCGGACAAGTTACCGTCAAATCAGCTGCTCGCCCGCGATGTATATGCAACGCGCGGTAACGTTTTTTTTTTTTTTTATTCTCCGTGTATTATACAATTACATGATCACGGAATTTCCATATCTATATCAAGCGCGTTTAGTCCTCGCAATTCGAAACATAATCTTTTTTTGTTGTTACAATTTTGCTACGTAATTCCGATTTTTTCCGCGATGTTCTTCGCAACATAATCATCAGGCGATTATATATGAGCAATTTATGATTATCGGGTGTGTGTGCGTGAATTTTTTCAGACCCGGAAAACTTTTTGCTTTGTTGGACACGCGCCGCAGGAAATATCTTGAATAAAATAATACAAAATTTGTCGCAATTTCGAATCTAGACAAAAATTCATTTCCAGCTTTTTTCATTTCGACGTGTCGCGCGTCCTTGAAATTTTTTTAACAGTATATTTTCAAATGATAACGCGTGTAGCGTGTGGCTCTCTCTGTTCGTCGTTGCGAATGCATTTAAATATTCGGAACGTGTTGAATATGCAAGTAATTGTCGTCTAATGAACGGAATACATAGAAAAAAAATTCGTGAAAACTCTACACGAGGTCAGGGTTATAAGTCAGTCGATCAGTTTGTGTGGGAATTCTCATACATATATTATCGTAATAGAGTCTATAATTATTCACCGCCGACACTCGCTCATACAACTCGAAGAAGCAGTCGCGAGCTTATTGGGCTTTCTCTGAATCATAACAATTGAGACAGACTTTCGCACACACACACACACACATCTTTGTCGAGTTTTCGTTCGCACGTTTCTGATCGACATCGCGGCGATCCATGGACTTGGAATTACGCACGACAACCTGGGGCTCGAAAATGATCTCTCGTCGATTTTAAATCCCGCGCCCTTTCTCCCTTCGTTCTCCCCTTTTTGTTCATCGTTTTACCGCGTTTTCGAGTGATGCGAGCTCATGGAATACAATTTTACATGAATTATTGTTAAAAAAAAAGGTGAAATTCTTCAGTAGCGCGATCGCTGCGGCGACATTTCAATGAGGACGATTTCCCGGTTCCCGTTTTCCGTCCGTGCATTCGGACAACGGAGAGAACCGTCAGCCGCTGCTTCGGGACAGCCGAGCGCAGTCGGTAAAACGTTCCCCGCGTGTACCTTCGGTCGGCAAAGTCGGCAACGAGAAAATGAACGCGAGCGACTGTTTTTTCATACGTCGGCGGGGGGCGGGCACTGCTCCCAGCCAGTGGCGACCTCTCAAGCCCTGGCGGAATATTCTGACAAGCGTCATGACATGATAAAAAATGGCGGAATAATACATAAACCGTGTAGATATTTATTTGTCCTGTGTACACTTGGGATTATCGCGAAACTTTGCGTTCATATTAATTCTACATTTCGACCAGGTAAGTCATCGATTTTTCATTAATTCCATTGAAAATAAATGAAATAAATGCACAACGCAATATTTGAGCTCTGCCTGAAAATACAAAGTTGACAAAATCGTCGTAAGCTCGAAACATCGAGCGTTGCCGGAACGCAGATTGGCGCGTAAACAACCACTACGAAGCGAGCCAGACTGTTCCTTGATAATTTCTTTGAATACATTTCCGAAATGTCCACTCGAAACATCGAAAAACGCAACAAAATCATGTTTTATCCAATATTTTCATAAACAAAACTTTGCGCTTTCGTAGTCTCGACATAAATGATGAATTTTTCGGTAAAAATGGTTGAATTTGTCCATTCCGAATCAAGAATAGTTTTTCGGCTCGTTTTTCCCGACATATTTGTCGTTCCCACGAAAATTGCGAAAAATAAAAATTTTTCAATTCATTTTGACGTCGAAAATGTTTTCGGATCCGGAAATGGAAAAATCGGGACCGAATTTCGACTAATTTTGTGTCAATTTTCAAGATGTTTGCCGGGTGAGCGGCGGGTGCGTTGCGAAAAAAAAAAAACATGATGCATCGAAGAGGCGGAAAGAGGATCCGGATGGACGACCCGGTCCCTCCGGAGTACGAGGCGCCCATGACGCCCATGACGCCCATGAACGACAACGCGGCTGTAGAGAGTCAGGAATCGTACGCGGCTTATTCGTCGTACAACCAAGCGCCGCAGACTCCGGTTCACAATCCTACGCCGGATCATTATTCTTCGGAGAGTTACAGCTCGCCGGGAACGGTCCAGCAGTCGTATCAGGAAAACGCTCTGTTGAACGACTCGCAGTTCGAGCAGCCGGCGACGCCGGCAGGGCCAGCAAACATGAGAATGACGAGAAACACGCGCGCCAGATTGCGCGGGGGAACGATCCAGCAGCCAAAGTACAAGGAAATCGATCCGGATTTTCCGCCGGTTGTTTCTACTCGGGGCAGGGGAGCTGGGGGAGGCGGGGCCGGGGGAGGAGCCGGCGGTCGGGGGAGAGGGAGACGCGCGGCGAATCCAAACAGTTCGGAGGACGAGGCTAGTCTTTACTACGTAATTCGAAACAATCGTTCGTCCTTGACGAACATCGTGGACGATTGGATAGAAAAGTACAAAATAAACAGAGAAAACGCGTTGTTGATGCTGATGCAATTTTTCATAAACGGGAGCGGTTGCAAGGGCCGAATAACGCCGGAAATGCAAGGCAACATGGAGCACGTTGCGATTATTCGTCGAATGACGGAGGAATTTGACGAAGAGAGCGGCGAATATCCGCTGATAATGACGGGCCAACAGTGGAAAAAGTTTCGAGCTAATTTCTGCGAGTTTGTACAAATTCTCGTCAGACAATGTCAATACGCCATTATTTACGATCAATTTTTGATGGACAACGTTATTTCTTTGTTGACGGGGCTTTCCGATTCTCAAGTACGAGCTTTTAGACACACCGCGACCCTCGCCGCCATGAAACTCATGACTGCATTGGTTGACGTCGCTCTGACCGTCTCCATTAATTTGGATAATACGCAGCGTCAGTACGAGGCCGAGAGACAAAAAGCGCGGGAAAAAAGAGCCGCCGACAGGCTCGAATCTCTCATGTCAAAGAGAAAAGAACTCGAGGAAAATATGGACGAGATTAAAAACATGTTGACGTACATGTTCAAATCTGTATTCGTGCATCGCTACCGAGACACGCTCCCGGAAATCCGGGCGATTTGCATGGCCGAAATAGGCGTGTGGATGAAAAAGTTTCATCAGAATTTCCTCGACGACTCGTATCTCAAGTACATCGGCTGGACGCTTCACGACAAGGTCGGCGAGGTCAGACTCAAGTGTTTGCAAGCATTGCAGCCGCTTTACGCGTCCGAGGAGCTCAAGGCCAAGCTCGAGCTCTTCACCAGCAAGTTCAAAGATCGAATCGTCGCGATGACCCTGGACAAAGAGTACGACGTTGCGGTTCAGGCGGTCAAACTCGTAATTTCGATACTAAAGCATCATCGAGACATCCTGACGGACAAAGATTGCGAGCACGTTTACGAGCTCGTGTATTCGTCGCATCGAGCCGTCGCCCAGGCGGCCGGCGAGTTTCTCAACGAGCGTCTCTTCACCCAGGACGAAGAGTCGGTCGCGGGAGTAAAAACGAAACGAGGCAAGAAAAGATTGCCAAACACGCCTCTGATCCGCGATCTCGTGCTCTTCTTCATCGAGTCCGAGCTCCACGAGCACGGGGCGTATCTCGTGGATTCTCTCATAGAGACTAACCAGATGATGAAGGATTGGGAATGCATGACGGACCTTTTGCTCGAAGAAGCTGGACCGGAGGAAGAAGCGCTGGACAATCAAAAAGAAACGTCGCTGATCGAGCTCATGGTTTGTTGCATAAAACAAGCCGCGACTGGGGAAGCCCCTGTGGGTCGTGGACCAACGAGAAAAATTCTTTCGGTCAAGGAGCAGAAGCAAGTCCAGGACGACAAGCAACGATTGACCGAGCATTTTATCCAAACGTTGCCCCTCCTCCTCGACAAATATCGAGCAGATCCCGAGAAATTAGCAAACCTGCTCGCGATCCCTCAATATTTCGATCTTGAGATCTACACGAAATCCCGACAAGAACAAAACTTGGACTCGTTGCTCAGCAAGATTCATGGGATCGTTGAAAAAATGCACGACGCCGAGGTCCTCGACACTGCCGCCAAAACCCTCGAGTACATGTGCACCGATGGTCAAGCCATTTTCACTCGTTGCGACGTCGCACGCTCGACCCTCATCGACTGGATAGTCAACAAGTATAAAGAAGCGATCGACGATTATCGGACCGTCATCGACGGCGCGGACGTCCCCGACGAGGACGAAATATTCAACGTCGTTCAGTCCCTCAAGAAAGTCTCTATTTTCTACGGTTCCCACAACATCAATCCCTGGAACATCTGGACCTCGCTGTACAAAGATATCGAGGACGCCAAAGATCCATCCCGAGGATTTCCCAACGAGGCGATCAAGTACTGCATGAGCGCTTGTTACTTCTCCATTCTCTGGGGCCAGAACAATCTCATCGAAGCCGGCGACACCGGAGCCCGAGGCGAAGAGGAATCACGACAATTGCGAGAGCGTTTACATTCTTTTATGGATTCCATGAGATACTTTGTCGTCGGGGACAGCTCCGGAGTCCCCGCGCCCGCGATACTCCGCGAGGAAGCGTACAACACCATCTGCGACTTGCTCGTCGTATTTTGTAACCAATTGAACAGTCTCTCCAATCCGTTGCTTCATCAGCTCGTTTACGAACCCGATTTGCAAATGCAGTCGATGCTCAATCGGTTTATTCAAGAATATGTTTTCTCCGAGGAGGAGGACGACGAGCACGACGAACACTCGAAAATCGAGGAGCTCCACAAAAGACGAAACTTTCTCGCGAGTTATTGCAAGCTCATCGTTTACAACATGATTCCCACGAGAGCCGCCGCCGATGTATTCAAACATTACGTCAAATATTACAACGACTATGGAGACATAATAAAAACAACTCTCGGCAAAGCTCGCGACATAAACAAAACCAACTGCGCTCTCACGATGCAACAAAGCCTCAACATTCTCTACAACGAGATCGTCACGGAAAAAGGCAAAGTCAATAGAAACAGCGAAGAGTTTACAGCCATCAAGGAACTCGCTAAAAGATTCGCACTTTCCTTCGGTCTCGATGCCGTCAAAAATCGCGAAGCCATCACTGCTCTACATCGGGCTGGCGTTTTGTTCGCCATCACACCGCCGGACGGTGTCGAACTCGATCCTACTGGACCACCACCCAACTTGCCTTTCCTCGAAATACTCGCCGAGTTTACCAACAAACTTCTCAAGCAGGACAAACGCGTCGTGTGAGTCTCATTTTCATTCTCGTTCGTGTACTTTGCATTTGCCTCGGAATGCAATTACTCTGAAGTTTGCAACGTTGAGATTTAACGAAAAACGTTTTTTCTATTGATTATTTATTGAATTTTGAAAACCGTGCCGATTTTTCGACTAGATTGAGTTTTTTGGTCGCAAGAGACAATCGTTTTATTGGCCGGACCAAATATTGAACAATAATTATTGGCTCTACTGAAGAAATAACAGAATTTCGTTGCATTCCAACAATGGAAACTTCAGGATCATTAGAACGCAACGAAATCCTTTTTTTTTTATGATAAAAGTAAATCGGCCCGAGAAATTTGGACGATTTCGAAGATTAATTCCAGAACTCGGTAATCTTTGTTTTTTCTACCCATTTCGATAATCTGGGCTCAAAAATTATCCCAATTTTGAAAAATTCATAGCTCCGCTAAAATTAAACGAAAAGCGTTCAACTAGGGCTCATTCTTTTCGGTTTTTAATAGAGGATCACGTGAGCCTGGGGCAAGTTTGCTCCAAGTGAAATGATTGGTAAAAAAATGCGATAAAATATATTTTTCGTTGCATTTCCACGTTGCGAACTTCAGCCTCATTCGAGTCTTGTGCTAAACGCCCAAAAGCCCAAAAGCGATCAATACGAATTGTGTTTCTCCTTTGTCCCGCAAAGTCTCAACTTCTTGGACAAAAGACTGCAAGCAGGAATGCCATCCTCGCGAGGAGAAGATTGGCAACCGCTTTTGCTCTACAGGAACAGTTTGCTGCACGGTGAGACGGACCAGGTCCCGATAACGAGTAAACGAGCTTACACGCGTCGTAAGAAGGACCACGCAGCAGGTAAATAAAATTTCAATCATCGCGCGACACCCAAGTTCTACATTGTTGAAAAAAAAAACAAAAAAAAACACTGAAATTTAGTTTTTTATTCGTTTTTTTCCCCCGGATAAAATGCACTAGTTGGAATTTTTCGAGTAAATTCAGTTCTAAAATGGCACAGAAAACTGTCCCGAATGAAAATTTTCTGCCCTACTGCAAAAAATAATCATTTTTCGTTGCATTCCAACGATGCCAACTTGAACATCGTGAATTTTCGCACGATTCAACGTTGTGGGGATAAAAACTTTGAAAAAAAAAACAAAAATATTTATTTTTAATTATTACATATAATCATTTTAATTATTTAAATTATTTAATTCATTATTAATTATTCATTAATTAATAATAATAATATTTATAATAATTATTAATAATAATTCATATTTATATTACAATTAATTATTATCTATTTTTTTATTTTATTTTTTTCGTTATTTCCATATAAAATGCACTCGTTGTATTTTTTGACGTAAATTTACTTTTGGAATGGCAGAGTTTCGTTGTTGACGTATGAGGCACACTATAAATCGGTCTTTTATGTAATTTGCAGAAGAAGAAGAAGCGGACGAGGCCGATGAGATATCTGACCACGAATTTATGGGGTGAGTATCATAAAAATAAAAATAAAAAAGGTTGACGATAAAGTAGTAAAAATCGTGATATAAAAATGGGCTTTTTGTTCTTAAACTTTGGTCATATCGAGACCCGATGATTATTTCGCTTGACTGCTTTCCTCTTTGAGTTGAATGTTTTTCATTTTTTTTTTTATTTATTCATTTTTTTTTCGTTTATTTTATTTTGTCTGCTTTTTCAGTATCTACTAACCGCTCTTAATCGCCAATTCGTTCACCAATTCGTCAAGGTCATTCGCCCACGCTCATCCTTAATCTGCTTTGAATGCGCGCAGTCCTTTCGCAAAATTCATCCCATCGGTGTCCGCCCCGACGCCTACAGGCGGTGCTTATGGTCGTGGCTCTCCCCGAAACATATTTAAATAGACGAAAAATCCGAGATTTTCGTTTTTTTCATTCTTGAATAACAATAAAAGTAAAAAAATCAAAATAAACGAGAAAAATTGGCGAGTTTTGCGATGCTCGCGTGTATGTGTGCGTGGTTGCGCTTGCGTGGGCCAAATTTGAGTCTCAAGTATTGCGAGGGCATCGGGACGCTTCGAATCGTATTAAATATCGATAACAAATTTATTTTTCACGGAGAGAACGGTGTCCAGGGCTTGTAAAACAAATCATTAAAAATCAAATGCAAAAAAATAAAAAGACAGGCAAAAAATTGTCTTGGCGGGTTTGCTACGTATGTAATTTTCCAGGGCAGGGGCACACGTTCTGAACAGATGAGATTCGAGCGAGTGAACTACACGAGAATGCTAAAGAGCCCTCCTCTCCACCCGGTGCCGCGTCCTAAGCAGCCTGTGTAGACTCTCAAACGAAATTAAATCGTAGCGTAATATCGAGATCTCGAGGCAATTTCGGCCGTGACGCTTTTAATAATAAAAATACAGAACAAATATGAAAAGAATAAATAAAACAAAGCGATAACGTCGAGACGCTAAATTTTCGTGCCTACGAGACGAGCGGTTTAAAATAACAAATTGTACTTTATATTTATACTCAAAAACAATACAAATTGGTTACACAATCGAAAAAAACAACAACAACAACAATTTAATGTGGCAATTGATTACGAAACGATCAGTTTTTCCAATCTCCCTCAAATCCTCTACGTATCCTGCCTTTATTTATTTATTTCTATTTTACTCGTAGCAGTTTATTAAGAATTTATCATTAGCGACACCGAGTCTTTGACGTTTCTTGTCATTTTTATCTGTTTATTTTAGCAAACAAAAGAAGAAGAGAGGCCCCAAGAAGAATTCGTGAGTATTTCTTATCTCTAATTTATGTCTGTGTGCATTTGCGAGTGTGGCTGTTGCGTATCAACATGTCCTTCTGGCAATTTGTCGGATTTTTTCTGCATTAAGCAAGTTACGCAGCTACCGAGCTAGTCATGAAAAGATTTGACTAAATTTCACTTTAGTAGTAATCGATCTTCCAACGTCACATTTCGTTTACTTGCCATTATATCTGTCAAATTTCAAATTTCGCGCACATATTGCCTCGAATACGTGCGGTTGCGATATTTTAGGGAGAGCCCAAAAATAAAATCCACTGCAAGTGCTTTTTATAGTTTTTATCATTCCCGTTACAAGTCACCTTTGAACGTTTTTAAGCGTGGTAAATGATTATGAGGATTTAATCTCTCTGATGTTTAATTTTCATTTCAATTTATCCGTCAATTACGGAGATATGAAGAATAATGTGAAGCCTATTCCGTGACTTGCCATAAGAGACCATGTCAAATTGGTTTCTCAAGGCTTGTCAAATATTTACAAATATCTCGCGTAAAAACCTACCTCAGCTCACAAAATTTGGTACGAATTATTTTTACATCATTATCCAACTTATTTCTGCCAAGTTTGCCATTTTTCTGTCCATTCGTTCTATTTTCTGCGTAACTTCCTTAATTTCTGACCGAGAGAGAGAGAAACACACAAAAACGCATATTCTCGACAGACTACCAGTTACCAAAGTCAGTTATCCACGAGGATCAAGAGCTTCTGGCTTTTACGACAGCAATAACGATATTACACTGACTCCGGGATCACCCACTCCCACCATCGAAGATTCGTCCCAAAGTCCCTCTCACGATATCGACAACAGACTCAAATCTATGCAGATACAGTCGCGATCGTAAGTATTGCATTTTCCTTCTCTTTCATTTTAGTTTTTTCTAGCATCAAGGTATTCACGAGGCCATCACAAATTCACTTCATTTCGCGTTCTTTCGAAATGTTTTACACAACAGATTTTGCCTAGGACGACAAATTTTCCGACCTTTAAAATTTCCAGACATTCAATTTCCAATTTTTAACATTTTCCCATCTAAACGCGCGTAAATTTCAGTCACTTTTGGCTTAAAAAGATGAAAAAATCGAGTTGCAAAAAAAAATGTATTTCGGATTTTTTTTTAGTCAACATTTTTTGAGAAATATCCAAAACTCATTTTTTGCGACTCGTAAACAAAACGCGACTCGAATTTACACGCGTTTGGATGGGAAAAGTTATAAATTGGAAATTAAATGGCTCAAATTCGTAAGGTCACAGAATTTTTCTTCATAAGAGAACATTTTCAGTTTCGGTGTCAAGAATGTTGATAAAAAATTATTGAAGAATCCTAAACACAGTTAATTTAGAAGCACATTGACATTTTTTTATATTTCAACCATCCGTAGTCACTATATGGGTCAAAATGACCCCAGGCTCAACTTTGAGCCAGAATTACCACAAGCTTTTGGCGACCGAGACGCGGTTGGCCTCCGACGATTTTTCGCGGTGCCCAAAATAATTCTCAAAAAAATCGTCCAGAATGGGATTTCGAAAAAAAAAAAAAAAAATTCCTGACCGTTTAACACAATCGAGATTGTCAATTTTTTCTCAGACGAAAAAATGTTTCACGTTGTCGTTTTTTTAAATTTTATTCCGAGTTTTTTTCGCTACTCCAGAATTCCGACAATCGGCTGCTGGAAAATGGGCGAACTTTTCAAAGTAATGAGCAATTTTCTTGCTCCAGTATGAAAAAAGATTCGTCCAAGTCTTGGAAATTCGACAAATTACTGAATAAAAAGAAAAAAAAAAGAAAATTTTCTACACCGAATTGAACGAGACCAACAAGAATTTTTTTTAATGGTCACGATTGCCCACAAAGTTTGAGGAAATTGATAAATTCGAGTGACTCGCTAATTTCGTGGCTTTGCAGTCAAAATTTTGCATCTGCTTGACGAAAAATAGTGAAATAATGAGAATCGAAAGAATATTTGAGGACCTGCGAGAGTGTACACGCGCATTTTTGTCGCATTTGTATCCTTCCAGGCGAAGGAGTCAGGACCAATCTCAGGAGCCGCGAGAATTGAGGAGAACCGCGAGGAACTCGGGACGTTACATCGAAGGCCAATACATGGTAATAACCAGTTTGTACAAAAGTGTCACAGAAACTGTTGAAAAATTCGACCAGAAAATCATTTTTGGTCAAGATTTATCGGAAGTTTTCAAATGCCATGGACTCCGGATGCAACTAACGGAATAATTGATCATTTTGTTACAGGAATCGGACTCTGAGTGAGATAAAAAAAAATTCGTTTTAATGTCAGACTCGTGCAATGAATTTCGCCACGACGACGCTATTCCGTGGGATCGAAGTTTATTAAGCACGAAAATGTTACGTTTGTATTTCGATGTGTCGAGAGGATTTATCGAGAAGATTTATCATTGAAATTCCTTAAAGCCCCATAACGGCGTCGCCCGCAAAGGAAAGTGACTAAATTCGGTTCGGTATTTTGATGATACTAGACGACAGAAAAGTATTATCGTTTGTTATGACTATAGTATTTAATGATTTTATAATAATAATAAAAAAATTTTGCCAAATACACGAGGAATGTGATAAATTGTACAAATCATCGTTGCTCCATCGTTGCGTCAATATTTCATGTTTTAGTCACGTGTGTTGGATCGTATTAAAAATTCAATTCCGTTCGGTGCGCTGCTTCCGGAAAATATTGCTCAGTCGTCGGCCTTTTGGCGTGCCGACCGTGTTCTGGATGAAAAATCATTAATTTCGCGTTATTTTTACCAAGCACGATCAATTTGTCGCCAGAAATCAATTTTCGCGGACTCTCGACACTCACCTCGTCCTGCCTCCTGGACATCGAAGTGCCAAAGAGATTTTTCAGGCCTCTCGGAGTCGCTGTCGTTCGCCTTTCCACGTTCCGTTCCTTCAATATTCTACTATTTGGACTTTTGAGCTCGTTGCCCTGTGGATTTCAAATGACGATTCGAAACACACAATTTTTTTGCAATTAGCGACAAAAATTCACTCAATTTCCCTTCGTGTGTTTTCTTTTTCAATGGATGTGTCATGATTGATTGTTCAAAAAAGCTTCTGGTCTTCCAGAACAATTTCGGAATCATCCAAAATTTTCTATACACGAGGAAACGACAATTTTCTATTTCCCTCCACATTTTCATCAAGGATCCCATTTTTTCTCTAATTTCAAGTAAAAAAAAAATCCCATCGCGTATGTCTGTGCAATTTCAAGTCCCACTACGTGAAAACCGGCTCTATCCCCGTTGCTTTGGATTTTCTGGGACGTTCAAGTGCCAGAAAACTTTTACGGTGTAATTATCATTTCTCGTACGATTATTCCATCCAAAGCCCGCTCCACTACCGTAAAAAACTCGAATACAGCGAATGGTGCTTGTTTCCTTCGATTTTTTTCCACAGAGAAAATAAAAACTGAAAAACGAGCAACGAGCGTTTGGAGAAGCTCGAATGGAAAGTTATTTTTCGGATAATAAACGAAAACTCTGGTCCGGTGACCTTTTTTTTACTCCAATTTTGAAAAATTCACATCTCCGGTAAAATTGAAAACTAAATTTTAAACTCGGGCTCATTCCTCTCGTTTTTTGAGCAGAATCACGCGAGCCCGTTGCAAGTTTGCTTAGAGTGAAAAAATTAGTGAAAAATGCTGTAAAACGATAGAAAACGTGGGAACGGAGTGAAAAAGGGCGCGGGATTTAAAAAAATCGTCCGGCATCGTTTTCGACTCGAGTTTAACGTTCGAGGGTTAATGATTTCGTGTTTTTGTTTCGTTCGAATTTTAATTTTCTCCGTTTGAAAGAATGTGCATGAGAAACGTTCGAGGTTCGGGCAGGACGTAACTGGCGCAGAGGAAAAAAGGGACAGGCGTTCTCACCTGCAACGAAAGTCTACCACCGTTCTTGCTTGGCGTCGGAGGACCTGGTCGCTTGTACGAAGTCTACGGAGCGAAAAGGAAACGAAAACAGACATGCAAAACCCAAGTTACAAAACGGCAACAAAAATAGATGTGATCGTGCGAATAATTAGCAGTTTGATTGTTAAAAACCGAGGAAACGATACCTGCGTGCGATCTTTTTTTTTGGGTTTCTGTCCGGGAAGTAAACTCTGGCTGAGACTATCGTTGAAAACGTCGTCGCCCGTAACGCCGTTCTACAAAAGACAAAGAAACGTCCAAAATCTACGAAACACCGAAGGAACACATGATGCTGAAGTTTGCAACGTTGGAATGCAACGAACAAATTTTTCATTTTATTGACGATTCCTTCAATTTTCAATGTCATCCAAATTTTTCGAGCCACGGCAGAAATCGATTATTTTATCATTATTGCAATTTATTATTATTATTATTACTATTAATTAATTAATTAATAATTAATAAACCATTAAAAAATAAAACTCGAATGGGAATCGAGTGAATTTTTGTTGCTATTTGGAAAAAATTAATTACAATTAATTATAATAATAATTAATTATTATTACGAACGAATTTCGTTGCATTTCAACGATGCAAACTTCAGAGTCATAGGAACACACCGAGGATTCGATTGGGAAACATGAACAACGATTCAGACGGACGATACACTCGAGTTGCGGCCGCTCGAACACAAGCAGCGGAAAATATATCGTTTTGTGGTCGCTCCGTTGTCAAAATGACCCCGAGCGCAACTTTGAGCTAGAATTACTACAAGTTATTGGCGCCCGAGAAAAAAAAAACAATTTTTTTCTACACATTGCTTGTTTGCTGATTTTTTTCGCCACTTTGAAAAGTGCGTCAAATTTTTTCGGCGCGATATTCTCGTTCCGAAAGGTTCAAACTAATTTCCTGAATTTTTATGGGTCGCTCCGCTCGGGTCATTCCGACCCCGTGTGCTTTTTTTGGGGGGGTTTTTTTTTTCGAATTCTACCTTAATGTCGTCTTCGTGGAGCGCAATTGGTTGCAAATGCGTCTCAACGGCGTACGAAGATTTCAAATGCGGCCTGCACATGGAGTTTCTCATTCGGAGCTCGGAGAGGCGATCCAAGTCCGGGCCGGTCGGCGCGCAACGACCTTCCTTCAAATCCGCTGAAATCAGACGCCACGCGTTATATCGTAAGAACACGTTTATAGATTTGGTCGGGTCAATTTGACCCGGAGTGTACATGATCCGGCCATTATAGGAAAACGTGAGAGCGATTTTGTAAGAAAAATAAGAAAAGCCGCGATGAAAACATTTGAAATTTGGACTTTTTCATATTTTTCGTTTACTCATTTTTACGAATAATTTTAATAAGCCGAAGCGTCTGGATCAAAATGACCCAGTGCGTAAGAAAATATTGTCTCGGAGTCCATTTTGGCAGAGAGAAACTTTTTTATCAATTTTATTAAAATATTCAAATCGAAATTGAAAAAAAATGTTAATTAGTCGTCGAAACGAATTTAGTCAGGTTCTTTGTAGCGGATTGTGATAAAAGTTGCAACAAACCCAAGTAAACACTGTCGAAAACTTCGCCTTCTTCGTCCTCCGCTTTAAAAGCATTGCCCATTGCCTGAATACTCTTGACGCTGTGTCTCCTGTGAGTGGAGTAAGTCGTGGTTTCCTCTTCGATTACTTCTACAGCTCCGTAGCCTGTTCGCGCCGCAGGTTCCCGAGCCAATCGATCGATCGTGAATTCTCGCCTGTCCAAACTGCGTACGGTATCAGATTTTTTTCAAATCCATTCCATACGACGTAATACCCAAAATGATGAATTAATTAATTCATGAATTAATCAATTCATTCATTCATTCATCAATTAATTAATTGATTGAATTAATTGAATTAATATGACAAATTGAATTAATTAATTGATGAATTAATTAATTAATTGATGAATTAATTTATTGCCCCGGGAATGGCAACCTGGGGTGAAAAACGACCCCAGGCGACTTTTTCCCTCCGTTTTCCCGTTTTTTAATCGTTTTAATGCATTTTTGACCAAGTTTTCGACTTGAAGGGAAATTGCTCCAGGCCCACGTAAAAAAATTACCTCGCAGTTTTTTGACGACTGTGAACTACTTGTTCCCTGATCTCAGCGTTCGCATCGTGATGCTGTCTCAGCTCTTTCAACTTTTGAACTTCTTGCAGGGCCACTTGCTTTTCCTGGCTCTCAGCCAACAATTTTTCACCGACGTCCCAGTAACGAGAACTCAGATCGCTTATATGAGCCTTGTACTTGGCTATGTCCTCCGCGTATTTTCGACATTGTTGTTCCGTCTGGATTTTCAACGACTCCATTTTACCTTTCAATATTTTCTCTTGCTCCTGATTCAGTTTTGCAATTTGCTCGTTGTACGCCGTTTTCTGAAAGTTTCGGAATCTTCAAAATTCGCTGCATTTCTCGAATTCAAGTTTCTCTTGAAAATTCAAATTTTTTAGGCCAAATTATCGAACGCCTCCAAATTTTTTTCTCGTTGCCTTAAAACGCTGCAACCGACGCTGAGACTTTGAAGAAAAAAGAAGGAAATTCTCGATGATGAGGCAAAAAAATGAGAATTTGGAATTTTGGGAAAAAATTTTGGAGTAAATATCGCGAGACGGAAGTTTGCAACGTTGGGCTCCCACGAAATTATTTTTCTATTAATTGTTTGTTGAATTTTGAAAACCACGACAGTTTTTTACCAATTTTCTCTTTGGATTCTGAAAAAAGTTGGTTTTATTGTCCTGAGCGAACATTCGATCAGAATTTCACGAAAAAAGCAAAATTTCGTTGCGTTCCAACGATGCAAACTTCAAGGACGTTAATAATTACCATTTTCTGTTTGATTTTCTCTAGTTTTTGTCCGTATTCCTTGTGGAGAGTTTCAACGTCTGCTTTTTCGTTGATTCTTTTCGACAAGTCAGTTTTTTCTTGCTCCAATTTTTCAATCGCTGCTCGAAGTTTCTCGAGCTCTTCGGTTAGCTCGGATTTGACTTTTTTACTGTCGTTTCTCAACTCGTCCATATTTTTCTCCATCCTGGCGCTGCGGGCTCTCGCGGTATCGAGCTTTTCACGAATTTCTTTCTTTTCCTTGCTGATTCTTTCCAATTCTGCCCGAAGCTTTTTCTCGCTTTCCGCAGCGTCTCTCAGCAATCCAGATTTCAATTTGGTGTCGTAAGTTTTAAGGCTCTCGGAGAATTCGTTCATTTTTTTGGCGAGGCTCGCAAGGTCTTGCTTCATCAGCTCGTCCCGTTGAATCTCCTCGGACACGATCGCTCCGGGCAACGATTTTTCTTCAACCGCCACGGGAGAAAATATTCGATCAAGAGCTTGAATCAAACTTTTCGAGTTGCTGACTTGACGTTCGTTGAAATTTATGAGCGAATTCTCGATCGCGTTACGTTGGCTGACCAAATTTTTAAGCTCTTCGCAGTCCAATATCGCGCTCGATACAAAGTTGTCGGCTTCGATGTTTAGCAGTGACCAGCGGTTCATCAAATGCACGAGTTCGTCTTCGACTTTGTTTTTCTCGGAGGCAACTTTTTGCAGAAATTCTCGCAGCTCCTCGTTCCGTTTGTCCAACAAAGATATTTCCTGCTGACGAGTCTCGAGCTCCTTCTCCACGCGTTTCAAACGCTCCTCCAGCTCGAGTTTTCCTTTTTTTGCTTCCTCCCACGTAATTTTCGCAGATTCTTTCTCCGAGCTCGCGTGTTCCTTCAGTGTCTCGTTCGCCTCGCTGAGAATCGACACGACTTTTCGTACCGCTTTCGTGTCCTCGACAAAAGCTTCCAGCAGCCTCTCGGCATCGTCCTCCGCAACGTGTTTCGATCGTGCCAGCTCGGGGCAAGTTTCTCTCACAGAATCCCAAAGGCAGTTCAGCTCGAGCTTCAAATCTTGCGTTACTCTTGCTATTTCCCTCATTTTCTCCCTCAGAGACTCGAGACTTTGCTCCGTTTCGCTCACGCTCCGACGTTCCGACTCCAACGAGCTTTCCAATTTTTCTACCAACTCCGATTTCTCCTCCATCTTTTCTTCTAATTTTTGCAGCTCACTCAAAACCTCCTTGACCCTCGATTCTTCGCTCGCAAGTCGCTTCGATTTTTCCTCAAATAAAACTCTCAACTCGGCCAATTCTTGCTCCAGACTTTCCTGCTGACGGGATTTCTCTTCGAGAGCCTGAATCTGAGCCTCCATCACTTGGTCCTGGCTCGTTCGAACTTCTTGAAGGTTCGCGATAACTTCTTTCATTCTCAACTCCGATTCGATCTTCTCTTTGCCCAGTTGCTCCAACTTGGCTTGGACCACGTTCAGAGCTTCCTTTTTCAATTTATCTTCGAGCTCCACTTCCATCCGCAAATTTTCTGCGACGACTAAACGCTTTTCCAAAACCGTCACAGCGTTGCTCGTGTCTTGCATTTTTTCTCTCAAACGTTCTCTCTCCAGTTTTATGTTTTCCAATTCATTCCGCGACGAATCAATCTCTTCCAAATGCAATTTCGATTCCTCGCTCAATTCAGCGATTCGCTGCTCCAATTTGGCGCGCTCTTCGCTCTGCTTTTCTCTCGAAATTTCTTCATCCCTACGCGATTTTTCTACTGCTTTTTGCAGCGCCTTGATTTCTTCGCTCGTCTCAATCTTTAGCAGAGCGCACGATGATAATTCGCTCTCCAACAGAACCTTCTCGGATTCCAAGGTTTTTAATCGCTCGGTCTCTTCTGCTAATTGCAATTTTAATATTTCCATGGACTTTTTCAACTCGAGTTCTTTCTCATTCAGCATCGCATTCTCGGCGGTTTGTTTCTCGATTTCTAAGGCATAGTTTTCGAGCTCGTGTCTCATTTTTTCTATTTCCATTTTTATTGTCGAATTTTCGGTGGCGGATTTTGCTAAATCGTGTTCGAGATTGTTTCTTTGTATTGTCAGAGCCTCAACCTCGATTTTCCGGTTTTTACATTTTTCTTCGAGGTCTTGATTCGTTGCACGAGCAGCATTCAATTCTTTTCGTACTTGTTCGGTTTCTTGCGATTGTTTTCGATAATTCTCCTGAGATTCCGCGAGCTCGTTCGATATTTTCTCAATGTCCAGTTCCAGGGCTGAAACCTTGGAAACGTACGAGGCCAATTCTTTTTTGCACTCGTTCCAATCGCTCAGAACAGTTTCGATTTCTTGTTTTTTCGATGCCAAATTTTCTTCGAGTTCTCGATTAATCGCACGCGTAGATTCCAACTCTTTGTTCGCTTGTTCGTTCTTGAGCGATACTTTGTGGAAATTTTCCTGACATTCCTCAAGCTCTCGCATGACGCTGTCGATATTTTGTTGAAAAATAGAAATCTCATTAACGCGCGATGCTAATTCTTTTTTACAATCTTCCCACTGGCTCCGAAGACTTTTAACTTGATTTTCCTTCGCAGTCACGTCGTCTCCGAGCTCGCTATTCTTTGCGCGTAATTGTTGCAGCGTTTCATTCAATGATTCACCGACTGCAATTTCTTTGTGCAACTTGTCTCGAGTCTCGTTAAATTGCTCGGTGAGTTTTTCGACTCTGGAGTGGAAATGTTTGTTTTTATCAACGGAAACGGACAATTTTTCTTCCAGTGTCTCGATCTCGTCGCGCAAATCGCTCGATCTTTCGCGTTCCTGGGCGATTTGACTTTCCATTTCCTGCCGAAGTTCCGTCAACTCGGCGAGTTTGCGTTCGAGCGTTCGTAATTCATTGGCCGTTGCAGTTTCGCGTTTTGCCGACTCGTCCAGTTGTAGCTCGAGCGAATCCAAGCACGTGCTTTTCTCGTTCAATTCGTTTTGGAGCTCGTTAACTTTTTCCGTTTTTTCCGTTAACGAGCGATTGAGTTGTTCGATCAAGGCTTCGCAATTGAAAATCTTGCTTTCCATATGCGCCATTTTGTCTGCTGCAACTTTGGCGTATTCTTGCAACGCATCGTTTGCCGAAATGTTGCGTTTTTGCTGTTCCTCGAGACTCGAAATCTCGCTTTTCGCATCTACCAATTTAGACTCCATTTGCTTTATCGTTTCGTTCGCTGCGATCAATTCCATCGAGATTTGCCGCTTGTCGGATTCTGTTTTTTCGAGCAAACTTTGACTCGAGATGAGGTTTTTCTCAAGCTCCGCGTATTCGTCGTTTTTGTGCAAAAGTTTTGTCTCGAATTCGCGACATTTAGCGACCTCGGTACCGAGCGAATCGCTCAATTCGTCGATCTTTGCTCTGCACGATTCTAATTCTTCGTTCAAACTATTTTCTCGTTCCTTCGCGCCTTCCAGAAGCGTTTCCTTCGATTTTAACAGAGATTCGAGATCCTCGCAACTTTTTTTCGAACCTGCAAACATTTGTCTCAACGCGTTCGCCTCGGCTCGCTCCGTTTGCATCGTCGCCTCGAGCCCATCGAGCACCGACTGCAAATCTTGATTTTCCTGTTTTCTACGCTCGACGACGCTTTCCAAATCCGTGACTTTTCGGCTCTCGTTGTTCAAGCTTTCGGCTTGAGACTCGAGCGAGATTTTCAGGGCCTCGATGTCTCGGTTCGCTGCGCTCACGATCGTTTCCAAATCTGCCGAGCGAGTTTTTTCCTTTTGGAGGCAAATTTCGGTCGTTTCAAGTTTTTCCACCGTCGACCGGAGAGTCGTTTCCAAAATTTTTCGCTCTCCATTGACGAGCAACAATCGTTCGTTGCTCAGAGACAAATCTTTTCGCAAAGCCGCCGATTGTTCGTTGCAACTTTTTACAATCGATTCTAATTTTTTAACGCAAACTTTTTCATTTTCCAAGGAAATGGAAATTCCTCGGAGCTCGTTTCTCGTCTCGCTCAACAACGATTCCAAACGATTTTTCTCTTTGGTCAAAAACGACAAATTTTCCTCCTGCGAGGCGACGAGACTTTGCGTTTTTTCGAGTTCTTGGCGAGCGCCTTGAACCACCGAATTCAGTTCGATCGTTTCGGACTGTGCAGTTTTCAGGGAATCCGTTAAATCGTGAATTTTTGTACGAGCGACCTGGAGATCGGATTCGTTTAGAGCCAACAGTTGGATTTTCTCCTGTAAACTGTCCCGGAGGTTCGTTACTTTTTCCGATAATTCCGAGCGTTCTCGCTCGAGCTCAACGACTTGGGAATCCCTCGCCAAAAGTTGATTCTCCGTGTGCTCCAGAGACTTTCGCAAGGAATCCAATTGCTCCGTTGTGTCCCGAAGAGCAATCTCAAGTTGCGGCAACTTTTGGCACTCGCGCACCGAGTTTTCCAGCTCGAGTCGAACTTGCGCCAATTCTTTTTGCAACTGACAAGTTTCTTTGCGAGCTTCTTGCAGCTGAAGGTCAACGATCGAGCTGAGAGCCTCGTCGCACGCGGGTTCGGCGTCGAAGCTTTGCTCGCCGAACGACAATCTCTTGGTTTGTCGAATATGTTCGCGCAGCTCTTCGGTGTTGACGCGTAAATAAGCAATTTCGTTGTTTTTCGTGTCCAATTCGTGGGTGAGAGTCTCCAGAGTTTTTTCCGCTTGCTTCAATTTGTCTCGCATAATTTCGCCAGTTTTTTCGTTCGACGATAAACGCAGAGCGAGTTCTTCCCTTTCTCCGCGTGTTCTTTCCAGCTCGAGGACAAGTTGCGAGTTGCAAATTTCAAGTTCTTCCGCGAGTCGCCTGAAACGCTCTTCGTTGCTGTTGTTGCACTTGGATTTGCGACAGGACTGCGGAGTCGGAGGTTTCGATCGATCGATCCGCAAATCCCTCAATTCTTTCTCCTTTTCCTCGAGTTTTTTCTGCAAATTGCTCACTTTTTCGCTCTGCATTTTGAGATCTTCGATCAAATCCGCTTTTTCGTATTGTTCAGTTTCCAGCTGCGCGCGGAGACACAAAAGTTCGCGATTCCTCTCGTTCATGAAGCGTTGACTCCGAGCGGATTTCACGGCCGGCGAGTTGAAAAATTCTCTAAGAGGGAGTCCCCGAGGCGTCAGGCGTGTCTGGCCCGGCGACGCCTCTGCTTGGAGCCCGTTTATCGCCGACTCGATGGACTCTCGTGTCAAATTTTTGCCGCACGGTAAAACGACCTCCAAAAATCGTTTTATTCGGACCTGCGTCTCTTGCTTCAACGCCACGCACATAGGGCGATGAAACATCGGTTGCTGGGCGCATTGCACCAGCAATAACGTCGCCGTGTACAAATCCCTGCGACCATTTTCCTCATTGTCGACGTCCTTGACCCGAGGATACTCCGCTGGGCCGGAAAAATCATTTTTCGCATTATTTTTACGCCTCAACTTGAAATACGTATGAAAAATTTTTGCTCCTTCGTTTTACGAATTTTTTTTGTCATTTTACGAATTTTTAATAAATTTTTTAAAAATTCGTAAAAAGTTTTAAAAAAAAATGTCGTTTTACGAATTTTTTTGTTGCATAGAAACGAGCGTATCGGAGATTTATTTTTAACGAAGAATTTAACGAAAATACCTCGAGCGTGGCCATTTAGGAAAAGGGCAAAATTAATTTAATTAATTACGTGGATTAATTGAATAATTAATTTGATCGATTAATCAATTAATAAATTATATGACAATTTAATGAGAATCCATTCGTTATTTAACCCTCCGTGGTCACACTTCCGCCAGCGATCTCGGTGGTCACACTGGGTTGATTCTACCTAGTCTATTTTCGAACCCGAATTGTGACCAATCTATCGGCCCGAAAATTCTCAAAAAATTACTCAACAACCCTTGGACATTCCAGTATAGATACGATAAACTTTCCTGAAAGAAATCCAAGGCTAACATATTTTTTTGAATGCAAAATGACGAAAAAAAACAGGAAAAAAAAGTTTTTTCACTAAAATAATCGTCACTTTGTGGATTTTCAATATTTTTGCCTAAAATTTGAACCTGATATTCGTCAGATCTGGTTCTTTTGTGAAAAAAATAGTAGGATAGCGCGCGTTTGAAAAAACATATTAATTCTGTTATTGGAAGTGGGTCGATTTCAAAGTGGATGTTAGAGATTTAGCGTTAACGGCGGTAATACTTAACGCCGCCAACGTGCGATGGACACTACAAACTGTCGTTAAATGACGATTACAGTCCCATTAATTACCGGGAACTAGGAGATATTTACGTCACAAGTTGGTCACTGGGTGGATTCTACCCAGAGTGACCACGAAGGGTTAATAATAATTTGATTTAATTTATCGAGTGAATGAAATAATTGTTTGAATAAATTATCTAATTAATTGGAGTAAATGGAAAAGTTACAGGAGCCGATTGTCGTAAAAGGAGGAGGAATTTAATTACCTCGAAGGTATTTGGAGACGAAATCCTCGTCCAACTCGATCGCAAGATCATTGAAACTTTCCTCGTTGCCTCGACATCTGAAGAAAATGCAAGAAAGTTTACGAGGAGTTATTGAACGGAGGGGTAAAACGGAGCAGGACCAACAATTCGACTCACAACTGAGACACGAGAGTTTCGAAAAATACGCCGTCCTGAAAATCTTGAATACTCTCGACGCTCGATTCAACGACTCCCAAACAATTGGCCCACTCAATGATCACTTCACTCCACGAATTCATCATGAAACATTACGGGAACAATTGACACGATTAAATTACAACTTGCACTACATACAACTTTTTCATTCGATCAACATGTTCACTACGGACTCGAATACTGAGACGGTTTCGATTAGGAACGAATTCAAACGCGCAAACCGTTGAAACGGTTGATTTGTTTACTGCGGCGCTCTGCAGACTCTGCTGCTGTAACTGGTAAACTGGTGTGACCGCTCCGGCCGGTCTCCCGAAGCGGCATCACGAGAGTTTCGGCTGTTTCAGGATTGGCTACGAAGCGACGCCATTTAAAATTCAAACGAGCCAATCAGAATGCACACAACAAGGCGCGTTTCCAAAGCTTATTTTTTATGCAAACGCGACAAGTGGATTTTTCGAATTGACACAAAAGCCGAAAAGAAATCTTGGCATATTTTTGAGCCTGGAACGATGTCCTGCACCCTTTCTCCCTTCGTTCTCCTCTTTTTTAACGTTTTACCGCATTTTTCACCAATTTTTTCATCCTTAAAACGGATGCAACGACCCTAAAATGAATCCTTTGCGTCAAATTTTACCGGAGAAATGAATTTCTCAAAATTGGACTCATTCATGACCCCGGGATCGCGAAATAAGTGGAAAAAAAAAAAGGTCACCGTCCTAGGGTTAATGCCCCACCACCCACCACGACCCTTTGCGCGTCCGAGTCGTATTTTTGTAATAAAAAATTAGTTGAAAGACAGAGCGTTACCAAGCATAAAGGAAAATAGTCCCTAAAACCGATTGATGCGCCGACGGACTTTCTTGTCATCGAGTTTCAATCTTGACTCCCGATTGCGCGAATCGCGCGACGATGATAATAATTTCAGATCGCGACGACGACGGGGAACGGCCTCTCGGTTGACAATATACATCGGAGCCACCCATACCATCGAGAAAGGCGGCGTAGCGTGTGATTACGATATAGTCGGACAAGTGAATGTGTAAAGGTTAATTAGGAATAAAAGTTGGATGTGTACAATTATTGTGTCGTCCAGTAAATCGCGCGACGACGATCGTACATGGTCCCAGCGCGTTCGCCACCGTTAATCGTTCCGCCAAATCTTTTGTTTTTTTCTTGTTGCAAAAAGATCAAAAGTGCGGGGAGGCCAACTCGCATAACGTGCGCAAGATAAAATAAATGTCGTAGTGTTATTTGACAGTGCGCGTCAATGGGAATGTGACATTATAGCCCGAACGAGCAGAGAGTTGTTCGCGGCGGCCAACAGTCGTCAAGATCGCGCAGGGGGAGGAGGAACCACGGCCAACCGCCATATTGGCAACTTGTGACTTTTTTTTTGTTTTTTCGGGAGGACGGGGAGGTTCGCGATCCGTGAGTGTCGTGGGTGAAGAATCGAGTCAAACTACCAGCAGTTCGTACGCCTCGTACGTTTACAGAGACCGCGAGGAAAAACTATTGAAAACGCCAACTGTACATCGCGCCTCTATGCGTTTTTTAACAGTGAAACATTTCAATTTGCGAGAAAAACTTGACGTGGCTCGTACATTTTTCAATTAACCAAACTTTCACTCATAAACGCGATGCCTTGGTCAACTTTTCTCACTTTTTAGTCATTTTTCCGACCATTTTCACTCGACACATCGAATCCTCAAACTTTTCGTACGCAACGACCCAAACCCAACCCCGTTTCGTACGCCGCGACAATGGTTAGCCACACTTTTAACAAATACACAACAGCCAAGCCGCTCTCTTTTTTTTTCTAACCAATAAAAACCATTTCCAGAGCTTTTTCGGATTCGGTCAGTCCGCCGGACTAGAAATCGTCTTGGACGGAGCGAGTAGCAGAAAAACCGCCGACATCAAATCCGAGGACGGCAAAAAGGAACCGCATCCGCTGTATTACGACGGCGAAACCGTTTCTGGAAAGGTATACAACAAAAACCTTAACGAACAATCGCTCCGTTAGCGCGACTCGCTCCAAATATTCACCGAGTTTTGCTCCCCACGGGCAGAGCTCACGACGTTGAAGTTTGCATCGTTGCATAAATCGATAAATTTTTAGGAACGAAACACGAAATCGGCACGAAAATTGTCGTGGTTTTTGGAATTAAACAAAAAATTGAAAGAAAAAGAATTTTTTCAATTCAAAATCGTCAAACTTTGATTTTACGAAACTTGTTACAGCTTTTGCTTGTTCTTGCAAACTGTTCGTCGAAAAATACGTTTTTGTATTAGTTTTTTGTTAAACTTCAAAATTCGTGACAAATTTCGTACTGATTTGGTCCTTGGATCCTCAAAAAAGATCCTGTTAATTGTTCTGACCAAATCTCTACATATAAATATTAAACTTTACTACAAAATTGTGCTTGTGCCTTCTTCACGCAAAAACCACTCAACCAATTTGAATGAAACTTGCACAGGAACGAAGCTCACGAATCAGAATATGTTTAAGGCTGAATTGCATTCCGATAATTTGTTTTTTTTGCCAACCCGAACCAAAAATCGCATTTTTCGTAACTTTTTCTACTTTCAAACTTGACAAGCAACTAGAAAATGATTTTAAATTAGACGATTGCTAATTACCAATTCAAAGACAATTCGAAAACGAAGAGAACGAGCGGGGGGCCAAATTGTTGAAAAAAAAAAAAATTATATCGATTTTCGTAAAACCGAAAGATTTTGAAAGAAAAAAAACGATAATAAATTAAAAAATCGCTAATTACCGATTCAAAGATAATTCGAAAACGGAGAAAACGAGCTGGAGTGCCAGTTTGTAGAAAAAAAAAGTTGTAGCGTTTTTCGTAAAAGTTTGAAAATTTTCAAACATAAAAATTCAACTTTTCATATTGCCCCAAGATATTGAATAAAAATCAAGAAAAACGATATAAAACAGAATTTCTTTGCATTTCAACGTACCGAACTTGAGCATCGTTGTTTTTCCGCATATTCGAGCGAGTTTTTGTTGCCCTAGATCAACATCAGCCTGAAAAAAGCCGGAAAATTGGAACACCAGGGTGTCAAGGTGGAGTTTATTGGGCAAATCGAGCTTTATTACGATCGTGGTAATCATCACGAATTCACGAGTTTAGTAAAGGAGCTGGCAAGACCCGGCGAGCTAACACACAATACGGTGTATCCGTTCGAATTTGCAAATGTCGAAAAACCTTTCGAGAGTTATACGGGATCGAACGTGAGACTACGATATTTTTTGCGTGTTACGATCGTTCGTCGTTTGAGCGATTTCGTTAAGGAACTCGAGCTGGTCGTTCACACTCTGAGCTCATATCCGGACATGAATAACCCGATCAAGATGGAAGTTGGTATCGAGGACTGTCTTCATATCGAATTCGAGTACAACAAGAGCAAGTGAGTTTTCATTCACACGAGCGCGTCGTCGCAATTCCACGAGCAATTACGTTTTTTCGTCATACAACACATGAAAATTCTTCTCCCATAAAACAAATGGTCGAAATTCACAATTCAACATTAATTACTCGCTTTCTCATTAGATATCACCTCAAAGATGTAATCGTTGGGAAAATCTACTTTTTGCTCGTTAGAATAAAGATCAAACACATGGAAATTGCAATTATAAAGCGCGAAACTACGGGATCCGGTAAGTACGAATCATTTTCAAAGAGAATGACAAAGTTCGTAGCTGGCTGTTGCTTTTTGCTTTCAAAATTGCGAATAACAAATAGATAAATTATTTTTATAATTTATTAAATTATTAGGTTTAATTATTTATTTTTTAATTATTTCAAATTTCATTTAATTTAATGTATTTTAATTTGAATTCATTTTGATTAATTAATTAATTGAAAATTAATTTAAAAATTTATTCATTTAATAATAAATAAATTAAATTATGAAAATCGTTTATTTCATTAATCATCTTTATTTATTTTTTATTTATTTATTAATCATCTTCGTGCTTTGGTTGCGAATGACAAACCGGCCGATAATTCTGAAAAATAATAACGAAAATGAAGAGAGATTTTTTTCACGTTTTTTCATGGTTGAAAAGTTAAAAATGGTTTTTGGAATGATTTTATCGGTGTAGAGCGCACAAAAACATTTTTCTGTCGCTTGGTGTGGCTCGTGTTGATTTTCAATGCATGCGAGATCGGGGGATTCCTTTAATCCTTTCGTTTGGATGATTTTTTACTGATTTACTCAAAGTCCGGGTGAAAATGACGTCAACGCGAAATATTATGTTAGAATACATATTCGCAGGTCCACACACTTTTACGGAGAACGAAACGATCGCCAAGTATGAAATTATGGACGGCGCACCCGTCAGAGGCGAGTCTATACCAATCAGGGTTTTCCTTGCTGGTTATGATCTCGCTCCAACGATGAGGGACATAAATAAAAAATTCAGCGTCAGGTACTATCTCAATCTCGTGCTCATGGACGAGGAGGATCGTCGGTATTTCAAGCAACAGGTAATTCCCATTAGCTACAAAAAAAACTCTTTTTAACTTCGAGAAAGTTTGTTACTCTCCAAAGTAGATTGATGGAGCCTTCAGAAATTAATAAAATTTCGTACGGTAGTAAATTATGATGAGAAAAACGATCCGGTCGAATTTTTTAGAGGCTGCAGGCAACCACACGAAGAATATTACCAATTTCATGAATTTGACACTGATTTCATACGTTTCATTGTACTTTACAATGAAAACTGTAATTTCTCCTGAGTATCGATAAAAATTCATTGTCAAATACAATGAAAACTGCGATTCATCATAAAATTCAATGTTAAAGACGTTGTAGGCAAAATTTTCTATCGATAGATTTCCTTCAAACTTGCACCACACAAAAAGGATATTGATATTCGGTAGCTCGCGCAATTTTAAGAGGTTTCTCCACATAAAACTCGAGATATTTATAAAAATCACCATTTTCATTAGTTTCTCATGAGAGCGCGTGTTAAAAGTTGCAATTTTCGACATTAAATATTTCGATTTATAAATGGCGAGGCCTCTCAAAACTTTGCATACGCTTTTATGCAACATCGAAGAAACTTAATTTAGTTTTTCGAAAAAATCGGTTGTAAAATTTGTTCGAAATTTTGATTATTCATAACGAATACAAATTACCTCGGAAAATCTTGAATTTAGAGTATGTCGTTCTTTAGTCAATTAGTAAAAACGTTTTTTTAATCAACTTGGGCTCACAAACACCATTTTGTACGAAAGAAAACCTGAAAACAAACATTTAGATTTTAACATTTAGATTCAGCGTAAGGACGTTGTATGCAAAATTTTCTATCGATAGAATTCCTTCAAATTTGCACCACACAAAAAGGATAGTGATATCCAGTAGCTTGTGCAATTTTAAGAGGTTTCACCACATAAAAGTCGAGATATTTATAAAAATCACTATTTCCAGTAGTTTCTCATAAGAGCGCGTGTTAAAAGTTGCAATTTTCAACACAAAATATTTCGATTTCTAAATGGTGAACCTTTATAATAAAATAATAAGCAATGCCAGAGGGAAAACTCGAAACTAATAAAAGAAATGACGTTGCACATTGGAATGCATCGAAAAATATTTAATTTTATTGGGGATTCGTTCAATTTTCAATGTCATCCGAATTTTTCGAACTGATATGCCTTTTAAATGGCAAAAATTGATCATTCTGTCATCGTAATTACATTCGGCATTTGAATAATTATTTTTGTCAAAGATAAAAACGAATTTCGTTGCATTCCAACGATGCAAACTCCAGAGTCATCGATTTTTGCGGCCCACCGAGAATACAAACTCGAAAGATTTCCGATGTTTTATAAAATTGAACAAATTATCAATAAAAATACATATTTTTCATTGCATTTCAACGTTGTTATGTAACGGGATGAAAATGTGTTGTGAATGCAGGAGATAACGCTTTGGAGAAAAGGTGAGAAAAGCAGAAAATCTCAATCGGCCTCGCCGCATTTGCCATCGCATTTGGTGTCGGCTGAGACGGGATTTCCCCAAGGAGCAGCGCAGAACGGACCGCCTTCCGGAGCTGGCGAGACGGAGAATTCTGTGAGCGAAGCGGAAGGCGATCAGACGGGACAGAATTCGGAGGAGACTCCAGCCCCGATAGAAGGAATGACGCGAGAGGAGGGTGACGGCGAGGGTGAGAAAGAAGCAAATCCCGAGAGTAACAATTGAGTCTCATTGAAAAGCTCGTGTATCCTTAAATCATTCTCGATTTCGTACCGAACGTCCAAGAACAAAGTCGCGATTGAGGGAGTACGCGCGACGCGGGGTCGCGTTCCGTATCCGCCCGGGGCTGTCGAAAGTTGTTGATCCACGAGTGTCTCGAACGTTCGAGCGAAAGAATCGCTCGTCGTTGCGGCGAAGCGCCAAGCTAATCAAGGACAATATCAAGAAAAATGCAGAAAAACAAAAAAAAAGGTGAAAAAGTCGGCGTCAGCAAAAAATTTGTAAATATTTTCGTTACGCATAATGATGAGAGGACGAGCCGAAAAAAAAATGTGAATGGTGCGCGCGCGCGCGGCTGGGACAGCGAAAAATGCACGTAGACCATTTTTTTTCATTTTCTACAGATAAAATATTCGAAAAACGAATGAAAAACTGCTTCGTTGAAAAGGGACGAGTGTGTTCTGCGAGGATCCGCTTGTTAGATTCATAACGATAGCGAATGAGATTAGAAAGAAGGAAAAAAGTGACGAGGGTCCTTTCTCTGTGGCTGTTTTTGCAGAAGGGCATCAGGGGCGAGATGTCGATTGATTGTTCGTAGGTTTTAGGCAGTCGAGATGAAAAACAAAATAAATATAAAAACGCAAAAGAAGTGAAAAAACGAACGAACGAGCGGACCAAAAGAAAAAAAAACGTAAAAAATGAATCGGACCTATTTTTCACACCACGAAGGACATTTTTGTACTTGGAGCAATAATTAACTAATGCTATTTGTATAATACGCTCATAGGGACTTTGTTAAGCGCCGTGGGTCTGGATTTATTGAGATAAGGAGGAAAAAACACACGCCTATCTTTCTCGTTCTTTTGTACTATTATGACGCATTGAGACTGCGACTTTGCATGATAATAGTACAAAAATGTTCGTCCGGTTCGATGCCTTTGTAATAAATCATGTTGATTAATCGTAGTCGCCTGCTATTGTTGAAATTTATTTGTCAATTTAAGGGCTTAAATGCAGTTGGAAAACCAACAAAAAAACTAGTTTTTTTACGATTTTTTTCTGAATAGGGATTTCATCTGATGAATAAAAGGCAAAGGAATCAAATGTAGTGTCATCTTTCAACTCTCCATCGACATTTTTTATTTTCAAAATTATAGCTTCGCAAAGCTCCTGCAGTTGTGTACTCTAAAAAAAAGGTGTTTTGCGGTGACCAAGAAATCTCCGGTTTGGATCAGCTGAAATAAAAAAACCAAAGAGATTTGTTTAGTGGATACACGAGTCCAGGGATTCATCGAAGGAATAAGATATCCGAAATTTACTTCCATCTTTTTTGACCCATTGAATGAAAAAAATTTGGTCGAAAATTGAAATTTCAACTTTGAGGAGCCGCCATTTTGTCAAAATTCAAAATTCCAACTATTCCTTCGATGAATACCTGGATTCATCTATCCACTAAACAAATCTCTTTGGTTTTTTTATTTCGGCTGATTCAAACCGGAGATTTCTTGCTCACCGCAAAACGCCTTTTTTTTAGAGTACACACAGGAGATCAACTGCAGGAGCTATGTGAAGCTATATTTTTGAAAATAAAAAATGCCAATGGAGAGTTGAGAGATGACGCTACATTTGATTCCTTTGCCTTTTATTCATCAAATGAAATCCCTGTCCAGAAAAAATTCGTAAAGAAACAAGTTTTTTTGGTCTTCCAACTGTATTAAGCCCTTAAGATAAACGAGAGAAAAAGTTGGCTAAGCGTATATATGAAAATATATTATGATTGGAGCGTTGAGCGTGCATAATGATGTTCGACTTGAAAGCGCCGAATATTGAAATTAAATCGAATTTAGATTGTCCCGTCGCGCGTCCCCGCCGCAACCGCTATTCTCAAGGCAAAAGAAAAAAATTAACCAACAATATTTAATCCATCGCGACGGTTGGTCCCACATTTCCATTATCCTACAGAGCGACACTGACAAACTAATTATGTCGATATATCACACACGAATTATACTGATAGAGGCGCGCGAAAGAGGAACAATTTATTTTACATGTCAAATATTGTATATACATATACATATGTCGTGTGCGATATGCAATTTGTTGTATATTTTAGTCTCTTTATTATTATTACATTAAACAAAACAGATATACATAATATACAAAAAAAATATCATAATTAATCCTCCTTCTTTTTATTCATTACAATTTTATTATTCTTTACTATTTTTATGGTTTTTTCTATACGCGATCGCAATCTTGGGAACAAACTCGATATTAATCGATCAGCTGCTGATTATTATATTATGCTGTTATTATAGTTCCCGGTACCATGTCGTCGTCCCTCCAAGAAATTTGAGCACAAAAATGGTAAACTTTCATCGGAAAAAGGGCCAAAAATGTCAATTTCCGCGATTTTGATAGGAAAAAAATGAAAAATGACCATGTTTTTGCGAAAATTTCTCAAAGGGACGACTTGGTATCAGGGAACTTTAATAACATCGTAAATTTTCATGAAAAATTATCAAGTTATTATGGTTGCCGGGTACCATGTCGTCCCTCTGAGAAATTTGAGCAAAAAATGGTAAATTTTCATCTAAAAAAGGGCGAAAAATGTAAATTTCCGCAATTTCGATAGTAAAGAATGAAAAATTATTATGTTTTTGCGAAAATTTCTCAAAGGGACGACTTGGTATCGCGGGGAACTATAATAACATGGTAAATTTTGATGTAACATTATTTCCGTGCAGTAATCATCGGCCGTACGAAACGGATTCAAAGTTTCCAATTGAAATCATCTCAATAATTGGATCGACTTGATCTATGCCCTGGATATTGTTTCGCATGACGGAATTATTGACAGATCACGTTCGTTTGAAGCCAAAATTAATTTTCTCTTCTTTCATCACAGGAGAACAGAATTTTTAAAGATTTCAAGTGGAAATTTCAATTTTTCAACGATTTAAAATATTGACCCCAGAACCGTGACCTTTTTTTTACCTATTCCCGTAATCTGGACTCATAAACAACCCCGATTTTGAAATATTCATATCTGCGGTAAAATGTAACGAAAAGCGTTCAACTTGGGCTGATTCTTTTCGTTTTTTAATTCAGGATCACGTGAATCTGAGAGAATTCAGCTTGGAGCGGAAAAATTAGTGAAAAATGTGGTAAAACGATGAAAAAACGGGAGAACGGGGGGAAAAAGGGCGCGGGATTTAAAATCGCCTGGGGCAGATTTTCGAAATGCAATGAAAATTACAGTTTTTGTTTATAAGGTAAGTGATCGTTTAATTATTTCGGGAATGGAATATTTTTTGATCAAACGGATATTCCTTTTGGGTTAATTCTTCTCGACCGCGATGGGCGTTTTTTTCATTCTGTACGAATTCAAATTTTTCGCCATTATTGCGAAACGACACCGCAGCGCTGCCAACCAACGCGTAGGGAATTCTTCTCAGTTCGGCGACGCCGCCACGGGATCAATTTTCCTCGACGTTTGAATTTCTTTCCCAAAACGTCGCTAACAATTCCATGCCCATCGGCTCAGTCAGCTGCTGCCAGTTGTCAAGGTCACGTCAAGTTATTCGCCTCAAACCTCAAATCCGTTCCGCTAGTCGTCGCGAAAACAATAATCAACTTTATTTGCTCCGATGGCTTCATCCAAAAAATCATAACAAAGCGATAGAATTCAACTGCAGGAACACTTTCAAATGCACAAAGTGACAGTTGACTGCGAACTGCGATTTTTGTAGTCAAATACTGCACTAGATTCTGAAAAAATGACAAGTTCGTCGATCGTTAAGGTTAGGGACGAGCTAACAAGCAAAATCTTGATCACGTTCGAGTTTTGCTCTTTGGAAAAGTGTCGAAAATCGTTTAGAAATGTGGCTCTATTTCTCTTTTTCATTCACAGCCTCAGGTCGGGCCATCGGTGCAGGAGTTCAGCATCAGAGTACCCAAGTAATTATTTTTCTTTAAATTATCGAGTCTCCGAGTCTTGAAAAGCCTCAAAAATCCATGACATTGAAATGTGCAACGTTGACGTTCAACGAAAATATTTTCGCAACGATTTTTGCATTTCAAGGCCGAACAAATTTCGTTTTATTGCGCGGACCAAATCTTGAGATCTGCTCGAAAAAAATCAGAATTTCGTTGCAATCCAACGATGCAAATTTCAACCTCGTGGAAATTCTGGCTCCAGAATACTACAACCGAATTTTTACCCTCAAAATATCCAAACTCGCGTCTCTCCGATACGTAACCTCCAAATTTCTTCGTCCAGGTAAATTTCTATCGCATGAAAATACGAAATTCCGTCTTTTTTTACGCAGATCTTAAGATTCTAATTAAAAATTTCATCAGGACGAAAAAACCATTTTTTTTCTCGATCCGAAGCCAAAATCAGTAGGAAAACTAAAAAACACTATTCATTTTTATTCGAGCCGAAATAACTTTGAGTTGGACGACAAAAACGTAGAAAATCATGCGATTCAAGTTTTTGTTGTCGGAATGCAACAAAATTCTTTAATTTTATGGTCCGAGCTCGTTATTAACACGCAGAATGTAATTAAGACGACAAAACGAAAAGTCTGATGGTCCAGAAAAATTTGTTCGATTTTGAAAATCAAACGAATCGTCAATAACAAAAAAAAAACATTTTTTTACGTTGGAAATTCGTTAAAACGACGAGCCGTTTTGTCGTTGCAGAAACACGGACAAAAAACATAACGTGATGCGCTTTAACGCGACTCTGAAAGTGGATTTCTCGGAATGGTCGCAAGTGAAAATGGAGCGAGAGAACAACATGAAAGAGTACAGGGGGGTTGAAGAGGAAATGCCCAAATTTGGTGCCGGCTCAGAATTTGGGCGAGACGCGAGGGAAGAAGCGAGAAGAAAAAAGTTCGGGATCACCAGTAGGAAATACAAACCGGAGGATCAGCCTTGGATACTCAAGGCCGGTGGACGCACCGGCAAAAAATTCAAAGGCACCAGAGAAGGTGGCGTTAGCGAGAACGCGTCTTACTACGTTTTTACTCATGCCCCGGACGGGGCGATCGAGGCTTTCCCGCTTCACGAGTGGTGAGTGTCGCGACGTTAACATGCCACGAAAATATTTATTTGCATTGCTTATTTGTTCAATTTTCAAAATAATCTTCATTTTTCGAGCTTTCGATACTTTCAGCTCGCGCAAATCGTTTTTTATCATTGCCAATTACATTTTACATCTTAATTAAAGGGAGAAAACGAATTTCGTCGCATCCAAACGATGCAAAGTTCAACGTCATTTTTTCGGAACGAATTATTCTTTTTTATTTACAGCAATTTGTTTTTCAAAGATTTGTTTATCATTTAATTCTTTGTGGATCTTGTGCCATTTTTTATGGCAACCCGGATCGTTCCTTTTTTGTCGTGCCACTTGTATCCGCGTATTTCGAGAGAAAACACAATTCGTAAAAATCCGAATTGGCGCCAAAAGCTAGCTCAACATGAAAAGTTGCATTTTTTGTTTTCAAAAACTCTCATTTTACGAAAATCGCTATCATTTTTTTTATTCTACAATTTGGCCCTCCAACTCCCGCTCGTTCTCTTCGTTTTCGAATTATCTTTGAATTGGTAATTAGCAATTTTCTAATTTAAAATCATTTTCCAGTTGCTTGTCAAGTTTGAAAGTAGAAAAAGTTACGAAAAATGCGATTTTTGGTTCGGGTTGGCAAAAAAAACAAATTATCGGAATGCAATACAGCCTTAAACATATTCTGATTGGTGAGCTTCGTTCCTGTGCAAGTTTCATTCAAATTGGTTCAGTGGTTTTCGCGTGAAGAGGGCACAAACACAATTTTGTAGTAAAGTTTTATATTTATATGTAGAGATTTGGTCAGGACAATAAACAAGATCTTTTTTGAGGATCCGAGGAGCAAATCGGTACGAAATTTGTCATCAATTTTGGAGTTTAACAAAAAACTAATACAAAAACGTATTTTTCGGCGGACAGTTTGCAAAAACAAACAAAAGTTGTAACAAGTTTCGTAAAATCAAAGTTCGACGATTTTGAATTGAAAAGGGCGTGAAAAGGACACAAATACAATTTCGTAGTGAAATTTTATATATATTTTTGATTATAATATAAAACGTTTCATACAAGGTTTCATATTTTTCATTTTTTAGTTGCTTGTGAAGTTTGAAAGTGGAAAATGTGACGAAAAATGTGATTTTTTGGTTCGGATTGCCAGAAGAAAAAAATATTCACAAACACAATTTTGTAGTAGAATTTTATAAATATTTTTAAATATAAATATAAAACGTTTCATAGGAGGAGATTTTCGAAAAGAAAACGCTGCCAAAATCTGGTTGAAAAGACGAAAACTCGTTTTTTGAGAAATTTCGATTCTCGATAAATTTGACGCAACTCGCATTTGTGATCGATTAATTAAATTAATTATTAAAGTATTAAAAATTATTAATTTTATGATCAATAAATAATTATTTATTTAAATAATGATTAAATAATCATTTATTTATTATTATTAAGTAAATTATTAAATAAATTATGAAATTTATGATCGATTAATTAAATTAATTATCAAATTATTAAAAATGATTAATTTTATAGTTAGTAAATAATTATTTATTATTAAAAATAAATAAATAAATAAAATAAAATTATTAAAAATTCAAACCCAAATAAAGATGGACGATTGATTGGTCCGTAAATGTAAAAAACGGTTTGTGAGCGCCAGGAAAGATTGACCGAGGGTTTTGTTTGGTATGATCAGGTACAACTTTCAACCGATCCAGCGATATAAAGCTCTGAGCGCGGAGGAAGCGGAGCAAGAGTTCAGTCGTAGGAATCAAGTGATGAATTACTGGTCGCTGATGTGTCGTAAGCGACTGAGAAACGACGAGGACGGTGGTGAGGACGACGGCGAGTTGACGGAGGCTGGTAGAAAAGCCGGGAAAAAGCCAACTAAGAAGGAAAAGGAATTGAAGATTTCGGAAATGGATGAATGGATGGAGAGCGATGACGATGACGATGATTCGGACAGCGACGCTGACAAGGAAAAGAAAAAAGCGGCGGCTTCGGACGACGAGAACAACGGGAAGAAAAAAAAAGGAAAAAGCAAGTTTTATTTTGTCCTCGTTGCTCAATATTGACAATTTTCGGTTTATCAAAAATTTATTCATCTGTAGATGTTCCAGCGAAGAAAAAGAAAAAGAAAAACGCGTCGGACGACGAGGCCTTCGAAGAGAGCGACGACGGAGACGAGGAAGGCCGAGAATGCGATTACATTTCGGACTCGACCGACGCAGAATCCGAAAACGAACAACATGGCACTGTCAAATCCGTCGCTGAGGAGGATGCCTTGAGAAAATTACTGGCGTCGGACGAGGACGACGAGGACGAGGAGCAGAACGAAAAGAAGGAGGGCGAGGAGGACGGTTCATCGGACGCCGAGGCCAAGGACAAAGACGACAAAGTCAGTCCATTTCTTTTGCATAAAAAAAAACTTGATTTTCCTATATTTACTCACGCCCTTCCGAGTCCAAAAAACTCTGAGAAACGGAGAGCGTCCCGAAACGCGCCACCAAAATCTTCAATGTTAAATTTCTTTGGATTGGCTGAACGGATTTTCTTCCACCGAGGACCATTCGAAAGATAAAAAATCGTAGAAAATTCAATTTTAATATGAAATTTTTCTGTCGCCCCGTTTTTCCCGTAAAAACGATTTTCAAGTTTCCGTGATGTCATAAAACGAACATTTTACTGTATTTACGCTTTTTATTTATTTATTTTTTTAATACTTGGCGTCGAGCCGCTGCCGCGTCTCTTGATTTCAACTCACGGGCAAAAATTTCATTCTCCAGGACAATGAAAAATCCAACAAGGACGTCGACAAGAAAACAAAGGACAAAAAGAAGAAGAAAAAACAATCGAAAAAAAAGGACATGAAAAAAGCAAGTCCGACGAAAGATTCTTCGAGCGATTCGTCCAGCGACTCCGCCTCGGATTCCGACGTCCCCGTCAAGGAGAAAGAAACTCATCGGAAACCGAACAGCGCACACAGTTCGCGATCCGCGACTCCGACACCAATCGCTGGCTCAGCCGTCGCCAACGATCAGCACAAGAGAAAACTCACTAGTTCACCCGATCTCTCGCAATCCAAGAAACTCAAGCTCGACAATTTCAACCTCGTTCCTTCGACGTCGTATATACCAGGCAGCAGGTTCGTTTCCAGGCTCTTAACTTTACCCGACAAAGCCATTAATGCTCGATCCTCCTTTTATTCTTTTACCAAAACTCCCTGTCGCCTGAATCTTTCTCAACATTTTCTATCGATAGAATTCCTCTCAATTTGCACTATCCAAAAAAAAAACAAAATAGTCAAGAGGCTTCGCCATGTAGACGTCGAGATATTTATGAAAATCACAATTTTCATGAGTTTCTCATAAGAGCGCGTGTTAAAAGTTGCGTACCGTTCAGAATTTAATAAAATTTCGTACGGTAGTAAATTATGATGAGAAAAACGATCCAGTCAAATTTTTGCGAGGCTACAGGCAACCGGAGGAAAAATATTACCAATTTCATGAATTTAACACTCATTTCATACGTTTCATTGTACTTTACAATGAAAACTGTGATTTCTCCTGAGTATCGATAAAAATTCATTGTCAAATACAATGAAAACTGCGATTTATCATAAAATTCAATGTTAAGGACGTTGTATGCAAAATTTTCTATCGATAGATTTCCTTCAAACTTGCACCACACAAAAAGGATATTGATATTCGGTAGCTCGCGCAATTTTAAGAGGTTTCTCCACATAAAACTCGAGATATTTATAAAAATCACAATTTTCATTAGTTTCTCATGAGAGCGCGTGTTAAAAGTTGCAATTTTCGACATCAAATATTTCGATTTATAAATGGCGAAGCCTCTCAAAACTTTGCATACGCTTTTATGCAACATCGGAGAAACTTAATTTAGTTTTTCGAAAAAAATCGGTCGTAAATTTTTTTCGAAATTTTGATTATTCGTAGCGAATACAAATTACCTTGGGAAATCTTGAATTTAGAGTATGTCGATCTTTAATCAATTAGTAAAAACTTTTTTTTTAATCAACTTGGGCTCGCAAACACCATTTTGTACGAAAGAAAACCTGAAAACAAACATTTAAATTTTAACATTTAGATTCAGCGTAAGGACGTTGTATGCAAAATTTTCTATCGATAGAATTCCTTCAAATTTGCATCACACAAAAAGGATAGTGATATCTAGTAGCTCGCGCAATTTTGAGAGGTTTCACCACATAAAAGTCGAGATATATATAAAAATCACAATTTTCATTAGTTTCTCATGAGAGCGCGAAAAACTCGGACTTTACGTTTGAAAAAACGTTGGCCATAACAACCATGAACTTTGCTTTGGATTTTAGCGAGTCGGGAATAACGGAAGACGCCGTTCGCCGTTATCTCATGAGGAAGCCAATGACAACGACGGAACTGTTGCAAAAATTCAAATCGAAAAAGACTGGCCTCACCTCGGAGCAACTGGTCAACGTGATGACTCAAATCCTCAAAAAAATCAATCCTACCAAACAAACTTTTAAGAATAAGATGTATTTGTCGATCAAAGCGCAATCGAGCTTGTAGAAATCTTGATATTCAAGATTCAAAGCAATTTGCCGATAAGCGTATTAATTTTTTACGAAAATACATCGTATCGAGTTGAGGAATCAACATTTTTGTGGGAATTCTTTGATACGCCTTATCAAGCAGCAAAATCACTTGATGAAACAATCGCCCGAGGAACAATGAGATGCGACGATAATTCTAAAAGCAGTCACTTTATTATTCATTGTTTTTTCAGCTTTTTTTGCTTCCTCATAGAGAAATCTTTGTGACTCGGTAACGGTTCGAGCTACAGGGCTCCCGTTTTGCACAGATTTTAATCTAGACGAGCTCTTTGTTCTCCAAAAATCTGGTTGGAGTTGCTAGAAAAATACGAATTCTGAGGGATTTTGAAATTTTCAAAAAAAGTCTGTCATCGCTTCAACTTCCGCAAATTTTGAGATCTATTACTAACTTTTTTTTTTATCAATAGAATATCATAATAGGAAGGTTTGTATCGAATTTGGAAAATGTCGCTTCAGATTTTATGGTTTTTCTGAATTTAACAAAAATCTGAGTTTTTCAAAAAATCGTCTGACCGCTCAAATTTTTGCAAATCCAATAAAATATTGTGTTCGAGTCTGTACTTGCAATTTCTAGAAAAATTGTCGAAATTAAAAAAAAAAAATAGGAAGTTTGCGTCATTTTAAAATTTTCAAAAAAATCCACAAATTTTGAGTTTTATTACTAATTTTTTTTTTTATAAACAGAGTATCATAACGAGAAGGTTCGTATTAAATTCGGATAATATCGGTTGGACGGTTCAAATTTGAGAATTTTTCGGAATTTTCCGAAAATCTCAGTTTTTCAAAAAATCGTCTGACCCCTCAAAGTTTTGGAAATTCTGTAAGATGTCGTGTAAAAGTTCGTCCTTGCTCTTTATTTTCTAGAAAAGTTGTCGAAATTATTTGAAAAAATAGGAATTTTGCGTCATTTTGAAATTTTCGAAAAAAATCGTCATCCGCAAATTTTGAATCTTATTACTAATTTTTTTTTTATAACCAGAGTATCGTGACAAGAAGGTTGGTATTGAATTCGGATAATATCGGTTGGACGGTGAAAATTTGATGATTTTTCGGAATTTTCCGAAAATGTGAGTTTCTCAAAAAATCGTCGGACCGCTGAAATTTTTGAAAATTTTGTAAGATTTCTTGTAAAAGTGCGTACTTGCTCTTTTCTTTCTAGTTTTATCATGGCGCGCACCGTGTGGCCAATGCCAATGCAACGCGGATTTCTTCGCGACTGGGCAAACGTCCAGATGAGGGAAGAAATGCAGGATAGAGGAATAAAAAAAGGTTTGAGCTTTGGCGAGTTTGGATGATTGCCGTTAGCCTCCGGAGATAGGACTCGTCATCGTGATAAGAGAAAAGGTCAGTAGCAGCGAGTTGAGTCGCACGAGAGTGCAAGGGAGAAAGCGAGCGAGAAAGATAAAAGACTTTGCTTCCTTGGAGGTTTTATCAGTGAATTTGTCTCGGAGAGCGTGATGACCTCGGAGCCCGAGAAGCAGAATTATGATAGAGAGCGAAGAGTAAACCAAGATATTTATTTCTCGCGGGTTGGTCGGTTGTATCGACTCGCGTGTAGTTGCTTTGAGATTCGAGAGCAAGCGCAACGTCAGCGAAACAAGAAAATTGCTATTTTCTCGTTAGATTTTCCTTTTTTTTCTATACAAATATTTCCCGACGTTTTTCATTCAATTAAGTGTGCAAACTATTTCCCGTTTATCTGGTTTTTTTGTTTCTAATTTTTATTAGATCGCCAAGTGCAACTTTCGTGTCATGCGGATCTTGGGATCCGCTGCGTCGCGACGCGATGCAGCACTTTTCGTCCCCATGGGATTATCTCGCCTCACCATGAGGAACAACAGTGTGCGTTTTTTTTTCCTTCACATTTATCATTTACACTCATCGATTTCATTCCATTTTTATTCCTCTTTAGCCATTGATTTTGTTCCTTTTATTGAAAATTTCTTTTTCGACATTTTGGCACGAAATGTTGCAATTCTTTTGGAATCGCAACACGTGACGGTCGAAATTCGACATTTTCATTCATAAAGAATCGTCGCCTGTTTTTTTCCGGTTTGATAAGAATATTTTGATAATTTCGTGCTGATTTTGATCTCGCCTCACTGCGTGGGCAACTTTGGTGTGCGTTTTTTTCTGCTTCACATTTCTCGTTCAATTTTTATTGATTTTCAGCCGTTGCTCATTTTGTTCCTCATCAAAAATGTTTTCGGTTTTGTGCTTTTTATAAAAACTTTTCGTTTCAACATTTTCGCACGGAATGTTGGCATTTATTTCCATTCGCAACATGTGACGGTCGAAAAATGAAATTTTTGTTGACGTACAACTGTGGCCCGTTCTGTGACCGTTGAATACGCGAATTTAAATGAATTTGTCGTGATTTGAAAATTTTCAGAGTTTAAAGGGCAAGACGATCGCGATAAGGAGAGAAGATCAATCGGTTTGGGAACGTCGAGCTCCGCTGGCGCCCTCGAATGTTCGGCGCCTTGTGCGAGCCGGTGTAAAAGTGCTCGTGCAACCGAGTAACCGACGTGCATATCCGGCGCAGTCTTATCTCGCTGCTGGTGCATTGCTTCAGGAAGACATAAGCGATGCTTCGGTCATTTTCGGGGTCAAGCAAGTCCCGATCGATCAATTGATCCCGAACAAAACATACTGTTTTTTTTCTCATACGATAAAAGCGCAAGAAACCAATATGCCACTGTTGGATGCGATTTTAGAGAAGAACATACGTTTGCTCGATTACGAGAAATTGACCGACAACAATGGACAACGCGTCGTGGCATTTGGAAAGTACGCCGGAGTCGCTGGCATGGTCAATATTCTTCATGGCCTTGGCTTGAGACTTTTGGCTCTGGGTCATCACACCCCGTTCATGGTATTTCAAATATTTTACACGCACGTCGCGCTCAACAAGACTCAAATGGAGAAAATTCAAAACTTCATTTCTAATTATTAATGAAAGATTAATTAAAAAATCAATTAATTTTAAATTAATAAAATTAATTAGCTAAAACAATTATTAAAAAATTGATTAATTAAAAAATAATTGAAAAATTAATCAATTTTAGATTAATAAAATTAATTAATTACAAAATTTTAAAAATATTTGATAAATTAATTGATTTTGAATTAATAACTAATTAATTTAATTCAATTTGAAATTAATAACTAATTGATGAAGTAATTAAAAAATGAATGAAAAATTATTCAACAGCACATTGGACCGGCTCATAATTACCGAGATTCGGCAGTCGCCAGACAAGCCATAAGGGACGTTGGATACGAGATCGCCCTGGGAGCGATGCCCAAATCCATCGGACCCTTGACTTTCGTCTTCACGGGCAGTGGCAACGTCAGCCAAGGTGGCCAGGAAGTTTTCCAGGAACTTCCCCACGAGTACGTCGCACCTGAGACTTTGAGAAAAGTTGCCGAACACGGTGGCAAGTTGTTGAATCTTTTTACACTTTTTTTTGTTTGAATCCATCGAGTCAACTCGCGACGACATACGTTCGGTGCTTTTCCAAGCAATTTTTTCCAGCGCTCATTGCTCCAGTCATTTATCCATTTATCGATTCATCAATTTATCGATTTGTCTATTTATTTCGCTCGGACTCGCCCAGTCGTCATTTGTAATGAAAAAAAGCGCCAGATCGTTTCTCGCGCCCACCATTTAGAATTTTTTCATAAAATTCCGATTATTTTCCTTGCGGGATTCCTTAAATCGCAATTTTTGTCCATAATCATCACTATTTTTGTTTTTTTTCGTTAACAACGTATTTGCTAAGAATATCAACTTGACTGTGATAAAAAAAATTGAAAATTGCATGTTTTTGAGGTGTTTGAACACAGTGTAATGCTTTATAAAAAAGAAAATGACTTTTTTGCATAAAATTTGACGCAAAACGCCAAAATTTTGGACTCCTCAACTGGTCTCCCCCCTTAAACTCGTAATTTTTACGAGTACACCGTACGAAATGAATCTTGTTGTTGTTTGTCGAGAGCCAAATGATCAGTGTGTATTTATCATCGTATTTCGTAATCTCTTGAGCCCAAGAATGCTGGACGCAAACATTACACCTTGTAGGACGATAAATTTTGATTACACGCGTTATTCAGTCGTCGCTCCACGCTTTTTCGATCTCTACAGGTTCCGATAACAACGGAGATTGATTAACATTGCGCGGTAGATAAATGTGTGTGTTTTTTTTAAATTATTCACTGCTATCTGGTCCGGAAATTTCCTGAAACGTCGTTTCTTGGCGATAAGATTTTCCCCTCACCGCGCGTCATCCACGAAACCACGTTCGCGTTATCCCTCGCACATTTTTATGAGATTTCAATCGCAAGTGTTGGGCTCTGGCAAAAAAAACAAACAAAAATTATTCTCCCGACAATTATTTCATTTTTTTTAAATTTCGGCAGCGGTCGGACAAATTTTTCAGAGAGTTTGCCAAAAAACAACGTTGAGCTTCGTAACGTGAATAATTTTTGGAGTTACCATGTTTTTTCCGTGCTCTCGTGACCTCGATTTTTTAGCACGCACAGCAGAATTTAAAAAAAATGAAAAATAATTGCAAAATTTTAAAAATCGGTTTATTTGGCTGCTTTTTGAAAAATATTGAAAAATTGTTGCTTCAAATTTCAATGCGACGAGGCAAGAGTGGCAGAATAATTTTTTCCTCCTCCCGTAATCGTCGCGTTACGTCATATGTTTATAATTGTGCGTCTGATTGGAATTTTATCTCGACCAAGATAATGAAAGAATCATTAAATTTTGCAATTCGCTAATTATAACGTTAAAGATGTAAAAAGTCGGTGGAGCGTGACTCAAAGCTGAGGGGGCTGTTAATTGAAAAAAGATTCAAACGAACTGTGTCATAGTTTATTGCCGATCCGCGTAAAGAATGTTTTTTTATTCACTATGCAATATTTACGTTTATCAGCCGACAGTGAAGCATAATAATGAGCGAGGATCCGTGGATACTCGGTCAATTGAATTTTCGCAGATACCAACAAGATTTATAGCTGCGAGGTTCGTCGACGTCACCATCTCGAGAGAAAAGAAGGCGGCGGCTTCGATCCCGAGGAATACGACAAACATCCCGAACGTTATATATCAACGTTTAGCAAAAAAATCGCTCCTTACGCTTCGGTCATTATTAATGGCATTTATTGGGCGGTGGACTCGCCAAAACTTCTGACGATACCGGATGCGAAATACTTATTGAGACCAGCCAACACGCCATGGTTACCGATCAGCGTCGGTGCTCCAGCATTGCCACACCGGATGCTCGCCATTTGCGACATTTCTGCCGACCCTGGAGGCAGTATCGAGTAATTACATTTTTCAAATTCCACCCAATTACGTCTCAACGTATTACCATCACAAAATTACTGCATCAACGATTCTTCAATCATTTTTTATCAAAATTCTCAACACGGAAAACTAATAATTTTCTCTTATAAAGAAAAATTCTCTCAGGATAAGAATTTCAGACATTTCATTTCCAATTTTTCACTTTGCACACCTAAACGTCTGTAAATTAAAGTCGCGTTTCGTCCATCAGTTGCAAAAAAATGTCTTTAGGATTTTTCTTCAAAATTTTTCGGATCACGGCCTTTCTGGCGATCTGCCAAAAAAATCCTAAATACATTTTGTTCTGCAACTCGATTTTTGCGACTTTTCAACGACAACGGGATTTCAATTTACACGCGGTTAGATTAATCAAAAATATTAATCGAGAATTAATCAAAAATTATCATTAATAATAATTTTTATTATTAATAATAACTGTTCGTAATAATAATTTTCAATTAATATTTCCCGATTTTTAATTTTCCCCTTTATTAATAATAGTTAGTATGAATAATAAAAATTATTATTAATAATAATTCAGTATTGATTAAAAATAGGGAATTAAAAATAGGAAAAAATCTTATGAAGAAAATTTTTCTGACCTTCAGAATTTGCGATATTTGATTGCCATTTTTCTTTCTTTGTTTCCTCTTTCTTTGAAGTTTTTCTTTGAAGTAAATGAAGAAATACCTTAAAAGTTCTTACGGTTGAGTTTTTTCGCCGTTCCAAAAAACAGAAATTTCCCAAAATCCTTCAAAAGCGTAAGAAACATGTTAAATCTATTTTGGTTTAAATTTTTAATCGAATGAACCGACAGTCGTCGCGCCACACCGTTTGACACGCTTGAAATTTGAACTCAAGTTGATTTTTGGTTTGATAAGATTTATGAACGAGTGCACAACGATCGACACTCCGTTCTGTTTGTACGATGCCGATCGCAACAAGGACACGAAATCTTTCAAGGGGCCGGGTGTGTTGGTGTGTTCGATCGACAATATGCCGACCCAATTGCCCAGAGAGTCTACAGACTTTTTCGGTGATTTGTTATTCCCTTACGCCCTTGACATCATACATTCCGACGCGAAAAAACCACTCGAGGAGCACAATTTCACGCCTGCCGTTGAGGGAGCCATCATTGTTTCCAACGGGGAATTGACTCCGAATTTCGAGTATATACGAGAATTAAGAGCACTCAACTCGCGAAGCAGACACAAGGCCGAGAACGGGGAAGCCCAAACGAAAAAGGTGAAGCAACCAAATTTTCCCCATAAAAAATAGAAGAAAAAAAATTGCACAAACTCTGTGGTCTGCGGAATTTTATGCTTTTTTTCGTAATCTCAAAATTCATTGATTTTTGTTTTTTTTATGAAAATCAGGTTGTCGTGCTGGGCGCTGGCTACGTTTCGGCTCCTCTCGTCGAATATCTCAACAGAGACAAAAACATCGCAATAACCGTGTGTTCGCACTTGAAAGACGAAGCTGACGCGCTCGCCATGAAATATCCGGCTGTCGAGCCGGTTCTTCTCAATGTAATCGAAAGGCCCGACACTCTCAGAGATTTTGTCAGTTCCGCTGACGTTGTCGTCTCGCTTCTTCCGTACGCACTGCATCACGTCGTTGCCAAAACTTGTATCGAGACTAAAACTCATCTGGTCACTGCGAGCTATATGAACGACGATATTAAATCGCTTCACGCCGAGTGAGTCATCTTGTTACTAATTTATACTCGTTTCAAGCAAGCTTTTAGAATTACCGTTCAGAATTTAATTTAATTTGGTACGCTTGTGGATTGTGATGAGGATGAAATCACGTCAAATTTTCGAGAGGCTACGGAGAACCAGAAAAAAACGATATTCGCATTGGGAATTTCGTGAATTTAACATTCATTTCATATATTTCATTGCACTTTATAATAAAAACTGCGATTTCTCCTGAGAATTGATAAGAATTCGTAATAAAATACAATGAAAATTGAGATTTATCATAAAACTGCCTGGTAAAATGTAAACGATCCAGTCGATTTTTCAAAAGGCAACAGAGAACCAGAAAAAAAATATTCGCATTGGTAATTTCATAAATTTAGCATTGATTTCATACGTTTTATTGTATTTTACAACGAAAACTGTGATTTCTTCCAAGAATTGATAAGAATTCATAATAAAATACAGTGAAAATTGAGATTTATCATAAAACTGCCTGGTAAAATGTAAACGATCCAGTCGAATTTTCAAAAGGCAACAGAGAACCAGAAAAAAAATATTCGCATTGGTAATTTCATAAATTTAGCATTGATTTCATACGTTTTATTGTATTTTACAACGAAAACTGTGATTTCTCCCAAGAATTGATAAGAATTCGTAATAAAATACAATGAAAATTGAGATTTATCATAAAACTGCCTGGTAAAATGTAAACAATCCAGTCAAATTTTCAAAAGACAACAGAGAACCAGAAAAAAAATATTCGCATTGGTAATTTCATAAATTTAGCATTGATTTCATACGTTTTATTGTATTTTACAACGAAGACTGTGATTTCTCCTGAGAATTGATAAGAATTCGTAATAAAATACAATGAAAATTGAGATTTATCATGAAACTGCCTGGTAAAATGTAAACGATCCAGTCGAATTTTCAAAAGGCAACAGATAACCAGTAAAAAATATTCGTATTGGTAATTTCATAAATTTAGCATTGATTTCATACGTTTTATTGCAGTTTACAACGAAAACTGTGATTTCTCCCAAGAATTGATAAGAATTCATAATAAAATACAGTGAAAATTGAGATTTATCATAAAACTGCCTGGTAAAATGTCAACGATCCAGTCGATTTTTCAAAAGGCAACAGATAACCAGAAAAAAAATATTCGCATTGGTAATTTCATAAATTTAGCATTGATTTCATACGTTTTATTGTATTTTACAACGAAAACTGTGATTTCTCCCAAGAATTGATAAGAATTCATTGTAAAATACAACGAAAACTGAGATTTATCATAAAATCAATATTAAATACATGAAACGACGAAAATCTTTTTACTGGTTCTCTGTAGCCCCGTGAAAATTTGACTGGCTCGTTTTTCCTATGACAATCTATCACGTACCGTACGAATATTATTAAATCCTGAACGTGAATTCCAAAACCGACCATACTCTCTCAAATAATTCGAGGATTTACTAAAATTACAAATTGTTCTTTACGAGATTTTCAAGTTGGGCGATTTGATTTATTCCTGATTCGAAAAATTGTTGTGTACAGAGCCGAGGCCGCTGGGGTAACGATCCTGAACGAAGTGGGTCTCGATCCCGGTATCGATCATCTGCTTGCTCTCGAGTGTTTCGAAGACGTTCGTCAAGCTGGCGGTAAAATCGAGTCTTTCGTCTCTTGGTGCGGTGGATTACCGGCGCCCGAGTGTTCTTACAATCCTCTGCGATACAAATTCAATTGGTCACCACGCGGAGTATTACTCAATACGCTGTCCCCTGCTAAATATTTCCACAATGGACAGGCAAGTATTTTCCTCTCGACCCGCCAAACATTCCGCGTCATTTTAAATTTTCAAAAAAGTCCGTCATCGCTCCAATTTCCCCACATTTCAAGACTCATTACTACTTTTTTTTTTAATTAATAATTAGAGCATCATCCTATGAAAATTGCTATCAAATTGTAAAAACAAAATTTTCTCCATGAGGAAACAAAATGAAAAAAAAAGTATTTAAAGTATTAAAATTAATTAATTAATTAACACATTAATTAAAAATTAATTAATTTGAGGAAAGTTTTTTATTGACATTTATTTTTGCTCGATGACAGGAAGTACAAATTAGCGGAGGCGGTGACTTAATGTCAAACGTTCAGAGTCTCGATTTCCTGCCTGGATTCGCTCTCGAGGGATTTCCCAATCGCGACAGTACGGTCTATCGCGAATTGTACGGGATCACAAATGCCTCTACGGTTTTGAGAGGGACTTTGAGATTCAAAGGCTTCGCCGATACCATGCAAGGCTTGCAATTTCTGGGTCTGATTGACCCGGATCCTCATCCCATCCTTCATCCAAGGGGACCGGAAATAACTTGGGTAAAAATAAATTTTCTAGATTCTCTATAAAAAAGACTTTTCAATATTATTTTAAGTTTTCGGCGGCGAAATTTACAGCGAAATATTTTGAAAAAACTTGAAAACTTGATTCCAAACGGATTTTTGTGTTCTCAGCGGACATTAATTTGTCACCTCTTGGGCCTGATGAACGACGACATATTTTACGAAAATCTAAAACGAAAATTAGCCGAGCGCGTCAATTCCGAGGAACGCGTACGAGCGATCGAAGATCTTGGTTTACTGAACGAAGATCCTGTCCTGAAACTCAACACGCCTCTCGACACATTGACGCATTATTTATCCAAGAAACTCACATACGAGAGTCACGAGCGTGATTTAATTATTTTGAGACACGAAGTTGGAATCTTGTGGCCGGACGATAGGCGAGAAGAAAAAGGAATTAATTTCGTACTCTATGGCGACACGAACGGCCATTCAGCCATGTCGCGAACCGTCGGATATCCGGCGGCAATGGGAGCGAAAATGATTCTCGACGGTACGTCACACGCCCAATTTTTCTAGTCATCGAATATTTTCTTTCTGCACCAAATCAACGACAAGTTTTCCATTTTTTTCCTCACTTTTTCCGCAGGTGAGATTCAGCAGCGCGGCATGGTCCTTCCGTTCACTCCTGACATTTATCGTCCCATGCTCAACCGCCTTCGCGTAGAAGGTTTGCAGTCGTTCGAAACCTCCAAATGGCTCTAGAGCCACGGACCGTCAAATTGTTTCTCAAAATACCATCAACGCAATTTTCTGCCACCTCGTTCCGCCTTTAACCCGAACCCATCCAACTCCATTTCTCGAATCCAACATTTTGTATATTTTCATTAGCTTTTATGGCTCTGAAGCTTGCAACGTTGAGATTCAACGAAAAATCTCGTTTCTACTGATTGTTTAGTGAATTTTCACAAACGTCGCTATAAAATCACATTTTTCGCGACCCGAACGGAAAATCGGTACGAAAATTTTCACGCTTCTTGAAATTCAACAAACGATGATGAAAAAACAACGCATTTTTGCAAACTGCAGCGTCATTCAAAAATTTCTCTCAAGTTTGCAACGTTGAGATTCAACGAAAAATATTTTCTAGTGAATTTTGAGGTTTCGGGACTCGCGAGACGATCGTTTCATTGGCCGAGACGAATTATTAGCTCTGGTGAAGAAAAAACTGAATTTCGTTGCATTCCAACGATGCAAACTTCAACATCATGAGCCTTTTATTTGTACGAAATGACGCAATTTTATTTTTTTCCCCAACAGCTTATAGAAAAATATATTTACACGAACACCATGCGTTTTGACGATGAACAGCAAGAAATTCTCGAAATTTTCAAGCCCCAAAAACATAATTTGCATCCAAAATAGATTGAAAAACAAAGTAAAAAGATTTTTACAATAATTTCATTCACTGCTTTTTATTTGTACGAAATGACTCAATTTTATTTTTTTTCAACGCAGCTTATATAGAAAAATCTATTTACACGAACACCATGCGTTTTGACAATGAACAGGAAGAATTTCACGAAATTTTCAAGCCCCAAAAACATAATTTGCTTCCAAAATAGATTGAAAAACGAAGTAAATAGATTTTTACAATAATTTCATTCTTTCCATCTCGGCCTTCGAGCTCCTGCCGCAACGAAATAATGGCCCGACACACGCACACAGACACACTCGTATGAAAAATGTATAAAAATAATTATGTACAGCAGTGGAAAAAAATAGGAAAATAAGACTTTCTCATAACTCGATGTCGGTGGGATCTCGTCTCGAGGCTTGAGGGTTGTGGGGCATCGTAGAATTCGGTTGTAACTTGGTTTTAGGCATCTTTCCAGGACGCAAATAAGGATTATCGATGGTGTCTTGCTGGGTGCAAGTTTCTTCGTTCTGTTCGGCAGGCAAATCGCTGCTAATTTTTATACTACCCGTCTCTTCGGTTGCGTCCTCCGGAGCTTTTTTAGTCTCTTTTTTCTTCTTTACCGGACTCGGCTCGAAATGGAATTCTTGATCCGGTTCGAAAATCTGATCCTGCGGCAAGAGCGCTGAGAGATACGACGGGAATTGCGGCTTGCACGCGACCACTGGAAAGTTTCAAGACTCTGGTAAAGGCACGAGCGACGTTTTTTATCAAAAAATCTTGTTTTTTCATCATTTTAATCGACAAAATGAAATAAATGGGAGCGGGTTCGAAAAAATCGAAGAAAAATCTAAAACTTGGAATTCAGAATGCATTTTTCTTTTTTTTTTTGTAGAAAATTATCCGTTATGGTCCTTGAGTTATTTTTTGAGAAAAACGAGTATTCAAGGCCGAATTATCGGTGACGGAAAGTTTTGGGATCAAAACTCGCAATGGATTCAAGATTTTTCTCGCTCCGAATGCGGCAGAGACTGCCAAGTGGCGGAAAACGAGCCGCGCGATCCGCAGAGTGTAAAAAATGGGGAAACAGTCAAATTGGGGGCAAGTACAAAAATGATAATTACGTGGAAACATGCTATTGTCTTCGGTGAGGAAGAGACTGTGAGTTTCGCCAGTTTTGGCGATAAATCTCGTCAAAGCTCTCTCGATATCTCGTTTCTGCGTCGCAGCTTTTTCTCTGATGGCTTCGTACTCGGTCACGGGTTGTTTATGAGTCTGAAAATTCGCGGACAAATTCCTTTGAGAATCTCAGCAAAAAATGAGCAAATTTACGTCACTCAAGTTCGCAACGTTGGAATTGAACGAAAAATACGATTTTCTATTCATTTTTCTTTCAATTTCAAAATCCTGACAATTTTCATACCGATTTTGTGTCTGGATCCTAAAAAAATATCGTTTCATTGTCCTGGCGAAATATTCAATCAAAATTCTCAATAAAAAACCGAATTTCGTTGCGCTCCAACGATGCAAACTTCAATACCGTGACTATAAGTAACTTTCCAGATGAACGCAATAAATCCAATTTAGTCGATAGAAATTCTGTGTTTTCTTGAGCAGAGCTCATGATTTTTATTCAATATCTCGTCGGGACACTAAAACGATCGTTTTTTAAGGATCCAAACCCAAAATCGGTACGAAAATTATCGTTTTTTGTCTCATTGCACAAACAATTAATAGAAAAAGTAATTTTCGTCGGACTGGAATGAAAAAAACTTTGGAAAATCACTCGCTCCTAAACTCTCACACTCGTTGCGCGATATTAACGACAAATCGGTTTAGGAGAATTCTATTTTTTTCCAGTCGGAATAAAGACGTGCGGGGCTGACTTACGGGAGTTCTGATGTACGCATGGGGGTCCGGGAATTGCGGCAAATAATTGGGAATGTGCGACGGATGTCCTTGCTTGACTCCGGCTTGCAAAATATTCAACTGTTTGGATTGAGTCTGCTGTTGCAGCGGAGGGAGAACCGTCCTGTTGGGTCTTTTCCCATAAGTATCGAGGCCTTCGAGTTTCATCCCCATATTGACGAGCGCGAGCACAATATCTGCGACGAGCGGTTCCGTACGGCCAGAAAGTTCGCAAAAATTTCGCGCCGATTCTCCGACTTCGATTATGACTGAAAATTATCCAATTATTTTGATTTCGATCTCGCGTTTTCATCGTTTTACAGCATTTTCAACTGAGGCTCGGGTGATTGTGCATTGAAAAACGAAAAGAACGAGCCCAACGGGAACGCTTTACGTCGAATTTTACCGGAGATATGAATATTTCAAAATTGGGCACATTTCTGACGCCAGTTTATCGCAATAGGTAAAAAAAACTATAAAGTTATCGTTTTGGAGTCAATATTCGGTATCGTTACTCTGATGTACCGCGGAAATGCATTTTTTTTCGAGCCTTAAGGCTTTTTCGATCGTGTTTATTCTCCCGTCAATTTGGAGGTTAGGAAAATGTATTTGACCATTTTTGAGGAAGAAAAATTTACTCACACGATTGAATCATTTCTGTGAGTGTCTCCAGAGCTTGTTTGTCACAAGTTTCATAGCCACATTCCACTAGAATACTGCAAACCGCATTATTCAATACTTTTCTCCGCGTGTTGACAGTTTGACCCTCCATGTTTTCTTATTTGTCAATTCCCACGGCGGTCCAACTCAACACAGTTGCAAGTGCTGCTAAGCGATGCTGCGTTTATCTCTACAAAACTACACGTCGCTTCGATTCACGCTTTTTCATACTACCCGCGCACGATAAGCGTCGAAAACAACAACAAATATGCACAAACTGGTTTTCCAAGTATATTTCGTCCAGAAAATCATTTCCGACTGAAAAACATTCCATTCGATCATAAAATTATACACTTCATCACGATCCGCAATTGTACGTACAAAAACCTGCACGACGAATTGCGAGGATCGTGACAAAAAAGAGCGCGACGACGAATCTGCTGTACCGGCAATCGGTAACGAAGCCGACGATAAAAAAATCCTTGTGTCGCCATCTGTGTTTCGTAGACGAGACGTATCGCACGCATCACGATCGTAAGAATTCGTGACACATCCGTTCAAGGCGAGATTTCAAAAGTTCTACAAAATTACAATCAACAATTTCCAGAAAAAACAACAAACATTACCAGCATTGCGAGTCGATTTATTGAGAAATTGTTCATTCTAAAATTGCAGTGAAAATTCGTCCATAAGTACATCAACGTGAATAGAAAAAAAAAGAGTCAAGAATAGTAAAAACTCGGACTCCTTTGTACCGAACGAACGAATCTATGTCGAGTTTCCTATGCTGCGCAAGAGACAGCTGCGCTTTGGTTCGGTTGGTTGGGGTTAGGGCGAACTAGTGTCGTGCTCAGGGACATGGGAAAGAGGGGGGGGGGGGGTATAAAAATTTCCCAGTTGCGGAAAAGAATTTGTAGTGGAAAAGTCGAGACGTAAGTAAACAAATTGAGAGTGATACACAGTTTTTTCGTGTTAGTGATTGATCGAATAAAAAGATCAATATTGTGATTTGTCGGTACGCCAGGATCGTTAATAAATCGTGAATAATAATGAAAGTTTGGGAGGTGGTTGATCGCTCATCAGGTTAAAATCGCCTCAAAGTTACTGGGAACTCAACACGAACTTGCGTGAGGAAGACGAGGGAGGGGCGGGGGCGATCGGGGGGTTTAGTGTGGCGAGTAAATGAACTAGTCGTCAAAATATACTTGTATGCGTGTATCATGACTCCTTCGTAGGTGTGACTTGTTTCTCGCTCTCTCCCCCCCCCCTTTCCTTATTCTGTCTGTTCCCGTCTTCTTAGCTAACGCTTTGAAGATTTTTTTGACACATCCGCTGATAAAACTGCGAAAGGATGTATAAAAACTAGTCAATGTTTCGAATACGATATCGCGGTTTGAAAATTAATCGGGTGCGTTAAACGTCACGTACGGAGTAACGGGACATTTAAATCCCACGTAGTGTTAATATTTGACACAAGGATAAAAAGAATAGAGAAAAATGCCACATTATATTTTGATTTATTGAGGATTTTGGAAAAATTGAAAAAAAAACAAGATTTCCGAGAGTTTTTTTTTCACTCTGTGCGGTGAATTCGGAGTGCGGTGCGGGGGAAAGCAGCCAGAGGACGAAATACATATAAATATGTGTCGCGCGAGTCTGGCTCTGTGAAGTACAGCACAAATCCTTTCTCCGCGTCCTATTATACGTGTGTCCTTTTTTATACTTTTCTCGGCTACTACCTCCGAGCAGCACACAAGTGAAGAGAGTGACCGATACCGAGAGAGCGAGAGAGAGAGGGGGGCGACGGGGCGGGAGGGGGGAGAGAGAGAAAGAGGCGGAGCGAAAGGAAAAGCGAGATAGATAAATCGGAGGTTGGCTCGTAAAGCAAGGAACGAGCGTTTCTTGATATTCCATCGTTCCTTCTCTCTTAACACGCGCAGTCATACGCTTTTTCTCCTCTTCTTTTCTCTCAAATTTTAGTGACTTATACTCGCAGTTTACGCGATCCCTTCGTATTCCCCCACCCCTTATTGCTTCCATTTGGACGCCAAGAACGCGAAAGGATCGCCCGATTATTTAGTCTCAATGGTATTGTAACTATTGCGTGAGCTCAACATAAGGGGAAAATCAAAGCATCTAATTTTTAGTTTGGACTATTGAGAAAAACTCGCGGCCGGGATTTAACGCTTTTTAATCTCTTATTATTATTCCTCTCTGCTTCCTCCGCGTTTACTCTGCTCTGACGTTTCTCTATACGCGCACGGAAAACACAAGACGTACGAATACACGAAAAAACTCGATGTATTACTGTACTTTTCTCTCGTTAGTCTACGCACAACAGCTGTTTCAACGGAAATCGTGCTCGTTGATAGCGATTTTAAGGCGAAAATAACCTCCAAGTGTATTTTTGCCCCTCGTCGATACGTCACGTAGTTGTTAAAGGTTGCTCTCGTATTTTTATTCCGAAAATTCGTCCCCGTCGTCCCGTACTCCGTTTTATCGTCTCTCTCTCCAATAATAATTGTTCCCATGCGCGAAAAACTTTCATTCGTTTCTTTCGTTTCTCCATCAAAGCCTTTTACATATATACGTGATATTCATCGATAGGTGGTGGACCTTTAGTGCGTGCAGCCGTTATACGCGTCCTTTGTTCATCTTACGCGTCACGCGCGCGCCTTCTGACAGCTCCTGTCACTATTTCGCGTGACTCTCGTCGTTGGAATAAAAAAAGGTACACCACAGACCCACTTTTAAGTTTTTATCTCTCGCCACAGTGCACCTTGCGTTTTTCCTTTTAATCCTCTCGCGATTCCCAACTTTATTCGATTCTCGCCTCAACCGACGCTATTTCGTAACCATTCCCCATAATTCATCGATATATCACGAAAATTTATTGACCCACCAGATTTCCCAGTATTTCGACCAAATATCCCACGATTTTTTCTACAAATCCATCCAGACTCCTGACACGAGTTTTATTCCTGCGCCAAGCACTTTTAACCCCAAAATCAATCCGTCTCAATAATTCGCCCCGTTTTTTCAGCACATTTTCAAGGATTGAGCAACTTCCGAGTCTTCGCCTTCGATTTCCGTTAAATCAGGTACGATGCTCCATCCAAGCGACTCGTTAATTGTGTCGTTGAGATTTTCGGTCTACGACGCTCAAGTTTGCGATCGAGCGCAACGAAAAATTCGTTTTTCGACGACCCAAACTTCACGAGTCTTGATTGAAAATTGTTTCCCAGATTATAACCCGAGGAATCGAACAAACGTTGCAATAACAACAACAACGCGGGCCAAAGTTGCGAGAGAATTGCCGGAAGGAAAAATGTCAGTATTGAATCAAAGCGGCGACGAGGCGGTGGAATGCCCGCTGTGCATGGAACCCCTCGAAGTCGACGATCTCAACTTTTTTCCATGCACGTGCGGATACCAGATATGTCGCTTCTGCTGGCACAGAATTCGGACCGACGAAAATGGGCTTTGTCCGGCGTGTCGGAAGGCCTATTCTGAAAATCCGGCTGATTTCAAGCCCCTTTCAAAAGAGGAAATATCCAGGTGAGCTATCCTAATTTTTTATTTCCTCATTTAACCCTTCGTGCTCGCTCTGGGTAGAATCCACCCAGTGACCACCTTGTGAAGTAAATATCTCCTAGTTTTCGGTAATGAATGGGGCTGTAATCGTCATTTAACGACAATTTGTAGTGTCCATTGCGCGTTGGCGGCGATAAGTATTACCGCCGATAACGCTAAATCTCTAACATCCACTTTGAAATCGACCCACTTCCAATAACAGAATTAATATGTTTTTTCAAACGCACGCTATCCTACTATTTTTTTCACAAAAGAACCAGATCTGATGAATATCAGGTCCAAATTTTAGGCAAAAATATTGAAAATCCACAAAGTGACGATTATTTTTGTGAAAAAACTTTTTTTTCCTGTTTTTTTTCTTCATTTTGCATTTAAAAAAATATGTTAGCCTTGGATTTCTTTCAGGAAAGTTTTTCGTATCTAAACTCGAATGTCCAAGGGTTGTTGTGTAATTTTTTGAGAATTTTCGGGCCGATAGATTGGTCACAATACGGGTTCGAAAATGGACTGAGTAGAATCAAGCCAGTGTGACCACCGAGATCGGTGGCGGAAGTGTGACCACGAAGGGTTAAATTAATTCTTCATAGTCTCCTTATTTTTCCTGATTATTTATTTGAATTCGTTGCGTTGAACGTGGTTGGGGTGTTTTTCATCGAAAATTCAAGTTTTTCGAGTTTTTGGGAGAGACTGAAAAATCGGTTGGTCAAGGAAAAAATTTAACGATTGGTAAAAAAAGGAATTTGTTTTTTTCTTGTAATATTGAAAATATTCTTGGGAGAAAAATTTCCTTGAGCCTTGAAAAATTGCAATAATTTATGTCTCCCTCTCTGTCTGTCGCGGTCGAAAAACAGGCTAAAGGCGGAAAAAAGGCTGAAGGATCAACAACGAAAACAACGAGTCACAGAGAATCGTAAACATCTAGCGAATGTTCGTGTTGTACAGAAAAATCTTGTGTTTGTTGTCGGTCTGCCGATGCGACTGGCGGATGCGGACGTGAGTATGAATTCGAGAATACGGCCAAGTCGATCTCGGAATGTTGCAAATATTGATAATTTTTTAAAAATTCGCGTTTTTCCGCAATTTTTGCTCAAATATTTATGAAATTTTGTAAAATTCGATCTGCCAAAAGTGTTTTTTTTTTGAAACTCAGTTAATTTTCGTACAAAATCGAAATTCATCCGTCGAATTTGAGTTTGGACAGTCACTCAGCACACCCGAAAATCATAATCCTACTGACCGCAAGTATTCCAGGTACTCAAGAGGCACGAGTATTTCGGCAAGTTTGGAAAGATACACAAAGTCGTGATTAATCAAAGTACGTCATACGCGGGATCCCAAGGTCCAAGCGCTTCGGCCTACGTCACGTATCAGGTAAACATCGTCAGCAAAAAACGCGACTGTAACAATGAGTTTCGGGCGTTTTATCGGTTCGAGGGTTGTCTGAAAACTAAAAAACTGGCATTTCCTCGGAATTTTCTCCGGGACTTGAGAAAATCTTATAAAAAGATCGACACTGAAGTTTGCATCGTTGAAATGCAACGAAATTCCGTTTTTTCTTGAGCAGATTTCAAGATTCTCATTAAATATTTCGTCAGGACAATAAAATCATTTTTTTTCTCAACCCGAACGGAAAGTCTGTACGAAAATTTGCATGCTTCTTGAAATTGAACAAACGACGATGAAAAAAACGCATTTTTGCAAACTGCAGCGTCATTTAAAAATGACTCCGAAGTTTGCAACGTTGAGATTCAACGAAAAACATTTTCTAGTGAATTTTGAAAATTTTTGGGACTCGACAGACGATCGTTTTATTGGCCGCGACAAATTTTGAGCTCTGTTGAAGAAAAAACTGAATTTCGTTGCATTCCAACGATGCCAACTTCAACATCGTCATTAAAAATCAATTTCCCACGTGTTTAAAACACTGGATCGCAGTTTATCGACAGAAAAAAGGCAAAAAATCATTGAGATTTGCGTGCACTTGGTGCATTTTTATTTGAATCCAAAATTTTCAAAGAAATCTGTTGGAAAACGGGCAAAGGTTTTTGGGAGAATGGAAAAATCATAAAAATCGTGGGAAACGATGGAAATTTCGGCGATTTCGTACTTGTTGACGAATTGTTCAGGAAATATCATTAAAGCAGTTGAGGCTCATAGTACGATCGTTTTTTCATCGAAATAGCGGCAAGAGGACGCGTTACGGGCCATTGAAGCGGTCAACAACATCGCGGTTGATGGTAGAACAATAAAAACATCACTCGGTACGACCAAGTATTGTTCACACTTTATGAGAAATCAATCTTGTCCGAAACCGGACTGCATGTATCTCCACGATCTCGGGGATCAAGAGGCTTCTTTCACGAAGGAAGAAATGCATCAGGGAAAACATCAAGAGTACGAACGGAAACTTGTCCAATCGTTACACGCTCACGCGTCATCGGCACAACGGTACGTGCTTTCCCAGCCCCAATAACAAACACTCGTTCATCATTATGCTTTCCAGTTACTCGAAAAAACTCTAAAATTCAAGCAACTAATTGAGCAAACACACATTTTCCAGCAAAGTTTTGCGCTCGGTCACCCATTTTTTTCAGTTGTAAATCACGACAAGATTTTTTCGTCATAAATCACGAAAATTATTTTCTTGTCCATATTTTTTGGCCCGCCAAATCTATTACATTAATAATTATTAATAATTAATTATTTAATTATTATAATTATTATTATTAATTAATTATTAATGAATTATTAATAATTATTAATAATAATAATTATTAATAATTATTAATAATTATTATTAATAATTATTAATAATTAATTAATTAATTATTAATAAAATGAAAGAAATTTATTAATGACTGCGTGTTTAAATGATTTGACTAGGAAACCAACACCCTCGCCACCGGTGACGGGAACAACGGTTCGGGAAAACGGCACAACAACTTCTCAGATCAAAGAGGCATGGCCGTCGTTACAACCTGGTCAAACTAACAGTAAGTTATCCGCGTTATTCTTAAAATATAACTCTCGGTTTTAGAATTATCGTTCGGGATTTCAAGAAATTTGGTACAGTGATACATTATGATGAAAAAAATGCGACTGAATATTGATTCAATGTAAAAAACCATGACAATTTGTGTAGAGATTTTCTCTTTGGATAAAAAACAAAATCGTTTTATTGTCCTGACCAAATATTGAATAAGAATCGACGAGCTCTGCTCAGGAAAAAACAGAATTTCGTTGCATTCCAACGATGCAAACTTTAGCATTGTTGAGATAAAGATCCAGTCAAATCTTCGAGAGGCTACAGAGAACTATAGAAAAAATATAGAGAAATAGAAAAAAATGGTAGTTTCATGCATTTAAAATAGAGTTTTATGATAAATCTCAATTTTCATTGTATTTCATTATGAATTCTTATCAATTGTCAGGAGAAATCACAGTTTTCGTTGTAAAATACAATAAAACGTATGAAATCAATGTTAAATTCATGAATTTACCAAAGCAAATATTTTTTTTCTGGTTCTCTGCAGCCTCCTGAAAATTTGACTGGATCGTTTACATTTTACCATTCAGTTTTATGATAAATCTCAATTTTCAGTGTATTTTTATTAAGAATTCTTATCAATTCTTAGGAGAAATCACAGTTTTCATTGTGAAATATAATAAAACGTATGAAATCAATGTTAAATTCATGAATTTACCAAAGCAAATATTTTTTTTCTGGTTCTCTGTAGCCTCTTGCAATTTCGACTGGATCGTTCACATTTTACCATTCAGTTTTATGATAAATCTCAATTTTCAGTGTATTTTTATTAAGAATTCTTATCAATTCTTAGGAGAAATCACAGTTTTCGTTGTGAAATACAATAAAACGTATGAAATCAATGTTAAATTCATGAATTTACCAAAGCAAATATTTTTTTTCTGGTTCTCTGTAGCCTCTTGCAATTTCGACTGGATCGTTCACATTTTACCATTCAGTTTTATGATAAATCTCAATTTTCAGTGTATTTTTATTAAGAATTCTTATCAATTCTTAGGAGAAATCACAGTTTTCGTTGTGAAATGCAATAAAACGTATAAAATCAATGTTAAATTCATGAAATTACCAATGCGAATATATTTTTTCTGGTTCTCTGTTGTCGTTTGAAAATTTGACTGGCTCATTTTTCTGATCATAACCTACTGCTCTACCAAATTTCATCAAATTCCGAACGATAATGCCAAAATCCACCGATACCTTAACCGATTATGAAAATCTCCACGAATGCTCGAAATGACTGAATTTCGAGTTGCCGGAGCAATCGCACTCGAAACAAAACGGCTACAGAGATTTTCTCAGCGTGCAACGAACACAAAAGTCACTAGTTTTCAGTTTTTTTTTTTTCCAATCCAAATGATAACAAAATTGCAAGTTCCCCAGCGTAATATTTCGTAGTTTTGACCGAAGCTTTTCTCATTGTGTTTGCGAATTATTTTCACGAGGTTGTGTGTGTGTCTGTTTTTTTAAAAGATCCGCAAAGCAACAGTAAAGAATCGTCTCCGCCGACGCAGCCGAGTTCGCAATCCGGGGTCTCGTTATCGAACGGTAGCGCTTCGTCGGTTACGAACACGAGTGTGTCGCCGGTGGCATCGGTGCAGTCGCAGCAGCAACAACAATCGTCTCAGCAAAACAATAACAATCTAAACAACAACAACAACAACAATAACAACAACAAGGGTGAGCTTAGCAATTTGTCAAATGCGACTCGTCGCGGTAAGAGCAACAGCGAGAGCAAAGCTCAAGCGGCGAGGAACAAGCACAAAAATAATCAGAATAAAGAGAAACATGGAGCGCAAAATTCAACGGTCAGTGGTAACGGCGGAGTAGGAACAACGACGACGACGATGACGACGACGACGACTACGACGACGACAACGACGGGGACGACGCGCACGACATCGAGGTCGGAATCGTCGAGCACATCGTCGTCGCAGAGTTCGGTCGCGACCCAATCGATCGGCGGTCAACAGCGATCCGATATTCGCGCTTTCTTGGACGTTTCCGATTCAAGCTCACCGAAAGACACCGAATCTAGGCAAAACGGAAGTTTCAAACTCGCCGAAAACTTATCCAATGATTTAGATAATATTAAGCTCGACAGCCCCCAACGAGATTTGATGAAGAACGTACAATTAGATATCGAGCTTGATGACAAAATTGCCAACGAGCAAACTAGAAACGTCAATGGCACGAGAGACCGCGAAACGAATGGGGACAGGAGTCGATCTGATAGCGAAAGTGATAATCAGAGGGAAGGCAGCACACCCGCTAGCACCGTTTCCAGCAACGAGGAATCTTCGAGCTCGAGCGGCAATCAACCATCCGAAAGAAGATTAGCGCCCAGTATCGAAGAACATCGACGACACCAACTTATTGCCGAAAATCCTATCGCCCTTCTAGGTGAGCTTTACTCTCTCCTTTTTCTTGCTATTCTACTCCGCTTCATTTTATCCAAAATTCTTCCAGTTTTCTAGTTCTCTACGACCATTCATTTCCCATTTTTCCGGCTTGTTTAAATAATAATTATGCGCGAAATTTTTATTCTCATTCAACGACAACCGTTCCACACAAAATTCGTAATTGACTCGAGAATTTTGCATTTTTTCGTCATTTATTAACGACTTATAACAACAAAAAATGTTGGAATAAAGAGAGTTTGGTTGGACAAACGGATTTTCAAGGTTTTTTTTGTCCGTCCGTTCGATTTGTGTGTCTTTCCCACGCTCGAGATGCGCTGCAACAAAAAAAAAAACAGATCCTTCGCGCGACATGCTCACAATTGCAATGATTTTCGTCCTTCAGGCTCACCGCAGGGAGTTAACACAAACGGCGGCGGCGGCGGCGTTGGCTCGAGGCAAACGCCACCACCGGGCCTTCATGCATGCTCCACCAACACCCCTAATGGCAATTTGACTCAATCGATGCAGCTCAATCATCGTTCCATCTTCCAGACGGATAACAATAGTTTCTTCAGCTCCAATAGTTTTCAAAAAGTTTCAACAATCGTCACAATGCCATCTAATTCGCAGACAGGCAAGTCATTTTTATTAAATTTCATTTAGTCATTTATTTCATTCATTTTCATCTCGTTATCTAAATTCGTTCGATCGTCCGATTTTGTTGCTGCGATTCAACACATTTTTCCGAGGCAACGAAAACTGAATGACGAAAAATCTACTTGTCGGAGATTTTCAACAGCAAAATTATGGGACAATCAACTTTGCAATGTTGGGATCCCAAAAAAATTAACTTTTCTATTCATTTTTTGTTAAATTTCAAAAACCACAACAATTTTCGTACCGATTTTGTGTTTCGATCCCAAAAAAATATCGATTTATTGTCCTGACCGGATATTTAATGAAAATCTCAATTTCAAAGAAAGTAAAAAATAGAATTTCGTTGAATCCCAACGACGTAAATCATAAAATTATGCCAAGTAGCGACAAGTCCGGTTGTTTTATTTTTTTTAATGATTCTTGCGACTTGACAAGTTTTGCTCATAAATTTCCATAATTGTCTTGATATTTGCCAATTTTGAGGAAAATTTTGTATGAAAAATGGGAAAAACTTGGGAAAAATCTAGTTTTTCGTAAAATAAGTGAAATTTTTTGGTAATGAGCAGCAGCGAACGCGAGTCTCGATTGGACGAACACGTGCCTGGCGCCGATACCCGATTCGTTACCTTCGGTGCACTCGAGCGAGGACTGGCAAGCGGCGTTTGGTTTCCAGCCGGAAAAATGTCGCGTAGCGTCGAATAATCCGGGGAAAAAGGCGAGCTCGCCGGTAGCGCAAAACGCGGCCTTCACACCCGAGGATTTTATCGACGACGAGGATTATATGAATTCGCAGTACGAGATGAGTCCCAACAAAGGATCGTCTCGAGTCTTTGATCCGAGTCATTTAGTTAACTCGCCAGCGTCTAAATTCATGGCAGATTTCCAGCAAAATTCATTGCAGCGAAGGTTAACGATGCAGGTGAGCGCGATTATTCGTCATTTCCAAATAATAATACGACAAAAAAAGGATCAAAATGGCACGTTGATGAAAGGGGATCGAACGATTTGTTTCGCAGACGCAGCAGAATCAGGAAAACTGTGAATATATTAAGCAAAATGGTCATGGAGGTGTAGACGTGCCTGCTGCTAGTTTTGGCAAACAATCACACGATTCGGCGACCGTTAATAATAGTCTAAACGCGGATATTAAGCCTGAGGATGATCTTGGCTTCGATCCTTTCCATGAGACCCAAAAAGCCCTTGCTGAACTTATGGAAAACGAGATGCAGCTCCAGCAACAAAGGCTGTTCCAGCAACAGCAACAGCAACAACAACAGCAACATCATCAGCATCAACAGCAGCAGCAGCAACAACAGAGGGAAAGAGAAGAACAAAACAGGGTCCAGCAACAAGGCCTCGCCGCGTTGGGACCTCAACATTTTACTCAGGTTACCAAATAACAACGCAAATCAACAATTTTATAGATATTTTATCATCAGGTGTCGCGGCAGCGGCTCGGCGCCGAGAATTAAAAAAAAAAAAGCGTGGCTCGAGCCCGCCGCACTCTTATATACAGTAAAATAGGCGTTTGATTTTCTCCGGTGGTTGCCGGAGGTAATTGGAAGACTTTGTGGAAAAATATAAATTAACCGATAACGAATTGTCACATTCAGGTCCATTTGGCGCATCTTCAACAACAAGCGACGCACTTGCAGAATCTACACGTTCTCCATCAGTCGCACAGTCTGCTCTCTCGTCTTCCACAGAATTTGATGCAACAGCAACCACAAGGCGGGGCGGGCCAAAATGGTCAACAAGCTCCCATGACGAGCACAACCAACAGCCTCGGTCAACGCGCTCGACTTCCTCCTCCTGGATTTCCTGGCTCGACACCTAATCATATGAATTCCTTTGGGCTCGGAATACCGAGACCCGCGCCTACGAATAATGCTCTCGCCGGTTCGTACTTTTTCATCCAATTTTCCGAGGCCTTTCGGGCATTTGATGACGCTCGAGTGTTTGGTAAACCAAGTAATTGCGATGCTGAAGTTTGCATCGTTGGAATGCAACGAAATTCATTGATATTGTAACAAAACTCTTGACAAAAATGTACAATTTTATTACATTGATAAAACGATCGATTTTTCCGGCCCAACAAGAATATAAACTCGAAAGATTCCGATGTTTTATTAAATTAAACAAATTATCAATAAAAATACACATTTTTCGTTGCATTCCAACGTTGCTAACTTCAGCCTCATGGAATAATCGATTTTCATTAAATTGCTTGCACAATGTTTCAGCAGCACAGTCACCCCAGCAGGTGCCGTATCTTCCGAACGGTAATCCTCTCCTCACGTCTCAAGGTGCGTGCTAAACTAAACCAACATTTTGCTGTCCTTTCTCCTAAAATATCTAATGAAAAATGTTTCTGCGCCTCTTTTTCGGCATTGTTGTCAATACGAGAAGAAAAAAAGCTAAAAATCGTATTTCCGTTGACGATATTTTGAAACTCTAATACCGAAACGGAGTTTTTTTTGTATGGAAGACGAAAAATTGCTCCGTAAACAAGATTTTTCGTCTTTTTTTTTTCATACCGTTTCGGACAGAATTCGCATCATTGGAGTGCAACGAAATCTTTTTACTTTTCATAGCAGAGCACAAAACTTTCATCGAGTACTTGTCAAAAATAATGGGACAGTCGTCTGCCATTTGAAAAGTGAATTCAATAGAAAAATTGGAACGAGTGCATTAATTATCGAAATAATTAATTAAAAATACATTTTTGTTGGATTTGAACGACGCAAACTTGAAAAAATATGATGTATTGAAAGAATTTGTTGTTTTTTTTTGTTTTTCATCAACAAGGGGCGAACAAATGTTCTGCTGACGCGGTCTACAGTCTGAAGGACTGGTGCGAAATAAATGGCCAACCCCAGCACCAGCCGCATCAGCACCAGCAACAGCAACAACAATTCCACCATCAGTCGCTGCACCAGAAAGGAGGATGGAATAATTTCGGGCCTATCGCCGATTGGACCTCGATTGATCCAGCAATCGTAAGCTCATCGAGACCGCTCTCGTTCCAGGCAACGAGTACGTGGCAATTTCCACGAGCTCATCCGTCTCACACCGTGCCACACAATGCGCAACAGGTAACACACAATTTTCATTCTCTCCGCTCGTTCAATCCTAAAAAACGATCGTTTATCGTCCTCATCAAAACTTCACTACAAAATTGTGTTTGTGTCCTTTACGCGCAATAGTTTTTGTGCCAAAATAGCACGACACTCAAGTTCGCAACGTTGGAATTCAACGAAAAATACAATTTTCTATACATTTTTTGTTCAATTTCAAAAACCGTGACAATTTTCAAACCGATTTTGTGTCTGGATCCTAAAAAAACATCGTTTCATTGTCCTGGCGAAATATTCAATCAAAATTCTCAATAAAAAAGCGAATTTCGTTGCATTCCAACGATGCAAACTTCAACACCGTCAAAATAGCCACGTACTCGTTCCAGGCAGCAACAGGTAAACGCACTTTCCATTCTCTCCGCTCATTCGATTCGACGCTAAAAAAATACATTCTTGCCTCCCTTTCTATTAATATTTAAATTCAATATATATAAAACTCTACTAGAAAATTGTGTTTGTGCCCTTTTCACGCAAAAACCACTGAACCAATTTTGATGAATCTTTCACAGGATCGAAGCTCATGAATCAGAATACGTTTCAGGCTGTGTTGCATCCCGAAAATTGATTTTTTTTGCCAACCGGAACCAAAAAATCACATTTTTCGCCACATTTTCCACTTTCAAACTCCACAAGCAACCGAAAAATGATAATTAATTAAAAAATCGCTAATTACCAATTCAAAGATCGTTCGAAAACGAAGATAATGAGCTCGAGTGCCAGTTGGTAGAAAAAAAAAAAAAATTTGTAGCCATTTTCGTAAAATCAAAGTTGAAAGATTTTGAAACAGAAAATTCAACTTTTGTTCGGATATAAACGTCAAGCGGAAATTTCTGTTGGTGGAATTTCATTTGTGGTTTTTTTTCTCTTGGAATTTTTCACTTGTTATGGTTTGAGGCTTGAAATACTTGTGTAAAACGAGTCGATTTACGATTGGGGCTTACATCCGTTTTTTTTAGGAACAGAACGCACCCGCTCAGCACTGGGCAATGCAGCCACCGCCGGGTTTCGGTGGCCCCAGCATCACGGCTCAAATGAACGGTCAACAAGGAAATACAGCAGCACAGCCGCACGCTAGCACCAAACTTATCTCTGCTGGCTCGGAAATCGAAAGTGAGTCAATTCTTTACTAAGGAAATATTTATTTCTAGATCTATCTCTGCATACTTGAATTTTATTCTGGACTCTGGTCGCACATTGCGATCTCAGCTTAAAAAATAAAAACAGAATTTTCGACATTTCAATGCACGTGAATATTTAATCAACAAATTTCCTGTAATTACTTTCGAGTGCTCCACTAACCAAGTTCATAGCCAACAAGTTCTACACAGTGACTATGAATTTCTATCGCTGCCTGTTTTATTATGAAGGTGGTACTGTCGATTTAACATTTACCGTTCAGAATTTGGTAAAATTCGCTACAGTTGTAGATTATGAGGAGAAAAAAATCCAGTCAAATTTTCAAGAAACTACAGAGAACCAGAAAAAAGATATTCAAGCATTGGTAATTTAATGAATTTAACATTGATTTCATACATTTTATTGTATTTTACAATAAAAACTCTGATTTCTCCGAAGAATTGATAAGAATTCATAATGAAATACACTGAAAATTGAGATTTATCATAAAACTGAATGGTAAAATGTGAACGATGCAGTCGAAATTTCAAGAGGCTACAGAGAACCAGAAAAAAAATATTCGCATTGGTAATTTCATGAATTTAACATCGATTTCATACATTTCATTGCATTTTACAACGAAAACTGTGATTTCTCCCAAGAATTGATGAAAATTCATAATAAAATACAATGAAAATTGAGATTTATCATGAAAATGAATGGTAAAATGTAAACGATCCAGTCGAATTTTCAAGAGACTACAGAGAACCAGAAAAAAGATATTCAAGCATTGGTAATTTAATGAATTTAACATTGATTTCATACATTTTATTGTATTTTACAATAAAAACTCTGATTTCTCCGAAGAATTGATAAGAATTCATAATAAAATACACTGAAAATTGAAATTTATCATAAAACTGAATGGGAAAATGTACACGATCCAGTCGAATTTTCAAAAGACAACAGAGAACCAGAAAAAAGATATTCGCATTGGTAATTTAATGAATGTAACATTGATTTCATACGTTTTATTGTATTTTACAACGAAAAATGTGATTTCTCCCAAGAATTGATGAAAATTTATAATAAAATACAATGAAAATTGAGATTTATCATAAAAATGAATGGTAAAATGTAAACGATCGAGTCGAATTTTCGAGAGACTACAGGAAACCAGAAAAAAGATATTCGCCTTGGTAATTTAATGATTTTAACATTGATTTCGTACGTTTTATTGTATTTTACAACAAAAACTGTGATTTCTTCCGAGAATTGATAAGAATTCATCGTAAGATACAACGAAAACTGAGATTTATCATAAAACTCAGTGTTAAATGCCTGGAAACTACCAATGGGAATATCTTTTTTCAGCAGGTTCTCCGTAGCCTGTCGAAAATTGTACTGGATCGTTTTTCTTATCGTAATCCACAAATTTCGGTAAATTCTGAACGGTATATCGAAAAACCGACAAAACTACCTGAACGAATATTTGTCAATTACGTGCCGTTTGTAATGGGATATGTTTTTTATTTTTTTTTGTAATTCGCAGATATGTAAGAGCGAGGAACAAGACAACATTAGGAAACGGGAGGAGAAGAGGATATGAAACGACACGTGAAATAATATCGAGCTGAAAGGAAGACTCCGGTACTTGTGTGTATATGTGTGTAGTAGCGAGGATTAACAAGGGAAAATATTATCTTGCAAATCTTGTCGTGAAAACACTGTTTCAACCCAAAACCATTCGATTATGTGTCTGCTTCTTTCTAATTAGTTATTGAAAAGAAAACTAAAAATTCAACAAGATCGTTAAAACTTAATCAACAAAAACCCATCTGAAATAATTGAACGCTTTGTATTTTAGGAATTTCTAATAGTTTTGTTGGAATTCGTAGCTCGTTTTACGTGCGACGACGACGAATATTGCGAAACTTTTCGTCGGTTCGCGATCTGCGTTTTTCTCCGTTTATTTCCACACCAAAAAATCCGACAAAATTCCATTTTAACTGAATCAATTTAGAATTTTCAAGAAAAAAACAAAAAAACAATGCATTTTTTTCGTTGCTCTGGAAATTTCTGAGTCCCGGGTTAGTCAACTTTGTGCTCCTTTGAGGCAACACGTTGGATGGCGCGCGTTCGCCGACACGATAATTGGCATCGACGAAAAAAATAATAAAATCGATAAAAATTTATTTTATCATCTCTGACGCGCGTTGGCCACTGAAAATCAGTTGCAATTGTAAATACACGCTGGTGCCGGTAGTTTTTATCATGAAAGTTCATGCACGTGTCAAAAAAATGAAATTCGCGTGTCCTAAAAGAAAATATTTCGTCCGCGCGCGATTCTTGAAAATCCGGGTTCGCGGATTTGAGAAAAAGCGAAAAAAAAGTGCGAGCACGCCTGGAGCTTTTTCCGAGTTTTCCTCAAACTTACGTCAACCGAGTTTGTGCGTTGCCGTCGAGAGCTGTCAAATGAGAAGGACCTAAAACGAGGCGAGTGCTAAAGGAAAAAGGAGATTATAGTGAAACGAAAAATATTAACGATAATTAAACAAAATAAAATTAAAACAATTCATAGGTAAAAACGGACTACTGAAAAAAGAAACGAAAAAAAAAAACAGAGAGAAAAGAGGCGATTGGGGTGCTGCGTCCAAATCAATGAAGAAGAATTAAAAGGCACGTTGTCCTCGCAGAATAACTGTGCGTCGGTGGATTATTATTGAGTAAATAAGTAATTATCATTATTATTATTATTAATTAATTAATTAATTCATTATACATACACACGCTGCCGCCTCGAAGCGAATTACAGAGCAGGACACGCGCCCGCGCATACACCATCACACAAACATACACATAATACACGTGTCGCGTAATCGCGACGAGAACGAGCATACGATTATGATTAAAACCATAAAAACTAAAACAACGGAAGAATCATATGACGGTGTTCGAAGAAATATACGATATGCGAAAGAAAGTATTTATCCATTTTCAAATGTTGTTGTTTTTATTTTATATTCGAGATATCACACTGAAAAGAGAATTTTGTTGAAAAAAATCGATATTTTGTTGTCAATTAAACGTTTTTTCGAAAAATCACAAAAATTTTGTCATTTCAGCAACAAAACATTTTGGAAAATCGTTTTCGGAAAGTCAATTTTTGTCATTCCAATCATAAATTTTGCTGAAAGTTGCGTTACAAATGAAAAATATTGTGGAAATAACGAAAATTTTGAAATTATCCCAAAATATTTAGTTGGCTGTATTCAACAAAATATCGACGTTTTTTGACGAAATCGAATTTTCAGTGCAAAGTGCAAGAGTCGCGGCAGCGGCTCGACGCCAAGGATTTGAAAAAAAAAACGTAGCGCGAGCCCGCCGCACTCTTATATACAGTAAAATAGGCGTTTTATGACGTCACAGAAACTTTTTTACGGGGAAACTGGGGGTCAGAAAAATTTCATATCAGATTTGAATTTTCTACGATTTTTTTATTATTCTCATTGTAGCCAAGCGGTGCTTGAGTTTGCATCGTTGCATTCCAACGAAATTGCGTTTTTTCGCGAGCAGAGCTCGTGATTCTTATTCAATATTTGGTCAGGACGAGAAAACCATTTTTTTCCCCATCCGAAGAGAAAATCGGTACAAAAATTGTCATGGTTTTTTTAATTGAACAAACAATTAATAGAAAAACGTCATTTCGATGCCAAACCCCGTCATTTTTTTTAACCCCGGAGCAAGCTGAAAGTTAATAGAAATGAGGAGGGGGGGGGGGGACGAATTTGAGCAAAAAACGGAAAACTAAGATAATCTTTTATGGAAAGTTTTTAATACTTTAATTATCATGATACACGTAGGAGACGTTTTTCATCATTCAACTTGTCGCTTCGGTCTCATTCTCGTGTGAACTTGGTGCCAAGTAAATTTCTTGTCCATGTATATCGATTGACAAGCCGCAGAAACTGAAAATTCATGGCGAGGAAAATTTTCTTGAAAATTTCCATAAAATACGCGCTTGGTTGGCCACATGAGAAGAAAATAATGTAAAAAATTGTCATCATAGTTGCCTGGACCCGCGTCACTCGTTTATGTGAGGAAAGGAAAAACACAGTCATTTTTTTTTATTTATATTCGATTGAAAATAGTGGAAACTTGAATGTTTTTTTGACTAAATTTGTGGTAGCAGAGAATTAGGATGGCTCGGTAATTTTTTATATAATTTTCTCTCCGTGCACATGATTTTGCAGTCCCTCGAATGTTTATAAAAATTCCGGTTTCACATTCTTTTCACGCAGATTTGTTTCGTGAAAACTCAAAATCGACGAATGACGATCGTGGTGACGATTTTTCTGGCCGATTTTGCTGGGGATTTGGATCGCATGGAAACGCAACGAGTTCTGTGTATTTTAAACATGTTTTTTTCGATTATGCAATGTTTCGTTCAGTCACTCGTGGCATAGGGGCGTTTGGAAAAAGTTTGAATCTTAATACGTTTTTTCTGAGACTCTCAATAATCATCGCCGACACGTTGACGCATCAAGTCAAAGTTATCTCCTTCGTCATCGCCGTCGTTGTCGTCGTCGTTCTCGTTTTCCGTATCACTCAACGAATGGAATCGAGGGGGCTCACGAGTTTCGCTTTCTTCAGTCATTGAATTGGACGAGCTCATCTCATCGTTGTTGAAAAGTACATATTTGAGTATGAGGTTGTTGCGTGTTAGTCCCCAAAACTTAGGGGGCTTCAAGTCTTTGTGGACGGCTGAGAACAACCAGCCAACGTGAGAACTGCATCGCCTGCAGCACGCGATCGTCCACGCGTAACTAGAAAGATACGAGAAATAAAATAATTCATCATTTTTCAGGTCCTGCACAGACTAGTAAACTTTTTATAGGCAACACACAAGTTTGCAAAGTTGGGATGCAACGGCAAATTTTTCTTTTCATTTATCATTTGTTCAATGTAATGCTGTCGGTTTATCAATCGCCATTCAGAATTTCATAAAATTTGGTACAGCAGTAGATTACGATAAGAAGATTCAGTCAATATTCATTGTTTTCAGTTTTGAGATTCAGTTTTATGATGAATTTCAGGTTCTATTGTATTTTACAATGAATTCTTATCAATTCTTAGGTGAAATCGCAATTTTCATTGTAAAATACAATGAAATGTATGAAATCAATGTTGAAATCATCAAATTACCAATGCTTAAATATCTTTTTTCTGGTTCTCTGTAGTCTCTTGAAAATTTGACTGGATCGTTTTTCTTATCATAATCTACATACATTTAACATTGAGTTTTCTGATAAATTTCAGTTTTCATTGTATTTTACAATGAATTCTCATCAATTCTCAGGAGAAATCACAGTTTTCGTTGTAAAATACAATAAAATGTATGAAATCAATGTTAAAATCATTAAATTACCAAGGCGAATATCTTTTTTCTGGTTCCCTGTAGTCTCTTGAAAATTCGACTAGATCGTTTACATTTTACCATTCATTTTTATGATAAATCTCAATTTTCATTGTATTTTATTACGAATTCTTATCAATTCTCAGGAGAAATCACAGTCTTCGTTGTAAAATACAATAAAACGTATGAAATCAATGCTAAATTTATGCAATTACCAATGCGAATATTTTTTTTCTGGTTATCTGTTGCCTTTTGAAAATTCGACTGGATCGTTTACATTTTACCAGTCAGTTTTATGATAAATCTCAATTTTCATTGTATTTTATTACGAATTCTTATCAATTCTCAGGAGAAATCACAGTTTTCGTTGTAAAATACAATAAAATGTATGAAATCAATGTTGAAATCATCAAATTACCAAGGCGAATATCTTTTTTCTGGTTCCCTGTAGTCTCTTGAAAATTCGACTAGATCGTTTACATTTTACCATTCATTTTTATGATAAATCTCAATTTTCATTGTATTTTATTACGAATTCTTATCAATTCTCAGGAGAAATCACAGTCTTCGTTGTAAAATACAATAAAACGTATGAAATCAATGCTAAATTTATGCAATTACCAATGCGAATATTTTTTTTCTGGTTATCTGTTGCCTTTTGAAAATTCGACTGGATCGTTTACATTTTACCAGTCAGTTTTATGATAAATCTCAATTTTTCATTGTATTTTATTACAAATTCTTATCAATTTTCAGGAGAAATCACAGTTTTCGTTGTAAAATACAATAAAATGTATGAAATCAATGTTAAAATCATTAAATTACCGAGGCGAATATCTTTTTTCTGGTTCCCTGTAGTCTCTTGAAAATTCGACTGGATCGTTTACATTTTACCAGTCAGTTTTATGATAAATCTCAATTTTCATTGTATTTTATTATGAATTTTTATCAATTTTTGGGAGAAATCACAGTTTTCGTTGTAAAATGCAATGAAATGTATGAAATCAATGTTAAATTCATTAAATTACAAATGCCTGAAATCTTTTTTCAGGTTCTCTGTAGCCTTTTGAAAATTTGACTGGATTTTTTCCTCATCATAATCCACAATTGTATGAAATTTTATCAAATTCTGAACGGCAATTCTGAAAACTGACACTACTCCCTTAATTGTCAAAATTATCAAATTTTTTCGATCCGACATACTTTTTGCCTGGCAATAAAAAGCGATCGTTTAATAATCGTAATGAGATTCCGCAGCATTTTGATAATGAGCTTTGCCAAAAGGAAAAGAAAAAGAATTTCGTTGCGTTTCGGAGATGCAGACTTGAAAATTTTTCGGGATTCTTTAGAATTGAGAAAACTGACCCAGGAAACCAACTGCATACTGTCGATGGTGGTTCCCTATTCAAAACGACGTTGGTGGCTTTGTACAGCGTGACTGTCTCGTGGATCGCCCCGTACGGATTGCAATAAGCTTCTTGTAATCCTTTTTTAGTCATTGGCACAATATCTTTGTGTTTACCAATCGGGCAACGACATTTGGCACACACGAAAGATTTTCCACCAAACTGAAAAATACGAAAAAACAACGAAATTTCACAAATCTATTCATTCCCTTTCATAATGAATGAAAACAACATTTCATCTCACTGTCGATAGAGCTTCAGCCGCATATTGCAGTCGTGAAAGTGCACAATTGTCCCGTAGCAAGAACATTCTTGCTGCAACGCTCAGAGAAAGATTCTGCGCCAACCAGAATGACAATTCGACCGGTTCCTTCGGAATTACACTGCCTCCTGTTTTCAGTTGGAAAAAAGTCAGTTTTTTCATTTATTTATAATCTACGTGATGAGGGAAATTTTTGGGTTTCTGCTGAACGATTCCGCTTCATTATCTGGGCCGAATTCGATCGATTTTTTTTATCAAACTCAATAAAAAGTCGATTTTCGATTGAAAAATTTTAACCTCCGCGCGAGGTCACGAAAAAGCTGTAAATTGGGGATTATTCTTGAAGGAAGTGGAAGATAAACTTGCTCGCTGCGACGAAACGTAGTTGCTCGTGTATCTTCATAGTGAGCAGTCTGACATCGTATTGTCGGTAGACCCAAGACGGCCAGGGTGACACTGCCGAATCTCGTCTCGATATCCTCATTTCTTGCTCATTGGCCTCCTTCTCATTCTCAGGAATTTTTCGCAAGTTATCGAGCGAGGCTAATCGCACTTCGTACAAGGGAGGACCAAGCACAACCTCTGGCAATATTCTAACGTCCGCGTGTACTTGGCCTTGGCTCTGCAACGTTAATCGTTACGTTAATTATTAAAAGCTTCGATCGAGCGAGTGTGGAAAATATTCTGATCAAAAAGGAGTAAAGTCGCTATGAGACTGAACTTCGCAACGTTCAACGAGAAATACTGTTTCTGTTAAGTGTTTGTTCAATTTCAAAATTGATTTTACTCTTTTAATCCTGAAAAACGATCGTTTACCGTCCTGACCAAAACTCCACTACAAAATTGTGTTTGTGTCCTTTACGCGCAATAGTTTCTGTGCCAGAATAGCACGACACTCAAGTTCGCAACGTTGGAATTCAACGAAAAATACAATTTTCTATACAATTTTTGTTCAATTTCAAAAACCATGACAATTTTCAAACCGATTTTGTGTCTGGATCCTCAAAAAACATCGTTTCATTGTCCTGGCGAAATATTCAATCAAAATTCTCAATAAAAAAGCGAATTTCGTTGCATTCCAACGATGCAAACTTCAACACCGTCAAAATAGCCACGTACTCGTTCCAGGCAACAGGTAAACACACTTTCCATTCTCTCTGCTCATTCGATTCGACGCTAAAAAAATACATTCTTGCTTCCCTTTCTATTAATATTTAATTTCAATGTATATAAAACTCTACTAGAAATTTGTGTTTGTGCCCTTTTCACGCAAAAACCACTCAACCAATTTTGATGAATCTTTCACAGGATCGAAGCTCATGAATCAGAATACGTTTCACGCTGTATTGCATCGCGATAATTGATTTTTTTTGCCAACCCGAACCGAAAAATCACATTTTTCGTCACATTTTCCATTTTCAAACTCCACAAGCGACTAAAAAATGATGGTTAATTAAAAAATCGCTAATTACCAATTCAAAGATCGTTCAAAAACAAAGATAATGAGCTCGAGTGCCAGTTTGTAGAAAAACAAAATTTATAGCGATTTTCGTAAAATCAAAGTGTGAAGCGATTTTGGAAAAGGAAAAAATTCAAAATCTCATATTAAGCAGAGAAAGAACAGAATTTTGTTGGATTCGTTCGTTTCTATGAATTTACCTCCACCAATCGGAGAACTTTGAATCTCTGTTGCCCTCTGGCCTTTATGCGAACACCCCGCAAGCCGTTGTCTGAATATTCTTGTATTTCGGCCGTCGTGCCATAGAGAGGATCTTTTTCCATTCGAGTACGTACAACGCCGAAGGTCCCGTTGCCGACGATACAGGATCGCAGCATGTTGACGGTCGGCGTATCGTGCGCCACCATGGGAAGTGTTTGCTCCGGAAAAAGGACCATCGACTTTTGTAAGATTATCGGCAATCTGAAGCAAATTCCATCGTCCAGCAGAGTCCTGCCGCGCAAAACTTCCATCTCGCTGCCCAAATACTTGCCGTCGTCGACGCGCAACAAAAAAACATTCTCGTCATCTGCCGTCTCGTCAACGGTCGGCGTCGCATTCAAAATAACTTACGGAGTGCTCGGTCGTCAGAGCCGGGTCAAAAAGTTGCTCCGCCTCCGACTCATCCTCGGTGGATAACTCGTGGAATGTTAAATTCGAGTTATTCAAAATCAAATTATCCGACGGCAGAGCCGGCTCAAAAAGTTGCTCCGCCTCCGACTCATCCTCGGTGGATAACTCGTGGACTGCTAAATTCGATTTATTCAGAATCAAATTCTCGATCATGCAAAAAAATGTTAATGTTCTTGACGATTTGTCAAAATTCTTTCTTTTCGCTGCAGACTTTACGCCGCGTCACTTATCGTTTCGCCAAAAAATAAATTTGCGTGCAAACGAGAAATATTTTGATACGTAAAATTCCTTAGTAAAGAGTCTTGACAGCTTTTTTCTTGACACGAAAGTGACGCAACGTCGCGGTCCAACAAAAAATACGTTTTTCTATCAATCGTTTATTCACTTTCGAGAGCCATGGCAATTTTCGTACCGATCTCGAAAAAACATCGTTTTATCATTCTGAACAAATTATCGCACAAGAATCTCGAGGCCTGCTCAAGAAAACACTGAATTTCAACTCCGGTGATTGAAAATTACACCGAGGCTACTTGTTTATAAGAAATTTTCGTCAACTGCATTTTTAGTGACGAGAAACGCAATCGAATACGTAATTCGTGTATTTATGAAATTACGAAAGAATGATGCGCTGCAAAAACGAATTCTTTGGATATTTTTTTTTTCGAAATATCGGGAAAAAACATTATAACAATCGATCACGGTGTATTTTGACTTGGAACTTGGAACATTCATTCCAAATTGAACATGAAGCCATAAAAACAATGCCTTAACCTCTAAATTTTTAAAGGAACAACATGCCTCCGTCTTTATTGATTATATAGAGTTATTTGCAAAATACGTGAGCATTGTTTCTCACCGTTACGATCGGTCGATTCATCATCCGGTGGATCGGTGTCCATTTTTATTGTTGTACGACAAGTTTATTTCTTGTTATTGTTTTTGTTTTTCAGTGAATTCTGACGATCTGACATGCGACGTACTGATGCTGCGAAACTCGATGTCACAAACGCTCCGGCCGGTAGATGGCGTAAATAGTTGGCAAAAGCGGCAAAAAAAACCAGCAGTTCGTGCGTGAATCTGTTTCTCATTTTTCCAATACTTTAATTAGCAATTAATACGAGTTTTGCTCATTATTTTCCATGACAGCGCGATCAGATAAGTTTTATTATTGAACGGAAACTTTTACACTTTCCCTGTTCATTTATCGACGTGTACGAATCGCCCGATCAGCTGTTCGCGTCGACCTAACCTATTTACGACGCGCACACGTGGTTGTCAGAGGTGAATGTAAATAATACAAGAAACGTGAATGTAGTTAGTGAAAATTCAAGACTTTTCCACGCTTTTTCTGTGCCAAATCCATCCTCGAAGGATTCAGCGATGGACAACGAAGTGAAAAGTTTCGCTGATTTGAAGTTGGATTCGTGGCTCGTCGAACAATGCAGAAACATCGGTACGCACAAAAACTTTTCCTTTTTCATTACGAAAAATGCGACATTTTTGGTCAATTGACAAATACATTCCAGGCGTTAAAAATCCTACCCCCATCCAGCGCAACTGCATTCCACGAATATTAGAAGGTGACGATTGCATCGGATGCGCCAAAACCGGAAGCGGCAAAACTCTCGCTTTCGCGTTGCCGATACTCCAAAGACTTTCCGAGGATCCTTATGGAGTTTTCGCGCTCGTTCTCACACCCACGAGAGAATTGGCATTTCAGGTAAACTCGAATTTTCATCCAAAACTGCGTCTTTCCAGTCTCTTTTTTTCATCGAGCCGTTCGAGCGATTTTGAACTAAAAATTGTTATAAAAAGTTCAAGACTCGCGACTCCTGCCCACGTTTCTCGTGGAATCGATTCTCGATACTTTTGTCGCAGTTTAAATCGAATTTCGACGCTACAAAACGATTTTCCAACGTCGAAAATGTACAAAAATCATTAAAAACCAATTTTTGGTCCTTTTTTCATCGTCCCATGACTTTCCGAGTGAATTTTAAACTTTTTGCTGGACAAATTCAAGAAATTGGGATCCTGCAGGAAACGATCCATTATTTTTGCCGAAAATCAATAACGCGTTGCCTCAAAAATTCTGTGAACCGAATAAATCTTTTCGGATCCACGATCAATGAAGGAGAAATGAAGAAAATTTCGTGTGAATATTCTTGACATTGAAACGAACAACTTTTCTATGAGACGAAACATTTTCTGTCGTCTAGAATTTGAGATATTTGATTTTCCATTTTTCCCATGTAATGGCATGTAAATTGAAGTGACGATTCGTCAAAAAAGGTTGCACGAAAAACCAAAAGAAACGCGACACGGGTATAGATGGGAAAAATAGAGAAAACTGGCAATCAAATGACTCAAATTCTAGACGGCAGAAAATGTTTCGTCTCATAGACAAATTGTTCGTTTTAGTGTCAAGAATATTTACACAAAATATGAAGAGAATCCAAAATCAACCCATTTTACGATAGTTGGACCTTAAGAATGAAAAAAAAATCGTGAATCAAGTTGGTATGGTTGAATTTCTCTATTTTGAGCCTGATTTAAAAATGTGCTTGGGAGGAAAACTTTTACAATCGGAAACCTGTACAACGTTGAAGTTTGCATCGTTGGATCGCAACGAAATTCCGTTTTTTCTGAGAGCAGATTTAAAGTTTCTTATTCAATATTTGGTCAGCACAATAGAACGATTTTGTTTCGGGATCCAAACGTAAAATCACTACGAGAATTGTCATGATTCTTGAAATCGACGAATGAACAGAAAAAGTATTTTTAGTTGGACCTCAACGTTGCAAACTCGAGTGCCGAAAATCTGTAACTTTTGAATTTCCTCGTCAACAGATCGGCGAACAATTTGCGGCCATAGGCAAACCGCTAAAACTGGAGAAATGTGTCGTCGTGGGTGGAATGGACATGGTCGTACAAGGGAAGGAATTGTCGAAAAAGCCTCACGTAGTGATCGCGACGCCAGGGAGATTGGCAGATCATTTGGAAAGTTGCGCTACATTCTCTTTGGAGAGGATAAAGTTTTTGGTATTGGACGAGGCGGACCAACTGCTCGGAGGTCGTTTCGACGGTCAGATAAAAAGGATTTTCGAGGCGTTGCCACGGAAAAAACAGTCGCTTTTGTTCAGTGCGACCATCACCGACACTCTGGACAAAGTGAAGCAAGTCGCGACGAACAAAGTATTCGAATTCGATGCGAAAGACGAGACGGGGACTGCGACGGTAAAGGAACTCGATCAGCGTTACGTTCTTTGTCCAAGCGACGTCCGAGACGCTTTTCTCGTTGAAGTCATTCGAACTTTTCGAGCTGCCAACGAAACTGGCTCGATTATGATCTTCACAGACACGTGCAAATTTTGTCAACTTTTATCGATGACTCTCAACGCCGTTGGCTTCCCGAACGTTGCTCTCCACGCGATGATCAAGCAACGGGAACGTCTCGCTGCTCTCAACAAATTCAAATCAAATCACTCGAAAATTCTCATCGCTACCGACGTCGCTGCACGTGGCTTGGACATTCCAATCGTCGAGCTCGTCATCAATCACACTGTGCCCAACGTACCCAAAGAATATATTCATCGTGTCGGCAGAACCGCTCGTGCAGGACGCGGTGGCATGGCCATTAGTTTAATCACACCTCACGACATCAAATTACTCCACGCTATCGAGGAAACCATCGGTACCAAATTATCCGAGTACAAAATCGATGGTGAGTCGCATGATCCAACTTTTTGTGCTATCAAAACAATTATTATTTTATTGTTCTGCGCACAAATTTAATAAGAATCTTGAACTCGACTAAAGAAAATATGGAATTTATCAATTTCTGAAAAACAGAGAATCAGAATTTTGGAAAAAAAGCATAAAAGCTACGAAAATTGACGAAAAATACTTTTTTTTATTGGTTTTTTGTTCAATTTCAAAAACCATGACAATTTTCCTACCGATTTTCTCTTTGGATCCTAAAAAAAGGTCGTTTTATCGTCCTTACCAAATATTCAATAAGAATCTTGAGCTCTGGTCAAGAAAAGAACAGAATTTCTGAATTCCTGAAAACCCAAAAGTGAGGATTTCAAGAAAAAAAGACCAAAAACACACAAAATTTTCGTCACGAACGTTCGCAACTATGGAGTCCAACGAAAAATTCGTTTTTCTATGAATTATTTGTTCAATTTCAAAAACCATGACAATTTTCCTACCGATTTTCTTTTTGGATGGTAAAAAAAGGTCGTTTTATCGTCCTTACCAAATATTCAATAAGAATCTTGAGCTCTGGTCAAGACAAGAACAGAATTTCTGAATTCCTGAAAACCCAAAAGTGAGGATTTCAAGAAAAAAAGACCAAAAACACACAAAATTTTCGTCACGAACGTTCGCAACTATGGAGTCCAACGAAAAATACGTTTTTCTATTAATTATTTGTTCAATTTCAAAAACCATGACAATTTTCGTACCGACTCTCTTCGGATCCTAAGAAAAGATTGTTTTATCGTCCTTATCAAATATTCAATAAGAATCTTGAGCTCTGGTCAAGAAAAAACAGAATTTCGTTGCATTCCAAGGATGCAAACTTCAAAATCATATTTGTGAAACGTCCATCTTTACGTGCGAACATGTTTCCAGCCCCTGAAAGGAGATTCAATCAGTTTTTTATTCATAATTTCAATTATAACGATTATTATATTATTTTTTATATTATTTATGTTTATATACTCGTGTGGGAGTGTTTCGGGCTCGCTACCGGATTTTTGATAGCGCAACAATTGCCAGGAGAGTAAATTGAATGTTGTTGTGTCCACAGACAAGGAAATCGTGAGCATTTTCACGCAAATATCCGTAACGAAACGAGAGGCAGAGATCAGGCTGGACGAGACGGACTTTTACGAGAAGAAAATGATAAATAAACGTAAAAAGTTGATTCTGGAAGGAAAAACTGACGATGAGATCGAAGAAATCCTCGGGAAGAAAAAGAAGCGAAGAAAACCGCAGAAACAAGATTCCATTGAGCAAAGTGTCGAGAACGAGACGAAGGAAATGCCCAAAAAGAATAAAGTCGTCGACAAGAAAAGCAGAGACAACGGGAACAAGAAAAAAATCGTGAAAAAGAACAACAAGACGAACAGCGACAGTGATAATCGATTTGTCAGACCAGCGAGGAGTTGAAGAGGAAAATAAATGAACGATTTTGGCCTTGGTAATTCATCGATATATATATTGAATTTTAATTATTTCTAAAATCACAACTGATCGTGCAGATTACACTCGATCTGAATTGTCGTACAAAATTTGACTTTGGCAGTCTCAATTTTCGTAATATTATCGCGAAATATCGAAACGAATGATCGAAAGGCACGCAAACGTTTCGATAAGGCACATTATGTCTTATTGCATGATGCTGAGGCTTGCAGCGTTGGAATGCAACGAAAAATATTTCATTTTATTGATGATTCGTTCAATTTTCAATGTCAACCAAATTTTTTCAGCCGATGTGCTTTTCGGACAGCAAAAATCGATTATTTTATCGTCGTAATTAAATCATTATTTTTGCCAAATATCAAAAAGAATTTCGTTGCATTCCGACCATGCAAACTTCAGAGTCATTCTTATTGCACAATTAACAAAGTAGTATGACCATTTATTTACGTCTCGGAAGAGTTTCCATAGTCTTGGTGGCTCATACTCAAACGACGACCCACTTTAGCGTATACCTGTGATTACAATATCGAATAATATAATGATTACGTTATCAAACGGGCAAGATAGTACGTGACATTGGCATTTCGCGTCGTTGAATCGCGACATCAAAAAGACGCGATTTTCATGCTCGAATCGCTTAAATCTTCCGA